>CM024609.1:30093627-31364350 GCA_014182575.1 Eucalyptus decipiens | reverse complement strand
TTCAATTTCCCAGAGCAAGTTGACAGAAGGCAAAAATGGCCCAATTCAGTGTAGCGCGCCCCGTAGCCTGTGGTCTCCTCGCCTAAAAGGCGTCGCTTTAGCTAGTTGAAACATAGTTTGGTCCATATTTGCCAAAAAGCAAGAGAGTCGTCGGTCCATGATGAAGCTATAGAAGTTGGCATTTTCGATAAACTTGGTCCTGGCAACTAGAGTAGATTAGTAGTTCGACTTCGATACAAGGGAAATTCACAGAAATTTGGGTTTCTAATGGACAGCTAAGAGAAGCGACAAGTAGACGAGTCATAAATCCTTCAAGCCGCTGATCAAGGATCGCCAAGAACATGTCTCAAAACAGCTAAATCTAATCCAAAAAGAAGCACGAGATTAATAGATTAATTGTGTTTGCCATAGCAAAATAAACACTCCATTGACCGCAACTATATTTTTTTAAGGATGGAAAGTATATAGAATAACATTTTTGACCTTTTCATCGAATCACTTTTAAGCTTTTCATAGAGCCACCTCTATTTTGTCGATTCTTATACAAATTTATATCTCATACCGTGTAATAAAATAAGGGTTGATAGAAATAGTCAATCATATTCATTCAATGAATGAGATGGCTTCATGAATAATTAAAAGATATAAAAGGAAAAGACATAAAGAAAGCATTTCTATCTCTTTTATATCTAAAATGTTGAATTCTTCTCTTTCCATATCTTTGACTCATCTACCAATTATTCGCAATACATCAAATAACAACACATACAATGAATCTAGAAGTTAAAAATTTCTTTGATATAGGTTCGTCGTTCCTAATTTTGCAAGGCCAACCTGATCCTCTTTCTTCGGGAAGAGGGGGCTAGAGACGAAACAAGCTCGTTGACTCAAGCAACGGCATCTACACATTTAGCACGGTCCATAGCTAAATAAATAGACAGAGAAAACCCACATTTTAGCCAGGAAGAATAGCGTCACCCATTGCCTCACCTCTTCTTCATCAAATGGCGCCGATCTCAGCTCCTAGAATACTAGCCACCTCAAGATTCTCAAGACTCTTTCTTTTATTGTCTCTCTCCGTTCTCATGCATTGCAATTCATCACAGGCAACCCAACCTCCACAAACCACCGAGATGGTGATGTACTTCCAGGACTTTGGTGCCGGGCCCAGCGCCACTTTCATCCCAGTCGCGGGCATTGCCAGGAAGCTCTGGACGTTCAGCTAGTTCAGGATGGTGTTTGTCACCGATGACTTCATAACTGAGACGACCGACCCTAACTCGCCCATGGTCGGACGGGGGACAGGGGCATGTACGTGACCTCGGCGCTGGATGGGTCAAGCACTCATGCCATGTTCTCGATCGTGGTCACCAACCAAGCCTACAACGGGAGCACCACTGAGATCCCGAGGCCACGGCCAAGCGGTTTGAGGCGGTCGGGAATACTCAGTGATGGGGGGACCGGGAAGTTCCGGTTCGCACGAGGCTACACGACACTCGAGACTATCTCCGAGGACATGCCGCAGGCTTACTCGGTTATCCAGTGCAACGTCACCATCCGTCTTGGTTAGAGGAGTTTCCAACAGGTTTGACGAATTGCCGTAGGATTTAGAATAATGGGACCGGAGATTTGAGTGGTCCGTCCGGCCTACTAGTAAATAAAGCGTAATATAAGGCTCTGTCTTCTTGCAGATGTCATTAATAAGATCAGAAATTTCGTAGCTCCATTGCCTGAAATCTTACCTATCCTTGTTAATTTGTAAGCAAAAAATGAAAAGCACGGTGGAAAATGTCTTTTGATCCGACGGCAAAAGTAAAAACCTCGTCTAAACGTTCTTGTTTCATGGCAAAGAAGTCCTCCTAATCAGTAAATAAGTCCAGGCTCATGAAGTACCTCGTTGATCTTATGAATGAGAAACTTTTTGAACGACACTATGTAAGAGTTTTCTTTATGTGGGCTACATTAATTGAGATTGTAATTATCGTTTTACAGAGTTGGTATAATAAGGTAAGGCATAAGGTTTTCTTAATGGTCGAATATAGGCCTGGCATTGTGTGGGCCGAGTTGGGCCCGGCCCGTGATGAGAGGGCCCGTCCAAAACTCTATAAATAACGCTAAGGTCCCTCCTCTAGCCCTCATTCTTCCATGAAGTCTCTCTCACCTCACGTAAGGAAAATCGTGAGTGGTGGTCTCATCGAGCTAGGAACCGAGGGTCATAGAGGAGAAGATCTTCAGCGTTAAAAGCTCGGATTGCTGTTGGATCATCGTCATTCCGCATAAAGAACGATGGATTCCTAATAAGGTACACAAATCTTCGTATTCTCCTCCTACATGTTCGGTTTTCTAGCTACGCCGATCCTGGGAAGCCGCTTCGACGGCCAACATTTGGTATCAGAGCCTCGTAGCCTAGAACCCGAACTGTTGCTTCTGGCTCATTTTCAGAAAATTTGCCTGCTGAAACTTAATTATAAAAACAAATTTGAATTCTTCTCATCGAGCCAAGCATTTCGGTGGGTGGCACGCCTGCGCGGAGGCCAAATGCGCCGGTGATGAGAATTTCAGTTTCATCTACCCATGGAACGTTTCACCTATTTTTGTGAATTTTGGTCAGTGAAAGTGAATTTTGATTGTATAAACGGCTTCTACTCTTCCATATGAGCATTTTGATGGGTCGAACGTCTCTAGGCAAGGCCAGAAACGGCCGCACGTGCCTCCACGCACCGAGATGGAGCTCAGAGGTGGTGACATGCGCCACCGCACTCTCTCACGCGCGCTAACACGTGGCGCCCGTGCGCTGACATGTGGCTCACGCGCGCCGACGCGTGGACCGCCATGCGGCTTCATGCGTGCAGACCGCGTCGACGATGACGACGTCATCCGTGATGTCATCACGCCGACTTCGCCACCACATGAACATGTGTCCTATGATGACGTCATGATGACGTCACGTAAGCCGCCTTACGTGCGACCGCCACGTGGCATATGGCGTCATTGATGACGTCACCATGACCGACCGGGTTGACGATTTGACCCAAACCGGTGGACCGTTGACCGGTTCGACTCGTTGACCAGTCAGATCGGTCAGACCGGCTTCAAGCCGGTTTCGGGGCGCCAGCGCGTGCGTCTCACGCACCGCACACTCTAGCGGCGCGTGAGGGCGCGTGTGAGTTCCGATTGGAGCGTGGTTTGGACCGTTGTGCTCATATGAATGTTCTCTACACTATTATATGTTGATGTGATATGTTTGATGATTTTATGAATGTGAAAATGCATGTAAAACCCTAAGGTACATGATTTTGGGGTAATTTTTGCGCATTTTTTATGCATTTATCTATTGTTTTGGAAATATATTGCGAGATCACGTGTATATTATCACATAAGGAATGTGTAGAGTATTGATTCATTGATAACATGGATAAGGTTCACTATGTATTAATGAATAGAGTAATATGATTGGCATAATATGTGATTTTAGTAACGAATTACCCCTGTCATCCGATCTAAAATCACATGTATAAAGTAAATGTGAGTTATAAAGTTTATATCTCTGATATGAGAGAGTTTCAATGATTCAATTGGGTTGTGACCGCCAAAGTGGCACACTTGATTGGATTTGAGAAACGTCGGTCTCGTATTCTGATGAGATGTCTCATGTTCTAATGTGTGGTCATACTTCCACAGGAGGTGATTGTGTGTTAGTTCATGGAGAGATGCATGTACGGCATATGGTTGAGGAGTGACTGACCCTAGTAGTTCATACACCCAAAGGTGGTGAATTCACGAAAGATCAGAATATATTCTCATGACCGTTGTCATGTGGAGAGTGTACAATTACATATCATGTATTCTGCCCAAAGGTGTTTATATGATGATGTGTGTAACTCTCAGAATGTGTATTTATAAGGTTTTCAAGTTACACAATACTCACATTGTGCCAATTATATATGTTGATTGTGTTTTGAGAATATTCAATAAGCAGGGAGTTGTTGCTGTTGTTAAGGTTGATAGGTTGAATCTCTGGTATTATCCTCATTCAAATTTTAGGAAAACCCAAATGAATGATATACTTTATACCAGTGTAATTAGAAGTGTCATATATGCTTAAGTCTGCACTAGACTAGATATTGCTTTTATGGCAAAATTTTTAGGCAGATATCGATCAAGTCTACGACATGATCACTGGATTGCTATCAATGAGATTTTGAGATCCTAAAAAGGACAAGAAAACTATATACTGACAAAATGTTCAGGATCTAGAGCTAGTGGGATATTCGAATGCAAATTTTACTAGCTATAAGGATAACAAGAAATTGATAACATAATATATCTTTGTATTGGCAGAATGCGCGGTATTATGAAAAGTGTTAAATAGAAATTTATATTATCTTCTACCATATAAATGAAGTTTATAGCATGCCTTTTAGCTACTACTCAAGATATTTGACTACGGAACCTCATTAAAGAATTGATTATATTTGATATTATAAATAGACCCATACGGTTGTATCGAGACAATAACTCTTCAGTGTTGTTTGTCAATAATAATAAGGGTCTTGAGGGGTCTAGATATATGACAGTTAGGTTTTGACCATAAAGAAATGATACGAGAATGGTGACACTACGGTAAAGCATATTTCCACGGATGATGTGGTTGTATACCCACTAATTAAAGATTTTCGCCCTTGTATACTTGAACGACATGTCGTGAACATGGGTTAAGGAGCATCATTGGATGCTATTATTTAGTGGGAGCTATTTTGATTTTGCTCTAATAAAACTTATATATGTTGCACATTCAATAAAGTGTTCATGAATGTGTAGTCATTATATTAAACTGATTATATGTAATGAAAATCTCAAGGTATTATGTAAGCCTTGAGTGAAGGCTGGGGGCATCTAATTATCAACCTTGAATATATGTCTTAATTACACATAAAGAAAGGTTAACCATAAAGATAAGACATATGTGAGTTCATTGGAACCATAAGGATATTCTCTAGGGGCACATCCGGTTTTCTGTGACAGTTAGAGTAAGAGAATAGTGACCGACAAAGATGATAACACATAAGGTAAAACTCTTTATGAGGTGTTATCCATTTGCCACACAACCATATTGAATCCATATCAATAAAGTTGAAAGCCTTCGTGACCATGGAAGGCTCTGTATGAATACATACAGTTATCGTCATGATTTGGTGTTGGAGACTTATGGGATATGATTGACTATTAAAAATTGCTACTAGACCAACATAAAGGTGCACACATAAAGTACAGTCTCAATTAAATAGCCCAAGTGGGAGAATGTAAGAGTTTTCTTTATGTGGGCTACATTAATTGAGATTGTAATTACCGTTTTACCGAGTTGGTCTAATAAGGTAAGGCATAAGGTTTTCTTAATGGTTGAATATGGGCCTGGCATTGTGTGGGCCGAGTTGGGCTCGACTCGTGAAGAGAGGGCCCGTCCAAAATTCTATAAATAGCGTTAAGATCCCTCCTCTAGCCATCATTCTTCCATGAAGTCTCTCTCACCTCACATAAAGCAAATCGTGAGTGGTGGTCTTATCGAGCCAGGAACCGAGGGTCATAGAGGAGAAGATCTTCAGCATTAAAGGCTCGGATTGTTGTTGGATCGTCGTTATTCCGCATAAAGAACGATGAATTCTAAAGAAGGTACGCAAACCTTTGTATTCTCCTCCTACATGTTTAGTTTTCTAGCTATGCCAATCCTGGCAAGCAGCTTGGACGGCCAACACACTATTCATATCGAGAGGTTCAGTTCCAGAATAAGGCTGTAGCTCTTGGTATAAGGAAAATGTTGAGTCCCAGCGAAAGGTGGATTTTAACCACAAGTAGTACTCTTATTGAGAGAGCCAGATTCAGGTTTGATCGAGGAATATCTTTCTCTCAATCTATGGAGAGAAAAGTTGCAGAAATGAAGAAACTTTATAAAACTCGTTTAGTAAATCAAATTTCCAATGTAATACACGCACCTTCTGAAAAGAATATGCAGATGGCCCAACTTCTTTGGAGACCTGCTTAAATACTAAAACCCCATACGGCCTTTTGAAATGCAAGAAAAACTTGCTACTACCTCGGCTTTAAAGCCAGCAAATTCGTGGGGAAGTACCCGGGGTTTCCCATTTGCAACGATAATAGATGTAATGGTGAGTTTGACATTGTGGTGGATAGAATCTATCTCTCGCTGGTTGTATGCGCTTGTTCAATCTGTAAGGGAAGTGAAGTGATCCTCGATCATTATATGCAATGTTAATCTCCCTAGTGAGGTTCTGATCGTCTTGACCAATTTGAAAGGAACATTATCTGAGGGTCTATCAAGAATAAAAGGAAAATTCATTTGCTGGTTTGGTCCGCCATCATCAAACGGAAAAGAAGAGGTGGTCTTCAGCTCTGTCGAGCCAGGGAGAAGAGCAAGGCCACTCTTGCGAGGCTCGATTGGCGTTTCTTAAAAAGAGGAAGACAAACTTTTGGGTCAGAACCATTGCTGCCAAATATTTTTAAAAACGGAAAAGCTTCTGTAATAGCGGGCGAAAATGTCACGGACATGGATGGCCTTAAAAGCAGGCCACTCCATTCTCCTCGAAGGCAGTGGACATGTATTGGGGGGTGGCAAAACGATAAGCTTCTGGTTGGATGACTGGCTAGGAATTGGACCTCTGAAGAAATTATTATATTAGGCCTCTTAATAAAGACGAAGGGAAATGACGGTTAACAACTTTTGGCTTAGACGTTTGGGACCTTTTAAATATTCATGTATTGGATGATGAACTTATCCAATGCATTTGCACCATTCCTGTTGCTCGTGGTTCTAGGACCTCATTGCTTGGAAATTCTCTCAAAATGGTGAGTTTAGCACTACTGATGCCTATGATCTTGCGATCAACCATGAGCCCTATAAGATTTTTCTAGATGATCGGCCTTGGATTTGCAAGTCAAAAACTATCCCTCCAATCCAAACCTTTATTTGGCTTGGGATCCATAATAGAATTGCCACCAAAGTTTTCCTCCACAAGAAGTTCTTGTTCTTCATGACTGCTGTCATATTTGCATGACTAGCAGAGAGGACATTCTCCATCTTTTGGCTTACTAAGATATGTATGCATCTGCAGTGGGACGTAATTCTGGCAAATTAGCAGTTTACAGATTAAAAGTGCCGCTGTCTGTGGCAATCCCAGTATTAAAATGCTAAATCTAGTGCGTTAGGTTCATTCACTCCATACTATATAACTCTTATTTGTTTATTCTCTTGCGTACTGGAGATTTTGTGGTAGATAGGTTAGACCTATGAGTTCTCTGACGAAAGCATGGGACAAGTAGCGCCTGATATTTGATTACTAAACTAACATTCATGGCTCCATGACCCTATGGTCTGGATCATTACCTATTTCTAGAACATTTATAAACTGTAACAGAGGACAAAATGAGTACCCAGTTGTTCGCAAGAATTTATTGATTAAATCTGTAGATTAATATCAGTGGTGTTACTTGGGGGAGCCTGATCTTTGAATAACGTTGGCTGATTCAGATAATTTCTTCCTTCTTTAGTTTTGCCTTGGTGGGTTTACTGGAGCTTGACTGTTGTCCGGTTAGAGCCCGCGTTTTGAGCTCTTGGTGTTTGCTTCGGTTTGCATTATATTTCGTATGTTTGAAACCTCTGTCTGAATCCCAGGGGACCTCTTAGTTTTGTTTTATCACCGAGGGTTGACCATAAATTGCCATTCACTCCTGCACTAAGGCTTCACCTGGATAGCAATGCTCTCTGGATCTCACCGTGCATGTTCCATTTACTTTGTATCATTATCTTTCGGAAGCAAATTGTGATTAGCAGCCTTCTCTCTGGTAAAGAGAGTTTAATAGAAGGGTATAGACACAATGACAGGAGCATAGACTTGTTAATTATGTGCTTGACTAAAATTCTGGACGTCGAATACCAAAGTTTAATGCATTTTGTACTTTTCTCGGAAAGAAGGTTACTCGTAATCTCTACTTTATTATCATTGTTGTAGGTATGGGTTGGATCTGATATTAGTGTGGTTGACTTCATGCAGGATTTGTGCTACTTCTGTCATTGGTGATTGATAGATTATAACTTCGTTTGCTCAGAAAGACCGTGGGAACAGGTGAGAAACAGAGTTGAGGCATTGACGAGGGAAAGATGGCAGTGCAGGGGTCAGAGGCTTGAAGGAAGAGAGTGCCACCCTGAGGTAAAAAGTGAAGAAGCTGGAAAATGAATACGAGACAAAAGACAAGGAAGCCAGGACAGCTGACGCTGAAGCCAAGGCTCTAAAGACCACCTGCTGGCAGACAACTAAAGCTGTCGAAGTCAGCTGGAGCCTACTGACCACTCTTTGTCCAATTCTGATGGCAAGAACACCTATGAAGAGTTTTGCTGAGCAGGCGAGTTTGTGAAGTTGTTTTAGCGTGGAAGACCGGATGGCTGTCGTGTTGAATGTACAGAGAAAAGAGCAAAACCTTGCAGTGAGTTCTTGAAACTTGCTTTAGGACGGAAGTGAGGGTCGTACTAGGTATTTGCCTGTCGATCATTCCTTATATGCTTAATCAGCATAGCATGTCAGCAAATGGGAAACTCAGTTTCGCATGATCCATACCATGGTGATTAATCTAAACAAGTGAAGCCGTTTATGATTTATTGCAATTTTCTCCTCAATCAAGAGGGTACCAAATGAACAAGAGACTTAAACAAAGAGTATGGCTCGGTTAGAAACATAGATTGACACGCTTGCAGTCACTGGAAAATGACAATGTCCTGACCCACTGCGTGAATTGGCCGGCAGCATATGCCGGCAATTTTCTTCAAGCTAGTATCAGCAGGTTTACTTGATAATTACTCGTACGGATCTTTGTGACTCCATACTTGAGCAGGTGTAGTGTTTTAGTCTGCATCAATGGATGCATAAATCGCAATATTATTCCTTTCTTTTTGTCCCGTACTCCTTGATTTCTGCATGTCAGAAAAAAATGGAGCACCGCCTCTCTCTCTCTCTCTCTCTCTGGATTTTTCCAGATTTCTCCCTTTCTCTGCCGCACCAGATTTTTCTCCCTTTCTCCAGAATTTTCTCTCCCCCCTCTCTCCAGATTTTTCTCACCGCCTTTTTCCCCCTATAAATAGGGGACCTTGCCCCTTGTGTGTTGTGTGTGAAAAAGAGTGAGGAGTGTGAAAAGTGTGAGGGGTGTGTGATGTGAGAGGAGTGTGTATGTGAGTGTGTGAGTGAGTGGAGTAGGTGACGTGAGTGTAGAGTGATAGAGAGTAAGTGGGTGTGTGCAATAATTGTGTTCGTGTGAGGTGTGAGAGGTGTACGAGAGTGGTGTGTTTAAAGAGTTTGTAATATTGCTTATATAAAATAAAGCAATTGTTTTACTTGCACATCCACTTGATTTCTCAACAAGTGGTATCAGAGCAGGTCGTCGGAGGCCGTGCGAAGACAGTGGTCGGGGACCATTGTAAGTGAGCAAGGCGGTCAAGTTCGTTGAGCCAAGGAGTGGAGTACGTCGGAGTTACTGCAGTGCACAATTTGGGATTGTGAAGTCGGTTGGTGCAGGACCGGGCTTACTTGGTATAGTGCAGGGCATTATACTCAAGTCACGATGGCGGATTTCTCAAGTTCGGTAAGTGGCGTCGAGAAGCTCAACAACTCAAATTATAATAATTGGAGTACCCGCATGCAATATTACTTGCTAGGTCAAGATTTGTGGGATATTGTTGGCGGGAGCAACACCACCCCCACCCACGAATGATAGCGAATTAAGAAAATGGAATATAAAATCGGGTAAGGCTCTTTATGTGCTTGCCGTAACTGTTGAAGATGAATTACTGCAACACATAAAGAGTGCGACGACCCCAAAGGAGGCCTGGGATAACTTGGCGACGCTGTTTGCAAGGACAAACGATGCCAAGTTACAATGCCTGGAGAACGAGCTCCTCTCAATCTCACAACAAAGTATGACGGTAAGTCAATACTTTTCTAAAGTTAAATCTATTTGCGAAGAAATTTCAAAATTAGATCCTGAAAATGCCATCTCAGAGACAAGAATGAGAAGAATAATAATTCATGGGTTAAGGCCGGAGTATAACGGTATTGTTACGGCCACTCGTGGATGGGCAAATGAGCCAACTCTAACAGAGTTGGAGAATATATTGGCCAACCAAGAAGCCTTAGATAAACAAATTTCTAAGGTCTCAATTAAGGAGGATGAAAATGCCCTCTTTAGTAATAAAAAGAGGGTTCAAGGGCCAAAATAGAAATAGAGCAAGTGCAAGAGATGGCAAACCATGGAAAAGTAATGGAGAATGGCAAAGCGAATAGGAGGAACTCGACCTCGGCCAGGGGGAGCTCGTCGAGACCACGATAAGGACGAAAATGAAGAAAAGAAGAATAGAAGGTGTAATGGACGGTGTTACATGTGCGGCAAAGTAGGTCACTTTGCCAGGGATTGTCGATTCAAAAGAGTTGAAGGAAATGTCGCAGCATCCAAGGAAAATGATAGCGAAGAAGAGTGGGATTTCCAAGCATCCTTTGCAATGGAGGAACGAGAAGATGCGATGGCCCTCATCACGGTAAATGATAAATTGATTGATTATGAAGAAGATTGGATAGTCGACTCGGGGTGCTCAAATCACATGACCGGAGATCAAGGCAAGCTATCAAACATGTGCGAGTACAAAGGTGGACGAGTAGTTGTCACCATGAGACAATTCAAGGTTGCCGATTACCCATGTGGGCCAAACGATGATGACACCCGATTCAGTTCGCATCAAATCGAACTGAAAAATGTGTACCATGTGCCAGGGAATGAAGAAGAATCTATTGTCTGTGGCACAACTTACGACTCGAGCAATTATGTGGTGTTTGGTCCTAGAGACGTTAGGGTGTACCGCAATTTGAAACCAATTGGTACACCAATCATGGAGGGGCATCGATTAGAGTCATCTACGTGATGTCGGCTCGGACGGCATACGTGGACAAAACTCGAAAGAGTGAAACATCTGATTTGTGGCATGCACGGCTTGGGCACGTGAGCTACCATAAATTAAAGGTAATGATGAAGAAAGGTATGCTAAAAGGTCTCCCCACTTGGAAGTCCAAGAAGATGCCATCTGTGCCGGATGCCGGTATGGGAAGGCACATCGGCTTCCATATGAAGAGTCCAAATTCAGAGCTAAGATGCCTCTCAAGCTTGTCCACTCAGATGTATTTGGACCAGTGAAGCAACCGTCAGTCAGAGGATCAAAGTACATGATAACATTCATCGACGATTTCTCCAGGTACGTCTGGGTCGACTTCATGAAAGAAAAATCCGAAGCATTAAACAAATTTAAGGAGTTTAAAGCAAAAGTAGAAAATGAAGTAGGCAAGAAAATACTATGCCTTCGTACGGATAATGGGGAGAATACACATCGGATGACTTTACAAAATTTCTTCAAGAATGGAAGATACGTCGACAATTTACTTGCCCATATACGCCACAACAAAATGGAGTTGCCGAAAGAAAGAATCGGCATTTGGCGGAGACATGCGGGAGTATGTTGCATGCAAAGAGTGTTCCACCCAAGTTTTGGGCTGAGTGTATGAAGACGGCAGCGCACGTGATCAACAGACTACCTCAAGCAAGGCTTGGCTTTATGTCACCTTATGAGAAGTTGTGGAATCGCAAGCCCACGGTAGGTCACTTTAGAATATTTGGGTGTGTATGTTATGCATTCGTGCCAGACCATCTTCGTAACAAGTTCGATAAGAAGGCAGTTCGCTGCATATTCGTGGCTACGATGATCAAAGAAAAGGATGGAAGTGTTGTGACCTAAAACGGGAAGTGTTACACTTCCCGAAATGTGGTGTTCGACGAACTATCATCTTGGTGGACATCACAACCTAATTCAAAACAAGTTGAAGAAGAGATTCGTGAAGGAATGGAAGAAAATGACAAGATTGATAAGGGCCAGCCAATTGAAGAAGGAAATGATAATGAAATTGGAAGAAGAGAAGTCGGAGCACAGTCACCAGAAAAATCAAAGAGCCCATGGCGAATCGGGTGTACATCCAAGAACTACGAAGAGTTCCGACCAAGTCGGATGGAAGAACTTTGAAGAGGAGGAATCTCAACTAAGGAGATCAACAAGACAAAGAAGACCAAATCCCAAATATGCAAATGCGGCGATCAAGATGTCGGAGTAGTCGAGCCGTCCACATATGAGGAAGCTTCGCAAGACATGGAATGGAGGAAAGCCATGGAGGAAGAGATACAAGCACTAAGAAAAAAGAAACATGGGACCTAGTACCGAGACCTAAAGAGGTACGTCCTATATCTTGCAAATGGGTCTATAAACTTAAAACTCGACCAGATGGGTCGATAGAAAGATATAAGGCACGACTAGTTGCTCGAGGATTCTCTCAAAAGTATGGCTTAGATTATGATGAGACCTTTAGTCCAGTGGCAAAGATTACCACGGTTCGAGTCTTACTAGCACTTGCGGCAAGCAAGTCGTGGAAACTATGGCAAATGGATGTGAAGAATGCCTTTTACATGGAGAACTAGATCGAGATATATACATGGAGCAACCGGATGGTTTCAAAAGTAAGTTTCATCCGGATTATGTTTGTAAGTTAAAGAAGGCCCTCTATGGCTTAAAACAAGCCCCGAGAGCATGGTATGGGAAGATTGCTGAATTTCTGGTGCAAAGTGGCTACTTTGTAGCCCCGAGACTCGAGCTTGTTTGTAAAGGCGAAGATGGCAAGCTTGCAATAGTATTAATCTACGTGGATGATCTAATCATCACTTTGGAGATAATAAAAAGGAAATATGCCAAATCAGAACCAACCTCTCAGTGCGGTTCCAGATGAAAGAGCTTGGAGAATTAAAACATTTCATGGGACTCGAGATTGAGAAGACCAATGAAGGATTATTCCTATGTCAGCAGAAGTATGCACGAGACCTCCTAGACAAGTTCGGGATGCTTGATTGCAAACCTATTTCTACTCCAATTGATGGAAATGTAAAGTTATGTGCAATTGAAGGACGAGAATTGGAAGACTCAACTATGTACAGGCAATTGGTGGGTAGCCTTATTTACTTAACCATAACACGGCCTGATATTGCCTTTGCAGTGGGAGTAGCAAGCCGATTTATGGAGAAGCCGCGAAGGCCCCATTTAGATGCAGTCAGACGCATACTAAGGTATGTAAAGGGTACATTTGATTTTGGGCTTCTGTATAGGAAAGAAGCATCATGTGAAGTTGTAGGCCATTGCGATGCTGACTTTCTTGGAGATCGTGACACGCGACGATCAACTACTGGATATATGTTTAGCCTCGGATCAGCGGTAGTGTCATGGTGCAGCAAAAGACAGGCAATCGTGTCACTATCTACGACGAAGCTGAGTATAGAGCAGCAGCAATGGCAGCACAAGAAAGTACATGGCTGGTACAGCTGATGGAGGATCTCCATCAACCAATAAATCAACCTACACGGATATATTGTGATAATCTGCCAGCCATAAGCTTAGCGGAGAATCCAGTTTTCCATGCAAGGACCAAGCATGTAGAAGTGCACTATCATTTCCTACGAGAAAAAGTATTACAAGACGAGATAAAGATGGAGTATGCAAAAACAGATGATCAAGTTGCAGATATCTTCACCAAAGGTCTTGGAGTTGTAAAATTCGAAGAGTTTCGAAGGCAACTTGGTATGACCACGATGTCCATGCTAAGAGAGTAGTCGGTGAGGGGAGTGTCAGAAAAAATGGAGCACCGCCTCTCTCTCTCTCTCTCTCTCTGGATTTTTCCAGATTTCTCCCTTTCTCTGCCGCACCAGATTTTTCTCCCTTTCTCCAGAATTTTCTCTCCCCCTCTCTCAGATTTTTCTCACCGCCTTTTTCCCCCTATAAATAGGGGACCTTGCCCCTTGTGTGTTGTGTGTGAAGAGTGAGGAGTGTGAAAAGTGTGAGGGGTGTGTGATGTGAGAGGAGTGTGTATGTGAGTGTGTGAGTGGGTGGAGTAGGTGACGTGAGTGTAGAGTGATAGAGAGTAAGTGGGTGTGTGCAAAAATTGTGTTCGTGTGAGGTGTGAGAGGTGTACGAGAGTGGTGTGTTTAAAGAGTTTGTAATATTGCTTATATAAAATAAAGCAATTGTTTTACTTGCACATCCACTTGATTTCTCAACACTGCAGGGATCAATCCATGATCCAACTCTAAATTTTGATGACCACAGATATATGTTGGTTTATGCTAATAAAGAAGCTCGGATCGCTCCCAATCCGACCGCATCAAGTTCAAAAAACCAAGTTGCTCATGTAATTTTCCAAGTGACTGCTCTTCTGTCGTGTTCCTCGCCGAATCACCCTCTCTCTGTCATTAAAGAGTATTGCCATTTTTTTCTTGTCCTCGTGGTCCTTAACTCCAAATCTCTGCATAACGTAGTGAGATTGGGAAAGAACTGGCTAAACTACTCAGTCTCGTCATCTCAATGCCGGCTTTTAATTTCCATGCAGCAAGTACAGATAGGCAAAAATGGCCCAATCCAGTACAGCAAACCTCACAGCCTATGGTCTCCTCCGCCCATAAGAAGACGGCTTTACTTATAAGTGAGATAGAGTTGGGTCCATATTGCCGGAAAAATAGGTAGAGTCGGTCCATGATGAAGCCAAGCGTTTTGAGCCATTGGATCTAGTGGTGTGGGGTAGTCATATGTGATGGTTCAAACCATTCGGTTCAGTCCCTCGTTTAGGCATGAATTTTACTTAGCTATAGATATTGGCCAAGTGCCAGACACCTGGAGTGCCAAATTTTGGCATGAATGGACACCGAGGTACTAAAAGTTAGGAAATTGATATTTTAGTGTCAAAATCGGAGCAAAATGGATTACTTATGGCCTGTTTATTTGTGTTATTTTTTTCTTCCTCAGAACACAATTTATGTTCTTTTGTTCCAGGGAACAAAAAAAGGACAGAAATGCGTTTGTTTATACTTTTGTTCCCGAGAATAGATTTGGAACTAAAACAAGAAGTAGAAAAAACTTGTTTCTTGTTCTTGGGAACACTTCCGAGAAACAAATTTTCTCTCTCTTATTTTTTTCTTCTCTTTCTTTTCCTTTTCTTCTTTCTTTGGCCGGTCATCAACCTCGGCCATGGTCGACAACCGGCCGTCAAGGGCCGATGACCTCGCCGGTGCCTGGCCAAGCTGGTCGAGCTCGCCTAGCCAAGGCGAGGCCATGAGCCCTCGTTAGCCGGTCACCGGCCATAGCCGAGGCCGCGACCGACCAAATGGAAGAAAAATAAAAAATAAATTTAAAATTAAAATATTAAAATATTAAAAAATTAAAATAAACAAAAAAATTATACAAGTTCACCAAACGTGTTTTACTGTTTTTTTTCTATTTCAGGAACCGAAATTTTGTATAGTTACCAAAGTGTTTTTCTATTCAAAAATTGTTCCCCGGAATAGAAATATTTTTTTCTATTTTTGTTCCCTAGAACAATGTTTGAACGAAACGTTACTAAACGCATCATTAAGTGCCAACGATGAGAAAATCTGGCCAAAATGTTTACATGGCTATTTTCCCGCAAAGCAAGTGCAAAATGAAGTTGTTTTACATAGTGACGTGGCTAAACGAGTGCAAAAATGACGTTGTTTTGCTACTGATGTGGGTAAATAATTAATATAAAAATTAATTAAATTAAATTTAAAACTAAGTTTATTTAAAAAAAAAAAAAAAAAACAAAACAAAACAAAACAAAACAAAACAAGAGAGAGAGAGAGAGAGAGAGAGAGAGAGAGAGATGCAGCCCTCGCCGTCACCTCCCCCGCCGTCGCCGAGGCTAAGGCATGGCGACCCCGACTAACCTTCCCCACATCGTCGAGGCGGCGGCGGTGAGAGCACAGCCCTTAGCCACCTGCAACTATCTTCCTCTTTTATATAAATATATATAATTTAATTTAATTAATTTTTTATATTAAAATTCAAATCCTTGCCAAAGCGATGTTTTTGCGTTTTGTTGCTAAGTTAGTTCTCCGGCGAGCCATGTAGGCGAGTAAAATTAATAAAAAAATTGCCACGTAGAATTTTCATCAAAAATTGCCACGTAAGATTAGGCAAAAATTACCGGAGGTGGCACTCAAGTGTCTCACTTAAAAAAAAAATAAATAAATAAATAAATAAAAAACTTACATTTAAGTGTCATTTTCCTAACTTTTGATACTTAAGTATCCTCTCATGTTAAGTTTTGGCATTTGAGGTGTACTTTTACCGATATTGGCCCTACTTGACAAACTTGGTATTGACAACTCAAGTAGACTAAGAGTTTGATTTCATCTGTTTGATACAAGGGAAATTAATACAAACTTGGGCATCTAATGGATAGATAAGAGAAACGGCAAGGAGATGAGTAAAACATCCTTCGGGCCGCTGATTAGGGATCGCAAGAACATGTCCCGGGGCGGGTAATTTGATCCAACATGAAGCATGAGACTAATGGATTAATTGTGTTTGTGTAGAAAAATATACTCTACCAATTTACCGACCACGAGTATGGCACAATGATTTTCAAGGATAGGAAGTATCTCAAACAATATGTTTGATCTTATTGCGAGAACGCAATAGAAGCCAAGAAGGAGCTCAAATCCAAATTTGTCGATATATTCAGTTGGACCAATCTATCCCTCAAACGCTTAACCAAAAAGTTATAAGCTAATTATGATATATTAACTATTTCATACAGTGAGCGCTCATGTGAGAACTAGGTGTCAAGTTTACTTCCTCTTAATTCAAGTATCTTTCTACATCAACATCACGTCAACTCGAATTCTCAATCATTGCCAACCAATGCAAACAACAGTGCAAACATGCAAAGATCCCAACCATGTTGGCAAATCGTGGCATTTCACCTAATCGTGATGACTAGACTCATCAAATAGTGGGGTTGGGTTGAGTAAAAAATGATTATCCGACTCAAATAGATTTATTTAACCCGTTTTGACCTATTTTTCATGCAATGCAAATATAATTACTCATATTCGATCTGGCCCACATCCAATAAATACCCAACCCAACCCAACCCATAGTGCTAAAACTCTTTCATATATAACCCAATCTAGAAAAACGCATACCTAAACTAACATGAGAGTGTGAGAGTGAGAAAGAGTGAAGAGAAAGTCATAAAGGTGGGTTAAGTTCAGATAAATTATATATACATTTATCACTCATTTAACACCCATATTATGTTTAAACCCATTATAACAAGATAAGAAGTATTTGGCTGTTAAATCGCAGAATGTGAGTCTTGTGCAATGATTTTGAAGCATGGAAAGTATATTAAACGATATTCATGCACCAAGAGTCTTGCGTGATGATAGGATAAGAAGGGGCAAAGTACAGCCCAAGTGCTAAAACTTGGCACGGAAGGACACTTAAGTACCAAAATCGAAGCAAAATTGATCACTTAAGTGCCAATCCGGCCAAATTACCGACGTAGTGATTTTCCGACAAAATAAGTGTAAAACGGCGTCGTTTTGCATGCTGACGTGGCTAAAAAAAATATAAAAACGACATCGTTTTGTCTCAACTTTCCATGAGTACTAATCGTGTGCCCTTGTATTTGATCACCATTAAGATACAATAACTTATTATTGCCCATTGAATTTTAATAATTTATTAGAAATTATAAAGTTGGGTTTTTACTCTACTTGATAGTTATCAATTGGTTTTAAGACTCATTCCTTTAAAGTATTGCTTATTAAACCTCTTGAAAGTCCCTTAATGAATGGATCAACCTTGTTATTATTAGTCCGAACATAAATTAGGTCTAACTTCATAAATTAAACAAATGGTTCGAATACTCCGACTTAGGGAGTTGGGGATAGGGGTGAGCATCGGTCTAGGGTCGACCCTGGACCGGCCCAACCCTGCCGGTCCTAGTCCAATTCCCAAGGGGACTGAGTCGATCCTTGGTCCTAAAATTCGGGACCAATACTGTACGGGTTGGTCCTCGGTCCAAAAAGTTATGGGTTAGTCAAACCCTGTATATTATATTATATTATATTATATTATATTATTTATAATTCTTTTATATATTCAAACCTAAGTAAAATGTCTGTTATATTATATTATATTGATATGTTCTATCAATAGCACTAATAGTAATTTCAATTTAAAACTTTTGTTGAGTATTAATTTTGTGTCGTTTGTTTTATTTTCAAGTGTTTAGAAGTTCGAGTGAATTAACAAGATGTTAAGTTATATATTCATGGTTTATATTAAGTATTTTGAACTTTTTATGGTTTAATTGTATTTTACTAATGAATTTCAGCTGCACTTTGCTTTTCAATTTGTGTCAAATGGTAGAAGTTTTTGAAGAGTAGAGTAGAGAGTAGCCGGTTCTACGGTGATTTGCTAGTCAAGTGGTGTGAAGCTCATTTTTTGGTTGAGTGGATTCTACGTAATCAAATGCTAGTCAAGTGGTGTGAAGCTCAGTTTTTGGTTGAGTGGACTCTACATGATCAAATGCAGGAAAACGCTTTTGCATATGGTGTTATGAATATTAAAGATAGATGATTACAATAACTTTCCATCTTGTCCCATATATCAATGAGCGGTTAGCAGGTACGGAATTTCTATTATTGTGTCATCTTAAATTTGCTAAATATTTATTGGTATTTATAGTTTAGTTGTACAATACCGCATTGTCGATGGATGTGTAACTTGAATTTGTAGGTTTGCTTTTTTAGGGAGTATAAAAAATAAGACGAAAAAAATTATCCATTAATCCCGGGTTGACCCTGGAACCAGACCGAACCCATTGGGTCGGTCTGGTCCTTGGTCCCAGGCTCCATAGGGTCTGTCTCCGGTCCTAAAAATTAAGGACTGATACTGTATGGGTTGGTTATAGGGTTAGAGGGTGGTCTAGACCAACCCGGACTATGCTCACCCCTAGTTGGGGAGACCATACCCCTTTCTCTTTTGTTTTCCCTTTTTTTCTTTTTCTTTTTTTCTCTTCCTTCTTTCTTCCTTTTCCTCTTTGTATGCACCCTTCTTTTCCCTTCATATAGCCGTTGGTCTCTTTTTGACCAATTCAGTCTTCATTTTCTTCTGACAAAAAAGAAATCTCTCTTTTCTTTTTTAGGATTAATATTCCGAAAAATTCCAAATTGATATACGTGTGATAAATTTATTCAAATTCATTTTTTAACTATGAAAAACCCCAAACTGATACATTTGCAATAAATTTAGCCTAATTGATCATAAAAAAACCCCAAACTGACATATTTATGATAAATTTACCACAAACTAATTTATTTGACCGTCAAAAACCCTAAATTTGTATATTTATGATAAATATATCGTCCGTTAAATTAGATTAATACCACAAAAAATCACAAAAATTGTATTGCTGTGACAAACGAAAAGTAAAATCTCAAATCGGTATACTCGTCAACTGTCATGTGTCATTTAATTTAGTAATTTGAAAATAAAATTTAACGAAAATTAATAGAGGGTAAATTTGTCATAAGTATATCAGTTTGTGCTAAATTTGTCAGAAATGTACTAATTTAAAATTTTTTATGGTTTAAAAATTAATTTAAGATAAATTTATCATATTTATACCAATTTGTAATTTTTTAGGGTATTGATCCTTTTATTTATCTCTTTATTTGACCAAGTCAAATACCGCAATTGCATGGCTTGGTTAGAAACAAAGAATGATCTGTTTGCGGGCACAATAAACTAGAAATATGCTGACCTACCGAGTGCAGTGGCCGGCAGCATATGCCGGCACTTTTTCTTCAAGCTAGTATACGAGGTATCACTAATTACTCCTTCGCTTCTGTTCCTTCCTCCTTGGTTTCCCCAGGAATCAATCCATGGTCCAACAATTCATTTGATGACCGCAGAGCACATGTTGGTCATTCTAATGAAGAAGCTTAACTCACCCATTGATTACGACCGCCTCGAGTTCATAAAACCAAGTTGCACGTGTAATTCCCCGAGCGGTCACTCTCTTCTGGTGTGTCCCTCGCGGAATAGCCTTCTCTCCGTCGCTTGAGAGTATCGCCATCATCCTTCCTGTGCTTGCGGTCCTCTAACTCCAAATCCCGACCCAGAGCATTGTGAGATTGCGAAAGAGCTGCCTCAACTGCTGAGTCCCATTCTCTGAATCCCGGCCTTTCAATTTCCCTAGAGAAAGTTGACAGGAGGCAAAAATGACCCGATTCAGTATAGCACACCCTGTAGCCTGTGGTCTCCTCGCCCAAAAGGCGACGCTTTAGCCATGATTGAAACAGAGTTTGGTCCATATTTGTCAATAAAACAAGAGAGTCGTCGTTCCATGATGCAGGTCTAGATGTTGGCATTTTCGATAAACTTGGTCCTGGCAACTCGGGTAGATTAGTAGTTTGACTTTTATTCGTTCTACAAGAGGGAAATTCATAGAAATTTTGGGTTTCTAAAGGACAGCTAAAAGAAGCGGCAAGTAAATGAGTCATAAATCCTTCAAGCCGCTGATCAAGGATCGCCAAGAACATGTCCCAAAGCAGCTAAATTTAATCCAAAAAGAAGTACAGGATTAATAGATTAATTGTGTTTGCCTTAGCAAAATAAACACTTCACTGACCGCAACAATAATTTTGAAGGATGGAAAGCATATAGAATAACATTTCTAATCTGTTCATAGAGCCACTTTTGACCTTTTCTGAATCCCGGCCTTTCAATTTCCCTAGAGCAAGTTGACAGGAGGCAAAAATGGCCCAATTCAGTATAGCACGCCCCATAGCCTGTGGTCTCCTCGCCCAAAAGGCGATGCTTTAGCCATAGTTGAAACAGAGTTTGGTCCATATTTGCCAATAAAACAAGAGAGTCGTCGTTCCATGATGCAGGTCTAGATGTTGGCATTTTCGATAAACTTGGTCCTGGCAACTCGGGTAGATTATTAGTTTGACTTTTATTCATTCTACAAGAGGGAAATTCATAGAAATTTTGGGTTTCTAAAGGACAGCTAAAAGAAGCGGCAAGTAAATGAGTCATAAATCCTTCAAGCCGCTGATCAAGGATCGCCAAGAACATGTCCCAAAGCAGCTAAATTTAATCCAAAAAGAAGCACATGATTAATAGATTAATTGTGTTTGCCTTAGCAAAATAAACACTTCACTGACCGCAACAATAATTTTGAAGGATGGAAAGCATATAGAATAACATTTCTAATCTGTTCATAGAGCCACTTTTGACCTTTTCTGAATCCCAGCCTTTCAATTTCCCTAGAGCAAGTTGACAGGAGGCAAAAATGGCACGCCCAGTAGCCTGTGGTCTCCTCGCCCAAAAGGCGACGCTTTAGCCATAGTTGAAACAGAGTTTGGTCCATATTTGCCAATAAAACAAGAGAGTCGTCGTTCCATGATGCAGGTCTAGATGTTGGCATTTTCGATAAACTTGGTCCTGGCAACTCGGGTAGATTAGTAGTTTGACTTTTATTCGTTCTACACGAGGGAAATTCATAGAAATTTTGGGTTTCTAAAGGACAGCTAAAAGAAGCGGCAAGTAAATGAGTCATAAATCCTTCAAGCCGCGATCAAGGATCGCCAAGAACATGTCCCAAAGCAGCTAAATTTAATCCAAAAAGAAGCACAGGATTAATAGATTAATTGTGTTTGCCTTAGCAAAATAAACACTTCGTTGACCGCAACAATAATTTTGAAGGATGGAAAGCATATAGAATAACATTTCTGATCTTTTCATAGAGCCACTTTTGACCTTTTCATAGAATGACCTCAATTTTGTCAATTTTTATACAATTTTACGTCTCATGCCATGTAATAAATTAGGGGCTAATAGAAATAGTCAATCACATTAATTTAATGAATGAGATGGCTTTGTGAACAATTAAAAGATTAATAAAAAAAGAAGAAAAAGAAGAAGGAGACAGAAAAGAAAGCATTTCCATCTCTTTTATATCTCACATGTCGAATTCATCTCTTTCCATATCTTTAACTCATCTACCAATATTACTATTCAAAATACATCAACTAACAACACAAACATTGATTCTAAAAGTTAAATATTTCTTTAATATAGGTTCGTTGTTACTAATTTTGCAAGGCCAACTTGATCCTCCTTCTTTGGGATTCTTATGGGCATAGGAGAGAGAGAGAGAGAGAGGAAACAAGCTCGTTGATTCAAAAAAGGGCATCTACACGTTTAACACGGTCCATAGCTAAATAAATAGACAGAGAGAACCCACATTTTAGCCAGGAAGAATAGCGTCCCCCATTGCCTCACCTCTTCTTCATCAAATGGCGCCGATCTCAGCTCCTAGAATACTAGCGACCTCAAGATTCTCAAGACTCTTTCTCTTATTGTCTCTCTCCATTCTCATGCATTGCAATTCATCACAGGCAACCCAACCTCCACAAACCACCGAGATGGTGTTGTACTTCCAGGATTTTGCTGCCGGGCCCAACGCCACTCTCATCCCGGTCGCGGGCATTGCCGGGAAGCTCTGGACGTTCAGCCAGTTCGGGACAGTGTTCGTCACCGACGACTTCATAACTGAGACGCCCAACCCTAACTCGCCCATGGTCGGACGGGGACAGGGCATGTACGTGACCTCGGCGCTGGACGGGTCAAGCACTCACACCATGTTCTCGATCGTGTTCACCAACCAAGCCTATAACGGGAGCACCCTGGAGATCCAGGGCACAGGAAAGCAGTTTGAGGTGGTCAGGGAATACTCGGTGGTGGGGGGGACTGGGAAGTTCCGGTTCGCGCGAGGCTACACAACATTCGAGACTATCTCCACGGACATGCCGCAGGTTCACTCGGTTATCCAGTGCAACGTCACCATCCGTCTTGACTAGAGGAGTTTCCAACAGGTTTGACAGAATTACCGGAGGATTTAGAATAATGGGACCGGAGGTTTGCGTGGTCCTTCCGGCCTACTAGTAAATAAAGCCTACTATAAGGCTCTGTCTTCTTGCAGATGTCATTTATAAGATCAGAAATTTCGTATCTCCATTGTCTGAAATCTTGCCTATCCTTGATAATTTGTAAGCAAAAAATGAAAGGCACGGTGGAAAATGTCTTTTAATCCTACAGAGGAAAAAAAAAAGGTCTTCTAAACGTTCTTGTTTCATGGCAAAGAAGTCCTTCTAATCAGTAAATAAGTCCAGGCTCATGAAGTACCTCATTGATCATATGAATGAGAAACTTTTTGAACGACACTATTCATATCAGAGAGGTTCAGTTCCAGTATGAGGCGGTAGCTCTTGGTATGAGGAAAATGCTGAGTCCCAGCGAAAAGGTGGATTTTAACCACAAGTAGTACTCTTATTGAGAGAGCCAGATTCAGGTTTGATCGAGGAATATCTTTCTCTCAATCTATGGAGAGAAAAGTTGCAGAAATGAAGAAACTTTATAAAACTCATTTAGTAAATCAAATTTCCAATGTAATACACGCACCTTCTGAAAAGAATATGCAGATAGCCCAACTTCTTTGGAGACCTGCTTAAATACTAAAACCCCATACGGCCTTTTGAAATGCAAGAAAACTTGCTACTACCTCGGCTTTAAAGCCAGCAAATTTGTGGGGAAGTACCCGGGGTTTCCCATTTGCGACGATAATAGATGTAATGGTGAGTTTGACATTGTGGTGGATAAAATCTATCTCTCGCTGGTTGTATGCGCTTGTTCAATCTGTAAGGGAAGTGAAGTGATCCTCGATCATTATATGCAATGTTAATCTCCCTAGTGAGGTTCTGATCGTCTTGACCAATTTGAAAGGAACATTATCTGAGGGTCTATCGAGAATAAAAGGAAAATTCATTTGCTGGTTTGGTCCGCCATCATCAAACGGAAAAGAAGAGGTGGTCTTCAGCTCTGTCTTTCCAGGGAGAAGAGCAAGGCCACTCTTGCGAGGCGAAAATGTCACGGACATGGATGGCCTTAAAAGCAGGCCACTCCATTCTCCTCGAAGGCATTGGACATGTATTGCGGGGTGGCATAACGATAAGCTTCTGGTTGGATGACTAGCTAGGAATTGGACCTCTGAAGAAATTATTATATTAGGCCTCTTAATAAAGACAAAGAGGAAATGACGGTTAACAACTTTTGGCTTAGACGTTTGGGACCTTTTAAATATTCATGTATTGGATGATGAACTTACCCAATGCATTTGCACCATTCCTATTGCTCGTGGTTCTAGGACCTCATTGCTTGGAAATTCTCTCAAAATGGTGAGTTTAGCACTACTGATGCCTATGATCTTGCGATCAACCATGAGCCCTATAAGATTTTTCTAGATGATCGGCCTTGGATTTGCAAGTCAAAAACTATCCCTCCAATCCGAACCTTTATTTGGCTTGGGATCCATAATAGAATTGCCACCAAAGTTTTCCTCCACAAGAAGGTTCTTGTTCTTATGACTGCTGTCATATTTGCATGACTAGGAGAGAGGACATTCTCCATCTTTTGGCTTACTAAGATATGTATGCATCTGCAGTGGGACGTAATTCTGGCAAATTAGCAGTTTACAGGTTAAAAGTGCCGCTGTCTGTTGCAATCCCA
Source organism: Eucalyptus decipiens (assembly GCA_014182575.1). Classification (NCBI taxonomy): domain Eukaryota; kingdom Viridiplantae; phylum Streptophyta; class Magnoliopsida; order Myrtales; family Myrtaceae; genus Eucalyptus; species Eucalyptus decipiens. Next base: position 31,339,773 of record CM024609.1, on the reverse strand, counting down.
GTATTAAAATGCTAAATCTAGTGCGTTAGGTTCATTCACTCCATACTATATAACTCTTATTTGTTTATTCTCTTGCGTATTGGAGATTTTGTGGCAGATAGGTTAGACCTCTGAGTTCTCTGACGAAGGCATGGGACAAGTAGCGCCTGATATTTGATTACTAAACTAACATTCATGGCTTCCATGACCCTATGGTCTGGATCATTACCGATTTCTAGAACATTTATAAACTGTAACAGAGGACAAAATGAGTACCCGGTTGTTCGCGAGAATTTATTGATTAAATCTGTAGATTAATATCGGTGGTGTTACTTTGGGGGAGCCTGATCTTTGAATAACGTTGGCTGATTCAGATAATTTCTTCCTTCTTTAGTTTTTCCTTGGTGGGTTTACTGGAGCTTGACTGTTGTCCGGTTAGAGCCCGTGCTTTGAGCTCTTGGTGTTTGCTTCGGTTTGCATTATATTTCGTATGTTTGAAACCTCTGTCTGAATCCCAGGGGACCTCTTAGTTTTGTTTTATCACCGATGGTTGACCATAAATTGCCATTCACTCCTGCACTAAGGCTTCACCTGGATAGCAATGCTCTCTGGATCTCACCGTGCATGTTCCATTTACTTTGTATCATTATCTTTCGGAAGTGAATTGTGATTAGCAGCCTCCTCTCTGGTAAAGAGAGTTTAATAGAAGGGTATAGACACAATGACAGGAGCATAGACTTACTAATTATGTGCTTGGCTAAAATTCTGGACGTCGAATACCAAAGTTTAATGCATTTTGTACCTTTCTCGGAAGGAAGGTTACTCGTAATCTCTACTTTATTATCATTGTTGTAGGTATGGGTTGGATCTAATATTAGTGTGGTTGACTTCATGCAGGATTTGTGCTATTTCTGTCATTGGTGATTGATATGCAGGATTTGTGCTATTTCTGTCGTTGGTGATTGATAGATTATAACTTCGTTTGCTCAGAAAGACCGTGGGAAACAGAGTTGAGGCATTGACGAGGGGAAAGATGACAGTGCAGGGGTCAGAGGCTTGAAGGAAGAGAGTGCCACCCTGAGGTAAAATGTGAAGAAGCTGGAAAATGAATACGAGACAAAAGACAAGGAAGCCAGGACAGCTGACGCTGAAGCCAAGGCTCTAAAGACCACCTGCTGGCAGACAACTAAAGCTGTCGAAGTCAGCTGGAGCCTACTGACCACTCTTTGTCCAATTCTGATGGCAAGAACACCTAATGAAGAGTTTTGCTGAGAAGGCGAGTTTGTGATGTTGTTTTAGCGTGGAAGACCGGATGGCTGTCGTGTTGAATGTACAGAGAAAAGAGCAAAACCTTGCGATGAGTTCTTGAAACTTGCTTTAGGACGGAAGTGAGGGTCGTACTAGGTATTTGCCTGTCGATCATTCCTTATATGCTTAATCAGCATAGCATGTCAGCAAATGGGAAACTCAGTTTCGCATGATCCATACCATGGTGATTAATCTAAACAAGTGAAGCCGTTTATGATTTATTGCAATTTTCTCCTCAATCAAGAGGGTACCAAATGAACAAGAGACTTAAACAAAGAGTATGGCTCGGTTAGAAACATAGATTGACACGCTTGCAGTCACTGGAAAATGACAATGTCCTGACCCACTGCGTGAATTGGCCGGCAGCATATGCCGGCAATTTTCTTCAAGCTAGTATCAGCAGGTTTACTTGATAATTACTCGTACGGATCTTTGTGACTCCATACTTGAGCAGGAGTAGTGTTTTAGTCTGCATCAATGGATGCATAAATCGCAATATTATTCCTTTCTTTTTGTCCCGTACTCCTTGATTTCTGCAGGGATCAATCCATGATCCAACTCTAAATTTTGATGACCACAGATATATGTTGGTTTATGCTAATAAAGAAGCTCGGATCGCTCCCAATCCGACCGCATCAAGTTCAAAAAACCAAGTTGCTCATGTAATTTTCCAAGTGACTGCTCCTGTCGTGTTCCTCGCCGAATCACCCTCTCTCTGTCATTAAAGAGTATTGCCATTTTTTTCTTGTCCTCGTGGTCCTTAACTCCAAATCTCTGCATAACGTAGTGAGATTGGGAAAGAACTGGCTAAACTACTCAGTCTCGTCATCTCAATGCCGGCTTTTAATTTCCATGCAGCAAGTACAGATAGGCAAAAATGGCCCAATCCAGTACAGCAAACCTCAATGCCCGTGGCCTCGTCCGCCCAAAAGAAGACGGCTGTAATTATAAGTGAGATAGATTTAGGTCCATAATGCCGAAAATATAGGTAGTCGGTCCATGATGAAGCCAAGCATTTTGAGCCATCGGATCTAGTGGGTGCCACGTGGGGTAGTCAGATGCGACTGTTCAAACCATTCGGTTCAGTCCCTCGTTTAGGTATGAATTTTACTTAGCTACAGATATTGGCACTACTTGACAAACTTGGTGCTGACAACTCAAGTAGACTAGGAGTTTGACTTCATCTGTTCGATACAAGGGAATTTAATACAAATTTGGGCATCTGATGGACAGATAAGAGAAACGGCAAGGAGATGAGTTAAGCATCCCTCAGGCCGCTGATCAAGGATCGCAAGAACATGTCCCAGGGGCAGCTAATTTGATCCAACATGAAGCATGAGATTAATGGATTAATTGTGTTTGTGTAGGAAAATATACTCCACTGATCTACAGACCACGAGTATGGTGCAATGATTTTCAAGGATATGAAGTATCTAGAACTATTTTTTTATTTTATTGGAAGCGCGCCATAGAAGCCAAGAAGGAGCTCAAGTCCAAACTCATCAACATATCCAATTAGACAAATCTTTCCCTCACAAGCTTAAACCAAAAAGTTGTAGGTCAGTTAGGGTATATTAACCCTTTCACACAATAAGTGCTCGTGTGAGAATTGAATATTAGGTTTACTTCCTCTTAATTCAAGTATCTTTCTACATCAACATCACATCAACTTGAATCTTCAATCATCGCCAACCAATGCAAACGACAGGTGCAAACACGCAAAGATCCCAACCATGATGGCTTTCACCCGATCGTGATAACTAGACTCATCAAATAGTGGGGTCGGGTTGAGTCAAAAATGATCATCTGACTCAAATAAACTCATTTAACCCGTTTTGATCCATTTTTCATGCGGTGCAAATGTGATTACCCATATCCAATCTAGCCCACATCCAATAAATACCCAACCCAACCCATAATGCTAAAACTCTTTCATTTATAACCCAATCTAGAAAAATGCATACCTAAACTAACATAAGAGTGTGAGAGCGAGAAAGAGTAAAGAGAATGTCATAGAGGTGGAGTGGGTTTAGATAATTTATATATTCATTTATCACTCATATAACACCCATATTACATTTAAACCCATTTATAACCCATTTACTAAATATAATAAACTATATAGCAACTCATTCCATCATAAATGAGTTAAGAAATGGGTTCATGACCCATTTTAACAAGTATAGTGATGGCAAACCACACTTAGCAACTACAAAGATCCATGATGATATTACTCATTGAGTCCATGATACCAATGCACATGAAGACTCACTAATCAGCCATCTGCAAAGCAGAAGCCCAATATACATTAGGAGTCGGCCTATAACTTTAAGCTAACTAGAATATATAAACTACTTTACACCACAACAATTCTTCAATACGAGGCTTTCTAACAAAACTCACATGTCATCTAAAATAATCTCCCCCTCACATCTAAACTTGATATTAGATTTGCTCCCCATCTAATTCATGTATCCTTCCACATTAATATTATGTCAATTTGAATCTCCAATCATTCTCAACCGGTACAAACACGCCATTCACCCATAGTCTCCTCCTGGACTGAACCATGATGGCAAATCGCGCACGGCAACTACGAAGATCTATGGGATTACTTGTTGAGTCTAAGATATTGATGCACATTGAGGACCTACTAATTAACCATAAACTCTTATACCATTTGTTGAGAGCATGAAACGTAAACCCGAGGTGATGCTAGCACTAGGACCCACCTCCCACGGCGCCGCACTTAAGTCACGCAAATGCGACCATAGTGACTCGAACCTCCCCCCAACTGGAAGAGAGGGGAACGCCCGAACCAACGCGTCTACAGGATGGGTGCCAATGTTAGTAATCAATGAATCAAATAATAACTCGTAGCCTCATTTCAAAAGTTAAAACTTTCTTTGATATAGTTTCGCTGTTCCTAATTCTACAAGGCCAACTCGATCTTCTTCCCTAGATATTCCTATGGATAAGGATAGTGGAAGAGGAAAATTTAAAGATTTCATTGTACCGAGGAATCAAAGAATTTAAGTAAATCACCCTTCGAGCATCTACTTTTGCAGTCTAGTCCAATGTACAGATAGACCATGGGAACATGATCCAATCCAATCCTGAATAAATAGACAAAGAGAACCCACAATTTAGCCAGGAAAAATAGCACACCAACTCGCTCACATTTTCTTGTTCATCAAGTGGCACCAATATCCTAAGTAACATTGACACCGACACACGACACGTGACATGAAGCGACATGCCAACATGTCTTTTTTCAAAAAATAGAGAAGTCGGACACATTGGGACACGTTTAAATGTATAATTATATATATATGATAAATTATCATTTTTATGATTATTTTAATCAAATTAATTTGATTCAAATTCATAAATAAATAAATAATAAAAAGGGGCATAGGATGAATTTACATTAAAAATATCAATCCACAGTTTGTTAATATTATTTATTATTTTAATTTGACAAATTCAACTCCTTTCCATTAATCCGTAAACTTTGGAGGAAAAAATAAGCAATCCCTATTTTGGACTTGCATGTCAGAGCATGTCGGAAGAGAAAAGAAAAGAATAAACTTGGGGAGTAAATTATGTATCATGATAAGTAAGAATAGGAATAGAAAAGAAGGTTAGGTTTTTATTTTTTCTCCATTTATTATTTTTGTTTTCTTATATATTTACATTTTGAACTTCATTTATTGAAAAATTTTAAAATTGACTTCATGCATGTTAGAAACATGCATTAGAAACATGTCGGAACTTCGAACTTGCATATTGAAATTCCTGACTCGTGTATCTAAAATTGTTGGTAAAGTTGACCAAATGTCGGATTTTCCAACACGTGTTGACTGAGTATCAAGAGTGTCGAAGTATTTGATATTATACGACAGCTTCCGAAGAATATCGGTACTTCCTAGCTAACATCAACTCCTAAAATACTCACCATCGGTCCACAGCCACATTCTCATGACTCTTTCTCATATTCACTCTCTCCATTCTCATGCATGCTAATTAGAGGTAACCTGCCAACCTTCGTATACCACTGAGATGGTCTGGTGCCATTCAGTACAATATCTTTGGCAATTCAATACATAACTCAATTTTTCTATCGAGGACAAATCTGGTAAATCATCAGAAGACACGTATAGACAACTTGTGCCTTTTACACCGGCCAAATAACTACGGTGAAGTTCATAAAGACTGTACCTTTGTCGAGGACACTGCCGTGCGAGATTGCAGCGAAGCGGCTAAATATCGGAGTTGTTTGACCGAGTCCAATTCCTTAAAAGAAGGCAGGGAGGCCTGGAACTGGCTCCCTCCTAGACCTAGTTGGATCAAGCTTTACCATCAATGGTTCAGTGTAAGGTAATCTTGGCATTGTGGGTGCTGGAAATGTGTTCTACAATCATCTCGGTAAATGGATCGGTGATTTCTCCTGCAATATTAGCACTACTTCCTCTGTTCTTGCGGAGCTATGGGCCCTCCGATATGAGCTCTGTATTGCTTTCGACAATGATGTGCAGAGACTCCTTGTATAGATGGATGCGTGAGCGATCGGCCAGGTATTGGTTAAGGTTACCATCGACAATGTCGATGTGATGAACATTGTTAGCGCGTGCAGCTTGTTGATAGCACAAATTCCGGAAGCTCAAACTCAGCATATATGCACCGTGAGATGACCAGATGTGCTCTTAGCGAAGCGGATAGAGACCAAGACAGGAAAAGTATTAGAAAAATCATAAACTTATTGCATTTATGTAAATTTAGTCATAAATCTTTTAATTGTATCAATTTAGTTATAAACATTTTGATTTGATATTAATTCAGTCTTTCCAATTAATTTTGATCGTATATTGCTGACGTAGATGCCGACTAACTTATTTTCTCCCTAATTCTTCCTTTTGGCGATAACTGACCATTGGCTATAAGTGATGGCCGAGCAAGTTGGCCTCACCTAGCCATGGCGAGGGTCAATCTCGTTTGATATAGCCTACGTGAGGGCAAGCGAGGGCTAGTCTTTGCTAGATTTGGCAAGGAGAGCCCTTTGTTGGCCTAGGAGAGGGCTAGCCTCGCCAAATTTGGTGAGGGAATCACTCGTCAAGGCTGCCTTCACCCAAGTGGGGGTCAACCTCGCCCATGCCAAATCAAGCAAGGCCAACCTCACCAAATCTTAGCCTCGCCATGGCTAGGCAAGGCTAGCCTATAAGCCTGTCACCAAATCTTAGCCTCACCATAATCGATGGCTGGCAAAAGGAAAAAGGGAGAAAAAAAATATTAAAATTGAAAAATTATTAAAGTATTATTATAAATTATCCACATAAGCCTATCGGCGTCCACATCAGTAATATCTAATCAAAAATATAAGATCAAAAAAGTTTAAGACTAAATTGATATTAATGCAATAAGTTTAAGATTTTCTATTATTTTTCCAGGCCAAGACCGCCACTCCCAGCTTCTTGTTGCACCAGTGGACTTTGCTGTAGACACTTTCAGGAATAAATGCCCAAGGACATGTCTCTTGTTTTCATCTCAAATTCCCGCAGGAGCACCGCTTGCGTGTTGGCAACCTGTTTTTGGCCTTTCGTGGGCATTCAATCACCGAAAACTCCTCATCATCCACGTGATTTACGATATTCATGTCATGGTTTTTGTCGGTTATGGTAAGGTCGGATCCTCCCACGCAGACGACGATACGGCGCCTATGGAGTGACCATTTCTCATGAGCTCAACTATGCCCGAGGCGCGTCGCGCGGTATGATTTCTATGAAGAAGAAGAAGAAGAAGAAAGAAACCGACGGCGATAGGCCGGAAAAGTACACGGAGATTGAAATTAAAAAGCGATTATGTCATTAAGGGCCGCAAAAGCATATGGTCACTGTTCCTAATCGCAAAACCAATTTCCCCGCAATCCCATGCCCGCAAAGCGTCTCTACTCATTGCTCCATTTAACGCCTCACCGCCGACCTTCCCACCAACCGCGTCCACTTCCGACCAACCAATTGATGAATCCGCCGGTCCCCCGTTTCCCAAGTCATCGTCGACGCACCCCCTGACGTCGATCCAATCCCCCTCGTCGCCGTCGCCGTCGCCGTCGCCGTCCCACATCGACCTGGGCCCCACCGAGCTCGCCGACAGCCGTCTGATCCTATCGGCCGCTGTCTCGTCCCCCTTGCATGCGCCGTCGTGGCCGGCTGCGCTGGTCTCCGGCTCTGCTGCCGAACTCCAGGCCCCTCGGTCGAGGACGCTCGTCGGAGAAGTCGAAGCGCTGATTCCCATTCCTGAATTCGCTTCGCGCCGCGGAAGTCCAATTCCGATTCGGATTCGCATTCTCCGAGAAGGAACGAGTGCCCCAGAAGCTGACGGGGCGTCCACCGCTCTCGCGGGTCCGTCCTCAGGCATTTCCCCAGGAAATCCCTCGCTCCCTCCGACAGCCACCCCGGAATCTCCGGCGACTCGCCGGAGTACGCTATCTTGTAGAGGACCGAAGCCGGGTCTCCGCCCCTCCACGGCGCTCCTCCGGTGGCCATCTCGACGACCGTGCACCCCAGTGCCCACACGTCGCAGGCGCGCCCCTGCTCCTCCCCTCTCGCGACCTCCGGCGACATGTACATCGGGGTGCCGCCGAACGGCTCCTCCGCCGCCGCCGCCGCCGCCGCCGCCGCCGCCGCCGCCGCCGGGTCGTCCACCCGCCTCGCGCAGCCAAAGTCCGCGAGCTTCGGGCCGTCTTCGCCCATCAGGATGTTGCTGCCCTTCACGTCGCAATGCGCGATGCCTCGCGAGTGCAGGTGCTCGAGCCCCTCCAGAATCTGGCGGGCGTAGCGCGCGATCGCCGGCTGGCTGAGTCTGCCCCCGAGTTTCCGAGTCAGGTCGGCGAGGGTGCCTCCGGGCACGAACTCCATGAAGAGGTTGTACGTCAGCCTGCCGTCGCCGCCCTCCCTGGTGACGCCGAAGCCTCTGTACTCGACTACGCGAGGGGAGGCCAGAGAGGAGAGGATTCGCTGCTCCCTCTGGAGGGACGCCGACGCCCCCAGCTCGGCGGACTTCACGGCGAAGACCTCGCCGGACTCGGCCGAGGTGGCGAGCGAAACGACGGCGGTGGAGCCGCGGCCGACGGTGCGGCCTCTGGTCCACTCCATCGCGGGCTTCCAAAAAGGGTAGAAACAGAGTCGTGCTGAGAGGTTTTAGCGGGTCCGCGTTGAGCGATTGCGAACAGAGCGGTGGTGTTCATACATATATATAGGAGGCCTTTGAAAAGACCGAAGCTTTTTCAACGTGTTGAAACGAGTTTTGGGTTGACAGCTTTTGGCCGATTGGGACGGCGGTGGCATGGCGTAATGGGTATGCAACACGTGTAAGATGGTTGGGAGCGTTGGAATTCTGTGAGGAGCGGGTATTGCGTGGTCCGGAATAACAATGATCTAATTCATATGAACCGTTGGATGAGATGAGATCTGCGTGACACTAACATGATCATATAGTTCATCAGACTTAACCTGATATATAAAATATATTCCGAGTTTGATATAACAAGTGATGAAGGAATGGATAATGCATGCTTTGGATGCTTCGAATCGTCTGAGAGCTAGACTTGTAGCGTGTAAGGGGTTAGTGTTAGATGGGTTGAACCCCCAAAAAGAGAGACAACAATAGCGTTGATTCAGAGCATCTTTGCGATATTACAATAGTCAAAAGAACTCGATACAGAAGTCTTTGGGCTGTGGAGAGGGGGCTGCAAAAGGGAATATGGGAATTCCGTCAAAAGTCAGCACAATTAGGAGGGGGGTAATACTGATCCGCCACTTGGACAGGAAGTTAGGTCTACCTCATAACAAGAATCCGGTGGCTGTTTCGGACATTTGGATTATAAAGTCCTTGAAGTTTATCTGAAGTTAGTAGTACTACCATTTGCGTTCGGTTTTCATAGCCCACCTGGCATGGAACGGCTCGCAGATTGCAATACCCGATTGGAGGAAAAAAAAAACCATAATCGCCCACCTGTATCTTATGTATAAAGCTTAGTTAGTACAGTGCCATACGCGACGGATTAGGATTTGCGAGTGATCTGCTGTTTGCCAAGTGTTTGCTGCGCTGCTTTTTGTGTTACGTGCGAGTTTTCAGTTGCTTGAGCACCGGGTGCTTCTGGTTGCCTGCGAGTGAGGCTGAAGTAATCCTCCGCACCAAGCAATTGCAACCCCCATTTTCTCCTTCGCCCCGCATGGAGTTGTCCCGATCCTAGTTATTAGTCCAGGTACGAAGTGATTGGACGCTCGACGCTTTTCCCCACTTCCATTCTGGATATATAATATCATTACTTGACATCGTCACTCGGAGAGGCGCATAGCAATCGCGATCCGACACGCGTCCGTGCATAGACGCACGTACCCAATCGCTTCGACTTCCCCAAAACTTTGAAACCAAGGCTCTAATCTTCTAATCATATCTCTGTAACCCAACTTACAGGTGGGTTTCTAATTATTATTTCAATCTTAGTGGAAGCTTCTATACCTTGATCAATTCTCTAGTACACGCAATTAAATTATTTTGCCATTCAGAGTCAGACCAGAACTAGCAATTCTCATGAGGATCAATTTAGTTCCCAATTCCAATTTATTGAAATTGGTGAGCATCAATTTGATTTTTGGTTCTAGGTGGGGCTCCGTCCCCCCCAAACCGAACAAGTACATATGTATTTAATTTTTTAAATGTTTATGTTTCCACTTTTCATATCAAAATCCTAGTTTCATTTTGTCTCTTTCCGTCTCTTGCCTCACTCAATTTGCACCATCTTCTCCCACTGTCCCTCTAGCTTTAGCTCACATTCAGAATTTGACCTGTTGCTCGCTCTCAAAGTTTCACGCCCGTTCCAAAATGGGGACATTTCAACTAGTTCCATGGACCCACTCGAAAACCAAATTAACAAGCGGTTCTCAATTCTAATTTTTTAAACTAATTTTTAGTAGGCAATTTTCAATTTTAGGATAGAAACCGATCACCCCTAACTCAACCGTTATGTATGTATGTTTATGTAGAGAGAGAGAGAGAGAGAGAGAGAGAGAGAAACTACATGTGTATGACACATGGAATTTGGCTGTTAAAAGGTGGATTCCTACACGCGAAAGAGATAATCCTGCCTTAGATTATACATGAAAAAAAAAAAAGGATGATCTAAAGATTAAATTAATAGATAAAGAGAAATTATATGTATATAAACGAGATATCGGACAATATTTCAGCAGCATCATGGGGCGATGACATCTTAAGTTCCGTTAGTTGCACCGACGAAACGGGGCGACGAGAATTAGATGCGATTGTTGAGTTTTAGGGAGTACGATGCGTACCTTGGAAGACAGATAATTGATTAGGGAAAGCTTTCACCAAACGCATCTAACGTGGACTCTCCCGTCGCTTCTCGTTTAATTTGGGCCTTTTTTGCGTCTTTAAAGGCAAAAGGTTCGTCGGGCCCACGATCGACCCACCCAATCCCGTCAGGCTACGGCACCCGTGCATCACGAAGTCCTTCGACAGCCAAGACAGTGAAGCACGTTTTTATTGCATACAAAGCATTAAACTCTCTCTTTCTTCTTTTCTTTTTTTCTAATTTTTTTATTAAATTAATATCACAAAAAATCTCAAATTGACACTCTTATATTAAAAATAACTTCAAATTAATATATATGTGATAAATTTATCATTTATTAATTTTCGTCAAATTATCAAGTTCAATGATACGTAACAGTTAATGGGCGTACAATTGAGATTTTATACTCCATTTGCCACAAGTATTGAAGTTTATGATTTTTTGTGATGGTAATCTAAATTAATGAAAATTAAAAGAGAATAAATTTATTATAAATGCATCAATTTATGGTTTTTTTTTCAGTCAAAAAATTAAGATAAATTTATTATATGTGCACTTATTTTGATTTTTTAGTGATCAAAAAATTAATCTTAAGAAAATTTATTATAAATATATCAGTTGATTTTTTGAGATATTAATTCTCTATAAAGCGGACTGCCCGTATGATATGTAATTAGCTGGCGCGGGGTAGAACCAAACAAATTGCATTGAATGTGGGCTGGACGGGAGGACCCTGAAGATAAAAACGCAAGTACGAAACGTGGAGCTCCCGACGCTGATGTCTCTCAATGCTTCGAGCCCACGAGTCACGACCGTGCGATATGTAATTAGCCGGCGCGGGGTAGAACCAGACAAAATCGCATTGAATGTTGGCTGGACGAGAGGATCCTGAAGATAAAAAAGATCAGATTGATGACGCGAGTACGAGACGCGGAGCTCCTAACAAGCGTCCGAAACGTGGAGCTCCTGACGGTGACGTCTCTCGATGCTTCGAGACGACGGCCGTCTCACCACTCCGTAGAAACGATCTTAAATGTCGCTTCGACGAGTTCCGATCGAGTTTTTAGTTAAGCTCTTTCCTCTCCCTCTCTCTGGTTCATTCATTACTGACCGAAAAACGTGGAGCAAAACCATTGTTAGAACCATGCGCACGTCGCTGTCTCTTGGACCGCACGTTGAGGATGTTTCGATGTAAATTGGGTTTCAAGCATCGAATCTCATGATTGCTAGGAGTTCGTTTGCGAGATTCATCGTGGCTTTTTAACCTACCGTCGTCGGAAAACGCTTCCAGAAATGTTTATAGCATGAACACCAAACGTTTTCTTTTCGGGTGGGAGACGAGAGAACCTCTCGTGATCTTCAAGCCATGCATCAGTTGATGATGATGCTTGACGACCAAGTTCCCCAACTGGAATCTTTCCGCTTTTCATTGCTGAAGAACGACTCCACCGGCTTAGTCAGGGCTTGTCCTCTCCTTCCGCCAAGAACCAGCCGACAGATGAGTCTGGCTAAATTTTTGGAATTTCAAATTACTAAACATATTGATAAAACTCATCCAAGCCACTTACATGGACTCCTTTCTTACTTTTCCAGTAAAATAGAGGAATCACTTTCAGGGTATGCGTATATACACAAGGACCAGAATCTAGCATGCTATCAGTTTTCCAAACAGTCGTAGGAGATGTCTCATTTCATGACCATATACTATTTATACACGAGTATAGAGATAAGACGCGGAAGCACAGCAAGGAAAAGCATATCAATCCATTCATGCTGCTTCGGCAAACCCGACTTGCATGTTCCCATAGTCGAACACCGTGTGATACCGGCCCATGAAAACATCTCCCAAGATCCTGCATCAGAAAAGCGACACGCTAGTTTAGTCCCTGTTAACTTGCAGCAATATTTGATGGGCTTGTGATAAGCAGTGACCCACAAATCTGATTTTTAACACCAAATGAACGAATTTGCGGTCCAAATGTTGGTCATGATGTGGAATGACTGTTTGAAACTTTTGACACTTAAAAGATTTAGGGTAAAAAATCAGATGAAAACTGTCTGAAAGATGCTTGAGTTGCATAAGAGTATACCAGAGAGGTCCACGAGGCGGCGCCACATCTAGAGCGATGAATCCACTGACGCACTGAGCGGCAACACCCTCCCCGACTTGAAGCACATACTGGTGCAATGACACCCACCATCCAAAAGTACATGAGCAATTAAAAATCAAGTAAATGCATAGGTATGGAAATGGAACATCACAAGCTATAGATGCAACATCTACAAACTACTGGACAAACACACAACGAAATGCTTTTGAAGTCGGCTTCGACAATGTACCTCCTCTGGGGCAAGATCAAATACTTTTCCACCAATCGTCAAAGAAACGCTGGGCAGAGAAGATAGCTCACTACAATCGACCACAGATTCTCCCATTGGACTCGGCAAACGCTCACATAGCTGCACAGTGGAATTGGCATTGAAAGGATGAGTTTCATGTGAGGGCAGCTTTCTCTAGGAATAGTCATGGTTGAAGCTGATTACCTGGTTGACGTAATCCAAGATTTGTTCTTCCGTTTGATTTTTCCTGAGCTGATTCTGCATCCAAACAACTGCCATTTCACAAGCAGTACACATTCCATCCCCCAGACCACCTGATGACTTGTGCTCATTCTTGTCCACCACGCTCTCGATTCCCATCCTGTATAAACATGGCGATTCTGGTGACAATGGCTCAAAGAATCTATAACAATACTATTTTCTATGTCATCAAAAAAGGTATGTTCCTATTTTCTCATCCTGTTGTTTCCCAGAAGGAGCGGAGGAAAAAAAGGCAAACTGACCTAACGCCATGAGTCCCATCAAACGTACAGAATCCCACTTGAGAACAGATTTTCTGTGGTTGTGCCTATAAAATTACAGCGAGAACAACATATAATATACCCTGTGAGGGACATCAAGCAGAAACAGAACAAAAGTTTGATTAAAAGGAACTCCAAAGGGTTTTACCTCAGCTAACAACATCTCCAGTATGGTTTTACCATATTGGCCAACCACCATCTTGCATTCTTGGCTTACCACACCAGATGCTCCTATGGCATGGTTGATTTGGGTTATCACAGTCTGAAAATCCCACAATGTCAGAACAGAGAAGTGCTTCCAGAAGTACACAGCTTTAATATATTAAAAAAATGACAAGCAAAGACAAGAAAGCCATGCTCAATAATAGGTACCGTTGGTTGAAGACACGCCTCAACAAGAAAAATAGAATAGCATAACATGGAGGGCCTCCATCATTCACAGATAAAAAGAAGATCCTACACTTTATTCCTGATTATATATTGTGTTTCATGGATGAAAAGGAGCAAAACTTTTTGCATTGTAAATTTGATTTAACAGGCCCCTAAAAAATCAGTATTAATAAATATTTTTAATTTGTCAAAGTATGATGTTACTGACAAGTTTAAAAGCTCTACAACCCCTCGACAGTACACCTTCTGAATATTATCAACTACAGTATAGGATAAGTGAGAAAATCAGTGAATCCTGTTCATTGCATCTTTAGTATTGTAGTAATACTTTTTATTAGAACAAGATAAAAAAAGCACCTAGAAACCAAGAAACTAAACTGCTCCCATGTAGTACTAACGAAGATTAACCAAAAAACTAGATTATAGTAGTGCTATAGCTCTGTGCTAGGCACGAACCACTCAAAAAACTTATTGAGGTACTGATTCTAGAAACAGAAGTTCTCTATGATATGAAGCTTATATATTTGATTATTCCAAAACCAAAAGTGCTTTGTAGTGGGATTGCCGCACAAACGCAGGGGGTGACGAAATTTTTTTATTGACAGTCTTAGGTTATAACCATTTCTTTTCTCAAACAAAAAAACCAACTGAAAAATGAAAATATTGCAGAAAATCCACAGAAACACAGTTTCATTCACCATGATTACCAGCTCTTCAGATGCTTAACATTTTGATAAGGTATTAGGAGAGAAAGGGAATATGAAGTTCTGCTGTTAGAAGTACATACTGTAGGGCCTGCCAACAAGGATGTTCCTGAATCAGCAATTGCTGAACAGCCACTGCCACAAAATCCTGAAAAAGAAGTACCCCGATCTCAATACCCTAAAAGGAGGAGAACAAGAAAGTAATATAAAGGAGATGTGAGCAAAACAACTAGGAAAATACCAGTCGTTTCACCATCAATCAGCACATCCCCCATGTCAAACTGCCAAGAGAAAGCAAACATGAATGAATTTAAATGTAGCACTTTATAAGAAAGCAATAGAAGAAAGGGGTGCAAATTGTCACAAGGATTAGTTGGACTTCTAAATATCTACCTGCCAGTAGCCTTTCTGTGTCACGGGAACATATGTATGCTCGCCCTTGTAGTGACTAGAATCAACCCCACCAAACACAAGCTCGCCACCTTCATCCCCTTTAGTGTTTCGGTTTAACCAAAATGAGAAAACAGGCTCCGGAACAAGACCCTGATTGACCATGTTATACCTGCAAATTTGACCCAAAATAATATATTTGATCCAGCATATTGCACTGAGAGATAGAAAGAGATGGAAAAGGTGGAATTTATTAACCTCTCTGAAAGCTTAGCATCACAAGTGTTGGAATTTTTAAAGACATCAAGAATAAAACTCTGATGTAAGATAAGCTTATAACTTGTAAGTGTTATACTCCCTCCAAAAGCTTAGGAAATTACATACAATACTGTAATGTAAAATAAGCTTGCGAGTGTATTTCCCCAATGTTGGAAAGTGCTGACTTACCAGACTGGAACTGCATTCCCAACTGATATCTCTTGAAAGCCAAGACCCAGTATGCCATCAAACTTTGCAGCCACAAATGTGATGCCGGGCTCTTTGGTTGCCTCAATAAATTCCTATAAGGTTGTAGTAGAAAAAGCATCACAGTACAATCTATTTGACATTACATTTAAGACAAAAAAATGCGGAGACTAATACCTGCTTCTTGATGACAAGATCGCCAACTTTCACATTATCCTGGCTAAAGAATCCCGCAATCGCCCCAGATCCATAATGGATATCAGCAGATTTCCCTGCAATATTAAAAAATAAAAATAAAAAATCCTCATTCTGCAGTACTATATGAACTGCCTATATATGAAATGATAGGAAGTGCTCATTTAGAACTTTAAGAACTACGTCTATGAGTGGGTCGCAGGCACACTATTGAAAAGTATAAGAGGATAGAGATTAAGAGGTCACAAATAACATTACTTTCAAGTTGATGAATTCCAGTAAAAGCAGCCAAATTAGCACTCTAAGACAAAACAAACAGATTTTAGGGATGAGAACAAATACCGTTCTTCTTGTAGGAACTTGATTCACTTGACTTGTATTTAGAATGCAAATAGCATGCAATCTGCAATTAAAGTTTTCAAATAGATAGTACAAGACGGATTAGTAACAAACTCAAACAAAACCTATAGCCCACTTAAGCTCTCTCCAGACAGATAATGTAAAACTAGGAGACTAACCGAGAAGTAACACTTTGAAGAGGGCACCCAAAGATTAGAGCTCCCTGTGTCAAATACCACAGTGAACTTTTGGGCTGGGGTTCCAATCCCAATCTCGCCATAGTACTGAGCATCCATGTAATTCTTCAGCGATACGATATCAGTGTCGTCATCCTCTCCGTTATAACCGAGGAACTTGTACTTCCTCCCAAGACCCCCCAGAGTCCCTCTTTCCTTGGAATATCTCTGTGCCGCAATGCGGTTGAGTTGGTCCAGCTTCCTCTTCTTCAGTCCAACCCTGATCAGCCCATTGTTGGACGAAGAAAACACAGCGGGCGATAGTAGCAACAAAAGGAAGACAGCACCCAGAACGGCTCCAGATTTGGCAGCCATAGTCAAACTGCGAAATTCCACGACCCCACAACGCGAAAATTAATTACCAACGGAAGCATGCAAGCTCAAAACGATCATGTCCGTTTGAAACACGACATGAAAAAGAAAACGCGTTCGTTTCGGTCCGATCAAGTCGTAAGGCAGAAAGATTAAGACTTTATTAGTCGCTTGACTTACGAAGTAGTATAAACTTTCACTGGGCAACCAAAAACACAAAACCTAAGTTTCAGAATCGACTTCAGTCTCTCAGTTACGCGACAACCGATAAGCTTTCGAGACCAACGGGTTACAGCATATGAGGCCCAGCACCAGAACCCTCGCAATCCAAAATTCATCGCTACATGCAAAAGTCAAACAGAATAAATCGAGAATTTCAACTCCGGACCAGGTGGTTTCCACAACATCGGAAAACTCGCGCGTCTAATTCGCCGTTTTCGCTCCGATCGGTTCGACAAAAGCAAGTATCCAAGTACAGACTCGGCTTAATTTCAACCTCAAAGAAGGAAAAGGCAGAAAGAAAGGACGAAATTCAAAGCCGAAAATCCCTCGAACACTGAAAAGACATACCACAACGGAGCAAGGAATTCGCTTCGCAAAACTATTCCTCCACCATCACCCGATCCTCCGAACCAAATTCTCGCACACGCACACGCACACGCAGTCACCGAGAAAGAGAGAGAGAGAGGTTGCGTCGTACCTGAGAATCGATTCGAGTCACCGGCCGAAGGAAGCGGCTTTGGATAAACCAGACGAAGATAATATATAGAAACCAGAAGAAGCGACGGAGACCCGAGGCGAAGGCGTAAACTCTTACCGTGCGCCTCGCGGATCATCAGCCGTCGATGCCGCATCCGACGGCCTGCCGGGCTCGAGAAGCGACCTCGCTGGTCCTGACGTGTCGGAACGCCAGTGGCTGCATGCTGGTCAGACCGTCACGCCCATGTGTAAGAAAGCGGGGGGAGTGGATTACCCCAGGTGGAACGCCTCTCAACTACCAGTCCCCACCTGCAAACAGCATCAGAAATATCGTCCATTAAAAAAAATAAAAAAAGTGGGCCGTCGGATTGGCATCGAGGCGAGGGACGATGAACGGACGAGATGAAAAGATCCCCCGAGGAATCTGCTTTCGATTAGTTGAATATACTCATCTCCTTCCCTCTTTTCTTATGGTTTATTTCAATTCAATACCTTTCGGTTTCGTCGCCGATGGTGACTCTTAGGTGTCTAGATTCCAAAGTTCGTCCTCCGAATTCCCGAAAGATCGAATGGGAAGGAGTTTGACTTCGAAATGGATTTGACGGTTGCGTGAGGACGGGGACGAAAGACTCGTTTCATATTACTTCTCGGATAAGCAACTCACCAAAGATTATTTGCCAATTATCCTGTGACAAAAAAAGTTACTTTTAAATTTATTATATAGTTATCAATTTAATTTTAAAATTTTTAATTTAACTAATATATCATAAATATTTATATTAAATTTCAATACAATCCTTCCAGTCAATTACATATGTGGCAATTTACAAGAAGTTTGATAATCATCTAATTAATTTGAAATTTAATCTTGATTTCTTAAACATGTTATATGCTTACTCTTTTTTGAAAAAGCAAAAATCGCTTTCTCATTTTCCACATCCACATGATTGGAGTATGTTAATATTCAAAAGGATACTATTTCACAGCTCGGAAAAGAAAATATAGTTCTCATTCACTAAGATAGGATGAGTATAGATAGATGTAGAATTTGAACAAATCCGAGCTCAAAGGGCTTGAGGGAGATAAAAGGTCCAGTTAGAAGAAGGCTTTTCTTAGTTGGGCTTTGACAACTTAGTCCACTGCCTTATTTGCTTCTAGGTTGTAATGCGTGCTTTAGACTCCGAATAAAAGGTAAGTTGGGCCTAGGCTTCCTTGATAAGAGACTCGCCTCGCTAGAAGCTTCTTTTTTGCAGATGAACCATATATTACATCAAAACCAATATGAGTTCAGTTCAAAATAATTACATAAGCGTGACCCGCGAAATTTTAAAGTTTCCCTCAAACCCAAGGCCTCAGTCCGAGCTGCAAACGATGGAATGCAAATCTAGTCAGAGCCAAGCAAAATTGACATAAAGTAGAGGATAAAAATATGGGATTATCCTTTTTCGAACGATTTTCAACTTATGTCAATTGTAATATGTGTTTTTTTTTTTTTTGGGTAAGTTTTCTTTTATTTTTGCTCACTGTTTTAGGGCAAGGTTGACATATTCGTGAAAAGAGAGGTAACCAATGATTGTCACCTGGTCAGTAGTGGGACGGGTTGCTACTTAGAGAGAATGGTATTTTTTACCCCGGACGAATTTATTAGGATATCCACAATTTCGAGTAAGAAATCTCCCTCACCTGCCCTTTGAAGAGGAATAGATATAAATGATATACTTGCTCCTCAACCAAACAAAATGCCATATAAATTAAGCTCTCCAGCTATCCAAAAATCAAGGGATAGTCACCACATCAATCCTAAACCTTTTGCATGGATGTCAATTTAGTCCTAAACATTTTTATTTCGTCAGTGTAATCCTAAACATTTGCATGAAAATTCCAATGTAATTGTTTTGGCCCATTATAACTAAAAATTGCTAACGAGATATCAAGTCATCATCATCTATTTTACTTGGCATATTGATCTTAAAATTTTTTGGATTGCCACGACAATGATTTTCGGCAGCAATTGGCCAGAAAGATTATATTGGAGTTCCGCACAATGTTTTAAGATTATATTGGTATAATTGAAAAGTTTATAACTAAATTGATATTTGTCCAATAAATGAGTTTCCCTTTCTTTCCCTAGCTATCGGAGTCAGTCAAGTCAAACCAGATATTCCCCATTCCTTCAAAACAAAAAGGTTGATTTGGAATTTTCCCCAAAAATCAATTACGTGGACAATCGGATCAAACAGAGCAACCAGATTCTCTTTCTTTAAAATGCTAATCCTTTTATAGAAAAATGAACAGAAATGTTTAGAAAAGGTAATATTATACAAGGCAACATTTGAGGAAATAGTTTCCTTATTTCTTATAAATCAATAAATGAGGAAAAATCTTGTGAACTAGTTAAAGTGGACCAAATTTGTTTTGGCATGAAATTGATTGCTTCCATCGAGAGTAAGTATTCTCATATGGAAAAAGACCCAAAAGGGAGTTCAGTTTTGGTCAAGAACATCAGCTTCCTTTATAAGAGAAGTTACCCATACATGACAACTATTCAAAACAAGTACTCTATTTGCTTAGTTTTGGTCATTGCTGCATATATGGAAAACCATTAAGAAACTAACTAGAAACTAACTGGAATGGTGCTTTTTCTAGCAAAGGTTTACCAAATGCCATGTTCTTTAGTAGATAATCTGTACTGCATTAATGACAGACATACATACATACGGTTTAAACGAAATTAGAACCTTGTCCAATGGGCAAAAGAAAGATATATGTCGTACGGTGTAAGGATGAGATCCGATGCTGACATGTATGTTTTTTTTATACTGCAAATAGTGTATTTCAGGACTACGAAGAAGTCTCGTTGTCGCTCGAGATCCTGCTCATTTGGACAAAACGTGATCGTTTTTCTTCACACCATCACCTGCCAAAGGATTGTCTTCATTTTTGTCAGGATAAACCATGCACACCTGCATTGCAACGCCACAGTCGCATGTATGTTGGCAAATCCTAACGTGCATAATGTCCACAGTTTGGTTCTGTGATTAAGCAAATACCATTTTTGCTCATCTGGTGTCACTGTACAATTATTATGCTGCAAATTCTCTAGCCATGCGCGCGGTATCTTTCCATTTCTGCATGCGCTCCTCGCCATTGATTTCGTGACGGAGGCATTTCCAGTTTCACCTTCACCATATGATCGGACGGCAATCAAAGAACACGATGTTAGTCGAGTGAGATCACGCGGCTGCTTGGTTGGATTTTTTTTTCCTCTTTCAGCGCGGCCTTTCCGCTTGTGCCCCCGGTTTTATAGAGCAGCAAGTGCTGCATAAATTTTTCACTAGACACAGAATCGTGAAGAACTTGAATTCCGAGCGAGTTTTCTCGTGAAATTAGGTTAAATTACAGTCTCTCGTTGCAGTGAGGGTCTCGCTGCGCTTCGTTGCTGAAAGGAAAACCCAAGTTAGTGCCTCCTAAACCTCTAGAAAGAATTCAAAGCCCTTTTTCATAGCCCTTCTCTTCTCATCATTAAGATTCTCAGTCGTATCATTGTACAAGCATTATCGCGCAAAACATCCTTCCTGTATAGCTTCGTCATCTACGCTGTTAACGCTGTTTGACATCGCTTGGTGCAGACTCTATCGAGGGTTGAAGCGAGATGGAAGACTTTGGCAAGTGGTTCTTCGGCGAGTCCTCGAACCTGACTGGCTCGTGCCTGTCGAGGGCGGCAGCCTTCTTTGCAGAAGGCCAGGGCATGAGATTCCGAATGGAACTTCAGATTCTCGCCCTTCACCGGAGGGAAACGCGACGAGACGCTCTTCGTTTCCTTGTCGCGGTACAGAATTCGCCCTTCTCTTTGATCCTTCTCTTTGACGACGGTTTTGAATTTGACTTTGTATTTTCCTGTTCGTGCTTGTCTTGTATCGGGTTATTGCAGTGGACATGACGACCGTAAGCGTTCAAATTTTTATTTTCTGTTTTGCTTTTGATCGTTTGGAGTGGATTATCATCTTGACCATCGCCTTCATGCATTGCATATCCGTTTGAGTTTTGATGGACGCCGGTTGCAATTTTTTTCTTTTCGATTATCTAATTCGTAACAAATTTTGCCAAAATGAATGAACGAATGATTTAAAAATATTTTCAAAAAAAAAATGAATATTTGAATTATTTAAAAATAAATGAATGAAAAATTTTTTTATTTTCCACAAAATTGTTTAGATATAATT
This sequence comes from Eucalyptus decipiens, assembly GCA_014182575.1. NCBI lineage: Eukaryota > Viridiplantae > Streptophyta > Magnoliopsida > Myrtales > Myrtaceae > Eucalyptus > Eucalyptus decipiens. The sequence goes on along the minus strand of CM024609.1, from coordinate 31,318,299 downwards.
TTTTGTCAATTATAAAAAAATTATTCATAAGTTAATTATTTGAAGCAATATAAACAATCATTTTTTTTGTAAAATATTTTTTAAATAATTTATTTTATGGAAAATAAATGGAGCCATATTTCCCTAATTTTCTCCCACCTTTTTTTCCTTTGTTTTAAAATTCATTTATCTTATTTTTAGACATTTTTTTTAAAATTCGTACGATTAGATGTGAAAAAATTTGGCATTCACCATATCTCACATATTAAGGGATAGATGTTGACACGTCATTTATCTTATTCTTAGATATTCAAGTTAAACCAAGTGGGTTATGCTTTTTATCATGTTGCTACATGCGCTGGCGTGTATTTGTGCACGGAAGGATCAAATAATTGTGATCATTACGAGGATAAAAGACCAAACATTTATCATGGATCTATATATGGTCACTCCTAATTTTTCCTATTGTCTTATGTTCTTTTCTTTATCCTAGACATATAATACAATGTCACTGTCATTTATTTGTTGACAGTTGGCCCAATTTGGCATGCGAATTATTTGGCACGCGAATTATTTGGCACATTTTTTTATTATTATTTTGGCCCAATAATTATTCAGTAGTTAAACAATAAAAATGGGGTGGGTTTTGTATACGGTTGAGCAGGGCGAATCCAATGTTTCTTTCTTTTCCTCCTTATTATTATCTTTTTGTTGCATTTAACTGAAGTCTCTCAGTTTTTATGCCAGCTAGGAAAGTCCAATTGACTTCATTCAGTGTTCTATCACTTCAGCAGTTCACTTAGGGTGCCATCAATTTCTGGTGCAATTGACTTCATTCAGTGTTCTCTATCCGTTTTGTAAAATTATTCTTTTTCTACATTCCTAAATAAATTTTTGTTAAAATAGGTTTGGAATAAATCGAAATAAAAATTTTTACAGTTCATTAAACTATTTTCTTAATGTCGAAAATAAAATCTGAAAAAGGAAAGGTTAGGTCGAGCTTAGACCGCGAGCTTATGTTTGTATGGATGGTTGCATTAGCAACTGAAGTGATGACCCACTCAACGGGCCAAAATCATCCACAAAAGCTGCACTTTGTGGAATAGATTTCAACACTATCTTGATATATCTAGCATTCCTCTTGTCTGCTCGGCAGCACCAAGAATATCACCCGAAATTGGGGCCGATGCTGTGGAACACCTGCAATACCGTGTTCGTGCTTCTTGAGGTACATCGATGCTCATGCTTCTCTTCTCTGAGTCATCATGTGCACAAGGATCGAGCAGTTCGTACTTGACAGTAACTATCTTCTCCTTCCTACCCTCTAATTTTCCTTCACTTCCGCAGGAAGTCTTTTCTGCATATCCCATGCTGAAAGTGCAGTCTGTCGCCATGGCGGCCGCGGAGCGAGCTTCCAATGCTCTCATCCTTATAAAGGTTATTATGATCATCATGGCTCTCATTGCTCCCTCATATCTGTTTTCACTTATCAGAGATCTGAACCTTTGCATATTGAAATGTTTGGCGGAGTTGCATGTGTTACGCATCTCGCCCTGATGAATGCATGTTTTGATTTCTCTTTTATTTTTCCTTGTACAGTGCGCAGCTTCTCATCGTGATGCCAAAAGGTTGCTTGTCAATGGTAAGTCGAAAACTTCTGCCACGTGCATTGCGTAACTTCTGGTGTCCGATATTAAAGATGATTTGATTCTGAAATCCATGCGTACAGAGATAGCTAAGGTATTGCATTTGCTTCGGGGTATCCCAAATGCTGAAGGCGCATTTGTCCCTCCATTTTCTTTAGTAATCCAGTTCGTCAATACACGTACTTATTGAATTTCCTGCATACTTGTGTTTCCTCGTGAAAGTGGTTGCTTTTGTGAGTCAAGACTTCGACACTTGACAGTTGATACTGCTCTAAGTTGTTTGAGGTTGTTTCCACCATCAACATGCTTCCGCATTTCTTGTACGAGACCTCACTGTTGAAGTCAATCTATGTAGCATTTTATCTGACCTGCTGCATATGCAATCGAGGATGCATTTAGTCAATATTAAAAACTTGGATGAGATGATTCCACAGCTCTGAGAATCTTATGTCACTCGCTGTTCACTGCAGCTGAAATCCAAGAGTATCTGTATTCTATATTAAGAACCACACACAGGGATGAGCCTCATGATAGACTGAAGCTGCGAAGCTTGGAGGTCATCAATAAGTTGTTAGAGGTACTCCCGTCTTCTCTGTACAGGACGTTCCTATATTATTGTCGAATCTATTTGTCTCAGTAAGTTACATCCACAGAATCTAGTCTCCTTCCACTATAGCCAATAGGGAGTTATGATTTCTCTCCCCCATCAATTTTTCTTTCCCTTCACTTAGCAGGAGGGGGATGAAGAGACTGTTCTGGCGCTTGCCGAAGATCGCATGGTGCTGTACTGTCTTCGTGCCATCCTGGCGAGCCCCATATCTGCAAAGGAGGTCAGAGCTCGGACTTTTCCACTAACTTTGTCATTTAGTTTGTTTTTATGCTGCCTTCCACAAGTTGATAAGGAAAACATAATGACTGTCTGATGTCTGATCAATTTTACCATGTCCCGTGTAACCCTATGGCCTTAAACATGTTTAAGAATGACATTCGATCAGTGTCAGTTCATTTATACACCAACTTCCACAAGTTAATAAAGAAAACAGAGACTGATTTCTTACAATTTTACCGTGTCCCATGTAACCCTAAGGCCTTAAACATGTTCAACAACGACATTCGATCAGTGAAGAACTTCTCTACGTCACAACTTCTGCTTTTCTAGAGTATGGATATCAATACTCCAGGGTTGTGCTTCTCTCAAATGACATAAAACATAATTTGACAACCAGGTCGCTGCTCTCATTCTCCAAAGGCTCTTGATGAATGAATCGGGGATGAAGTGCTGCTGTAGGCCTGTTTGCCAATTCATAATGATAGCCCATGCTCTGACGTTCACAGTTGAAGAGCGTAGTATTGTGCTTTCTAGACAGCTGCTAAGACGCATTGCCGCTTGTTTCTTGTGCCTCTCGAAGCACCCAAGGTTTGCGTAACATTGCTCATAGTTTCTTCAACTGTAGTTTAGATTATGTTTCTTGATGTACACCTTGATGACCAAGTGCTGCAGGAACATCCTTAAAATCTTTCTTCCTCCATATTATCTCAGGGCACTGGAGGTTCTACGTGTTTGTCTTCCCATGAGACTAGGAGATCCCTATATATCCAACCTTATTGAAGTAAGTTTGTCTTCTAGCTGGGTTTTGAGGAACTTAATTGGACAAGGGTGGCTTAAATAGCTCATGTAACCAAATATCGAAGAACAAAGCCGAACCATCATACTAGTGATCTGGTTTTCAGCTCTGATTATATGTTTTGAAAGAGTTTCAACCTAACGAGAATTGTAGTAGGCGAGTTTGTTGATCCTGATCCACATTCACAATCCATTCATTAATCGGAAATGTACATCGATAACCATCAAAGAAGGAACACTTCCGCGACTTTGCCAGACAAGTACATGGGTTATTTCCGTGCACTAAAAACCAATGACTTTTTCCATGCTGTTTCCCCTTTGCAGGCAGAACCAATAGCCTGGGAAATATTAAGAGAGGCAGCTGCCAATCTCACCGGTGGCAGACGTGGACATCGCCATGTGGAACCGCGAGTTCCGCGATTTGGGCCAATAGGTAAACCGCCTGGAACGTGGGTGAACTGAGTGATTATGCGCCACCAGCTGAGCAAGTGGAGTTTGCAGGGTGAAATTTCCGTTCGTGCATCCTCAAGGTTTCGCCTATAGAGGTCGACAATATAAAAGCATGGTCCTTGAGCTTAGAAGAGGCAGGCTGGACAGTTGGTTGGCTTGTGTTTTACTTTGGCTCTATAAACCCTTGGCCAGTGACATTGGCATACTTTCTTGCCTGGCGTCTGATCTGTTGTTGTAAGACAGTTTCGAGTTTGCATAACCGTGCTTGAGCGTTCCGTCGAGGCATTAATAATTTATCATGTGCCCCAATGTGCGAACTGGCTACCGTCCACAATCCATCGACATAGTGCTACTCCGCCGCCCGTGGCCTCGCCTCCTCGGACATGTCGTCGGGGGCTCGGCCGGCTCAGGCCTTGGGAGCTCCTTTGATACGGTTCTCGGAGCGACCCTTTGGCAAAGCAGTGATGGAAAGAAGAGGATGGGAACGGAGGACTAAAGATGAAACTGTAGGAATTAGAGTGTTTGCGTGTCGGTGGAGAAAATTTTGGGTGATCTGAGAGCGCCATGTCAGCATGGTCCCCGGCTACTCACGCGGCGCCACGTGGAAGTGTGGCCCACTTGATTCTTCTGCCTTCTTCCCCTCTCTCCTCCTTCCCTCCGATCCCTAGCCTTCTTTCCTCTCTCCTAGTACGGTGCCCACAAAAGTCTGGATTTACGCGGTGGGGCCTGAAGTTCGGCATTTTTTTTTTTTGACTTGCTCCTTGCTAGTCTACCATAATCGTACTTTTGGTCCGTCCCCAGTAAAGATCAAATCGAGTAACGAGATAAATCAAAGCAACACTCGGCTTGGAAAAGAAAATTTTAATCGGATTTGCAATTTGATCCTCCCTCCATTTAAAATTGTGCCAAATAGGCTACCCATCTGTCTTAGTGTAATTTTCGCAATTACAAAATAACCCGACCGTCCATGGGTAGGCAACCGGATAATAACTTAGCGGGGTGTGAGGACACATACTTTATTTTGATGTGTCGGTGCTTGCATTGCTCAGTACTTTTTTTGTTTGTGGTTGCATCTAGGTATCCTACGGTTCGGATTAAGACTCAAATGAGATCTTTTCAGGACTTGCTTTAATACTTGGCTTAAAAAAAAAAAAAAAAAGTCATGTCGCTTTGCAATTTGACTTTTCCTCCAATTAAAATTGCCGCAGAACAGGCTGCCCCATCCGACGCGGTGTGATTTTCGCCTTGGCAAGCTGTGGTCGGGCCGTACAATTTTCACCCGAAACTGGGAACAAACGGGGGGAGTGAATCAGTAAAGATGTCGGAGAAGACGGTGGTCAGATTTAGGTGCGAAGTCATATATAAAGCTAAGCGAGCACGATGAGATCGGCTTCGTCGTCGTCGTCGTCGTCGCCGCCGTCGTCGCTGTGAACGGAGAAAGGCTCGATCTCGTCTCCTCCGCAGATCTCCAGTCGCGTCTCCTGCTGCTCCTCCTCCTCCTCCTCCGGCTCGCGGCCTCGCGTTAGTCCCTTCCCCCCCGATCCCTCCGCCGCCTCCTCCGCCGTCGCCTGCGGACGAAGCGCCGCCCCCGCCGATGGCGCTGAACCAGACGCGCGCCTGCTCGCCGGCGCTGCTGAAGCTGGGGCTGGGGATCATGGCCCTGTGCATCGCCGGTTACATTCTAGGCCCGCCTCTGTACTGGCATTTCGTGGAGGGACTGGCCGCCGTCAGCCGCTCCTCCTCCTCCTCCTCCTCCTCCTCCTCGTCTTCCTCCGCCTGTCCCGCCTGCGACTGCGACTGCTCCTCTCAGCCTATCCTCTCTATTCCCGAAGGTAATGCTCGGCGGCGCCGATGGATCTGGTGACCGGTAGCCTTCTTGGATCCGTTCTAGTTTGACGGATCTGTTCGGATCTGTTCGTGTTTGTTCTGGTTTTTCTTGTTGCCGATCTTGCGAAGTCGTTTCTCTGCCTTTTCTTCTGCTGATGCTTGCGGAAGTGCGTCCACATTTAGAAACTGCGATTATTGTGTGCAAATTTGGAATGAGTTCTTACCCGCTTTGTTTCAAACAGGTTAATCAATAATTGAATAGCTTATTGAGTCTGTCGAAACCAGATTTGATAGTAATAGCTACTGGATAGCTTGTTGAGTCCGCCGTAAAAGGACAGTTATGTGTGTTGCTTCCCTCTGAAAAATATCATTTTGTGCCTTAAATGAATGAACTCATCATGGTTCTGATCTAAATCTACTGCCTTTCGTGAACCTATCCTTTAACTCCTTACTTTCTGCTGAATTACTTCTTTTTTTGAGTTAATTTGAAGTTGCATTTGAGCTTTGCAACCGCATCAGATTTCTTTTCTGTCCTGCTTTTCTTATTGAATTCGCCCTCATATGGAATGTCTACTGTGCTCCAGTATAGTCTTGATCATGTCGCGTTGTGCTTGATGATTATTAATGCTAGAATTTCTGATTATCAGCAATGGCTTTCTGAATTTGGTGACCTATGCTTATTGAAAATAACCTTCGTGGCATTAATGCAACTGCTACTTGCCTGTTTCATGTTTAGTTAGTGCATCATAATGAGATCTATGGTATTTGGTAGGACATATGCAGAGTTTGATACTCCTTTGAAAACAATCTAGGATTCATCAAGTAGGATCTTTATCAGATCTTTGGCTTCCATGATAGCAATAGCCTAGCATCTAGGCTGCGTATTTTGAGGGCATTAAATGCAAATATCCTCAAGAATTTGATAGCACTTATTTTGTTTTTGAGCAACACTATGTTCTCAAAATTCATAGTAGTAGCTGAGTGTGATTTATCTGTTTCACCATTGTTGCTTCCGTTAGGTATCCTGAAAACTCTGAGTGTGGACTTGAGCATTGAAAACTTGAATAATTGATGATGAAGCTAGCTTGGCTTTTGGGTAGCAAATCAATTGTCTGCTTCTTGACATCCAATGTGCGATGCATGCTACCATTGATGGACCATTCTTGTCCCACTGGATAAAGCCTTGTTTGCAATTCCATATTCTGTTGACTCTTTGGACTATCTGGGACTGGACAATTTCTTGTAGGCATAATGTTTTTGGCTCTCCTTGTAAATGTGAAACTTTCATATTTTGCTGATACTTTTGATATATCTGGCCTGCTTTTATTAAGTTTCTGTTCCCTGGTACCTTAACTTTTTGGTTCTTCACTGGTGCATCTGTTGATTTATCCTCTGACTCTACTTTTGAACAGTTAATTGATGGCTAACTTTTACTTTTCTTATTTTCCCGTTCGGCTGCAGGACTCAGCAATGGTTCCTTTGCAGGTTTGTCTCTTCTTTGTTATAGAACTGTATAATGATCCAAGAATGTGAAATTTTTTCATAAAGTTGGCATGTCTCTCTCATGTGCATGGAGCTAGTTGACAATTGGCAGGCAATGGTCAAATTGTCTCTGTTCAGTCTACTAATCCTCTTCATTGCATTCTCTGTTTGCAACGGTATCTAATGCAATCCTTTCAGTGGCTACTACATAAGTTCGGGTTAAGTGCATACGTCCAATATGGACAATTCGATGTCAACTCTTCATTGACATGGAGTTCAAAATGAGAAATTCCGTCATAAGTAGAATGGAATGAGAAAGTGAGAATGCAAATGTTCTATGTTCATTGAAGAAAGCACTATGGGCTTGTTTGGAAAGAAAAAGTTTGGGGAGATGACAAGAGAATGATTATGGGAGAAACAGAATTCTTCATCCCTTTTCTTTACGTGACCAAACTGAGGAGACAGATAATGCTGAGAATGTTAAGAGATTATTCTAAAATGTAAACTACCGGAATGACATTGGCATTTTATCTCTAGAAAGCTACGTATAGTTTTTCCTTTTCAATCATTGGTGAGGAGACTAGCATAAGAATTTTGTAGTTATTTGCCCACTTTAATTGGGTCCTTATTAAAAAAAAAGAAAAAGGAAATGGTCATGAATATTGTGGCTATTTTCCTTATAGAAAAGGAATTTTGTAGTTATTTTCCACCTCCGTCAATCAATCTTATTTTCCTCCCATTTTTGTTCCTCTCGAGCCCTTCCTCCAAGATGAACATTGCTATTGAGAACTCCATCAGCTGATGTAGGAAGCTTGGAAATGGAGAAAATTGTGGCAGTCCCAATAGAGTATGAATGTCACTAGTTCAGTCTAGTTAAATTATTGGTTCCTGCTTACCCAGGTCCATTCATAATGAAATTTCAATTTCATATTTTTTTCACTTGATCCAGCACAAGTTTTTGAATGATGTGGTGTTGTGTATATGCAAATACATTTTTACTATACAGGATCTGTATTCTCAAGAATGAGACCTGTAATTTTAGGGAACCCAATGGCATAACCAGAGAGTATTTTCCTGTGACTTGGGTGCCTTTTAGTTCTTACCCTTTTTCTCTTGGCATCGTTAACCTTGGAATGGTCGCTTCTCAGAACGACATACTTATCTTTAACTATTATGTACCTCACAGATTGTGCAAAACGTGATCCGGAGGTCGGTGAGGATACAGAAAAGAATTTTGCAGAACTTCTTTCAGAGGAACTGAAGCTGCGTGAAACTGAAGCTTTGGAAAGTCAACAACATGCCAACATGGCTCTGCTCGAAGCCAAGAAGTTGACATCACAGTATCAAAAAGAGGCAGACAAATGCAATTCAGGAATGGAAACATGTGAAGAAGCAAGGGAAAAGGCTGAAGCAGTACTGGTAACGCAAAAGAAAATGACAGCTATGTGGGAAATGAGGGCTCGTCAAAAAGGATGGAGGGAAGGAGTTGCCAAAACTCGTTCCCAGTCTCAGGGAAATGTCCAGTCGGCTTAGAATATCAGGAGTTGCAAAATGCTCATGTTCGGTTGAAACGGCACCAGAGGAAATTGTGCTCTTCGTTTCCAGGATTGGCGTTTGGTTCAATCTGATCTCAATCTCTGGCCACCATCAATATCTGTCGCCATTTTCTACTGAGTGAGAAGTTCATTGCATTATGGAGCTATCTGAGAAAGCAAAGCAGATCAGATGACCCCGGTTCCTGTAAGATAAAAAAGACCCTTAAATACCTTAGGCTATTAGGTTACCGTGTGAACCCTGTCGATCTTGAGAGTGAACAATGAAAGTCCATTTTGCTGGGATAAGTAATTAGGATATGTTATGTAGGGATACGGATGGAATTAGGGGAACCATGAAGTCCTGAATCAATTTGGAAAACTATGGCTGATTGCTGTATTTAATTGCATCAAATTTTCTGTATGTCCTTTTCTGAATATTTTCTGTCATTGACAGACAGGATAATAAATTATTATGTAGGGGTTCTGTTTCTATTACGACTCAATGGCGTATGTCAGGTAATATATCTTCCACAATGATGGACACTTCAAGAAAACACGAGCAAGGAACATGGTTCCATGAGTAGTAATCTTCTGTGGCTGGTAGTTGATGATATTCTCTGATAACCAGGTCTCCTTTGTATTGATCTGGCCGGAGTCTAGGACTTTGTGCACGCAATTTCCTCTCATATGTTAGGCTCAGAATCTCCGCACGTTATCACTATCAGGATACGGGAAGACAGGACCAACGCCATGGTCAATAGTGAGTTGGCGATAACATCAATTCGACAGTGCTTTTACGGAGATTTCTGCTCCAACAGTTTGGAAGGGTGCATCTGGAATGTAAAGCAGAAGCCTTCACTTAATATCATGGGCTAAATCAGTAAGTCTTCGATTGCGTGCCCCGGTAGCTGCACCTGTGAGCATGAGCGTTAGATCACCACCGTGGACAAAAGCACGACTCAGTTCTATCCAAAGGGTAGTGAATGGCAATTAGTGCATGTGCCACTATGTTTGGAACAGAATTGAGAGTTTGAAGTACAGAAATGATTTGAGAAGTTACATTCTCACATGTCAGTCGCCGTGAGGGGAGAAAACCCTCCATTGTTACAATGATCTTTACGACTAGACAAAAGATCTACAGTGATTTCATTGCGCCCCCTGGAACGGGGAGCAAAACATAGCCACACCAACAAGAGAAACACAACTAGACCTCTAAATTTATATTACGAGAACATATCTGCACATGGCGCGATAAGTCTCTAGGCACCATCTTCTCTACGCACGTCATGAACAGGAACACGAATGCTGAGGTCGTCCATGTTGATAGAGCCTTGGATGCTCAACCCGTGTTCATTTGCCAAATGCAATAAGCATATGAAGCATAAATGAGGGGAGATCTCGCGGATGCTTGCAGCAGCTCTACAGTCGGCTGGAATACTGGCCAAGATCTGCTTGAAAGATACGGCTTCTTCTGGATCGTTCTAATCAAAGCAAATCGATTATATCACCTTCTTCTTTTTTTAAAAAGAAATGAATAATATTTTAATATCCAAAATAAAGAACACACCACAAGACAATTGACAAGTACAGGACTATTGCGTGAGTCATTAAAGGAAATCGGGAGAGAAGGGTAGTCCAGAGGCCTTGAGTGCAGTTTTGGACATAATACTTGTCCCTGCCTATGCATGCAAAACCATAATTCAAATCTTCCTAGAATCCTTCACGACGGAAATTGAGAATGCTCAGACCTACTCACGTATGGATGGAGGGTTTCTACAAATCCTCAAGGATCAAAATCCTCTAGGATGTCTTGGCCGTTAGAGTGAAAATGTGAGTCTATATCACGTTGGTGGCAAATCTTTTAAGCATTTGTGTGTTACTACACTCTGTAGAGGTATTACGACAAGATAAACGTGATTATGATAGAGCGACAATGACAGATCTGTTACTCAGGGATCCATAGAAGCTCCTCATATGGATGATTTGGAAACTACAGTCCTGGAAATTTTGATGAGTAGTGCTTCCACTTAATTTATTTGACAAGTTGAAGAACTAATTACACGACTGAAAAAGAACGTGCTCACCAAGGACATCAAGTTCAAGCATAGATTTATCATCAGCATCTTTAGTTAAATAAAATTCTTATATCGACAGTAAAGCCATAGTTCAGCTAGAAATAACAATAACAATTGGCTTTTCTGGTGGTGACTATGACTTTTAAGAAAGCATGACCCGGTCCACCATCTTGGATTTTAGGACAGGATGCACTAGCAGACCTTTCAATTAGAGTTGGCCATTTAAGGAGAGAAGCTAAGCATACCTGAATAGACATTTCGGGAGGTTTAAGAATATGGTCCCAAAGAGTCTCTTTCAGTGCTTGGACATCAACTTGCTTAGAAGTTTTGTCATACTGAACTTCAATTTTATTTACCTGAAAAGGAAGCCGTTATAATGATAAGTAAATATGAAAAGATGCACCTAGCGCACTCTGCACCTTGATGAACAGACTAAAGAGGTAAACTAACACAACGAACGTTGAAAAATTGAAAAACGACCTGGCGGGGCTGAGAAACAAGTGTGTCAACATCTTCCACATCACTATGGATATTTCCATCATCGAATTGTGGGTCAAATACACTCTCATGGTCCCAAGAGGTTGAGGGTCCATAACCGTCAGATTCTCTCGGCTCATCTGAGATTGAAGGAAGGCTTTTCAACATTACCAAAATCGCCAAATATACCTGAATATGCATTCATAGGAAATAGCTATACCTGACCGTTTTTTCTGTTTCCTGCCAAGGCACTGCAGCAAAGTGAAGCATATATCATTGGTATAGTTTGGCAGGATTAAAGAAGAAAAAATATATCCACCACTTGTAAAAGCTTACCATTACATCCGGGAGGAGAAATAATTTCACAAGACTCTCTGGTTGGTAATGGCAATCTTCCGGCAATCTGATGTTACATGGAGCTCTATTTGCAGGCAACAGCAGTGACTTCGGATTCTTGGGAGGAGCAAATATATGTGGCATATCCTTGTCCAGAAAGCTTGTGAAATCGATGTCAACTTCTGCTTGTTTCTTATATCTAGTTTTTTTAGCAGTAGTTGGTGAACCATTTTCCACAGCATGCTTCTCTTCCTTTCCTACATCAAGGTTCAAACTACATTATCTATCCACAAAGTGACAGGAATGATCATGCCTTCTGCAACAAAAACTTCACCAAACCTTTAGGTTTCCGAAACTTCCAATGGTCAGGACCTGCCCAAGCATTGTGCTGTGTGTTAAAACCCAAACCAAGGAATAGATAGCTTTCGACTTCCTCTACCTTTTCTTCTGAATCAGGGTCGTGATGAGAAAATAATTCATTGTCCTGCAGATGTTATGAGAAACAACTTCATCAAATCCACTATAAAGAAATAGAAAATCATAATAATCTCTATTTGGTTGCAAAAACCATAAGAATATGTGCAATAAATACCTCAGCATGCATGGTAACTGTTGGATCCACGCAATTTAAGTCTTCCACAACCACACTCGAATCACCATAATCATCATCCTGATCCCAGGCACTAGAGTTTTCAAATGTGTCAGGAGCATCAAACACATTGCTGCTGCTACATGTAGCATCAGTTTGCTCTTCTGGCTTCTGAAAGACAGGATCCGTTGGCCTTCTATTGTCTTCATCAAATTGATCAACTATAATCCTTAAGGTTGGTGTAATTTCATCCTTCATTCGCATGTCCAGTACCATTTGTTCAATATATTCTGTAAAGTAGGCCAGTGAAATGTCAGTAATTTTTGACAAAGCCTCGAGTACAAGAGCAAGTAGACACAAAATACTATCTATTGTATTGATAGCAACAGAAAGGCAACAAACCTTTTGCAAATGAAAGATCGACTGTCTCTAATTTATCATTTTGAATGTCTGACACGCACTTTCCAGGTACTTCCAAAGAGTCAAATAGCACCCGGCACCCACCATATACTCCAAGATTATTCAACAACAAGCCCTTTGCTCCACCTTCATCAAATTGTGCTGACGTCTGATGGTATAGAGGATCCACCAAAAATGCAACTAGAATGGAAGAGATCAAGCTAATTGTCAGAAACATTGACCACTAAATCTCAAAATCATACAAGATGAGGCTGAATGAGCAGTCACCATCAAATTTTTCACATTGAGAGCCTCAAAGGACGGTTCAAGTGTTGATAACGGTGATATCTGCAGGCAAAGACTTCTGTTTGCTTAAAGATTGAAATTTGATTACTTGGAATTCTAATAAATTTGTTCTTCATTTTCATTACATAAAACCAAAACCTTCTTGTCTGTATCTTTCTTTGAATGACACTCTTCTTGTCCACCATCACCATTAGGATCCTCCACGACACCATCTGCAACAGATTTATAAAGAAAACGCCACAGTTACATCAGATTATTGACATGAAGCAAATTCAAGAAAGCTATAGTATATTCAAAACCAGAATCATCTCTATGTAAGAGAATTATACCCTAGCACACAAATCCATTTGCAGATTAACAGAAGATGTTGTATCTATCATTGATAGGCAAACAGGACCGATGCCACTGACCTTGTTCGTTGTCTTGACCTGCTCTGTTCATTCCCCCAAGGACTTTGTAGGCCTCTGAATGCACAGAATCAACTCTCATGGAGTATATCTTAACTCCAGCTTCCAACGTGCAACTTGCCTGAACAGAGAAATGCAAAGGTACAACATACAGATTTAGGCATCAAAATTACCCATGGAAAGATTTGCAATAGAAGTACAACAAGAGATTTGGGCATCAAAATTTCACTAGAAAGATTCGCAACCAGTGACCACTCCAACCCTTCTTCAAAATTCCTAGAAGAGTTGCTTATGAAAAATTGACCAGCAACTTGTTTTTACTGCATCTAGACAGTCACACTACCTTAAACCGATTAGCTGCTTTCAAAACTTTCGCAATTCCCCCGACAAATGAAGTTCAAAATGTGAGCCCATGGAGAACTGTTCCTCAACGGGCACAAGAGCTCACCTTTTGAAAATTCGTCTCCGTGTCATTTTCTTCCTCGACCTTAATAATCTCATAGAGATGGTCTATCAATCCCAGCTCCCACGTGTTCTTCTGGTTGATTTTCTGCACCAACAACACTCAAAAGTAACCAGACGAATCGAGAGCACGGCCAATCACACTCGACCGAGGTCAAATCAGGAAGCCAAAAAACAAAAAAAGACGAGCATACGTTCTCGCTCGCGAGCTTGATGCAATTGTGGAACAGCTCGAAAATCTGCTGCTTCCCGAGGCCGGGGTCGGCGTCGCCGCCTGCAGGCGGGGCGCGCCGGGCGGGGGCGGCGGCTGCGGCGAGCTTCCGGCGGACGGCGGCGGCGCGGGCGGCGCGGGCCTGGGCCCGCTCGAGGTCGTCGTCGTTGGAGCCGAGGAAGAAGGGGCTCGTCGGGGACTGGATCCGGTTGGCGATGGGCCGGTGCCTAGGGCTGAGGATTTCGGCCATGGAAGCCCGCGGCGGAGCCTGCGGCGGCGGCGGCGGAGCCCGGCGGGCCTTAGGGTTCCGGAGCGTCGAGATTTGGGGGGGAGTTTGCAGTTGAGAGAAGGAGGAAGCACGGAGCGTCGGAGGAAAGGAGAAGGAGAGAGTGAGAAGCGAACGGATAGATCCGGTTTCGGTTTTTCCCTCTTTTCCCTCCGTCCGGTGGTGTTTGAATTCTTGCGGGGACGACGGGAGAGCGATTTGCTGTGGTCGGGTGTATCTGTTGTTACGGTCGAGTCAGCGATGGATTGGCGACACGTGTGCCATCTCCCTTTGCCTTTGGCGGATTGCGCGGTCTGATCGTGCGAACCCGGCTAGAGTTGCATCGACGAACTACTTTTTAATATCACTGATAAATAAATTATTTAATTATGAATATTTTATTATCGACACTAATTTATATCTGATTAATTTTGTAAATGATGAATTTTTTTTTAATTCTTTTATTTTTATAAGAGATAGGTAGTAATTCTTAAAATAATAATTTCCGCATGGGAAAAAACCACAAAAACTCCAAACTTTGCTCAAAATGACAAATTTATCTCAAACTTTTTTTTCTAACATAAAAATCCCGAAATTTTCCAACCGTAACACATTTACTCAAAACTTTTTTTTGTAACACAAAAAATTTTGAACTTTTATTCGGTGACACATTTACCTTAAACTATTATAAGGTATTTTGGTATTTTTACTTTTTAATATTTTTTACTTTTTTATTTTTTTTTATTTTTCTTTTTTGAAGCTTCCTAGGAAGGCTGGTGTCTAGCAAGGGTTGCGCTCACCAGCATCGGGCGAGGGTCGCCCTTGCTGGGGCTGGCTAAGGCCCCCCTCGCCCGACGCCAGCGAGGGTCGCCCTCACCTACCCCCTTGCCAAATTTGGTGAGGGAGGCCCTTGCTCAACCCAATCAAGGGCCGCCCTCATCGAACACTAGCTTCCCTCCACCATGACCGAGAGAAGGAAGAGAGAAGAAGAAAAAAATAAGATGAAAATTCTCTTGATTGGGTAAATATGTCACAGTTTGTAAAGTTTGAAATTTTATATGTTACAAAAAAAAAAAAATTGAGGTAAATTTGTCACTTTACTTGTGAATTTTTGTTAGTCTTTTCCCTTTCTGCACCATTCATTTTCACACAACTAGATATTTTAAACCTTTTTACCAAAACCAAAAAAGGTGAAAAATGTATTTTAAAAGAAATTCACCAGAGAAGATAAAATAAATTTGCTCCTAGTGCGTATTTTCCTTGTAGATGCATTAGTA
The DNA here is from genome assembly GCA_014182575.1 of Eucalyptus decipiens. NCBI lineage: Eukaryota > Viridiplantae > Streptophyta > Magnoliopsida > Myrtales > Myrtaceae > Eucalyptus > Eucalyptus decipiens. Next base: position 31,302,952 of record CM024609.1, on the reverse strand, counting down.
TTTTGATCATGGTCATACGAGATAAATTAATTAAATTTCCCCAACACATACGCATATGCATACAGATACTCACATAGATTTGAAGATCAGAGATTAATAATTAGACTTGAAGGCCTTCCAAACAGTCGGTCCAAACGAATGAGAAATCGAAAGAAGATACAATAGATAAGATCTCTCCGAGTAAATCCTTCTCGTATGACCCGGGAAATACTATACACCGGCAGAAGAGTCACTCCTTAACCTGCTGCTAAATGGAGAAGGATCCAAAGTAACTCGAATGACGTTCGGCACATAGAAATGCAATACATTCACCAATGATCAGGATGAAGACGGCCCTGCATTTTCGAGAGAAACATTTCCAAGCAGCAGCATACCACATGCAAGTACAAAGAGCGACACTGCAGGCAGAACCATTCTCACAAGATACACATTCACCGTCTCACACCAGTCTCAACCACGGGAATTCTGGGAAAGCAGTCTGCTGATACACCCGGATAGATCAATTCAGACAGTGTGGCGACTGGATAAGATTGAGAAGGTTCTTCATCTAGTTCTTTTGGTGAACGGCTATTTGGTGGATGTCCATGTCCTTCAACATGACGGAGCGGCCACATGAATCACAAGGGGCAGTTCTTGATCCACAGATGCTCTCATGCTCACACAGACCTCTTAATTTGTCTCTCAGGTCCGCTGCAGTGTCTCCTGCATGGACCATGTCCCCGCAGAAACGACACGCGATCAAGCGTAAGGGGCAAACTGAAGCTTGGTGCTCCACCTGCCAAACAAAGACATAACATAAGTACAATAATTAAGTAGACGTATTCTACCCTCGATTTTTTCTCTCCTCAAAATGCTCGGTATCCCAGAGATGTAATGTCATGTCTAATATCTAACTGCATATTTGCCGCAATGTGCAGCCCAAACCTATCCTTAGGGTATACTCAGTATATGCACATCTCGACAACATGTTCGAGACATGCATTTGTGTTGGACATCCAGACACACTGACCAACTCATGACAGTCAATGATTCAAGATAACGTACTGAAGAAAGCAAAAATCACAAGAGCCCTTGGAAATAATCTAAGACATTAATGTGAAAGATGTTTTAGCAATTTTTAGCAGAAGGAAAAGCTGTTTATATCTTAAACAGCAGATATACAAGAACACTTAGCTTACCATTTGCACCTTTTCCAGGATAACTCCACAAGGACATTGGATTGGCTCATGGAACACTTTCATATGCTTCTCCATTTCTACTTGCTGAAACGCTTGTCCACATTTGTCACAATGCACATGGTTCTTAGCCTCCTCAACTCTTAGAACTATTCCACAACCCACATGCTGACAAACTACGTTATGTCTGCTGCAATATGCTTCATGCAGTGCCACAGTTCTACTGGGTATGAAACGCTTGCAGTTTCTACACTCCACAGTATTCAACTCTGCAGGTGAAGATGAGGATCCAGCCTGTTGACCCACTGTCCTCTGGATATTATCATTAATAATAACTGATACCAGGAATTTACTTGTTCCCTTGAAGCCATAGACACCAACGCTATAAGTGCCTGCTCCAAGACCCTTATCCTTGAAGCTAAGAATCAGTGTCTTTGAACCCACATCATGCAAAGACCATTCATGCTGATGTCGGTTCGGGAATATAAGGGGATGCCTGGATATGTAAAGATCAGTGTCTCCCTCACCTGTTTCTGCTTCTATCTTCACCTCCACCATGGCATTTTGAGAAGATATCTTCTCCCAGACATCATTTTCAATGGAAAACTTGTAATAAACATAGTTGCCTTCGTCAACCATTCCAGACTCAGACTTTCCTGGTGTCAGGGGTATGAGCCTGCGCTGATCTGTCCCCTCCAGATTAGAATCAGGGCCAACTATATCAACCTCAACGTCAGTTTCTAAAACTGACACACTAAAAGCAGGTTTCAAATCAAGTACACGTAACCTGTATAAAACGTCACCATAATTTACAGTCACAATCTCATTTTGAGAAAGAGTCGCATGCTGCCGCAGGCTCGTTTCAAGAATAGCCTTGTGATTGGGCAAGTCGGAGAAGCCCATCCCATCAGGCTGAAGTTTTGCATAAGTTCCTTTTGGGAGCCAGACATAACGGACTTCAACCAATGGAGTCACTGGTGAGTCTGACTGGAAAATGTTACTCCATACATGAGGGGGAAGTCCAACAGAACCTTCCTCTGCAGTAAACTCTAACACACCACAATGGGAAGCCCCATTATCCTCATTGTCAGTTTTCATATCCACAGGATTACCCTGTTGAACTACTGCCAGCCGAAAGTACATAGGCCCCTTATCAAAGGCACCTTGATCAGACAATTCAGTGAAGCAGGAAGGAGGCAATTTGATCTTATCACCACTGCCCTGAAATGGCACTGCCTCCAGCAGGCGGTAGAATGAAATTCCTTTCCCAGTCAGCAAACTCTCACTCATTTGCTGCTCCTCCTGCAGTTAGGGAAATGTAGAGTTAAGCTAAAGGTTGCATCTCCTAATCACATAAACGAGAAAGAACGTACCACTAAAAGATCAGAGAACATATGTAATGCGCCAGAGTATTAGCATTACTTTAACTGACTCCAACCTGAGAGATACACTTTCTTTGTAACTTATTCAAAAAACCACAGGACCTGAGTCTACAAGAAGGAAGTTCAGAGAACTCTAATCACAGAAGTGCAGCTTGATTCCAATGCACGTCAAAGATTTTAATAGTCACCATCTCGAGGAGAAATAACACGCAATAAACTCAACCAATTTGGCAATTGTTTTTTGAATGCTACCTTGTGTGAACTCATGCCACCATCCTTTCTGTTAGAGTTGAGAGGTATATGATGGGCCGCACTCCTTTGCGTTGTGTGAATAATTGGCTCAAAACAGAAGATTTTAAAGAGGCAATTAGTAGTTAATGGAAGAATAGTTCTTTTGGAGGGTATGCCAGTTTTGGTTTTGCTTCGATGCTCAAGAAGCTAAAATACGTTCTGAAACAATGGAGTCACAAGAAGGTAGAAAACCTGGGAAATAAAATTAGCGAGACAATTCAACAAGTTGATGAGCTTCATGATAGGGAGATCCAGGTGACTCTATTGGAGAAAAGTTTTAGGAGAATAGAATGGGAAAAAGAACTCGCCTTGTTTATTCAAAAATGGAAGAAACCTCCTGAGACAGAAGTCTCGGGAGATTTGGCTTGATGAGGGTGACAGAAACACCAAATTTTTTCATAAGATGTCCAATGCTCGTACAAGATATAACTTCCTCAATAAGTTGGAACTCTTTGGCAGAGGTTGTTGAAAATTGGATGCCATGAGTATGCAACTATCTGAATTCATGCTGGTTTATATAGGGAGAGATGTGTCGTGAGATCAGAATTGGAGGGGATGACTTTTACTTCTTGATCCTGATATGGCTGAAATGGCAAATAGCTTTCGAGGAGGAGGAGATTAGAAGGACATTCTCGTATTGCAATGGAGATAAGGCACCAGGTTTGGATGGATTTATGGTGATTATCAAAAAAATTTCATGAAATTGGGAGGTTGTTCATGAAGACCTCCTGAAAGTTTTCAAAGAGTTCCATACTTCATCAAATGCTAAACACTTTGCGTGGCTCATGCACTTAAACGAAAGCATAAGATATATGTTCTACTCCTGAAAGAAATTCCAAAATGGCCGGAGGTGAAACTAGCTAGTACAGACAATCATCTGAAATCTAAATTGAGCATTACTAGCATGCCCTGACCTTGACATACAGGGTGTAATATGTTAGTCAGGAACAAAGCATGTAAAATTTGATTTCTTTTCCTTTTAAGTTTTCCAGCAACTAGATTGATTAAATACATAACTTTAAACCTCAGGAATTCCTATGCATGATATCACCACCATAACACCATTCACATGAGAATATAAACTTAAATATGGTTCTGGCTAGTTGAAAGTTGCTTTACCCAGATTCAGCGTAATAATCAGTAGTTGCCTAAGATGAGAAGGGACATCTTAAAGCAAAACTGGCTACATCTGCAGCCCTCACTCAATTAGTTACCTGAACATAATCGACTTGGGACTCAGCTCTACATTGCATATCATTCAAAGCGAGATCCTACTTACATGTTCCAGATCTTTTCTAACGACAGTCCTATCCATTTAACTGCTAATATTAATAAGCACTAAGCAGAAGGGTAGAACAATAGCAAGCCACAGGGATTACCACAAGTCCGAAAACTGCACAACCTAAATATCCAGCATGGTTCATTAGAAGGAAAATCATAGAACACAACTGGAGGTCACATAACAATGGTAACATCAGTCCATGCAAGAACTTCGATCAAGGCTATACGGCACACGCACAGCTTTAGTGGCAGCTGCAATAAGATAAGGTCAAGGGCAATACTTTCTTCGATCCACAATGGATTACAAATATATCAAGCTTTAAGCCAACGGCCTCAAGTGGAAGTTTTGTGCAGAATGATCTAAAACTAGAGCTACAAACACTAATTCCACAACGGGTATTTTGCTTTGATAAGTAATGAACCACCCATTGACATTTTCACTGATAGCAAATTTGAGTTGGGAGGCTACTTGAGCACGTTCATAAGGAACCACCCACTTCTAAAGGCCACAAATTGTGCCCACATCAAAGCACCTAAATATCCACCCCACCAAAGAATCGAGCTTTCCTAACCCGACAGCCGGATTCGAACTCAAGTCATGCGTCGAGCAACCAAAGCGATTCGAATTCGATAAAAGGAAATTACTCAAGACTAGGAATCGCAACGGCCGACCGGAATTCCGATCACCTCATTCCATCGGAACGAGGAGGAAGCGAATGAAGGTACCTTTTCCTGGGCTTCGAGCGCGTCCAGCCTCCGGGATCGCTGGACCGCCTCGATGGCCTCCCGCTGCTTCCTGGCCTCCCCCTTGGCCTTCCTCTCCCTCTCCAGCCTGGCCTTGGCCTGCGCTTTCCGCTCCTTCTGCTCCTTCTCCAGCTTCTCCCGCGCCCTCCTCAGCTCGAAATCCATCTTTCGATGCCCTCTTCTTCTCCGCGACGACGACGCGATGAATGATCGAATGGCAATTGCAAGTCGATTTTCCTTCCTTGTCAAGAAAGAAAGGAGAGAGAGAGAGAGAGAGTTGGATTCGTGCTCCTGCTCTGTTTGCTTTCGTCTTCTCTTCGTCCGTGGGAAATCGAACGGAAGAGACTCCGGAACAATCTGGGCCTTTCCGGATTTCACACTGACTTTGGGCTGATGTCTTCTCGTTTTCGGCCCACTTATATCCTTTCTTGTCAAAATAGGCCCAATTAAAATTTGAACGTGAAGCAAGGTCCGATAACACGGTCGTCTATACGGGCAAAATTAGATTCGACCCAAAATAACATTTGGGCAAATTAATATAGTGCCCCCCCTTGGCTCAGGGTTGTTGCAAATTGCCTCCCCAACGTTTCAGCTTTCGCAATTTGTCCCACGGGGTTTGGCAATTGGTCCCCCGGCATTGACTCTGATTTAAATATGTTTGGAGCTCTGGCCATGTGATGGCATATGACTAATTATTAAGGGAAAAATCCGTCATATAGATTCATACATGTATAAGTGGTAGAAGGAGAATCCCAGATTATAATACATGTGAGCATGTGAGTAGAAGTTTCGGGGATAATTTTTTCAAAGTCAACGCTCATTACACATCGATATACAATTCTAAAATACTTTGTTGAATAGTCTCCATGTCTTTTTCCTCACATGTATACACTATTTATGATCAAGTCGCATTCCATAACTAGCCATGTGGTCAAATATGTGAGAAAATTTTGGATGGAGTCAATAGTTAGGGAGCACATGACCACAATAGTCCAGAATATCGAAGGGCAAATTGTAAAAATTGAAACAAAGCAAGGTAACTTGTCATAATTCCAAAATGTTTGAGGGCAAAATGCAATTTCCCGTCATGTATTTAGGAAAAGGTAAAAGAAAAAGAAGAAAGTGGTTTGATAATTTCAATGATATACCTTTTCTTCTGCAATATGTACGGGCAGAGAACAACTTTAGGGAGATAAAAGAGATTAATTTAGAGCATGGAACAATTTAAGGGGCTTGAGAGCATATGTGTGCAACGGGAAATTGCTTGTGCATCTCGGCATGTGTGCGACTGGAAGATCGACACATTAGTAAGAATTGGTAGAATATTTAAAGAGTTTCCAACACCGAACAAAATAAAAAGAAATCACCAAAAAATTCCATATCATGAAATGGAAAGGGGTATCTTAGTGATTCTCCAGGCTTTCCGATTTGTTATTTCCTAAAGAAAAATTGGCACGGCAATTGAAATTGCTTAATTTTTTATTTTATTTTCGTTCACTTCGATCAAGGTCCATGTATCAAGATCAAAGATGGGGACATAACAAAGATATCCGGTGAACGAGAAAAAGCTAATGAGCATAACAATTCGAGGAAGAAACATGCCGATTTATTCAACAAAAATGGTGTTGAATTTAGAAGGAGATATTAAGAAAAAGTTAATCTAAAGGGTATACACAAAGGATCAATCAACTTGGCAAGTTTAATCATATATCATATTCTCCTTTAAATTGTTTGGATCCTCTAAATGACATATTTCGTCATTTATTTCTCAGATTAGAATGTAAAAATCATCGGTACGTAATCCGTGACTAAATGGCAAGCACCTTATTTTGAAATGATTGAAAATGGATATTACAAGAAAAACCATTTGGATTTGACATGCTCAATAGAAAAGTGTCAGAAGTCTATGAGTAGTAATGTACGAGGTGAATGATAACCATTCTATTCCGAAATAGGTTCTGGAAGAGAAATATATTTTTTATTTTTATTTCTAAAAGAGTTTCTATGTAAAAATAATCATTTGATAACGACATAAAATTTTTACTCTAAAAATAAAAATTTGTTTGATAACAACACAAATTTTTTTTTTCTTTTCGAATGGCGGTGGATCGGCAACCGGCAATGGCGGCGACAAATGGCACGGGTGATCGGCGACCAATGACCGAGGGCAAGCGGCGGCGACGATGGCGGTGGTGGCGGCGGCGAGCAACCAGCGGCCGGCAGCCCGACGGACGGTGGTCGATAGAGACGGATGAAGTAGAAAATTTCTACTTCTGACGAACGTTGAGAAGAATTTTTATTTCTCATTTCTATTCCGGAAATAGAGAAGTAAAAATTTCTACTTCGATTTCTATTCTAAACCTATTTCGGAACAAAAATCTATTTCAAAATAGAAAAATGGAATAGGTTTATCAAACGAATTTATATTCCAAAAACAAGTCTGGAATAGAAAATTTGTTTACGGAACAAAATTATGGTTTGTCATGCACCCCCTAGTTAGCCCGGTAAAGTAACTTTATCCTTTAATTTGGTAAAAAGACTATCTATTTTCTATCATATAAAAACTTTACAAAATAAAAACATTATAATTGTCATAACTTTTATATGATACTCACTTGAGAGTTATAACTTCTTCTTTTTTGATTACTTGAGTGATATAAATTTTAAAAAACATTCACTTGAGCATCATAACTTTAAATTGATCCCTTTAAATGCTATAACATTTTATGAATATTCATCCAGAACTTGATCTAGTATAGCACTTGTGGTAAACGTTTTTAAAAATTTATAATACTCAAGTAATCGATTGACAAATTATATAACACTTAAGTATTAGCAAAAAAAGTTATGGCGCTCATACATAAGTTATCACATTTAAGTAATAGGAAAAAAAAATTAGGAGCCTTAAATGAATATCATACAAAAGTTATGACACTTATAATGTCATTTTCCCAATTTTTCAAGGAGTGCCGCATGATGTGGCAACCAAATAGTGATTTCTAGGAGATTAATGAAACTCAATATAGCTATTCAAGGTCAATCCTAAACCTATTGTATCTGCCAATTCAATTCTAAATTTTTCGATTTTGAAAATTTAGTCAACTTTCAACTTAATTATTCTGGTCAATTTTCACCTAAATTTGTTGATATGATGGTGCATCACGTAGGATGGGAGGCAATGACTAGATTTTTTTTTTTTTTATGACCCAGGGAAGCTTCGTACGCCAACAGCGCGGCGGAGTAAACGCTAGAGAGGCACGTGAGTCACCATTACTCCTCGTGCCCCAGGTAAGTCACCATTGCGATGCCCAAGAATCGAACTCCTCCCCTTACGTTAGGGGGAGAAGCTCGCCGCCAGCAGTGCCACCCAAGCGGTGGTTGCAATGACTAGATTGTTGCATAAGCAATTTCCGGCGAAAATCAACTAAAATGACCATATTAGAATTTCGCACACTAAATTGGCAAAATTAAAAAGTTTGGAATTAAAATGGCATCCGTATAATAGGTTTATAACTCATTGGACAACGTCTTCATTAGTTTAATGTAGCTATTTATTCCGTTGAAATAGTTTCAGAATTGGAATCTGTAACATTGCATGTAACACCCGTTTTAACAAGAGCCTCAAAACTCAACAATCAATAGGACAACCATTGAGATTCGCCCCAGTGGCTACCCTTCCAACATGGAAGGGAGAGGTGAGGGGTTCAAATCCCCACATTCTCAGAGGGGGGATGGAGTGGGGACACGTAAGTTTCAGGAGTGGGTTTCGACTCCCACGCCCTGCAAGAGGCAGGGCAAAAGTCTGAGAGTGAGTATAGAATAGGAATAGAATAGGACTGACCAAAAAAAGAAAAACATATATAGGACTAGAATACTCTTTACCAGTCTTATTTAATTGATCATGAAAGCGTGACAGAACATCTTTGACACATAAGTTTTTCGAGCACAGCAAACAGGTCCAAGTGGATGGACCAAGGAAACAACTATTAGCGCCGTGGATAGTGTTGACGATCATTCACCGGGTCGTTTAGTAGTTATCGAAGTTCATTGTCCTTTTCTCTTTGCCCCTCATATTTTATCTCTGTAACGTGGAAAATTCTGGGGATGAGCAATAGCAAAATCAACGCCATGGACACTGCACACTTTCCTGACCCGTACCTTCTCATGCTGAGTGAGCTGCGTGCACTTGAGACCTCGCCTTTCTAAATTGGATCTCACGGCTGTCGCATCTATATTCCAAGTAGCAAACGTTGCAAGATTCTGCGAAAACTGGACAGAGATCTAGGAAACAAGGTCTCCTGGTCCAGAAAGAACTCTCGGTTTGCCAGATGACACATGCACCTGCCTCTTCCTAGGTTCATTCTGCTTGTTCTTTTGGTCGCAAACATCATACCTCAAATTCAGTTTTTAATGACAGTGACATTAACAAGAAGTACCCTACATTTTCCTGGTACATCTGCATCTGATGACACGAGGCCCATCGCCAGAACTCTACCATGGAAAGCATTTGGCATTTGATTCTCTCGATTAACCATCCCCTTTTTTCTGCTAATTATGCATCTCCAATGTGAATTACCGTGTCCAAATAAGGCTGGGCCAGGTCAAACCGACAAAGGAGATCACAGGTTTCTGCTACTTCAAAGGCTTTATTTTAGATCATCCGATCATGCTGTTTGTTGTAGCATGACAGGGTCTCAGTATGTATGTACACTATAGAATGTACAGAAAACTAATGCGCGTCGAAATAGCTCCGCAAGAATTTTCTTTCTAGGGTACAGAAAATACTCAGTAATTTATTAGTTGTCCATGACCAACTACACGAATATACACATACAACATAGGAAGGAAAGCTTGAAAAATGCGATTGCACGACTGGCAAAAAGGGGGGATTTCTACCTTCCAGACATTAGATTCACCAGAGCGTGGTTCTCGTAGAAGGAGCCAACATCCCAATCCTCCGTCGAAGATGAAAGCGTCATCAGGCCCACCACAATAGCTCTCATGCTGGGCCGCAGCTGAGGATTCTCTTTTGTGCAACCTCTCGCAAGCTGGGCCATCTGTGCACGTAGAACACTCAGCAGTTATAATGTCGATTTACCCAGAAAGGAAAACATAAATGGCAGAATGATTCTCTCAGGACCCCCTACCTTCCAGACGGAATCAGGCGGATAATTATCTCCAAGCCTAGGGTCAACAAGCTTGCAAAGGTCCTCTCTGGGATCGGGTTGGTCAAGAACCTCTTCAAACTGCAGATGATGAGATTAAAGCAATCAATTATGATAATTTTGCCAGAAGCAGTCCATGAATTGCAAAAGCATACAAGGAGGCAAATCACTATCATGATATGTGTCCACAAAAGTGTAGAAAAAGCTCCTCGCTAATTCACATGAAACTGGCCGCAAAGTAAAAGTTAAAATAATAGATTCCAGATATAATTTGCTTGTTCAAGCTAAAGATAAAGTTCTAAACCTATATTGAACATTTCGGAGCAAAAGTTTCTGATTACTATTAACTAGCTGTAAAATAGAACAAGGGAAAGAGAATAACCAAAGCAACGAGGCCCCTTGAGTCAGAAACAGAACCATTTGCCTTGACTATAGCGTCCTTGGCAGAAATAAGTTCATAAAGGACCACACCGAAAGCGTACACATCAACTTTAGGAGAGACATCGCCATACTGGGCATATCTGCACAGACAAGAAAAATTAATTACGCTGTTCGTGTATTTGCAAAGGAAAAAGCATAACTCTTCCACTAGTTTTGAGCTCAACTGAGCAACAGCGGTGATGGATAGTTAAGTAGTGTTGTTTCTTTAGTCATAATGATCATATCTTGTCATAATTTGATTGAATTCTGCACAGCAAATGATATTGTACTTCATGAATAACAGTTTTTCTTGGAATAGCCCCTTTATTTTTAACTTGAAACCTGGATGCTACCTATCACGATCCCAAAAATGTTCACAATCTCAAATCAGCGATGGCAGAAATTGCATTACAAAGAACTTGGCTTCCTAACTTCTTCCAAACAGAGGATTTCTTTAACACTGTAAATGAATAGACAATTGCTTGTGTTTATTCTATCCCGTCAGCGTGACCAGTGTAATGCCCTCCTACATAGATATCACATTGAGAAAGAGAGAATCATACTCAGGCGGCATGTATCCAAATGTCCCTACAAGTCGTGTGGGGATAGATGTGCTTCCAACCTCAGTCAACTTTGTCAAACCAAAATCTGCCACCTGTCATACACTACCTTGTTAGTCCAAGAACTGAAGGGTCCATCCTGGTGCAAAATTCAACAGATAATAACCTTTCCATGGAAGTCCTTGTCTATCAATATATTTGCCGATTTAATATCTCGATGGATATATGCTGGTACTGTATGCTCATGGATATATTCAAGACCTCTTGCAGAATCCAGGGCAATCTGAACCCTGGTAGACCATGGAAGTGGCTCCTTATCTGAAAATCGACGGAATGTAGAAATCGTCACTGGTCAGAGAACATATAAAATACTCAACAAATAATGTCCTCAAAATGTGCCCAATCTCACCCGAGCGACGCAAATGTTCGCTTAAGTTTCCATTCTCGATATACTCATAGACAACGCAAAGAGAACCCTCAACACAGTATCCAATCAAACGTACCTGAATCAACCATTAAGATAAGTCTTTATTTGATAACTAGTAGAGAGTAATGACATGAATTTTAGATGCAGTTCAGGATTTTTGCAGCAACAAGGGGAGCTTCTCAACAACAGATTTTTATAGTGGACATATCCAGATGATACGCATCACTGAATTTGGAAATTCAGAGAAATGGAAACAGATGCACCAAATATTAATCAAGAACAAACAGCACGTGAAAGCACTACGTCTGGGTGCACAAATATCACAGCCACACACGGTCCAAAATTTATACATCCCCACATAAACTGTAGGAAACGCATAAGATTGACTGACGTGGAAAGGTGTTTCCTTCATAAAGAACAAACTACTATAGGCTGGAAATTATGGATTTACCAGGTTAAGGTGATGAACACGCGTTAGAACCTTCAATTCAGCAATAAATTCTTTTGTAGCTTGCATATCCATCTTCTTAATTGCAGCCCTCTGCATGGTTTCCAAGAAGAAAGTTCTGTGAGTGTAATAATACGAAATTGTACCGACAAGTAATTGCAGCATGGTAGAGCATAACAGCGGTTTCAACTGAATACAGAATCCCCTCATCTTATTTTCTATTATTGAACCAGATAGAATACTACTGGAGAATTATTGCGAGCTAAGCAGCATGTAAGCGACTGGAGTCAACTCTGGAGTCTGTAGAATCAAATACGATGCCGCAGCCCAGATTAAATTTCAATAAGTTCTCCCTCATTACCATGCTTCTCATGAACTCACACCACCTTAACTAACGATATTAGCCATACATTAAGTGCAAAAGCTATTTTCTGACGAACCTCGCCTCTCAATTCAGCATAATAGACAGCTCCGAAGCCACCTGCCCCAATTTTATTAGCCAGGCTAAAATTTTCCGTAGCCTCGGCCAATTCTTCATATGAAAACACCAATGACTTGTCCACAGTGATTCCTGTAAAACCTGCTGCTGGGCCAGTTGATTCAGAAGGTTTTGCTGGGTCACTTCCTGGAAATAGACCAAGAAGATGGGGGAAATATCAGTCAGGGTACTCTTTACTCTCTAGGAAAGTTAGGGAGACTAACAAATCTTCTTTATTCTGTAGATAAGAGCTAAAACTGCTTGCCAAAGAGAGAGCACCGTGACACCAATAAAATTAAGGAAGGTATGATGAATAAGAAAAACATATGAACCACATATCCCTGTTGAGACGCAAAGTATTCTCTAGTATATCTAGAACACTGGCTAAATAAGTATCTTAAGCAGCACCAAGTCTCATCTGCAGTGTGACCGACATAACGTGCATGCACTGTTGGTAACCAAAGACATATAGATTGGAATGATTTCATCAAGATAGTAAATGGATATATCTAGAAGCATAAATTTTATCTGCTCGTGCTTTTCATTTGGCATCAGTTCTTTTGCCAGTCACAGTATTCAAGAACGTACAAACTAGTAAATCCTTAGTTCAGAGATATAAAACAGATGAAAAAGCAAGGGATTAATATCAGCAACAACACTACCATTCCCTGCTCGATCTGATAATTCATGACCTCCTGAGAGCAAGATTGCCTCCTTCGCTTTCTTCTTTCGGTATATTCCAGCATATATACAAAATGCTAAAAACGACAACACTGCTATTGCTGCGATAGATATGCCGACAATTGCTCCAACTGATAGTCCTGCTATGAAAATGTCAAAGATAAGTCTGAATTCCTCTAATATATTTATGGCCTGCCATCACCCATTAGGATATCGAAATGAAGTTGTGATCAGAAAATTAACATGCGGAGAGGGACATCCCACCTGTGCTGGAAAGAGGAAAAAACAAAAGGATAAGTTAGACAACTGAAACAAGGATGGAATACTATGCCAACTTCCATTTGATGAGCAGACTACTACAAGCTACCTTGGGTTCAGAGCTGGATAGTTTCCATTTGCATCTGTAAGAAGAGGGAGATTTAAATCAATACCACTATTGCAACTTCTGTCATCATGTAATTAAAGCTCAATACTTAGGTCAGGTATAAGATTTCTAGAACCCGATACTTCACCACTGCTATGATATCGGGACAAAGGAATGATAGGCGATGTCCCAAACATGACTATTTTTATATTGGCAATTAGCAGATTCTATGTAGAGTTTATGCACTCCAAAAAAACATGTTTGGCTAGAACACCTGGAGAAACCTAATCATAAAGAAGCACCTCATCCGTGCTACAACAAGAACTAAAACAAAATGCCTAATCAGTTAAAGATAGCATAATAGCTTCTAAATGATCGGCATCATCTAAATAGTGCAATTGCATCTGCTGCTACTTTGCTCCATACGCCATATTAATCTGGTCATAATAGACACAATTAGATCGATATTATGTTGAATAATCACCATCGGGATTAGACAGATGAGTCAGCACTTCATGCAGAAGAACCAAGCTAGCTTCCTTAAGTAACTCTCACATTTCACAAAGAACAATCCACACATCATTGGTCTCTTCAGAAACATCAGACGTAATTGGAATGATACCGAGATCCACAAATTCATTCAAACCCTTGGGGAGATACATCCAAACCCAGTCTAGACAGTCACTTTAAACGTTAAGAATCCTTCGTAATCATCTGGTCGCTGAGAATTTCATTGCTCGGATGGAAAATTAGCGAAACCAAATAAGCATGTCCTCAAGGGAAACTTCAAACAAACTCACCTTTCCCCGGAATATACACCAGACCACTCCCTTGGCTAAAATTCACACCAGGATTATAGCTCTGCAGCAAAGTAGTCGGCAAATTCAACCCCGCCGCGATCGATTCAAGAGTGTCCTCTGGCCTCAGCGGATACGTGATGAACAATCCATAATCCTTGGAAACAGTGCTGTTCCCGCACGAACAATTAACAACCACTTTCAAAGCGGAGTTGAGCGGTATATTGGTCGCGGGATAAGTGTTGAACGCCTGCAACCATCCCACGGTCGTCAAGTTCGAGTAGTACTGCGTCGCGACCTTATAGTAGGTGTCGCCCTGGATCGCCGTGTAACTGAACTCGTGCCCGAGGAACGAGTCGTTGATGCAGCCGCAGCTGAAGGGGACGTTGATCCTGATCCCCCACGGGACGCTGTTCGGGTTCGAGATGCCGTTGTAGCTGACGATGTCCGTGATCGACGCCGACAGGACCTGGGATGTGAACGACAGGTTGGTGCCCTGCCAGACGTAGTACGAGGCCAGGGCCAAGTCGCAGCCGCCGCTGCACTTCGATTGGACTCTGCTGCAGGCCGAGATCAGCACCGTCGCCAGCAAGCCGATCGCCCATAACCGCGGCTTCATCTGGATCGCAGGGAACGGCGAGGACGGAGCTCGGATCGGCCCGGAGGAAGTTGGAAAAAAGAGACCCGAAAAAAAACTCTCCAATGACGAGGCTGCGGTTCCGGGGGACTTCGAATGGTCGAACGCGAGTTTGATTTTTCCTCCTTTGCGGCTGCTTCTTCTTCTGCTTCTTCTTCTTCGGTTGTTGGCGTTGACCGGCGATGTTTGGGCGCTTTCGGAATTAAGAATACGAGGGAAGGACCGGGCTTGCTGTGCTGGGGAGAGATGACGACGGCCGTCGGTTCGGCCATTGTTGGCAGCTTTAAGAGCATTAAACAAATCTTGGATTTGTCGTGTTCTCCGTCGGCGCCGAATCGACATAACGGTAATTTCCCGCGGTTCCCGGCGGCGGTCCCGCGGTGAAAGAGGCGGCGCGTGAGGACGCGAGTCGACACGCGACCGCTCATTGGCCGAAGCTATTGATGACATTGCCCTGGCCGGGTCGATAATGGTCGGAGGACCCAGTAAAATTTTTACGGCTTTGTTTTTGCCTTTCACCTGTTGGACTCAGTCTAAAAAAAAAAAAAGACTTTTAGTCTGACAAACTTCAACTTCTCCGTGTGTATTTGGGTCAAATCGAATCGAATTCAAAGATTTGAAGCGTCGGTCGTTAAATTCGTTAAGTAACCTCATTAGTTAAAATGGGCATTTAGCCGATTTTTTAATGTTCATGCATTGCGTTCAATGGGCAAAAAGGCTGCTTGCTCACGAAACATAAGAGCGATTTAGATTTTAATTGAGAGTTCTTTAGACTCGTATTGAGCGAGTATACTTCAATGCCTTTCCTTTCTTGAAGCTACCTCTTATGGCAGAAGAAGGAAGAAGCAACAAGCGAATGAAGGTACCTTTTCCCGCACTTCCAGGAGATCGCTGGACTGCCTCGATAGCCTCCCTCTGCTTCCTCGCAATTTTAAGGGTTGTTACAAATTGCCTCCTAACATTTTAATCTTCTTCACAATTTGTCCCACGGACTTTGGGAATTGGTTGCAATATGTCCGTCTGCATCGACTCTAACCCAAATTTGCTCGAACCTCTGCGACTTATTACCACCAGAGAAATTCGTCATATAAATGTATACACATAAAAATAGTACAAGGAGAATTTGGAAATATAATACGTGTGAGAGCATGCGACTAAAAGTTCAGACGAGAATTTGATTGGAGTCAACGCTAGATGCACATCGATATACAATTTTGAAATGCATTTTTTAATAGTCCCTATTTTTTTCCTCACATATGCACATTGTATATGACCAAGTTGTATTACATAACTAGCCGTGCGATCAAATATGTGAGAAAATTTTGGATGGAGTCAACGGTTAGGGAGCACATCACCAGAGTACTCCAAAAAATCAAGGGGCAAATTGTAAAAATTGAAATGCAGAGGCTTGCTATAATTCCAAAATCTTTGAGGGCAAAATGCAATTTTCCCTTGGGTCATTAGCAAAAAGTGAAATAAAAGGAAGAAAGTGGTTTGGTGATTTCAATGATGTACCTTTCCTTTTCCCATATGTAAGGACAAGGAAATCTAAGTAGCACCAACACCGACATCAACATGTGATCTATGACACAACACGACTCATCGACATGTTATTTAAAAAAAAATATAAAATTCCAACACATTGTGATTCATTATATATTAAATATATACTTTTATATATACGTGATAAATTATTATTTTTTATGATTATTTCAATCAAATTAATTTGATTTAAATTCATAAATAAATAAATAAATAAAGAGTCTAAAATGAATATACGCTAAAACATTAATTCATCATTTATTAATATCATTAATTATTTCAATTTGACAAGTTCAATTCCATTCCAATGGTCTATAAAACTTGGATGAAAAAAACTAGCCATCCACATTCCAAACTCGCATGTTAAAGCATGAAGGAAGAGAAGAGAAAAAAACAAACTTGGGAGATAAATTGCGTGTCACTTCGGAAAGTGAGAGTCAGGAGAAAAGAGAAGACTAGATTTTTTTCTTTCTTTCAAATTATTATTTTTCATTTATTGAATTTTTTTAAAATTAATCTTGTGCATGTCAGAATCATGTGTTAGAGTTCTAAAGTCGCTTATCGGAATTTTGGACTTGAGTGTTGACTAGGTATCGGTATTTCAGACACGTGTTGATCGAATGTAAAAAAATGTCGGATATGTGTCGGAGTGTTTGATATGATATGAAGGCTCTCAAAGAGTATCGGTACTTCAAAATAGAGATCAAATCTAGGATATAGAAGAGATTAATTCAAAGCATGGAATAATTTGAGGGGCTTGAGGGCATATGGGAAGTTCCGGGAAATTATTCATGTAATGGGAAGATCGACACATTTGTATAATTGATCGAATAATTAAAGAGTTTCCAACAACAAACAAAAGAAAAAGGAATCACCAAAGGAAAGTTAAGGTGATTTCACACAAACCTTAAAATAACGGTGCGCATGCTTTCGTATCATGAAATGGAAAGATATATTTTAGTGATCCTCCCGGCTTTCCAATTTATTATTTTCGAAAAAAAATTGCGACGGCAATTGAAATTGCATCATTTTTTATTCGTTCACTTCAATCAAGGTCCATCCAAGGATCAGGATCAAAGACGGACACATAACAAAGATATCCGGTGAACAAGAAAAGCTAATGAGCATTACAATTCGAGGAAGAAACATGGGGACCTATTCAACAAAGATAGTTTTGAATATAGAAGTAGATATTAATAAAAGGTTAAATCTGAAGGGTATATATGAAGGATCAATCAACTTGGCAAGTCCTTAATTGTATATCGCATTCTCCTTTGACTTGTTAGGATCCTCGAAATGACATATTTCATCATTTATTATTCATATTAGAATGTAAAGGCAATCAACATGTAATCTATGACAATCTCATTTCAAATGGCAAGCACTAGGGGTGTCAATGGGTCGGGTCGGGAAACATATTGGTCACACACTGTGACCCGACCCGAACCGACCCGAAACACATCAGATGGTCTAATGTGTTTCGGGTCGGTTCGGGTCGGTTCGGGTCGGGTTGCTGGGTATCACCTTTTTTTTTTTCGCAAAGGAAATTCCAAACGGGACGAAATATCTTGGTTTTATCTTGAGGTAATGCATTTCTCTTCTTCCCTCCTCTAATACCTTATTATTCTCTATCTCCCCTAAATTTTCTTAAGAACAACCTCCATAGCTTCGACATGCGAGAGCAAATCGCGATAAACGCCCCCCCGAAATATCCTCGACTGGAAACATAAATAAAAAATAAAATCATGCATCGTGCAAGATTGGCCATTATCTGTCCTATAATTGATCTGACACACACCAAAGATACACAAAAATTAACAAAACCATATTCTCCTCCCAATGCAGTCTTTCACGCAAGAATTTTAAGAAGGCAAACAAAATTCACTATGTTTGCAAAGACCTGGAATCTGAACAACCCGAAGAACTCAATGTAATGAAGGATAAGGACTACATATCATAAGAACCAAACGCTAACCAGCACTCATTTCTAATGCAAACACTAACCAGCACTGCCCACTATCCAGGAATACTAGAAAATTAATCTCATTCTCAGCCTTCCTCACACAAGGGAGAGTCCAACTCAGCCCTTAGTCAAGCAAAATCAAAGCTAAAGCAACAACAGAAGTCCCCACCTGCCAAAAGCAACAACCCCCTAAATTCTTACCCACCCCAGACTTTAATTTGACATCCTTGTTCTTCTTGTCGGTGTTCTTAGCAGCCTGATCATTGAGAGTCACATTAGCACCCACCACTATGTAAGGGCTGAGAGAAAAATCACCGGCACTGCTGTTGAATATCTCCGAAGTGTTGGTTTCACCTAACTTTTTCCCTGCTGAACAAGGATATAGGCACTGGCCTACTCATGTGTGTGGAGAGTGGGGGCTTCTGATGTTCTCTCTATTTGGTTGTCCCTGCATTTTACCATTTGACTGGCCTCACAAGGTTTGACTTGATGTCCCCGAGACTTCCCTGCAGAAAAAGGAAAAAGAAAAAGAGATGGTGATATGAGAAGCTAAAGGCAAAATCGTACTCTTTAGTACAATCATCTTTAGTGTATGCAGAAATCTTCAGTTCACAATAGATAATAGGTCTCTTATCATCACCCCAAAAAGTTTCTTATGGTCACATAATTTGTCTAAAAGAAGCAAATTATTTGAACAGTCTGACAAATCTAATACATCACAAGGAAACCCAAATCCACGAACTAGCTTAGCAGCATATACCGAATGTTTTGACTTGCATTCGTTGGCTTTTTAAATAGTTATTGCCAAAATAACTGTCAGTACCCTTATTTCAGAACAAATACTTATTTGTGTCTTGAGCTAGAATCCCTTTAAGTCAATAAATTCTGAGAACATGACAGATCATATGTCTCCGAATAATAAAGCATT
Organism: Eucalyptus decipiens; assembly: GCA_014182575.1. Lineage (NCBI taxonomy): Eukaryota > Viridiplantae > Streptophyta > Magnoliopsida > Myrtales > Myrtaceae > Eucalyptus > Eucalyptus decipiens. The sequence continues at coordinate 31,283,669 of CM024609.1, read as the reverse complement.
GAAACTGTAAGGAGAACTTTTGAAGGTCAAACGAAAAATGATTGAATTCAATCATTTTTTACCTCATTCAGTTATCATCCATGCCTACTGAAGCAAAATTTTACATCTACGTCAACTGTAAGCGGGCAAAGTTTTTTGGTCCCTATAAAATGTCCTCCTTTTCTGTATAGATGTTCTCATAGATGAAATAAACTTCCGTTCAGCTCAATCTTTTTCCTTCTATGGCCCCCAAAAACAGCAACAACAGAAAAGAACTAATCTCATGCAGTTTTTGTTCATCCTTCAGGGAATACATGCTATCAATTTGGGCAACAGTGGATTCATAGTGGTTAGAGATGGGAAGACTATTTTCAGATCCCCAGTGCAGCAGCATGGTTTCAACTTTACATATCAACTGGAGAATGGTTGCAACGGCGACCTACCCAGTTCTGGTCAGGTCTGTATATTCATGATAACCATAAGCAGAACAATTTTTATCTACAACGGTGGGGTTGCAATTCTGTTACTGTTCTACTATTCTGACAGTTGCGAGAAAGCTTCTCTTAGCTTCTGTTGCTAGTTCTGCTTTCGACTGTGCTTTATTTGGGGATGGTTTATTCACCAAAAGCTGTAATAGCTATTATGGCCACAGGTATTACCAAAATACCAAGTATTGAAATTGATGCAATTTCATCAAGAATTATGCTCCCTTCTACTTTACAACGGCAAAATAGTGATATTGCCTCATCCGGCAGCCCATTACGTGCATACCCACATATCATAGAAGTACAAATAATAGAGCTATCCCACTCAAAAGGCCATCGTATATACGTTACTCTATTCTCTAGAACTTGTCAATCCATAATTGAGAATCTCACAGCAAAACTGTTCCGGCCCCAGAATCGAGGCTAATATGAGATACTGAAACACTGAAGCTTGATAAAAGGCGAAAGACATTGCCTACAGCCTTCTTCCTCTTCTACCGCCCATTCACACTCCAACCAACCATTCATTTTAACAGTTTTGCTCGAACAAGAAAGACCCATCAATCAATTTTAAAGAACTTTACCTCCTGTTCATGATGTTGTTCAGAAAGCACATACTGCTCAGCTAGCTGCTTCAGCTTAACTTTTAACCTGAACCCAAAGAATTTCATAGACAACTAAATGCATCAGACAAGCAATTTCCTTAATACAAGAATCTAAAAATTCAAGCGCACAGAAACACAATCGCCGAATCAAATCGCCACGCAACGAAGAGCAACAGACAATCATCAACAATCGCCCGAGCGGAAAGCAGCGACTTTGCGAAACGCAAAATTCCCGATCTCCACGGCCAATGTTGAGCGCAATCGAGCAGAAATTCGAGACGGCATTTGACGAGCGGCGAGAGGGGGGAAGGCGCGTGGATCTGAAGGGGGGGCTCCTCACCTGCCGGGACTTGGAAACGAGGGGAGAAGCGAGCGCCATGATCGCCGAGCGAACCCAGTCCCCAAGCTGTCGACGATGGTCGGCCGCACGCGGTGGCAAGGGTTTCGGCGTTGGCGAGGCGGAGGCGAGGGGTGGCGACGGAGACGGCGAGGCGGAGGCGCGTCGATCAGAGGGCGGCAGCGGACTCCACGAGAAGGTGCACTCGTCGGAGAAGAAGGCGGAGCCGACGAGGTATGTACTATGTGCTGCAGCCTTCAGTGCTTGAGACTTGAGTTGTGTTCGACTAAACACGGGCTAAGCCTAAAGCATTTGTGTTTTTGGGTTTTGGCGGGTTTGGACTGTTCGTGTTTCGGGTCGAACAATGTTCGAACCTGACCCAACCCGAAACACACTTTTTTTTTTGCTTGTTTTGTATTTGTTACCCGAACACGACCCGAACACGAATTAACACCCCTAGCAAGCACCCCTTGTTAAAAACTGAACCGAAAAGTTTGACTTTTTTCGGTTCGGTTTTCATTAAAAATCGAAACTTTTTTAACCGGTTCGGTTTTTATCAGTTTAATTAGCCAATCCAAATCGATAAAATCTATTTTTTTCATTTTATTTTTAAAAATCTTTTTGTGATTTTTTTTCTTTTCTTTCTGTCTTTTTCTTCTTCATTAGCCAATCGTCGGCCACGCTAGTAGCTGACGATTGGCCAGAGGCAAGCTAAAGCCTCGCCATAGGCCGGCAAGGCTTGAGCTCGCTCGATTCTAGCGAAGTCGAGCCTCGCTAGCTTGTGGCGAGGCCAAGCTCGCCCGACACCGGCGAGCTCAAGCCCCGCCAAATCCGGCCACTTGGGTGGGCATGAGCCTCGTCGGAGGTCACTAGACGTCAAGGAGGCTTTGGTGACCTCCAATGAGGCTCGAGCCTCACCTAGCTCGTTAGATTTGGCGGGCTCAAGCTCATCGGCATCAGGCGAGGCGGAGCCTCATTGGCCTGTGGCGAAGCTCCAACTCGCCTTTGGCCGATTGCTGACCGCCATCGTGGCTGGCGATTAGCCAGTGAAGAAGAAAAAGAAAAGAAAAAATAAAGAAAATGAGAAAAGAAAGGAAAATTAATAAAAAATAACTAAAAAAATCCATTTTTTAAAAAATGAAAAATTGATTGAAAGGGATGCATGGAGGGAAAAAAAAAACAAAACAAAAGTAAACACCAAAAAACAAACATAATCGAATCAATTCCTAATAGTCTTTCGGTTTGGATTGAATTTCGATTTAGTTTAATAAATTTCCTTATCGATTCGGTTCAATTCGGTTTTTAAAAAAAAAACCGAATCGAACCGAATCATTTACACCCCTACCCTCTTTCAAGAAGGTCAATAATAGATAGGAAACGAAAGACTATTTGGAATTGATGCATTCGGAAGAAAAGTGTCTGAAGTCTACGGCTAGGAATGTAATTTGTCGTTTAATTTGGCAAAAAGACTATCTAATTTTTGTCATACGAAAGTTTCTAGGAAAACATTATGAATGTTATAACTTTCATACAACGCTCATTTGAGCGACATAACTTTTTTTGTTCAATTATTTGAGCACTTTAACTACTAAAATATGTTTTTTTTTTAGTGTTATAACCTATAATTAATCACTTAATTGCCATTACATTTTAAAAACTATTCATTCAAGTGCCGAAATTCTGATGTGGTAGAGCACTTGTGATGAATATTGTTAAAAGTTATAGAACTTGCGTAATCGTATAGCGCTCAATTGGCGTGTACATAAGTTATGACACTCAAGTAATCGAAAAAAAATAATTATGAGAATCAAATTAGTATCGTACAAAAGTTATGACACTTGTAATGTCATTATTCCAAAGTTTCAAGGAGAGTGGCACGTGATGTGGCAACTTGCACTTGTTAATCAATCCAACCAAATAGTGATTTGTAGGAGATTAACAAGACTTAATACAGTTATTCAAGGAAAAATTACCCAATCAATTCTAAACCTATTATACATATGCTAATTCAGTAATAAATTTTTTAATTAGCAATTTAGTCCTAAACTTTTGTATAAATTTTTAATGGGGTCATTCGGACCAATTTTCTTTTGAAATCGTTGAATACGGTACGTAGGACGGAAGGCAATGATTATATTGTCGCTTTGGAAGCAAAAATTGACTAAAATAACTATATTAGAATTTTGTGCAAAGGTTTAGAATTAAATTAGCAAAATTGAAAAATTTATGACTGAAATGATATCTGTGCAATAAGTGTATAACCGTTAAATATAGTTGTTTATTTTATTGAAACAATTTCAGGATTGGAATCTGTAACATTAGATATAACACAAGTGTTAACAAGAGCCTTAGAACTCAACATACGTAAGACTGGATTACTCTTTACCAGTTTTATCTAAATGATCATGAAAACGTGATAGAATAGCTTCGACATATAATATTTTCGAGCACAGTTAAGAGGTCCAAGAAGATGGATAGAGAAGACAATTATTAGCGCCATCGACAGTAATAAGGATCATTCTCAGGGTCATTCAGTAGTTATCGAACTTCACTGTCTTTTCCTTTTTCCCCTTATCTTTTATCCCTCTAACATGGAAAATTATGGGGATGAGCAATAGCAAATCAATGCCATGGACACTGCAGATCACGAGTTTCGGCCACTTCGGAGGTTTTCTATTAAATCATCCGATCAACGCTCCGGTATAGAACGTACATAAAACTAATGCGCATTGAAACTACTCCACGGGAATTCTCTTTCTAGGGAAAAAAGAAGACCCAAGAGTAATTTACAAATCATCCATGACTAACTACATGGATATGTTGACTGTCAGAGGCGCAGCTCTGATACCAATTTGATGGGATAATTTGAAGGTTATACGCTCTGATTAATAACACTCACAACTCCCACAAAGAAGAGAAGGAGATAGATAGGCTTTTTGTTTATTTCACCTTATCGCCCACATTGGAAACAATTACAAGGCACGCCTTTTATAGCTTGACACATGACTCTTACACTAAAGGCCTGCTTGGTAACCATTCAAACAGTGCTCGATTCTAATTTTTTGTTCTCGGGAGCAGTTTGGGAACAGAATTGTGTTTGGTAAAATTTTTATTCCTAGAAACAAATTTCTATTTTTTTGTTCCCGAAAGTAGATTTAGAACAGAATCAAGAATAAAATTTTTTAAAAAAAGTTGATTCATATTCCCGGGAATAAATTTAAGAATCAAAATCATATTTCTCTTATTCTTCTTCTTCTTCTTCTTCTTCTTCTTCCATCCTGTGGTTGTCGTTTGCCGCCGTCTGTTGCCCGCCGCCGTTCGCTGCCATCCACCGCCTGCTGCCATCCGCCGCTATCCACTGCCGGTCGCCGGCAACCAGTCCGACGAGCTCGCCGGAAGCAAGCCCAGCCACCGGCGAGGCTTGCTTGGCCACCAGCGAGGCTTGGCCGACGAGGGTGGCCTCGCCGAGGGCCGGCAACGCTCCGGTGAGGTCGCCGGACCGGCGACCAGCCACTTGAAGAAGAAGAACAGGAGAGAGAAAGGAAAAAAAGAAAAGAAAAAAAGGAAAAGAAAATATTTAAAAATTAAAAGAAATTGATTTGGAATAGAATTAATGAGCATGGTACCAAAAGCAATTCTATTTTAGAATAAAATTTTTTAGACAATTACCCAATAGTTTAAAATGCTTAGAAATTGTTCTGGGAATAAAATAAAAAGGAATATTTATGATTAGAATTTGTTTCCGAAAACAGATGGTTACCAACGCGTCCTAAATGACTCATAAATATAGTTAGTGTTTGGAGGAGATAAAATCTTAGGAACTTACAAAATATTAAGTACATCTAAAAACATGAACAGTCACACATAACACCTAAAAACATGAATGGTCATGACATAGAAATATGAGCAGTCTTCTCAAAAGCAACGCTGCACTAAAGATTACATTTAGCTTGTGCACCGAACAGTCATTGACATCAATTTTGAAATATCGACAACTATTAACATCGACAACTTCTCCATCGACATCGACAGCTCAGTAGTTGATTGTTAGTCTTGACATTGACAGCATTTATGAATTTGGTTTGATTACTCACATAATATACACATACAACATAGGAAGGAAAAGCTCGAAAAATGTGATTGCCTGATTCCGGCAAAAAGGGGGGATTTCTACCTTCCAGACATTAGATTCACCAGAGCGTGGTTCTCGTAGGAGCCAACATCCAAATCCTCCGTCGAAGATGAAAGCGTCATCAGGCCCACCACAATAGATCTCATGCTGGGGCGCAGTTGAGGATTCTCTTGTGTGCAAGCTTTCGCAAGCTGGGCCATCTGTGCACGTAGAAAACTTAGTAGTTGTAATGTCAATTTACCCAGAAAGGAAAACATAAATGGCAGAATGATTCTCTCAAGACACCCCCACCTTCCGGATGGAATCAAGCGGATAATTATCTCCAAGCCTAGGGTCGACAAGTTTGCAAAGGTCCTCTCTGGGATCGGGTAGCTTAAGAACCTCTTCAAACTGCAGATGATGAGATTACAGCAATCAATTATGATAATATTGCCAGAAGCAGTCCATGAGTTGCAAAAGCATACAAGGAGGCAAATCACAATCATGATACGTGTCCACAGAAGTGTAGAAAAAGCTCCTCGCTAATTCACATGAAACTGGCAGCAAAGTAAAAGTTAAAATAATAGATTCCAGATATAATTTGCTTGTTCAGGCTAAAGATAAAGTTCTAAACCTATATTGAACATTTTGGAGCAAAAGTTTCTGATTACTATTAACTAGCTGTAAAATAGAACAAGGGAAAGAGAATAACCAAAGCAACGAGGCCCCTTGACTCAGCAATAGAGCCATTTGCCTTGACTATAGCCTCCTTGGCAGAAATAAGTTCATAAAGGACCACACCGAAAGCGTACACATCAACTTTAGGAGAGACATCGCCATACCGGCCATATCTGCACAGACAAGGAAAAGTTAATTACGTTGTCTGTGTATTATCCAAAGCCAGAGTGAATCATTAATCTCAATGATTTGCGTTAATGTTTGGGTTAACTTGCAAAGGAAAAAGCATAACTCTTCCACTTGTTTTGAGCTCAACTGAGCAACAGCGGTGATAGATAGTTGAGTAGTGTTGTTTCTTTAGCCATAATGATCATATCTTGTCATCATTTGATTAGATTCTGCACAGCAAATGATATTGTACTTCATGAATAACAGTTTTTCTTGGAATAGCCCCTGTCCTTTTAACTTGAAACCTGGATGCTACCTATCACGATCCCAAAAATGCTCACAATCTCAAATCAGCGATGGCAGAAATTGCATTACAAAGAACTCGGCTTCCTAATTTCTTCCAAACAGAGGATTTCTTTAACACTGTAAATGAAAAAACAATTGCTTGTGTTTATTCTATCCCGTCAGCGTGACCAGTGTCAATGCCCTCCTACATAGATATCACATTGAGAAAGAGAGAGAATCATACTCGGGCGGCATGTATCCAAATGTCCCTACAAGTCGTGTGGGGATAGATGTGCCAACCTCAGTCAACTTTGTCAAACCAAAATCTGCCACCTGTCATACACTATTTTGTTAATCCAAGAACTGAAGGGTCCATCCTGGTGCAAGATTCAACAGGGAATAACCTTTCCATGGAAGTTCTTGTCTATCAATATATTTGCCGATTTAATGTCTCGATGGATATATACTGGTACTGTATGCTCATGGATATATTCAAGACCTCTTGCAGAATCCAAGGCAATCTGAACCCTGGTAGACCATGGAAGCGGCTCCTTATCTGAAAATCGATGGAATGTAGAAATTGGCACTGGTCAGAGAATATACACAATACTCAACAAATAATGTCCTCAAAATGTGCCAAATCTCACCTGAGCGATGCAAATGTTCGCTTAAGTTTCCATTCTCGATATACTCGTAGACAAGGAAAAGAGAACCCTTGACACAGTATCCAATCAAACGAACCTGAATCAACCATTAAGACAAGTCTTTATTTGATAACTAGTAGAGAGTAATGACATGAATTTAGATGCAGTTCAGGATTTTTGCAGCAACAAGGGGAGCTTCTCAACAACAGATTTTTATAGTGGACATATCCAGATGGTACGCATCACTGAATTTCGAAATTCAGAGAAATGGAAACAGATGCAATGAATATTAATCATGAACAAACAGCACGTGAAAGCACTGCGTCTGGATGCACGAATATCACAGCCACACATGGTCCAAAATTTATACATCCCCACATAAACTGTAGGAAACGCATAAGATTGACTGACGTGGAAAGGTGTTTCCTTCATAAAGAACAAACTACTATAGGCTGGAAATTATGGATTTACCAGGTTAAGGTGATGAACATGCGTTAGAACCTGCAATTCAGCAAGAAATTCTTTTGAAGCTTGCATATCCATCTTCTTAACTGCAGCCCTCTGCAAGGTTTCCAAGAAGAAAGTTCTGTGAGTGTAATAATACGAAATTGTACCGACAAGTAATTGCAGCATGGTAGAGCATAACAGCGGTTTCAACTGAATACAGTATCCCCTCGTCTTATTTTCTATTATTGAACCAGATAGAATACTACTAGAGAATTATTGCGAGCTAAGCAGCATGTAAGCGACTAGAGTCAACGCTAGAGTCTGTAGAATCTGTTAAGTTACTTTAGTTGAGTTATTTTTAATTTTTAGAGTTTTATTTCTCTTTTACTTACATAAGGGTATTATGGTCATATACAATTTATATTTAATATAAACACAATGGGTGTAGGGTTTCTGTTACATAGAAACCTACAGCCCTCTCTTTGTTTTTTTTTACATTCTCCTTCTCCTCCTTCTCTCTATTCCTTCTATCTTCCTTATTTCTCTTTTTCTACTTGCTGTGGGTTCTCTGATCAGCTTTGTGACATGGTATCAGAGCAGGTCTAAATACCTGATTACTTGATCCTATTGCTGGTTTGAGAGTCCCCTAGTAACCCTACTTTTTCTCTGGTGCGCAGCCACCTAAAGCTGCAATTTTTTTATCGTTTTTCTCTTTGAGTCTCAATATGTATGAGATCAGAAGATATCATATTCATCAGGTTCAATTTGTGAACATGGATTACAACACTTACTGATAAGTGGATTTAAGAATCAGAGTACTTCATTAATTATGGTTGATTGATCTTGCTGGGTTTTCTTTGGTTAACTGATGGAGCCAATTACATCTGATTATACATTAGTGTTGCTGTTTTGTTTCTTGCACTAAAGTTTCAGCCTTCTTGATTAAGTGGTAGATATATTTATATTAAGACTATCGTTATGAGTGATACTAAGGCCTCTATAGATAGTGTCAATGTTCAAATTACCACTATTAAATTACATGGATCTTCCAATTACTTGTTATGGGCCCAAGCTGTGAAGGTCTATATTAATGTCAAAGGGAAACTCCATTATCTCACTACAGATTCTCCTGCTGAAAATTCTAAGGACCATATGATTGGATGAGAGAGAATGATACACTTTTGGTGTGGTTATGGAATAGCATGGAACCGTCCATCGCTACTATTGTTTCTGGTAGTGATGTGACCGGCATTTCTGAGGTTAAGTTCTTTCTTTAGCAGCAATTTCAAATTAAAGACTTGGGAACCCTTAGACATTTTCTAGGTCTTGAAGTTTTACGAAGTAAAAAAGATATTAATTTGTCTCAGCGACTTGATCTTTTGTCTGAGACTGGTACACTAGCTTCCAAGCCAGTTGATACTCCTATGGATCCAATTCAAAAGTTTGGAGTTGATGATGGAAATGAAATTGAAGACAAGCAACAATATCGATGTTTGGTTGGGAAACTAATTTATCTTACTGTTACACATCTTGATATTTCTTTTGCTGTTAGTGTGGTGAGTCAGTTTATGGAGTCACCTAAGAAGGTTCATTGGGATGCTGTCTGTCGCATTCTTCGATATTTTAAAAGCTCTCCTGGTAAGGAATTAATTTATAAACCTAACGGTTCTTTCACTCTTGTTGGCTATTCCGATGCTAATTGGGCTAGGTCAACGTATGATTGACGGTCTACAACTGGGTATTACACCTTTATTGGTGGTAATTTGGTTACTTGGAGAAGCAAGAAGCAGAACACTATTGCTAGGTTTAGTGCGGAGGCCAAATATCATGTTATGGTACATATTGTGGCCGAATTGTTGTGGTTGAAATATCTTCTCCAGAAGCTTGGATTTTCTATTAATCAACCTATTGATATGATGTGTGATAATCAAGCAGCTATTTATATTGTTGAGAATCCTGTTTTTCAAGAGTGAATTAAGCATATAGAAGTTGACTGTTACTTTGTTCGTGATGCTGTGAAGCAAAAGTTGGTTGCTACTCCTTACGTTGCCTCTAGAGATCAGCTTGCTGATATGTTCACCAAAGCATTATTTTATCCTACTTTTGCTGTTGGTTGTTCCAAGCTGGGCATGGATGACCTATATAGGGAGAGTGTTAAGTTACTTTAGTTGAGTTATTTTTAATTTTTAGAGTTTTATTTCTCTTTTACTTACATAAGGGTATTATGGTCATATACAATTTATATTTAATATAAACACAATGGGTGTAGGGTTTTTGTTACATAGAAACCTATAGCCCTCTCTTTGTTTGTTTTACATTCTCCTTCTATTCCTTCTCTCTATTCCTTCTCTCTTCCTTATTTCTCTTTTTCTACTTGCTGGTTCTCTGATCAGCTTTGTGATAGAATCAAATGTGACGGTGCTGCCCAGGTTGAATTTCAATAAGTTCTCTCCCTCATTACCATGCTTCTCATGAACTCACACCACCTTAACTAATGATATTAGCCATACATTAAGTGCAAAAGCTATTTTTTGACAAACCTCGCCTCTCAATACAGCATAATAGACAGCTCCGAAGCCACCTTCCCCAATTTTATTAGCCAGGCTAAAATTTTCCGTAGCCTCGGCCAATTCTTCATATGAAAACTTCAATGATTTGTCCACAGCGATTCCTATAATACCTGCTGCTGGGCCAGTTGATTCAGAAGGTTTTGCTGGGTCACTTCCTGGAAATAGACCAAGAAGATGGGGGAAATATCAGTCAGGGTACTCTTTACTCTTTATGAAAGTTAGGGAGACTAACAAATCTTCTTTATTCTGTAGACAAGAGCTAAAACAGCTTGCCAAAGAGAGAACACCGACCAATAAAATTAAGGAAGGTACGATAAATAAGAAAAACATATGAACCACACATCCCTGTTGAGACGCAAAGTATTCTCTAGTATATCTAGAACACTGGCTAAATAAGTATCTTAAGCAGTACTGAGTCTCATCTGCAGTGTGACCGACAAAACGTGCATGCACTGTTGGTAACCAAAGACGTATAGATTGGAATGATTTCATCAAGAAAGTGAATTGATATATCTAGAAGCATAAATTTTATCTGCTGGTGCTTTTCATTTGGCATCAGTTCTTTTGCCACGTCCACAGTATTCAAGAATGTACAAACTAGTAAATCCTTAGTTCAGAGATATAAAACAGATGAAAAAGCGAGGGATTAATATCAGCAACAAAACTACCATTCCCTGCTCGATCTAATAATTCATGAGCTCCTGAGAGCAAGATTGCCTCCTCCTCTTTCTTCTTTTGGTACATTCCAGCGTATATACAAAATGCTAAAAATGAGAACACTGCTATTGCTGCGATAGATATGCCGACAATTGCTCCAACTGATAGTCCTGCTATGAAAATGTCAAAGACAAGTGTGACTTCCTTAAGTATATTTATGGCCTGCCATCACCCATCAGGATATCGAAATGAAGTTGTGATCAGAAAATCAACATGCGGAGAGGGACATCCCACCTGTGCTGGAAAGAGGAAAAAACAAAAGGATGAGTTAGATAACTGAAACAAGGATGGAATGCTAAGCCAACTTCCATTTGATGAGTAGACTACTACAAGCTACCTTGGGCTCAGAGCTGGATAGTTTCCATTTGCATCTGTAAGAAAAGGGAGATTTAAGTCCATACCGCTATTGCAACTTCTGTCATCATGTAGTTAAATCTCACTACTTAGGCCAGGTACAAGATTTCAAGAGCCCGATACTTCACTACCGCTGTGATATCAGGACAACGGAATGATAGGCGATGTCCCCAACATGACCACTTTTATATTGGCCATTAGCAGATTCTATTTAGAGTTTATGCACTCCAAAAAAACATGTTTGGCTAGAATACCTGGAGAAACCTAATCATAAAGAAGCACCTCATCCGTGCTACAACAAGAACTAAAACAAAATGCCTAATCAGTTAAAGATAGCATAATAGCTTCTAAATGATCGGAATCATCTAAAAAGTGCCATTGCATCACCTGCTACTTTGCTCCATATGCCATATAAATCTGGTCATAATAGACACAATTAGATCGATATTATGTTGAATAATCACCATCGGGATTAGACAGACGAGTCAGCACTTCATGCAGAATAACCAAGCTAGCTTCCTTAAGTAACTCTCGCATTTCACAAAGAACAATCCACACATCACTTGTCTCTTCAGAAACATCAGACGTAATTGGAACGATACCGAGATCCACAAATTCATTCAAACCCTTGGGGAGATACATCCAAACCCAGTCTAGACAGTCATTTTAAACGTTAAGACTCCTTCTTAATCATCCGGTTGCTGAGAATTTCATTGCTCGGATGGAAAATTAGCAAAACCAAATAAGCATGTCCTCAAGGGAAACTTGAAAAAAAACTCACCTTTCCCTGGAATATACACCAGACCACTCCCTTGGCTAAAATCCACACCAGGATTATAGCTCTGCAGCAAAGTACGCGGCAAATTCACCTCCGCCTCGACCGACCCGAGAGTGTCCTCCGGCCTCAGCGGATACGTGATGAACAATCCATAATCCTTGGAAACAATGCTGTTCCCGCACGAACAATTAACAACCACTTTCAAAACGGAGTTGACCGTTATATTGGTCGCGGGATAAGAGTTGAACGCCTGCAACCATCCCACGGTCGTCAAGTTCGAGTAGTACTCTGTCGCGACCAAACCGTAGGTGTCGCCCTGGATCACCGTGTAACTGAACTCGTGCCCGAGGAACGAGTCGTTGATGCAGCCGCAGCTGAAGGGGACGTTGATCCTGATCCCCGTCTGGACGCTGTTCGGGTTCGAGATTTTGTCCTTGTTGTAGCTGACGATGTCCGCGACCGACGCCGACAGGACCTGGGATATGAACGACAGGGTGGTGCTCTGCTGGACGTAGTACGAGGCCAGGGCCAAGTCGCAGCCGCCGCTGCACTTCGATTGGACTCTGCTGCAGACCGAGATCAGCACCGTCGCCAGCAAGCCGATCGCCCATAACCGCGGCTTCATCTGGATCGCAGGGAACGGCGAGGACGGAGCTCGGATCGGCCGCAGGAAGTTGGAAAAAGAGACCCGAAAATAACTCTCCGATGACGAGGCTGCGGTTCCGGGGGACTTTGAATGGTCGAACGCGAGTTCGATTTTTCCTCCTTTGCGGCTGCTTCTTCTTCTGCTTCTTCTTCTACTTCTTCGTCGTCGGTTGTTGGCGTTGACCGGCGATGTTTGGGCGCTTTCGGAAATAAGAATACGAGGAAAGGACCGGGCTTGCTGTGCTGGGGAGAGATGACGACGGCCGTCGGTTCGGCCATTGTTGGCAGCTTTAAAAGCATTAAACAAATCTTGGATTTGTCGTGTTCTCCGTCGGCGCCGAATCGACATAACGGTAATTTCCCGCGGTTTCCGGCGGCGGTCCCGCAGTGAAAGATGCGGCGCGTGGGGAGAAGCGCGCTCCGAGGACGCGACCGCTCATTGGCCGAAGCTATTTGACGATATTGCCCTGGCCGGGTCGATAATGGTCGGAGGACCCAGTAAAATTTTTACGGCTTTGTTTTTGCCTTTCACCTGTTAGACTCAGTCTAAAAAAAAAAAAAAATTAGACTTTTTAGTCTGACAAACTTCAACTTCTCCATGTGTATTATCGAATTCAAAGATTTGAAGTGTCGGTCGTTAAATTCGTTAAGTAACCTCATTAGCTAAAATGGGCATTTAGCCGATTTTTTAATGTTCATGCATTGCGTTCAATGGGCAAAAAAGGTTGCTTGCTCGCGAAACATAAGAGCGATCTAGATTTTATTTGAGAGTTCTTTAGAATCGTATTGAGCGAGTATACTTCAATGCCTTTCTTTTCTTGAAGCTACCTGTTATGGCAGAAGAAGCAACAAGCGAATGAAGGTACCTTTTCCCGCACTTCCAGGAGATCGCTGGACTGCCTCGATAGCCTCCCTCTGCTTCCTCGCAATTTTAAGGGTTGTTGCAAATTGCCTCCCAACATTTTAATCTTCTTCGCAATTTGTCCCACGGACTTTGGGTATCGGTTGCAATATGTCCTTCGGCATCGACTCTAACCCAAATTTGGTCAAACCTCTGCGACTTATTACCAACAGAGAAATTCGTCATATAAATGTATACACATAAAAACAGTACAAGGAGAATTTGGAAATATAATATGTGTGAGAGCATGTGACTAAAAGTTCTGTCCTTAGTTTGATTGGAGTCAACGCTAGATGCACATCGATATACAGTTTTGAAATTGTTTTTTAATAGTCCCTATTTTTTTCCTCACATATGCACATTGTATATGACCAAGTTGCATTCCATAACTAGCTGTACGATCAAATATGTGAGAAAATTTTGGATGGAGTCAATGGTTAGGGAGCACATCACCACAATATTCCAAAATATCAAGGGGCAAATTGTAAAAATTGAAATGCAAAGGCTTGCTATAATTCCAAAATTCTTGAGGGCAACATGCAATTTTCCCTTGAGTCATTTGGAAAAAGTAAAAAAAAAAGGAAGAAAATGGTTTGGTGATTTCAATGATGTACCTTTTCTTCTCCTATATGTAAGTATAGAGAATCTAAGTAGCACAAATACCAACACCAACATGCAATACATGACACGACACGATTTGTTGACATGTTATTTCTAAAAAAATAAAGAATCCCGATATGTTGGAACTCATTATATATTAAATATATATTTTATATATACATGATAAATTATTATTTTTTATAATTATTTCAATCAAATTAATTTGATTCAAATTCATAAATAAATAAATAATAAAAAGAGCCTAAAATGAATTTACACTAAAAATATTAATTCATCATTTATTAATATCATTCATTATTTCAATTTGACAAGCTCAATTCCATTTCAATAATCCATAAAACTTGGATGAAAAAAAAAAAAAAAAAAAAAGAAGCTAGCAATCTACATTCTAGACTAGCATGTTAAAGCATGTAGGAAGAGAAGAGAAAAAAACAAACTTAAAAGATAAATTGTGTCACTTTAGGAAGTCATAAGAGAATAGAAGATTATGTTTTTTTTTTCTTTCTCAAGTTATTATTTTTTTGTTTATTGAAATTTTTTTATATTAATCCTATGCATGTCAGAATCACATATTATAGTTCCGAACTCACTTATCAGAATTTCGGACTCGAGTGTTGACTAGGTGTTAGATTTTCAGACACATATTTAATCGAGTGTCGAAAAGTGTTAGACACGTGTCGAAGTGTCCGATACGACATAAAGACTCCAAAAAAATGTCAACGCTTCATAGCAGAGAACAACTCTAGGAGAGAGAAGAGATTAATTTAGAGCATGGAACAATTTGAGGGGCTTGAGGGCATATGGGAAGTTCCAGGAAATTATTCATGTAACGGGAAGATCGACACATTTATAATAATTGATCGAATAATTAAAGAGTTTCCAACGACAAACAAAAGAAAAAGGAATCACCAAAAGAAAGTCAATGTGATTTCACACAAACCTTAAAATAACGGCGCGCATGCTTTCGTATCATGAAATGGAAAGATATATTTTTAGTGATCCTCCCGGCTTAATTGTATATTGTATTCTCCTTTGAATTGTTAGGATCCTCGAAATGACATATTTCGTCATTTACTTCTCATATTAGAATGTAAAGGCAATCAACATGTCATCTGTGACTATCTCATTTCAAATGGCAAGCATCCTCTTTCGAGACGTTCGAGAATAGATAGGAGATGAAAGACTATTTGAAATGATGCATTCGGTAGAAAAGTGTCTGAAGTCTACGGCTAATAATGTAATTGGCCGTGTAAAGTAACTTTGCCGTTCAATTTGGCAAAAAGACTATCTATTTTTTGTCATATGAAAGTTTCTAGAAAAAAATTATGAGTGTTACAACTTTTCATTTTAACGACATAACCTTTTTTTTTCAATTACTTGAACACTACAACTTCTAAAAAACGTTGGTTTGAGTGTTATAACCTATAATTAATCACTTAATTGCCATTACATTTTAAAAAATATTCATTCAAGTGCCGAAATTTTGATGTGGTAGAGCACTTGTGATGAACGTTGTTAAAAGTTACAGCACTCAAGTAATTGATTGATAAGTTATATAGCATTCACAAGTGATCGCAAAAAAGTAATAGCGCTCAATTGACGTGTACATAAATTATGACACTTAAGTAATCGAAAAAATAATAATAATTATGATAATGAAATTAGCGTCGCACAAAAGTTATGACACTTATAATGTCATTATTCCAAAGTTTCAAAGAGAGTAGCACGTGATGTGGCAACTCAACTTGTTAATCAATCCAACCAAATAGTGATTTGTAGGAGATTAACAAGACTTAATATAGTTATTTAAGGAAAAACTACCCAATCAATTCTAAACCTATTATATAGAAGCTAATTCAATAAACTTTTCAATTTTGGCAATTTACACCTAAATTTTACATAAATTTCTAATGCGGTCATTTTGTCCAATTTTCATTTGAAATCGTTGAATGCGCCACGTAGGACGGAAGCCAATGACTACATTGTTGCTTCGGTTATTTCTGACAAAAATTGACTAAAATAACTATATTAGAATTCTGTGCAAAGGTTTAGAATTAAATTAGCAAAATTAAAAAAGTTTAGGATTGAGATGGCATTTGTGCAATAAGTTTATAACCATTCAATATAGCTATTCATTTTATTGAAACAATTTCAGGATTGGAATCTGTAACATTGGATACAACACAGGTGTTAACAAGAGCCTCAAAACTCAACATATGTAAGACTAGATTACTCTTCACCAGTTTTATCTGATTGATGATGAAAACGTGACATAATAGCTTCGACATTTAAGTTTTTTTAGCACAGTAAACAGGTCCAATAAAATGGATCGAGAAGACAATTACTAGCGCCATCGATAGTAATAAGGATCATTCTTCGGGTCATTCAGTAGTTATCGAACTTCACTGTCTTTTCCCTTTTTCCCTTATCTTTTATCCCTCTAACGTGGAAAATTATGGGGGTGAGTAATAGCAAATCAATGCCATGGACACTGCAGATCACGGGTTTCGCTACTTCAGAGGTTTTCTCTTAAATCATCCGATCATGCTGTTTGTTGTGGCACGACAGGGTCTTAGTTTGTATGTATGTACACTATAGAACGTACATAAAACTAATGCGCATTGAAACAGCTCCACGGGAATTTTCTTTCTAGGGAAAAGAGAAGACTCGAGTAATTTACAAATCGTCCATGATCAACTACATGGATATGTTGAATGTCAGAGGCGCAGCTCTCATTCCAATTTGATGGGATAATTTGAAAGTTAAACACTCTGATTAATAACACTCACAACTCACACAAAGAAGAGAAGGAAATAGATAGGCTTTCTATTTATTTCATCTTATCGCTCGTATCGCAAACAATTACAAGACCCCTTTTATAGGCTTGACACATGACTCTTACACTTAATGACTCATAAATACAGTTAGTATTTTTTTTTTTTTTTGTCAGTCATACTCTATTCTTACTCTACATTCACTCTCGAACTTTTGCCCTGCCTCTTGCAGGGCGTGGGAGTCGAAACCCACTCCTGAAACTTACGCATCCCCACCCCATCCCCCCTGAGAAGGTGGGGATTTAAATCCCTCACCTCCCATTTCCATGTTGAAAGGGTGGCCACTGGAGCGAATCCCAGTGGTTAAATATAGTTAGTGTTGGAGGAGATAAAATCTTAGGAACTTTCTTTTTTTTTTTTTTTTTTTTTTTTTTTTGAGCAAGATAAAATCTTAGGAACTTACAAAACATTAATTACATCTAAAAACATGAACACAATCTTCTCAAAAGCAATGTAAAAACATGAACAGTCACGATATAACACCTAAAAACATTAACAGTCTCAACATAGAAATATGGACAATCTTCTCAAAAGCAATGCTGCAATAAAAATTACATTTAACTTGTGCACCAAACAATCATTGACGTCAATTCTGGAATATCAACAACCATTAACATCTCAACTTCTCCATTGACATTGACAACTCAGTAGTTGATTGTTAGTCTCGACATCGACCGCATTTTGAATTGGTTCAATTTCTCATAGAATATACATATACAACATAGGAAGGAAAAGCTCGAAAAATGTGATTGCCTGATTCCGGCCAAAAGGGGGGATTTTCTACCTTCCGGACATTAGATTCACCAGAGCGTGGTTTTCGTAGAAATGGCCAACATCCCAATCCTCTGTCGAAGATGAAAGCGTCATCAGGGCCACCGCAATAGATCTCATGCTGGGGCGCGGTTGAGGATTCTCTTGTGTGCAAGCTTTCGCTAGCATGGCCACCTGTGCACGTAGAAAACTCGGCAGTTATAATGTTGATTTACCGAGAAAGGAAAACGTAAATGGCAGAATGATTCTCTCAGGACACCCCCCCACCTTCCAGACGGAGTCAAGCGGATAATCATCTCCAAGCCTAGGGTCAACAAGCTTGCGAAGGTTCTCTCTGGGATCGGGTTGGTTAAGAACCTCTTCAAACTGCAGATGATGAGATTACAGCAATCAATTATGATAATTTTGCCAGAAGCAGTCCATGAGTTGCAAAAGCATACAAGGAGGCAAATCACAATCATGATATGCGTCCACAAGTATAGAAAAAGCTCCTCGCTAATTCACATGAAACCGGCAGCAAAGAAAAAGTCAAAATAATAGATCCCACATATAATTTGCCTGTTCAAGCTAGCGATAAGTTCTAAACCTACATTGAACATTTTGGGGCAAACTCCGGGTTTGTAATTACTATTAAGTAGCTATAAATAGAACCAAGGGAAAGAGAATAACCAAAGCAACGAGGCCCTTTGATTCAGCACTAGAACCATTTTCCTTGAGTATAGCCTCCTTGGCAGAAATAAGTTCATAAAGGACCACACCGAAAGCATACACATCGACTTTAGGAGAGACATCGCCACACCGGGCATATCTGCATGAAGCCAGAATGAATAATTACTCTCAATGATTTGCATTAATGTTTAGGTTAACTTGCAAATGAAAGAGAATAAACGCTTCCACACTAATTATGAGTTCCAAGTGAGCAAGAGCGGTGATGGATGGTTGAGGTAGTGTTGTTTGTCCAGTCATAATGATCATACCTTGTCATTCTGGATTGATTAGATTCTGCATAGCAAATGATATTCTACTTCATGAATTACTTGGAATAGCCCTTTCCATATTACTTGAAACCTGGATACTACTTATCACAATCCCAAAAATGCTCACAATCTCAAATCAGTGACGGTTGCCATGATTACATTACAAAGCACAAGGCTTCCTAACTTCTTCCAATCAGAGGATTTATTTAAGAACTGTAAATGAATAAACAATTGCCTGTATTTATTCTATCCCCCCTCAGTGTGACCAGTGTCAATGCCCTTCTACATAGATATAAGAGAGAGAGAGGGAGAGGGAGAGAGAGAGAGAGAGAATCATACTCGGGTGGCATGTATCCAAATGTCCCTACAAGTCGTGTCGTGAGAGACGCACCTCCAACCTCAGTCAATTTTGTCAAACCAAAATCTGCCACCTGTCGAACACTACGTTGTTAGTCCAAGAACTGAAGGGTCCATCCTGGTGCAAAATTCAACAGAGAGTAACCTTTCCATGGAAGTTCTTGTCTATCAATATATTTGCCGATTTAATGTCTCGATGGATGTATACTGGTACCGTATGCTCATGGATATATTCAAGACCTCTTGCAGAATCAAGGGCAATCTGAACCCTGGTAGACCACGGAAGTGGTTCCCTATCTGAAAATTGATGGAATGTACAAATCATCACCGGTCAGAGATTAATGTACAAAACTTGCCAAATGATATCCTCAAAATGTGCCCAATCTCACCCGAGCGACGCAAATGTTGACTTAAGTTTCCATTCTCGATATACTCATAGACAAGGAAAAGAGAACCCTCAACACAGTATCCAATCAGACGCACCTGAATAAACCATTGAGATATGTCTTTATATGATGACCAGAAAAAGTAACGACATGAATTTAGCTGCAGTTCATGATTTTTGCAGCAATAAGGGCAGCTTCTCAACGACAGATTTTATAGTGGACATATCCAGATGATCCGCATTCTAAATTTGGTAAGTCAAAGAGAAATGGAAACAGATGCACCATGTATTAATCATGAACAAACAGCACATGAAAGCACTACATCTGGACACACGAAGTCACTACCACACGCGATCCAAAATTTCCACATCCCCACATGAACTGTAGGAAATGCATAGGATTGACTGAACATGGAAAGGTGTATGGATTTACCAGGTTAAGGTGATTAACACGCGTTAGAACCTTCAATTCAGCGAGAAATTCTTTTGAAGCTTGCATATCCATCTTCTTAATTGCAGCCTTCTGCATGGTTTCCAAGAAGAAAGTTCTGTGAGAGTAATAATACAAAATTGTTCTCACAAATAATTGTAGCATAGTAGACCATAACAGCGGTTTTCAACTGAATACAGAATTCCTTCATCCTATTTTTAATTACTGAATCTGATAGAATACTACTGGAGAATTATAGTGAGCTAAGCAGCATGTAAGCAACTGGAGTCAGCTCTAGAGTCTGGTAGAATCAAATGTGGTGGTGCTGTCCAGATTGAATTTCAATGAGTTCTCCCTCATTATCAACCTTCTCATGAACTTACACTGCCTTAACCAACAATATTAGCCATACATTAAGTGCAAAAGCTATTTTTCAACGAACCTCGCCTCTCAATTCAGCATAATAGACAGCTCCAAAGCCACCTTCCCCAATTTTATTAGCAAGGCTAAAATTCTCTGTAGCCTTGGCCAATTCTTCATATGAAAACTCCACTGACTTGCCCACAGTGATTCCTGTAAGACCTGTTGAAGCACCATCAACTGGGCCAGTTGATTCTGAAGGTTGAGCTGGGTCACTTCCCGGAACTAGACCAAGATGGGGAAAACACCAGTCAGGGTACTCTCTACTCTCTAGAAAAGTTAGGGAGACAAAACAAATCTTCTTTCTTCAGTAGACAAGAACTATAACTGCTTGCCAAAGAGAGAACACTGTGACACCAATAAAATCTAGGAATGTACGATGAATAAAAAAACATATGGACCACATATCCCCTGTCGAGACACAAAGTATTCTCCAGTAATTCCATATCTAGAACACTGGCTAAACAAGTATCTTAAGCAGCATCAAGTCTCATCCGCAGTGTGACTGACATAATGTGCATATACCAAAGACATAGATTGGAATGATTTCATCAAGATAGTCAATGGAAATATGTTAAGTGTAATTTATATCTGCTCGTGCTTCATTTGGAATGAGTTTAATTGCTACAGTCACTGTGTTCAAGAACGTACAAACTAGTAAATCCTTAGTTCATACATACATACATACATACATACATACATGTGTGTGTGTGTGTGTGTGTGTGTAATGTGGACAAACAGATGAAAAGTGAGGGATTGGTATCAGCAACAAAACTACCACTCCCTGCTTGAGCTGATAATTTATGAGATCCTGAGAGCAAGATTGCCTCCTTCACTTTCTTCTTTCGGTATATCCCAGAGTATATACAAAATGCCAAAAAGGACAACACTGCTATTGCTGTGATAGATATGCCAACGATTGCCCCAACTGATAGTCCTGCTATGAAAAATTCAAAGATAAGCCTGAATTCCTTTAGTATAGTTATGGCCCACCATCACCCATTAGGATATCGAAATGAAGTTGCAATCATGCGGAGAGGGACATCCCACCTGTGCTGGAATGAGGAAAAATCAAAAGGATAAGTTAGAAAATTGAAACAAGGATGGAATGCTAAGCAAACTTCATTCTGATGAGCAGACTGCTACAAGCACCTTGACTTCAGAGGTAGATAGTTTCCTTTTGCATCTGTAAGAAAAGGGAGATTTAAGTCAAAACTGCTATTGCAACTTCTGTCATCATGTAATTAAAGCTCAATACTTAGGCCAGGTACAAGATTTCTAGTACCCAATACTTCACCACCGCTATGATATCTAGACAAAGGAATGATGGGCAATGTCACAAACATGACTATTTTTACATTGACCATATCAGCAGATTCTGTTTAGAGATTAAGAACTCCAAAGAAACATGTTTGGCTAGCCAAAGCAAATAAACACCTGGAGAAACCTAATCATAAAGATGCAACTCATCCGTGCTACAATGAGAACTAAAACAATATGCCCAATCAGTAAAACATAGCATAATAGCTTCTAAATGGTCGGCAACATCTAAATGGGGCTATGGCATCTGCTGCTACTTTGCTCCATACGCCACATTAATCTGGTCGTACTAGACACAATTAGATCAATATTATGTTGAATAATCACCATCTGGATTCGCACTTCATGCAGAATAACCAAGCTAGCTTTCTTAAATAACTCTCACATCTGATGAAGAAAAGTTCCACCCCATTTCTCTTCAGAAACATCAGACGTAATTGGAACGAATACAGAGGTCTGCAAACTCATTCAAACACTAGGGGAGATGCATCTAAACCCAGTCTAGACAGTCATTTTAAACGTTAAGACTCCTTCGTAATAGTCTGGTCGCTGAGAATTTTATTGCTCCGATGGAAAATTAGCGAAACCAAATAAGCATGTCCTCAAGGGAAGTAAAATTAAAAAAAAAAAAAGAACTCACCTTTCCCCGGAATATACACCAGACCACTCCCTTGGCTAAAATTCACACCAGGATTATAGCGCTGCAGCAGCTCAGCCGTCAAATTCACCTCCGTCGCGACCGACTGAAGAGTGTCCTCCGGCCTCAGCGGATACGTGATGAACAATCCATACTCCTTCGAGACAGAGCGGTTCCCGCACGAACAATTAACGACCACATCCAAAACGGCGGTGTCCGGTATTCTGTTCGGGGATAAGAGTTGAACGCCTGCAACCACTCCACGGTCGTCAAGTTCGAGAAGTACTTCATCGCGACCGTATCGTAGATGTCGCCGTGGCCCAACGAGTAATTGAACGCGTGCCCTAGGAACTTGCCGTCGATGCAGCCGCAGCTGAAGGGGACGTTGAGCCTGATCCCCGTCTGGACGCTGTCCTGGTTCGGGACCTTATCCTTGTTGTAGCTGAGGATATCCGCGAACGACGCCGACATGACCTTGCTTATGAAGGTCAAATTCGATTCGTCCCAGACGTAGTACGAGGCCAGGGCTAGGTCGCAGCCTCTACACTTCGCTTCGACTCTGCAGCGGGCCGAGATCATCACCGTCGCCAACAAGCCGATCGTCCATAACAGCGGCTTCATCTGATCGAGGGAACGGCAAGGACGGAGCTCGGATCAGCCGGCGAAGTTGGGAAAAATGCTCTCCGAAGACGAGGGTGTCGTTGGTGCGGCCATTGTTGGAGCTTTAAGAGCGTGAAACGAAGCTTCGATTTGTCGTACTCTCGGTCTGAGCTGAATCCGACCAAACGGTAATAATTTCCCGCGGTTTGGGCTGGCGGTCCCCATCGAAGCTGGCGCGAGGAAGGAAGTGCGCTTGGAGGACGGGAGTCTACGCGCACGCTCGTTTTGCCCGAAGCTCTTTGACGGGTCGTTAATGGTCGGAGGTAGAGATGGGAATGGTTCAGATGGACGGTTCCCACCCTATCATTGCGAACCACACATTAAAAATCGATTCAAAAAAATTGAAATCGGGAATCACCCATTGATTTCAAAGATCCATTCGAGAATCGGATTGTCAGTCCAGTCCAATTCCTGAATGAATTCGTAGAACCGATTCCATCAAGCTTTATGCATTAACATTGTAATATGTAATAAAAAATTACATGACGGAATCGACGCTCCCAATTGGAGTCGATGAACCAATAATATCGATACGTTAGGAAGTGTTAATCAAGAGAGCACACTCGCCAAACTTATTATAAGTGGACAAAAGCACATATAAACTTGTAAGTAGCCTAAACATACATTTAAGATTTTTTTTTTTTAATCAAAAATTAAATATATATTATTAGTTCAGTCCAACTCGAGTGGGCAGTTCGACACCTAGAACCATCCATCGGTTATTGGAATTAAGAACCGGCCCAATTCCCTTAGGAACCACGAGTTCTTAAGTATTCCGATCTAGCTCAGAATGATTTGGGCGGTTCTCAGTTCCTTTACATATTCCTAATTGGAGGGCTCGGTAAAATTTTACAACTTTTTAACTTATTCATGCATTTCATTAATGAGAAAAAAGGTTGTTTGCTCATGATTCATAAAAATGACCTAAATTGTCCGAGAGTTCTCGAGACTTGTATTGAGCAAGTATAATTCGATGCTTTTGTCTTTCTTGAAGCTACCTCCTATGACAAAAGGAGAAACAAATGCCGTTGTTTCTTCTTCGGGCATTTTTAACATTTAAAAAATTATTCAATCAGTCATAAACTATAACAAGAAAGACCAATTCAATTTTGAACTTTTCAATTTTATCAATTTAATAATCTTAAATCTGTGCGAGAATTTCAACGCAATCATTCCTTTCTAAGCTACAGACCATCATTTCAACAGTCTCCGACGAAATAATCGATCATCATTTCAATATGGTCATGAGACCGACAATTATATTATTGTCGTTTCCCTTCGGCAAAATGGAAGACGCAACTGATCTTCTTATGCGCGATTGGACTTAGGTCAGTGATTCCAATAGCAGCAATGGCCGATGTCCCAGGCATTGAACTGGGACTCTTTCTGGCACCATATGCTGACCTGCCCAACTTCACGGGCACGGAACGTAGCGGCGGTCCATTTCGGCTTTGAACTGTACCTTTGACCCGATGGGAAGAAGGTAAGTTCACGATCGTATTAATCGAATCTTCTCCAGGATTAAAAGTCGCACCGTGAGCAATCCTTTTTGTAAGCATCTCCGAAAGAGTAAATAATACATATAAAAGTTCTCATTCTCGTTATATATATTTTGAAAGAATAATAACACAAATAGTCTCTAACCTTTACCCTAACGTACAATATAATGCTTTCGAACTTTTAATTTGTTCAATGTGATTTTTAAGTTTTAGTCTAATATATAGTATGATTTTTAAATTTTTAATTCGTTCAATATGGTCCTTAAACTTTTGATACATATTTAATATAGTCCTTTAAGCAATATGAAAATGTTCGATGTTATCTTTCCATTAATTTAAATTTGAGGACCACAATTAACATTCCCATATAGTTCAGAGATTAAATTGAATATGTACCAATAGTTTGAAAATAATATTAAATAATTTAAAAGTTTAGGCACTATATCGTGTATTGAGTTAAAGTTCATGAACTACATTATATTATACATTGAGGCAAATTTTATAGATCATTTGTGTTATTTTCCCTATTTTAAACTACGCAAAAATGAGGGGAGACACATAAAAAAGGATGTGCTAGAAGGATAAATGGGCTAAAAGCCCAGGCCCAATAAGTGAACACAATTAACCAGCTGATCATGATGATCCACTTGCTTAAAAAAACCCAGTCGCAGTTTCCTTACAATGTCACTCGTCAATAAGATATTAAAGTTACTAGACCCGTGTTAATATGCATAGCCCACATTGAAAATGTGTAATTACTACGGCAAATGCCTCAATAGTATCTAATTTATGCGTGTCCTACACCAATTAGCACATCGCATGGTGCATGCGTTGCATGAAAGAATATCTCCACATCTATACTCTTGGGTGCGACCCGTCACAGGCCGAACAGATCTAGTGTTTTGTATCCAAGATAGAAATAACAGGACCTTTTGAATATCTCAAAAAGAAAAAAATCAACATTAATCACCACTCACAAAGATGTCATTTCATATACAAAATCTAGAGGATACAATAACAAAGAATGTAAATTACGGACATAGAGTTGGCAACGAATGTCGTATTTTTGTAATGCGTATGGACCCAATAGAGCATATCCCATCCGGGCCATCCCCCACATCAGGAAAAAGGGGGAGGGGAACAGCATTTTGCTATAGTGGCTTGACCGGTTTTAATATCTGAAAATTGGATTGAGCAGAGGTGCTAATTTCTACTTAAATGGGACACAATACGTCCATCTCTATCGAGCACGTCAAGTTCTCACTCGATTAACTTTGTAGACAAATCGAGCATGATGAGAATACCATTCAGATCTAATCTGCTTATAGGTCGTCAATTCCTTTTCACTCTGTCAGCAACCCTCTCTGTTCCAGAAAAAATCTCCTCACAAAGAAATTTCACCCGGAAGCTCTAGAGCCTGCTTTGCTATGCTTTTCTTTTCTAGGCCTTCATTTCTTTTTTCTTTTTCCTTTTTTTTTTCCTCTTCTCTTCTAACCTAAATTAAAGGTCTTTTTTCGCCTCGTTTAACATCTTCTTTCACTCACTGTTGTTGCTTTTCTTCGCTTGTTATGGTGAATATATTTTCTTATAGCTAAAAATTGGAAAAATTGTCTAAAAAGTCCTAAATCTATTACACTTTTGTTAATTCAGTCATAAACATTTTAATTTTGCCAATTCAATTATAAATCTGTTCACTTCTTGGCAATTGAGTCAATCAGGCCAATTTTTGCCAGAAAATGCTGACGTGGACACCGCGATGCGATCATTAGCGCTGATGTGAACAATTTTTAATAATATTTTAATATTTTTTGAATTATTATATTTTTTTCCATTTTTTCTTTCTTTCTTTTCTTTTTGGCTTTCTTTTTTGCCTTTTTCGGTGGCTGGCTAGCCATCGACCATAGCCAGCCGACTGGCCTGGGCTGCCACAGGTGAGGCTCGGCGGGGTGAGGGCTAGCCTTGGCGAGGGGAGCCCTCACCCAAGCGCAACTGAGCGAAGGTCGCTTGGGTGAGACCGACTTGCACCTAGGCCATGATAGCCTCGTCGAGCAAGGCCGTCTTGAACTTAGGCGAGGGCCAACCTCGCCAGATTTGGAAAGGAGAGCCCTTGCTAAGGCTTGCCCTCACCTAGACCATATTTGGCAAGGCTGGCCCTTGCCCAGGCCAAGGAGGCCTTGCTGAGCGTTGGTTGGCCGACGATGACGCTAGGTGAGGGGAGCCTTCGTCGGGGCTCGCCTCGCTAGATCTAGCGAGGCCGAGCGAGGCCGCCCTAGCCTGGGCGTAGGTCGGCTTCGCGTAGGACTGAATTGACATCTGTGCAATAAGTTTATAACCGTTCAATATAGCTATTTATTTTATCAAAACAATTTCAAGATTGGAATCTGTAACATTGGATATAACACAATTGTTAACAAGAGCCTCAAAACTCAAACATATGTAAGACTAGATACTCTTTACCAGTCTCTTTACCAGTTTTATCTGATTGATGATGAAAATGTGACGAATAGCTTTGACATATAAGTTTTTCGAGCACAGTCAACAGGTCCAAGAAGATGGATCAAGAAGACAATTATTAGCGCCATCGATAGTAATAAGGATCATTCTCCATGTCAGTCAGTAGTTATCGAACTTCACTGTCTTTTCCTTTTTTCCATTACCTTTTATCCCTCTAACGTGGAATTTATGGGGGTGAGCAATAGCAAATCAATGCCATGGACACTGCAGATCACGGGTTTCGCTACTTCGGAGGTTTTCTATTAAATCATCCGATCATGCTGTTTGTTGTGGCACGACAGGGTCTTAGTTTGTAGTATAGAACGTACATAAAACTAATGCGCATTGAAACAACTCCACGAGAATTCTCTTTCTAGGGAAAAAAGAAGATCCACGAGTAATTTATAAATCGTCCATGACCAACTGACCAACTACATCGATATGTTGAATGTCAGAGGGCGCAGCTCTGGTACCATTTTGATGGGATAATTTAAAGGTTAAACACTGATTAATAACACTCACAACTCCCACAAAGAAGAGAAAGAGATAGATAGGCTTTTTGTTTATTTCACCTTATCGCCGGCATCGGAAACAATTACAAGACACGCCTTTTATAGGCTTGACACATGACTCTTACACTTAATGACTCATAAATATAGTTAGTGTTTGGAGGAGAAAATCTTAGGAACTTACAAAACATTAATTACATCTAAAAACATGAACAGTCACGACATAACACCTAAAAACACGAACAGTCACGACATAGAAATATTAGCAGTCTTCTCAAAAGCAATGCTGTAATAAAGATTACATTTAACTTGTGCACCGAACAGTCATTGACATCAATTCTGGACTATCGGCAACTTCTACATCCACATTGACAACTCAGTAATTGATTGTTAGTCTCAACATCGACAGCATTTATGAATTTGGTTTGATTACTCATATAATATACACTTACAACATAGGAAGGAAAAGCTCGAAAAATGTGATTGCCTGATTCCGGCAAAAAGGGGGGATTTTCTACCTTCCGGACATTAGATTCACCAGAGCGTGGTTCTCGTAGAAGGAGCCAACATCCCAAACCTCTGTCGAAGATGAAAGCGTCATCAGGGCCACCGCAATAGATCTCATGCTGGGGCGCAGCTTAGGATTCTCTTGTGTGCAAGCTTTCGCTAGCTGGGCCACCTGTGCACGTAGAAAACTAGGCAGTTATAATTTACCGAGAAAGGAAAACGTAAATGGCAGAATGATTCTCTCAGGACACCCCCCCACCTTCCAGACGGAATCAAGCGGATAATCATCTCCAAGCCTAGGGTCAACAAGCTTGCGAAGGTCCTCTCTGGGATCGGGTTGGCCAAGAACCTCTTCAAACTGCAGATGATGAGATTACAGCAAAGAGTTAAGATAATTTTGTCAGAAACAGTCTATGAGTTGCAAAAGCATACAAGGAGGCCAACACAATCTAGAAGAAGCTCCTCGCTAACTCACGAGAAACCGGCAGCAAAGGAAATGTTAAAATAGTAGATCCCGTATATAATTTGCTCGTTCAAGCTAGAGATAAAGTGCTAAACCTATATTGAAAATTATGGGGCAAACTCGAAGTTTCTAATTACTATTAACTAGCTATAAATAGAACCAAGGGAAAGAGAATAACCAAAGCAACGAGGCCCTTAAATTCGTCAATAGAACCATTTGCCTTGACTACAGCCTCCTTGGCAGAAATAAGTTCGTAAAGGACCACACCGAAAGCATACACATCGACTTTAGGAGAGACATGGCCACACCGGGCATATCTGCACCAAGCCAGAATGAATCATTACTCTCAATGATTTGCATTAATGTTTGAGTTAACTTGCAAATGAAAGAGAATAAACACTTCCACACTAATTATGAGTTCCAACTGAGCAAGAGCGGTGATGGATGGTTGAGGTAGTTTTGTTTGTCAAGTCATAATGATCATACCTTGTCATTCTGGATTGATTAGATTCTGCATAGCAAGTGATATTCTACTTCATGAATTACTTGGAATAGCCCTTTCCATATTACTTGAAGGATACTACTTATCACAATCGCAAAAATGCTCACAATCTCAAATCAGTGACGGCAGCCATGATTACGTTACAAAGCGCAAGGCTTCCTAACTTCTTCCAATCATAGGATTTATTTAAGAACTGTAAATGAATAAACAATTGCATGCATTTATTCTATGCCCCCTCAGTGTGACCAGTGTCAATGCCCTTCTACATAGATATCAGAGAGAGAGAGAGAGAGAGAGAGAGGATCTTACTCGGGTGGCATGTATCCGAATGTCCCTACAAGTCGTGTCTGGAGGGATGCGCCTTCAACCTTAGTCAATTTTGTCAAACCAAAATCTGCCACCTGTCGTACACTAGGTTGTTAGCCCAAGAACCGAAGGGTCCATCCTGGTGCAAGATTAAACAGAGAATAACCTTTCCATGGAAGTTCTTGTCTATCAATATATTTGCCGATTTAATGTCTCGATGGATGTATACCGGTACCGTATGCTCATGGATATATTCAAGACCTCTTGCAGAATCAAGGGCAATCTGAACCCTGGTAGACCATAGGAGTGGTTCCCTATCTGAAAATTGATGGAATGTACAAATCATCACCTGCCAAAGATTGATATACAAAACTCGCCAAATAATACCCTCAAAATGTGCCCAATCTCACCCGAGCGACGCAAATGTTGACTTAAGTTTCCATTCTCCATATACTCATAGACAAGGAAAAGAGAACCCTCAACACAGTATCCAATCAGACGCACCTGAATAAACCATTGAGATATGTCTTTATATGATGACCAGAAAAAAGTAACGACATGAATTTAGCTGCAGTTCATGATTTTTGCGGCAATAAGGGCAGCTTCTCAACGACAGATTTTATAGTGGACATATCCAGATGATCCGCATTCTAAATTTGGTAAGTCAAAGAGAAATGGAAACAGATGCACCATGTATTAATCATGAACAAACAGCACATGAAAGCACTACATCTGGACACACGAAGTCACTACCACACGCGATCCAAAATTTCCACATCCCCACATGAACTGTAGGAAATGCATAGGATTGACTGAACATGGAAAGGTGTTTCCTTCATAAAGAACAAACTTCTATAGGCTGGAAATTATGGATTTACCAGGTTAAGGTGATTAACATGCGTTAGAACCTTCAATTCAGCGAGAAATTCTTTTGAAGCTTGCATATCCATCTTCTTAATTGCAGCCTTCTGCATGGCTTCCAAGAAGAAAGTTCTGTGAGAGTAATAATAGAAGATTGTTCTCACAAATATTTGTAGCATGGTAGAGCACAACAGCGGTTTTCAACTGAATACAGAATTCCTTCATCCTAGTGAGCTAAGCAGCAAGTAAGCAACTGGATTCAGCTCTAGAGTCTGGTAGAATCAGATGTGGCGGTGCTGTCCAGATTGAATTTCAACGAGTTCTTCCTCATTATTAACCTTCTCATGAACTTACACTGCCTTAACCAACAATATTAGCCATACATTAAGTGCAAAAGCTATTTGTCAACGAACCTCGCCTCTCAATTCAGCATAATAGACAGCTCCAAAGCCACCTTCCCCAATTTTATTAGCCAGGCTAAAATTCTCTGTAGCCTTGGCCAATTCTTCATATGAAAACTCCACTGACTTGTCCATAGTGATTCCTGTTGAAGCACCATGAACTGGGCCAGTTGATTCTGAAGGTTTAGCTGGGTCACTTCCCGGAACTAGACCAAGATGAGGAAAACACCAGTCAGGGTACTCTCTACTCTCTACAAAAGTTAGGGAGACAAACAGATCTTCTTTCTTCAGTAGACAAGAACTATAACTGCTTGCCAAAGAGGGAACACCGTGACACCAATAAAATTTAGGAAGGTACAATGAAGAAAAAAAACATATGGACCACATATCCCCTGTTGAGACACCGTATTCTCCAGTAACTCCATATCTAGAACGCTGGTTAAACAAGTATCGTAAGCACCATCAATTCTCGTACGCAGTGTGACTGACATAATGTGCATGCACCAAAGACATATAGATTGGAATGATTTCATCAAGATAGTCAATGGAAATATCTAGAAGTGTAAATTATATCTGCTCGTGCCTCATTTAGAATGAGCTCTTTTGCTACAGTCACTGTATTCAAGAACGTACAAACCAGTAAATCCTTAGCTCATACATACATACATTTGTGTGTGTGTGTGTTTGTGTGATGTGGACAAACAGATGAAAAGTGAGGGATTAGTATCAGCAACAAAACTACCATTCCCTGCTTGAGCAGATAATTTATGAGATCCTGAGAGCAAGATCGCCTCCTTCACTTTCTTCTTTCGGTATATTCCATGGTATATACAAAATGCTAAAAACGACGACACTGCTATTGCTGCGATAGATATGCCAACAATTGCTCCAACTGATAGTCCTGCTATGAAAAAGTCAAAGATAAGCCTGAATTCCTTAAGTATAGTCATGGCCCGCCATTACCCATTAGGATATCGAAATGAAGTTCCGATCATGCAGAGAGGGACATCCCACCTGTGCTGGAAAGAGGAAAAATCAAAAGGATAAGTTAGACAATTGAAACAAGGATGGAATGCTAAGCAAACTTCATTCTGATGAGCAGACTGCTACAAGCTACCTTGACTTCAGAGGTAGGTAGTTTCCATTTGCATCTGTAAGAAAAGGGAGATTTAAGTCAAAACCGCTATTGCAACTTCTGTCATCGTGTAGTCAAAGCTCAATACTTAGGCCAGGTACAAAGTTTCTAGTACTCGATACTTCACAACCGCTATGATATCTAGACAAAGGAATGATGGGCAATGTCACAAACATGACTATTTTTACATTGACCATATCAGCAGATTCTATTTAGAGACTATGCACTCCAAAAAAACATGTTTGGCTAGCCAAAGCAAATAAACACCTGGAGAAACCTAATCATAAAGAAGCAACTCATCCGTGCTACAATGAAAAATAAAACAAAATGCCTAATCAGTAAAACATAGCATAATAGCTTCTAAATGGTCGGCAACATCTAAATGGGGCAATTGCATCTGCTGCTACTTTGCTCCATATGCCACATTAATCTGGTTGTACTAGACACAATTAGATCGATATTATGTTGAATAATCGCCATCTGGATTGGACAGACGAGCTGCACTTCATGCAGAATAACCAAGCTAGCTTTCTTAAATAACTCTCACATCTGATGAAGAACAGTCCCACCTCATTTGTCACTTCGGAAACATCAGACGTAATTGGGACGAGACACAGGTCCACGAACTCATTCAAACACAGGGGGAGATGCATCTAAACCCAGTCTAGACAGTCATTTTAAACGTTAAGACTCCTTCGTAATCGTCTGGTCGCTGAGAATTTTATTGCTCCGATGGAAAAGTAGCGAAACCAGTTAAGCATGTCCTCAAGGGAAGTTAAAAAAAAAAAAAGCTCACCTTTCCCCGGAATATACACCAGACCACTCCCTCGGCTAAAATTCACACCAGGATTATAGCTCTGCAGCAAAGTGGTCGTCAAATTCACCTCGGCCGCGATGTTATCAAGAGTGTCCTCCGGCCTCAGTGGATACGTGATGAACAATCCATACTCCTTCGAGACAGCGCGGTTCCCGCACGAACAATTAACGACCACATCCAATACGGCGGAGTCCGGTATGTTGGTCGGGGGATAAGGGTTGAACGCCTGCAACCACTCCACGGTCGTCAAGTTCGAGAAGTACTTCATCGCAACCGTATCGTAGATGTCGCCGTGGCCCAACGAGTAATTGAACGCGTGCCCGAGGAACTTGCCGTCGATGCAGCCGCAGCTGAAGGGGACGTTGACCCTGATCCCCGTCTGGTAGGTGTCCTCGTTCGGGACCTTATCCTTGTTGTAGCTGAGGATATCCGCCATCGATGCCGACAAGACCTCGCTTATGAAGGTCAAATCCGATCTAGGCAAGAGATAGCACGAGGCCAGGGCTAAGTCGCAGCCTTTGCTACACTTCGCTTCGACTCTGCAGCAGGCCGAGATCATCACCGTCGCCAACAAGCCGATCGTCCATAACCGCGGCTTCATCTGATCGAGGGAACGGCAAGGACGGAGCTCGGATCAGCTGGCGAAGTTGGAAAAAAGGCTCCCCGAAGACGAGGGTGTCGTTGGTACGGCCATTGTTGGGAGCTTTAAAAGCATGAAACAAAAAAAGCTTCGATGTGTCGTACTCGGTCCGAGCTGAATCCGACCCAACGGTAATAATTTCCCGCGGTTTGAGGACGCGAGTCTACGCGCACGCTCGTTGGCACGTAGCTCTTTGACGAGATTGGCCTTGCTGGGTCATCAATGGTCGGAGATAGAGATGAGGCGGTTCTCACCCTAACTTCGGGAACCATTCACCAAAAACTCATTCAAAAAAATTGAAACCAGGAATCCCCGGTTGATTTAAAAAATCCATTCGAGAATCAGATTGTCGGATTCTTGGGTAGTTTTCTAGAATCGATCCCATCAAGCTTCGTGTGTAAGTATTATAATATGTAATAAAGAAGTACATAACGGAATTGATCCCATCAAGCTTCATGTGTAAGTATTATAATATGTAATAAAAAAGTACGTAACGGAATCGCCTAATTAAAGACACCCCTAAGTGGAGTCAATGAACCCACACTATTAATATATTAGGACGTGTGTAAGCAACAGACCATATTCACCAAACTTATTATAAGTGGGCACATGCACGTATAAACTTGTAAGTAGCCTAAAGATTTAAGATTTCTTATTTTTAATAAAAAAATTAAATATATATTATTAATTCAGTCCAGTTGAGGTGGATGGTTCTACACCTAAAACCACCTACAAGTTATTGGAACTGAGAATTGGCCCAATTCTCTTAGGAACCATTGGTTTTTTAGCGGTCTGGTCTAGTTTTGAATGATTCGGGCACTTCTCAGTTCCTTTACACATCCCTAATAGGAGGGCTCAATAAAATTGTACACCCTTTTTTAACCTATTGGTTCAATTAAAGGAATGGAATCAAGGGATTTGAAGTGTTGTTAAATTCGTTAAGCCACCTTGTTAGTTAAAATGGGCATTTAACCAATTTCCGAATGTTCATGCATTGCGTTTAATGAGAAAAAAGGTTGTTCGCTCATGATTCATAAAAACAACCTAAATTGTATGAAAGTTCTCGAGACTTGTATTGAGCAAGTATAATTTGATGTTTTTGTCTTTCTTGAAGCTTCCTCCTATGGCAAAAGGAGAAACAAGGGCGATTGTTTCTTCTTTGGGCATTCTTAACATCTAACAAATTACTCAATCAATCATAAACCTATAGCAAGAAAGACTAATTCAATTATGAACTTTTCAATTTTTCAATTTAATAATCTTAAATCTTTGTAGAAATTCATGGCAATCATTCCTTCCTAAGCTACACACCATCATTTCAACAATTTCCAACGAAGATGAATAAGAAAGATCATATTGAAATCTTGTACAATAGTGTAGGACTAAATCGATAAATACTGAAAAGTTTAAAATTGAAATGACATTTGTGTAATAGGTTTAGAAATGATTGGATAATCACTCTCGAGGGGAGGCAAAAGGAGAAACAAGTGCGATTGTTTCTTCTTTGGGCATTCTTAACATCTAACAAATTACCCAATCAATCATAAACCTATAACAAGAAAGGCTAATTCAATTATGAACTTTTCAATTTTGTCAATTCAATAATCTTAAATCTTTGTAAAAATTTCATGGCAATCATTCCTTCCTAAGCTACATACCATCATTTCAACAATTTCCCACAAAGATGAATGAGAAGGATTATATTGAAATATTTTGCAATAGTGTAAGACTAAATCGGTAAATACTCAAAAGTTTAAAATTGAAAGACATTTGTGTAATAGGTTTAGAAATAATTGGATAATCACTCCCGAGGCCTACTAAGGCCTACTCTAATGGGGCAACGATAGAAACGAATCCTTGGAAAAAGGGGAGAGCATTTTAGTAGCTTGACCGCGTTTTTTTTTTTTTATAAATATTTTTAGGTGAGAGATGTGAAAAGTTTCATGGCGTTATTGCAGGTACCGATTCAACCAGGTGTATCCATTATCATCATCATCATTATTC
This sequence comes from Eucalyptus decipiens, assembly GCA_014182575.1. NCBI lineage: Eukaryota > Viridiplantae > Streptophyta > Magnoliopsida > Myrtales > Myrtaceae > Eucalyptus > Eucalyptus decipiens. Next base: position 31,248,416 of record CM024609.1, on the reverse strand, counting down.
TCAATCTTCTAGAGAAGCAGGCCAGCAACTTCGTAACAAAATGAAACCAGTCTCCACTCCACACTGACCATTTTAGTTACAAATTGCGTCTTTCGTTCTCATATGTGCAAGTTGGCATGCATAGAAAGTTAAACCTGACCCAGGACCCCGAGGGTCAAGGTCCAGTTCCGATTCCCTTGACCGTAACTTATTTGATGGGTCACAAAGAATTGTCTAAGTCTCCCTTTTATTCGCAGAAGATATTTTCCTTATTTTTCAGCAATTGAATTACTTAACGAGTCAATGGATTTTTTTTTTCTATTTAACGAAAAACCCATATTTAAATTTGGAAAAAATGATTTATTCCTAAAATATTACTAGATATATGCACTTAGATTTGGAAACTCTACATTTGGGCATGAGAACACCAATGCTCATTTCTAAGTCCCTAGCATTTAGGATTGGGTCAATAAGGCCGAGTTCATCGAGGCCAAGCTTGAGATCTCTATGCTGATGCTCGTGTCTCCAATGCTTAGGCCTAGATCCATAGAGACTGGGCTTGAGGCATCAACACCCATGCACAATGCCTTGGCACTAGGGCTAGGTCCATAAAGCCCAAGTGCAAGACCACGATACCCATGCCCAGATACCCTCCATGCCTAGGCCTAGACCCCCAAATGCAATGCTTTGGTCCTTAGTGCCTATGCCAGGATCCCTCATGCCTGAGTTGGGTCCATCATGGCCAAGGCCTAGGACCTCAATGCCTATACCCGGGTCCCTGGCACCCAAGCCTGTGTCCACGTCCCTTGATATCAGGTCCAAGTATCGATGATCAAGGCTTCTAGGCCCAACCTCAATAGACCCGAGCTTGGGTGCTAAGGAGCTGAGCCCAATTGTTGGAGACTCAGGCAAAAGCATCTGCAACCTTAGGCTAATAGATTATGGCTTGAGTGTTGAGGACCCATGCTCAACCATTGTAAACCCATGCTCGAGTGCAAGGGAGTCGAGCACGGGCATTAGGGCTCAAGCACGCCTCTATGGACCCATGTAAGGGCACCAAGAAGTCGCGGAAGGGCACCAGGTTCTCGATTTTAGCTTTTGTGGATGCAGGATCGGAGCCTGCACTCAAGTGGCCTTGCTTTAGTCCCTAGTGCCCGGGTCAAGGTCCACCCAAGTTGGACTCCGAATCATGGTGCCCATGCATAACTCACTAGCGCCTAAATTGTATATATGTATATAGGAAAATCAAATCAAATTTTTATTTCCAAACAACGGAAAATATTCTCAAGTTCTTTTTCATATTTCAAACAAAAACCGAAAAATATTATCATTTTTCTTGAAAAAAGATTTCTTAAGAAATATTTTATAAAAATGAAATATTTTCTACGGAATAAACACACTCTTAATATATAAATCTTTTCATCCGCTCGAGATACTTATTGATGATGTTTGCTCGTACAAGACGGAACAAATAACCTCGCAGCATAATCATTCATGTGCAAATTTCGATGATCACTCCTTATACGTTATGAGAGAAAGGATACTTAATCGCTCATTCCTGACGTGAATTAATCGAGTGCTTACGATGTATGATACTTCCACCCCCATAAAAAAGAAGATTTGAAAATTTCATTATCAATATGGTCATCAGACCGAGCAAAATGGAAGACGAAACTGATCTCCTTATGAGCGTTTGGACTAGGTCAATGATTCCCGATAGCAGCAATGGCCGATGTCCCAGGCATTGAATTGGGACTCTTTCTGGCACCATATGCTGACCTGCCCAACTTGACGGGCACGGAACGTAGCGGCGGTCCATTTCGGCTTTGAACTGTACCTTTGACCCGATAGGAAGGAGGTAAGTTCACGATTGTATTAATCGAATCTTCTCCAGGATTAAAAGTCGCATCGTGAGCAATCCTTTCGTAAGATCCTCGAAAGAGTAAATAATACATATAATAACTTCTCATTCTCGTTACATATATTTTAAAAAAATAATAACACAAACCTAATGTACAATACAATGCCTAAGCTTTTAATTTATTCAATGTGATTATTGAATTTTAGCCCAATATACAGTACGAGCTATGAACTTTTAATTTATTTAATGTTATTCTCAAAATTTTGATATATATTCAATATAGTTCTTAAGCAATATGAAAATGTTTAATATTATCTTTCCATTAATTTAAATTCGAGGACCACATTTAACATTCCTATATAATTTAGAGATTAAATTGAATATGTACTACAAGTTCAAAAATTACATTGAATAATTTAAAATTTTAGGGACCATATCGCGCATTGAGCTATAGTTTAGGAACTACATCACATTATACATTGGGGCAAAGTTTATGGATCATTTGTCCTATTTTAAACTACAAAAAAAATGAGGGAAGACACATAAAAAAGGATGTGCTTGAAGGATAAATGGGCTAAAAGCCCAGGCCCAATAAGTGACCAAAACTAACTAGATGAATAGTGTCGGATTCAGATGCTAATCATGATGATCCGCTTGCTTAAAAAAACCAGTCGCAGTTTCCTTACGATGTCCCTCGTCAATAATATATTAAAGTTACTAGACCCGCGTTAGTATGCCTAGCCCACATTGAAAATGTGTAATTACTAAGGCGAATGCCTCAATAGTATTTAATTTATGCGTGTACTACACCAATTAGCACGTCACATGCTGCATGCGTTGCATGAAAAAATATCTCCATGCATAGGCAAAACAAACCCAGTGTTTTGTATCTGAGATAGAAATAACAGGACCTTTTGAACATCTCAAAAAGGAAAAATCCACATTAGTCACCACTCACAAGGATGTCATTTCATATACAAAATCCAGAGGATATGGTAACAAAGAATACAAATTACGGACACAGAGTTGGCAATGAGCATTGTATTTTGGTAACGCGTATAGTCCCACTAGAGAATATCCCATCCCCACGTCAGGAAAAAAAAGGGTGAGGGGAACAGCTTTATGCTAGTGGCATGACCGATTCTAATCTCTGAATATTGGATTAAGCAAAGGTGCTAATTTCTACTTAAATGGGACATAATACGTCCATGTCTATCGAGCACGTCAAGTTCTCACTCGATTAACTTTGTAGACAAATCGAGCATGATGAGATGCCATTTAGATCTAATCTACTTATAGGTCGTAAATTCCTTATCACCCTGTCAGCAGCCCTCTCTCTTCCATAAAAAATCTCCTTCAAAGAAACTTCACCCGGAAGCTCTAGAGCCTGCTTTGCTATGCTTTTCTTTTTAAGCCTTGATTTCTTTTTCTTTTTCTTTTTTTCTTTTCTCTTCTGACCTAATTTAAGGGTCTTTTTTTTTCCTTGTTTAATGTCTTCTTTCACTCGTTGTTGTTGCTTTTCTCCGCTCGTCATGTGGAATAAATTTGCTTACAGCTGAAAATTTTGTGAGAACTTCGTCGCCAATCGAGCCAGTAAGATTTTCTGAGACATGATTCTATGACTTTTCCGAGATTTGACGAAGGCTCTTCTCTCCTGATTAAGGTGTAGATATGAATTTGAGAGCTTTTCTCTTTCGATCTAAATCTAGATTTAGGAGTTTCTTGAACGTGTTCGATCTGTTATGGTTTAACATGTTATTCTCATTGTTTTCGTAAGATGATGATGTTGAGGACGTTGAATTTAGGTGTGCAACACAAGCTATTATTTCTAAAGGGAAAGATCTTGGTGTATACCTATTACTGACGGTTCTGGTAATCGGCCACCGGTTGTTATTTGATATTGTGACAGATCAGACTTTTTGGGATGAGAGCTTGTTTATAATTACAAAATGTACCATTTTGGTTTCTAAGTTTTGTTTTGTTTTAAAGTCTTTTTAGGATTTGTTTTTCTTGAAATTTTTAACGTTCCTTTCATATTGATATGGTAAATGGATGAAATTTTCTTTTCGACAATATATATATATATAATCTGCTTGATGCCAACGTTCTCATGGGAAATCAAAGCCCATTTCTCCATCCACACCTAATGAAACCGAGCGAGGTTTGAATCGAGACCGGTGGCCTTTAACGCAAGTTTGGAAAAACGCATATTTTGGTTACAGTTCATGGAAATTCCCCGTGTTCGCTACAAAGTTAGAGGAGAGAAAAGCAGTTCCGAAGCATCGATTTCTCTATTGTATTTGCTTTTCGTGAGATATTTTATTAAGGATCGGATGCCTTTAAAATCAGTGAAAAATTAGGCGGTCTTCGCCAAAATTGAGACTCCATATACTTCTCATGTACACTTAATTCACTAGAAAAAAGAACCTAATCAACCCCCCTCAATCATGGTAGATGAGACTACATTTGACTTTGAGTAGGGCCGTCAAATTGGCGTGTCGTGTTTGGATTGAGTCGAAAAATGGTTATACTCTAATCAACCCAATTAACCTTTTTTGATTGACTTATATGCAATATAAATTCAATAACCTATACTCATTACTGACTTGACCCATATCGCAAATATACATAGATATTTAAAAACATGAACTTTTATGCTAAGCGCATAGTGTGTAAACAATAAAATTTATGATAGTTTTATAAGGTTCTCAATAAGATTTTCAACTTGTTTGCAACTTTTTCTTTATTGCAAATTATTCAAGTTTCACAATGAAGTATCCAACATCTCTTAAACTCAATAAGTCAATAAATATTTATATGCAAAATCTTATACTAATCTTCATAATTTTCTAAAACTTGGAAGATAGATCTTTTACTAATTATCAATTTTGAAAAATAAAAATAAAGTAAATTGTAAGTAGAAGATGATAAAATTAGAAAATAAGTTGCTCCACTCGAAAACCCCCAACCTGAACTTGAAGACAGGTACAGAGGGATTGAAGGTGAGGTGAGCTTTAGATCCATTAGAAACCCATATTATATTACATTATATTACTCAAACTCGTATCAACTCATTTAGCAAATTTTAACCAACTCATTTATGACCCAACTCATCATGTGTGGGTTAAGGGTCATAAATGGGTTTTCAATCCATTTTGATACCTATAATTATAATATATTCGGATGTGAAAGCACAAATAATTAAGTGATGTCTATTCTTTTCGTAGTGCGCGAGTTTAATTTTTCTATAGATGGGTGATTAATGATGGTTCCTTGAATGAATAAAATTGAAATTCCAATAACACGATCGAGATCTCCCGTGAACGTCACCTCGATTGGGAGTGTTCGAGGGGATTTGACGCGTTGGGAAGAAAAAAGGTGGGGAGGAAATAATTGCTTGGTTTTGCTCGTATGGTGGGTTACAAAAGAGAGAAAGATAGGCAGAGAATGTCAAAAAGCTTTTAACGTCACGTCGGGGAATTTTTTAGGATCTTATGTAGTTGGGAATGGGACTTATATGATCGAATCATTGGCTTGCCGTGGCCAATCCTCGTCCTCTTCTCCCGTCTTCTGTTCCGTCGCCCTTCGACCAACCACTATTTTATGTCATGATTGTATTGCTTACCATGGAATATTTCAAATTTAATCCCTTTTCTTTTTATCTAATCTGAAAATTTTTGTCCATTGTGAAATCATATAAATATCAATTGACTCATTACACCATGTGTAATTGACAAAAGCGGTGTGATTGATTTGTCTTAACACATTTGCGCCATATGAAGCGTGATAATGTTTCTCTGCCACCCTCTTATTTGCAATTGCTACTTATATTCAAATAATTCGTTTATTCAGATAATTTTTAGTAGGACTTGAGATATGCATTTGATTTGGTCTCCACTTATATATGAATTGCAATTACACTAATGAATGGAAAAAAATGATCTTACAAACATAATGAGTGTTCGAGTTATGTTAGATTATCTATCTCTCCTCTTTTTCCCCCGTTTTCTTGGCAAGTTTCCTTGAGGGCCAACGTAATTGAATTTGTCAAACTAACCATTGTGAAAGTACTCTTGAGTCACTCACTCAGTGATCCGATTAACATATAAGAAAAATCTTGCCAAATTTTGCGGTACAACTTTTGCCGCCAGGATAAACATGAGTATGTTGTTGAAGGAGAAGAGCTTTGTAACGTCTCATAGGTTGAAATGCTCGGTGCTAGTTGCCTAGTTGGTGTGATGTCAAGTTTAAACATGTCGAGAATGGAAACATTCTTCTCTAACTCAACTTGCGCAATACCCTTTTAATTTCGAAAAAATTGAAGAAAAAGAAATGGGTGTCGGCCTGGTCCACACGTTCTTCTAGTTCCACCAAGAGGCGACACTGTTAGAACCCACCCTCGTTGTTCTGGTAACAAGTCGGTCGAAAGGGGAACGAGCACCACCTCCGATTCGCTCTCGCTCTCCATCTCTCTCTTTCCTTCAGTAATGATTCATGATTTGACAAAAATGGAGCTTGGAGCTTCGAATTTTCTAAGGTGGTGGGAAATTCTGTGCCCCCCCAAGATAAGGAAAAAGAAGCCCTTTATTCGTCCCTGTTCATTGCACATGTTGCCGTACAAGAATGATTTTTTAATTATTCCTTCCAATAATGTCCGATTCCAAAAGTGAGCGCTTCTCGATTTCCAACAATTTCCCTTGTTCGGGTTTGGTCTTGTTTTTTTTTTTCCTTAACATTGTAGTTGAGAAATGTATTGATAGAAAAATGTAATATTGTGTACATCTTTACTTAAGAATACATGAGCTTATATATAAGACTTTAGAGCTTAACTATTTAAGGTAACGAAATATCAATTGCATAAAAAAAAAATTAAATCAGAATCAATTAAGATACATCTCCTAAATACATCTATATCTCTAACAACGAAGAGATCTAAAAAACACCCAAGTGGATGTGTCTAGGTAAAGACAGCAGCCTGTTCGGCGGATGAAGTAGATACTAGTTGAATAGTGCCATGAAGAACATGAGATCAAATAAAATGACAGTCTATCTCAATATGCTTGGTTTGTTCATGGAAAACATTATTATGTGCTATCTAGATAATACTTCGATTATCGCAATGAATTACTATTCCACTCTATTGATGCACTCCTATGTCTTCTAGTAGCCAGCCCAACCATAGTAACTCTAATGTTGTATCAACAAGAGCTTGATATTCTACTTTTGTACTAAATTGAGCAATGGTAGTCTGTTTCTTGCTATGCCAATAGATAAGTGAAGTGGCCAAAAAGAAATAGTAGCTCGTAATGGAGTGATGATCTTGAGGGTTACCAACCCAATTAGCATCAGAATAAGCCTTCAATTCCAAGCTAGATTGAGAAGAATAGTGAAGGCCATGAAATAATGTAACCTTGATGTAGCGAAGAATTCAAAGTATGATAGCAAAATGTGTCGTGCGAGGCGCAATCATGTACTAACTAACAATATGGACAGCATAGGCAATTTCAAGTTGAGTGATAGTAAGATAGATAAGACTGCCAACAAGCTGTTGATAAAGTGTAGGATTCGAAAGAGGAGCCCCATCTTTGGCATCAAATTTGGCATTACTCTCAATAGGAGTGGTAGTGATGGCATATTTGACTTGTGAAAGATAATAACCAGAGGAATTTGAATGAACCTCCAAGCCTAAAAAGTAAATGAGTTGCCCGAGATCTTTCATATCAAATTGTTGACTAAGATATTGCTTGAGCTTTGAAATGCCAATATAATCATGACCAGTAATAACCATGTCGTCCACATATAAAAGCAACATAATATACCCACGAGATGTGTGTCAAATAACAAAAAGCATGATCATAAGGACTAGATTTGAAGCCGAGAGATTCCTTGGTAGAGCTGAATTTGGAATACCATGCACGAGGAGCTTGTTTCAAACCATATAATACTCTGCATAATCGACACACATTGTTGGGAGAATGAGTATATCCAGGAAGAGGCACTAGATAGATTTTTTCAGTAAGATTAGCATTCAAGAATGCATTTTTAACATTCATCTGGAATAGAGACCAGTGCTTAACTACAGCGATAGCAAGAAGACTACGGACAGAAGTAAGATGTGCAATAGGAGCGAAAGTGTCTTCGTAGTCAACAACATATTCCTGAGTAAAAGCCTTCCACCACTAGCCGAGCTTATAACGATCCACAGTACCATCTGCCTTTGTTTTAATCTTATATACCCATTTACAACCTACAGCAGACTTACCGAGAGGCAAATCAACCAAATCTCATGTACGAGACTTATCTAAGGCCTATAAGTCATCTGCCATTGCTTGTTGCCATAGAGGATTAGTGCTGGCACAAGGTTAGAAAAGGGAAGCAATGGTAGAGTGGATCCTACATATGACAACCATGGGAAGAGAAGTGGACATCAAAGCCAAGTTCATACAATTGTGCTACTAAAATCAAATTTCAGGACAATTTGGGAACCATGAATGTATTAGATAAAGATAATGTAGATGTTGAAATGTTTCTTGTATCGCTAACTCTCATTTGAGAATTATCTATGGTGTGAATAGTAGGAACATGTGAATTGAATGATTTGGATTGATATGGAGGTGGCTATTAGTCAATGGTCAAAGGATGATGTGGCTATTACATTAGCTGAGCGGAGGCATGATAGTACACATAGGCGTGTCAATGACAATGCGCATGGATCTCACGTGCACAGACTTCCGACGGCGCATAGAGGCGCGTGCGGTGGTGGTTGGCGACAAAATTTCATCGGCAGCCTCTTTTGCCAAAGGCGAGTCACGTGATAAGCTTCGTTTTTAGATAAACTCGTCGAAAGGCATCCAAATCACGACGAAGTAGTGGAGGTTTTCCTGTGTTCGAGACACAACAGCACGTGGTGGGGTGTTCGACATTTTGATGGTGATGGACATCATGTCCATTACTACAAAGACAATTATGTAATTGTTTTTGGGATCCTTTTTGTCAATGTTCCTATTGTACAAACTCCCCTGACGAGGTAGGATCCTCCAAGAAATGCAGCTTGGATAGGTTAGAAACGATTCCATCCTGACATCTCTGGGTGTCTCTAGACTTTGAACTAAAGGGCTGAGTGGTTTTCTACTAAAAGGTTGTCCCTGAAGGACTTGAACGGGAGTTGTTCGCCCATCGTGGGAAGGCATACCTGCAGAAAATTTACTCTCCTTCCCTTGTTCTAAGTTCCGGTGCCTCTGTTTGTATCCGGACCCATGAGCTTGGTCCTTGTTTGTGTCTTTGTGACCTCTTATCGTCTATAAAAAGTGAGGAAGGTATAATGTGTTGGGCAGAGTCCTCTGAAGTAAAGTGTGTGCTTTGAAAAATCTCTCATGGCTTTCTAAATCCCTCTTCTTCTCCAACCTAGTAGGATCCTCCAAGAAATGCAGCTTGGGTAGGTTAGAAACGATTCCATCCTGACATCTCTGGGTGTCTTTAAGCTCTGAACTAAATGGCTGAGTGGTTTTCTGCTAAAAGGCTATCCCTGAAGGGCTTGAATGGGAGTTGTTCGCCCACCGTGGGAAGGCATACCTGCAGAAAATTTACTCTCCTTCCCTGGTTCTAAATCTAGGTCCATTCATGGTATCAAAGCGACGGTTTCGTTTTTAAGGTTATCCATTCCATGCGCTTGGTAGGTAAATCCAGTGCTGAGAAGATCTCTTCCCATCATGTCTACAAAACCAGAAATTCTCGAAGCACCTGTTTTTCTTACTTCATCTCCTTTATCTTCAACCTCTCCAGAATTTCGTGTTTCAAATGCTTCCAAGATAAACTATTTCTATGAAGTCTCTCTTAGTGATGAAACCAAGATTTCTGAGACCCAACTTCCCCTCATGAACCCTTACTCTGCTTTTGCCAAACCACACACATCTTTCTCACCCATCCGCTCCATCCGCCAGCTTATTCACTAGACGCCAAAGCAAGTCAAGGAGTACATCCAGTCCTCTAAATTCGACCAGCATCCAATTCCTGCCACTAAAAAGGAATACTTCGTTACTCTTCAGATTCCCCCAGAATTTCCAAGACAATGGGCTCAGCAAGGATATATTCATGTTCATTATGGCGTTGTTCGTCTGGCTCTTACCTTTCATGGACGTAAAGGTTTGCTAGTTGTGGCAAGAATTGCACTGTTAGATACCAGGTTTTTACAATACCAGCATGTTTGCATCGGTACTGTCAAAACCACTTTGAATGCCGGAACAGTCTTTGTGACTTTGTATCCAAACTTCAATATTGCTCTTTCAGATCCCCAACTAGTCTCTTTTTTGAAAGTTCAAGTCCAGCTCACTGGAGCTCCTCAGCGTTTGATGGTAGTTGGTGACCAAATATCAATATTTCTCTCATCTGAGGGTGGCAAGTTTGATGGTCATGACCTTTTTTCTGAAATCAATAGTGTATGCTGAATAGCAACTCAAAGTTTCGGTCTTGATGAATAATCAGTATAGATGTGGCTAGTGCCGCTAGTGTCGTGGTGGCCACCTTGTAGCAGACTCGATGGGCGCACCTCAGTTGCCTCAAGAAATGAGGCTCTGATACCAAGTTGAGAAATGTATTGATAGAAAAATGTAATATCTCTAATAAAGAATACATGAGCCTATATAGAAAACTTAAGAGCTTAACTATCTAAGGTAACAAAATTTCAATTACATCAAAAGAATCAAATCAGGATCAATTAGAATATATTTCCTAAATATATCTATATCTCTAACAATTGTTCTATTTAATTTGCTCTCTCTCTCTCTCTCTTTGCTTTTTAATTTTTTTCTTGGGGGTGTAATCTCTTGCTTTTGATTCTTCCGGATCTTCCCTTTGTCAAACCATATGATTTCCCAGCTTTTTCATGAGTTTGACATCGCGGATCCAAGGGTTCCTTGGTCATCGGTTCTTGATTTTTGACCCATTCAAAGCCTCCATTCAAACCTTATGTCACTTCCCATTTGGCCAAGCTTTTTGAAACGTAGTTGGATTTTGTTGTCTATACTAGCGTATCAAGTAAAGCGTGAGTCTTATCTTCGAATGATAATCGCTTCCCCTCCCTAATTTGTGCTTAATTATATCCTTTCAGATTCATTGAATATAGGAATAAGGTTTTCTCCCTAGCATAAACTCTTTTCATTTCCATATTGACATGAATTACTTTTGCTTTTATGCGAGACGATACCAAGGGCTTTGATCTAAATAGTCGATGACGAAAAGGTTTCTTTGCAAGATCGTACTAAACCCAATGTGGTGTTTGCGTGTACTGTAATCTCTGAGACATTGCCCGCCATCATTGGACAAATGAATTGTGGACCCTAATCCATCACTGTACAGAAACAGTCCCACTAGATCGCAAATGTCTCATGGAAATCCACTTTGAATGTAACTTGAATTAATTTAATAAAGCACGGTTCTCCTAATTTTTTTTTACTCAAAAGAGAACCCCGAAAGCGAAAAGTAAGTCCACTTCACGAATTGGCCTGAGGCCGCACCTTTCTAGTGCCATGATAATCAAGTGCTTGAATAAATTCCATTATCTTGAAAGGAACAGCTAAACCACAAATAATACATAAACATCATTGATTTTGTCGATGACTGGACGGTTGCGTTCTGTCTCGGTATTGGCTTGCCTGCACACAATTGTCTTCTACAAACGCATAACTTTTGACTAACGCTGGAGATACCAAAGATCGATTTTAATCAACGTGAGAAGTGAAAAAGACAGATTTTTACTGCGGTGAATATAACACTTCTATGTCTACGCCGCCTTGAGATCATACCAACACATGCGGCGCCGTTTTCGACCACACATAGTATAACTTTCTCTGAAGAGGTAAAAATGCAAGGCCAAATGTTGTATGCGATAATAAATTGGGTTAATATTACATAAAAATCTTAAATCCGTATATTCATAACAAATTTATTCAAAATTAATTTTTTTGATTACAAAAATCTCAAATCGGTACATCTATAACAAAATTACCCTTCATTACTGAATTGAATGACATGTTGCAGTTAACGGATATATCAATTTGGGATTTTATCATTTTCTTGTCATAGATATATTGGTTTGTGGTTTTTCGATGTATTAACCCAATTTAACGGAAATTAACGGATGGATATATTAGTTTTGAATTTTTGATTTTTAAACAATTAATTTATAGTAAATTTATTATAGGTGTTCCAGTTTAGAATTTTTTGTGATATTAACCTCTTAAACGTCAATATAATCATGCCCTTGCCTTCCTCTTCTACAATAAACGATTGAGTGTGTCGGCGTTTATTTTTTGACTTCAGTTCACAAAGAATTTGTTAGAAACTACGTCAATCGGTGTTCTGCATTGAGCGTCTCCACACGACTTGTCCAATCCCAAAGTCCATGGTCGTGACCCTCGCACAGCACCGTCCCCAATTGAGAAAGTGACCCCCCCTCTTAACAAAACGCACCGTCGTTTTTTACTCCCAGTTACCATCTCCATACCGGATGATTATTACTTCCGGTTGTCGACACATGACGCCAAAATATTGTATGTGATAATAAATTAGGTTAATACTACAAAAAACTCTAAATTGATACATCTATAATAAATTTATCCTAATTTAATTTTGCTGATCATGAAAAATCTCAAATTGACATATCTGTGATATATTTACCCTATGTTAATTTTTGTTAATTTTTATTATCGGATTGTTAAATTGGATGATATGTTGTAGTTGGCGGATGTATCAATTTAAGGTTTTACCATTCGCTTGTTGTTGATATATTTGTTTATGATTTTTTGTGGTATTAATTCAATTGAGAGTAAATATGTTATAGATGTACCAGTTTGGGATTTTTTATGGTCAAAAAATTATTTTATAGTAAATTTATTGCAAGTGCAACGGTTTGGATTTTTTTGTGGTATTAATCACTTAATAAATAAGGTCAATATAATCATGCCCTTGCCCTCCTCTTCTACAAGAAAAGATCGAGTGCGTCGGCGTTTTTTTTTGACTTCCTACGGTTGGTTTACGAAATCGACTGTTTCACAAAATTTTGTCGGTAAACTGCATTAATCCGTGTCAAGCATCGAGCCTCTCCACACGACTTGTCCAATCCCAAAGTCCACGGTCGCGACCCTCGCACAGCACCGTCCCCCAATATAAAAAGTGACGCGTCCCCCCACCAAACGCACCGTCGTTTTTACGAGCCACGGATCCATCACTAAGATAATGCAGTGCTACACCAATCCCAATTCCAATGGTCAGCCACCTCCCCCCATCCTTTTCATCGTGGACGGCAAATGTACGACGGGTTTCCATTAGGTTCATGAAGCGAGACGGTCGGCATCTCTTCTGATTATTACGTTAGGTGGTGGGGGGATATTGTTCTATTTTGATTAGTTGTGATTTCTGGACGGCTTGTATGTCGGGTTATACCGCGATTAGCAAGCAATCTACCTGACGTCCAATGCTATTGTTCGGATTCGCCGGATATGTATATGCTGTGGGTAAATCATGTGCCAATTTGGAACGACCGGCAGCAAAAACCCTTCGTTGCTAAAGTGGGTGGGTGGAATTGCATTTCGAATGTGTTAGAATGGTCTCTCCTTTTCTTTTTTGTGAGTTCTGACCCATTTTGATCCTTTGTGATGAGAATAAAGTGAGGTCGATATGCTTAATGCATTGGTCGGGTGGATGCTCAATACGATAGAAATATCTCTTCTCGACTTATGTTATCTAGTAAAAAGAGTGGCTATGCGTTTGACATTAGATATACGTGAAATAGACTTATGCATATTAAGATAAAATAAGTATTCTAAACCTGGAATTTTGCTCATGCCTTACTTGGTATACGAGGTCGTTAGGGTATTTCCATTGATTTAGTGTTCACCTATCTAAGATAGTCTTCGTTATTTTTTAATCATTATAAAGATGAATAAATATATAAATACTCCAAAAGTTCCTGTAATATGAGGGCTAATCCCCAAAAAAAGTATAAATTTTAGGTCGAGTAACAATTCTAGCCCCAACTTTTTTTATTTTGTAAAAAGTCATAAACTTTTATCTGTATTCCAAATTTGACTCCCTCTTAATTCTCTGTTTGAGATCAACCTTGTTTCAAAATTTGAAAATAAAAAAAGTTCTAGTCGTGAGCTTGGTGGATCTTGTCCATGGCATCTCTCGATAGGCGGCAATCTACAACTTCAGATTACAACATAACAACTTCAATTTGGAGACCTTTTTGATTTGCTGGTGAAATGTAGAAGGCGATGAACAGCTTTGCTGTTATTCTCCAAATTATGGCTCAAAGAAATAGTGCTTTAAATCCAGCTAGCAAGCCATTTGTATTAATAGCTGAGGACAACCAATGATTCTAAGAAGGTTAGATTTGAGATTTAAGTGTTGTCGCTCCGCTTAAAATTGGTGCATTTTTTTTTTTATTTTATTTTTTTTGGAATTAGGCCCGAAATATGATGAAAGTCTTGCGGGGCACATAGGAAAGTCAATGACAGGGACCAAGCGATGTCTTCGCATATATATTCACATATACCTCAAAACCAAGAAGAAAGGGATCTTCTGTTGCTGTCAAAAACATTCTCTGCAGATATGAGTAATCGCTTTCGCCTCTGTCCTCTCCTCCTCCTCCTTCTCTGTCTTCTCTTCCTTATCGCTCCCAGAATGACTCAGGCCGCCGGAAGGAGCTTGTCCGTCTCTTCATCATCGTCGTCGCTGTCGAAAGAGCAACCTTTTGAACCCAGCATGAACACGGCAGGTGTGGTCGCCGCTCCAGTCGACGAAGGCCAAGCTGGAGACTTCACAACGGCCGAGAAGCGAAGGGTTCCGACCGGATCGAACCCGCTCCACAACAGGAGATTGCTTTGAGTGAAAGCCAGCTGTTACAGATGGTTTTGGAGGAGAAACCCTTTTTTCTTTTTCTCTTCATTTTTTTGTTGAAATGTTATCCTGGATGATTATTACTTCCGGTTACCGTCTCCATATACTGGATGTGTATAAGATTACTGATATGCTTATTCTGAAAATTTTTAAGGCTTCGTGTCTTGGTAAAGTAGTTTGGAACGAGCACGGGTGTATGCAGCTGTGCTGAAGCAATGCTTATGGTGAAAAGAGCTCCAGTGTAAGATGCGTTTTTTCTGGCATGTTCATATGTAAAAACGAGCGACAAGCAAAGACAAGATTAGATCCGATCATGTTTCATCACGTTGAGTCAGATTGCATGTTGGTAATTGGGTTTACGTAGGTTTCCACAGACAATCCAATTTTCAGTTTGTGCTCTTGTATCATCAGTTCCCTTCGTTTTTTGTCATGAGGAATTGATGTTCTCTCGCGCTCCATTTGGAAAAATTAGAGAAAGGGAGATCAATGGAAAGTTGAAGAGAAATTCTTGAGAATTTTTTTTTCCTACCTCCGGCGAAACTTATTTAGTATTTCGATTTCCGTTCGTTTCCCTTTCTCTCTTTTCTCGAAAATGGCATTAATTCTTTTGTTTTCTTTTATCTAAATCAATTTAGAAGATAAAATAGTATGAAACTACGAGGACCCGTTGTCCTTGTTGTTGCAACCTTCATTCTCAGATCCTTTTTACACCGGGCGTGAACAAAATTTCTCTGAACTTTTTTTTGGTTTGTTGCTGGTATACAAAATAACTTAATTTGATTACACAATTGAGTTCAAACACATATATCACTCATCCATCGGTGATTGTGCAAGTTTTTTTTTTTTTTTTTTTTTGATGGTGTGAACCTGACAAAGACCCAAATTCTTCTTCATTTTCCTTTTGGAATAGACTGCTTGTAATGCCTTAATTTTCCAGTCAGTTATTCCACTAGATAAACCTCTAACCAGAAGTCATCTTCTCCTTTTCATGGTGAAACGAGATTGCTTTCTCCTTGTATGAGTAGCTAATATCTTCACTTGCATTTGAAGAGGCTGATTGACATCCACAAAATCCTCAACTATACAAATGACGTACGTGAAAGCTCGATAGAACTGTGCAAAACACCGCAACCAAGAGATTGGCGGATGCATTAAACAAAAAAGAAGACTAACATGCCCCAGAATATATGCGGTCCAGAATGAGAATTCTTGAACTCGAGTTAAAAAGAATAGCAAGTCCTTTGTTGCCTAGAATAGAATAACCACTTAAAATAATGAAAGATGTGAGGCCCAATTAAGCCTTTTTTTTCTTATTTGTTTATTAGGGCCTCCAACTTAACTTGTAAATGTATTATATATTCAAACAAGATTTTTTATATTTGACCAGTGCAGATCTTATCTATTTTTTTTTTTTTTTTTTAACATGCCCTGGAATATATGTGGTCCGGAATGAGAATCCTTGAACCCAAGAGTTAAAAAGAATAGCTAGTCCTTTGCTACCTAGAATATAATAACCACTTAAAATAATGAAAGATGTGAGGCCCAATTAAGCCTTTTTTTTCTTATTTGTTTACTAGGACCTCCAACTTTAACTTGTGAATGTATCATATATTCTGACAAGATTTTTTATATTTGACCAGTGTAGATCTTATCTTTTTCTTTTTCTTTTTTTAACATGCACCGGAATATATGCAATCCAGAATGAGCATTCTTGAATCCAAGAGTTAAAAAGAATAGCAAGTCCTTTGTTACCTAGAATAGAATAACCACTTAAAATAATGAAAGGTTAATACTTTTTTTCTTATTTGAAAAACCCAACTTTAACTTGTGAAATGTATACATATATGTGACAAATTTATCCCAAACTTATCTTTTTTTTCCTTTTTCTTTTTTTTTAACATGCCTCGGAATATATGCCAGTCCGGAATGAGAATCCTTGAACCCAAGAGTTAAAAAGAATAACAAGTCCTTTGTTACCTAGAATAGAATAACCACTTAAAAAATGAAAAACTCCAAAAACCCAAATCGGTACACCTATGACAAATTTATTCCCAAACTATTTTTTTGATCATGAAAACTCCAAATAAAAAAATTAACCTAAACCCTAAACCTTATATTTATGATAAATTTACCCAAACTAATTTATTCGACTGCCAAAAGTTCAAAACTAGTACATTTGTAACAAATATACCTCATGCTAAAATGATTAATACCATAAAAAAATCACAAAAATTGTAAATTGTGATAAACTGAGAGTAAAATTCTAAATTGGTATACCGGTTAACTGTCACATGCCATTTAACTTAATAATTTGATAGTAAAATTTAACGAAAAATAACAGATGGTAAATTTGTTACAAGTGTATCAGTTTAAGGTAAATTTGTCAAATGTGTACCAGTTTAGTGTTTTTTGTGGTCAAAAAATTAGTTTTGAGTAAATTTATTACATGTGTATTAGTTTTGAGTTTTTTAGGGTATTAACCTAATAATGAAAGATGCGAGAACCAATTAAGCCTTTTTTTTTTCTTATTTGTTTATTAGGGCCTCCAACTTAACTTGTAAATGTATCATACATTATGACAAGATTTTATATATTTGACTAGTGCATATCTTATCTTTTATTTATTTATTTATTTATTTTAAGACTTAGATACAGATAAGATAGATATCTATTTAGTAGAATATGGCAGCTTCCTCCAAACATAGCCCTTATGTATGTGTGAATATATGGATAAATAAATTATAACAATTTTTAAATAGATTGGAATCAAGGTGGGAGAAGAAGAGTATAAATGCCATAACTTTCATATGGTATTCCTTGAATGCTATAACTTTTTTTTTTGCTCACTTAAGTACCACATCAAAATAAAATCAATAATTTGAGTGCCAATTCCAACAAATCATCCTACGTGGATATTTTTAATTTTTTTGAATTTTTGAATTTTATTTTTCTTTTGCTTTTTTTTTTTAGGGCTATGACCCTCGCCAACTGCAAAACCCTCACCCAATCTAGACAAGGGCTGCCTCTCCCTCGATCGCAAGGCCCTTGCTAGATTTTGGCAACTCGGCATTGCCCATGGTTGCTTAGAGCTGGCAAGGGCCTTCATGGCTAAGGTTGAGGGTTTGGTGGTCGATGAGGGTCATCGATGACCCTCACCAGCCCTAATAAAAAAAATGAAAAAAGGAAAATAAGAATTCAAAACAATAATAAAATAATTTAAAATATTAAAGAATTGTTCACATCAATGTTTGGGAAGTTATGTAGGATGACTGGCATTCACATCAAATTTTCCAATGAGGCAAATTGACGATGGCACTTAAGTAATTAATTTTTCAAATAAGTGTCACTCAAGTGAGCAAAAAAAAAAAAAAAAAATCATGGCACTCAAGTAAATGCCATACTAACGTTATGGCACTACTACTATATATGAAATGTAAAGTCAATGGATCTCATTATGGATATCTATAGGAGAGATGTGTTTTTGGGAATTCTTTTATCATTTCGTCCAAGAATTAAGTCACAATCGAAGTCACGGGGACTATCTAAAACGATTCTCTTTTTATCATACTTATTTCTTTTTGCTTTTCACAAAAAATAAATCATTAAAAACTATGGAAAGAGTGACAAAGAATAACCCAGGCAAAGTTCCTCACCAGATATTTCATCTAATTTCTTATGGTGTTTCATTTTCTATTCTTGCTTTTGGATGAGTTTCTACGAAAAATATGTTTGATAACGATACAAAATTTTTATTCTCAAAATAGACTTTCGTTTGAAAATAACACAAAATTTCTCTCTCTTGGGTGGTAGCAGATGGCAATTGGTAGCAAACGACAATTGTGACCAGTGGCGGCAGCCAGTGGACGGTAAATGGCGGACGGTGGCGGCCGGTGGACGGGAAATGATGGTTGGTAGTGGCGATGGGTGGCTAGCTAATAGCGGGAACAAATAATAAAAAGAGTTTTTATTTCTCACTTATATTCTAGAAATAAAGAAGTAAAAAAATTTTACTTTTGATTTATATTATAAACTTAATTATGGAGTAAAAATCTATTTTAGAAATAGAAAAATGAAATAATTTTATCAAATGGACTTCTCTTTTATAAACAAGTCTAGATTACAAAAGTAGTTATGGAATAGAAATAGAATTATTATCATATGTGCCTTTAAAGAGCACAAGTTTCGAGGAGTTCGCATCGTCAGGCAAGGCTAGAACACCCTCTATCTAATAGGTGTGGTGGATTTGACCAAAAAAAAAAAAAGGTGTGGTGCTCGCCAAGCCCTTGACCTTCCTACGTGGTTTGCACCCTTTCGACAATAGAAACTCACTGGAATTCGTTTTATAAATATAGTTCAAATTTATTGAGGAATTCTAAAAAATGGTTCGAAGTGCTCTTATTTTCTTAAATAAGAGCCCGGAATGGATATTGTTTCAAATAATGGTCTAAAATAGCATCACTTTCTTAAATGAGAGCATGAAGTGAATCTTATTTCAAATAAAGACTTTAAGTATTTATGCTTGTTTCAAATAAAAACTTGATTTTCTAGCGGTCAATGATATATTCGTCATTTACCATCTTCCTTTGTTTTTTTTTTTTTTTTGGTTCTTTTTCTTCCTCTTTGTTGTGGCTGGTCGGCCATCGACAATGCTCGTAAAGGGCTGGGCAAGAGTCATGAGGGCCATTGATGTTGGCTGTTGATGAGGGACAGCCTCGCTTGGGTGAGTGATCTTTGCCTTCGGGGAGGCCACCTTTCGTGGCCATTTGGGAAGTCAGCCCTTGCCTACTGTCGGCGAGTGCTCGCAAGTCCTCACCGGCCCTTCTTAGTAGCCATCAAGAGTCGCTTGAGCCCTCATCGACAGACGCTAGAAAATAAAAAATAAAAAATAAAAATAAAAGAAAACTTGGACAAAGATGCCCTTGACTAGTAGGAAAATTTAGTTAGCCGTTAATCGGCAACCGGCAACTAGCGAAGTCAAACTCTTATTTAAAACAATCATAGCTACTTTAAAATTTTATTTGAAACAACTAAGACCACTTCATATCTTTATTTTTAAAATAAAATTCACTTTGGGCCATTATTTGAGAAAAAAGGAATTTTGGGCTTTTTTTGGAATTTTCCCAATTTATTGTGAATTATTATCACACGCTTTTGCCTCTTTTACAATGTTTTAGGCACTTTTATCATCGAAATTTTATTAACCTATTATATATATCATCAAAAACTCCAAACCAATATATTTCTGTTAAATTTACACTTCGATAATTTCAATTAAATTGGATTGAAAAACCTTAAATTAACCTATCTATTGTCAAGTATCATTCAACTCAATAATTTAATAATAAAAATTTGAATGAAACTAATGATAGTAAAATTATGATCGGTGATCATTAGGTTGAGAGTTTTCGATAATAAAAAAAAATTAATTTACGATAAATGAGAGAGAGAGAGAGAGAGAGAGCTGCAATCTCTTCTTGTGGCGCAAGAAAACGGCGCAAGCCTAGCCCAGCTGCATTCGTATACAAACACGGCCCGACCTCAAGAATTCATCATCGTCGTCGTCATCATCATCATCGACACGCGCAGAGCATCGAAAAGCGATGAGCTTTCTGGCGGCAAGATTGGCCGGGAAGGAGGGAGCCTACTTCTTCGAGGAGTCCAAGCACGCCGTCGAACGCCTCGCCCGGAAAGCCCAGCCCTCGAACAAGACCAACGCCGCCGCCGCCGCCGCCGCCGCCAGCGGCGGCAGTCCGATCTCGCGGGAGGCCGAGGCCGACGTGTTGCCCGAGGTCCTGAGGCACTCGCTGCCCTCCAAGATCTACTCGCAGCGCTCCGACCCTTCTTCCTCCTCATCCTCCTCGCCCTCTCTCTCCAAGGCCTCCAAATGGGTTCTCCGGTGGGACCCCGAGTCCGGCTCGGCCGTTTCGTCCGACGCGCTGAACCCTCTGAGGGCTCACCTGGCTATGCCCCAGGTCACATTCGGTCCCAACAGGTTCGTTGCTTTTCTCCTGGCTTGCCTCGGTGATTTGCGTGTTTTGGGAAATGGAATGATGTATTTTGATCGAAGAGTTGGTGTGCGTTGCATTGCTCTTCTTTTTTTCCCCTCTGGGTTAAGCTTAATTCAGGGTGAAGTGTGAAATTAAGAGTAGTTTCGGAAGATTCCGGTAGTCGAAATGGCTAAATGAGATGTGATATCCATGGGATAACTTTTTTCTTTTTTTTTACCTGCGTTAATCCGTTGAATTTTTTTCTTTTTAAGCCAAATTAATGGATTTATGCTTTGAATATGGATGAGGGGCAGAATGTCCTCGTGTTCTACACGTTAAAAAAGAAAAAAAATTGGACGTTTTGTCTGAAGTTGTGACGTGACTGTTCATTGCAATGGAGGCATTGATTCGCACAGTTTGGTCGGAAACACCCACGGCTAAAGTTTAGCGTGAATTGGTGCTTTAGAAGGTTGAAATGAAAATGTGGTAGAAGCTCGTCCATTGTTGCTGTTGGTGCAGAAAGGCTGCTAATTTTCCGCTGCTTGTGCTTGATTATCTCAAATGTACTTGTGTCTGCCCTTGTATGTTTCATTGGGGGATTGGTATTGTTGGTTGTAGCTCTTGGAGGATTGATAGGAATTGGTGCAGCATTAACACTGCATGATAATAAGCGAGGAAGTAGAAACTCGTCCGTCACAGTTGGCAGTGGCAAAAAGTTTTGCAATGATGTGTTGCTGACAGGTTGGTATTTAAATGATTGTAGGTGGAAGTTGCCTCCTGCAGGGAGCTCGGTTTTAGCATCAACAGCCAACGAGTTGCGACAAGATAGATATACACATGCTAACCCTGAAAAATTGAAGGCTGCAGCTGATGGCCTCGCAAATGGTGGGTCCATTGCTTCCTAGATCTCTCACACTGAGAAATAATGTGTTTGCATCCAATTTTCCCTTTTACCTGACCTTAAATATGGTGGATGTTTCTATGATGTTGATAGGAAGTTATAGAAGCTGACTTTGGGATGCTTTACATATGACTTAGCCACTCTACTGAAGAATCATTAGCCAAACTAAGCTAAAATATCACTTTTGAAAGGAAAGATGTCTCAAATGTCTATGTGAAAGTGATTTCACACGCTTCCAGTCTGCCACTTGTGCAGCTAACATAAGCAAAATAGAAGATTTTCAATTTGTCTTTGGACATATGGATTCTGTTAAAGTGTTCATTCTCAAGATAAACTTCTTTGTTTGATCAGCACGGTCGAGTAAGTTGTATTAAAATACTCTTTCTAGCGTTGAGTTTAGTGCCAAATTAGTCTGAGCTTTATAATTGAGCTCTAGATTATATGTGGCATGACTTCTTCGTTTTGGGTTCTGAAATTTTTCTTGGCTCTTACACTACATCTGTCTCCCTGTCCTTGTAGTTGGGAAGGCATTTGCTGCAGCCACTGTCGTTGTCTTTGGTGGTGCATCCATAATATTTGGACTAGTAGCCTCCAAGTTACAGGTTCAAAATGTATGTCTTCTTCTGTCTTCATATTTTCCCCTTTAGGAAATGGAAGTTCATTCTGAAAATTCTAATAGATGTGAAGACGGATAAATTAATTATTTGCTGTCTTTGAACTCTTGATACATTGTTATGAAACAAAGAAAAAAAATCTCAAAATCTGTTACTATTGGTTTTCACATGCCGATTACTTGTTAGTTTAATAATTTTCATACTTTTCTTTTCTGAAATTATGCCGTGGATCTAATTTTTGTTAATTCCTGTGGTCCATGTCTTGAAAGGGTGAAGATATTTATGCTAAGGTGAGAGACTTTGCTCAGCCAACATATATGACGGTGAGAGAGCAAGTGGCTCCTTTAAGGACCTGGGTATGCCTAACCAGAAATCTATAGATGTTCTGTTCTCCATTTTGTTCTGTTCTTGTGTCTCTTACATGCTTGGAAAGCTGTTGTTGGTTCTCTTGTAGGCTGAGAACATGTCAAGAAAATGGCATATAGAAAGGGAGGACGACATCAAGCAAAACCCGATGATGAAGGAGCTGTCAAAAACGTTTGGGAGAAGGACTTCAAATTGACTTGCATAGTGTGTAATTGCTTGTATAGCGAATAAGAAAAGCTGCTAGCAGAGATCATCATCTCTGGTGAATAAAGGAAATCGTGCAGATTTTCATTTTGTTCCGATATTTTCGTCATATTGTTTGAGAGACGACTGGATCCTTGTAATTGAATAGTGTGCTGTATGGATAATGAAATGGCTGCTGAGTATGCGTGACACTTCGTTAAGTATTGTCATGCATTTGTTAATTCCAGTGAATTTTTGCTCGTATTAATTACTTACACAGATGGCCGATCCATTATCAGGTGAAGCTCTTTACCAGTTTTATTTTCAAGAAATTTGCTACGGCAAGATTACTAGGAGGCGATTAAGTTTTCTATTTCTGAATATTTTTTGTAAGGATCTGACTAGTTTTGTCTGCTTGCTCGTATGACTTGCCTTTAGTCCAATTCTAATTGAAGTCTATGTTATACAGATATATATTGTTATTTAGATATATGTGGTCATTAACAGGTTCTATGAACCACTGCCCGCCCGCGGCGGCGATGGCTAGGACTTGTGCCCCCCACCGAGGGGGAGGAGTTCGAAACCCCGCGTCCCCATTGCGCGACTCACCTAAGGCTGGGTCTGTGGTGGCGGCCCAGTTCGCCCCGGGTTTACCCCGCCAGCTGCTAGCTATATGGGGGTTCTCGGGTCATTAAAAAAAAAAAAAAAAGTTTCTATGATGTTAAACAACTATCCGGAAGTAAACAAGCAATCACGACTTTTAGCGAGTGACCACCATCTATAGCCACTAACTTGGACAAAGGTGGACGTGCAGTTGATCTATGCACAAATGGTGGAAAATAATGGAGTTGAATGGTAGCAGGGTAATCCTCCTGCTTGTTTTAGATAGGATATGCTGCTTGTTTGATCATTCTCCATTTCCAACAATTATTCAACTAAAAATGGGCAATTTCACAGCGAAAGATACATTATTAAAGTGCCACCAAGTTTCTTTACAGCACTATATTCAGCATATTCAGCGACCCATTTGACAAAGATCTTGTCCTGCGGCTGTCCGTCCTCACAGCTCATAGTCTAAACCAGATCCGTATCTCCAAGCCTCTAAATACCGCTTCCACTCGTACTTCATCTTAGCAGGAAAAGTATCGATCAAAGGCCTTCACAATTGCAAAACTAGTTAACTCAAAATGTAAAATATGAAACAAAATGCAAGTTCTGCCGTTTCTACGCTTCTAGATAATAGACATACAAGGCAAGAGACATTTTTTGCCAGGTAAACCAATTCTAGCTTTGTGTTCATTCTGAAGACGGAACTTAACCACGGTCTGGGTAGAAGCGACCTACCTAATTGCAGGGTCAACAAATGTAGAGAGGAACGTGTATTGGCCCAGCATGGAGAAGTGTCCAAACCAGTCAAGAAGCTCGGGAACTCCAACCTGACAGCGAGTCAATGCATTTCTACCAATATCAGCTGAACTGCTCGATGTTTAAAACTCATTTTCTACCAAAAGACTGCATTTTAATTAGATTGAACCAAGAAAACAAACCAAATGGCGAAGCAGAAAATATTTGGTTTCCCCTAAAATCATCACTTAGCTACTTGTCATCACTAAGACTAAAATCATCACTAAGCCACTTGTCAACTGTCTATGCCTGATATGCATACGACATGTCCATAAATGAAGCAGCAGAACTGAGTTGCGGGTATTGCAACAATAAGATGTCAATTATCTCCTGGGTAGACTATCTCATGGAAAAGCACTATGGCCTACTACAATTGTATGATTACTTTATTCCCACTTCCAATAATCTTTTTTCATACGATATTTGCAATATCTGATGCTTATGATGGGAAAGCAATATGAAAGAAAATGCATTATCAGCCTAACCTTTCGTTCATGATTAAATAAATTCTATAAGCTCAACACATTACACGAGATGGCCAATCATGATAATACATTTGAGAGGTTGAATTGCCTGTTGCTGCTTGCGAGAAGTTTGAAAAGTACTGACTTCAAGAACTACTCCATAAGAGAGGGTTAGATTAAAGGAACTTGGAACTAATTACCTGATGAAATATAGATGGAATTATAAGTGGCTCAGTTACCATGACAAGACCTAAAGTCTTGGCAAGAGGCCAAAATTGTACAACATCCTGTCATTTAAAGCATATCAAAATATTAGTAAGCTGTAGCTTACAAACATAAATATCAGCCAAATAGTCCAGTCTACTGATGCAACATGGGCAAAAGAAATAAGCTAGGAGAAAAACAAAAACCTGAAGGAATGGTCTCAGCACTGGATCTCCCAATCTCTGTAAAAGAAAGAAGAGATTATTCATACACAACAAAACCACAGGAGTACATAACATGACAACAGGTCCAGCCAGAAGGAATACTCTCGCACTTTGATCCATTAGTAATTAAAGCATACCTGCATACTCTGGAAATTGACATAAAGAAGCTCATTAATAAATTCCGGTGAAATATTCGCCTGTTGCTTAGCTGACATAGCTCTTTGAAACAACCATGAAGCACTGAGGTTGGGCTGTGCTACAAAAATCTTTTCCTTAGATAATCTCCAAGAGGATGTAATAACCATGTAGCTGAAAAGAACAGCAAGTCGCTTACCATGTATGGGTTCAACAGGGACAACTCATATGAGCTGAGGAAATTTCCACTGATTGCTTCGTATATTCCTTGAACAAGCCCCAAAAGAAACAATATTCAACATGTTATCGTCAGGTCATCTGTATCATGTTCTTCCCTTAATAGTATTTGAGCAATTAATTTTTGTTTTCATCTGTTGTTTACACTGCAGAGGAAAGAGAATATGATGCTATTGAGTATCAACTTATTCCACCCACCATCAGTAATCAATAAAGAGTCTTGTGCTACTAAGACGCAAGTTATATCATAAAAGTTTTCCAGCAAAAAGACCCCAGTGCTATTAATATTATGAACTGGAAGTGAGGAGAAAAATATGTTACTGTAACTCTACCATCTGACAATCTGCCAAGGTGCCTAGTCAAGCTTCCAAAGCCTCCAAATGAAACTGGTGATTGTATGCCGCTAGCATCACCAAACTGCAAACAAGCTGATACTTTCATGACACTTGCTTTCCATGTAAACAAAAGAAGAGAAGATTTGTAATCTGAAAATCCAAATGACCTGTAAAATGCGATTGAAAGCAGCTGGCAATGGACTGTCAGGTTGATCATCCCATTTCAGGAGAACAAAAAGGAGTGAGATCAACACATAGAACACTTTGAACTTAATGCAAGCTTCTTTTTCAATAAAAAAGTAAACAAATAAATCTGAAATTGGAGTTAGCATCAAATCTCAAGTTCGCTTGTTACACTAGCAAAAGCTTTAGAGTAATGAGTGACTGACTCGTACATAAAGAAATATGAAGCTCCCAAAGAGCCTGCTTATACATGCAACCCGCCAAATAATCGTGCATGTGAAAATCTAGGAGAATTTGATCATTCATTTTGTGAACATGGTAGGACCGCAAGAGAGAGGAAGAGAGAAGTACCCAACTAACTACATCTTTACTCAATACACTTCAATCAAAATTACACAAGACCTCTCTACATAAAAACATTCCGAAACTCTAACAACCTTAGTTTTAATTCACAATGCTAGTAAATGCACTTCAACCCATTTAAACACCAATAACATGACGAGAAAATTCATTTGATTTTGTCGGGCACGTCCTCCATGACCAAAAAGCAGATAAACTAACTTCTCAAGCTTTGGAGACTTCATGGCAAAGCACCAGTCTCAAACCAGCATTGATACTGCTTAAAAACTCAGTAATCCCGATTTAGAAGAAAAGCTCTACTTAGAAAGTGCCACCATTACCTTCCACGGTAAGTAGGGAAAATGCCATAAATAACTCGCAATATTTCTAGATCATCCAAAGAGACTTTCTGCAAACAATAGCAGAGAGGAATCATTTGTCTCTCTACTTAGGCTGCTGGCAATATCAGTCATCTTGCAGATGAATTATCAAGCAGGACACATGTCAAGCTCAAGTAGCACATAAGTGAGATAATAAATCTGTCATAACTCAAAGCAATGCATTGTGTAGATCGTCTGAGAGATTGGAAAACAAACTCATGTCATTGGATAGATCTGGTACAAGAATTAGACCAATCGACGAGATGCAATTAAAAGAGGATTCTGCACAAGCAGTCTATCTGTGGGTTTCCTACAGTATCATCGATGATTGACAAAGCTTTCTTTAACTTTCATTAGAAAAAATCTAATAAGTTGAAAAGAACAATTACTTCCACCAATACCAAGATTGAAACAAATCCCTCCCTCCCCCTCTCTCTCTCTCTCTCTCACGTGCTTGCAAGGACAGATTGATGAGGAGAAATCAAGGTATGCAAGAAATTCAAAGATAATAAATAGAGGGTACATAATAGCAATTAGAGAAAGAGCCAGACAAAAGTTCAGTCCTTCAAATTTGCACAAATCACTGTAAAAATAATTTGACATAAGATAGTAAGTTGAAAAGAACAATTACTTCCACCAATACCAAGATTGAAAAAATCCCTCCCTCCCCCCCTCTCTCTCTCTCTCTCTCACGCGCTTGCAAGGACAGACTGATGAGGAGAAATCAAGGTATGCAAGAAATTCAAAGATAATAAATAGAGGGTACATAATAGCAATTAGAGAAAGAGCCAGACAAAAGTTCAGTCCTTCAAATTTGCACAAATCACTGTAAAAATAATTTGACATAAGATAGTAACCATAGAATAGGCACAAAACTTTGAACACAGAATTAGCGCAAAGACATTGAACAAAGCAAGCTACTCGGTAGGAAGACAAATATCAACCTGATATTTGGGCATTAAATCCCAGTACTCTTCCAGTAATTCTTCCAGTGCTGGGCAACCCGGCTGAGGATTGACATAAGTGAACATATAAGTGGTACGATCCTTGGGACCTGAGCCAGAGGGAAATGCCTGTTTGATGGTTAGAGAAAGCTAAATACACAATTTGGAAGTATCTTCAGATATGTTTCTATTAGTAATATACTCAACCCACCTCCCAGAAAAGATGTACTTTTGAGTCTCCAATTTGCTTCGCTGATGAGCTACTGTATATGACATCACTAGTGGAGTTGTTCCTAAAACCACGAGCACAAGATCCAACAACAAGGCAAACGCCATCTGGCTTTCGTTCCCTTCTTATCTGTAAAAAAAGGAAGTTTAAGACCACATAATGCGTGCATGAAAGGAAGCTACATCATATGAGATGTTTAGTCGTGAAGATTAATTTTTAATTGTTAGAATTTAAAAAAGAAGAAGAAGATGACTTCGTTCTGAAATTTCTTTCTCAGGTTAACTTGTCAGTTCACTCAAACAGGAGTCAACCAAGATGAAGTTAAGCCCTATCAGCACCACTGTAAATAAATGCACTCTCATTTAAAAGAATTTTGCATTGCTCTATGCCTTTGCTATACCGAATTGGAAGAGCATTTCCCTTATCAATGATGTAAAATTTAAATGTGTGTACAGGAAACTGTACCTGTTTCAATATGGGAGAGAAATTACCCATTGCATCGATAATCAGACGTGATGGCAAAATGATTTCATCAGTTGTTTGCAGAACCTGCATTACAAGCACTAAAAAGTAAGAAGTTCCATGAAAGACGAGGAATCAGACATTGCCAAGCAAAGCAAATTATGATAATGATATTTTATCTGGTAGGGATCTGCTGAAGCTTGAATTTGAGAGTTACAGCAGAGCAAGTAAGGCTTAATTAAACCCCAAGTTAAATACACAAATACTCGCCACTGCATCATCATATACAGAGAACTTGGACACACTGCAACCCTCGAAGATGACTCCACCAAGTGCTTCAAAACGTTTCTTCACAGTTTCTATTAGCTTTACAGGCCTGTGGAGATAATGAAGTGGCAAAATATGAAGAAAATAATAGCTGGCAGAAGTATCACTAGCTATAAAAGTAAAGTTTGTTGAAGTGAGAGCTTCAAAAAAAATAATGGACAGCACAAGTACATCAGATATAATGACTAAGACATGATCAATGTCGTCTATAAAGTTATGTACAAATACATCCTAGTCTCTACTGCTAAAATACAATATCATTCTGAGAGGCTGTTCTGAAACATCATATGTGCACTTCCTATAAAATACAACTGAAGATTCCATAAAGTTGTGTAAATTACTGAGATGGCCCACC
The DNA here is from genome assembly GCA_014182575.1 of Eucalyptus decipiens. NCBI lineage: Eukaryota > Viridiplantae > Streptophyta > Magnoliopsida > Myrtales > Myrtaceae > Eucalyptus > Eucalyptus decipiens. Next base: position 31,219,406 of record CM024609.1, on the reverse strand, counting down.
CAGGAGCTTTCATCCCTGCAAAATTTGTTCAATGATGCATATGGGAATATGAGAACCTTAACTTCATTCTCAAGAACCAAGCAGACATCTTATATACAGGGGCTGTTGAGACATGCGTATAGTGAGGTCCATGATGATACTTTAAAAATTCAATGATATATTAAAGAAATAGTGTGGCATGGACAAATGTACTCTGGAGTAAAACTATATACAACGAACAACATGCGACATTATTGATAAATTTCAGAAAATTTTCAAACAGACTCAATAAAGAAAAGCAAATGATAACTCACAAAATACCAAGATTTAGAATATCTTCAACCCAGATATCATCTTTTCCCTCGAATCCACATCTATTCTGAGAAGCTCAAGACATGCAATGAAAATTATAATTAGTTGGTTCATCAGACAAAGGAACAATAGGGATAGGAAATGCATTAATTTACAACCATGGCAGGAAGTTATCTAACACTAAAATATGATCTGGACAACATTCTTGAGATATCACACGTCAGCATGTCCTTCAGCCATACTTTCCCTCTCTAGTTGGAAGCAGCCAATTATTCCATGGACACACAATTATGCTTGAAACCTATAGTACTAAGTAAATTCCTTCTCTATTAAACTATTTGGACATAAACATAGAATGTTTTGTTTGGCGCCAACAATGATGCCCATCTATGAACATAACTCAAACAACTAAGGGACTACAAATTGTCCACTGCCATTGTTTATCCCAGATCGGATTTTGGACAAATTTAGCCCTCAGTGCATGCCGTACTTCCTTATTAGTGAGGGGGAGTAGATATGGTACTCATGTAGCAGGTCTAAGACTCACAGGATTAAATTTTACAGCTATAGCTTGGTCTATGTCATCTTCTTCAAGAATACCAACTTTAACAAGCTCCAGGAGCTCCTTCTTCGAGATATTCCACTCTTGTTCTCTCTGATAATGAAAAAGAAAGGAAAAGAAACTACATCAAATAGTTCCTTAGAAAACTAATCGGGAGTTTCCCGTGTCATTTGAACCATAATGAATTTATAGTAAAAGCATACCCCTTTCAGAATATTCCTTTCCACAACTGCAACTTTAAGGCCTTTGCAACTCAAGGCCGTGGCTAGGAAAATACCCAAAGTGCCTCCACAAACTATTACATCGAATGTGTCTACTGCTCTCCCAGCCAGATTAGACTTGCTGAAGAGACCAGGTATTGTTGAAACCACCTGTTGTGGCTCTTGCTTGTCTGCGATACATGCAAAACGGTGCAGGGTCACTATGTGATCAATGAACTGTAAATACTCTATCGTTGTCGAAAGCAGCAGCAGTGCAAAATCCACCTGTCTCGACAGAACAGATACTGGACCAAACTTGGTCCAGCCTCTTTAAAGCATTATAAGAGTATGCTCCGCCTGCACCGCCGACCTCCCCGCTCACTGCGATGCCCTCCATTATCCTCTGCACAGTTGAAACCATAGCAATCAAATTAATCAGCATGAGATGCAATTCAAACCATCAAGTTACCATATTTCCTAGCCGACTTGGTCAATATTTTCCTCAGGACTCAATACCGGTGGTTGAACTGAAAACTTCTCATCCCCGGCACCACAATGTCTACAATGACTCATCCTGAAGAACATGGCTGACTAGAGGAGTTCATTTTAGGACACTGGTACAGCGACAGTGTTGCTCGCTTGCTCACAGCCTTCTTCAGTAAGCAGCGAAAACGAAAGCAAATTCCAACCCAGATTCCAAAAACTCCCACTTTCCAAGAATTTAAGCGACTGGAATCTTATAAACCAACGCCAAAAAGATATCTGAGAAAAATGCGCGCGAACCTGAGTTCTGGAGCGGACCGTCTGAGCCTGCAGGCACTGGACTCTTCCCACCCTCTTCTTCGTCTCGTTCCGGAGCAACGGGCTCGCTTTGAGGCGACGGTGGCACCCGCTCAGGAGCCCGAACTCGGCCAACACCGCCTCCGCCATTGTTGGTTCCTCCAAGCTCGCTCGCTCGCTCACTCGTTTCGTCTCTCACGCCGTCGCCATTTCTCGAAGCTGCAAGGGATCGCGGAGAGTCGATGGGTCACATGCGTCCCACATCTCGACACGTTAACCACCAAAACGGCCCTTGCCTTCACCTTCACTCGTTCATTTCCCGCTGTCGGATATCTCCAGGACGGGCCGGGCCGGGCCGGTTCGGTCCTGTCGGGGGACCGGAATCGACCCGGTCGAGACTCTCGGTTTCGTATTGGACTGTTGGGGCTCGAAGGAGACCAAACCGGAACCCCGGACGAGAAAAGACGCCTTTCAACCGAAGTATTGAATTTAGCATCATGTTTTTCTTAGCCAGTCAATTAAGGTCGATTACGTTCGGTAGATGAAGCAATTTTTCCAACTCTCCCTGAAGGTCTTTGGTCGAAAATCGGGTCACCCAGCTACGCGTTCGACCCAGTGGTAGAAAGGTCGAGGCTCCGACTGTATACGTTCAGGTCACGCGATCGAATTGCATGGACTGCGATAGAGGGGAAGTCGACTTTCGTATATCCCTAGAGCTCACAAAACAGAAACAGCTACAACTGAAGTGACGTTAGCTCGTGTGACTCAAAAAGGCAACATAATCCCTCCGAAACAAATCATGTCCCGTCGATTGGATCCGTTTGATTTGATATACTTTGTCCGAGCACTCGACAATTTTTTTTTTTTTTTTTTTTGGGGGTCAAATATCTCGATGGAATTCGAAAGTATAACTTGTTCTGGCAATCTTCTATAAAAGTTTCAAGTCGCCTTTCCTGGAAGGACATGAAAATTGAACAACCGCAAACAAACCTCCCGTGTCCACGGGACATCCGGAACATCTGAATCGCATCCTTCATAATTGTTAGAATCAGCGGAAAGACAAGCAAGGCAGAAGCAAGACCACTGCTCTTGGTGCCTAGTTTTGGCATTTCGGAGTAGAAATATCAATGTGCCCTTTTGTTCTCCGGTTGCATCGGACTTTGCCCTAAAAATGGGTCAAAGAGAGCATCCCATGAATGATTAATTTCAATCAGCTGAAAACCAAAGGAAACAGAAACAAGAAAATGACTTGCAGGCTGCCGTGCACTTTGGGTTCATTTCGCTGAATTCGCTCCCCGGTAGGAGTCGCTAAAGGTGTGGAGGAAGCTGAATCATGTGCAGGTTAAGGTATCAAGACAACTTACCTACGTATTCAGAGCTAAAAGACCAAACTGGCAATTGTAGCTTTCTGAATTATGGTTATTTCAAGCATTTTTCTGTTTTTAACGAATCATTGTGTAAGAACCTTTATATGCCAACATACCAAGGAAGCACTCAGATTGTGAAGAATCAATACAACATTCCCCCCCTTAAATTCCTCCTCCCTCTTGTTTCTTCTGTATCCATGTCTTCACATACTCCTTTCCACTCTCCTTATTCTAGTTCTCTCTCTATGTACCCTATAATAACTCTATCCTACCCAGTTGCTGCTAATTTGAGCTCATAATTTACAGGCATAACAAAAAGCAACAAGAATGAGCCTGCAACTTGGTATTCACCAAAAATTCAACATGTTTGCGCATGATACAAAGAGATGAACAAAAACACAAGCGAAACCAACAATTTGAGGAAAAAGAAATGAAAAATCCGCTGGCAGTCACTCAATTCAACCACATGCAAAAACTATGGAAAAAAGACTGAATGATTTCACTGTGTCTGTCCCAATAAAGCGACGTATGGCATGAGTTTAGTCTGAGTTCCCTCGCTCGTAGTGCTGAAGCGTGGGCCATGCACTTTTTTCCAAGCAGATTCAATGCACGTGGCAACGCAAAAGATAGTGTCCTCTACTCACTCTAGTCTACCATAGAAAGAAAAAGAAAAATTTAATATCCCTAATGGATGCTCACAGTGTTTTTTGCTGTACAGTTCAAGAACAGGGTAACAACACCAGAGCTGATACCAGGAAAATAAGCACCAGCTCTCTCCGCATCATAGTCTACAAGTCACCTCTTCCGACGCTTCGTCTCCACCTAAAAGACAATGCATGGGGACATTAAAAGGAAATGCTTTAGAAAATGTGACAAAGCCACAACACAAACACTAGAATTTAATCTAAGCACATCAGAGTTAGTCCACTTGAACCTCATGATGAATGAAAGTTTCGCTGCTATTTGACAACAGGATGGGTCTGTGGTGCCCTAGTGTAACACATGGTAGCCACACACATATACTAATAATTTTGTTTTTCGGTGTCAAAAGTATTAGTGATTTACAACACTTCCAATTCAGTTACAACAAAATATGAACCTAAACCAGATGCACTCATCTGCCCCACATTGAATTAGGCTAAAAAGTGTGTAGCGGCGAGGTGTTTTTTTTTTTTTTTTTTTTTTTTTTGGGGGTGGGGGGAGGGAGGGCACTGAATAGTGGGAAAACCCAGGCCATTTACAGAAAGTGAGCATTATGGCCTGTGGAATGGTTCCCTGGGAGATCATAGAAGGCAAACCCACAACATGAACCTCAGGCTTCCTTCATAACCAATATTCTCAGGCAGCTTATTGATGTGGATGGTCACCTGTGAAACTGAATCTATTTTTTGTCTTTACTGCGAGAAATGGAAGACAAATTTCATTGTCCACTGCTCTCCCTTGACACACACTTTATTCCACTTTGAATTCAGAATTAGACACTGTCCTCCAGCCAGCAGCGGAATCACAGAGTAGAAAGCAGAAGACAAAGAAGAAGAAGAAGATGCTGATGCTGATGATGATGAAAAAGAAAATCAACCATCTCTGCATTAGAAGATTACAAAAAGTTGCAACTTTCCGCATGATTTACATTTAATAATGATGCATGGCAGCATGTACCACACAAGCGCACATTGAAACTAAAACCAGAGAGAAAGGAAGGCACATTTTCACCTTTGTCTCAGTTGAAGGTGATACAGGAAACTGATTTATGGATCTTTTCGCATCATCTTCGGCAGAACAGTCGGTACATAAAAAGTATTCTAACTTCTTTGCTTCTTCAATTGTCATACCCATACAAGAAGGATGGAACCTACGACATTCAATCACCGACAATTAAAATGCTCAATACAGAAACAAACTGAAGAAATGACCACATCACAGAGCAGGAAATTCAGCTTGGCAAGCTTTGGTAATTAACACAGATGCATGCAGAACCAACTGCAGTGAAAGGACCAGTAAAATGCAACCATTGGCTGACATGTCCCTCATACAACAAGAAATTGCTCTGTGGCGACAAAGGTTTGCCTCTATGCTACCATTTAACAAAGCAAAACAAAGTAACAACAATTACAAATTCCCTCTGTAATTTATGATGGTCTTCATATGATAAGGAAGTGCTTGGTAGAGACATCAAAAGGTCCGCATGCCACATTGTTCAAGTCACAATGGAGACGAGTAACTTTATATGACATCCTTTTGGATGAAGGGAAAAAGCAAATCGTAACCACACCCTTGTGATTTTAGATATTTTGACATAATACATATAGATGTTAGTTGAAGGGGCATCCTGAAAGGAATCAACCTGTGTTAAAGCTCCAAAGTATAATCTTCAAAGAAAGAATGCAATGATCAAGTAACCAGAGAGCTGCGGGTGAACTTAACAAAGAAGATTTTACACAGCGGCTCAATTCAAAAGAGAAAAAGTAGCCACTTGGACATTCACTATTTATGCATATGCACCTTTGGGAGGATATATAATGTGCTTGAATTATTTACCATTTATTTTCCACAAAATCATCCTAGCTGTAAGTTCATTGATGGATGTCAAACCTTATCAAGAGTTTAGTAATCATTGAAGCAGATACAACCATCTATAGCAGGATCAAGCTTCAGAAAAGTGCACTCAATGGAAAATAAGAGCAAATAGAGACACCTGAATAGCTAGTCCTTGCTTTCAGCAACAGAGAAGACTAGGCTCATTTAAATTCCAACAAGTGCAGAATATAGAAAGTTAGCTTAGGCATGGGCATCATCTGCGACAATGCTAAAGACCTGGCACCCAACAGCTATTGCACATCCAAATGATGACGGAAGCTTATGAAGCGGTGATGCTCCAAATTGATGTATCACAACAATTAAAGCAGAAACAGGTTAAAAGGAAATCAAACATATAACAAATAAGTAAACATAACTTAAAAGAGAACTTATGCACATGGATACAGCATAGGCCACTCAAATGGGCTGCCTGCTTGAATCACTCGGACATAAGCATTTGCTTGACAGCGACATTAAGCAAGCATGCACTACCAAATGTATGAGGTTACATTAAGAGAAACTGAACTAACAGCCTTATATCTATTACCAGTCCTTGCAACCTTCGCATTGTACCATGAGATCATCTGGGTTATATGGCATCTCGCACTTGCAATACCTTCAAAATACAAACCCAAAATCAATGCCTGTCAAATACCAAAAGCGAAAAGGAAGACATGAAACAGAAACTTAACCATGAAAGACCTTTCTCTTTCTACCAGTATCAAGAAACCGATTCAAATTCCAAAATGAGAGAGCTCTAGAAACACTCAGTGGCCCGTACTAGAAAATTATATAGAACCAATCGCCAAAATGAAAACAGAGAAATTGGTAAGAAAAACAGATACGCAAGTTGCCACTTGACCTTAAAGAACTCACCATCCATGTCAAAAGGCAAACAAATAGAAAACAGGAACTAAATTTTGAATCAGGCAAATATGTGCATCAGCAATGACACTAGAAAGCCCATCACTATCCACTAAACGATGCCAACCCTCTATGATTGATACTATTTCCTATGGCCAAGTCAAATGAGATTACTTAAATGAATGACCAGTGACAAAAAAAAAAAAACTGGAGCTCACACGGCTACTCGGTCCGGAGTGAATGCCCCAGTGGCAGCCTTGTATTCGAACCGGCAGAAGTAATCCTCCGCCCCAACATTCTCGAGCTTGGTGTAGTTCTTGAAAGTGTGCACCGTGCACTTCCCTTCGATAGTGTGGGCGCTCTGCACGTCGAAGTGATCCGACAGGAACAATTCCTTCACCCCGTGGAACTGCCTGCGCCCGCCGATCGACTCCTCCGGCCGGTAGTACCACCGGACGTGGACCTTGACGTTGTTGCGGTGGTCGGCCTCAATCTTCTCCACGCGGGCCACGTACGGCGGCTTGCCGGCCTCCGGCGAGCGCATGAGCACGCAGTCTCCGGCTGCAACACAAATAGAAAGGAATTCTCGCGTCAAACTTCCCAAGAAAATATCCAATCATCCGAGCACTGGAGGGGAAAAAAAATCAACTCAAACCCTCGAAACTTCGAGACAATGCCGCTGGCGCAAGCGAAATGCGCCCACTCAAAAAAAAAAAAAAAAAGAAAAAGAAAAAAAAAAGGAAGACCGCCAGCAACGGAAGACCGCCAGCCACTTCATCAACGCACGCGCGCAATTTTAGTAACGAGAACACTCCAGAGCACTGCGCTCGAATGCGAGAATCTATATCGACGGAGGCGACAGGCGAGGCGAGGCGACGCCGCGAGAAGAGAAAGAGGAAACTGCGGTCGCGAAGGGGAGAGGGTGGGGAGGGGGTGTGGAATCGGATAGGAGAGGGGAGGGTTACTTCGGACGACTTTGTTGGTGCCCTTGATAGTGTAGGAGTCGAGGTCCTTCCTTCCCGGCTTCGTCTTCGCCATCGGTCGAGGAGTGTGAGCTTCGCGCGGCGCTTTGCTCGCGGAGCTCGGGATTCACGGCGCCGCCGGGGCCGGAGAATGCCGATCGACGGAGGGAGTGGGGCGAGTCGAATCGGCGCGCAAGCGGAGGTCGTTCCTCGGAGAGCGAGCGCAGGGTTTTTGGGGAGGGGTGGAAGCTGGGCAGGGCGATTCGGGGAAGCCCTAAAGCGGAGAAGCGATAATGGCGTTTCAGCGCAGAGAGAGAGAGAGAGAAGAGAGAGGAGGGAGGAGCGGGTTCTCGTGTCGCGTTGTCGGGGTGCGAGGATGATTGAAGCTGGTCACTCAGGACCCGACACGTCATCCGCTGTAATAAATCCCGCAAGCGCCTTTTGTCCCCCCCGCTCCGCTTCTCTTTTTCCTTTTCTTTTTAATCTTTTTGATCTTCTCTCCGGGGGAGAAATTGGGTTTGGCTTTACTGAACGCCTATTTAACCACTCATAACCAGTAGGGGTGAGCAGTGATCTAGGGTCGACCCTGAATCGACCCTGACTGGCCCAACCCTACGGCCCTGGTCCCGGCTCCTGGTTAAAGGATTGGGCCCTTGGTCCCGAAATTTCACCAACACTGCGGGTTGGCTCCTCTGGCCCCAAAGTTTTAGGTCATGGTCAACCCCACCAACCCTATATGTTATATTATATTATTTATAATTCTTTTTTTATATATTCAAACCTAAGTAAAATGTGTTATATTATATTATATTGAGATGTTTTATCAATGAACTAATAGTAATTTCAATTTAAAACTTTTGTTGAGTATTAATTATGTGTCGTTTGTTTTGTTTTTAGGTGTATAGAAGTTCAAGTGAATTAACAAGATGTGAAGTTATATATTTATGGTTGTTTTTTTGGTAAAGGCTATATATTCATGGTTTATATTAAGTATTTTGAACTTTTTATGGTTTAATTGTATTTTGCTAATGAATTTCAGTTGCACTTTGCTTTTCAATTTGTGTCAAATGGTAGAAGTTTTTGAAGAGTAGAGTAGTACTGTAGTTACTACGGTGATTTGCTAGTCAAGTAGTGTGAAGCTCATTTTTTGGTTGAGTGGACTCTACATAATCAAATGCAGGAAAACGCTTTTGTATATGATGTTATGAATATTAAAGATAGATGATTACAAGAACTTTCCATCTTGTCCCATATCTCGACGAGCGGTTAGCATGTACGAAATTTCTATTATTGTGTCATCTTAAATTTGCTAAATATGTATTGGTATTTATAATTTAGTTGCACAATACCATATTGTCGATGGATGTGTAATTTGAATTTGTAGGTTTGCTTTTTTATGGAGTATAAAAATAATACAAAAAAAAAATTATTGATCGGTCTGGGTTGACCACCAGACCGGACCCCAAAGACCAAACCCATTGGCCGGTCCTGGTCCCTTGGGTCCCAGCTCAATAGGTCGGGTCCCTGTCCTAAAAATTGAGGACCGACACCGACGGGTTGGTTCTATGTTAGGGGGTGGCTCGGGCCAACCCGGACCATGCTCACCCCTAGTCTACCTTCCAACACGAAAAGAAAAGATGGGACGTTTGAATTTCCACCTTAGAGACGAATTAATTTCAAGAGTAGATTTCAATTCTTACGTCCTGCAATGAAACACGACAAAAGTCTGAGAATGAAAATTAGAATAGAAGTAGTGTATAATCGATAAAAAAAAAGCCTATTAGATATAAATAGTTTTTTTAAGTCTTGAAAACATATTAATTGCACAAACACATAAGAGGGGAGGAAAGTTTTTTTCTGACTTAATCGGTATTATGATTATTAAATCGCGTAACAAAAGATGAAAAAAAAATGAACTGTCAAAGGAGCGGGAGCGACGTTGACTTCAGTAATTTTTTAGCGCAAATTCAAACCTTGTCTACTGCTGTGATTGCGGAATTACCCACCCTCCTGATTCTTCTTTTCTTCTCCCTTGTGACCGATCTCTAGACGTCGAATCAAGCTCACAGAACGCCGCTTTGATTCATCGCGCTCTCGGTTTCGTCTGTACTCATCGCTCTTGATTTCGTGCGTAAAATAGACCGCACCTAGAAAAGCTATGATGTGTCGTACGACTTCGTGTGGAAGACTTGCACTAATGCTTCGACGTTCGGACCCACTGGGATGGTTTATACCTGGCTTTCATGAGAATCACAACAAAAGTTTTGGTCCGGTCGTACGCTTCAGCTCACACTTGTAGATATGAATGATAGGTTGGGCCATCTCCGATTCGTCCCCAACTCAGCACGATCATGTTGTTGGTGCTTTGGCATATGATATAAAAAGCTAGAATTCCTACCGGAATCGTCGTTAGGTGAAGGATGAAACGATGACGTTGACCACCCTTTGGAATCAGTACATTTCCAGCATTCAGAACGATGCAACCACCAAGACCAGGGAGCTCCATGCACAGAGAAGACATCGCCTCAAGTTCATAATATGCAAAAGATGAACACCCTCTTTGTCCTGCATCAAGGGTTTTATGATGTCCCTACAAGCATCAAATCGAGATTACAAGATAATCATCTGTCACGCGAACAAGACGGCTGCTCTTTATGCGGATCGATTCGATAGCATTTCCTTTCCAGATCAGCCACAGTTAATAAAGGAGCACCTGTGCATGTGCATAATAACATGATTCAGTGGCACCAATGCTGAATATAATGGGTTTTAACTGAGGAATTCAATAAGATTGACATCCACACTTAACAAGCAAAACTCTTGCTTAGCAGCAAGAATATGGCTCCTTAGGGTCGTTTGGATCTCATTCAAGGGCAAGTTTTGTAAATAATAAACATGCAATGGAGCTTAATTTAATCTGAGAGTAGCGCTTTCAACTTCTCCCAAGAAGCCATTTAGAGCTTTTGGATAACCACCGAATTGGCTATTCCAGCTTGCTCTATTGTCTGATCCAGATCATTGAGTTGCTTGGGAGGGAAACCCATAGTCTGCAACTGGTAGTTTCTTTCCCCGCCAGGCCTGGATGCATCAATGAAGGCACGAATATCCCGGATTGTATGGCTATAGTTGAAGCGGGATACCATGCGCGTCCCATCAGCTAACCTAAGTTGAATTGAAGTGGACGGTGATGAATCATCCACCACTAGACCCATGAATGGAGCTGGCGAAGTATTAAGGGAAGAGGCAGCGGCAGCGGGTTCAGAGGCAGCAGGAGAGCTACTTGTGCTGCCTAGAGTTCTTCCCGTTCCACGGAATGGAAGTTGGCGCTTTTTTGGTTCCTGCAGGGAAGAGAACAGATACCACATAATCTCATTGCTGCAGTGACAAAAGGACTAGCAGAGGCAATTTGCGAAGGGAAAGAGGACTTACGGTGTGGGGTTCTTCACGCCTCACAAGATCGACATGCACTGCGGTCCTCCGATCAGCTGGAGCAATTTCTTGAGGACACTCTGAATTCTTGATGCTCTGCATGTAACATTAACAAAATCAGTAATGCGACAAACTAGCCAACTATTGAAAATAGCAACCATATATTTTGAGCCATTCTTGTGAATTGTGATATCATCCATTTTCTGGTTATGACATGACTCAATATAAACAGAGCCGAGAACTTAAATAGCTATAGAAATGGATCAGACAATCTTGCCTGAGCAGTAAGAACCTCAAATTTCTTGAACTTAAACACAAACAACAGGCCTAATACATACCTTTTAAGTAACAGAGATGGATGTCAATAGCCACAAGAAAAAGCCTTGCAATAATCACGAGACATACCTCCAAGAATTGAGCATTTTCAGGATCATCCAACCTCCTCAGAGGACCATCATCAACAGTAAATCCATTCTGCCAAAACGTAATCGTGTGAGTGACCACTTCAGGGTGCTCAGGAGTAGATGAGACGACATCCCCAGAAAGCAATCTCCCTCGTCCAGTAAAGCTTCTTGATCTTGATGACTGGTTATCAGCAGGTCTTTCCACGCCCCTTTGTCTCGCTTGACTAAAAATCGAATCCACATCATTCCCCTTGGTGGGATCTTGGACAAGCATTCCGCTGCTCCAGAAGAACATAAAATTTGAAAGCACTAAATCACTAATCAAACAAAATCTAATATGACAATACTAGTAGGAACATCGCATGAATACTGTCATTGCCCAGTGAAAATTTCAGCACTGAATACAGGACAGATGTTCTATTATTTCTTCTTCCCTTTGAGTTTTCAAGGAGGAAGATGGAAATGGTGGAGGTTTTCCAGTCATCGTAAAATCACCCACACATTAGTTCGGCAAAAAAAAAGTTCATGGTTTCATTTTCAAAAGCCTTCCAATGCTACACCACACCAAGAGGTTGTCTGCTTATTGCAAAATCACCTACTTAAGTTTGGTCTTAGACTCAATTCATCAAAGCCACATAACACTCGCTCTGGCACACAATACCAGAAGAACAGGCAGGATTCTTCTCTCCGGCTAATATCCTCCCTACCGCTGCTCAAGGAACAGTTACAAGAATGATTAAAATCACCTGGTGCTGACAAAACGTCCAGCTTACTTATACTCTACCAACTACACCCGTATAATTTGAAAGGCTAAAATACGAGGTAAGTTGAATAAGCGAATGCAGACCCTCATCACAAAAATCTTATGAGAAAGCTCAAGTGTTTATCTTCCAAAGGATTCCATGGAAAGATGCTGGAAGCCATTAGCTGAGCATGAATTTAGCTTTTGCTGCTAGTTCCAAATTAGGAAAAATTGAACGGAAGTTCCACTCTAGCAACTCACCACTCACTAACAGATCAAACAACGACAGCTTTAGATCGATATTCAATTATGCCTAATTCGCAATTATCAAAGAAGCAAACAACCTCAACTTCTCAATTCCAGAGAGACGGGGCAACTACTCGCGGGTCACTTATTTCGTGTACCTCGATTCCACGCATAAATTATTGAAACAGATGCAAGCCGCCGCCGCCGCCAGCATAGCTGATAGTGTGTCTAAGTAAAGCAAATGTCAGAGACAGATAAAAGAGACCTTTTTTCGCCGCCAGTATAGTACTCCCGCGGTTCATCGGAGTCGCTGTCGGAGTCGTGATCGACCGGCCGGTTCAGATCCGCGAGCGTGCGGACGCCGCGCGCCCCCCTGCTGCCGGACGGCTTGTCCGGCTTCTTCTTCGCCTCGGCGGCCCGGCGCGAGCGGAGCTCGTAGGGGGGCCTGGCCGGCGAGGCCGATCGGGACCTCGACGGGGACCGCGACGGGGAGTACGACAGCGACGGGGACTGCGCCGGCGACGCCGAGGGCGACCGGGAGGGCGAGTTGGGGGAAGCCGGGGCGGGGTCCGGGACGGGGAGCGGGGGGGCGTCGCCGTCGCCGTCGGCGAGGGCGTTGCTGTCGAGGAACGTCGAGACGGCGGCGTCGAGGTCCCAATTGTGGCTCTCGAGGAAGAAGACCGCCTCCTCGCGGGTGGCGGAGGTGATCTCGCGGAAGGAGTCGACGGTGGCGGCGGTGGCGGCGGCGGCGGCGGAGTTGTTCTCGCCGCCGCCCTTGAGCGCCGCCGATTCCATGGGCTCGTTGTCCATGGGCGATCGGTGGTGGTGGGGGAAGGCTCTTCCGATGGAGCCGCTTCGCTTTCGTGCTGCTTCGTTCGTTCTCGGTCAGCCGCTGCGATTCGAATATCGATGGAGTGACCACTGGGGATCCATATGCCGTCCTGTCTTCGCTGCTACGGCACCGCTTCGTTGGAGTAGATCGGCAATCCCGTCGAAGATGCCCTCCTCTCTCGGGGATTGAATTCGCTCGATAGATGGACCTCGACGGGGGCGGGCCTGGCCCACATGGATAGTATGGGCTTGTCGAGGCCCGCCTACATGGCCACATGTGGATATTTTCAAAAAAAGAAACATGGGCACAAAGTTCAAATGGGTTAGACCCTGAAAAAGTGTATAAAGCAATGTGAGCATGATAAATAAATAGCGTAAGAGATGGAAAATTGTGAGGTTCCAAAGTTATCTTTTCAAAAGTAATACTTGCTAGGATTGAAGATGGTGGGCAGACCGAGGGTCCAAACAAATACCCCGAGCCGGCCAACAAGTGTGAAGGGATTAGACCAAGCCCACCCATTCCTGATCCAGCCCATCAGGCCTCAGGCCCATAAGGGACTAATCTTAATGTCCTTGTAACTTCTACCCGCTTGCTCGTCACATTCATCTCCAATGTTGACTTATATAATCATTCTTAGAAGTGCATATGTGTGCGTGTTTTAATTTTCATCACTACCATACTTATTTTCAGGATATTTATTCGATATTTCACTCTATTCCTTTTTGAATTCCCACATCATTTTTTTTTTTTTTTTACCACCACCGGGAATAATAGTTGAAATACCATTCCGTCATACATACCAAATATCTCAAGTAAAATGCGGTGGTGTAGTACTTTTAGCTGTTCTACAACCCTTATCATTCGTAGATCCATTTCAACGATCCGACAGTGTAGATTGACCGATCCACATGCTCCGGTCTAACGTTCCCTGAAGGCTAAAGCGGAGCAAACATGACCTTGGTAAGTGTAGACTGCTAAAGTTCTTGATTCACCCCTTCAACTGATCGTCTTTTATCGCCATCTCAAGAAAATAAAGTTGAAGAAATAAACGAGTTGGAGAACAAAAGAGTAACATGAACAAATTTTAGAACACCGCTGATCAAGCATTCCTACAGCAATAAAGAAAATATCACGACAAACAGATGGAAGACTAGAAAGAGAGGATAGTTCAGAATAACGCCTGCAGCCTCATAAGCAGGAGGGGCCAATCGTTCATCGAACAATAATCAAGTTTCTCAATGAGAGCATCAATCCCCACCAGCACAGGTTATCAATGAGTACCCACTAAGGCATGCTTATGGCTTCCAGCGACTAGCATGACTCATGGCCCTCCACAGCCTATCACCATGATTACCGCGAGGTAAAAAGGCAAACTGACACAGTTACCAAAATAGCTGATGATTAGATCTCAGTAATAGATCCTCCAGGTAATTGAAAACCAAGCTTCATCAGTATTTGACCCTCCAGGCAAGCGAGATCAAGCTTCATAAATATGGATTACAGCCATTCCCTTTTCACCCGGCAAGTTGATCCACTTCCTTGGCCAAGACCAGTCTTGATCTCAAGCTGCGTGGAGTAGAAGGGTTGAAAGGTAAAGCTATCAAAAAGATCACCACTACTACCATTGGTAGTTAATAGTGCTAATTACACATCTTCTTTTTCTGCATATGAGAGCAGAACTACTTGCCACTCTTCATATGAGTCAGAATGCTATAGGCAGCAAAAGCTGGATTTCGACTAAAAAAACCAAAGAGGCTCAGACCTCACATTGATCTTTCAGCCTAGAATGGCGTTAATTGCATTAACATATTGCATAGTGATAAGCTATCTGTGAGTTCTAATTCCTATTAATATTAGGTACAAGCAAGAAAGCCCTTTTCTTTCGCAAGGTGAATTCAATGATACAGAGCACTGAAAGGATATGGGGCTATCACGGACAATTTAGGTGTCTTAGCTACTCTTTTCGTAGTTAGTCAATGCTGAGATAAAGAAAATACCAGAAAAGATCACCACTTCAGACTGGTGGCATCATCATTACTTGAGAGGCGAGGGACGACAACTGGAGCACCACGAACCTTTTCAAGAGCATAGCTTATCCTTAAGGGTCGGCCTAGCAATGCCTACAATCAAAAGTGCCATAGTTGGAATGTAGTTCTCGAATTTTGAGAAACATGAGCAGAACTTGAACCTAAATACAATGCCCCCCAAAAAAAAAAAAAATTGAAATAAGGAAATCTCATACTTATTCACCTTCCCATCCATGGCATCTTTTGCGCATGTAGCATCAGCTTGGTTTGTAAAACAAACAAAACCAAAGCCTCTTGATCTGCCACTGTCTTTGTCATACAAAATCTTAACTGAAACAAAATTCGAGGCAGTTAGCGAAAGAAAGCTTCAGACACAGTTGTATGCCATCAGAAAGTAAGACATCTTTCCCTATCGTCTTTCTATGGTCTAATCCTGAGCACATTAAGCATCACTAACCATGAGAAAGGAGAGACATGACTGGTACTTGTGTTGGTAAATGTCTTCCTTTGAGTGACGGTGTTTTAATAGATGAATTTTTAGAAGAAAATAACTTTAAAAGAATCAGCACAAGAAGTCGCAGAACTAAACAATACTGCAAATTTGACAAATACAAATGAGCGGCAATTATATAGCTTTTTTTGCTGCCATCGTGTGCGACACATGGCTGCATACAAACCCACAGAGTATAGGTGTGGAGTATATCACGGCAAGATTGAGCCATCTCCAAAAATATCAGATCTAGTTACTGAGAAGATCCTTAAGTGGGCCTATCAAATAGATCATTAGTTTGCCAGTCAGCCGTCCACACTTGCATCGTTCCTTTTGTCCACTTCTTTTGACCAAATGGGAAATTAAAACAATTTCCATTCACAGTCAGAGTCTCACTTTGTTCACAGGAGACGCTTGGATGATCTAGAACATAAATTAGCAAACCAGTACAGAATTTGCATCAATAGTAGGCTTTTTGGGGATTGCTTTACCTTCAGTGACCTCCCCAAATGAAGAGAAAGCATCTTGCAAGGACTTCTCATCAACTGACCATGACAGTCCTATCGCACCAAGATCGATAAAAATTAGACATCCAAGTGTTTCACGTGACAACATAATCTCATATGATAATTGACTGAAGGTGAGAGAACAGAACGCACCACCAACAAAGAGTTTACCATTGGAGGGAGGGGAAAGGGACATAGGGGGAGAACAAAAGCTGCGCAAGGTAAAGGTCTGGTTCGGGTTTCGAACCGTCAAAGCTCTTCGCACCAGGAACATCAAACCCCTGTCCATACCGAGCACTGCTACCAAAAGGAACCGAATTCACTCTCTTCTCTCTATACTTCAAGAGGTATGCACAAATGATGGCAACAAACCTATTGCTCCTTAAAAGTTGAAGAATTTCAGCATGCAGAAGCAGGACATTCATAAGAAGTTTGTCAAGTGTGAGTCATATAATCTAGGACAACATCACAGGGATCTAATCCCACACTGTGCAGAAAAACACAAAGACATTATCATCATTCAAATGCAATAGGAATTTTAGTATTTGATTAAGATGCCCTATGTTCTTCAATCTCACGTAACACCACCAACGACGGAAAAGACAATTCGATTTTCTCAAAATCAATCACGCAAGCTGCAGCATTTCGATGTTCTAGATCACTAAATTCAGTCTGACCGGAGAAGCAACTGAACGACATCATGAGATTCTCATTGAAGGACTCCTTTCCGTTCGGGTGATGAACACGACGAATTGCTCATCCTTCGTGCTCGAGCAAAAACCGAACCCGACGGTTCAGTTTCTCTAACATCGGCTTTCGCTCCTGGCTACCGAGTGAAGAAACTGACTAGGTAGTGAAGAAATTCGCTCAAGCAGTCTATCTTCCTGAGACGGCCTGCGTACCTTGCCGCGATGAAAGCCAAGGTCCCCCCAAATCTCTCCCAGAGGTTCTTCAGCTGTGAACTGGAGCGGCGTCCGTTCCGATTGGCCGCGTGCGGGGTGGCGTCCTCGCCGTAGCCGGAGCCGCAGGCGGCGGAGAAGGAGGAGGCGGCGGCGGCGGCGGCGCGGGCGGCGCGGTGGTTGGTCGGACGAGCGGAGAGGCGCGAAGGTGGAGAGACGAGAGAGGCGAAGTGGAAGCCCGAGGGGGGCCCTCTTCTGGACACCGAGCCGACAGTCGGTGCTCGTCTCCCGGTTCGACCGGTAAACCCGGTCCAGTAAGCACCGATTCGCTCATTTTTGACCGTTCTCGCGTCGCTCTCGATGGATAGCTTCTGGAAAAAGAAAAGAGAAAAAAGAATGCGCCAATAGCCAAAATTGGAACGGTAACGACGAATGACCATTGACCTACCGTCGCTCAAATCGCCTCCGCTCGCGATCCATCGCTGAGGAGGAGAGCTTCGATGCGCGAATGGCATCGGCGGAGGCGAACGAAGGAGATCGCGCGGTGGAGCTGATCGTGAGCGTCGCTTCTTCGCCGCCCGAAGCCGCCGCCGCCGCCGCCGCCGCCGCCGATGTCAATGGTGATGACGCGCCGGAGATAACGCCTCTGTTGAATCAGTCCGAGAAGCCTAAGATCAACATATTCGCCGTCTCCTATCCCCGACGAAACCCTAGGGTAACGAATTCGACCGCGATTCAGCTCCGACGTAGTGTAATCGGATGGCCAGTTGAGCGTGTGCGTTCATCGGCGTTCGGTTTCTGTTGTCGACGCTCGTTAATGTTTCATTGATAGTGTTTGAGTTTCTGTTGCGTGTTGCGTCTCTTCTTTCCTCGTAATTGCGATTTTGCAGATGAAGCCGCGATTAGAGGAGTAGCCTTTGATCATTTTTGTATGCGTTAGCAGGAGCAAGTAATCAGATCGCACGATACCGAGGTGTCTCCTGCGGTTCAGTGTGCTCTGTGGGTGTGGAGTGGATCCAGATACTCTGGTCTGCTATGCATGGCCGCGTCGTCGATGATCTACTTCTTGATGGAAGCTGTTTCTGATGCTTTCGCCGGTTAGTATTTGCTCTTCACCAGTGTCGAGTCTCAGTGCCTAATTGATGGACGAAACGCACTGTATATAAGTACGTCTTAGTCCAAATGTAGCTGCTGGAATTTTGTATATATAACATTACTGAAGAATCGCAGTCACCTAATGAATTGCCTTAGCAAACCATGGAGAAGAGCCTTTCATCATGTGTAGCTCAGAAAAGAAGCTACTTCCCCATTTACTTAATGTACTGCCTTCTAACCCTTATAGGACAGTGAGAACTTGGTAACTCAGATTGGAACTATTTACTCTATATTTGTTCTATCGATTACTTCTTGAATGATTTTGTCCTTTATCTTATCAAATCTCAGGGCATCATAATACAGTGTCTTTGATAATCATTCTTAAACTTTTTGACCTCCATTTGATATAATTCTTTTCAGATGAGAATTGAGATGTCATTTGTTTTGGATGCAGACTGATTTTTTCCCCTTATTTCTGTTGTGACAGCTCAGTCGATTCCATTGTTTGAGACCACATTTGCTCGATGTACACTAATTTTGATATCATCGTATCTGTGGTTAAGGAAGGTGGACAGCCATTATTTGAGCCCAAACCTGCTAGAAAACTTTTATTTTCAAGAGCTGTACTTGGATATCTCTCACTAATGAGTTTTATCTATTGGTAAGTGACGTTAGATCTGCTTTGTTCCTTAATTTGTCTTATCCTCATGCTTATATGCCTTTTTGCTTTAGAGGTGCTCATGTTCTCTTTTCTAAGTCCATCTCAGTATCTTCTTGTACTTGAAAGAACAATGCATCCCCATTGGTACACGTTGGAATCATCAGCAACGTCGATAGGACTCACCTCTATATTCTCAGTTGTGCATCCATTAGATATGCATGATGGGCTGCTGTCTCGAAAGCTGGCCTCTATCATAGACATGATATGACATTTCAAATCAGCTGACGCTTAATTTCTTCACTTGCATATATAATTTCAAATATTCTGGCTATCCTCTTTCCTACATTTCCATGCTTGTATTGTGTTGAAGAATTTCAAGTACCATTCATTCTAAATTGAGTTGAACCTTCCTTCTTTTTCATTTCAGCATTCAAAGATTACCTTTGTCTCAGGCCATTGTTTTGAGCTTCACAACTCCAATTATGGCTTCAATAGCGGCAAGAGTCATATTGCGGGAGAAGTTGAGAATTGGGGATATAGGAGGTGTGTCCGTTTTTTAGTTGGAATTTTATTGACTATGAAAATCTCTTCTTATATAGTCATATCTGCTATATATTATTGACTAGTGCATGACTGCTTTTCTTGATCTTATCTTGTCTTAGGTCTTGCTTGCAGTTACTTTGGTGTGCTTTTTATCTTCCAGCAGATGCTTATCACACAAGGTATACAAGTGAGTTTGCAGAACCTTTTAAAGTAGATGCGGATGTCAATTGCTTTAAGAATGTTAATGACATGGAGCACGCCTCATTTGATTTCAGTTGCGCTAATATGTCCTGATTTCATGATAATACAGGCATGCTAAACCAAAAAAGGAAAACAAAAGAAAAGCATCTGCAATTTTAGGCTTGATTGCTCCATTGATTCATCTTCTTTTTAACTGGTTCCTCTCAGTTTCCCTGATTATTTGTGTTTGGAGAAGAGTGTGAGCTTATAAGTTGTGAGCTAGAGAGTATGGCATGAGCATCAATGGTGTCATGGTTCAGTTCTTTGAACAATTATTGTAGATTTTCATTCTAAAGAAAAAATTGATGCTCTAACCTGGGAATGAGCCTGTTGTACAGGGTACGGCAGTTGGGTTATTTTTATATCAATTAAACGTGAAATTTTTTTGTTAGTATTTTACCCTGTAAGAACCACCTGTATATGAAAGATTAGAAAGTTAACTTACTTCAAATTGATTATCGATTTTTCCAGGGGGGTTAAATAAAGCAGGCAAAGTACAAGCTTATGCTAAGGAAAGTCACCATATATTGGCAGTGCTAGGTGGCTTATTTTCAGCAATAACTGGTGGAATCAGCTATTGTCTTATTCGAGCAGGAGCCAGAGAAACAGATCAACCTATGTACAATTTTTTACATGAGCATGCTTATACTATAGATCGACATATTCTGTCATTTGCAGGCCTTTCCATGAATGAACTGGAGCATAGATGCAGTTTTTTTTTTTTAAAATTTGATCATAGCTTGAATCTTGAAATGCATTAAAACATATCTAAATACAATGATACAAAAGTCTTTCTTCTCTCTCTCATGCTGAAGAAACCTTGGGAAAATTATTGCATTCAGTATGATATATTTTAGTCCTCTCAGATCGTGATGTAAATTGGCTCCCTTACTCTTTTGTGGAAGTGGATAAGTGTAACCTTGAAAATATCGTGATGAAGATAGTCTTCTCTGGAAATTGTGTATACGACTTATTGCTTCTGTCGCATCTACTTTTCAGGGCGACTGTCTTTTCATTTGCCTTGCTGGCTAGCCCTGCTGCTGGAATCTGTGCATTTTCCTTTGAGGTAGGTTCATGGAACTTGGTGTGTTTCCTTTGAAGTAAATTCTTGGTTCACTCAGCTTAAAATAGCAGGCTCTTGGCTATGTGTGTAAAACTTACTATAGATTTGACCTAATTCTGTAAGTTTTTGTTTAGGATCAGGAAATATTGACCTTAATCTTTGATACCTATATGTCTTCAAGTGTTTGTATATGGACTAAGGCTATTTACTCGTTGAATATGTTGGTTGGATGGCTAGATACTGTACAATCCAGCGCAGGGCACGAGCTTGTATCAGACGTGTGCCCACCCCAAAATCTGCATTTTCATTATTTTATGTACTGACCAAGTACATCAGATTATTTCCCAATGCTGATGTGGACATTGGTTTACACATGCCACTATCGACATCAGTTTACACTTGCCTCCGCCACTGCAATTTCACATTTATTTCTATCTTTATGATGCAGGATTTTGTGCTGCCTAGTGTTTACACAGTTTTCCTGATGGCGGTATTTGGTGTGCTGGCCTTTCTGGCAGAGGTGATCCTAGCATTTGTTGTGCTTATTTATCTCCACTGTTACCAAGCTTTGATTACAGTCACTAAATAGTCCTCCCCTAAACCTCTCTCTCTGTCGGGTCTCCTGACTTGCTATAGCATTTTTTCTGGGGTCTGACTCCGGTGTTGAATTGCAGCTGCTGTTGGCGCGTGCTCTTCAGCTTGAAAAGACTAGCAAAGTTTCAAACATCCAGTTCATTGAGGTACTCTTTTTGCTTCAATTATTGCTCTGTCCTTGTCGATGGCTGAAGCGTATATCGGCCACATTAAATTTTTATTTTTTCTATTACTAGCTGCAAGGTTCTAATTAGTCATAGTATTCCGATTAGAGGAGCATATGCATCTTATACCCAATTGCACAAGTAATTTTGACAATGCTTGATGTGCCTCCCTCAGTGCATCCACTATGATTTCAGCTGGTTGTGATCAGTTTATCTTACTTCATTATTGATGAAGGATATGTTGATTTTGGATTGAAGTTTTTGCATCAATGACAATGACTTACAATCCTTTACTATCATTTCTGTCGTTTAACATGCTATGATCATACATCAATGACTTATCCACATCCTTACTTCCATTTCTTATTAGGTTGCGCTATCACAGTTATGGGGAATTGGCGCACGAAGGCTATCTCCATCTTTTGGGCGGCTTGTTGGGTGTTTTCTCATCCTAATTTCAGCGTGCAGCACCATGTACAATGGACCCGATAAAGAGACTACCTAAGGTGAAACGATAGCAAAAGGCATTCTTTTAGTTCCATTTCACAAGCAAACATTCGCCAGTCGCCACCAGGTGCACTCATTCTTTGTAGCTGTCGGAAAAATGTTGCACAGAAATGAACCGGGGCTATTATTGCCCCTAACTGGTTTTTAACTCTTGGCATTTGCAAACTCAACGGTATTTTGAAGGCAAGAGGCCGTCGACTTTTTGTAACTAGAGAAGGTCATGAAAAGAAATATACACGCTCACTCTTCGGAGCAGCTGCTTACAGATCATTACTCTGAAAGTCTTCTTGGAAAAACAAAGGATGATGAATGGGGTTCTGGAGTAAACTTTCACTTCACAACGCGTTGACTAGAGTTTAAAGTTCCGTGGCCTCGTATTTTGCTCTTCTTGATGATTCGCAGTATTTTCTTGCACTGCACCGTGCATATGTGATGTCGGCATACGTACAACTGTACCGAGTGGCATGTAGACAAACTCAATGTGTCCCATTAAGACTCTCGGCCCTTTGCGGGTGTGTATGGGCTCTCGTGCACGAGAATAACATATTTCTCGAGGAATGCGTCTTTAGATTTACGAGGGCCGCGCTGTTATTTGGGAATTGTTTTGTCGGCCATAGGCAAATGAAAATCCTAGAAACGAGGACGATAGGACAAAACAGAGGACCAGACGGTCCGGGCGATAGGATCTCCCCGCTCGTCTCTTCTCCATGTCGCAGAGATCATCAATTCTGCGATCAAACCGAGGTCTACCTCTCGTACCTTGCACCGTCGTTTTCTCCGAGGGCGAAGCCAAGCTCCTGAGTCATCTTCCAGCAAACAGCGACAACCCTTGTTTTCCCCCTTCCCAGATCAG
The DNA here is from genome assembly GCA_014182575.1 of Eucalyptus decipiens. Lineage (NCBI taxonomy): Eukaryota > Viridiplantae > Streptophyta > Magnoliopsida > Myrtales > Myrtaceae > Eucalyptus > Eucalyptus decipiens. The sequence goes on along the minus strand of CM024609.1, from coordinate 31,196,508 downwards.
GACAAGGATCTGTCGGTGCCGTACTGCTGGTTAACGTTCGAAATTCGGAGCGAGAGATCGGGTGGTGAAATGCTGTACAGATCAATCATCATGGCATCACGAGGCTCGTGATAGAATGGATCCAAGAGCTTAATTCGTTGTACTTCCGAGTCATATGCCACCGAGAAACATAATCACCAGTTTAATCAGCGACTGGGGTGGAACATGTGCAAATTACGGACGAGATGGCATCAGAATGTCTCGAGGTCTCTCTTTTTCCTGTTTGCGGCAGGACAAAAAGAGTAAGTGCTCGGCATCAATTCCAGCGGGCATTTCCACGGAAAATTTCACATTCCACGCAACGGATCTATATCTATTCCAAGCCTTGATTTCAAGGCGTCGGGCAATGCCGTGGAACTAAAAGGTCGGCAAGCTCGTTGCTACTTCGGCATTTAATTTCACCAGGAAATCTCAATGCGGGTTACCTGCGCATGATTTAGCATCTCTCATACAGTTGTGTCGATAAGATTGATAAATAAAATAAAATCTCTCTTATACTAAGCTCATCGAGTCTAAAAACAAGGAATCTGTACATTGCGGATAAAAAGTCGTGGCAAAAAGCGAGAGATCGCTCTTCGAATATCTATCGAGTGTCGAAATATAGGTATGGATAACAGAGAAAGGGCAAGTAAAGGCGCACTTCTTTTTTACCATCATCGCTCAAATACCCTTTCGCAGCAAAAAAATTAAATAAAATACTCGGGTGGGGGGGACGCCGCGATGCGCTTTCAATGAGCGAAGCGGGGATCCAAGGGTGGGTGCGCAATCAGGCCCAGCATCGAACGGTCGAGTTTCCGTGAACAGTACGTGCATGGGGACACGTGTGAGAGAGAGAGAGAGTGTGTGACGTGGGCCCACGAGTTTCTCCCTTCCTTTGTTCCCACGATGCCCTTGGGCTCAACGGCACTGCCCTTCCACCTCTTTATCACTCACTCCACTCCACTTCACTCCACTCCACTCCACTCACTGCCGCCCCCTCGCCCGCAGTTGCAGACGAGAAGAAGAAAACAGAGGAGAGAGGCAGTCGCTCCTCCTCTCCCAGCTTCTTCTTCGCTTGCTCTGTTTCTCCTTTGAAGAACCACCACCGACATTATGGACCGTCTTCCTCTTTTCTTCTTCTTCTTACTTCTCTCTGTTCTCTCTCTTGCTGGTAAGTTTTGGAAGCTCTCTTCTTTCCTCGTTCGCCATGTTTCTTTCCTGTTTTTTTTTTTTTTTTTTTTTTTTTTTTTTTTTTTTTTTCTCGGGAGACTTTCAAATGCAGCTCAAGTCGAAAGCTTTCCGGCTCACGAGGAGCAGAATGCCGCGCCCCTTTTTCCTCTGCTTTTCTCTCTTGTAATGGGTGTCGTCGTTTAGTGTGGACAGACGGTGGTTCCATCGGAGTGAACTACGGGCGGGTGGCCGACAACCTGCCGCCGGCCACCAAGGTGGTGCAGCTCCTCAAGTCGCAGGGCGTCCAGAAGGTGAAGATCTACGACGCCGACCCCTCCGTCCTCCACGCCTTCGCCGGCTCGGGGATCCGGCTCACCGTCGACCTCCCCAACGAGAGCCTCTTCGCCGCGGCCCGCAGCCTGTCCTTCTCCCTCGACTGGGTCCAGAGCAACGTCGTCCCCTACCACCCGGCCACCCAGATCGAGGCCATCGCCGTCGGCAACGAGGTCTTCGTCGACACCCACAACACCACCAAGTTCCTCGTCCCCGCCATGAAGAACATCCACACCGCCCTCGTCAAGCACAACCTCCACAACGCCATCAAGATCTCCTCGCCCATCGCCCTCAGCGCCTTGCAGGTACGCAGGCTGTCCATTTGTGTCGTATCAAGACATTTTCCTTCAGTCAGGTTCCGCGTTCTTTCTTCTGTTAGTGTAAAGAGAGTCGACGATTCGACACCCATTTTTATTTGTTTTGTAGGCCTCGTACCCTTCGTCGGCTGGTTCGTTCCGGCCCGAGCTCATCGAACCGGTGTTCAAGCCCATGCTGGAGTTCCTCCGCCAGACCGGTTCCTACCTCATGGTTAACGCCTACCCCTTCTTCGCCTACGAGTCCAACTCCGACGTCATCTCCCTGGACTACGCCCTCTTCCGGGAGAACCCGGGCGTCGTCGACGCCGGCAACGGGCTCCGCTACTTCAGCCTCTTCGACGCCCAGATCGACGCCGTCTTCGCCGCCATGTCGGCCCTCAAGTACGACGACATCAAGATGGTCGTCACCGAGACGGGCTGGCCCTCCAAGGGCGACGAGAACGAGGTCGGCGCCAGCAAGGACAATGCCGCCGCCTACAACGGCAACCTCGTCCGCCGGATCCTCACCGGCGGCGGCACCCCGCTGAGGCGGCAGGCCGACCTCACCGTCTACCTCTTCGCGCTCTTCAACGAGAACAAGAAGCCCGGCCCCTCGTCGGAACAGAACTACGGCCTCTTCTACCCGAACGAGGACAAGGTCTACGACGTACCCTTGACCGTGGAGGGTCTCAAGAACTACCACGACACCGGGAAGTCGGCGCCGGCCAGGGGCGGGCAGAGGGGAGTCGCGGCGCCGGTGAAGGGCCGGCGCGGCGGAGTGTCGAAGAGCTCGTCGGCGAACACCTGGTGCGTGGCCAAAGGCGAGGCCGGGAAGGAGAAGCTGCAGGCGGCGCTGGACTTCGCGTGCGGGGAGGGCGGGGCGGACTGCCGCCCGATCCAGCGGGGCTCCACGTGCTACGACCCGAACACCCTGGAGGCGCACGCGTCGTACGCCTTCAACAGCTACTACCAGAAGAAAGGGCGGGCCTTCTGGACCTGCGACTTCGGCGGGACCGCCTCCATCGTATCCCAGCCTCCGAGTACGTATTCCTCCCCCCCTCTGAACCCTACCGTATACGTATTTTTGCACCGTATTTTGCGTCGTATCCGGACCTCCATGAGGTTGATAATGATTGAGAGAACATCATGGTGGTGTGGAAAATCCGAAGGTGGAGTCCAGGTCATACGAGTGAAAAAGGTCAAAAAATGGGTCCCGCGGAGGGAGCAACCACGTGAATGGTGGTAGGCTGGTAGCTGGGAAAATTAATCGTTCCCTTGTCCTTTTCCTACCACTGATCAGACTTTTGACCGGTCTTTGACTTCCCTGCTTGCTCCGTGCTTTTCCAGTTTCTCCACTAACTTGCAATTTTTAATTAACTGTACATCATAACGTAATTTATTTATTTAGCTAAACCCCGTTTTCATTCTTGATGAGATGTGCAGAGTATGGAAAATGCGACTTCCCAACGGGATACTGAAAGGTGATGATGGATGGATGGTGATGACGAGACCGGGGGAAATTAGGGATTAAAATTATTATTTTTAGCATTTGGGCGGGTGGGTTTTGAATGTAGAAATTCTACATTTTTTTGGGGGGTTGGGGTCCCTGTTGCTGATTGTATCTAATTCCAGAGTTGTCGTAGGGAGGTCATGAGAAAAGCTAATCTTCTTCCACTACTTGTAGTAAGCGTTGTCCATATTTGAGAGATATGACACTTATGTTTTTTCCCCTTCTACATTGCTTTTACTGCTCCTCCTGCTTGTATGCACGTTCTTCCTGACCCTTTTCGGCTTCTGATTCATGACCCGTTTGTGTCCACATTCGATTCGTTTTATCGTGGTAGGGCCGTGACCCGAATACCAATACCCGACGACAGAAGAAGAAGATATCGCATAAGGGGTCGAAAAATGAAGGTAGCAAAACTTTCACTTTAAACAAATGTCCATGTAGAATCTGGTCCGACCCTTTTATGACACAGTAAATGTGGAAACAAGATAAGATTACATTCAGTTTGATAATAATCGAGTGATATTTGCCTCTTCGGCTCATGTGAAGGTCACAGAATTAGGTAAGGGGGGCTCATGTGAAAGGTCACAGAAGTAGGTAGGGCGGGGACGCTACACACTCGGGCTGGCAATGGCAGCAGCCGCGACAGGACGACCGCTCAGTAACCACGGGTGTTCTCCGTCCTTTCCTTTTGTCCTTTTGTTTATATATGGTGAACACGAGGAGGAAAGTTGCGTCCATGTTGGCCCATGTGCCTTCCCGCCCTTCCTCTCCTTTCTCCTTTCCACACTTTTGCTCACACTGCATTTTCGCTCATCTTCTCTACCTATCTTTACAGCGATGGAGTTGCGCGAAATCTCTGGCCATCATCGCGATCTTTGCATCGAAAAAGGGTGGGAAAGAGTGGCCTATCTTTATATCGAAGGCGGAACCGATGGGGTTGCCTACCGGATCTTCTTCTCGCTGCCCAAAACACTGTATTTAGTTGCAAAGAAACTTTGATATGTTCTTTGTACATTTGGAACCCCACCAAAACGTTTGGTACCAAAAACTTGACTTTGCCAAGTTTAAAGTGCTCAATTTACGACGTGGAATTAGGTTTCTAGCGCAAGACTGTAGTGGACGTCACATGCGGATGCGGACAATGATGGGTTCTCGAGGTAATTTTGCACCACTGGGTGCACAAAACGAGGTCGAGGAAGTCATTGAGTTAAAGATAATCTCGAAATTCCTGACTCTTGAGTAGCTCGCAAGCTTTACATAGTAATTAAACAGTGTCTTGTCCCAAAAAAAGTTCTGACACTAAAGAATGCAGCGCAATTTTTATTTCTATTTTTCGTTGACAAGAAAGAGCTGAGTTCAACCTTTTATGTGTCAGGTCGGCACGAGATTGAGATATATGCAATGTGAACTAATTTGGGCCTAAGTTTAACGATGGCCCTCAAATTTTTAATCAATCTCGAGTTGGAAAATTATGTGTCACTCGATCCAGCAGTAGACGATGTACTCACATCATCGATCCCAGCAAAACGAGCTTGTCGTCGCCCACCGCCACCGGGATGCAAGTTGGTATGAAACGGGAATAACCCCTTACATTAATGAAGGGTCAAAAAATATAGGGGTCGGGCAGAAAAGATGAAATGAAAGAGCAGACACTGCTCACGGACGCACGCTACCCTAGGCTGGGAGAGAGACATGAAGAGGTGGTCCTCCACCATGGATCCAGAGAGAGAGAGAGAGAGAGAGAGATTCGTCCTGCCTCCCTTAATTGGCTTCTTACTGCCATTATACTCTCGCATCACATGGTGAACTGGGGGATGTGATGCTGAATCATTACTCTTCGAGACTCTTGTGCCAGACTAAAAAAAAAAAGACTCTTGTCCGCATCCTTTTTGACCCTGCTAGCCAAAAGAAAAAAAAATGCCTGCATCCCCACCGTTTCGTGCTTCTCCCCTTGATCCGACACCGTATCTGGACGTATCCTATCATGTGCTCGTATTCCATTACAAAAAAGAGAATTATAAAAATAGAGAAGGGGGGGCGGGCGCGTTTTGAGAATGGCTCACGATCCGACAATAATTATGTTCAGTGGCAGAGGGCATGCAAGTGGATTGTCCGATGGTCATTGCGAGGCCCTTTGGACATCAAAGCCCCTTTGGTCAAATGCTTTGACGGCCTAAGCTTGCGTGTTAGATCATTGCTGATTTCTGGGCCTAAAGAGATTGCGAATCGTTAACCTACCCTTCATTATTGATCCCTCCAGGGGCAAGAGATTCACATTTTTACGCTTTTTCGGTGAAGTGAAAAGATACGTTCTCCGGACAGTTGGAGCGATGTCTCGAAAATAATCCTCATCATCGACGAGCTCGAGATTCACTGATCGTTCTTCTCTTTCGCATTTCAAGCGCCAAAGTAAATCTGTCCCCTCTATCGCTCCCCCTTAAATCAGTATGTGAACGTATCGAAATCAAGTTTATGGAACCAACCTTCATGCTAAAGTGGTGGAAATCAAATCAGTGTAGTGCGGCGGAAATTCACGGTAGAGCCGTAGTTTGCTCTCTCAGTATTCAATCACTTCAACATCTACTCAATATCTAGTCTGATGGCGTTGACAGGGCGTATCACGCGGAAAACATGTAAAGCCAAATTCCCGAGGACTAATAGAAATGCAGTATGGAAACGAATTGCCATTTCAACATAGTGCTAGAGCACTTGGGAGAATTACATTCGCAAAAGGATATTCCCCTCAGATTGCACTAGACATGTAAGATCCCATTAACTTTACAATCCGCAAAATTCATTTGACCAAAATCCTAACACTAAAAAGTGCTGCCCTCCCCAGCTGCCAGGCCTCTAATATAACAATGGGCGAAAAACAGCTGATTACAGTTAGCGGATACAGTTATTTTGGCCGTTGATTCATACACACGTTTTATGCGAATTGGCACCTTATTCTTCTTGCTAATTAAATGAACTAGAGGACCCGTTGAACGAATCTGAAGAGCCCCCATAGAAGTCTGTGTCCTTCTTATTAATAGCTGCACGAGAGGAAAAACAAATAAGCACTATTCCTCAGCCGCGGCAAAGCAGTCAGGAAACTCATCAACCCTTTCCTACTAATTTTAAAGCAAGACGATCGAACTGCCTCCACCACTGGAAAGCAAAATATCTGCTTAAGACTGGGAGCAGATCCTCTTTGAGAATGAAAATGTCAATGGTGCATTCTTCAAGCTAGAAATATCAAATAACTCCATGAACCTTTGATCTGAAACTCTTGCTTTCGCTGCTGCAAAGCGCTGATACTCGTCGAATATGGATGAAAGACACCACCTCTGCAATTTCCTCAAGCAGCCCACCAGACAGCCCGTACGGTGCTGCGCATAGGAGGGAAAACCCCAAAAGTCAAAACCCATTTTTAAAGCAAAGCTTGGTTTAAACTGCAGCATTAGCTAGCTTATATAGATGAAGCAACATACCTTTCCTCTCTTACAGTGAATTAGAACAGGATGATTCCTTACATCTGCATTAAAAATGGCAAGAAGAAACATTAAGACCCTCAAACCAAATTTGATTACTGCATCCAGGTAAATATAGGATGAGAGTGAATCATTGTCGTACCAAGTAGAACCTTCAATGCCTCACGAATTGTCTCCTCCGGGATATATACAAAAGGTTCCTGAAAGCACAACCAAGATGATCGCTTTTAAATATGGAATTACTCTAGTCTCTAGTGTAGCTAGTTATAAAATAAGGTCTGCAAAAAATTAAGATATGAACCACTAAACAATAACGAAATGCACATATTTAACCCTAAAGGCAACACAGAAAAGATAAATTACTTGGACAGAACCACTCAAATGGACCACTGTCGTTAGTGCCTACATATGAAAATAAATCCAGAGAAAATAAATTATATAAACCAGCCTGAGGAGTTCTCATCTTTTAATCCAATTGGTTAGGATTGTCAACCAACAGAAACCAATAGCAACAAAGTTGGGGTTAGTTGATTTATTTGCTTGTAATTTATTGAGAGAGGTTCTAAACCTAGTAAAACATGAAGACTTTATTCCAATTTTTTCCCAGGAACATGTATCTCTACAATTATTGTTTAGCCATAAGGAAAAGTCTACCAGCCAGAAATTTCTATAGTCTAATTTCATGTATAGCCTGTATTTTCATATCTTGCCCTAAGAAGGCTGAAAAAAGTAGCCAACTTGTCCTCACAGAATGCTATGTTCTAGATGCAAATCTAGTAATCTGTATTCTTTCACTCATCATACTCAGATCAAGATCTTAGGATTGCAAATTCGGTATTAGTATCTTTCACTTGGAAATCGTCACAAATCAACATACCGCAGCAATGGAAAATTTAAGAAAAATAGGTAACGGACAAGTTTATGCATTCTCTGAGTGATTTTTGCAAACTCTGCGTGTGTGTGTGTGTGTGTGTTTGTGATGAAAATAGCAATAGCAGAAAGAGGAAGGCCCTCAATAAGATCGCTCATTGAGCAAGGATCAATATCATCAAAGAAAATTCAAATCTTTACAACCAAACTGTAGATTCCAAAATCTGATTGGAAAACTTAGTTCTCGACTTTAGTTTCTTTGGGTTACTTGATTGGAAAACTTAAAAGTTAAATAAGGAGAAACGTTCCAATTTCAGAAGGTCATAAGATGACGCTCAATGACTAGAGAAAAAAAATGAATGGAAGAGGCTCTCCAACTTTTTATGGAGGAGAAAGCAAAAATACTGAAGAAAATGCATCCACGTGATGAGTAGAAAAGTCGTCTAGAAACTTATCGAAAGATGCAACTTGTCAAGCTAGTAAGGTGCGGACCAACCGAGTAATGAGTAGTCCCTTCATGAAAATTTCTAAAGGACAATATTCAGTTGTCATTATCATCATTTCCGAAACAATTTTACCATAAAATTTCGCTGATTTCATGGTTTTGCCTTTTCTTTCCGGTGCACGGGACAAAGATACACCAAGTGCTCATCACATGACTTTGAAACCAAATCAGTTTTACAATGCATGCGACACCCAAAAATCAAGTAGAACATCAGCAAAATTAAACCCTACCAAACAGCCAGATTAAACACATAGATTGAACAAGGACATCTACTGACAATTCTTTCCGACTCCATCGTCTCAAAAAAGACTCAGGCTACTGACACGATATTACAGCACTGCCACTGTCGTTGGATCAAATTATCGGCCAACTTTTTCGGATTCCTTATCTTGAAAAAAAAAGACAATGAATGCATGTGACACTCATGAGCACTCTTTTTCTGGGATGTTCCCAGAATTAGGTCTTATCTCCCCTCTCTGAATATATACATAGAGGAACCCAATCAAAACGATGCCCATGATGCCCATTCAACTAACAAGATACCAATTCGGTACAGCAATCGTTAATGCAATTCAATGCCCCAGTGGCTGCCATCCTCCATTTGTCCTACTTTCCGGATAATCGGAATATGAAGGGCCCCCCTTTCCACTCAAGCCACCGAGCAAACACGACCGGTGCAATCGCAAATTAGACGGCCATAAAGTCGAGAAGATGCGAATTCAAAAAAAAAAAAAAAAAAGAGAGAGAAGAAGAAGAAGAGAAAAAAAAAAAACCCGCTAGCCACCCACTCGTACGACGGGTAAAAAATAATCACATCACTCGTCGAAAATAGCTTATCGAGCGGGTTACCGATGGAGCCAAGCTTCCCCCACGAATGCCCATTTACCAAAAGTAGGGACGAGAAAAATCGGTGCCCAACGAAAAAGAAGATGGGGAGGTGAAGAATAAAGAAATGAGGAAAAAAAAAAAGCGAACAGCGACGTCAAAAGTAGCGGAAAGAGCTCAATCCCGAGGGAACAGAATATTCACCTTATATCCCTCGATTCCGAATTGGAAAAGCTTGATCCCGCTGGACTTGAGGAACTCCATGTTCGCCTCCGGATACGGCTCCGGGCACAGGCAACTGCTCCGTCCGCCGCCGAACCGATCCGACCGCAAGACAAAACAAACGGAAGGCGAAATTCAGCACGCACGTAAACGGACGGAAATGGATTGGAAAAGCAAAGCCAAAAAAAAAAAAAAAAAAAAAAATCCCGCGTGGGGCGCACTCACATGATGGAGCGGAGGCCTAGGGTTTGGAGGAAGGCGAAGTTGGCGCAGTCGGGGAAGCCGGAGCGGAAGATGCCATTGTCGACCATCGCGAAGTTGAGCGGCGGCGTGAAGTGGACCTCCTCCCCGCCGGGCGCCCCGGCCGGCGCCGGCGCCGCGGCGGTGGCGGCGGGGCAGAGGTCGCGTTGGTCGAGGAGGGCCACCTCGATCTTCCTGCACATGGCTTCGGCGTCGGCGTCGGCGCCGTCCCGCCCGGCCGTCCTGTCCAATTTCATTCTTCGAGCTGTCGACGGTTACAGAGGAGAGAGAAGGCTCGAAGCAGAAGCTAGAGAGAGAGAGAGAGAGAGAGAGAGAGAGTGAGGGAGAAGGGAGGGAGATTTTTTTTTTTTTTTTTTTTTGGGGGGGGTGGTGTTGGAGGTTACGGAAGCGGTGCGCAGCGGGAAGTGGTGGAAAGAGGTGGCGACCGCGGCCAACTATTTATAGGGAGACGGCGGTTTTCCGAAAAGGTGCGGCACTCGCCATGGCGAAACTTCACGGAATAAAAGTTAAAATTTGACGTGAAATTTGGGAAAATTGATTTCCTTCTCTCTCTCTTTTCTTTTTTCTTTTTTCTTTTCCTTCTTCTCATTTTTTTAAAAAAAGGATATATATCATACGAATCTGGCCTGACGAAATTCATTAAAAAAAAGGGTTGAGAAAGCGCCGTAAAGGGGAGCTATTGCGTGAACTCGATAAGTGATTACTCCCTTTCGTCAAAGCGTTGAAAGCTTTTTGGGTCAAAGTAGAGACGTGTATTTTATGAATGCAATTGCAATGAACAAGTACTAAGTAGAGTACGCCAGATACTCCCGATGTCATTGTATACGATGACTTCATAGATCTAGCGTGGAGCTCACGGTCCAGAAAACCGAACGCTCGTCGCGAGAAAGGGATGGGGCCGGGGTGGTCGGGGTCGCGAAACCGGTCCGATGACTGCTTGAGATCGCCCGACTCGAGCATTCCGTTGAGTTCGAGTTCCGACTCGCCATTACTCAGTTCAATGGCCTGGCTGATCCAATTGAAGGCCTGTTGGGGCCCTCTTTTCTCCTCCCTTTCCGTTCTCACTCGTATGGGTCCGTTGCGGGAGAGGGAGTCAACTGAACATCACATCCACCGTCGAGAATTTTCTCCCGCATCCAATCCTCCCATTATTGTTCACTCTGGTTGATCGGGTTGGATGAATTATGAACTCGCACGACCGTGTTGAGTGAGCGATAGCCACTTAGTCACTGTACTTAACTTTGGCCAAAGTATGAAAGAAAACTGATAATTACATATCGACACAAAAAAATTTCAACTTACATATGTGCTTATGCATGTATTAAATGCAGGGGAGGTACTATTTCAAGCTTATCAAGCTCGAATCCGAGTTCTAGCTCTTTCATAGCTTGATTAATTATAGTATGATCAAGGAGAGCTCGAATTTCGAATGTTTGGCTCCGTTAAAAAGTTTCAATACGTGACTGAGTTCAAATTAAACTTGAAATACGGGGTATGTCTGGGAGTCGAGTCGAGCCCCAACTAGAGCTCGAATCCGATTGGCCTGAACCGGCAAGCTCCGGAGCCGAGCCCGTGCTACTCTGATGCCGTCGCCCCCGTATTCAACAGCCATCGCGGACAGGATTCGCCCACATGGCGCGACTCGCGATTGAATCTCTGGCACCTTGTGCGATCGAGACGAGTCCAATCGCTTTGGGCTGCTAAGGCAGTCAACAGGTGCATTGAACCCAATCTCTCCCTTCCAAAATCCTCCACATAATTCTCAGTTTTCTGTTTTAGCTCATTCTCAGTTTTCCTTTTTTAGCTCAACTACCTTATTTCTTAAAAAAATAAAAATGCGGTGCGATGGCCGACTTAAAAAAAAAAAAAAAAAAAATAGACCAGTGCCACTACTAACTGAGAGAGCTTGGGCAATCATTAAAAAAAACACCCGTCAAGGAAAATTTATAATTTCCATAATGATGATTCGCACGAAACGAAATAATAAATAAATAAAAGATTAAAATGGGTACGATAATCGATTTAAAAGAAAAAAGGAAAAAAAGGGGGAGGAAATTGATGTGTGGGGAGAGGGGAAGAGAACATTCGGAAGGAATATGCGGAGGAAGGGGTACAGCAATTTGGTGGGTTGCGCGCTGCGGAGGCGAGGCCCGGCCGCCACGTACTTAAATGATGGGAAAATGCCTTTTTTTATTTTTTATTTTTTTGGTGCTACGTGCGGTTTCACGCCAGAAAAGCGTACAAAAAGGAGGCGGGGGCGCCAGGCGCACTTTTGCGCATTTGGACGGAAGCCGGATCTCGTTTCGCCTCTCTCCCTCTCAGGCTCTCTCACCGTCTCTCATTGGACGCCCACGTTCGTTTCTTTTGGCCCCTTCTCCCGAAGCCAGAATTTCTCGTGTAAGTTCTCCCGGGCCTATTTCGCAATTATATATATAATAAATAAATAAATAAATAAAAACAATGGATCTTGTTGGTGCGCTTCGGGGTATATTCAACTTAGGTGCTCTTTTTAAAGAAGAGGAAGAATAATGAGGAGATATGTGGCATGTGATTTTATTTGACGAGTCCGAATCGGATATTTCGACCTCTTATGATCATCGCTCGATAGAGCTGTCAAGATATGTCATAAACGCTTTTTCTTTTTTAATGCATATTTGATGGATTGAGCTGTTGTTGTTATAAGCGAGTTATATTCGGCAATTAGGTCGTGATTGAGTTTAGAATTTGCTTACATCAAACCCACCTTTATAATCCGTTTGTCTCCATTTGATTTCACGCTCGTTTACTTTATACTCTTACCTCAATTTGAGTATAAGTTTTTATAAATTTGATTAAATATATAAGAGATTTGATCATGTAAGTTAGATACGATTCATTGAATTTGTATTGCACGGAATTTGTTATTCAAGTCATTTTGATTGAATCCACCCCTTTGACGAATCTACGGCTTGAATCCGTATGAGATTAGGCTCTTGAAAGGCGTATGCGCATACGCCCGTATGAGAGTGGACCCCGCCTATGACCAAGATCGCGAGTCTTCTCTCATTCGCAACGGAATTTCGGTTCTTCCCCCATCGATGGATTCCGGCGTGCTCGTCGACGTCCCCCCCATTCGGCCCCAAGATTACAGCGGGCGAGCAGGATTCCAACGGCGGCTCCCATGGGCAAACAAACACCTCGGTTCCGATCGGATGCACGAGGCGTGGCCCTTGCGGAGCACGCTTTTGACCCACGTGAATTTCCGACGTGTCACATACGAGGGCTGGCAACGGCCGTCGTGTCTCCCCCTCGGTCGCTTAGCGCCCTGGTCGGTGTGTTTTGTCTTTTCCGTGGTGCAATTTATCTCCTCGGGTAGCTAGCGATGATGTGTCCGCTTGTCACTGCTGACAGTTGCGTTTTTGACCTATCTGATCACCCCAAAAACGTCTCTTTACATGTATTCTAGGGTAGCCTGACTTTTGACCCCCGAATAGCAAAAAAAAAAATGTAGCCTGACGATTATAGTCGCTAGTTTTTGCCCGAATTATTCAATGCGTGATCCAAATTTGTGGGATTAATAGTGATCATGTCCTGTTCGCCGTCCTCTTCTTTTAATTCCTTGCAATGCACGTCGAGGCGGGATAGGATCCCAAGGTTCGTCGAGGTCAATAGCGTGTGACATTGTCGATCATGTATGTTCTTTGCGCAGCATTATTGGAAACGGCGTGGCTAGGGGAATATAGCAGACGACGGATGCCCTCCAAAAAAGTCGATTATGCATTAGAAGAAACAAACAGCCTCGCGGCAGAATTCTATTGTTCCATGTCTAATATGTAAAGGTTTTTTTTTTTCTGAGCGGGAAAATTTTTTGTGAGCGACAAGTAATTGTTGGAGATAAATGGACCGGGGATTTCTTTTACCGATAAATTGGTGTGAACTTACCGATCTTTTTGTGAAATTACTAGTTTCTTTGGGAGTTTACAAATGATCAGTTTTTGTACTAGGTCGCTAAGTTTTATCTACATAACTTACTAATGTTTCAAATTTACTAATTTTTATATGAAAGTACCAACCTAAATTGGAGTGGTTTATACACAAGTCGCGCGTTGTACCTAACTAGCTCAACAATGGAAATGCCCGCCTTCCAACTATAGACCCATTTTCACATCAAAATCTTCTGGCCTTTGGAAACTTTATCGGCTTCCATGTCTAATTTCAATAGAGTGATCTCATTTCTTCAATTATAGCAACTAGACACTACGAGGACAATGAAGGCTCATAAATCTCCACCGAGTCACCTATCTATGTTGTGGCTATGTTGGTTGCTCAATATCAATGACTTCATGAACAAGGGCCCCATGTGCAGTTTCAACCTCTAGTACATCTAAATCTCCAAAGTCTCCGCCTAGAGCTCCACAACTACTAGCTTCATGATTTGTTTGCCTGAGCTTATATCTCAAGACCCTTCTATTGAAGCATTGTAGTCTTGTCAAATATCGCATCTTTGCTAACTAGAATATAGGATGATTACGGATCAATGCATCACAAGTGATAGCCTTTCACCTTGTGTGCATAACCTGTAATATTGCACTTACCTGCACACAACTCAAGCTTACCCAAGAAATCAACAAGGGACAATAATGGACATTAGAGATTTACATTGTGCAGTTCAATTTTGATACCTTCTCCACGAAGAGAGTCGGTTGTAGAGAACTCACTATTTAATTGGAGAATTGCAAAGTTATAAATTGCTCAAATCTTATAGCCCTAAGTTACACCTAAACCCATAGTGCTTAGCCGCACTTAATTGTTCGATATAACAGAATCCATGGAGAAACTAACTTCAACTGGATTCTTAAACATGAACAAGAGTCCAATCTAGACTTGGAAACAGTGCTACCTAGGGTCAAGCATGATTTTACAGTAGAATCAGGAATCTAAGAACCGAATCAGTGGAAACCTATTTGATTCTAAGTTCCAAGGTATGTATAGTAGGTTCAAAGTTCCAATAATTAAAGAATCTATTTCGACGAATAGATTTTAAGTTTTAGGTTTAAGAAACCTAGAACCTGGACTCTGGAATCTTGAACTACTAGCCTAAACTTCCATTTTATAATCATGCAATATAAGTTGTGGTTAGTGAATTGTAATAGCAAGTAATGGTCATTATTCAGTATAATCGTTTAATTAATAATATAAGTGGAACATGAATAAATCCTACAACTTGTGATAAGATAGGTTTCAAGTTTTAGGGTATTTAGGGTAAGTTCCAAATTTCAAAAGAATCTACTCTAACGAGTAGGCTCGGGGTTTCAGGTGGAATTCATATGGAACTTAAAATCACTCACCTCTAAATTGCTATCCATGCATCCAATTTGCCCTTTCACGAACTTTAATTCGGGTTAGATTTTACATATTTGATTCCAAGCCACGACATAATTTCAACACAAAACACATACAAAACCCTATCACTTTAGTCTATTCAATCGCCCATCGCTTTTGAAGATGATTGCGTGTAACTTCAGCAAAGTGAAATAAGTGTACAAACCCAACCCTCACAATCACCCCCACAAGTAAAAGAAAGACACAGAAATTTTTGTCAAAAGCAATCATCTCCAAGGGTTATCGCAAGCATGATGTAGTCACGTGCTAAACTATAATCCCCGCCTTACCATATTTAACGATAGGACAATTCGTTCAAGTTCCTTTCCAAGGCATATGTCATGCTACAAAACTTCCTGAACGAGGCCGTGTATTACCGACGATACGTCACCCGACCCTCTTAATCAATTCCCCAAATGTTAGGCTAAGCTTACGGCGGGATGAGCTGGCTACAAGCGTGAACCAACTCGATATCCCCACAACCGCATATGATTAAATTATACCATCGATCGTGTCCATCGCTTTCCACGAGTAGATGCGTCTATTTGCTGCATAACCCACTAAGCCAGAACGAGAGGAGGAGCAAGTCGTCTCGCCGCAAAAGGAGGCAAATCTCCCCCAATTATTGATGCCCCGAAATCGACAGCGACCTTGAAATTCGAGGAGGGCCGTCGGGTTTTTCCTTCCCAGCTCCATGATTGAATTTTATATAATCGAGCGAGCCTCAATGCGCGGTCGAGTGATTGCGTAGACCGAAGTTGTCTGCCAATACGAACGTGCAAATAATTTGAGTCAGTTAAAATAATCGGCAGACGGTCTCTCGATCGTCGAACCCTTTTTGTTGTGTCACTGGCATCATGGCTGTCTGGTTTCGAGTTGGATCGAGGTGCTTGGTCCCCCTCACATGGTGCGCCAAGTTGCTTGGTTCACATTCGACGGCCGGACAGATTTTGTCTCGACAAAAAGCTTCCTCCTTTGTTCAAAGATATGCGAAATCTATTCGAGCAAATTGGGGTTTGCTCTTTACCTTTTCCGAAAGGCCGTTTGTTCGGTGTAACATCGATTGCTGTTGGCATCGTTGTTTCCGATTCGATGTTCGGATCGGGAGAAAACGCCTTTTACTTAGGGCGAATTCATTATGTTGACATCTCCATCCCTTCTGATTTTTCTCTTTGCTAGGAGATATTTCGAATTCGGGGTGTAGTTTTAGCCTCGTGATAGACACGTGTTCTCCCATCAAAACATAGGTGTAGAATATACGTCAGTTTTCCAAATTTCGGCTACATGTATGTCAATCGTGTAACGTGCCCCCTGGATGTTTGTTTTTCCTACTAGCTGTCGATAATAGAAAGTATATCGACAATGATGTGATACAATTGGTCAATTTTCTTACTTGTGTGAGATGTAAACCAACTAATTGAGATAATTATAAAAAAAGTCATAAATTTTTTTATGATTTGTCAATATAGTTATTTTGCCTAATTTTGACTAAAATTTTTTTTTAACATAAACACCGGTCATCCTATGTGACCTGGCCGACGTAGTCAATTTTTGCAAATTTTCTTTTTTAGATTTTCTGATTTTTTTTTTTTGTGTTTTATTTTCTTTTTCCACCTCGCTAGCCCTTAGGTGAGGGTTGCAAATCCCCCGATGGCCATAGGCAAGGGTTGTAGCCCTTGTCGGATTTGGGCGAGGGTTCGTAATGCTATGGCAAGGTAAGGCCCTCGCGTGTGGCCAATGACCCTTGTTGGAAGAGGGAAAGAGGATAAAAGAAAGAAAATAAAATAAAAAAGAGAAAAATGAAATAAAAATCAAGAAAAATTCTGAAATTCTTTAAAAAAATTATAAAAACTATGTACATCAATATCAATCATGTTATATAAGACGATCAACAATCACATTAGTGATTTTTTTTAGAGAAAATTGATCAAAAGAACCAAATCGATAAATTATTTAAAGATTTATAATTAAATTAATATAATTTAAAATTTTATAACGGAATTAGCCATCACGCAATAAGATCAAGACTTTTCGAACAATCCTCCTCGATACATATATCTAATGTTTTTACGTATAAATCTCAATAAATTTTTATACGCAAAATATGTCCTCGGTGCATAGAGCAAAACAAACATAAATTCTACTTTACTCCGGGGAAAAACGTGAACCTATCAATAATGACAAGGGATTGAATTCCCCAAGGCGGTGGTGCTACTGAATTGCGTCTAGAATCGAACTCTTGTATCCCCTTCGATCTTATCCGCTCGACGGAATCGAACGATCGAAATTATAGACCTGTCAAAAAAATACTTTGTGCAGAGTTGATTTCTGAATCGAGAAGGTTGACTGTCTCTTCGGAAGTTAATTTCTTGCGTCCTCTTTCAAATCAAGGCTTTCGTACACATGGAAATTATAGACTTGTCATGTCAAACAATTCGCAATTGGATCGACCCTCGGTCCCCGAGCCCCGATGCGTGTACGCATCTGTTTATCCACCATGCGCAAATAAAAAACTAATCATGAGATGATGAAGTAATCCGGAGAACGATAGGTGACCTGCCACGATGCTTGGCCAATGCAAGAATCTTACCTTGAAAAAGAAAGTGCAGACCCGAACATATAGTCGGAAAATGTCTTATTGTACTAATTTTGTTCTTCATATTCACAAATTTTATAAATAATCCAGAGAAATTTAATGAAATAAGGTCATCTTAAAAAAATCTCAAGATTCATTTTTTTTTCTCCCACTGTTGGCAAACTCCTTTATCTCCTAAAAACTCTCCTTTTTAGAAACTCTCTTGTAGGCTCTTGACTTTAGTTTCTAAAGCAAAGAGCGTACCTAGTTTTTAATTTTCTTTTTCTTTGTTTTGATTGTTTTTTCTTTTCTCTCTTGATCTGTTTTGGGAGTTTGTGTATATGAATAAATATATGTAGCTTATCTTGGGTGAACAGAGAGATCAATTCAGTCATTTGTTTAGTCGACAATCATTAAGGAGGATGTTGTAAGCTGCTCTCCTCTAATAATTTATATTTAGGTCTAGATTTGGAAGTTCCTTACAAGTACTTGATCTGTCGATATCTCTGCATAGTGATGGTGATGGGTACGTTGCCATTGCAAAAGTAGTGGAGGATTTCAACTTGTACTTATCATCGAATCCAATAATTTGCCAATAAACGATTACAGTGACAAATTTATTTTTGAGAGACGAGAGTGTGCATCTAGCTGCAAACTATACCTTTTTATTTGCATTCTTCTATTTTGTTCGACAGTTATTTGGGATTTGCTAGACTTGAAAGCTTTATATGTGCCTCTCAAGTATTAATTCGAAAAATGAGGAAATCTTTGTTTCAACCCAAAAAAAAATAAAAAAAAAAAAAGAATCTCAAAACCGTTACAAATTCTAAAAGAGTTAATAATTATGTATATTTTCTCAACCACGAAAGTATACATGAAATAAACAACAATTTAATTGTTAGTTGGCTCCGGGTGTCGAGTTTTCTAATTATAAGATCTCAAAATCTATAAACTTTTGGTAATTGACCCTATACCCTTCCCGCCTCTCCAAATACACCACATGTTTACATCCCATTTCAGTTTTGGCAAATCGGAACCCTATTAAACCCATATCGCTACCCTCTATGAAAAAATCTTGCTTTTCTTCTTTAGTTTAATTCGAGACACGCTATCATTTTCCCGTCAATATAAAACTTTAATTTACAATTCTTAGCATCAATTACTGGATACTAATAGGCCATCTAAATTTAGGCTCCATTTATTTCGTAAAAAACGTGATATTCTTGGAAAATATATTTTAGGAAGTCATTTTTCTAGTATAAGTACACTAGAAATGTAACAAGTTGTGTATGACACTTATTTTAGTGCCAATTTTTTTTTTTCAGATTACTTAAATATCACTTTTTTAAAAAGAAAAAATATTAGCTAAAGAAAAGAAAAAAAGGAAAAAAAATTATAATTAGATTTTTTATACTAACAAATGTTTCATTAATCATGGACTCAAACTTTTTTTTACCCTTTCTAATGCTTTCAAGGCTTCGCAAACTTACGTGACCCCATTCCCCCGTGGGGATTTGACCTCACCTCCCAAAGGGTGGCGTGCGAACTTCAAACTTGAATTGGGCTTCGATCATAAGCTTCAATGTTGGGGATCATAGCTCGAGCATCAGAGACCCAAGCATGGGCTTTATGGACCTAGGCACAGGCACTGGGGCTCGGGCAATGGAAACTTGGTTTTGATTGTCGGGAACCAACGTTGAGGGTTTCCATACTTAAATATAAAGTTTTTGGTCCAAATGCTGATACCTAACCATATTAAAAAAATGTTTTCCGAGTTCTTAAAGAGGAAATATTCTTGAATTAGGCATGGGTATTTTGTTGACTAGAAAAATATTTTTCGTTTACTCATTTTCTAAAGTGAATTAAACACCGGAAAATGAAATAACAGAGCCTTAGCCTAAAAGAATGTAATTTTACATGTTTGGATATAATTTATTTCTTACTTTTTATTTAATCTAAATCTTGTGCTGGATTCACTTGATATTTTGTTTTGTGGGAAACACTTTTAACTTTCACTAATGCTTTGATTTTTTTTTTTTTTTTTTTTAAAGTTTAATCTTGTGGTCTTTGCCTGGATCTAGGTGGCCGACCTCACCCATGGTCGGTGAGGATAGTGATGGCCTCAAGTAGACTAAGTCACTAAGCGAGGGAAGGGAGATAAAAAAGAAAAGAAGGAAAAATTTTAAAATTTTAAAAATTATCCACGTCATCATCAATTATTATTATCTATAATTTTTTTATCGTTATTTTAGGATATTTGGAGTAGAATTATAAGTTTAAAAGAGAGGACAAAAGGTTGCTTTTCTAACTTTTTTAATAAAAGGTCTTATCAAATATCCTATTGGACCAAATAAAGAGTCCCATCCAAATCAAATACGTGTCATTGTGGTCGAGCTTGAAGCCCCAACACCGAAATCTAAAAGCGAATGGCTAACGCCACAAAGCATAAAAATGGCCTACCTTATTGAAAGGAGAAAATAAAAATGACACTCTCTTTATCCTTTTCGTTGAATGGATGATGTTTTGCTTTGAGCGAGGCTGTGGATTTGGGACCAAACTGAATTTTCGCTTGCTGGCACGTCGAGTCGCGATCCAAGTTATAAAGCATAGTAGATGGAGCCATGCAAGAATTAATGCCCCTAGACCACACCTTTGATGGGTTATTGTCTTATTGACAAGGTCCCTTTTGTTTCAACATGTAGCGCCAATGATTCCCTCCCCCTCGCGATCTACCTTTCTCTTCCACGAATACAAGGTATTTTACATGTTCAGAATGATATAAAAAACGCGTGAAAACCGATCTTGCATATATTTCCATTTCCAGGATACTTGACCTCGTCCGTTGCCCTCTCTTATACTGTCCCCCTTGAAAAAAAATAAAAATGAGAAGCCCTGTAATCAGGTCTAGCCCTTTTTATTGGAGAAAAAGTGACAAATGGACACTAGATAAAGCTCCACCCATGAGATGTGTCGAGCACAAAGCATTCATAGCCGACGAGATAAGGTCTCTATCGCATCTAATCCGGGCATAACCACTCATCCAATCTTTTTTAAAGTTTAGTTTAGTTTACTCTACCTTGATGCGGCATTAAAGTTGCCCAGAGATCGCTTTCTTCTTCTTCTTCTTTTAACGAGAGTCATCTCCAACAGCTTTGACAATTCGCGTTTCGATTGAATCAAGCGTCAAGCATTAATGGCCGAATTACTTCTTCGAGTTCAAACCATGACTTTAAGGCAGATGTGGTTCTTAGTCATCATCCTTCATGTGAATTCAAGAGAAACAACACTCTTGACAATTATGGTTTCGCCAAATATAATATACTCTCACGCGATAAATGAGCACCAGTCAGCAACTCCGATTCTCTCTTGTTTTTTTCACTTCGTCTACTTTCCCACTGTCGTGTTCTCGTCGGCTTTCTCGATGCGGGTTTGTTTTCTACGTAAGATCGTAAAAAAGGATAATGTTTGGAGCCGACTTTATTCCTCAAATGCACATGAACTTCACGCAGACGTCCAAAGAGGAAGAAAAGTCTTGGGGAGTAATCAAGTCGTTCGGCACACTAAGTGTTGCTTGCACGGAGGCAAACGCCGTCATCTTCCATCTCTCGACCACCTTCGAGGAATCGAACACGTCCATTGTTTTCAAAGTCCGCAGCACATCCCCGATCCATCTTCGCCCCGATAAGAGCTGGCACGAGCCTAGTAATTAATGACTTGATCAATGAGCGAATCGTGTTACGCCACACAAAGCCGGCGATGTTTGACGAAAAGGCTGCATAAGGACGAGCGGTTTGCGTTGGGGATGACACAACAAATCATTCGTGGGTTTCGTGGGAATAATGTGCGGCGATATCGGTTTAAGGGATTGTTTAAGAAGGCTCTAAGAAGGCTCTAACCAAACTGTGTTTGACTTTGGCTTCTGTGCGTTTTAATTTAACGTTTGCTCGTGGATTCATCTGGAAGATGGAATTTAAAGAAGTCTTTCTTAAATGGAGAGATCGAGACCGAAAACCGCGGTCGAATGGGATCGCAATTTGTGTCCGGATCGACATTGTCAGGGGAAGCACTTCCATTAATAGAAAACGGATTAGGCAGATAAAGTTCGATTCTCGATTCTTGATTTCTGCAATGAGATAAGTGAGTGCCATGTGTTCTTTTCCCGGTTCAAAGTTACACGCCTCAGCAGCACGAGACTTTCGCCCGCACGTCTCGGCTGATCAGGTCATTTTTGGCGAGAGTTGACGTGCTTTTCGGAAAGAGATGTGTTGCTTCAGGGATTGCACGGACACTCTCCGAGCCTTGCCGTGTCGTGTCCGACACTCCGACACGCAGCGTGTCCGACACGCTCCGACACGTCCCGACACGCTTCGACACGCGGTCAACGAGTGTCGAAAAATCCGACACGTGGTCAACTCTCTTCGACACGCTCCGACACGCGAGTCCGAATTCCGACACGCGATTCCGACACGCACGGGTCAATTTTAAAAATTTCTAATTCTTGAGGGGTCAAAATATAAATATACACAAAAAGAAGTAATGAAAGAAGTAATAAAATTGCTATAAATATACACGCATGGGGTCAATTTTTTTTTTCTTTTCAGTTTTGGTTTTTATAATTGTTTTAGTTTTTTAAAAGTCTTTTACTATGAAAGAAGTAATAAAAAATGCTATATATGATAAATAAATAAATTTAAAAATATCATTTCAGCATTTTTCTTTAAACAATGTTTTTTTCCTCTAAGTTTTATGTATTATTGTAACAAATTAAAATAATGAATGATATTATTTAATATTTTTGTGTAAATTAATTCTAGGCTATTTTTATTATTATTTATTTATGTATTTATATATAAAAATATTTAATATATAACGTGTCGGAATGTGTCGAAATTCTTTATTTTTAAGAAATGACGTGTCGGCGTGTCGTGTCGTGTCGTGTCGCGTGTCGCGTGTCACGTGTCGGTCTTCATGGGTTTTCAGGGATTGATTTAATTAATGGAATCTGAGTTCTGCGAACTCGAACACAGTACATTACAGCAGTTGGAGCTCGTGTTTATATGCGTCGGCCTTGTATCGGGTTGGAAATCGCGCTCCCCAAAGACTAGGGTTTTGCAGTAGATGGCAGTGGCTCCCATGCAATCTAACAGAGAACCAGCTTGTAAAAGAAGGCTCCATAGCTTCATGAGAGTGCGAGCTTCGTTCCATTCAAGAGAGGTTTCTTATTCCCAAGCCACCTTCAAAGCATTTGTTGCCCGTTTATATGAAAATAATAAACTAACTCTCGGAATTGATTTAATTCTCCATTTGTTTAATGAAAAATGAATTACTTGAGAAATATTTTCCCAAAAATGATGACCTATATTACTTGAAATGATTAGTAAATGGAAATTTTTTATTATAGATAATAATTTATGTCTTAAATATCTTCGTGAACGATGCAAATGCATTTTTGTAAGCCATATAAGTGATTGTTTTTAGGAAACTCTTTCCAAATAATTCATTTATCACGAAACAAACAAAGCCAAGAATTGAAATTTCCAATATGAATAAACAGCATGAAGGCAATAGAAAGAATTACCGAATGACCTGAATCGCTACTTAGGCTATCAAGTATTAATAAATTTAAGACAAAACTAGATTGTGTCTAATAATCTTACAAAATATTGTGCTTTCATGCCGTGATGGATCTTTACTCAGATTTGATGTTATAAATTTGTTGCAATAAGTACGCAGTGTACTTTTTCCTCACATAATGTTTCGCCAGTCTCGAATCCCACAATGAATATCTTTCACTAAATGTTATATTTTGATTTTTATTTAAGGAAACTTAGGTTCTATGCTAGTATTGGATATTATATATATATATCTTGAATCCAATGAAATTGTTTAGTACAAGCTCAAAACCGATGATGACAAGTGCCGGAATCTAACCAATGGTTTAATTCAAACATACATATGTCAATATGCTAATGAGAACTCACTAAGATCAAGCAATTTACATAACGTCGAAATTTAATCGATGACACTTGATGGCAGAAACAACATCGGGTAAGAACTGCTCCTAAATAGATATGATGACACAACGTCAGAATCTAATTGACGACACTGGATAATGGAAAATACTGGGTAGGCATTGCTTTTAAATGGGCTTGAGGACACAACGTTAGAGTCTAATTGACGATGCTAGACGATAGAAACAACATTGGATAGGCACTACTCCTAAATGGGTATGAGGACACAATATTGAAATCTAATTGACAATACTGGACAGTATAAACAACATTGGGTAGGCACTTCTCCTAAATGGGTTCGAGGATACAACGTCAGAATCTAATCGATGACGCTAGACGGTAGGAACAACACCAAGTAAACAATACTCCTAAATGGGTTTGAGGACACAATCTCGGAATCTAATCGATAACGCTGGATGGTAGAAACAACATTGGGTAGACATTGCTTCTGTATGGATATGCAGACACAACGTAAGAATCTAATCGATGATGCTGGACAGAAGGATAATACTAGAATTTAATCAACAACACTACCTAGAATTTAGACACTTGCAGGAATTGAATCAACAATGGGAATCCAAAGCTACAACTAAATTAGGCTAGGCTAAGTTAACTAAAGGATAAGATAAATGACTTTGATGTATTGTTCGTCTGGGGGAGGGGGGGTTTCATTGGATTACTTGTAGAATATATAGGATAGACTGGTAACTGCCAATTGATTAATCCTTCCTTGAAAGCCGCTCCTAATTTCTCATATGTTATTTGCTCCTTTCTTAACTATTTTATTCACGTCTTGTTGTTTCTTGACTTGTCAATGATGCTCGCACGACGTGATTAGCAAGTAATAACCACTCTTTTGATTCTATGCACCCTTTTGAGCACTAGCTATTCCCACTTAAATCTTGACACCAATTCTACTTGAATTTTACATTCACAGTGGCATCTCTTGGCTGGACATGTGACAATCAACTATCTTACCATTGAATCACGCATCTTCACTTGCCCAAAGGTTCTCAAAAACCTTGACTATCTTTTGTCTCTATGATTGAGTATGGGCTCAATTGCTGTTATTGTTTTTCTTATAACTAGCATGTGATAGTGAGGATAATTTCGAATTTTAACACCTCTTGTGACTAGCATGTGATAGCAAAGGTAACTTTGGGTATCAACACATAAATATTGCTAAACTCACATTTGATAAAATATTAATAACTTTTTATGGCACTTATGTTGGCATTGAAAAGAAAATAAAATGGACATCATATACATTTAAGGAATGTGGCACTTATAATTTACCGCATCAACCAATTTAACTGATACTTCTTGATCATAAAGACGCACTTGGGCTCATTAATTTGACTTAGGGAATGGTAAAATCCATGTTGTAGATGGTTAGTATGGGTAGTTTATAATTTTCAAAAGTTATGATATCTACATATGCATAGTCTCGCAAAAATAAAAATAAAAAAATTGATTGAAAAGCCGAGAGCTTCCTAAGCTTGGCGGAGCAGTTGTAACACACGATGCAAATCATTCATCCAAAAAAGAAAAAAAGAAAAAAAAAAAAAGAAGCGTGAACAGAACATAATGAACCAAAAACATAAAATTCAACAAAGTGGACGGCCATTGGTCCAATATGGTTATCTCAAATAAATACTCTCTAATTTTCGAAAGAAAAAGTCTCTTCTACTCACGGGCAATATATATTTAGGCTTTGTTCGTTTCGCAAAAAACAACTTCTAGGAAAACATTTTCCAAATTTTCTGATATTCGCTTAATAGAAAATGAACTAGTCATGGAAAACATTTTCCTCATAAAAAAAAAAAAAAAAAAAAACCTTCTAAAAGATGGAAAAATGTTTCTTTTCATTTTTTTTTTTCAAATTTGCCCCTTTCTTAATTATTTTTCTTTTATTTTTCTTTTTCTTTTTCCTTTTATTTTTTTTCTACCTTCTTCCTTGCTGGTTTCTAGCCATGGCTATAGCAACAAGCCTTGAGCTCACCACTGGCAACCGTTGGCCTTGGGCCTCACCTTGCTCGCCCTTACACTTGCCGATCTCTAGCGAGGCTAGAGGCTAGCAAGCTTAGCGACAAGCTTGAGCTCACCACTCGTTAGATTGGTGAGATAGTGGCGAACACGAGCCTTTGGTTGGTTGCTAGCCATCATCATGGCCGACAATCGGTCAAAGATGAAGAAGACAAAAAAAAAAAAAGAAAAAAAAAAGTTAAAACTTAATAAAAATAATTAAAAATTGATTTTTAAAATATAAAAAATAATTGAAAATATATTTTTAAAAAATAATAAAAAAATTATTGAAAAAATGCATAGAGAAAAAGATTTTCCTTATCAAATGGCAAAAAAAAAAAAAAAAAAAATTCACTTCATTTTCATAATTTAACCGAACACCGAAAAATAATTACATTTTCCTGAAAAATGGCTTATTGAAAAATGTTTTCTAGAAACGCTATATTTTTTATGAAATGAACAAAGCCTTAATCTTAATTTTTTTTTCGATGGCTACATCATCACACACTGAAAGTTTCCATATATGATGGCCCGTCGGCGGGACGATAGTATAATAACTTTGATGTAATGTGATATTATTGATTCAGGCCTGAGTCCATTTTTGACCGCTGCTGGGCCGAACGACACTGAAAAACCCGAGCTTTTTGGCAATAAGCCCGACTGCACATTCTGCTCGAAAGGCGAAGTCATCCGCTTCATTAACCCAACGCGGGGACTCCTTTTTGGGCCAATTTGTCTCTAAGGCGTAAAGGAAGTTGCCTTTTCTTCTAGGGCGTGTCGGGCAAGGAATTTAAGATTCAAGGGCGTTCCCTGCCCATGTCTTGCTATTCCACAGCTCGTCCAATATCTGAGAAATCGCATCCCTCATCGATCTATTTAAGCATGGCAAAACAAAGATTTCTCGCCCTGAGAGAACAAATTTCTGTATCAGCAAGACGCGGTCTGTAGATAATTGCTAGATCACTGTACCGGATCTTTAATCAAAATCGCGTTGGCACCAGGCAACACGGATCGTTTGGAGAACTGCGCAAGACCAGTAAGAAGGAGAAAGCCAAAGCTTGCAGCATTGAGTGGCTGTGCATGCAAACCATGATGCCTTGGAATAGAACACCAAGCCAAGTGGTTAAAAGGTGGCTGGAACAGAGTGTCCTAGATTTTCAAATTTTGATTACTGATGTTGTAGAAAGTTGTTAGTGTTTACATATTAGAGTAATTTTTTATCTTGATTATCCAGCGGCTAATTTTTTTCTAATTAACAAATGTACAGTTTATAATATCCTATTTGAAAATTTAACGGATGTCTCGAAATCACTCATCGATAGAATTTTGTAAATCATTAGTAGAGAGTGATCAATGGGACAAGTGGCCTGCTCAAGCCTAAGATTATAATGTAAGAGTTTTTCTAATATGTACTATATTAATTGATATTGTAATTTACCGTTTTATGGTTACTGTAAATTGAGATTTGGTCTAAAGTGAGATAAAATATTTCTTAATTAATCTAATATAGGCTGACTAGTGTGGGCCGAGTTCATCTTGGCTCATAATGAGAGAGCATGGCTGAAAACTCTATAAATAATGCTCAAATTTTTCTTCTAACCCTAATTCTCACATGTATCCTCACATAAAGAGCATTTACCTAACGCTAAAGGTGAGGGGGCCGCCTCATTGAGCCAGTGATACATAGGGCAATAGAGAAGAATGACTTGCGCGTGGAACATTAGTTTTCCACTTCCGCTTCAAGAACAATTGATTCAAAAACAAATGCGTTAATCTTTCTACTTAATTATGCATGTTCTTGTTCTGGTTATGAAGATATTGGGATTGCGCAATTTACATCCAATATGTGGTATCAGAGCCTACATAACCCTAGAATTCGAACGTGTAAAATTTTTGCTATAATTTGTGATTTTTAAGATTTTTTGTTAAATAAAAATAAAATTAAATCACAAATTCGGACTAGGCTTGACGAGACGAGGAGATCCGTGGGCGGTGCGTCGTCGGGGGAGGCCGCACGCGGCCCCACGTGCGGACACACATCGCTGGGGTGTCAGAGACGTGCCCCACGTGCGGGGCGTGGCTCGCGTGTGCGACGCACGCTGGTGCTGACGTCAGTGACTCGGACCCGACCCGATTGGCGACCGACCCGACCCGGTCAACCATTGACCAGACCGGTCGACCGGTTGGATCGGGTTGATGGACCGGTTTTTGACAGGAACCTTCACCTGCGCGTGAGCCCCACATGCCGCGCAATTAGGTGGCGCGTGTGGGCGCATGGAAGCTCCGATTGGCACGTGGTTGGTGACGTTGAATTCGTATGGTCCTCCTCTATCTTGTGGTGTATTTATTTTACATGTTTGATGATTTTATAAATGTGAGAATACATACAAAGTCCTAAATAAGTGTATTTTTAGTGTATTTTTGCGTATTCTTCTTGTATTTTCTGTGATTTTGGAAATACAAATGTTGGGTTACAAGTATCACATAAACATTATAAATGTGTGATTCATTAATAAAAATTAAAATTTATTGTGAATTGAAGCTGGCTTAATGAGATACAACCATTATGGGATGGTAATTGAACAATGTATTGAGGTGATGAGAAATAGTAAAAATTATGAAACTTTTGTTTCTTAAGAAAACTCCTTTACACGATGATAACTTTTGAATGATGGACATCTTAAGAACTTGTGACCAAACTGATTGTACTAATTAACACATCTACTGAATGTGGGTAATGCATGTCAGTTAAGTTATTGCATATTGTACCTAAACTCATCTAGTCACTTGTTAATATCCATTAAGTTGAACATTTTTTTATAGTTAAGGAGTATGGCAATATTTACACAGAGCAATAGTATCTACTATTATAGTTTAGATATTTGATTTTGTGGTTTGACTCAATTTATAGGTCACTAGTTGATGCAATGATATTTGTTACTTAAAATTGGCTAATATATCAGCTATTGGCCTTGGAGTCATATTTGCTTTATGAAACTTATGAGCAATAGTGAATCAGCTGTCAAGCTTGTTGATTTGGTGTACCCTGTATTGCTATTGATGTTAACTTGTGATAGATTATCTATATCAACATTCTTTTTATGTTGTTATGGTAATTTTTAATCGGGGTATATAAGAGATGCTTACTTCTTTGTTATGAGAAGTTTTTTGTGTTGTTGTGATTGGTGATCTTATTGGAGTATGTCTTTCAAGTTATGTGTGTGTGTGTGTGTGTGTGTGTGTGTGTGTGTGTGTGTGTAATTATTTTTTATTAATGAATAAAGTAATGTAATTAGCATGATATGTGATTTTAGTGATTTACTGCCCTATCACTAAAGTTAAAATCACATGTATATAGTGTATGTGAAAAGTAAAGTTTCTATCCCCGGTATGAAAGTTTCAAGTATTTAATTGAGTAGTGACCGCCAAAGTGACATGCTTGATTGGGTTTGAGAAATTTCGGTATCGTATATTGATTGTGATGTCTCTTGGTCTAATGTGTAGTCATATTCCCAAAGGAGATGATTGTGTATTAGTTCATGGAGGGATGCATGATTGTGTGGTGGAGGAGTGACTAATCTTAGTGGTTCATATGCCCAAAGGTAAGATTAGAATATATTTTCATAACTGCTATCATGTGGGAAGTGCACAACTGTATGTCATGTATTCTGCCCAAATGTGATTATATGATTATGCGTGTAACTTTTTGGATGTGTATTTGTACATCAAGTTACACGGTGCTCACATGATGCTAATTATATACATTACTTGTTTTTCAGTCACATTTTCTGTAATTAATAACTCTACTATTATTGATGTTTTTTACCACTTTAAATTTTAAGTTGTGGACATATGATTTATTATTTGGGAAAAGAGCAATAGAATTTGTTTACTGTCCATAAAGTGTTCCATTTTAGGAGCACTTGAAAAGTGGTTTACCAACTGATTGTACTACTAAAAGATGATGGAAGCCTCAGTGGCTTGAATTATGTCTTGTCTAATATCGAAATTAAGACACATTTGCAAAAATTGTATTTAAGTCATAATGACATATACATCTCGTATATGATTGAAAATGTTGTTTCCAAAAGTTTTCTATTTAAGGAAAATGACTAAGATAAAGAATAAAACAGTTACAATTAGTCTTAAAGGTTGTCAGGTTTAATAGTGGCCGTGAGTGTTTTGGCAAGTATGATAATGCGAAATAGCTTAAAGGGTCATTTGTCAAATTTTTAGTAAATTTTTGGGTGGTAAATTAATTATTATGCATAAAAATCTTGATAAAAAGATTTGGCCGAAAGGTATAAAAGCACCATAATGAACATGGTGATGAGTATGATTAGTAAGACTAATTTATCCGGTTTTCTGTGGGCTGATATTTTGAAAGCAACATTTTCATATACAAAAAGTTGTTTCTCATGCTCAATCAAGCATGTGATTAGATACCATAAAAGGCGATATACGATCTATGAAACATTATAATGTTTGGAAACTTACTACTTGCCTAAAGATCACAAGTTTATACAAAATAAAAGGATTTCAAAGAAAGATGGTGGAGTTTAAAACTAAACTTGTAGTTAAAGTTTTTAGTTTGAAAGAGGGATAGATAATTTATAGTGAATAAATAATTATTTTTTTTATAGTTTTTTTAAAGATTCTTTCAAAGTGAACGTGGTATTAATAGTTCATTTTTGATATGGAGTTATGTCAAATAGATACAAAATCTATATAGTACAACTGGAGGAATTTGCAGTAGATTCAAATAAACTTGTGTATAGACTAAAAAGTCTTATTCATAGTTTTAAGCAAATTTCTAGATAATATTATTAAAAGTTTCATAGTGTTGTTATTTTATTCAATTGGAAACAAAGCAATTTAATATACTATAAGGCTAGTGGGAGGAAATTTATTTTTCTCATACTCTATGTACATGATATTTTGTTTACAAGTAGTGACCTTGTGATATCTTTTATCTTTTGTACTAAAATCCGTAAGGATTGTTCTCATCATATTTTATTAAATTTATCTTAGAGGGCATTTGTTGATCGTATTTTGGAAATATTCAAAATACATCATTGCAAGCCAGGAATTGCTCTTGTTGTTAAGGATGATGGACTGAATCTATCACATTGTCCTTATTTGGATATTGAGAAAATTTAATTAAATGGTGTACCTTGTGTCGATACATTTAAAAGTATAATGTATGCTCAAATTTGCACTAGACTAAATATCGTCTTTGCGACGGAACTTCTAGGTAGAAATCAATTATACTAGGTTCTTACCAAGAAGGTTTTAAGGTACTTAAAGATGACAAAAGATTATATGCTAAATTACAGACATGTTCAATTCTTGTAGACAGTAAGGTATTTAGATGTAAACTTTGCTGTCTGTTAGGATGACATGTGATCAATAACGGAATACATGTTTATGTTAGTAGGAAGTGCAGTAAATAAAGTTTTATGTTTACTATGTAAGTAGAGTTTGTAATATTCTTTTAGGCTGTTACTTAGGCTAATAGGCTCCGTAACCTCATTAAGAAATTGACCGTTTTTAACTTTATAAATAGACCCGTACGGTTGTATTGAGACAATAAATTTGTAATATTATTTAATAACAAATGTCTCAATGGGTCTAAATATATGGCGGTCAAATATTTTTGACTATAAAGAAATAGTATAGAAATGTGATGTTATAATATAACATATTTTCATAGATGATATGGTTGTAGATTCACTAACTAAAACCCTACGCCTGTATGTGTTTGAATTACATGTTATTAGCATGGGTCTAGGAGTATCTTGAGATACTGTTATTTAGTGGGAACTATTTTGGCTTTATTCTAATAAAGTTCACATCTGTGTTCGTTACATTTAGTAACGGTTTGATATGTATCAACTTTTGCATTCAATAAAATATTTTTGAATGTGTTGTTATTATGTTGAATACATATTGATAAAGTCTCAAGGTATTGTATAAATCTTAAGTGAAGATTAGGGGCATTCGGTTATTAGCATTGTGCATATGCCTTGTTATACATAAAGAATAAGGCATATGTGGGTTCATTGGAACCATAAAAACATTCTCTAGTGATACAAGTTTTTGTGATGCTTAAGGTAAGAGAATGATGACTAACAAATGGGATCTCTCTATGAGAGATGTTATCCATTTGCCACACTACCTTATTGAATCCATATCAATAAAATTGAGAACATTCGTAACCATGGAAGGTTCTGTGTGTATACATACAGTTACCGCCATCATTCGGTGTTTAAGACTTTATGAGATATGATTGACTATTAAGAATTATCTCTGGACCAATGTGCGCACATATAGTACAATTTCAATTAATATAATCCAAGTGGAAGAATGTAAGAGTTCTCATAATGTGGACTACATTAATTGATATTGTAATTTATCGTTTTATGGTTACTGTAAAACGGGGTTTGGTTTAAGGTGAGATAGAATATTTATTAATTAGTTTAATATGGGGCTAGCTAGTGTGGATCAAGTTGAGCTTGTCCTGTAATTAGGGGGTCTAGCTGGAAACTCTATAAATAGTGCTCAAGTCTCTCCTCTAACACTGATTCTCATATGCATCTTCACATAAGGAGCATTTACCTAACGCTAAAGGTGATGGGGGCCGCCTCATTGAGCCAATTATACGGAGGGCAATAGAGGAGGACTTGCGCGTGGAACATTAGTTTTTCGCTTCCGTTTCAAGAACGATAGATCCAAAAACAGGTGCGGTAATCTTTCTACTCAATTATGCATGTTCTTGTTCTGGTTATGGAGATTTTGGGATTGCACAATTTGCATCCAACATATAAATCATAAGCCAAGGTGATCGGACCACTAGAAAGGATCTTCTTATCGGCATTAGAATTGGTCTCTCGGCCTGAGGGAAGATGAGCTCCAATCGGTGAGCTTCGATGAGGATAATCGCTAGTGAACTTTGCCATTGGTCTGAGGAAGGACAGGCGGAGGTCTATGAGGCAGTGGATCATTGGTGAGATTGTTGATTAGCTGGTGAATGGCGAAGCAAAGCTCCAACTCCCTTGGGTGCGCGCGCGCAAGAGAGATATTTGAGATCTACAACAATGATGCTTATATAGTCTAGCCTAAATTGAATCTCAACGATTAATGGTCAGGATTCAATCCCACAATATAAGATCAAAGATGCTTAGGGATTATGGGTGCATTTGGTTAAGCATTTCCAATGGGTTTTTGGCTTTCAAAGTCCATTGAGGAAATGCTAGATTGTTTGGCAATTATTTTGAAGTATTTTTCAAGAAAAAACCCAATATTAGTACAAAGATTGAAAGACCAATACTAGTGAGACTAACTTTAAGCTTTTAACATTTAGCTAAATGCTAAAACTCATTTTTTCTTCTAAAACTACCCTCACTCATTCTTCAAATTTCTAATTTTGCCCTTTTTATTATTTTTTTAAATGCTAAAAAACACTAAAAAAGTATATATATATAAAGAAGACCAACCCTTTACCGATTAGCAAAGGGTTATGGCTGTTGTTGATGTGTCGGTGACCATCGGTTGAGGTTGCCCAATGTCAGGCAACCTTCGACGAGGGTCGCCAAAGGTTGCATGACCTCGTATGACCAATGCACTATGTGACCCTCGCCAACGGTCACCCGAGGTGGGGTGACCTCTAGTGGCCCTCACTAGGGTTGCATGACCCTTGCCAAAGGTTGCCCAATGGCCATTGGCGCCAAATTTGGCTTGCCAGGGGCTAAAGTCCTTTATTAGACCGGCGAATGGTTTGATCTTTTTTTTTTTTTTTAAATTATATATATTTTATCATTATCGTCAAAATTTATATTTAAAAAGTTGCGTGTATTAATTTTTCAATTTTAAACAAATAAAAATTTAAAAACTAATATTACTTATTCAAAAGGTTTTTCAAATGTGGTTTTTACCAAACAACAGTTCTTTCAAACTCATTTCTCAAAGCATATATTACCAAATGACCTTTACATTTATTCAAAGTCTTTTAGGCTAAATTGCCTTGTATTTTTTTAATAGGCTTTCAAAATACTGAACTAAACGCATCATAAGCAAGTTGGTGATTGGTTGAAATTTTTAGTCACATGGGTTAATGACATGACATGGCACATCTAATGGTCTAGATGAATCCTCAGATGAACGAACAATATCATATCTTTTCTTAAATAAATAAAAAAAGATTAAGGACATTATGGTCATTTGGTCCCGAAAGGGAAATTTTGTAATTTCAATTCGGGTTGAGCCACTTGAGAGTGGTCGCCAGCTATTGGAAAGCCACTGGAAAATGGCTAACCAGAAGCCGGCTGAACCGATTGAATTGGTTTGAATAAGTTTTGACTGGTTCGTCTGGCTTGGGCTAGAATTTTATGCAATTAAGAGGATCTAATTATAAAGGATCTTTGTCTAGTTAAAAGACAAATGGGTTAAATTGAAAAGAAATGGTCCAAATTCGTCCAAATTAAACGAATAAAACTCTTTTAACAATATTAAAAATATCAAAAATTATGCACGGACTTAATGGGCACATGAATTCGCACTTTTTGAACAATTAGCGCAATTTTTGCAATTGCTATGCTTAATTACCAAGTTGATTGAAATTGAATCAATTATTATAACAAAATATTAGTTGGTTCAATTAATTGCACTCAATGTGGATTAACGTATTCAAATCGACATTGATATGAGCACACGAACTAGACGTCAAAATGAAATTTAAATTCAATGTTCTAATCGAATTTCAATTCATCAAAATTAAACTTTAGTCTAGAATGGTTTAAGTTAAATCATCTCAATCAGAATATATTAACCCTATTTTGCAACTTTTGGATGTGTCAAGTTTGCTAAATTGAGAAATTCCATTCAAATTTGCCAGAATTAGCCCCAGATTTGGATGATATTAAAAAAAAAAAGCTGATTAGGGGTATAATCATGTCAATCATGAAGAATTGATCGGCATCCTTGATTAGGGTTAAAAATGGAAATTTTCGCCTCAATGTGCCAAATCAAAGAAAAAGGTTGCACAAGTGAACTTAAAATGACCTCTATATCAAATGTTGTAAAAGAAGCTAAGCTAAAATATGACTAGAAATGAAGTAATTTTATTTTTGACTGATTTAAAACCTAAGTCTGAAAATTTTGGAAATAGATTTTTTGGTTGATTTTTGAGAATTTTTTTTTTTTTTTATGCCAAAGCCAAATTGAAAGTAAAATGAAGTGTTTTGTGGATTTTTCAATTTTTTTGGTTAGGTTAACCCTTTAGTGACTAATCACTAGTGAAAACTTCGATTTTTTCAAAATATTTTTCGGCCAAAATAAAATTGAGATTATTTAGGAGTTTTTTTTGTGCAAAAAACTAAATTCTAACTTTTCTATAAAAATGATCAAGAAATCACCCATAATGATGGGCCAATGAAAAAGAAATGAAAAACGACACTTTTTGTCAGAGAAAATGGTTTTATTGTGATTAGAAACTCTAATTCTGACATTTTATTTATTTATTTATTGACGTATCAATTGAAAATCAAAAATCAACAATACATATAATATAGTGTTTAGAGAATAACATGATGTGTCAAGGACTAAAAAGCCAAAAAAAATAAAAAATAAAAAATTCTCTACTTGCTTGGAAGACTTCCCCAAGGAACTCCATTAGGAACTAGAATGAAATAATCTGTAAAGGATTAAATTGAATTTATTTAGAATATTAGGGCCCTTTGAAAAGAAACTTATCGATGAGATTAAATTTGATCAATACTCGTGTATAAAAAGA
Source organism: Eucalyptus decipiens (assembly GCA_014182575.1). Classification (NCBI taxonomy): domain Eukaryota; kingdom Viridiplantae; phylum Streptophyta; class Magnoliopsida; order Myrtales; family Myrtaceae; genus Eucalyptus; species Eucalyptus decipiens. The sequence continues at coordinate 31,161,263 of CM024609.1, read as the reverse complement.
AATTCTCATAATAGATGGCAACCTATGGACCTGAAATTTAGTAAGAGAAAGAAATCCCATCAACGAATAAATTCTTATCATTAGACTAGACAATATGTTGAGTGTATCCTCATTCAATGGAAAATGTAATCTTTCTCCTCTACATACCTTTTTAGTTAACAACTCATTCAAAAATTTGAATGAATCTTTGAGCATATAAATGTGTTATATTGAATCTACTCAATACATCACTACACCAACTCATAAATCCTTCAATACTCTGAGAGGGGCTAAGGGCGCGTTTGGTAACGTTTACGTTCAAAATTGTTCAAGGGAAATAAAAAAAAAAAAAAAAAGTGTTTCTGTTCCGGAGAATAATTTTTTACCGAAACACGCGTTTGGTAAACTTGTTCTCGAATAAAAAATGAATAGAAACACGTTTGGTAAATTTATATTCTTTTTTTGTTTCTTTTAATTTTTTTAATATTTTTATTTTATTTTTCCTTTTTTTCCTTTCTTTTTTCTTTTTTTCTTCTTTTGGCCGGTCGCCGGCCTCCGGCGACCTTGCCCAGCCACGCGAGGCTTGGCCTCACCGGTGCGGGCGAGGCTCCCGGCGGCTGGCGAGTCTCGGCCTCGGCCGGGGTCGCGGCAGCTCCGGAGGTCGCGGCCCTCGGCGGCGTCGCCAACCCTCGACGGCCGGTCGCTAGCCATGGCCGAGGCCGGCGACCGGCCAAAGAAGAAAGAAAGAAAAAAGAAGAAGAAAAGAAAAAGAAAAAAGAAAAAAGTGTTTGTAAATTTTGTTTTGAAAGCAAAAACAACTTTGTTTTGTTTCTTGTTTCTATTCCAGATGTGTTTCTAGGAACAAAAAAATAGTTTTGGAACAAAAACTCACACAAACGAGTTTTTGTTCCTTTTTTGTTCCCAGGAACAAAAAAACAGAAAAAGTGTTCAAAAACAGAAAAAAGAAACAATAACAAACGCAGCCTAAGAATAACTTAGGTGGGAATGGCTGGGGTGGTAACAGCATCAAAAGAATGGGGTCGATGATGCTCATAGCAGCTCTAATACTGTGGTCATCCATCGGTGTGGACGCGAAGTTGTCATCCATTGGTGTTGATGCCAAGTTTAATTTATGGCGCAAGTTGAAGTGTTTAGCAATTTGTGTTTTGAGCCCTGCGAAACCTCTATGCATTTTGAAATGCCTCAATCATTCTAGAAAGTCCTTGACCTTCAGGGCATTAGATCACTATGATATCGGTTGTTTCTTGTCTACTTGCCTTGACCACCATCCTGATGATATTTTTTGCGGTGAGACCGAAGCTATGACTTAGCTTCTTAAAATCAAGAAAATTATTGTATAATCTTCATTTTTTTTCCTCAATATTTCATCGATATATTTTAAATGTGAGAGGGGTTGCATACTAATTTGTTTCATTTCCTTGGATTTTAATAAATGTGCTCTTGTTAAAAAATTCAATTTCAATTTTGATGTGAATAACTTTTTTAATCTCTTGTTTCATATTTGAATTTATTTAGACACCAAGAAAGCTGGAGTTGATGTGAAGGAGGTGGCAGAAAGTGCGAATTCATGCTCTCAAGGTTGCTAGAAGACCTATTCGTCACAATAAAGTTTGAAAATTTTCCTTTTTTATGTTCAAACAAAGGCAATTGAGTTAGTAATGCCTTTATTTCACACATCAACTAATAATAAGTGCCTTTTTCATTATCTGCTTGACCATGAGTGAAGTACATTGCTATGAAGTTTCAATTGTTATTAAATGAGTTTGCTCTCCATTATCTAACATTAGATTATGAGATATAAACACGAAAAAAAAGGGTAACCTCTACCAAATATCGAAGTCCGCTCTTCATGCCTCTTTGAATTTGAGTCGAAACACAATTCTGTGTCTTCATGCAATCAAAGTTTTACGATGGGCATAAGATTGTCAATCTCTGGCACGACATGAGATCAGTGAGCGCCATGTATTCAAAACTTTCTTGCATTTTTAATGTGTTAGATGTCTCAGCAACTCAACACTTTTGCGCGCACGCCCCGGCTGATCAGGTCATTGTTGGCGAGACTCGACGTGCTTTTTGGAAAGAGATGCCTTGCTTCAGGGACTGATTAGTTAATGGAATCTTCATTCTGCGAGCTCGAACACAGTAAAATACAAGAGTCGGAACTCGTGTTTATATGCGTCGGCCTTGTATCGGGTTTGAACTCGCGCTTGCCATCGACTAGGGTTTTTCAGTAGATAACAGCGGCTCCATGCAGTCTAATAGCGAACCAGCTGGTAAAAGAAGGCTCCATAGCTTTATGAGAGTGCAAGCTTTGTTCCATTCAAGAAGGTTTTCTTATTCCGAAGCTACCTACAAAACATTTATTGCTCGTTTCTATGAAAATAATAGATTACCTTGTGAAATTTGTTTAAGAAATTTGTTTAAGTCTTTGTTTATTCATGGAAAATGAATGATGTGATTATTATTATTTTTTTAAATGATGGCTTATATTGCTTGAAATGGTTAGTCGATGGAAAATGTTCTCGTTATATATAACATTATGCCTAAATGCCTAAATATGTTTGTGGATGATGAAGATGTTTTCATTTATTTATTTTTTGTAAATGATATAGGCGATTGTTATTAGGAAAATGCTTTCCAAATTATTTATTTTCCATGAAACAAATGGAGCTAAGGACCAGAAATTTTAATATGAAGAAATGGCATGAAGGCAATAGAAAGAATTACTAAATGACTCGAATTGCCGCTCAAGCGATCACGCATTAATATGCTTTAGAAAAATTAGATTAGACTTAAAAATCTCACAGAATAATGTGCTTTCATGCCGTAAATGGATCTTTAGTGTGATTTGATGTTGTCAATTTGATGGAACGTACGCACTTTACTTTTTCCTCACATAAGAACATCTGTGTAAATCCACTTTTGATAAAATAAAATCACTTCTTATGGCATTTATATTGGCATTGTAGAGAAAAAAAAAATGGACATCATATGCATTTAAAGAATGTGACATTTATAATTTACCGAATCGAATAACACTAAATACAATTTAACTAATACTTTGTGGTCATAAAGATAAACTTGGGCTCATTAATTTGACTTAAGAAATAGTAAAATCCATGTTGTAGATGGATAGTACGAGTAGTTTGTAATTTTCAAAAGTTGTGATATCTACATATGCATACTTTCACAATATATATAATTGAGCGAAAAACCAAAAGCTTCCCAAGCTTGACGGAGCAATTGTAATACGTAACGTAAATATTTGTCCCAAAAAAAGGTCGATAGAATAACGAACCGAAAGCGTAAAATTTAATAGGACGGACGACCATTGTTCCAATATGATAATCTCAAACAAGAAAATCTCTAATTTTCAAAAGACAAACTCTTTTCTGCACGCGGGCAGTATCTATTTTAGTCCTATTTTTTTTTTTTCTTTCGGTGGCTACAGTTTCCATATATGATGGCCTTTGGTACAATGTAATATTATTGATTTGCTACCGGCCCAAACCAAACTGAAAAACCCAAGCTTTTTGGCAATAAGCCCAACTACACGTTCGGCCTAAAAAGCAAAGTTATTCGCTTCGTTAGCCCGACACGAACTCCTTTTCAGGTCATCTTGTCTCCAAGGCGTAAGAGGAAGTTGCCTTTTTCTGGGGCGTGTCGGGCCAGGAATTTAAGATTCAAGGGCACTGCTAGCCCATGTTGTGCTGTTATCTCCATGGCTCATCCAATGTCTGTGTTAGCTTTGGACATAGAGAGTCAAATGCGAACGAGACTATACACTATATAATCTCAAAGTCAAATAGGTTGCTGATTTAACACAGGTTTAATGCCAACGATAATTAATGTAGAAGTCTAATCAATGATATCATCTAAACTCACTTTAATGTAATAATGAAAGCCCATTAAAATTAAAGTGGTTTATACAATATCAAAGATGGCTCGACAATGCTGGATCTTAATAAGATGCCTAGAAGCACTACTCTCTAACATAACGTTAGAATCTAATCAACGACGTTGGATAGTAAGGTCAATGCCCAATAAATGCTACTCCTAGATAGATGTAAAGACACAACATCGCAATCTAATTGACGATGCTGGACCATGAGAATAACACCTAACAAATACCGATTCTAAGTGCATATGATGATACAATGTCAGAATCTAATAGATGACATTGGATAATAAGGACACCACCTAACAAATGCTGCTTCTAGATGCGTATGATGACACAACGTCGGAATCTAATTGACGACGTTGGATAATGGATTAACACTGGAATCTAATTGATAGCATTGCTCATGATATAGACACTTGCTGGAATTGAATTTATGATGGGAATTTTAAGCTACAACTAAGCTAAACTAAGTAAGGGTAAAGTAAAATAAAGTAATTTTGTGTGTCGTTTTGGAGGCTCTTTGTTGGATTGCTTGTGGTATTTATAGATCAATATGGTAACCATCAACAATTGGTTACCTCCTCCTCAAGAGTCACTTCATGTTCTATGCTGAATCGCCTTATTCATGTTTAATTTATGACTTGTTCGACAATATTCTCGTGACTTGTCCTATAAGTATTGACTACTCCTCTTTGAGTTTGGCGCCTTTTTAATTGTTCTTGCTTATTTTCATCGTCAAGGGTGCATCTTCATCAATGATCCTTAGCTTCGACACGTGGCAATCAATTGCTTCATCATGGTATTACATGTCTTTGTTCGTTTGTCGAATTTCAGCTCAAAGTTTCTCAAAGTCCTTAATTATCTTTTCTTGTATGACTACTTATTGGCTGAGCCGATGTGGATTATGGTTCGTATACGGCCATGACAGCTATTTTAACACTCTTTGTCCCTCGTGACTAGCATATGTTTGTAGGGGTATTTTTGAGGGTCAACATATGCCTCCTTTTAAAAGAAATAATTCAGAATTTATTTCTTTTAAAGGACATACCTCGTTCTGCACTCAGTTTGCTACAGACTATCATTATACTTTTCTATTCTCTAACATATTCATAGCCGATATGAATTAACGGCTCCTGTTGTATCTTGACACATCTTCAGCTTTTGGCAAATATCTTTAATTTTGAATCGTCATCTCATCGTCCCTTTTTACCTTTGTCTTCTTCCTTAAACCCTAAATCCTTCATATTTTGCTTGTAAGCTTTCCATGACTGCCGAAGCTCCCAAATTTGAACCTGAATCTTATATTTCGAATTTCGATCATTGTTGATACTTGATTTTTAGTCAACACATCATAAAAAGGTAAAACTCGAGATTAGGGTTTTCGATTGCAACATAGTCCATTTCTCGATCAAAAAACATTGTTTTTTCATTTCTTTCTTTTACATTATCACTTTAAAGAGATTTCCTATTTATTTCCAAGAAAAGCTCGAAAAGTCAAATGGTTGACTTTTGAGTTGACTTTTGATCAGAGAGTTAATCAGTAAGTCAACCTCCAGTCAAAAATTGGTTTTTTTATACTGAAAAATATGTCATATAGTCTTAGTTTCACTTTAGCTAAATCGATTTTTGAAAAGTTTAAAGATTCGACTTAAAATCAACATTTTAAGAAAAATCAACTAAAAGATTGACTTTTGGTCAAATCTTTAACCAAAAAAATAAAAAAATCTGCAAAACACATTGTTTAGTATCATTTGATTAAGAACCTTGTTTTGCAAGTTTTTTGATTTTAGGTTCAAAATCACCAAAAACAAAATTATTTTCATTTTAATCATAATTATTATTAGTTCCTTTGACAACATTTGGTCTAGGGACTAATTCTAATCCACTCGTTCATTCAATTTCGAGAATTGTCATGTTGAAAGGTGAATTACCATTTTAAGCCTAATTAGAGGGGTCAAATCAATCCTTTGTGAATCGCAAATGGACATTTGTATTTCTCTTATATTCTTGAAATAAGTTCAAGTCCAGGGCCTGTTTTGAAAAATTCACTCGGGAACCTCTCAATTTGAGGAATTTCACTCTCTTGAATCTAAGAAAATCGAGCTATTGACTTCAGTTGGAGAAATACAAGTTCACCCATCCAATATTAATGTTTAATTTCATGAATCAAGGTTCAATTTCGTTATTAGACCTCGATTAATTTTTGACCTAGGTCTCGTGACGTCAATTCAAGGTCAATTTGGATGTAATAGATTATCTTAAGCATGGGCAATCGGTCGAATGTGTTTTTCAATTAATTTGTGATTTCGAGTGAGGTATTGCAAAATTGCCCATTTTAGCCTATAATATTTGATTACGTGTATCCATGGTCTAAGTTTGCTATTTTTCACAATAATCAATCAATTAGGCCAATTAAAAAAATCATAGATTGTATTTATGAGGTGTAATTGGCTTAATTTGATTAAAATTGGTTTGTTTCTCCTTAAATTGGGTAAGATTTCTCTTCAATTTGGTCTTTGCACGGATTTTCAACTCGTAGGGATGGCCTGGCCAAAACTGGTCATGAACTAATTGAATTGGTGTGAATTGAACCGACCAGTCCGAGCAATCATTGGTGGGGCGAGCCAATTCGGCCCTTTACTGGCCAGCTCTGGATCGTTAGCGACTAGTTCTTAGATCCATGCCATGCATATTTTACACCCATGCCCTTATTCCAAATTTTGCAAAAATAGCCCTTGAATCTTGTGAATTTATGATTTTGCCCCTAACTAAGCTCTAATCACGATTTCCATTTTTAACTCCTGATTTTTGCAAATTAAAGCCATCTAATCGGTCATAGCCGTAAATGGATCAAAACTCAAAATTTTGACTATTGGATTGAACTAACAGTCAAGATTTGACAATAAGGCCGTAGTATAAAAAGGTTTTCCCTCCAAAAAATCAAAGGGGGGATCATTTTGAGATTTTATAGATCTGCACAACTCAAAAACTCTCTGTAATTCTGTTTCTCTTCTCTCATTCCCACCCATTTTCTCTTTCCCTATCTCCTTCGCACGTCTGCCGTTGGTCGCCAGGTACTGTCCCCTCACTAGCGGTCTCTTTGGCCATGCCACCAATCAACAGCCTCATCAGACTTCCCTCATCCTCATCACAAGCTTGGCTCGCCTCTAGAATCGCTGGAGTTGTTTGTCCAGCTGATCCTCCTCACGGTTGTGAAGATCAACACATCCGCCAATCTTATGGCCAGTCGGATCACCTGGCCAAACCAGCACCGATCGGTGGTTTTTAGCATCCCAGACTGCTGCCGATCATCATCCAGGATAATCCTCGACCTTGCTGTGGTCAAGGATTAGAAGATTGATCGCTGGAAGTTCACCAGCGACCTTTTTCCCCACGGTGTCCCAAATCGGTCCTAATCGGACCGACCTCTTGTCCAATGGCTAGATCGGCGGTCCGATCACTGATCCAAGCTCCTGAGGAGTTTGTGAGGCCTATTCGAGGATCCTTGTGGTTTGAGGTTTGATTCAGCGACTTGATTTTATGCCTGATCACGCTTAGGTTCAAAGAAAATCGCAAAGGTAAACGTTCTAATCTTGAATTCGATGATGCGTGATTGGATTAGCCAATCGGGCTAAGATTCAACCCTAGATTTGCATTTCATGCCTAGATCTATAAGTTAGGATGTTATTGAATGATGAACTCGAGGTTGATTGAACTTGATTTGTATTGATGTGCAATTCCATGTCTTTGTGATGGACATATTATTTTGAGCCCTTCTAGATATAGAAAATAGAGTTCTCAAGCTTCGATTTGATAGGTCGTTTGTCCTGAGCGGACATGGTTTGGTCATAGAAAAACACCTCTGAAATCTATCAATTCTGCAGTCGTTTTTGGCTTCGATTTGGTTTCTGTTTTGCTGTGATTTGCTGTTTTGTTATTTTTGTGTCGATTATTGTGCATGGATTTTGGAAATAAATTTCTCATGAATTTGCACAAAATTTTCTTGTGTACGTCATATATTTTTTACCAGATTTTTCGAGATTGATTTGATTAGGTGAAATCAACAAAAATTGTCATAAGGTTGGTCTGCGCTACACTAGGTCGGAATTTCATTTGCTCAAAATTAAGGTTGTAGATGAGTCCATTTGACTTCACATCCTTTATGAAATTTGTAATATATGTTGTAAGTGTTCTAAAGAGGTATGATTGGTGTGAATTGATAATCACTTGACATGTCAATTGCATGTGCGAATCCATTTAGATGCTACTGTAATTTGTGCACCTCATCATGCGGTTCTGTTTTGCTATTTTCGTATAGACTCATGTAAACTAAGTTAGGTTTAGGTGTCTCATGAAAATTTTTTACAACGACGCATTCTACATATAGGATTTTTTTGGTAAGATTTTTGCATGTCATTAAATCATCGAAATTAATCATGTTCTGTGATGGTTATATTGAATTAGAGGCTTATCATGAGCTTACAAAAACTTATTTGTTTGGGTCTCTTAAAGATCAAATCATGCCTTGGTGTCTTCTCAACATTTGAAGTCTATGTTGCAAGCTTCGTATTCATGTATGGCATGCCACATTTAAATTTCATTTGTTATGTGAAAATCATGCACCTAAATGGCCAATTGCATTTGAAATTTGCTGAGCGTCTCATTTCTAGTTCTAAGTCATTTTGCAACGTCAATGACTTATGTGACTTATTTGCATTCTGACTTAGCATTAAATTTTTTACCCAAATCCTTTGTCGTATGCAAGTTTCATGCATTGTTTAAGAGCAAAGCATTTGGTTTTTCAAAATGCAGTTTTTGGTAAATTGTAATTTAAAAGCCCTTTGTGAAGTATCTTTCAACCTCAAAAGACAAAACCCCGTCGGAAAATGCTGAGGTATTTTGCTAGCCTGCCTAAGGGGTTTTAAGTCAAATACTAGCCTTAGGAAAGCTAAAAGCCTAATACTGATAGGGACCAACTTTGGACTTTTATTATTTGGTCAAATGTTGAAACTACTACTTTTTTTTTTTTTCAAAACTACTATCATAATTTTTTTTTTTTCAGTTTTTCAATTTTACCTCTCATTGTCCAAAACTACCCTCACCTTCACTAGAGCCGGCAAAGAGTTTAATATTTTTTAATAAAAATAAAAATGAAATCCAAAAGCTCTTTATAAGAAAAAAAAAAAGATTTGCCAAACATCCTTTACGCCAAAATAACTTTGCAAAGAATTTTTTACCAAATGCAACCTATATTTCTCCAAAAGCCCCTTTAGGCCAAAGATATTTATGTTTCTCCAAGGCCCATTTCTAAAGCTAAACCAAACGTAGCCTAAATGGTCTTATAGACTATTACACATGCATCATGTTTTGTTTTGCATGTGGTTAATTTGCATGTCTTCACGATTCTCTTTTTTGATAATCAAATTGACCTTGATTGGACTCGAACCCTCTTAGGAAGTATTATGACTTGTCTAAATCTTTGCAATGCGACTGACTTCTTGCAATTTGCTCATTGTTTGATTCATTTTTGATTTTTGTCAATTTAGGTTGGAAATCTAAATAAAATTTGGAACCCTTGTTTTACCCCCATTGAGTCTGATTTTTATTATTTTTGTCTTTTTTTTATTAGGGATTTTCAGGTTGAACCTTTAACAAACTTTGTTCATCACTCTTTTGTCTATATTGTGGTGAAATTTTGTATCTTTTAGATCTTGTTTACTAGGTCAAATCTCTATTGTTATATTTTGATATCCTGTTGTTTTGCTGATTTCTGGATGCAATGTTGCATGTTGCTGAATTTTTTTATTTATTATAAATTACTACACAGATCTTCTTGGGAAACTTTCTACACGAAAGTTATTCCTTACGGTGTCTCTATGTTGTGTAATTTTCTTGGGACATTTTATCTATGGGTTCCTTTCCAATTGTGTGGACTTTATTTGCCCTGTTCTATGATGTTTTGTTACTATTCTTTGCTGTGATTTCTTTCAAGAATTTTTTAGGTTATCTTGCATGTTGAATTTGTTTCACATGTCTTCATGGATTTTGTTCCTCACTTTTCAAACTTTATACTAAAATTTTCAGAAAATAAAAAGCACTTTAGTGTGTTATTCAAACCCTCCGAATATTGTAACCTTGTCTAAATTTTCTTGTTTTCTCTGTTTTGAACTTAATTTTAGTTCAAGTAATGCTCATTCACACACTTTTCATGTCATCTTTGAAATCCAAACCTTCAAGCCATGCTCTTGGCTTAATATTGATGTTGTCTAAAATTTGGAACATATTTAGGGTGTTTGTGAAGCTCAATCAGAGTGCACAGCATGCACCCAAGGTAGCCTTGATGATAAAATGTGTTCCGTAGCTATGATGCATTTTTGTTATACCAATTGCATTTTTTTTCCATAATTCACTATTAATTGTTCTTCAAATGATTTTTGAGCATCACTTGAACTTCTAAGACTTTCACAACTTTTGGTCCGTTTACTTTCCTTAAATGCTTGTGGTTGTGCTTGATGCATGTCGAATGAAAAAGTGATCCAATGTTGGTTCACTAAAATTGCTCGATTGTTTAAGAACCAAGGCTCAAAGGCTTGCTTGCATATTTGTTCCCACTATGCATGTGTTTTTATAGATGTATGCATAGGTACGATGCCTAATTCCATGCGTAGACCTAAAGACAAATGATGACCAATGACTGTAAGCCATAAAAAATGAATAGAGATAGACGTCTAGAGGGTCCGACACATGAATTGCAAAGGCCAACTCCGATACCCAGCTTGACTAATTTTGAATCTTGTCTCAATTGCCTGATTCTCTTTATTTGTTTCATGATTGTGATTGTTTTTGCCATGAATAGTTGTTTCTTTCATATCGTATGTACCTAGTCCTAGCATTAGATTAGGATTAGAGTAGGTCCTTGGAGGTGGAGGCCCATCAAGACATAAAGATGATAGAAAGTCGATGTCCTATCCAACCATATTTTTGTATTATTTGTCCCCGATATATGTTTTGAGTTGTCTTGTGTTGTTTAAACATTCGATGAGGTGTGGGTTTTGTTTCTTCCATTTTATTTTATTTTTTCAGTTAAGGTTGCATGTTAAATTTACTGCTTTCCTAGATTGTTCACTTGGTTATGTACTTTTCGCTTTGTTTTTAAACTTGAATTGTGTGCTTTCTTTTCTTTTTCTTAGAAATAGAATTACACGAAAACAACTATCTATGCGTGATCACTTAGTTAATGTAATTGACTTTAAAAAGTAAAAAATAAATGCATGGACACCTTATGAAACACGAAATATCCTTGAATCTAGAATCTTTAGTTGCGTAGAAATCGAGAGACAACTATTGACCTTTGATTGGATTTTCAAGCCGACTCACAAAAATGAGACTAGTGGCAACTCCTATATTTATTAGATTGTTCAAAATAACTAGATAAGAAAATTAACCTGTCATGAGGGGTATGAGTCTTGATGAGATTCACCACAATTTAGCATACTTGATGTGGCAATAGCCCATGGGATGAAGTAATGCCATCCTTGTGGGTGTGGCAACTCCACATCCGACCTTCTCCTTCAAGGTGTGTCGCCCATGCAGGTGCGAATCACAACACTTTCCGTTGTCATGCTAGGTACGAGCTTGGGACAGTTTATGACCGTGAACGAGCGAACTCATAAGGGTTCGTTTCAAAATGGTGAGGTGATGACGTCTTTTGGAATGCGAACCGTGATGGAACTTTCATGGTTAAATACCCATAAATCTAACCTTCTCTTCCCAAAGACTAAGGAGGCCAGGTTGCTAAAATTGTATTCTTAACACCGAGGAAGCCAGTTATTGTCAATTTTGACTGTTGAACATTGTAGAAGAGTATAAGGAAGCATTACTCCTTGGGCCTGCCCTTTTGGATCATGATGGTTTTATTAGCGATGGGCTTAAGGCCCGTCCGCCCAAGTTGGGCCCAAAAAGCCCGGCCCACGGGGATAGGGCCCGTGGATGAGGGAAGGTATAAAAGGGAGGAGAGAGAGACAGAGAGATGATACCTGTTGGAAATAGAAAATCAACGTACGTCTTTTCCTCTCCCGCGCGCTCTCTCTCTCCAAAGAAAAACAATAAAGCATATGGCGCATTTTTCTTCCCTTCAAATGCAATTTTGCTTAATCGGATCGAACAGGGCCAAGTTTCTCTTCCTCTATCGGCGTCGGTGTCTAATCTGTGGCTAACAAGGTACGCTTGAATCCGTGGTGTGCTTTAGGATCGGTGATACGTGTTGTTTTTCCCGGGCTCGTCTTCCGCATTGATTTAGGGATTCGATTCAGTGTCGAATCCGTTTTTCGGGGATCCGTTATTCCCAACATTGGTATCAGAGCCCTAGTTCACGTTTTCCTGACCCGTTTGACGTTTTTTGATTGATTTTTCGCAAAATTCTTTTTCGGCCGTACGGATCGGGGTGAGAAATCTCGACACCCGAGCGCTGTTCGGCCATTTTTCCGAGTTTACGTAAGTCAAAATCGAATTATGATGGCATAGGGAGAAAGGGGACGTTGAGACGAGTCTGGCGATACGTCGAACGCTGCCGGGCGACGCCGCACGCGCCCACACGCGCGGCTAGAAGGCGCTGCGCGTGGGCGCGACGCGCCCGGAAGCGTTGGCTCGCCCAGCGCGTGCGGCACACGCGCCGGTCGGCGAACCGGCACGTGCGCGCTGTCAGCCGGCGAGCCGGCACGCGCCGGTCGACGAACCGATGTGTGCTGACGTCAGCATGACGTCACCTAACGATCGGTAATCGCTGGGGTGACGTCATCGATGAAGTTAGCGCCGTCGACGGTTGGCCGGGCGGTCACCGGCTGGCGACCCGACCGGCGACCCGACCTGCGGACGCCTGGCACGCGTGCGGCACATGTTGAGACGTCAATCCGCGCACGCGTGCGGCACGTGTGGTCCGACCGGCCCATCCGGCCCGACCGGTCCGACCGGCCCATCCGGTCCGACTGGCCCGACCGATCCGGCGATCGACGACCCGACCGACGACTGTTGACCATTGACCGTTGACCGACGACCGTTGACCGTTGAAAAAAAAATGGAAAAGAATGTGTTTCTTTTTCAATTAAGTCTATGTGGATTATATGTGATCCCTTATTTGTTCTGCATTTGTTGCGGAACAATGCCTCCCGAGGTTGCGCACACCTATTCGCGCGATTCTGGATGAACAAAAGGAAAGGCTGTCTAAGTTGATAGGCGGGGCGGCGATCATCGATGGGAGAGTGGTGACTTAATTGATCATGTACTTCAAGTCAACGGGAAAATTCAAAAGGTCATATGGAATGGTCGTCCTGTACCACAGTCAGAGATGGTGCGATTTTTCATAAACACTCTTCCACCTGAATGGCAAGATGTGTTGAATCGCATATGGGATGTTAACGGAGCTGCTTCTAATAAGAAAATTGTAATGGATTTTGTAAATGAATATTACTGTATTGTTACAAGGGAAAAGATCAAGAAAATGAACAAAAGAGGATCTTTCCCAGTTTGTGTGCTGACTTTGTGTTAGTTGTATTGGCTGTTTTTTGTTAAGTGTGTTTATGGACATATTATGTAATGTTTACTACCTGATTGTTGTTGATGTAACAACCGATATCTTGATTGTATTAGTTAAAAGCATTATTGTTTTATTTGATGTCAATTATCTATCGCTTTATTGCTTTGGTTCTTTTGGGTTCTTTGTGGGTAGTTTTAGAAGCTTTTGTAGCTTCATAGAATTGATTTTGCATATGACAATCATATTAATGATAGTTTTAAGTTAGGATTTTTGGAAGATGATTGGAAAGATAGTGACCTTTTGATTCTGAAGCCTTACTTGAAATTATTCATTAATATGATGGGTCTATGTAAATAGGGATGCATAAATGATAGGCATTAATAATTCGTGCATATTTGTCGTGTGTTCGGATCAATGGCTTTAACCACAAAGAGCATAGTTGCCGAGCTGAACAAAGGTGAAAAGCTCAATGGTGACAACTATGAAATTTGGCAAATGAAAATCCAATATGTCTTTGGAAGAGCAAGAAGCACTTGAGGCTCTTAACCTAACCATGGTAGAACTGAAGAAGGAAGCACTTTGCACAGCACAAAAGAGACAAGGAAGCTTTTTCTGCGTGGAAAAGAAAGAACTCTCTTGCTCGCATCACGTTCTTTGGCGGCATGGAAAATGACGTCATGCGAGAGTTTAGGCGTTTTGACAATACCAAAGAAATGTGGGAGGCATTGGCAGCTAGATTTGGTCATACTTTGGTGACCAGACTGAGGCAGCTCACTATCAGGTTTGACTCTTACAAGAAGTCTCATGGTCAGACCATGAAGCAATATCTTAGAAAGAATTCAAACATGATAAATGAGCTGAAAGATGCTGGCCATGTCCTCACAGATGAGCAGCAAGTGCAAGCAGTGATTCGTTCCTTGCCTTAGAGTTGGGAGCATATGAAGGTGCACCTGACCCATAATGAAAATATCAAAACCTTCGAGGATGCAATGCGTCATCTTGAGCTGGAAGAGGACCGCCTCTTGGCGGCTAAGCCGGATGCTGAACTCTATCATGCTAGTTCTAGCTCAAATGGAGCTTCGAGCTCTAAGCGCAAGCGCCCTAACTGGTTTGATAAAGGGAAAGGCAAGGAAGAAGGTCCTTCAGGGAAGAAACCCAAGTTTAACCAACATGAAAGAGGAAAGCGTCCTCGCATGAAGAAGCTTGCAAGGGTGAAATGCTACAACTGTGACAAGAAGGGTCACTATGCTCGCGACTGTCGTGAGCCAAAGAAGGTATGCACCCCTTGTACTTTTCAGAACTTTGCTTTTGTGTCGAGTTCTGTGTTCTTAACTGAGTCTAATCCTTTGTGGACTGTAGATTTAGGAGCGACGGACCATGTAGCGAAGGATAGAGGATCCTTCGTGAAATTCCAACGAGTATCTACTAGAACTAAGTGGATTTATGTGGGAAACAACTCCAAAGCTGAAGTGAAAGGAATTGACACATGCCAACTGAATATGCGCGGTGGACGCACTTTGTTCCTACATGATGTGTTGTATGCTCCGGAGATTCGTCAGAATTTAGTGTCTATTTTAGTGTTGATTAAATTAGGTTTTAATTTGAACTTCTATAATAGATGTGTGGATTTATTTTTGGATACAAATTACTATGGTTGTGGTTATTTCCTGGATGGTTTCATTGTATCAGATATTGATTATGTTAATGCAAATGTTTGTTATTCCCTTCTCACGTCTCCTAATACATATGATAATGATGTGAATGTGTGGCATGCTAGACTTGGTCACATTGGACAACAGCGTATGAGTAGGCTGGCCAAAGAGGGCTTGTTGGGTAACATTGAAAAAGTCGATTTGCCCATATGTAAGTATTGCCTAGAAGGGAAAACGACAAGGAAACCATTTGGGAAAGGTAAAAGAGCTGAATTTCCTCTGCATTTAATCCATTCTGATGTCTGTGGTCTAATGAATGTGAGAGAAAGGCATGGGGCTGTTTATTTCATCACCTTTATAGATGATTATACTCGATTCGGATATGTCTATTTGATTTCTCATAAATCTGAAGCAATAAGTTGTTTCAAAAGGTTTATGAACCTAGTAGATAATCAATTAGACAAGAAAATAAAAGTATTGAGATCCGATCGAGGTCGAGAATATTTATCTGATGAGTTCAGAAAATTATGTGATGAAAAAGGAATAGAAAGACACTTGTCTATTCCGTATACTCCTTAACAAAACGGTGTTGCTGAGAGAAGAAACATAACCCTACTGGAAATGATTAGGTCCATGATGGCGCATGCTAACTTACCTATCACTTTTTGGAGTGATGCGTTGTTAACTACTGCCTATATACTTAACCGGGTGCCTTCCAAATTCCACTCCATATGAGTTATGGACAGGTAGAAAACCGGACTTAAGTTTTCATAAGCCATGGGGTTGTGCTGCCTATACACATGAGTCCTCTCACAAGTTTGGGAAATTAGGTCCCAAAGGAAAGAAGAGTATTTTCATAAGATACTCGGAACACTCAAAAGGGTATGTGTTCATAGGTGAGCAGGAAAGTGGGAGTATAACTGAATTTGAATCACGGGATGTCACATTCTTAGAGGATGAATTTCCTAAGAAGGGCAAAATAGGGGAAGATCACTCCCTATTTGAGACCTTGGATCAGGATAATGATGTTAGTAGAGTTCATCTGAGTGGGAGTAATATGAGAAGTGATGAATTGAATTCAACTCATTCTCAATTACAACCACATAATGAGACGACATCATCATTACCTAATCCAAGTGGGAGCATGATGGGAAATGATGTGCAGAGTGTACAATCTCCCATACGGCGAACAAGTCGCCAAAGTATTCCCCGTCGACGTTTTGATATTGAAGGGGAAACTTTTATGGTTACTCCACAAGATGAGGATGAGCCAAGAAATATTAATGATGCTATGAATTGCCATAATAAGGAAAAATGGATTCATGCAATTGAAGATGAAATGGAGTCAATGAGATCAAACCAAGTCTAGGAACTGGTTGATCTTCCAAAAGGACGCAGAGCTATTGGGAATAAGTGGGTTCTCAAAATAAAGCGAAATGTTAATGGCTCAATAGAAAGGCATAAGGCTCGCCTTGTGGCGAATGGGTATAATCAACAGGAATGAATTGATTATGAAGATACGTTTTCTCCTGTAGTGAGATTTATCTCGATTCGCATTATTCTGGCAATAGTAGCTAGTATGGATCTTGAGTTACATCAAATGGATGTAAAGACTGCTTTCCTCAATGGAGAATTAGATGAAGAAATATATATGGAACAATCTGCTGGTTTCATAGTGAAAGGCCAAGAAGAAAAAGTATGTCGACTTTTGAGGTCGATATATGGCCTTAAGCAGTCATCGAGACAATGGTATATACGTTTTCATAATGCTATAATGACATATGATTTTATAATGATTGATGAGGATCATTGTGTATATATCAAAAGATCTAATGATCAATTTGTGATCATATCATTATATATTGATGATATACGGTGCCGGAAGCAATATGGAGTTTGTTATCTTGTCAAGAGTTGGCTGTCTTCCAACTTTGAGATGAAGGATATGAGTGAGACTGCATACATTCTTGGAGTTAAGATTTCAAGAGATCGTTCGAAGAGATTGTTGTCTCTTTCACAAGAAACCTATATAAATAAGGTTCTTGAACGATTTCGTATGCAAGATTGTAAACTCATAGACACTCGACACTCCTATTGCAAAGGGTGAAGGATTGAGCCATAGAATGTGTCCAGGGACTCTACAAGAGAAGGAACAAATGAAACATGTTCTTTATACTAGTGCTGTTGTGAGCTTGATGTATGCTATGATGTGTACAAGACCCGACATATGTTTTGCAGTTGGAATGGTGAGTAGATACCAATCTAATCCAGGTCCAGCACATTGGAAAGCCGTTAAGAGAATACTGAGGTATCTGAAGGGAACTGCTGATTTCAAGTTGAATTACCAAGGAAAGGATCTGCGACTTGCAGGCTATTCAGATGTTGATTGGGGAGGAGATTTAGATGAAAGAAAATCTACCTCAGGATTTGCTTTCTTACTGAATAATGGCGCCATATCATGGAGCAGTAAGAAGCAAACGTGTATAGCATTGTCCACGATGGAAGCTGAGTTCGTGGCATTATCAGCAACGGTACAAGAAGGAGTTTGGCTTAAGAGATTTTTGGATCATTTAGGTGTTAATGAGAAAGCTGCAAATCCATTATCAGTTAATTGTGATAGCCAAGCAGCTATAGCGTACACCAAAGATCCAAAATATCATGGCAAGACCAAACATATAGATACCAAGTATAACTTTGTCAAGGATATGGTTGCACGAAAGGATGTGAACTTACAGTACATATCTACGCATAGAATGGTAGCAGATCTTATGATAAAGCCAATACCTAGATATGTGTTTTGTGGTCATGTAAAATCTCTAGGATTGCGTAGAGTCTGATGTACTGGATTGTAATTTCCCTGAGTTGTTCACAATTATGAACTAGTGTTGTTTCATTATTAATGCCTATGAATATTTGTTTGATCTTTATGCATCTTAATGCTCAGTGCATTATTTTAAGTTGAGAAGTATGTCGGATAGATATAAGATTAGCCCACTCACACGGGTAATCGCTTCTATTTACTGTGTGATAAATAGAGATGAGACTGTTTTTAAGCTTATTATCTAGGTGATAATCGAGAGCTCAAGCTTAAAATACGAATGTCGCCTTAACTAAGTGTTAAGATGAGGACATAATTCTTACGATGTCCGAAAGTAAAATATTCCACATATTTTACTTTATCTCGTCTAAGATGCCGATGTGAGTTCGATGAATTTTGTGATTGAGTAGATACGTGAACTCAAGTTAGACATTGGGTATGTCGAACTATCATCTGTATGGTATTGAAAGTGTAGACATACGCTCCATGGGAAAGGAGTTAATACCGTAATACGTATTTCATACTACGTATGCATGAGACGACTAATAAGAGTGGCAAAAAATTTGATCTCAACTTTTATGACGTGTGAGACTCTTGAGGAAAAGAGTTCCTCAATTTTTAGTGCCCTCATGACTTTTACTTATTCTCAAGATTTCTATTTAGTGTTTGATATCTTAGGATGTTGCCAATAGTCATGAATTGATTTGATCTAATGGGACATTTCTAGAAAAGCAAGCTGAACTGAAATTGAGAGTTTGAAGGAAAGAGGAAGATCGATTTTGGAGAATCACATTGTAATTTTTGTATTTACTGGTCGACCAATTATGACTGTCTTTGTGATAATTATAATTGTGAATACAATATATATTATATATATATATATATATATATATATATATATATATATATAATATATATATCATTGTTTTAAAAGAGATCAAGAGAGATATAAATGTGATCGATCGATCTAGGGTACTGCATACTAAATCTACTCAAAGCGTGACGCTCATTATGAGCTGCTATATATTCCTAACAGATATATAGCGACGAGCTCTCAAAGTATGCTGGTCGCACGGATTCTTCACCGGTATGAATGTTGAAGAGAGGTAAAGAGAATCATATTCGGCCCACCATGTGTAAGTGGGAGATGATGGTTTTATTAGCGATAGGCTTAAGGCCCGTCCGCCCAAGTTGGGCCCAAAAAGCCCGACCCACGGGAATAGGGCCCGTGGATGGGGGAAGGTATAAAAGGGAGGAGAGAGAGAGAGATGATACCTGTTGGAAATAGAAAATCAACGTACGTCTTTTCCTCTCCCGCACGCTCTCTCTCTCCAAAGAAAAACAGTAAAGCATATGGTGCGTTTTTCTTCCCTTCAAAGGCGATTTTGCTTAATCGGATCGAACATGGCCAAGTTTCTCTTCCTCTATCGGCGTCGGTGTCTAATCTGTGGCTAACAAGGTACGCTCGAATCCGTAGTGTGCTTTAGGATCGGTGATACGTGTTGTTTTTCCCGGGCTCGTCTTCCGCATTGATTTAGTGATTCGATTCAGTGTCGAATCCGTTTTTCGGGGATCCGTTATTCCCAACAGATCACAACCATGTTCCACCACCTCTCAAGTTGTGTTTTTCCACTAGGAGAAATGAGAAGATCCTGATACAATATTCCTCAATCAAGGATATCTGGACATTTGCCTTTACTAAATTCCGAAGCTTTCTTTTATTCGAAGGGAATCTTCGCACCTATATTTGCAGTTACAGGATGTTTTGCCAACCTGTTTGACATGGATGACTGCGTAGATCGAAATGGCATTAGAGATTAGCATGTTGATTCATGATTTAAATAGAGCCTTTGCAGGTTCTGTTGTCTACTTCTTGTCCCCATTGACCAATTGTTTCAATTTCCCTTATGGACCCATGTCTGTGACCCTTTTGGACGTATTCATTATCTCTGGGTTTGTTCCAGATGGTATTTCGGTAGATGAAATCGAAGCCTTAAAGGACTTCTCTATTCCTAATGATGTTTTATCTATGGAACTTTTCTGGATGAATATCATAAAATTTTGGGTCTTATTCGCTTCAAAAAATAGATTGCCTTTTTGCTTTATTGGCTATCGAAATATGTTTTTTTTTAATCTTGCCCTTAAAGTCATAAAGGATTTCTTTAGATTTGCTACCAATCTTGCGAAAGGAAAGATAGTAGCCTTAGGTCTGCTTGTCTTAGCTGTTTTATACAGGAGTCTTACCTATGCTGCCCTTTCAATAACATTGAAAGAGATTGAGGTTCTATTTGGTCTATTCTAGATGTTACAAGCATGGGTGGCTCTTTATTTTCCTTTCTTTTTTAGAAAAATCCCTCAAGCTCTTCTATACAGTTCATCATTGAAATCCAAATAGCCAAAACCTCAAAGTCTGGGTTATCGACTGCTTACCTTAACTCCTACGAAGGTCCTTAATGACACTTCTTCATTTGTTTATTTCCTTCAGGAGATACTAAATTTTGACCACGCTCATATCGAGCTTTCCCCTTATGATACTCCCGAGTTTTATTACCTTTTCTATGCGAAGACTTGGCACCTAGAAAACTTTGATATATTTTGGTTATGTGTACTTACTCCGGTTGACCTCACCATTCACCTCTGCAAAAATGGAAGATTCTACCATGGGTTTGAAGCTTATTCCCCGCAGTACTATACCATGCAGTCTCTATCAAGGTATATCAATGCCAATTGCTTATTCCATGGATTACCCTTTGATGAATAGAAAGAAGTACAACTCTTAGAAGAATAAGCCCTTTATCTACTGCTCTCAAATAATTGCAACCATTCGGAACCGATTTTCTCCAAATCTTGAAGTTTTCCCAGTTTCCTTAGGAGTTATTGCGGAATAAACTAGCTGGTGGTTCTCTTTCACATTTGAGAGTCCATATGAAGAAGCTATCAAGACTATTTTTGACTTAATAAAGCAATGCCGTCCCTTGTCAACTTAAGTAACCAAGAAAGACAAAGTAGTATTGGAATATCCTCTCAATCTTGATCCTCCATTGTATCAACAACACTTAGAATTACGGGTCGAGAAGTGACTAATACTCGTTTACCAATTTTGTCACAACAAGAGGATCCAGAGCAAGAAGATCCATGAGAGAATCCAGAATCAGAACAAGAAGTTTTAGAAGAAGAAGATCTTGGAGAAAAACTAATTAGGTGTCGGCCTAGAGTTATTAAAGGTATACTCGATTGATCTCCTTTAGTTCTGTTGCACTAATTGACTCTTCTTCTTTTGTTGTTTAGATACTCCTAATTCTTCACTGCACATTGAAGATGAAGACACACTTGGCACTATAATGTCTCATCTTAAGCAAAAGAAATATGGTTATCCCCTTTCAATGAGAAAACAACCTCGACCAGCTGCTGAAGATCTTACCTTATTTCTAGTTAAGGACAATCTCGTGCCTCTAGTTGAGCCAATTAGCTTTGACATCCCACTTAAGACCACAACAAAAGATCGCCAGGGTAGAGAGGCTTACCTTTTGACTTCTGAGAGGGTTGGAGTCGTGCTTACCCCTGTTCCTTTAGCTATCCGTGGCAGGTGTTTTCCTCTTTTTTGTCATGTTCTTATTTGTTTGTTCTACCTTTAAATATTGTCATGATCTTGAAATAACAGCTATTGATGCATCCACTAGTGGCGAGGACTCACTTCAACATACTTTTGTTCAATCTTTGATCGAAGACACCGTCATACAACCTAGTATGTATGAGGCCTCCTTGCTCTGCTTTGCTACATGGCCCAACTCTAACATTAACTTTTTTGGATATAATGGTTTCTGCCTCTCAAGCTTCACCAACCATTGCATTTTTAATAGCTAGTGTCACCTTGTCATAAGTTTCTCCTTTCACTCCTGTTGAGTCATCCATGCATAAGGAGAATATGACTTCTCCACCTATTCTGGCTATCCCTATTAGTGCTCTAGATGAAATTGTTCATGTTCTAAGTGCTAATGATTTGACCCCAGGAGTTTCCTTAGAAATGGTTAAACTTGATAATCTAATGAGAGCACAATTTCTATTTCTTTCACGTGGTGGTATGTCCACGATATTGAACAATCAGCCTACCTTTTCTCAGCTTAAGTTGTTGACGAGTGAACTGAACGAAGATGATATTGGTGATCTTCTGCCTCCAAATCTTAAGTTAGGGCTCAAAGACTTCTACAATAGGTTTTCATCTATCTTTGATACTTATTGTCAGAACCGGACTCGGTTGACAGTATTAACTGCTCCAAAAAAAAACTAATTTTTTACCAAGTAATCAAGTGAAAAAAGTAGAGCGGCAAGTAAAAGAAGATCACCAATCTCTGCAAGCTACCATGAATGACATTGTTGACCTTGAAAGGGAGGAGTACACTCTTGAGAAATAAAAGGCAGCGATTGAAAGGAGATTGAAAGAAGTTCGCTAGAAGCTAGAAATCAAGGTCTATGGCAAATCTAAAATGAAGATTGACTGCGCAAATCTATAACTATTCTCAAGGGAATGAAGGCAGAAGATTATGCTGATCGAAAATAGTTAAATTCAAAACGTAGTCGTGTCAGCAATGAATACATAAATCCATAACCTTAGTTTCGACCAACTCTTTTAACTGATATTTAACTGAAAGCCTTCGAAATGAAATCATTTAACTGATATTTCTTCTATTTGCTCCAAAAAAAAAAAAAAACTGATATTTCTTCTAGAATTTTACTTTGCAGCACCTTTGTTCTTAACTTTCTTCATTGCGTGCCAGACGGAAGTATGGCGGGATCTTCAAATGCCACGAACTCATCCACGTTCCTCACACATAGGATAATAAACTAAGTTAGTTACTTTCGAAGCCTATTTATACCCGGTGATCTTGTTCCTTCATCAACACTTCTGCTCACACAATGACAGGCTATTCTCAAAATTCCATAGATGTTGAAGTAACCTCTCACTTATTATGCTTAGATGCACTTTGTGTCCATGAGAAAAAGGGGAAGCTCTCCTTGATATTTATGGAACGAAGTACTGGGACTGGTTGTATTACTTTGGGTCCTCATCTTAAACTCTTGCTACCTTCGTCTCTGCTTACAGAATACTTTCCTCACCATTGTGAAGAAATTATACCTATACACCAATCTTCGATATTTGTTTTTGCTTGGTCAACCCCTAATTATTCAACTATTAGAAAAGGCTGAAGAAGGAAGTCTCAAGTGCGTGGAATGATGCCAAGATCAACAAGCATTTGAAGTTCTATTGCATATCTATTGACCCTCTGGATTATAGACTAATTGGTAGACTTTGTTGTTTCTGGTCACCTTCGACTAATTGTGTTTTCTTTCCAATTGGCCAAGTGACGGTCACTTTGCTAGATATATGGTTTTTGATTGGTCTGTCTCCTTTTGTGGAATTCGACAGTCAACATATAAGCACTTGTCCGTTCTTTGACAAGATTCCTCACCTAGATTTTCCTTATGATAAGTTCATGGATAGATTCGCCAAGACTAGTAGACCTATCTTTGCTAAGGAACATGTCGCTTTCTTGTTATGCTAGCTTTATTGATTATCTTTCGGTATTCTTTGTTGACTGTATCCCATTAGTTCATTGATATGGCTCATGCATTGGATTGGGTCATATGGCTCTTGTAGCATTATATCGAGGTCTCACGGATGCACAAACTTCATTATCTAGAGGTCACTCTGAACCTTTCTTTGGTCCTTTATGGATTATGCATGGCTGGCTACGGCGAAACGCATGAATCATATGTCAAAAGCAAATCGGGGCTTTGGAAATTCTGTCAAGCACTTTGTTCATTACCCAGTGATTTCTCCTCATTTTAATGCTTGCTTAATATGTTGCCATCTCTGACTGACTTTGATGTCTACAAGCCTGGGGTTGATGATAAAGCTTGCAACCCTTTGACTATGCAATCCAATGTATGCTTATTCTAGTCAAGCATTCTAGCTCCATACAACCTTACGCTAAACTTCTTTTATGGAAGGCAATTTTCCTCGGGTTTTGAGACATATAACCCATACTATTATGCCTGACAATTTGGACTGACCCAAGGTGTGCTTGTGCCAATAATATATCCAATGAACTTTCCTTTCTCCAAATCATGCCTTGGACAAAAGTAGTTAGAGTCGATATCATTTGTCATAACAAAATTACCCATAATGTCCTTGGGCATTTACACTTTGCCAACTTTTCGGGTTATCCCTATAACCCTACATTCTTCGATGAGTAGTAGAATGACTATTAGCTCCAACTATTCCCCTACCATGTTAATGGGGTCCTTTCCAAAGTTACCCAATTTCCTTTGGGCTTGTTGCATCAATTCAAAAGACCTTCAAAACTATTTGAGCATCAAGCACTAAGCAATTCTGGACAAGCAACTAGTGAAGGTAATTCCTTTGTTTTATTCATTTTTATTTGTTTATCTACTAAACCATTCGTTCAATGCAGATGATTCTTCCTCATCCAATGGGCAGATTTTAGGGACCTTTGACGACCATATGTCCAATTCACCTCTCTACCCAGCCGATGTCAATCATATTAATATGGTCCAAATTTCAACTGGTGCCTTCGATCTTGGCTCATCATTTCTCTTCTTACCTAATAAGCCAATTCCATTTGAGGATTGTAACTCTACTCAAATTAAATTAGCAAAACTCCATGACCTATTGAAGAAGGGTTCTGACACCATATATAATGACATAGCTGTTGAGTGTGAAATCATGACCCTCCTTGCTCTCTTGACCAACTTACCTTATCCTCTGCAGTTTCAAGCCCTTGAGTTTGCTATCAATGATTTTCTCTTTCTTTTGATTCTACTCTAAAGTCATATAGGGCATGGCTAAAGCATATAGAGGATATAGACAAGCTAGAAGAGAATGTCTTTTTCAAAAAGGAAGAATTATCTCGACAGAGGACCACTTTTGACATCCTGAAGGTGAATGACCATACCCCATTGCAAGCGTTATTGATTTAATCAATATTAATCATTGACCTAGAAGCAGCCTGTGTTTCTTTGGAGCTTAAACTGTCGGAGCTTGGGAACAAAAGATATGAGTATTTTGAAGCCAATTGCAATAGTGAAATGCGCCTACATAGTTTTGTGCTAGAGATAAAGCAACACTTAATGTAATTCTGCATATGTTCCATCCGTATTCATGGTTTTATGAACTTTATGTTTCAGCTTTATGTTGAAAATAAAATTTCCTATTTTGGCACCTATTTATTGTACCTTTTCTCCTTATTATCACAACCTTAGTATCTCTGGCGTTGCTCAACTTTTCATAGCATCCCCAATACTCTGTCACCGTTGTTAAAGTACTCACATCCTCATCCTTTATCATGGACCAAGATTCATGCGAATCACGTGCAGTTGACCATCTCCATCACATTTAATGACCATCGGCTCCTCATTCATCTCAACACCTCAACATATGAGTATCATCCATAATGGCCAATCATCATGTCATTTCAATTTCCAATATAATCTTAATTATGTGCATCGTATCAATCCATTATCCCATGATACACGAATCCCTATTTTCTTGGCTATATTGCAGTTACGGACGTTCATCCTTGATTATACTGGCTCGTGAAGGGCCGCGGCTGTTCGACTTCCAAACCTAGCCTATAATTAGTGCGGTCTATGGTAACCAGATTCCCATCCATCATTCGAATCTTCTACAACCACATCAAGTTGAAATGATGCCAAAATCTTCTTCTTCCTCCTCCTCTTCTCCTTACTATGGCTGCCACTTCATCACCCCATGGAGGGAACTACTCTCTTGTCTTCGTTTCACATATAACCTATTAACCTCCAAACTCGGCATCCTTAAGAGGCTGAAGAGTCTCATGACCCATGCTACACCTAGGAACCTCCTTGAGGGTGACCCTTTTGTTGGACGCAAATTGCGCAACCCCAAGATCTCTATAACCAGAACAAGAACATGCATAATTGAGTAGAAAGATTAACGCACCTGTTTTGGGATCCATCGAACATAAAGCGGCAGAATAAGGATTACCCACATATATCAAGGGGATTCACGCATCAAGTCCTTCTCCTCTATTGCCCTCCGTATCACTGGCTTAATGAGGCGGCCCCCCTCACGTGTAGCGTTAGGTAAACGCCCCTTAGGTGAGGATACATGTGAGAATTAGGGTTAGAGGAGAGACTTGAGCACTATTTATAGAGTTTCCAGCTAGTCCCCCTCATTACGGGCTAGGCTCAACTCGGCCCACACTAGCCAGCCCATATTAGACTAATTAAGAAACCTTCTATCTCAACTTAGACCAATCCCCGTAAAACGGTAAATGTTAAACGGTAAATTACAATATCAATTAATGTAGTCCATAATTAGAAAAAACTCTTACATTCTCCCACTTGGACTATATTAATTGAAATCGTACCTTATGTGCGCACATTTGGTCTAGAGATAATTCTTAATAGTCAATCCTATCCCATAAAGTCTTAAACACCGAATCATGGCGGTAACTGCATGTATACACACAGAGCCTTCCATGGTCACGAATGTTCTCAACTTTATTGATATGAATTCAATATGATAGTGTGGCAAATGAATAACATCTCTCATAGAGAGATCCTATTTGTCAATCACCATTCTCTTAACTTTAGGCGTCACAAAAAATTTGTGCCACTAGAGAATGCTTTATGGTTCCAAAGAACCCACATATGTCTTGTCCTTATGGTTAACCTTTCTTTATGTATCACAAGACATATGCACAAGGCTAATAACCGGATGCCCCTAGCCTTCATTCAAGATTTATACAATCTCTTGAGACTTTATCAATATGTATTCAACATAATAACAATACATTCAAAAATATTTTATTGAATGCACAAGTTGATACATATCAAACCGTTACTAAGTGTAACGAACCACATATGTGAACTTTATCAGAGTAAAGCCAAAATAGCTCCCACTAAACAACAGTATCCGAAGATACTCCTAGGCCCATGCTAATGACATGTCACTCAAATACACACGAGCGTAGGCCTTTAGTTAGTGGATCTGCAATCACATCATCTGTGAAAATATATTATATTAAAATGTCACCTTTCTGCACCATTTGTTTTTAGTCAAAAATTTTGACCACCATATATTTAGACCCATTGAGACCTCTGTAGTAAATAAATATTACTACAAATTTGTTATCTCAATACAACCGTATGGGTCTATCCATAAAATTAAAACGATTAACTTCTTCATGAGATTCTGGAGCCTAAAAGCCCAAGTAACAGCCTAAAAGAATGTTACTAACACTGCTTACATAGTAAAAGATGACATAGAACTTTATTTACTGCACTTACTACTAACATAAATATGTATTCTGTTATTTATTGCATGTCATCAAAACAGCCAGCAAAGTTTACATCTAAATACCCTACTAACTGCAAGAATTGAACATGTCTATAAATTAACATATAATCTCTTGTCTTCTTTAAGTACATTTAAATCTTCTTGGCAGCAACCCAGTGATCACATCCTGGATTTGATCGATATCTGCCTAGAAGTCCCGTCACAAAGACAACATTTAGTCTAGTGCAAATTCGAGCATACATTATACTTTTAAGTGCACTAACACAAGGTACACCATTTAATTAGATTTTCTCAATATCTAAATAAGGACAATGTGATAGATTTAGTCCATCACCCTTAACAACAGGAGTAATTCCTGGCTTGCAATGATGTATATTGAATATTTCCAATATACAATCAGCAAATATCCTCCGAGAAAATCTAATATAATATGGCAAAAAACAATCCTTACAGACCTCAGTACAAAGGATATAAGATGTCTCAAGGTCACAACTTGTAAGCAAAACATCATGTACATAAAGTATGAGAAAAAATAAATTTCCTCCCACTGACCTTGCAATATATTGAACTACTTTGTTCCTAATTGAACAAAATAACAACCTTATGAAACTTTAATAATATTGTCTGGAAACTTGCTTAAGACCATGAATTAGAACTTTTCAGTCTACATACAAGTTTACTTGAATCTGCTGCAAAATCATCCAGTTGCACTATATAGATTTTGTATCTATTTGGTGTAACTCCATATCAAAATAAATTATTAATGCCACATTCACTCTGAAAGAATCTTTAAAAATACTACGTGGAGCTCACGTGCGGCGCGTGTTCGACGCCCAGGCGGCACGTGGCCGTGCGTGGGGGCGCGTGCGGCCTCCTTCGGCGACGCGCCGCCTACCTTCTTGCTCGTCTCGTCGAACCCAGTCCGAATTTGTGATTTAATTTTATTTTTATTGAATAAAAAATCTCGAAAATCACAAATTAGGGCAAAAACTTTATGCGTTCAAGTTCTAGGGTTACGGTTGCTCTGATACCACATGTTGGACGCAAATTGCGCAACCCCAAGATCTCCGTAACCAGAACAAGAACATGCATAATTGAGTAGAAAGATTAACGCACCTGTTTTGGAATCCATCGAACATAAAGCGGAAGCAGAATAAGGATTACCCACATATATCAAGGGGATTCACGCATCAAGTCCTTCTCCTCTATTGCCCTCCGTATCACTGGCTCAATGAGGCGGCCCCTCTCACGTGCAGCGTTAGGTAAACGCCCCTTAGGTGAGGATACATGTGAGAATTAGGGTTAGAGGAGAGACTTGAGCACTATTTATAGAGTTTCCAGCCGCCCCCTCATTACGGGCCAGGCTCAACTCGGCCCACACTAGCCAGCCCATATTAGACTAATTAAGAAACCTTCTATCTCACCTTAGACCAATCCCCGTAAAACGGTAAACGTTAAACGGTAAATTACAATATCAATTAATATAGTCCATAATTAGAAAAAACTCTTACACCTTTTGTTGCTGACTATGATGAGTTCATGGTAACTTTCAACCACCATATTGAAAGTTTCCAATCCAACCTGGGGGACATCATCGTCTTTGATGTTACAGAGAACGAATATTGGAGCAAGAAGGAAGAGATCAAAAATGCTAATGCGGTCTACTATGAACTCACAAAGGCCTAAATGACCATTCATGCTGTCTGTACTCAACTATCAAGCTTCTAGGGAGTTGTTTCCAATAGGGCAAAAGTAGTAAAGAAGCGACTGAAGAAAGGGCTGGCCTTTGCTGAGCAAAGGGAGTATGAGATCGACAAGGCTTTGCTCGCTAGGTCCCTATCCTTTGTGGACTCCAACACCAAAAACGTTGAGACCTTGCTTAAGAAGTTGATGAAGTGGTTGAAGAATAGTTAGTCCTTTTCTAGCACCTAGAACAAGAGAGATGTGCCCTCAAAGCGAAGATGGATAAGCTGCAGAAGCCCAAGGAACGCACGAAGAAAGCAAACGACCACTTGGAGACATGGCTATGCCACTTTGTGGTTGCCTTTTGGCAACACCTTGGTTTGGGTGGGCTAGACTAGTGGCGAGGCCAGGAGTGCAGGAGCAGGAAGGAAGGAAGGAAGAAAAAGGAAAAAAAAAAATGAAAGGGGGAGAAAGTGAGGGAGAGAGCGAGTGAAGGAGGGGAGATAGAGAGATGTAAAACGAAAATAAATAAAAGGAAATTTTAGAAATTCTTTGGCCTTTCATTTTTCTTCCATCGCACTCATCTCCCACATAGTCGGATAGTATTTCTTCAGGAACTTGCCATTTATCAATCGCCAAAACTCTTTTCCATCCAACTCCAGTAATCAATATGCATTTCCAATAAGAATATCACTAAGCATGGGCTTTCCCAAGTTAATGACCATTTATCAAATTTTTCATTGTTATCACTCATGGGTAAGATGGTTTTCCAAGCCAAATCACCAACATCAAAATACCTAGGCTCCATGTGTTTATTATACGCTTTGGCAACCATTTGCTTTTGGTTGACCAACTTTTTCAACATTGAAGCTTTAATTTCACCAAGATCATCAACATTAGCATACATTAGCTCTTCCTTTTATAAATTATCCTGTAATCTCACCCGAAGTGACTGTACACTAATTTCAAATGGGACGGCGGCTTCTTTTCCAATACTGAAGCTTTACTTTCACCAAGATCATCAACATTGGCATACATTAACCCTTCATTTGATAGATTATCTTGTAATCTCAACCAATGTGACTGTACTATAATTTCAAATGAGAGGACGACTTCTTGTCCATATGTTAGCATATATGGGCTAACTCCAGTACTCAATCTTCTCGATGTTTGGTAAGCCCATAACATCGTGGACAACAAGGAGTCCTATTCTCGTAGGTTTTCCTCCAAATGCTACTTAATAAGATTAATAATGATCTTGTTTGAAACCTTTGCTTGACCATTAGGTGGAGCATAATATGGTGTCGAGTAAGCCATCTTGATACCTCTGGAATTAAAAAATTCTAACACCTCTTGTCTTGTAAACATTGTCCCCTGGTCAATTGTTATGGACTCAGGAATCCCAAATTGATGGATAATCCGTTCTTTGATGAACTCCTTTACAACTTTCTATGTTACATTCTTATAAGAAGTCACTTCTACCTACTTTGTAAAGTAATCAGTTGCCACCAAGATAAAATTATATTTCTTTGGTAAGGGGTAAAATTTTGCCTAGTATATCCATTGCTCAACCTCAAAACAATCACAGCTTAATAATAGGTTCATCATTACAGTTGGCACGGGCTAAAGTGGATTATGCTTTTGGCAAGGGTCACAACCTTTAGTATAATCGATGCAATCCTTCACAATAGTTGACTAAAAGTAACCATGACAACAAAACAACCATTTCATTTTCATCCCAGCTTGGTATGCGCCACAGATTCCTTTATGTACTTTGGCCATTGTGAGCATTGACTCTTATTTTCCCGAACATCTTAACAACAAGCCATCCACTATTCTTCGATACGACTCGTCACCAATTAACAAATATTTCATTGCTTGTCTTTTAAATTTTTGTCATTGGCAACTGGGTTTTTAAAGTAATTTGTGAGAGGAATTCTCCAATCCTGCTCATCTTGATCACCTCGTCCTTCAACCAAACAACTTGGAGCTATCATTACTCTGTTGTCTATCGAAGGTAACACTTTTACCTGTGTAATGATATGTTCAGTAAGTTCCTTTGATATTTTATAAACAAATGCCATTTGAGCTGATTCATTAACTTCCAAATTTTCACTTCTTCTAATGTAAATTAATTCACATTTGGTGAACTTACTTACTAACTCTTTTGCTAGGATATGATGTGATATTATATTTTAATTAAAGCACCGATATTCCTCGATCAGTTGCTTTATAACCAATTATGAATCTCCTTTAATCCTCACAAATTGGACCTTCATGTCAATCAAAATATTGAGACCAACATTCAAAACCTCGTACTCTGTTTGATTGTTTGAGCAAAGAAAGTCAAGTTTGGACATGAATTTCATTTCTGATCTTGTGGAGATACAATCATGATCTAGCACCTGATGATTTGGACACACTTGATCCATCGAAATATAAAATCCACAATAGCACTTGAACCTAGTTTTCATCTTCTTCAATCTTTAATGAACTCTACTATTGCGTGCCCTTTTATTGCTTTGAGCGGCATGTACATTAGATTGATCTCAGAAAAGGCAAAAGCCCATTTAGCTATCTGGCCTCTTATAATTGGCCCGGTTAGCATATACTTAATCACACCCGTCTTGCAAATTACATGTGCCGTAGTCTACAACATATAATGACGTAAGTTTTTACATGCGTAGTATAATGACATGCACAACTTCTCCATGGGATTATATCTTGTGTCAGTATCGTTCAACATTTTGCTTAGATAATAAATCATTTGTTCTTTTCCTTTATCATTCTCTTGTGACGGCATACTTTTGATTGTGGTATCGGTTGCCAACAGCTACAATTTCAACGATCTACCCGCCTTAGCTGGCATCAAAATTGGTGGTTTGATCAGATATTCCTTTATCTTGTCAAAAGCACGTTGATGCTTATCTCCCTAGGTGAATTCCTCCTGGTTTTCCAACATGAGTAATGGTGAAAAACTTCAATCTTCCTTAACAAGTTAGCTATAAAACGATGCGAAAAATTTATTTCTTCAAGTATCATTAGGAGTTGCTTGTTATTGGTAGGTGGCGACAATTCTAGAATATATTTCGCTTTATTTTTATCTATTTGTGTTCCTCTTTGGTGAACTAGAAAGCCTAAAAATTACCAGCCCCTGTACCAAAAACGCGCTTTGATGTGTTCATTTTCAGCTTAAATTTCTACATGCTAATAAAGGCCTATTCCAAATAATCTAGATGACATACCTAGTCTGATTTTACGATGACATCATCTAAGTGAACTTCCATGAAGTCACCAATCATGTCGTGGAAGATAAAATCCATGGCTCTTTGATATGTCGCTCCAATGATCTTCAAACTAAAAGGCATCACTAGTCATTCGAACTTACCAATAGCTCTTAGACACCTAAACTGTCTTATGAATATCTTCTTCCACTAAGAATATTTGATTGTACCCAAAATAGCCGTCCATTAATAACAAAATTTTATTGTGAGATGCTAAATCAACCATGTCGGTCATCAGCATCTGGTACTCATATTTTGATGTTGCAGCATTTAAATCGCAAAAGTCTGTACGAACTCTTAACTTTCCGTTTTTCTTCTTTACTGGGACCACATTCAATAGCCATTCGACATACCACGCAGTCCTTATAAAGCCTGCGGATAATAGGCACTCGATTTGTTCCTTAAATTTTTGTATAACCTCTAGAGCGAAACGCCTTAGGGTTTGCTTATGTGGCCTAAATCCTTTTTTAATTGTTAATCGATGTTTCACTACTTTCCTTCCTTGGCATTTCATGGTAGTCCTATGCGAAACAATGTTTATATTTTCTTAGCACATCTACTAATCGAGCTTTAAACTCACCATTGAGTAACTTGTTTACATAGATTAGACGAGAGTAGATCATCTCCAAGGTTGATTTTCTCCAATAGATCTTAAGCTTACATCACTTTATCATTCTCTTTAATTAGGGATTCATTGAAGTCCAAAATGCCATCAACATCGTCTATTGGCCGTTCGGCTCGTTCAGCTCGTTATGCTAGGTATCTCTTAGCAAGGTCTTCCGATAATATAGGGTCTTCCATAAAAATAACCTTATCCAGGCGTTTCGCCAGTTCCATCTTAGAGAACCATCCAATTCTTCCCTTGTCAAAATGACAGAACGCAATATTACTGTGATCAATTTCTTGGGGCTTGCAAACGTATGCGTTGTCGTCTGTTGCCCCTTGGCAAACCTTTGTCATGTTCGATACTTGTGTCCATGCAGCAATTGACTTGGTATTGGCCTTGACATACTTGACTTTATCCCCATTCCAAAAAGCCAGCATTTGGTGTAATGTCGATGGTATAAATTGATTTCCATGAACCTAATCTCTTCTTAATAACATATTATATGACCCATCAGCATCAACAACACAAAAAGAAGTTCTTGAAGCCTTAAACCCTACCATTGGGCTAGCTACGTATATTCCTTTGATTTCAATAACCTCTTCAGTGAATTCTGAGAGTTGGATACTTGATGGGCTTATTTCTTCATCCATCCTGCCTAGCTTCCTAAAGAACCTTTATGGGATTAGGTTCAAAGTTGATCTCCCATCAACTAATACTTTGGTAACTGGATGGCCATTTACTTTGGCACTAATAGTTAAAGCCTTTAAGCGATTAGAA
Source organism: Eucalyptus decipiens (assembly GCA_014182575.1). Classification (NCBI taxonomy): domain Eukaryota; kingdom Viridiplantae; phylum Streptophyta; class Magnoliopsida; order Myrtales; family Myrtaceae; genus Eucalyptus; species Eucalyptus decipiens. Next base: position 31,127,648 of record CM024609.1, on the reverse strand, counting down.
AGGCTCTTAAGAGGTTTCTCAAACTCCATTACTTCTTCTTTGTTGAAGAAAAAATATGCTCATTCCTTTTCATGAGCTAGATCTTCTCACTTACATTAGGGATGGTTTGGCCCATGCGAAACTCATTGGGTAACCTAACTTGGACCATATATGACTTTAAAGTAGAAATTGACCTAGACAATTGCTTTGGCATATGCTCTTTGTCATTGTCCTTAGCTTGTGTAATCATCCTATCTTTTCTTGATTTTATTGTCACCCCGTCTGTGTTTGCCTTCTTTTTCCAAACCAAGCTTTTAGTTTTATAGGGCTTTAGTCTGCTTGTCACGATTAGTGCTAGCCTAACTTGGGTAATATGGATTTGATTGACTTGCTGCTGCAATTATTGCATTCTTCTTTTCCTTTAGACCTTTCTTTTTTTGGGTTCGAGTCATAATACCACTTTGGACATCTTGAGACTCATACCATTCACCCTTTAGTGGGTCATGAGGCTCCTTTAGAGTCCTTCAATGATGTAATTGTGCCACATGGTCATATTCCTTGGTATCATCATGAAATTTGTCTCCCCAGCCAAAAGGGATGACTTTATGAGTGTAGGAGGGAGGAGGCATGTAACTTGCACAATAATCGAACTTCCCACTAGGTTGACCCAAGGTGCCTATGGTAGGATTCCTCTCATCATACCTTTGTTTGAATGATTTATGGGACCTTCGAGGAGGGGAATGATCTTCGATATGAACTGGTTCATTCTGGCGAAGCGCATTATGATATGATCTAGCGGTTCTTGCATTTTGATATTCACCAACAATGTGATCCCTTATCGGGTACCCTTATCCTCTTTGGTTTGGAGGATCGCATCTTCAATCATTTGTCTACAATGAGCATAGATGTGCGATGGTCTATATCTCCTACCTTGAGATCTTATTGAAACCATACCGGTCATCACTGGAAAAGGATCTATGTCCACTTCCATTGGGGACTTCCTTTGTCATAAGCAATCTTTATCTTCCTTTGTCCAATTGCTTCCTGAGCATTCTTCTTTATCGAAAGTATTATGACTCTATGAGTAGTGTCATTTGCAATACTTCTTTCCTACCAATTCTTCCTTAGATGGAATATTTTGTCATTTTGTTAGATTTATTTGACCACCCACCAATAATAAATCAAAGATTTGTTCAGTCTTACTAATATCGAAGGAGTAGTTCGACTCTTTAGCCTTAGTCATAATGCTTGACTTCTCTTTTGCTTTGGCTAGTTTCAACGCTTGGCATGTTTATGGCTTTTCAATGGCCATTTTCGCAATAGCTACTTTCGCTAGCTCCATTTGTTCTTTCTTGAATCATTTGTCTCAATGAAGTTAACTTCTCCTCTTCGACTATGTCTTTTTCCTTATTTCGAAGTAAAATTTCATATTTGATTGCTATAGTGCATAATTGAAACAATTCTAAATAAGGCTGAACTACCGTTCTTTCCCGAATTGCAAACTTTAGACCATTAAAGGCTAAATCCGCAATTTTTCTCAAGCAAGGGACCAAGTATTTGTTCTTAGCTCTTTTGTATATTGGTATGAACTAATCAACCATTTCGTTTGCCATTTGTCTCATAGTTGACAAGTTGGCAACTGATAAATTTGGGATAGCTCACTAGAACTGGGTATGGAAAAGTCGTTCCAATTGCTACCACGAAAAAATTGAATTGGCTAGTAGCATTGTATACCACATGAAGGCCATCTTCGATAGTGAAAGTGAAAACAAACGAAGCTTCCAATGATCACCATGAGTAGCATCATTACATAGGGCTAAGAAATGAGTAATGTGTTCAAAAGTTGATTGATCATCTTCTCTAGTGAATAGTGTGAATTCTAGCATCTTAAATCCTTGTGGGTAAGGAATTGTGTCCATCTTGTTGCGATTAAGGTTGAGCGATCGAACAAAAAATATAGATAGAAAAAGAAAATAAATCGGACACCAGATTACATGATTCAGTTGTAAAGACCTACGTCCACGGGAAAAGCAGCAGCGAACTTCACTATAGATCAAGCAATATAAGGAGATTACACACTCAAGTCACTCAAACTCTCTCTCGGTGTTTCCAAAGCCCCAATTACACCAAATACACCAATCTTTTTTTGATGTAAATCACGAATAAGCTTTGCCGCACAAAAAACATGAAGACCCAAAGCCAAGCACCCAGCACTTATGAATGTCTCTCACAAACAAAGAAAACCATGGCACTCAAAATAAGAACGGCGCTTTGATCAACAATGATCCTTTGGTGGCGTGCGGCTTCTCCTTTTATGTAGGTCTTCGGCCGCTCCATAGGGTTTTTCACTGACTTCATGCAAGCCACCGAAAAAGGGAAATTAGATTATGCTTTTATACGTGTGTGTGTGCCCAAGGTCAAACCTTTGACCTTGGGCCCCACTACTTTCCATTCACGTGAGGCTTCACGCGGCTTCTTTCTTTCCATTAAACTTGCAGCGGCGTCTTTCACAAAGAAAAGAAGACTTTGGCAACTTCACTCCAAAAGGGAAAATTCCTCTTTTAATTATTTCCTCCTTTGTGTAGTTTTAAGGAGTCCAGGGAATTTCATTTTTGCAAACGCTCAAACTCAAGTCATAAATTTAACAATTTCCACATTGGCTCGACGTTTGAGCCAAATTACAATCGCTTTGTAAAAATTCAAATTTTGCTGCTACTTTCCCATAGCCCCGATGTGGCTCAACTGCCACAGATATTATCCAAGTCCAAGCCTCGCTTGAACTTCGCCATAACCGAGGACCTCATCTGAATACCAACTCCACATGCACATTTAACTGCTCTGTAAGGATTTTTTTACACAACATCCTCAACCAGATAAAGTAAAACCATTATTACATCAATATATGTTAGGAGATCGAATACATACCTTGTCAATATCAGCAGTTATAGCAACCGTCGGCTCTATAAGCTCCACCTCGCTATAAGCATTATCTGTGTCGATTACTTCGCTAGTACTCTTACTCGCTACCTTAGGAGTTTCCGATCGCAACTCCACCTTAAGCTGAACACCGTCTAGATTTATATTAACACTGCCACAAATACTCCTAGCTACAACTATCGAAGACTTGTTAATGGTAACTTCTCTACTGTCAACAGGTGAATTTATATCTAGGCACCACAACTGATCGCCCCACTTACCTTATGCATAGCCATGGAATATGCACATTGCCCTCCAATCAAGCTTACCATCACTCACTCGAAAATAACACGGGCAACCGAACATTCTAATAATAAAGTAACTAGCAACGTTACCTGACCACATTTCTTTAAGAGTCCGCCTCTCAATAGCAGTTGATGGGGATCTATTCACCAGGTAGCTTACCGTACTTAACACATCGGCTAGGATTCTCCTAGCAATACCAGCACTAGAAATCATTTTACGAGTCGTCTCTAGTAATGTTCTGCTCATCAATTCTACAAATTGTTGTGATTTACTGGCACTAGTGCGGTGTTTCACCATGTCCTCTTTCATGCATAATTTATTTATCAGCTCCGAGCAAAACTCCATGCTATTGTCAATTTGCACATGCTTGATCGACTTACCAGTCTCTGTCTCGATCAAAGCTCTTGACTGCATGATCCTGACACCAGCATCAAACTTGTGCATTGGCACAAACCTCCAGGTCTTCTTCGAGTAGTTAAAAGACTCTCGAACAGATGCATCCGACGTCTCCAAGGCGAAACTTGTCATTGTCTCACCTTGAAGTTTATACAGGCCATCATGCTTGATTCCTTTCATTATCACTAGGGCACCTCGAACAACCTTCAAAACTCCACATTTTGAAGAATACCTACAACCAGCTGAATCTAAGGCACCCAAGGAAATTAAGTTCTTTTTCAATTCTGGAACATGCCTCACTCCAGTCAATGTCCTCATGATACCATCATGCATTATGATTTTAATATCACCAACACCCACAACATCGCATTCAGTGTTGTTCCCTAACTGGACTTTACCACTACCCGTGCATTGATAAGTGATAAACCAGTTTTTATTTTGTGTGACATGAAAAGAACAACCAGAATCCATAATCCATTCCATCAAGCGATGAATCATTAGTGATAGAAAAGACATAATCGGCATTATTTGCTACAATTGCAACATTATTTGCAGAATCTGTTGGAGAAATTGTTCTAGAAGATTTTGAAGCTGACAAAACGTTTCCATCAGTCTAGTCTGGATATTTGCGGATTGTCCAAGTCTTTCGATCACCGACTCGATACTCCAGACTCAGTACTCAAGACTCAGAACTCAAGACTCAAGAATCAAGACTCAAGACTTAAGACTCAAAATTATTCTCATTGATAGTTTATCTGATTCAGTGTCGAAGGAAATCCAAATCTGAAGAAAATGATTAAGGATTTCATCCTCTAGAGAAGATCTTTTAGCTGGATAAATATAACGGATTCTTTGATTCGTATCTAGATCAATTGAAGATCCGATGATCGACGAAGTATTCTTGGAAGGTTCTATTCATGGAAACCTAGATCCCGATTGTATGGGCGAACATGATTGATGGGCTATCGTCGATTCCTTTAATAGCTCGAATGATCTTCTTGATTGATTCCGTCCAACGGGTAGATTGGAGGAATTCCTTTGGTAAGTGCCAACGGGTATGATGGCATAAAGGAGTATAAAAGGAAGACGTTCTAGTTTTTTTAGAAGTGTGATCGATAGAGAAATTCCAGTCTCGAAGCACCTTGATTATTAGTCGATACGGTCGGAGCGAAATTGTATACACAGAGTGTCTATACTTGGTGATACCTTGAGTGAGTGTGGTAGTTCATCTACACCCGAAATCAAGGAAGATCAACGCCGTAACATCTCTTTGTTCATAGTGGAATCCAGCCGATTGGTCGGTGCGAAAAGAGTGGACGTAGGCTTGAATCAAGCCGAACCACTATAAACCGCGTGTTTATTTCTCTCTTTCATTCACTGAGTTTTACGATTGATTGTTATTTGTTGCAATTCCTTAACTGTCTAAGTATTGTGCGTCTATCAAGAAAAATCGTTTATATACCTATTCACCCCCCTCTAGGTACTAGCACTAGCAATATCAGAATCAACCATAATTCCCTTACCCTTCTCATTCTTCAACTTAAGACAATCCCTTCTAAGATGCCCCCTCTTGCCACAGCTCCAACAGACAACATTACCAATCCTAGACTAACTACGCCTATTTATATTAGTACTACTATTACCCACACATGTTATAGATCTTCCTCTATTTTCACCTACTAAAGCAATAGATACAGGTTCGCTTGATTCTTTTCTACGAATGTCCTTGCTCAGAATCAAATCTCGAACCCCATCAAACGTCAAACTTGTTGACCCAGAGAAATTACTAACAGCAGTAACAATAGTATTCCAACTATTAGGCAATGGGGATAGCAGAATTAGAGCACGTAGCTCATCTTCAAAATTAATCTCAACTGAACTCAATTGACTAACAATCACATTGAATTTATTGATATGATATGCAACTAACGCACCTTCGCTCATCTTCAAATTAAACAGACGTCGCATCAAACAGACCTTGTTGATCGCAAGGGCTTCTCATACATATTCGACAAGGCTTGCATCAAATCAGCAGTGGTTTTCTCTTTCAAGATGTTAAATGCGACGTTACGAACCAACATCAGCTAAATAACACCCATAGCTCGTCTATCCAGCAAATCTCAATCGGCTTGCTTCATCAACTCTGGTTTCTCCCCAGATAAAGGCAAGTGCAGTTTCATCTGATAAAGATAATCTTCAATCTACATCTTCCAGAAACTAAAATCCTTCCCATCAAATCTGTCGATTCTCACTTTTACTTCTTCTGTCGCCATCGATTCGCTTCAACTTAGTCAAGCCTGGCTTTGATACCACTTGTTGCGATAAAGGGCGAGCGATCGAACAAAATATATAGACAGAAAAAGAAAATAAATCGGACACCAGATTTATGTGGTTCAGTCGTAAAGACCTACGTCCACGGGGAGAGCAGCAGCGAACTTCACTATAGATCAAGCAATACAAGGAGATTACACACTCAAGTCACTCAAACACTCTCTCGGTGTTTCCCAGGCCCCAATTACACCAAATACACCAATCTTTCTTGGATGTAAATCACAAATAAGCTTTGTCACACAAAAAACACAAACACCCAAAGCCAAGCACCCAGCACCTATGAATGTCCCTCACAAACAAAGAAAACCATGGCACTCAAAATAAGAACGGCGCTTCGATCAACAACTTTCCATTCACGTGAGGCTTCACGCGGCTTCTTTCTTTCCGTTAAACTTGCAGCGGCGTCTTTCACAAAGAAAAGAAGACTTCGGCAACTTCACTCCAAAAGGGAAAATTCCTCTTTTAATTATTTCCTCCTTTGTGCAATTTTAAGGAGTCAAGGGAATTGCATTTTTGCAAACGCTCAAACTTGAGTCATAAATTTAACACACTTGAATTGGTTGGCTAATGAATTGTTTAGGTGTAAGTTAGGACGTATATGCTGAAATTCTTGATTGAGTATATATGAATTAATATTTGGAAATGCTGGTTGAAAATATTGTTCTCGCTCCTTAGTGAAAGGTACTAGCTTTTGCCCCCCAAGTAGAGCTAATACTGTTTAATTATTGTCAACTATTATAGGTATAGGCAGCACGTTAGTTTTAACTATAAATATAACAAAAGGAACACTCACCGCATGCTAGGAATTTTCATTAGCGGCAAACAATGTATCTTGACGAGATTGCTATCTAGTTATGCCATTAAGGTTAGACTGACCTTAGGGATTAGATCCATTAGTTTGGATTGTCGAATTGACTTCTCCTCTTTGCAAGATCTTTTTGGTGCCAAAGGTGGTATACTTTGCCCTATAGTAGTGAGATTTATTGTAGGGGGTAATGGCCAAAAGGTATACCTTACTGTCATGGGAACATTCCCACTTTGGGGTTGGATTGAACCAATTGGAATACCATGTTGCCATTGCACACATTCATGATATGTATTGATTATCAGCGACCTTACCACATCAATCATCCTCTTCACTATGTAACCAGCGAAGTTATCTGAGTTTCTTCGGTGACTTGCCTTATTGATGAAAGCATGACGGGGGTAATTTTCGTTGATCTTCTTGCTCTTTCCACCTGTTGCCTTAGGATATCTACATTCTCACCTAGGTCTAATTCAAGGCAGACTGCGCATATGATGACTTTGCACGTAGGATATCATACATTATTGGCAAAGGTTTGTCTGTGACTTTGTCTATATTGTTGCGAATTCTCGTGCGTGGCATAACACTCTCTTTGACTAACACTTGGTCCCACCAGGTGTGCCAAAAAGATGTTTCATTGGTTTTGAATCTCACAACGAAATATCTTTCACCAAGTATTGTATTTGTTTTTTTTTTTTCTAAAGGAGAACTCAAGTTCTGTGTTAGCTTTGGATAGAAAGGGTCAAATGCGAACGAGACTATACACAATATAATCTCAAATTCAAAGAGGTCACTGATTTAACATAGGCTTAATACTACTAATAATCAATATGGAAACCTAATCAATGATATCATTTAAACTTGCCTTAACGTAATGAAATCTCATTAAAATTAAAGTGGTTTATAAAATATTGAAGATGCTTCAACAATGCTGGATATTAACAAGACACCTAGAAAGCAATACTCTCTACTAAGTTTGAGGACACAACGTCAAAATCTAATTAACAACACTAGATAATAAGATCAACACCTAGCAGATGCTATTCTTAGATGGATATGAAGACACAACATCGAAATCTAATCGAGATGCTAGATAGTGAGAATAACACCTAACAAACATTGCTTCTAGGTGCGCATGAGGACACAACATCGAAATCTAATTCACGACGCTGGACAATAGGAACAACACCTAAAAACACTACTTATAAATGCATATGAGAACATAACGTTGGAATATAATCGACAACGCTGGACAGTGAGATAGCATTGGAATCTAATCGACAATATTGCTCGGGATATAAACACTCGTCGAAATTGAATCTACGACGGGAATCTTAAGCTACAGCTAGGCTAGACTAAGTAAGGGTAAAAGTAAGATCAAATAATTTTGTATGTTGTTTGGGGGGCTCTTTGTTGGATTGCTTGCGGTATTTATAGGGCAATTTGGTAACCGTCAATAGTCGGTTACCTCCTCCTCAATAGTTGCTCTATGTTCCATGTTGAACCACCTTATCCATGTTTAATTTTTGACTTGTTCGACAATATTCTTGTAGCTTGTCCAGCAAATAGTAACCACTCCTCTTTGAATTTGGCGTCCTTTTAACTGTTCCCATCTATTTTCACTGTCAATGTTGCATCTTCATTAGTGATCGTTGGCTTCAACACATGGCAACCAACTACTTCATCATGGTATTATATGTCTTTGTTCGTCTATGGAAATCCAGTCCAAAGTTTCTCAAAGTCTTTAATTATCTTTTCTTGTATGACTACTTATGGGCTAGGCCGATGTGGATTATGGCCCATATACAGCCATGACAACAATTTTAACACTTTATGTCCCTTATGACTAGTGCATGTTTACAAGGGTATTTTTGGATGTCAACACCCTCATCAATCTAATTAAATGTGGCAAAAGAGAGATTTCTCACCCTGAGAGAACAAATTTATGTATCAACATGAGGTGTTTGGTAGATAATTGCTAGATCAATGTACCAGATCTTTGATTGACATTGTGTTAGCACTAGGCAACACAGATTGTTTAGAGAATCGTATAGGGCTAATGAGAGGGAGAAAGCCAAAGCCTACAACATCAAGCAGCAACGCACACAAATGATGATGCCTTGGAACGAAACACCAGGCCAAGCGATCAAAAGGTGGCTGGGAATAGAGAGAGTCCTAAAATTTCAAGTTTTGACTACCTATTTTGTAGAAAGTTGCTAGCGTTTACATATTATGGTATTTTTTTTTTTTTTATCTTGATTATCCAGTTGGCTAATTTTTTCTAATTAACAAATCTACAATTTATAATATTGGCTATTTGAAAATTTAACGGATGTCTCGAAATCACTCATTGACAAAATTTGGTAAATCATAAGTAGAGGATGATCAACGAGGCGGGTGGCCTGCTCAAGTCTAGGATTATAAATCATAAGTTGGGGTGATCGAACCACCAGAAAGAATCATCGGATTGCCGTATAAGGCTTGCGAACTATCGAATCTTCTCACCAATGCTGGAATCAGTCTCTCGGCCCAATAGAATATGAGCTCTAATTGGCGAGCTCCGGTAAGGATGACTGCTAGCGAACTTTGTGACTAGATTGAGGAAGGATCGATGGAAGTTGACAATGCCGGTAGGATCATCAATCAATTGGTGAATGGTCGAGCAAAGCTCCAGCTCTCTTGGGTGCGCACGAGAGAGAGATTTCAGGTATGCAAAAATGGTCTTCTCTTTTAAAAAAAAATGAAGGGAAAATACTTATATAATCTAATTTGAATTAAATCCCAACCATTGATGGAATCAATGGTTCGGATTCAATCTTATAGGATAAGATCAAAGATGCTTAGGGACTATGAAGCACAGACATGTTGTCGGTGCTTCTGTGTTATGTCCGACATGTGTCGGAGTGTGTCGAATACGTCGACACGGTCCGACATGGTCGGACACGGTCAACGCGTGTCGGGTTTTCCAACACACGGTCAACATTTCTTAACACGCGTGTCGACGCGTGTCCGGAAGACTGATGGAGGGTGGAGGTGAGGGAGAGCGAGAGAGCAGAGGCCGCGAGTGTCGGCAAGAGATGGCTAAAGAAAGAGCCAAACATAAAGAAAGAAGAGAGAGAAAGCAAGCACCCGCCGACGAGACGAAGCCATGAACGGACCACCGCGACGGTGAGAGATGGCTAGAGAGAGCGGCGAGGGCCGCTACTATTGCGATGTATTGGTGACGAGGAGGAGGATGAGAAGGATCAAGAGGAAGAGGAGAGGAAGGGGGTTGTGCGGAGAGGAGGAGGGGGAGAAAGATCGAGAGAAAGAGGAGAGGAAGGGCTAAAGGGTTCATGCGATGAGCGGTAGAAGGAGGAGGAAAAGGAGGGTAACTAGGGTTTCTCGAATTAGGGTAACTTTACCAGCTCAAACACCCTCGCTCCCTGTAAAAATCGCAACTTTAACGGAAAGAAACCTGATGATCAGCCCAATGAAATCCCACCGGACAGGCTACGAAGCTACACGAATCTTCGAAATGCCCCCACCAAGGACACCCCCATAAAAGCTAAACACCACCTGAGAAGAGATAGTACACGCTATGCACTGAAGCAGCCTCGTACGGAATTGATGCGAAGCCCTCGTAGCTTTTCTAGGTGGACAACGAGAGAAGCAAAAGGAAAAAAAAAAAAAAGAAAAGATAAATATTGGGGGTTGTGAAAATCAAGAAAACCCTAATTCGAGAGACCTCGCGGAAGAAAAATAGTACTTTTGAGCTTTGGGGGAGGGGAAGTGAAGGTTGACAGCTTGTCTGTCAATGGTGGGGAGGGGAAAAAGTAAAATAAATTTAGGGTGGAGGGAAATGGACGAAGGAAAAAAGGGGTGAACTTTGGGGATGTTTTTTTAATCAGAAAATTAAATAAATGAAATTAAAAAAATAATTTTAAAAAATAAAAGTATTGAATTTTGAATAATGATAAATTTTGGTCATTTTAGAAAATCATGGATTTATTTAAATAAATTGATTCTAATTTTTTATTATTAATTATTAGTTTCATCAATAACTTTTGTTAAAGTTAAAAACATGTTTCGCATTAACTATGAATATATCTTTCAAATTTTAAATGAATTGATTTATTAATATTATTAGTGTAAATTTATTATATGCTCTTTTTAATTATTTATTTAATTATGAATTTAAATCAAATTAATTAAAAATAAAAATATTCATTTAATATACAATGTGTCGTAACGTGTAGAAATTCTCTATTTTTTAGAAATGACGTGTCGACGTGTCGTGTCGTGTCGCGTGTCGGTGCTACTTAGCTTAGGGATTAAACAAGTTTGTGATTAGTTAAAATTTTTAGTTACATGGGTCAATGACATGGCACATCTAGTGGTCTAGATGAATTCTCAAATGAACGACCAAGATTGTCATGCCTCGGACCTTTCCTCATTGCGGGAATGTGACATCTGCAGGATTAATTCGCAACGTCCCAAAAAGCGTCGCCGTCCCGTTACTTCTGTCTTCCAATTAAGCACATGCCGAAGCATGCAATTATAACATCCCATCAACAAACAATAAAGTAAGGAAAACACATATACAAACGCACTACTTATATATATTGCTTCATTAGATGGGAGGATTTCATTTACAAGCTCACTTAGTTGGGACCGTTATGATTACAACCAAAAAGGGGATAAGGTTAGTCATACGTCTTCTACGAGAGTGACTATCAAAAGCGGTTCTCATCAAATGCAGTCTTTTCACAGCTTGAGTTTAGGGTCATAGTCGAGATTGGAGTTGAAGTCATCCATGGTGCCATTGGAAGGGTTTGCCACCGAATTGTCAGAGCAACTAGGTGGACCATCAAACCCACGAAAGGGCCCGAAGACCTCTTCATCGTTCCACAAAAACCATGCCTCATATAGATGAGGAACCAGATAACCTAAGCCCTCATCAATCCAGACCATAGTGGTGTACCTTCGGTACATAATGTTGATCGTCATGTCCTCCTCTCTAAGATCACCACCTCCATATGTACAAGCTAGAGGGAAACTCATACCAGTGGGCTTGTAAAAGGGTAAAACAACAACAGATAAGTTGAAAACTCAATAAGCAAATTAAATAAACCTTGTGTAGGCAAATACCTCATATTAGAACCACGTGAATACTCAACGCTAATGTATTGATGGTAGATCAATAACAAAACCCTTGCTTTGCATTAACTAGGTACATAGGAGAAAATTCTCAACTACTTGAAATATGATGGTTTTATTTATTGTGATGGGCCTAAGTTGGCCCGTCCGCCCATGTTGGACCTAAAAGCTCGTCCCACAAGATTATGGCCCATAGATGGAGGGATATGATGAAGGGGTACGTTTCCTTTTTGGAGGGGACGTATATAAAGGAGGAAAGAGATGGAGAACGCACCTTTTGGCATTTTTAACGTACGTTCCTCTCCCTCTCTCCCTCCAAAAGAAAAACAAAAGAAAAAGGCGACGCTTTCTTCCCTTCAAGGCCAATCAACGTCATCGGATCGAACGAGATCGGTTTTCTCTTCCTCTTATCGGCGTTGGTGTTTAATCTGTGGCTAACAAGGTACGCTTAATTTCATGGTGTGCTTTAGGATCGGTGATACATGTAAATTTCTCAGGCTCGTCTTTCGCATTCGTTTTAGGGGTTCGATTTAGAGTCGAATCCGGTTTTTGGGAATCTGATAATCCTAACATTGGTATTAGAGCCGTAGTTCTTATTTCCCAATCTTTTTCCATGTTTTTCCCTACCCCTTTCATGTTTATGGATGATTACTCATTGATTTTTCGCGGAATTAATCGGCCAACACCAATCGGGGCAAAAAAATCCCGACACCCAAGCACTGTGCATCCATTTTTTCGAGTTTCTGTAAGTCGAAATCGATTTCTGATGGCATAGGGTGAAAGAGCTCATCGAGACGAGTCCGTCGATGGGTTGGGAGACGTCAGGAGACGCCGAACGCGCCTACACGCACGGCCAAGAGCCGCTGCGCGTGGGCGCCACGCGCCTGAAGCGCTGGCACAGCCAGTGCGTGCGCCACACACGCTGGTTGGCGAACCAACACGTGCGCGACGGCGCCGGTCGGCGAACCGGCACGCGCCGATCGGCGAACCGACACGTGATGGCGTCACCCAATGGTCAATAAACGCTGGGATGACGTCATCGATGACGTCATCGCCAGCGATAGTTGGCCGGCCGGCGACCTGACCCAACCGGCGAACCAACCCGACTTGAGACGCGACCCGACCCGAGATCCGACCGGTCCGACAACCGTTAATCGTTGACCAAAAAAAAAAGAGAGGAAAAGAATGTGTTTCTTTTTCCCAATTAAGTCTATGTGGATTATATGTGATCCCTTATTTAATCTGCATTTGTTGCAGGAACAATGCCTCCCCTGAGGTTGCGCACACCAATTCGCGCAATTACCGATGAACAAAAGGAAATGCTTTCTAAGTTGATAGCTGAGCTAACTGATCATTGATGGGAGAGTGGTGACTTAATTGATCACGTCCTTGAAGTCAACGGGAAAATTCAAAAGGTCATATGGAATAGTTGTCCTATGCCACAGTCTAAGATGGTGCAATTTTTCATGAACACCTTTCCACTATAATGGCAATGAGTGTTGAATCGCATATGGGATGTCAACAGAGCTGCTTCATATAAGAAAATTGTGATGGATTTTATAAATGAATATTACTGGATTGTTACAAGAGAAAAGATCAAGAAATTGAACAAAAGAGGATCTTTCCCAGTTCGTGTATTGACTTGGTGTTAGATGTATTGGCTGATCGTTGTTAAGTGTGCTTTGTGGACATCTTATGTAATGTTTACTACCGGATTGTTATTGATTAGCAACTGACATGTTAGTTGTATTATGTGAAAGCATTATTATTCCATTAGATGTCAAATATTATTTGTTTTTTGTTAGTGTTGACTGCTGTGGGTAGTTCATAGAAGTTTTTGTAGCTTCATAGAATTTATTTTGCATAAGACAATTATATTAATGATAGTTTTAAGTTAGGATTTTTAGAGGATGATTGGAAACATAGTGACCTTTTGATTCTGAAACCTTACTTTAAATTATTAATTAATATGATGGGTCTGTGCAAAATGGATGCATAAATGATAGGCATTAATATTTCATGCATATATGTCTGATGTGTTCAAATCAATGGCTTCAGCCTCAAAGAGCATAGTTGCCGAGCTGAACAAAGGTGAAAAGCTCAATAGCGATAACTATGAAATATGGCACATGAAAATCCAATATGTGCTGGAAGAGCAAGAAGTACTAGAAGCTCTTAACCTGACTATGGTAGAACCTGAAAAAGGAAACACTGCACAGCACAAGAGAGATAAGAAAGCATTTGCTGCGTGGAAAAGAAAGAACTCTCTTACTCGCATTACGTTGCTGAGCAGCATGGAAAATGACGTCATGCGAGAGTTTAGGCGTTTTGACAATGCCAAGGAAATGTGGGAAGCATTGGCGGCAAGATTTGGTCATACTTCGGTGACCAGACTGAGGCAGCTCACTATTAGGTTTGACTCTTATAAGAAGCCTCATGGTCAGACCATGAAGCAACATCTTAGGAAGATGTCAAACATGATTAATAAGCTGAAAGATGCTGGCCATGTCCTGACAAATGAGCAGCAAGTGCAAGCAGTGATTCGTTCATTACCTCAGAGTTGGGAGCATATGAAGGTGCACCTGACCCATAATGAAAATATCAAAACCTTTGAGGATGCAGTGCGTCATCTTGAGCTGGAAGAGGACCGCCTCTTGGCGGCTAAGCTGGAAGCTGAAATTTATCATATTGGTTCTAGCTCACATGGAGCTTCGAGCTCCAAGCGTAAACGTTCTAACTGGTTTGATAAAGGGAAAGGCAAGGAAGCAGGTCCTTCAGAGAAGAAACCCAAGCTTAACCAACATGAAAGAGGAAAGCTTCCTCGAATGAAGAAGCTTACAAGGGTGAAGTGTTACAACTATGACAAGAATGGTCACTATGCTCGCGACTGTCGTGAGCCAAAGAAGGTAAACACCCCTTGTACTTTTCAAAACTTTACTTTTGTGTCGAGTTTTGTTTTCTTAACTGAGTCTAATCCTTTGTGGACTATAGATTCAGGAGCGACAGACCATGTAGCGAAGGATAGAGAACCTTTCGTGGAATTCCGACGAGTACCAACTGGAACTAAGTGGATCTATGTGGGAAACAACTCCAGAGCTGAAGTGAAAGGAATTGGCATCTACCAACTGAACATGCGTGATGGACACACTTTATTCATACATGATGTATTGTATGCTCCGAAGATTCGTCGGAATTTAGTGTCTGTTTTGGTGTTGATTAAACTAGGTTTTAATATGAACTTTCATAATAGAGGTGTTGATTTGTTTTTGGATACAAATTACTATGGTCATGGTTATTTTCTGGATGGTTTCATTGTATTAGATATTGACTATGTTAATGCAAATGTTTGTTATTCCCTTCTCACGTCTCCTAATTCGTATGATAATGATGTGAATGTGTGACATGCTAGACTTGGTCATATTGGCCAACAACGTATGAATAGATTAGCCAAAGAGGGTTTGTTGGGCAACATTGAAAAAGTCGATTTGTCCATATGTAAGTATTGCCTTGAAGAGAAAACGACAAGGAAACCATTTGGAAAATGTAAAAGAATTGAATTTCTTTTGCATTTAATCCATTCTGATGTCTATGGTCTAATGAATGTGAGAGGAAGGCATGTGGCTGTTTATTTCATCACTTTTATAGATGATTATACTCGATTCGGATATGTTTATTTGATTTCTCATAAATCTGAAGCATTAAGTTGTTTCAAAAGGTTTATGAACCTGGTAGAAAATCAATTAGACAAGAAAATAAAAGTATTGAGATCCGATTGAGGTCGAGAATATTTATTTGATGAGTTCATAAAATTATGTGATGAAAAAGGAATATAAAGACAGTTGTCTATTTCATATACTCCTCAACAAAATGGTGTTGTGGAAAGAAGAAACAGAACCCTACTGGAAATGGTTAGGTCCATGATGGCGCATGCTAACTTACCTATCACTTTTTGGAGTAATGTGTTTTTAACTGTTGCCTATATACTTAACCGGGTGTCTTCCAAATCAGTTACTTCCACTCCATATGAGTTATGGACAGGTAGAAAATCGGACTTAAGTTTTCTTAAGCCATGGGGTTGTACAGCCTATACTCATGAGTTCTCTCACAAGTTTGAGAAATTGGGTCCTAGAGGAAAGAAGAGTATTTTCATAAGATACTCGGAACACTCGAAATGGTATGTGTTCATAGGTGAGCAGGAAAGTGGGAGTATAATTGAATTTGAATCACGGGATATCACATTCTTAGAGGATGAATTTCCTAAGAATGGCGAAATAGGGGAAGATTACTCCCTATTTGAAACCTTGGATCAATATCATGATGTTAGTGGAGTTCGTCCAAGTGGGAGTAATATGAGAAGTGATGAATTGAATTCAACTTATTTTCAATTACAAACACATGATGATACGACATCATCATTATCTAATCCTAGTGGGAGCATAATGGGGAATGATGTGCAAAGTGTACAATCTCCCATACGGCGAACAAGTCGCCAAAGTATTCCCCGTCGACGTTTTGACATTGAAGGGGAAACTTTTATGATTGCTCCGCAAGATGAGGATGAGCCAAGAAATATTAATGAGGCCTTGAATTGCCCTAATAAGGAGAAATGGATTCATGCAATGGAAGAGGAAATTGAGTCAATAAAATCAAACCAAGTATGGGAACTGGTTGATCTTCCAAAAAGACGCAAAACTATTGGGAACAAGTGTGTTCTCAAAATAAAGCGAAAGGCTGATGGCTCGATAGAAAGGCATAAAGCTCGCCTTGTGGCGAAAGGGTATAATCAACTAGAAGGAATTGATTTTGAAAATACATTTTCTCCTGTAGTGAGATTTACTTCGATTCGCATTATTCTGGCAATAGTGGCTAGTATGGATCTTAAGTTACATCAAATGGATGTAAAGACTGATTTCCTTAATGGAGAATTAGAAGAAGAAATATATATGGAACAACCTACTGGTTTCATAGTGAAAGGCCAAGAAGAAAATGTATGTCGACTTTTGAGATCGATATACGGCCTTAAGCAGTCATCGAGACAATGGTATATACGTTTTCATAATGCCATAATGGCATATGACTTTATAATGATAGATGAGGATCATTGTATATATATCAAAAGATCCAAGGATCAATTTGTGATCATATCATTATATGTTGATGATATACTAATTGCCGGAAGCAATATGGAACATGTTAATACTGTCAAGAGTTGGTTGTCTTCCAACCTTGAGATGAAGGAAATGGTTGAGGCTGCATACATTCTTAGAGTTAAGATTTCAAGAGATGGTTCGAAAAGATCGTTATCTCTTTCGCAAGAAACATATATAAACAAGGTTCTTGAACGATTTCATATGCAAGATTGTAAATCCATAGACACTCCTATTGCAAAAGGTGAAGGATTAAGCCATAGACTGTGTCCAAGGACTCCACAAAAGAATGAACAAATGAAACATGTTCCTTATGCTAGTGCTGTTGGGAGTTTGATGTACGCTATGATGTATACAAGACTTGACATATGTTTTGCAGTTGGAATGGTGAGTAGATACCAATCCAATCTAGGTCCAACACATTGGAAAGCCGTTAAGAGAATACTGAGGTATCTAAAGGGAACTACTGATTACAAGTTGAATTACCAAGGAAAGGATCTGCGACTTGAAGGCTATTCAGATGTTGATTGGGGAGGAGATTTAGATGAAAGAAAATCTACCTCTGGATTTGCTTTCTTACTGAACAATGGCGCCATATCATGGAACAGTAAGAAGCAAACGTGTATAGCCTTGTCCACGATGAAAGCTGAGTTCGTGGCATTATCAACAGCGGTACAAGAAAGAGTTTGGCTTAAGAGATTTTTGAATCATTTAGGTGTTATTGAGAAAACTGCAAATCCATTATTGGTTAACTGTGATAGCCAAGTAGCTATCGCGTATACCAAAGATCCAAAATATCATGGCAAGACCAAACATATAGATACCAAGTATAACTTTGTCAAAGATATGGTTGCACGAAAGGATGTGAACTTACAGTACATATATATACATAGAATGGTAGCAGATCCTATGACAAAGCCAATACCTAGAGATGTATTTTGTGGTCATGTAAAATCTCTAAGATTGCGTAGAATTTGATGTACTGGATTGTAATTTCCCTGATTTGTTCACATTTATGAACTTTTGTTTTTCATTATTAATGCCTATGAATCTTTGTTTGATCTTTATGCATCTTAATACTCAGTGCATTACTTTAAGTTGAGAAAGTATGTCGGACAGATAAAAGATTAGCCCATTCACACGGGTAATCGTCTCTATTTACTGTGTGATAAATAGAGATGAGACGGTTTTCAAGCTTATTATCTAGGTGATAATCGAGAGCTTAAGCTTAAAAATATATTTGTCGCCTTAACTAGGTGTTAAGATGATGACATAATATTTACTATATCCGAAAGTAAAATAACCCACATATTTTACTTTATCTGTCTATAATGCCAGATGTGAGTTCTGATGAATTTTGTGAATGAGTAGATACGTGAACTCAAGTTAGACATTGGGTATGTCTGAACTATCATTTGTACGGTATTGAAGGTGTAGACATACGCTCCATGAGAAAGGAGTTAATACCGTAATACGTATTTCATACTACGTATGCATGAGACGACCAATAAGGGTGGCAAAAGTTTGATCTCAACTTTTATGCCGTGTGAGACTCTTGAGGAAATGAGTTCTTCAATTTTAGTGCCCTCATGACTTTTACTTATTCTCAAGATTTTTATTTAGTGTTTGCTATCTTAGGATGTTGCCAATTGTCATAAGTTGATTCGATCTAATGGGACATTTCTAGAAAAGTAGGCTGAACTGAAATTGAGAGTTTAAAGGAAGGAGGAAGATCGTATTTGGAGAATCACATTGTAGTTTTGTGTTCACTGGTCGACCAATTATGACTGTCTTTGGGATAATCATAATTGTGAATACAATATATATATATCATTGTTTAAAAGAGATCAAGAGAGATATAAATGTGATCTATCGATCTAGGGTACTGCATACTAAATCTACTCAGAGTGTGATGCCCATTATGAGCTGCTATATATTCCTAACAGATGTATATCAACGAGCTCTCAAAGTATGCTGGTCGCACGGATTATTCACCAGTATAAATGTTGAAAAGAGTTAAAGAGAATCATGTTCGGCCCACCATGTGCGAGTGGGAAATGATGGTTTTATTTATTGTGATGGGCCTAAGTTGGCCCGTCCGCCCATGTTGGGCCTAAAAGTCTGGCCCACAAAATTATGGCCCATGGATGGAGGGATATGATGAAGGGGTACGTTTCTTTTTTGGAGGGGACGTATATAAGGGAGGAAAGAGAGGGAGAACGCACCTTTTGGCATTTTTAGCGTACATTCCTCTCCCTCTCTCCCTCCAAAAGAAAAACAAAAGAAAAAAGGCGACGCTTTCTTCCCTTCAAGGCCAATCAATGTCATCGAATCAAACGGGATCAGTTTTCTCTTCCTCTTATCGGCGTTGGTGTTTAATCTGTGACTAACAAGATATACTCGATTCTGTGATGTGCTTTAGGATCGGTGATACATGTGAATTTCCCGGGCTCGTCTTCCGCATTCGTTTTAGGGGTTCAATTTAGTGTCGAATCCGGTTTTTGGGAATCCGATAATCCCAATAAAATACTTGTATGATTACACTTATAAAAATTCTACACGTGCCAAATAGTAACTTCTAGAATATACACAGGCTTCTCAAGTCCTAATAATAACATATAAATTACGTATGTGCTTCTCAAGTCACAAATATTAGCATCTAAAATTCACACGTTTCAAATAATAGCTTCTAAGATAGTCACGTGGTCCTCAAGTCTCAAATAATGACTTCTAAAATGTTCATGTGTCTCTCATATAATAAATAATAACATAAATTATGCAAGTGCCTCTTAAGTCATTAATGATAGCCTATAAAATTACACTTGTGCCAAATAATAGCTTCTAAAATGTTTACGTGACATTCAAATGCCTTAAGTGCAATTTCAATCAAGGATCACATAATATTCTAAAAAATATATGCACACGAGCATCCATGGCACATTGCATGGCGTCCATTTATTACACACATAATTGAAATCCTTCGGCTCTTCCGGAATCCAGTGGATATCGTCTCGCCCTATTGAGAACGGCAACGTCTTGAAATCCATCAAGCTTTGTTCCGAAATCCTATCTGCAAATAGCATCCAAAATCCATCGGGTATCGTCTTAAAATCCATCAGTGCTAGTTTCCCCCGTATGACCACATAGATCAAGCATACAATCAATTCTTATCTTTTTCTTTAGTCTAATGCATGAGTGCCTCAAAGGCATGCCAAGCAAAGTGTATATCATGACTTACCAAAACCTCATCAATAAAATATGTTGAGCATGAAACGAGAATTGTCGCTTGACCTATTACGTTCGAGCACCAACCTAATTCCAATCTGGTTTGGAAATGATACGCCTCAATATCGTCGAATCAAGAGAAAGACCCAATCTAACATGGTTCCACACGCATCCAAAAACCAATGTGAATCTCTTTCCGAAGGCTCGCGACATGTTTTTAAGCATCCACAATGACATATATATATATATATGAACTACTTCCAACAAACAACAACAAAATCTTGCAACCAAGATTAAATTATAACTCACAGACAATCACATCCAATAATAGCAATGAATCCTTGTGACCAAACCCAGACAGTAGCATATAAATGAACCGCATCCAATATCAACAACTATTCCTTGTAACTAAATATAGACATGAACACATAACAAGCCATTTCCACTAACAACAACAAACCTTGTAACCTCAACGATCCCATAAAAGGTCCTTACCTATTCTCAAACCTCATAACTCAAGCAAATCACGAGCAAACCATACAAAATTTGTCATGCCCCGATTCTCGAGTGTGTGCCCATCCCTCGGTGGTCAATAAATTTTGCGACATCTCAGGACGCGTCACCAACCCATTTATTTTGATGCACATGCGAAAGCAAATTACTAATTTCCTGACAATGACATACATGGAACAGAAAAGCATGACAACAAATTTCAAATCAATCAACCTAGCTTTTATAAATAATTTGGTTTACAAATAGATGCCAACTTTAGGATCTAAGTACAGGAGGTCTATCTCCAAAAAGAACTTATGTGCCCCCAAGCTCCTGACCCTTCTACCTCAAGCTCTAGGGTTCTTCACACTAGGGACCTGAAAATATTAGCCCACAACGGAGTGAGATGTCTCGAAAGTCCACCCCCTAAATCCCGACGAGAGAGGAAATACGCCCAAAGGCTATTTATGCACGCATAAGACAAAGGACTTACCTTTGTCTCAGTTCCTTTTTACAAATCTTTGTAATTCATATAATCATCCAATCATTTCAATTCAGATCAAACATCGATCAATCGACTTACTCCACTCCATACTATCGATACCATCCACACAATTTGATTAAGTCGAACATTGCTCACCCTAAGCTGACAACAGATGGTATAACTCATCAAAACTGATCAAGTATACTGCTCACTCTAAGCTAATATATCAAAGCCCTCAGGCTGATATAGTATACTGATAATGCTCACTCTAAACTAAAAAAGTATAATGCTCACTCTAAGTTGATATATCAAGGCCTTTAGGCTGATATAGTATACTTACAATGTTCACTAAACGTTACATGTGAAACTCAATTATTGGTTTAGTAATGATAGCTAATAATGGATTTTCTTGGCTTGGTTAACAAGATTGAATCCGAACCCTCCAAGTGTCATGTTAGGGCTCATCTTAGCCAAGCTTATCCTTCAAGCTTCAATGGTTTAATCATCACTTAGTTTCAAGGGTAACTAACCTAGTTACATAAACTGGACTTTTTTCTTCTCCCATTCTTCTTCAAAGTGACACCTATTCCCTTTTGTATGGCTACCATACTTTAGTCCTCTCTCAACTTATCCTCAGGAAGCTATGTAAGCCTCACCTTTTAGGTTATTATAGCCTAGATTCCTAAATAAGCGTATGTCTCAACTTATTACACTTATGTACTACCTTCCAAAAATCCAAGGATAGGGTTAAACCTTACAAGACAACTTGATCCTCAAGTTCTTCTAATCTTAGGCTAGGGGGTCATTTGATCCTTAAGTTCTTCCCATCTTAGGCTAGGGGATTCATTGGCTTCCGAGAATTGTTCACTCTTAATTGATCCAAATTCAAGAGAACAAAAGATAATTAAATTGACTTTATAAATATCATCTTAACCAAATAGGAATATTTTGTAATCACCCATGATCGACACACATAATCAGACCGAGATTTGTGGCTAAGTTTTGATCAAAAGTGGCCCTAATGCTGCCTACACAAACTGGGTGGTTTCGACAGTGCTTAATAGGCCAAACCCAAACATTAGTCAATGCTTGGCAGGGTTCCATGCGTGACCCATGGTTGGTTCGAAACCACTTCATGTTTAAGCTTGGTTGATCCATGAATGACTCTCAGTTGTCATGTAATCGTGTAGAATCAATTGACTTGCCTTGATTCACGGTCGCACAGAATCGAATTACGATTGTTCATAAATGGTACAATGACCGTATGGAGTCACCTGCGACCGGTATATACTCAAGCTAAATCGATCTATACTCATCCATTGAACAACTCATAACAATGCATGATTGTCCACATCAATTCTCTTTTTCATGGTCGAACGCTTTTGTGACATCCTAAATTCCAGGTTTTGTTTTTTATTTAATAAGTTGGGCTTTTCATCGACGCGCCTATAGTTCTTTTCCCCGAGTTAGCCATTCACGGGATAACTAGATTATCAGGTGAAGCCGTTAAGGAATCTAAACACAATAGACTTGAGAATTCAACTAGGAATCGACTGCTCAACCGTGCTAATCTGTAAGGGTCATTACGGCATCATCAAAATCGATTAGAGATCGAAGATAGTTCGATTTGATAGATGTATATGATTAGTGTGTGTGTGATTCCACCTAATTGCAAAATTTCTGTCAAACGGCACTAAATTGATTTTTCTGTCATTTTTGTACCCTGTGTCTATATTTGAAATCTCAAAATTTTCACGACAACTAAAAGTCATCAATGTGTCAAAGATGTACATTGTAGCTCGAAATCGACTACGAGTCAATTGTACTAAAAATTCATAAAAGCTACCCGATAGGTTAGGTTATTCTAAAATCGCATCAAATTGAAATTAACTGTGGATTTGAACCCGAATTCAGAAATTGAAAGTTCTTTCATGTCACGATTCATTTTAGGAACGTCGACTAATCCTCCGAAGATTTTTCTGCAAACCGAGATTTTTGGCGAAAATTCAATATAGGGCCGTTTTTGTCCGGAAAATTCAGGGGACCGTTTTTATCACATTGTTTGGATGCAAGTTGGTTCTATTGGCAAGGAAAAATATGAATTGAAGTGTGAGCATCTTAGTTGGATTTATGGGGGCCGAATTGAATTAATTTAAGAAGAAATTAAAGTGGATTTGAGGGAAAATGTTCCAAAATTCGTAGCTCCCATGGTGTGCAACATTTGAGGCATCAATGAAGCTTCTAAAGGAAGTCTTAAGGGCTGCAAAGTGGCTGAGGAGGACAACCCATGTGGTGGGGGCATGCCATGAGTGTTTAGATGATAGAAGGTGGACTTTTGTGGCCATTTTGGCCCCTCTAAGCCTTCAGCCCCTTCTTCTTCCTCAATCAATTTGCTTTCTCCATTGTTAAACCATTTGAAGCTCCCAAAAACCAGTTTAAACTACCAACCACCTCTCCTTGCTTGACCGATTGCCGCCGTGCCCCATCCGAGCAGCCGAAGCCACCAAACCGCTCATCACTTGCCCTCTCGCCTACACACGCCGTTCGCCGTCCAGCCGCATCCCAAGCCTTTGTCTGTCACCATCTCTAGTCGTCCAGCCACCCCACTACTGTCGTTCGTCGCCCCCAAGCCACTGTCCACCACTGTAGCTCTATTCGCCCGTCCTGTGCCGTTTCCAGCCCGTTTAGTCGCTCGACCCAGCCATTTCAATTCTTGAATAGAACCAAAATCCAGCATGGAGCCGTGAGCTTCAAGGCTTGTTTTGGGCCGCTTCAGGCCTCATTAGGTTTTGCCGCTTCGAAGTTTATCGCCCGTCTCCGCGTCGCTATCATCGTGGACTCATCGAATCGCAAAACCGGTGAGTTTACTCGCTAAACTCTGCTTAAAGAGTTAATTATGCTTAACGGGTGTTTAGTTTAGGTTAATTAAAAATTATGTGATTAGTTAGATTAGGTTAGTGATTTAATTATTCAATTATGCATGTTAGGTGGTTATGTTAGATTAATTAAGGACTAGACAGGATGTATTATTTATCTAGATAGGTTCGAAAATTTTGCGGGCCCATCTTGGTGTTTAATTAGGCATTTTCGGCCAAATTTTCTAATTTTAGTAATTAAATGCATTTATTTAATTAATTTTGATAATTATTTAATTATTTAATATTTTTCGAAAATTATACCGGGATAGCCAGTGACCGGAATTTCGAGCTGATTACAATGGTGTGTTTAGTTTATGCAATTGGGTATTATTTTGTGTAAATTGAGCGCTGATTGGAATTTTGGTTATTTACTTCAAAATTTGTGAATTTTTATATTTATTCAGAAAATCTCGGGTGTCGAGTTTTTACACTGAAAATAGTTTTATATACTATATCAAATAGCGGGATTTTAAAAGGGAATACATCAATTTTTCAAGTTCGATCTGACTGTGTACCCTCACACAACTATTTTCACTGAGTGTTTTAATACGAGGAAAATGGGCTAAGTGTATTATCTTAATTGAGACATTTGAGTGTAATGCAAGGTGTCCTTAGCCGTGATTGAGTGATCGTGTGTTGATTAAAAGAATCTATCCCGGGCTAATAAGTTGGACGTAACCCCTATATGGGACGCCCCTAGATAACGGAAGCCGGTCGTGGTAGATTCTGGACCTTTGCTCTTTTGAGAAAGCTGTCTAGGAGAAATGTAGTCGTGCTTAATGAGGTGAGGCAACGCCTGACAATGCTAGAAGACCACCGAACAGAGAGTAGGCCGTGCTATAAGTCGAGATCAAAACTAGGACCACATGATTAAATGAGTTAAACGTGCCGGATTATTGGACAAAATTGTGTGGCATGGTATGGGACCTGTCATAACAATTTGGCCATATAATCAGGACTCTTGTGCTTGTTTGAAATTTGAGTGTGGCATTCCAATTGATTGAGCTTGTTTATTGCTCATGCTTTTGTGGTTGTCTATGATATGAACTGTACTAACCTGTAGGGAGGATCTAAGACGATGTAAGTCTCTATGGTTATGTGATTGTGTGGTTAGGACGCCTCTAGGCATATTACCATCCTAATCAGTGTTTAGAGCGTGAATTCGCTGAGATTTATATCTCACCCCGTCATGAGCTTTAACTTTTGAGGATCATAGGGTGGAGGACTTGGAGCCGAGCTGAGAGGGATCTCAGGTGTAGGTCCAATAGGACAGTTTCTATTTTAGAGGTAGTCTTTTGAAATCTTTTGGTTGTAGACTTTTGTATATGACTTAGTGTGTATATAAAAGCATGTTTTGTTGGTGAATCTATTGTCCTGCTTTTTTATCCCGAGATGGTTATTGTTAGGGGATTTATTATTTGCATCCGCATGTGCAATAAAATGAAAGGATCAACAACTCATCCTAGGAAGTCACAATTTTATCGACTACCGAGGGATGGGTACGCACTTGAGGTTCGGGACGTGACAACTCTAGTTCAACATAACCTCGATATTGAGTTGCCTAGATAGGGATCCAAATTGAGGATGTCATAAAGATCATATCTTTTTTAAAAAAAATTAAAAAGGGTCAAAAGCATTTTGGTCATTTTGCCTTGAAAGAGCAATTTTGTAATTTCAGTAACCGAAGGCATGGGAAGGTCAACCATGGGCTGGGCCAATTGAGAGTGGTCGTCGGCCCCCAAAAAGCCACTAGAAAAAGGCCAGTCGAATTGGTCTAAACCAATTTTGACCGGTTCGGTTAGCTTTAGCTAGAATTTTATGCAATTAGGAGAATCTAATTGTAAAGGATTTATGTCCAATCAAAAGAGAAATGAGCCAAAGTGAAAATAAATGGTCCAAATTTGTTCAAATTAAACCAATCACACCCTTTTCACAACATCTTGATGAGTTAAATTAATCTAATTATCTCAAAAATATCAAATATTGTGCACGGATTTAATGGGCATGTGAATTCGGACATTTTGAACGGTTGGCTTAATTTTAGCAAATCAATTACCAAATTGATTGAAATTGAATGCAATTAATATAACAAAATATAAATCAGTTCAATTGATTGCACTCAATGTAGCTTAACGCATTCAAATTGACATTGATATGAGGACACGAACTAGACATCAAAAAGAAATCGAAATTCCATGTTCAACTCGAATTTCAATTCATCAAATTAAACCGTAGTCTAGAATGGGATAAGTTAAATCGTCTCAATCGAAACATATTAACCCTATTTCACAACTTTTGGATGTGCCAAGTTTGCTAAATTGAGAAGTTCCATTTGAATTTGTGAAAATTAGCCTCAAACTTGGATTGATATTAAGAAAACCAGTTGATTAGGGGTACAATCATGTCAATCATGAAGAATTGATCGAAATTTCTTATTGGGGTTTAAAATGAAAATTTTTGCCTCAACATGCCAAATCAAAGAAATGGTCGCATGAGAGAACTTAAAATGACCTCTAGATCAAATATTGTAAAAAAAGCTAAGCTAAAATATTACTAGAAATGAAGTAATTTTATTTTTGGTTTCGGAAAAATAGATTTTTAATTGGTTTTTGAGATTTTTTTTAAGGCCAAAGTCTAATTGAAACTAAAATAAAGTGTTTTTTGGATTTTTACAATTTATAATGTTTTTGGTCAAGTTAACACTTTAGTGACTGATCACTAGAAGAAACTCCAATTTTTTTTTTAAATCCTCTTTCGTCAAAATAAAATTGAGATTATTTGGGCATTTTTGTGCAAAAAACTAAATTTTGACTTAGGGTTGACTTTTTGTTCATGGCATTGACCAAAAAAGTCAACTTTTGACTTTTCAACAAAAATGATTAGGAAATAACCTATAAATGATGGGCCAATAGAAAAGAAATGAAAAAAATGACACTTTTCGTTTGAAAAAATGATTATGCTGCAATTGGAAACTCTAATCCTGATATTTTACCGTGATTAACGCATCAACCAAGAATCAAGCATCAACAATACATAAAATATAGTGTTTAGAGGATAACATGATGTGTCCAGGACTCGGAAGTAAAATAAAAAATAAAAAGTTCTCTACTTGCTTGGAAAACTTCCCCGAGGAACTCTACTAGGGACTATAATCAAATAATTTGTCAAAGATTAAATTGAATCTATCTAGAAGATTAGGGCCCTTTAAAAAAAGACTGGTTGGTGACATTAAATTTTACCAACACCACATGTAAAAAGAAATTCTCACAACAAATGGCAACTTATGGACCTGAAATTCACTCAGCAACTTGAATGAATCTCTGAGTATATAAAGGTGCTATATTGGATCTACTCAATACATCACTCTACCAGGTCATAAATCCTTCAATACTCTTTGAGAGAGGCTAAGAATAGCTTAGGTGGGAATGGCTAGGGTGGTAGCAACATCCAAAAGACCGGGGTCGATGATGCTCGTGGTGGCTCTGATACTGTGGTCATCCATCAATGTGCACGCGAACTCGTCACCCATCGGTCCCAATGTCAAGTTTGACCTAAGGAAAGGGTTGATATGTTTAGCACTTTGTGTTGTGAGCCCTGGGAAACCTGTATGCATTTTTGGAACTTTTTGCGCAAAAAATCAAATTTTGACTCGAGGTTGACTTTTGTTCAAAGGGTTAACCAAAAAAGTCATCTCCAAAGTTAACTTTGGACTTTTTATAAAAATGAGTAAGAAATCACCCATAAATGACGAGCCAATGGAATGAATTAAAAATTACAATTTTCGTTCGAGAAAATGGTTTTGTCAATGAGATTTATTTAACCAATACCTACGTATGAAAAGAAATTCTCACAACAAATGGCAACTTATGGACCTAAAATTTAGGGGGTAGGAACAATACAAGTGCTAATACTTTTGTACAGTGCTCATTTGAGTGCCAAAACTTTTTTTTTCACTTACTTAAGTACCATAAATTTGAAAAATCAATCACTCAAATGCCACTTACGCTTTGCCCCGCCGGAAAACCTAACATGACTGCCGAAAAATATTATTTTAATATTTTTAATGTTTTTATTATTATTTTGAGTTTGTTATTTTATTTTAATTTTTGTTTTCCTTTTTGTTTTTATCTTTACAATCAGTGAGGGTTATCGAGCAACCTTCGCCCTCGGCCACAAAGGCCTTGGGCAAGGCCGTCGAGGCCTCGCCGATGGTTGGCGAGGGCTTTCACCACCTCAATCTCGTCGCGAAGGCCTTAGGCAACGGCATCAGTTCCTCATCAACAGTGGACAAGGCCACGAGCACCCTCGCCCATTGCTGCCCAAAGCAGGCGAGGCCTTGACAGCCTCACCCAAATTTAGATGAGGGTTTCATGGCCCCGGCAAGGGCCCTCACAGCCTGGCCTACAATTGGTGAGGCCCTGACGACTTTGCCTATAGCCTTCGCGACCAAGGGTCAAGTGGCCCTCACCCAATTTAGGTGAGGATTTCATGGCTGATGAGGGTCACTGATGACCCTTGTCGACCCTAAACGAAAAAAGCAAAAAAAACTCAAAAAAACAATTGAAAAAATCCACGTAGGACTTGTGGCTAAAAGTGGCCCTTAAGTGTGTGATTTTACTTCGATGTGGCATTTTAGTGAACAAAGAAAAAAAATTGGCACTTAGGTGAGCGTTATACAAAAGTTTCGGCACTCCTATTGTTTTTGTCCTTGAAATTTAATAAGAGAAAAAAAATCTCTTCAACTAATAATTATGTATCATTGGACTAGATAATATGTCGAGTGTATCCTTATTAAATGGAAAGTGTAATCTTTCTCTTCTATATATCTTTTTAGTTATCAACTTATTCAGCAACTTGAATGAATCTCTCAGTATGTAAAGGTGCTATGTTGGATCTACTCAGTACATAACTACACCGAGTCATAAATCCTTCTATACTCTTTGAGAGGGGCTAAGAATATCTTAGGTGGGAATGGCCAAGGTGGTAACAACATCCAAAAGAATGGGGTCGATGATACTCGTGGCGACTCTTATGCTGTGGTCATCCACCGGTGTGGACTCGAAGTTGTCACCCATCGGTGCCTACACCAAGCTTAATTTGGTGTGTAATTGAAGTGTTTAGCATTTTATGCTTTGGAAGACTTCCCCAAGGAACTCCATCGATGACTAGAATCAAATAATTTGTCAAGGATTAAATTGAATTTATCTAGAAGATTAGGGTCCTTTAGAAAGAAACTTGTCGATGAGATTAAATTTGACCAATACCTGCGTATAGAAAGAAATTCTCACAACAAAAGAAAGTGTAATCTTTCTTCTCTACATACATTTTTAATTATTAAATGGCAACTTATGGACCTGAAATTTAGTAAAAGAAAGAAATCCCATGAACTAATAATTCTATATCGTTGAACTAGATAGGGATAAGTGCAATAGAACTTCTAAAACTTGTCACGAAAATGCAATTGAGTCTTAAAACTTGTCAAATTGTTTCAATCGAGTTCTAAAGTTAACACTATCAGCATTTTTAACGGAAAATGCTGACGTGGCACGACGTGACGTTTAAAATGATTTTTTATTTCCATATGGCTTTGTTTAATTTATTTTTTATTTAAATTAGGTTAAAAAATTAGAAAAGAGAATCCAAAATTTATTTAAAAAACAAGCTGTTTAAAAAAAAAATGGCCGGCTTCCTTCATCTGCGCCGGCCTCCGACGACGGGCGGTGCGGCGGCGAAGGAGGAGCTACTAATTTTGTCTTTTGTTTAACGATTTTTAAAAATAAACTTTAACTTTTCCTTTTCCTTTTAGTTTTTAAATCAAATTTAAAAAAATCAAGAAAAATAATTAAAAAAAGCCATGTGGAAAATGAAAAATTATTTAAAATGCCATGTCCGAGCCATTTCAGCATTTTCTGTTAAAAAGACTGACGGTGTTAACTTTAGGACTCGATTGAAATAATTTGATAAATTTTATGACTTGATTGCACTTTTTGCAAGTTTTAGGACTCAATTGCATTTTCGTGGCAAGTTTTAGGACTTTTATTGCACTTATCCCAACTAGATAATATGTTGAGTGTATCCTCATTAAATGGAAACTGTAATCTTTCTTCTCTACATACCTTTTTAATTGTCAACTTATTCAGCAACTTGAATGAATCTCTGAATCTATAAAGGTGTTATATTGGATCTACTCAATACATTGCTACACCAAGTCATAAACCCTACAATACTCTTTGAGAGAGGCTAAGAATAGCTTAAGTGGGAATAGCCAAAATGGTAACAACATCCAAAAGAATGGGGTCGATGTTGCTCGTGGCAGCTCTAATGCTGTTGTCATCCATTAGTGTGAACGCGAAGTTGTCACCCATTGTGCCGATGCCAAGTTTGACTTAAAGCATAAGTTGATATGTTTAGTGTTTTGTGCTTTGAACCCCTAGGAAACCTCTATGCATTTTGAATTGCCTCCTCAATCATTCTAGAGAGTCCTTGACCTTGATGGCATTAGATCACTACAATGTCAGTCGTTTCTTGTCTACTTGCCTTGACCACCATCCAGGTAATATTCTTTGTAGTGAGATAGAAGTTATGACTTAGCTTCTTAAAGAAAATTATTGTGTAATATTGTTTTCTTTCTCAATGTTTCATTGATATATTTTAAATGTAAGAGGGGTGCGTACTAATTTGTTTCATTTGCTTGGATTTCGATGTATGTGTTCTTGTTAAAAAAATTCGATTTCAATTTTGATGTGAATAACTTTTTTAATCTCTTGTTTCATATTTGAATTCATTTAGACACAAAGAAAGCTGGAGTTGATGTGAAGAAGGTTACAACCTGTGCGAATTCATGCTCTTAGGGTTGCTAGAAGACCTATTTGATGCAATAAAGTTTAAAAATTTCCCTCTTCGTGTTTTAAAAAAGGCAATTGAGTTATGTAATGCCTTTATAGTATCACACATCAACTAATAAAAAGGTGTCTTTTTCATTATTTGCTTGACCATGAGTGAAGTACAGTTCTATGGGGACACGAACTAGACATAAAAATGAAACAGAAATTCCATGTTCAAATCGAATTTCAATTCATCAAAGAAAACTTTAGTCTTGAATGGGTTAACTTATTTCTCTCAGTCATAACATATTAACCCCGTTTCGCAACTTTTGAATGTTCCAAGTTTGCTAATTGAGAAGTTCCATTTCAATTTGCCAAAACTAGCCCTGGATTTGGATTGATATTAAGAAAACAAGTTGATTAGGGGTACATTCATGTCAATCATGAAGAATCAATCGGAACCCCTAATTAGGGCTGAAAATGTAAATTTCCGCCTCGACATGCCAAATCAAAAAAATGGTCACGCGAATGAACTAAAAATGACCTCTAGATCAAATGTTAAAAAAATAAGCTAAGCTAAAATATGAGATTGTGAACCTAAATCTGAAAAATTTAGAAAAATAGATTTTTTGAGAAATTTTTGAGAAATTTTTGTGACTAAAGTAAAATTGAAACTAAAAAAAGCGTTTTTTTTTTTTTTATATTTTTGCATTTTTCAATTTTTTTTTTTTGGTCATTTAGTGACTAATCACTAAAAGGTCGGTTTATGGTCAAAACTCTGATATTTTTTTCAAATTTTTTTTTGGCCAAAATAAAGTTGAGACTATTTGGGAACTTTTTGTGCAAAAAATCAAATTTTGACTCGAGGTTAACTTTTTGTTCAAAGGGTTAACCAAAAAAGCTAACTCAAAAGTTAACTTTTGACTTTTTAATAAAAACGATTATGAAATCACCTATAAATGATGGGCCAATGGAACGAAATAAAAAGGATACTTTTCGTTCAAGAAAATGGCTCTATTACAATCATAAACCCTAATCCCGACATTTTACCTTTATTGACACATCGATTAAAAATCAAGTGTTAACAATACATATAATATAGTGTTTAGCGGATAACAAAATGTGTCAAGGATTGGGAAGGGAAAAACAAAAACTCCGTTCTCTACTTGCTTGGAAGACTTCCCCGAGGAATTCCACTAGGGACTAGAATCAAATAATTTGTCAAGGATTAAATTGAATTTGTCTAGAAGATTAGGGCCCTTAAAAAAAAATTGTCAATGCGATTAAATTTCACCAACACCCATGGATAAAAAGAAATTCTTGCAACAAATGGCAACCTATGGACCTGAAATTTAGGGGGTAAGAATAGTATAAGTGCTAATACTTTTGTATAGTGCTCATTTAAGTGTCAAAAAAAAGAAAATTGCTTACTTGAGTGGCACAAATTTGAAAAAATGATCACTTGAGTACCACTTCCAATTTGCTCCATCGGAAAAGCTAATGTGGCGCTAGTCATCCAACATGGCCGCTAGAAAATATTATTTTAATATTTTAAATATTATCATTTTATTTATTTTATTTTTGCTTTTCTTTTTTGTTTTTATCTTTAAGGCCGGTGAGGGTCATTGGGCGACCCTCGCTAGCCGCGAAACCTTCACCCTTAGCCGCGGAGGCCTTAGGCAAGACTGTTGGGGCCTCACCGCCTCGCTCTCACCATAAAGGCCTTAAGCAACCACGTCAAGGCCTTGCTAGCAACAGGCAAGGCCGCAAGGACCATCGCTTGTAGCTGCCCAAAGCAAGTGAGGCCCCCATAGCCTTGCCTAGACTAGGCGAGGGTTTCATCGCCCCAACAAGGGCACCTACGGCCTCCCCAAAAACTGGCGAGGCCCTGATAGCTTCACCTTAAGGCTTTCGTGGCCAAGGGGAGGGTTTCATGGCAAGCAAGGGTCGCTAGTGACCTTCATTGGCCCTAAACAGAAAAAGCAAAAAAAACTAGAAAAAGATTTTTTAAAAATGCATGTAGGACGTGTGACCGAAAGTGGCACTTAAGTGAGCAATTTTACTCTGATATGGCATTTATGCTAACGGAAAAAAAAATTGACACTTAAGCACGCGTCATACAAAAGTTATGGCACTCCCACTGTTTTTACCCCTAAAATTTAGTAAGAGAGAAATATCAACTAATAATTCTATATCATTGGACTAGATATGTCAAGTATATCCTAATTAAATGGAAAGTGTAATCTTTCTCTTCTACATACCCTTTCAATTATCAACTCATTCAGCAACTTGAATGAATCTTTGAATATATAAAGGTGATATACCTAATCTACTCGATACATACATCACTACACCAAATCATAAATCTTCAATACTCTTCAAGAGGGGCTAAGAATAGCTTAGGTGGGAATGGCAAGGGTGGTAACAACATCCAAAAGAATGGAATCGATGATACTCGTGGCAGCTCTAATACTGTGGTCATCCGCCGATGTGGACTCGAAGTTGTCACCCATCAGTCCGATGCCAAGGTTAATTTAGGGCATATTTGAAGTGTTTAGCGTTTTGTGCTTTGAGCCTTGCGAAACCTTTATGCATTTTGAATTGCCTCCTTAATCATTCTTGAGAGTCCTTGACCTTCAAAGCATTAGATCACTGCAATGTCGGTTGTTTCTTGTCTACTTGCCTTGACCACCATCCGAGTAATATTCTTCACAATGAGATTGAAGATATGACTTAGCTTCCTAAAACCAAGAAAATTATTGTATAATCTTGTTTTCTTTCTCATCATTTCATTGATATATTTTAAAAGTGAGAGGGTACATACTAATTTGTTTCATTTCCTTGGATTTCGATATATGTGCTCTTGTTAAAAAAATTCGATTTGAATTTTGATGTAACTTTTTTAATCTCTTGTTTCATATTCAAATTCATTTAGACACCAAGAAAGTTGGAGTTGATGTGAAGAAGGTTACGGCCTGTGTGGATTCATGTTCTCAAGGTTGTTAGAAGGCCTATTCATTTCAATGAAGTTTGAAAATTTTCCTTTTTTTATGTTTAAACAAAGGCAATTGAGTTATGTAAAGCCTTTATGGTTTCACAAACCAACTAATAAAAAGTACCTTTTTCACTATATATTTGACTATTGTCGCAACCCAACCTCCCCTTCATCAGGAAGAGAAGAAAGGTCAAATTTAGGGGTTCCTTAACGGTTCATATCCCAGAAGGCGTCATCATCTTGTCTTTCAGGACGAACCTTTGTAAGTTTGCTCAATCATAGTCATGAACTCTCCCAAGCTCATACCTCATGTGATAGCGAAAGGTATCTGTCGCGACCAATTTTTCGGTGTGAACCACCTAGGGTTTGGCTAATGGATTGTTAAGCCTAAACTTAACTCGAGCTCTCCCAAACCCATACCAATTCGCGACTTAGGTTTGAATTGTTAACATGCACTTGAATTTTATCTAGGAGTCGCCACTAATCTATTTTTGGTGGGTCGATTAGAAACCCTAGTAAAGTAACGGGAGATTTACTTTACTCCTACGAACCAGAGACTAAGGGTACGGGGACTTGATTACGTTAGATTTCTCTAACGCCTTTTCAGTACCTTTATCTTTTATTTTGAAAAAAATTGTTTGGCAAGCAACTTGAATTGATTTTAATTCCTTAACATGTGAGGTGACAATGCAGGTACGCAAACCACCAATTTAACACTCAAAAAAGCAAATGAATAAATTGCAGGACTTACCTCATAGCAACGAAAGCGTCTGCGTTGTTAGTTTAGAATTCACATCGTGAAAGTCTAAATATGATTTCTAATTAACATGCAATTTTTGTTTTGTTTTCACTTAATTAATGAAAATCATGCAATAAGCAATGCATGCCACTAAATGACCTAATTCTAATGACATGTAATTTCTAATTAAATGAACCTAACAAAAATCACTAAATGACGTGCATTGTATGAACCTAATTCTATATGATGTGCACATGATTTTTATTTTCCGAATAAGCATGCAATCTATCATAATATGCAATGACGTGCAAAGAATGCTCTAATTATAATTTTTTATGAAATTCGAAATTAAAATTGCCAAATAATTAAACGTGTAATTCAAATTTAAAACTAACATCCTAAATGAATGCATTCTTTTTGGATTTTTACTTTAAAAAATTCGGAATAAAATCTCTATCCTAAATATGCAAGATAGCCCTAAAACAAGAAATATTCTAAAATGCATCTAATCTAACTCAGATATATTTTTTTTTTTTTTGGGGTTTTTCCTTTATGGTAGCAATCAAAATAGACATCAAGAACGGCTCGGCAACAAATCAGGCAAGATATCATCCATGTTCATTTTGGAAATAAATTGACGAATCGTATCTCGCGCATAAGATCGGATTGGCCAATTTTTAAATAAAATCACGAATCATATCTCGAGCGTGAGATCGGATTGGTGACTTTTCCGTACGATTGCGGGTCGTATTTCGAGCATGAAATCGGACCGTCAATCATATGCACGTTGTGAAATTAGGAAAATTTCCTAATTTATGAGGGATCAAGAAACCTCTTGGATATGGCAATATCGATCAAATATTCAAACAACATCACAATTCTACGGATTGGGCAACTATAACGAATTAATCAAAATTCTTACCTGATCCACAATATCACACGGACAATGCTTCCAAGTTAGAATGCGTTGGATGGTGGCTGGATAGGACCACAAACCACGGGACAATGGCAACTTCGATAGGAACCTGTAACCTTCAGGGAGACTCGCCGAGGATGCTGGATACTCATTAGCTGATGCTTGGGACTGGAAGACCGCGCTGAATGCAGCAGAGGATCGTCACAATGGGCTCTAATTCAAATATCAACTTTCAAATTTGGCAACTTGTGAACCACAATCAACGGGTGGTAGATCGGTAGTGGGTTAGCTTGCGATGAATGATGATGATGGACGTCCACCGTCGATGGATTCTGGCTCCAGGAACTTTGTACTTCTCAACAAAATTAAAGAAATCTGCAAATAATCCAAATTGGACCCAACGAATTCTGTTGATTTCGTTGGATCCAACGAAGAGGAAAGCAAAATAGCAATGTATTGCCGAGTAATACATGGACCCACTACAATAAAAATACAATATAACGCGGTCAATCCCCTCTCAGAGTTGACTGTTGTCTTTTTATTGGGGACTGTCTACGTTGGGCACATCGAGAAGATCTGCGAAAGCAAAGTCAAACTCGACCAGGGGCTGATTCAAAACTGGTCGAGTATTAAGGGGCCTCGGCATGGCGGCGCCTTGTGAGATTGGCTCCAGCAGGTGACTCTCGGTCGGCGCACGATGAGAGACTCGTGCGGTGATGGTGTCAATGAGTGGCGTGGCCAGTTCCGCGAAGTGTCTACAAC
Organism: Eucalyptus decipiens; assembly: GCA_014182575.1. Taxonomy (NCBI): domain Eukaryota; kingdom Viridiplantae; phylum Streptophyta; class Magnoliopsida; order Myrtales; family Myrtaceae; genus Eucalyptus; species Eucalyptus decipiens. The sequence continues at coordinate 31,091,274 of CM024609.1, read as the reverse complement.
TGCGATGAGTAATTGGCAATAAGAACAAGACCACACTGTGAGCGTTCTCAAACACCGGGGAATCTGCACACGGGAAATTTCTGCATTAGACAGGTGTAAAAGGACAATTGAAAGAATTATATGTGTGTTGCTTGAGCTGGCATCATCATCAATGAGAAGCTGCAACACGTCCGGATGTGCAGGAGACACCAAGGATAACACCAGGGACGCAGTGACAAGATAAGCACGCTAGGAGGAACGTGGGAGGTTGAACTGGGAATCAACGTCGTTGGTGCAAGGCTCGGTTAGATTCAGAGAAAGTCGTCATTGGAGGGACTCGGAAGGAAGCAGCAACGGCACCATCGTCATGTGGGGTTCGCTAGGTTGAAGCGATGAACACCGGAACAAGGAGGCGCGATCCCAGCAGTAGGGACTCACCGCAGCAGGCAAGAGTCATAGGATCTTCACGTCTCTTACTCTTTGAGCGTTCACTGCGCTCTCTCTCTCACTCTCTGAACGTGTGGCCGTGTATTCAATGTATTGTGTGGCCTCCTTTCCTCCCCACCGTACGCGAATCCTTTTATACACCGAAAAATTGTATCTCCATGGTATATTTCATTGCCAACTTTGCTCGTGCAAAATACTATTGAATATATCATCCCACCACGCGCAATATTTTTTGTGTTTTTTTTCCAATATTTCATTCGAGAATTTCCTTTCTATCAAAAATACATCACTCGGTGTATATTGCCTAAATATTTGAAAATCCCAACGGAATATGTGAAAAATTTTGCACTCGCCGTCGGTCCAATAAACAAAAATGTTCCTAAACTATATGCCATGTGATTTTATTTTTTTCAGGGATAAAATTAACCCCTAATTTTTTAATACGATAAATGTCTAAATGGGTCGCCAAAATTTAGGTGTCAACAGTATCGTGATTCATACCCACATGGGCAACACACCTTGACAGAGGAGATCGAGTGGGAATATCAAATTTTGAGGTATTTTTACTATGATAACCTTCTCGATCGTACTCTTCACCCATAAGGATGACATCACTTTATCATTTGGACTACTGCTCAAGTATGCTAAATCATAATGAATCTCGTCGAGACACATATCCCTCACGACGGATTTATTTATCATCTAGTTGTTTAGAACAACCTAAAAAGACAGGAGTCGCCACTAGTCTCATTTTTCGAGATCGGCTAGAAAAGCCATTCAAGAGTTAGGAGTGGTCCCTTAATTTCTACGCAATTAGAGATCCTAAATTCGAGGACTTGGGTTACACAAATCTTTTTATTAGCGCCCTTTTGGTACCTGATGATTTGTTGTGTTTCCTAAGGTGATGATGCGTGTCTTTTACTTTTTAGGGTCGATTACACTAACTAAATGATCATGTGTGGATGGTTGCTTTCATGCAATTCTATTTTTTATGAAAAGAAAAAGAAAGCACACAATTGAAATTTAAAGGCAAGGCGTATGTAAACACTCAAGGGAACAGTTTAGGAAACCAATAAATCTAATATGTGACCTAAGCAATGAAATGAAAATAAAACAAAAGAGATAAACCTGCGACTTGTTGGGTATTTATACTAGGGGTGAGTATGGTCCGGGTTGGGCCGATCCACTCTCTAATCCTAGGACCAACCCGCACAGTGTTGATCCTCAATTTTTGGGACTGAGGACCGACCTATTGAGCTTGGGACCAAGGACCGGACCAACCCAATGGTTCAGTCCGGTTCCAAGATCAACTCAAGACCAATCGATAATATTTTATTTCATTTTTTGTACTCCTTAAAAAAGCGATTGAGGACTGGACTGACCCAATGGGTTCGGTTCGGTTTCCAAGTTAACCCAGGACTAACCAATAATTTTTTATTTCATTTTTTGTACTCCTTAAAAAGGTAACCGAGGACCATACCAACCAAATGGGTTCGATGATGAGCGAGGCCAGCTAAGAAATGCAAGCGGTGAGAGTCAAGTGGGGTGAGCATTGAACAAAATGAGTATTGAATGTTTAGTGGAGAGCAACAAGCCAAGCGAGCATCGATCGACAAGCGGCACGAATGACCCAAAGCGAGTGAGGCAAGTGTCAAATGGCAAGCGAAGAAGTTGTTTATTTCGATTTTAGCAAATTGAAGACTAAGAAGACAAATAAGATAGAAGAGAACAAATACTAGAGAAGGATGCCAAGGAGCTGTTTATGCCTTTTTGGACGTTGTGAGGTGTCACGCCCCGAACCCCAAGCACGTGCCCATCCCTCTTTGGTTGATAAAATTTTGCGACTTCCAAGGACAAGTCCCCGACCCATTGATTTTTAAACACATACGGAAGCGAAAATAAATCCCCTGATAATAATCATCTTGGGATATAAAAGTAGGACATCAATTCATAAAAGCACACTTTTATAAACAACGAGATTTAGGCACAAAACGAGTTTAGTCAAAAGCCTTCAAAAGGTTGACTCTCACAAGAGGCTGTCCTACGACATACTAATAAGACATATCCACCGATCCTCCATACTCCTCCTCAGACTTCAAGACCTTGGTCTTCCACGACCACCTTCTAAGGACCTAAAAATGGTTATTCAATAACTAGTAAGACAATATCTCAGCAAGTCCACCTACTAAACCCATATTAGGAGGGAAATACACTTCAGGGCGCTCTAGTCACACAACCACACAATTAGAACAGGGAACTTACCTTGCCTCAGTTCCTTCCTGCAGGTCAGTACAGTTCATATCGCAATGCATATAATTAATGCACATAACAACTGGAACACCTCATCAATTCAATTAATCACCAGAAACCCGTTCCATGCCACACAGTTTTGGTCTCATAATTAGGTGCATCAAACTCAACTATTGTTGACACCTAATTTTGGAAAAATAAAATTGCATTTTGAACAAATAAAAAGAAAAAAAAATGAAAATGGGAGAAATTGATTTGATTGAATTATGCAAGGAAATATGGAATTTTGATGGATGTCCGGATTTTGTTAAATGCAGCAACAATTTTGAAATCAAGTGAAAAATGGGCAAGAATGGAGCTGATTACCAAATCATATAAAATTGATTTAATGTGACAAGAAATGGTAACTCGGGAAATGCCATGTAAAGAGACCATTTTGAATCACTATAAAAGAGAGGCTCATTTTTCATGACAAAGGGGGGAATTCGAAATTTTGGAGAGCAAAATACGTGTGGAAGTTTTGGGGGGCTTTTGGTCGAAAAATTTGAGAGCAAAATACGTGGGGGAATCCGCTAAAAAAAATTTCGCGGAAAGAGCTGAGAGGATTCGTGAAAGTGAGAAAAAAATAAAGCAGAGGAAACCATTTTCTCGTCCAAGAGTCTTTTTCTTTTTCCCTCTGACAACCTACAGAAGAAAAGAAAGGGAGAAGTCAGCAAAAGAAAGAGAAAAAGTGCAGAGAAGTGACGTGTGGCCAGAAAAAAAAAAAACAAAAAAACAGCATCAACTGTTCGTCTTCTTCGCGTGGACGCCCCTGCCCGCGCTCGCGTCGCACCTCCTCCGCCAGCTACCACCACTCGCCTCCGCCTGCACCGATCCTCGCCGTGACCTGCTCGCTTCCACTCACTCATCTGTTGCGAGCACCCAACATCGGCAGATCTGAACCTGCCTCCAACCAGACGCCGTAGTGGCCCGCGAATTCGCCTGTCCGTGACGCCGTCCGCCCCGACGCCACGCCGTCGAAGCCCGTGGCCTGCTCGCCTCCGCCTGTCCCTTCCGCTGTCGACGCCCGCGCCTCCCTGCTGCCGCACCTCAGCCCATGCTGGTCCACTCGACGCCTACCGGTTCGCCTTAGCCCGACGCTCGCTGGTCGCCGCGCCAAAGCCCAGTGTCCCTGCTACCACCTGACATCGCTGGAATCCTCCTCACCCGCAACTGCACTAGCCTGACGTCCTCGCTCGTCATGCCGACGCTGTCCGAAGCTGAAGACCAGTGACCAGGCGCTGCAACCCAAGCTACGCCTCCCCTGCCGAGCGTTGCTTCCTCCTTGCCGGACCTTCGCCGGAGCTCTGACCGCGACGCCCCTGCCGGACCTCCGATCAGCCATCCTTGGTTGGACCCCACGTTTGCCAGCCCCGAGTCCTCCACCTAAGCGAGCTGCTGCACGCCCGAGCGACCTCCTTGCTGCTGGGTTTTCTCCTCTGCCCGAGACCGAGCGAAGCCACCTGCTACCTCCCCTGTTTCGCTGCTGATCCAGTTACTGCCGATCCACCTCGCCGGACCTCGCCAGACCTCCAAACACCGACAGCTGCGCATCACACGAGCCGCCAAATTTGGAAACAAAAGAAAAGGAATAAAAGAAAAAAAATCAAATTAGATAGATTTGCTTTATTTTATTAGGCAAGTTTCTTTGATCTTATTTTATTTTTTTATCTTGGTTTCTTTATTTGAAATATATCTCTATGCATAATTGGAAATATCAACATATCACCTGATTCGCAACCACGCCGGATTTTTTATTTCATCTATAAGGCTTTAGATGAAATAATTAATCAAGTGGGAATAAAATTGATATTTTGATCCTTAAGGCTTAAAATCAATTTATCGATTTTACCAGCGAAATATTATTACTTGATCTGAATGATATGTGATATTTTTTTGGGTGATTTTGAATGGACTTGATTGCTTTATTCATCTTGAAATATGTCTGAGCTAGAATATTGCAAGTTTTAGGGTTATTTGAATATTTTGGTTAAGCATTTTATTTATCATGAATTTTCAAAAAATCAAAAATCAATCAATTAATTTAGGTTGCTATTTTTTTTAACTTGGATTGCATGTTTAATTATTTGGCAATTGTTAATTTCGAAATTTAAAAAAAAAACAAAAGAAAATACATTCATTTAGGATGCTAGTTTTATTGTTATTTAAATTGCATGTTAAATTTTAATTTTGGAAAAAAGGAAAAACACAACAAAAAATCATCATGCATTTGTCATGTAGAGTTAGGGCATATTTTGTACGTCATTGCATATTAGGGTTAAATTGCACTTAGTTTAAATTTAGATAATATTTTCTTAATTTATTATAAGTTTAGGTATTTTCTTAAATAGATTGCATTTTAGGATTATTTGGGTTAAGATACTAATTTAGTTTAAATTAGGATTTAGCTCAACCTAATTCCTAATACAAATTGAATAGGATCTTAATCTAATTAGATAATTTTCACATTTTATTTAATTCCGAATTACATGAAAAAAATACAAAAAATGTCTTAGAATAAATTAGTTCTATTCCCTAGGATAGATTGCATTTTTAGGAAAAATAAAAAATGGCATTGCGTGTCATTAAAAATAGATTCATGAAATGCACGCCATTTAGAGATTGTTGTTGGGTCCATTTAATTAGAAATTGCATGACATTAGAACTAGGTCATTTAGTTATATTGCATTGCATATTGCATGATTTTCATTAAAAAAGTGAAAACAAATAAAAAAAAAGAAATTGCGTGTTAATTATAAATCACATCTAAGGTTGTTGATGTAGATTCTAATTTAACATTGCAGATGCTTTCGTTGCTTTGTGGTAAGTTTATTTTTGCAATTTATACATTACTTTTTATTTGGTGTTAAATTAGTGGTTTGCGCCCGTGATCACCTCATATGTTAGGGAAATATATTTAAAATCAATTTAAGCTGCTTGCAAAAACATTTTCTGGAAAATAAAAGAATGGTACCGAAAGGACATTAGATGAATCTAGTGTAACCAAGTCCCCATACCCATAGTCTTTAGTTCGTAGGAGTAAAGTAAAACTCCCGTTACTTTACTTAGGTTTCTAATCGACCCACCAAAAATAGATTAGTGGTGACTCCTAGATAAAATCCATTTGCATGTTAAAAAACTTGAACTTAAGTCGCGAATTGGTATGGGCTTGGGAGAGCCCGAATTAAGTCTAAGCTTAATAATATATTAGCCAAATCTTAGGTGGTGCACACAAAAATTAGGTCGCGACAGCTATCATGCATTCCAATTGTTAATTACACCCCTTAAGGGTACGGCCAACTCCAAAATTGGCGGTCTTTTGGCATTGCCAGGCTTCGTCTCACCTCCTTTGAGCACGGCGACGTCTCTCAATTAGATGGCTTCTCCAAAGGGGCGTAAGTCCAGAATCTACTATGACCTGAGTACAACATACTCATAAGTTCGGTGTCTTCTAGCATAGAACATGAGCGCGGCGACGTCTCTTAATTAGACGGCTTCCCCGAAGGGGCGTAGGTCCAGAATCTACTGCGACCCAAGTCCCAATAAATGGGTAACATCTAGCTTAACAACCTAGGACGGTTTCTCTTAACCAACACACAACCAATCAATCTCGGCCCAGGACACTATGCATTGCACTCAAATGTCTCAATTAAAATAGTGAATCTAACATATTTTCTTCATATTAGAAATATATGGTAAAATAGTCGTGTGTGGGTACACGGTTAATTCACACCAAAAAAATTGATATTATATAATTTAAAATCCCACTGGTTTATATAGAGTATAAAAAATATAAAAAAAAATTGTGTTAAAACCTGACACCGGGATTTTCAGAATAAATATCGAAATTCATGATTTTTGGAATTGAATACTCAAATTTCCAATCAGCACTCAATTTGCACAAATTAACATCCAACTGCGAAAATTGAACACACTATTGCAATCAGCACGCAATTCCGGTCACCGGCTATTTGGGACTAATTTCCAGAAAATAATTAATTATTAAATAATTTCTATAATTAATTAAATAAATCAATTTAAATACTAAAATGCCAAACTAGGCCAAAATCACTAAATTAAATACCAATATGGACCGGGAAAATTTCCGAACCCTTTTAGATAAATAACACAATTTATTTAGGCCTCACTTAATCTAATCTAACCACCTAACATGCATAATTGCATAATTAAATCACTAAATTAATCTAACTAACCACCTAATTACTAATTAAATAAATCTAAACACCCCTTAGACGTCATTAGCCTACTAAGAAGAGTTTAGTAAATAAACTCATTGGTGCAAAACAAAGACCGGTTCACCGCGACGGCGGCACGACGACAGCCGAAACTTAAATTACGGCGGCGTCGAAGAAACTCGGAATGGGCCTGGAATTGGCCCAACAAATCTGAGATTTGTTTCCAACTTGGGCTGGGCTGAATCTCACATGGGCTAAAATTGGATTTCAAATGGACTTCAAGTCTAGGCTGAACTAGACTGCTGATGGGCTGAACAAGAAAAGAACTGCTGGGCCTGAATTGCTGCTAAAGGTTGGGCCAAACGCTGGGCTGCAATGCCCTAGACTTGCTGGCTGATCGTGGGCTGACTACGGGCGACGACGCTGGTTTTGCTCGAGCGTGGAGTCGCGCACAAAGGACGAAGATGCTGGACTTCGACTTCGTTGGCGTGTGAACGACACTGCTGGCAGGAGCTTCTTCGGTTGATGCTGCTGCTTCACTGGCAGCTAGAGAAGACCGAAGTTGCTGGAGGTGGGCCAAACGCTAGGCCGAGCTGCTACAAACCGAAGCTGCAACGGAGGAGATGGCGAGACACGGACGAAGATGATGGACGAGGAAGCAGCCAACGTTCGTGGCTCCTTTCTGGGCTTGACTCAGTGCCGTTGAACAAGAGGCCGCGTGGATGGAGTTTCGTGGAAGCGGCAGAGACTGAGGGAAATGAAATGGGCGGTGGCAGGGGTTGTCTTCGGTGAGTTGGCAGCTTGAGATGGAGCACGATCGCTGACAGCAAGCGGCTAGGTCTCTTCGGTGGTCAACTAAGGAGAAGAGGAAGTTCTTTTGTTGACCGAAGGGAGTTGACTCATGGACAAGTGTCCTTGGGTGAAGGGAAGAGGAAGAAATTTTGGTGAGTGGAGATGGACGCAGGGGTGGCTTCGAAGGAAAACCAAAAAGGGAAATGAAAGGCAAAGTAAAAGAAAACTTGAGCATGAGAGGTCGAGAGAGAGAGAGAGAGAGAGAAGTGCACGAAGATGGAGGTGGAGTCGGCAACGCCAGCTTGCCCGAGAAGATTTGTGCAAAAAGAAAGGAAATAGTCAACAACCCTTAGCCACTCCATTAATGGCTCGTCCCCAATACTTTCCAACCAAATTTCCCACAAATAACCTCAATTAAAGTCCCAATTTTTCAGCCTTATGTCCAATTTCGAATTTCACTATATTAAATTCAGTGTCCTTACTCAATCTCCCAAATTGAGGTCCGATTTCGTTGAAGAAAAATCCCAAACAATTTTCTGCAAGTCCCTAACATTCAAAGGCTCGGCTCGGAAATCCAAATTCCCTTAAATTTGGCTTGTACGAATTTCCATTAATTTTTTCGCGACGTCCGAACGATTTTCCGTAAAATTCCTAAGCTCGTCGGAATTTCCTCAAAAGGTGAGTCATCATTCCTAGAATGACTCATGACACAACAGAACTTCCAGTTTCTGAAATCGAATTCAAATTCACGATTATTTCCGATCAAATGTGCTTTTAGCGTGACCTTACCTATCAGGTAACTTTTAGAAGTTTTTGGTACAATTGACCCATGGTCGATTTTCTTCGAACCACAATAAACCCATCCGACACGTTGGCGACTCTTAGTAGTCATGAAAATCTCAAGGTTTCAAATACGGACACAAGGTACCAAAAATAACAGAAAATTGGCTTAGTGCCGATCGACGAGAATTTTGCAATTAGGTGGCATCACCCACACTTGATCACACATCTCAGTCGAATTGACCTGTCTCCAGTCTCTAATCGATTTTGACAATGCCGTAATGACCCTTGCAGACTAGCACAGTCGAGCAGTTGATTCCTAGTCGAATTCTCAAGTCTATTGCGTTTAAAATCCTTTAATGACTTCACCGGATATGCCAGTTATCTCGTGAGTGGCCAACTCAGAGAAAAACACTATAGTCACGTTGACAAAAGGCCCATCTTATCCAATCGAAATCAGAATCTGAAAATCAGGATGTCACATGATAACTCCTCACAACAAACTTTTTCTCCTTCTTAAGTTATAACTATTGACATAGTAAAAGACATTAAAAATCTAAGTTATTAAAGAATAATGTAAAATTACTTGAACTCCTCACTAAATAGCTATTTAATATTGTTGACGCTATTTAATTTAAGATTTTTCTATATAAAAAAATTATATAGTCAGGGTTGGACCGACCTGGAACTCTCAAAACTGATGACTAACCCGTACAGTACTAGTCCAGGAATTCTAGAACCAATGACCGACCCAGTCTCCCTAAGAACCGAACCAAGATCGATAGGGTTGGGCGGATCCAGGGTCGGTCCACGGTTGACCCTGGACCAATGCTCACCCCTAATTTATACAATGCGAAATAACCCAAAACATATATTGGGGACAAATGAATGCAAAATAAGGTCAAATTGGACATCAACCATCCATCGTCTTCATGTCTTGAAGAGCCTCCACTTCCAATGACCTATTCTAATCCTAATCTAAAACTATGACTAGATGCATACAATAGGAAAGAAATAATCGGTCATGGCAAAAACAATCACAAACACAATACAATCAAGAATAATCAAGTAATTGAAACCATATGCGAAAATGAACAAATTGGGCCTCGAGGTCAGCCTTTGCAATTCACAACAATCCCTCTAGGAAGTCTACACAAATTTATATTTATGGCTTACAGCCATTGGCACCGTTTGTGTTCTTGCATGGCAACCAACAATTATAAGCCCCTTGGACATGTTTTAAGTAAATCCCAAGGTCATCCCACAAAATCATGTAGTGTACCTAGGCATACATCTAAAAAAGCACATGCATAGCGGGAAATAAATATGTAGGCAGTCCCTTGAACCTTGGTTCTCAAAAAAATCAAACAATTTTAGTGAGCCACCATTGGATCACTTATTCGGTCAACAAGCGTCAAACACAATCGCAAGCATATAAGAAAAGTAAATAAGTCAAGAGTTGTGAAAGTTTTTTTTTTTTTTGTCAGTCCTACTCTATTCCTACTCTACACTCACTTGCAGACTTGTGCCCTGCCTCTTGCAGGGCGTGGGAGTTGTAACCCACTCTCAAAACTTACGCGTCCTTACCCCCATCCCCCCCTGAGAAGGTGGGGATTTGAACCCCTCACCTCCTCCTTCCATGTTGGAAGGGTGGCCACTGGGACGAACCCCCAGTGGTTAAGAGTTGTGAAAGTTCAAATAATGCTTAAAAGTCATTTGAAGAGCAATTAATAGTGAATTGTGAGAAAATATGCTAATGGTATTGCAAAGAGGTGTCATAACTATGGAAATCATTTAGCCACCAAGGCTAACTCGGGTGCAAGGATGGGCACTCTAATTGAGCTTCGCAAGCACCCTAAATATGGTCCAAACTTTAGGCAACATCAATAGTAAGTTAAGAGCATAGTTTGAACGTTTGGAACTCGAAGGATGACATGAAAAATGTGTGCATGAGCATCACTTGAACTAAAGTCAAGTTCAGAATAACAAAAACAAGAAAATTCAGACAAATTCAAGACATTCAAAGGGTCTGAAAAGCATCATAAAGTACTTTTTATTTTTGGAGAATTTTTAGTGTGTAAAGTTCAAAAAGTTAGGATCAAAGTCCATGCAGACATGTGAATCCAATTCGACATGCAAGTTAACCTAAAAAATTCTATAAGAAAATCATGACAGAGCAATGCAACAAAACATCACAAAACAAGGTAAGCAAAATCAACGCAATTGAAATGGAACCCATTTGCAATAAGCTCCAAAAAAAAATTACACGACATTCACAAACATATGAAAAACAACTTTCATGAAGAAAGTTTCCTAAGATGGGTAAGTAGGAAGTTATAAAATTTCAAGAACGTGCAGCATTACGTGAGAATTTCAACAAAACAGTAGAGCATCATAGCACATCAACAAAGATTCGGCCTAGTAAACAAGGTCTAAAAAATGTGAAATTTTACCACAGCGTAGATCAAAGAAAGAAGAACAAACTTTTTAGGAACTCAACCTCAAAATCCTTAACGATAAAATCACAAAAAAATAAAAATAGGTCTGACTCAATAGGGGTAAAACAGGGGTTCCAGATTTCACTCAAGACAGATTTCTAACCTAAATTCGAAAAAAAATGGAAAACGAGCCAAACGATATACAAATCATGCAAAATCAGCATCATTGGAAAGATCAATGCGAGTCCTAAGACCTTCCAAGAGGGGTCAATTCTAATTGAGGTCAAATCAATGGTCGAAAAATGATACTCTTGATGGCATGCAAATCAGCCACAAGCAAATTAGGACATAATGCACGATTAATGATTCATGAGACCACCTAAACAATGCACAAAGAATATGAAACTTGCATACGAAATAAGGCTGAATGTGACGAGGGTTTTGTTAATACATTTAACCCTAAATCGAGATGCAAAGAAGCCACATGATACATTAACTTTGAAAAGTAACTCATTACCAAGAACAACATACCTGACAAATTTCCATTACAATTTGCTAAATTTATGCATGGTTTTCACATATTAAACAAGATTCAAATATGACATGCCATTCATCAATGCGAAGCTTGTAACACATGCTTCAAATGCCAAGAAGACATCAAGACATGATATGGCCCTTAAGGGGCCCAAAAAAAGAGGTTTCAATTGGTTCGTGATCAGCCCCTAATTCAACATGACTAACACTGAACATGAATAACTTTTGATGATTTAATGATATGTAAAAATCTTAGGAAAAATCCTGTGTAGGATGCGACATTGCAAATACAATTCATGAAGGCATCTAAACCTAATTTGGCTCACACAAGCCGACACGAAAATGAAAAAATAGTCATGTGATGAAATGTACAAATTATAGTGGCACCCAAACAACTTTGCACATGTGATTAACATGGTAGACAATGTTTAATTCACGCAAATCATACCTTTTTATAACACTCACAACACATTTAACAAGTCTTATGAAGGATGCAAATTCATATGGACTCATTTAAGACCATAATTCCTAGCAAAAATAGGTTGGACCTACTATAAGGCAGACTAACCTAATTTTGGTGATTTTACCTAACCAAATCAACTTCAAAAAAATATAAAAAAAAAAGATACCATGTCATTAAGACAATTTTCATACAAATCTCATGAGAAAGTGTTTCCAAAATATGTGCACAAAAATCAGTACAAAAATACTAAACCAGAAATTCGCAATAAGTTAGAAGGCAAATCAACATTCAAATCACTGCAAAATCGACAAATTTCAAAAGCATCTTCAGTGGCCAAGGACGTCCGCTCGGGCATGCCACCTATCAAATCAAAATTTTTCAAGTCTAGATTACATGTCTAGAAGGGCTCAAGGCTAGAAAACGTCATCTATCACCTCATTTTAGTCTAAATAGAAAGTCACATCTCAAGAACATGAATTTGTAGATCAAGACAAATCAAGCTCATTCAAGTATAAGTTCATCATCAATGATCATCAACTTATTACAAATCATCTCATAACATCCTAAACCTCATATCTAAGCTTAAATCATGATCCTAAGGTCGAATCCTAGCCCATATTAGCTAATCCGATCTTGCTTCGTCATATTCATGATCAAGAAAATTACCTTTTGCGATTTTCATCAAACTTTAATTGCAATCAAATGAAACTTGAACTGCCGGATCTTCAAGGATACTAATTGGACCTTTGTGGACTCACTGGGAGCTAGAATAGGTTGGTCGGACTACCGGTCTAACTACTAGACAAAACCGATCCAAGTCAAACGGGTTTGAGATTAGGATACCAAAGGCTTTCTGGTGGTGATTCTACCAATTCACGACCACGGCAAGGTCGAGGACACCTCCAAGGGCTGATCGGTGGTAGCTGTAAGCTCTGAGGACGATCGCATGGCGCCAATTTGCATGGTGGACGGAACTGATCCAAATCGAAGCGATTTTATGCACCAAGGGAAGATCAAGCCAGTAGAAAGTATCCGGTGGCTATTTCACCAATCCCCGATCACAGCAAGGTTGGGGATACACCAAGGGAGAGATCGATGGGAGCTGAGCCATCGATCTAGATTGTCGGATCGGTGATCAAGCTAGTAAAAGCAATGACCAGCTCAATTGCCGGTTCTTTAAGTTGCGGGGAAAGAGCTACAGGGCAGGCTAATTGGATAACTGCCAGTGTGGATTCCAAATCCGATCGACACTATTAGCGGGAGAGGAAGGTGCTAGGCGATGGTGCAGTGTGGCAAACCGCTGGCGAAGGGGTCGATACTAGCAATCGACGACAAGAGTGCGATGGAGAGAGAGAGAGAGAGAGAGAGAGAGAGAGAGAGAGGAAGAAAAGAGAATTTGTTGTATACTTTGATCTAAAAAAATCACAAATGAGCCCCCCTTCAGATTTTTGGAGGGAAAACCTTATACCGTCAGTTCAATCCAATGGTCGAAATTTGATCTAATAACCAAATTAATCTCATCAAGGACTAATCCTACTTTAAATGAGTCTTATGATTGGTCGGATGGTCTTAATTTGCTAAAAAGGGGAGTTAAAATAGATATTGCGATTAAGACCTAATTGGGGGAAAAATTATAAATTCATGAAATTCAAGGTTAATTTCATAATATTTGAAAAATATGAGGACATGAAGACGAAATATGCATGATGAGGATCTAATAGCCGATCTGCAGCTATCAAGAACTAGTTGACAAGAGGCCGAACTAGCCTATACCTCCATTAGCTGATCAAACCGGTTAGGTCGATTCACACTAGCTTAACCGGCTCTTAGGCGGTTTTGGCTGAGCAATCCTTATGACTAAAAAATTTATGCAATTTGGTCCTTCGAAAAGAAAACTTAGCCAATTTAAGGAGAAACGATCAAATTCTAATCAAATTAGGCCAATTAAACCACATTAATGCAATCTATTGGTTTTTTATTAACATAATTACTTGATTATTCAGAAAAATGGTGGATCTAGACCATGGGTACGCATAATTGAACATTAAAGGCCAAAACAGACAATTTTGCAATTTCCAGCTTGAAATCGCAAATTATTTGAAATTGAATTCAATTAATATTGCGATTCACCTATTCGACTAATTGTCCATGCTTAAGATAATCATTTGCATTTCGACACAATTTGTTCTCGAAATTGAGTGAACCAGTAAAAGACAAACAATCCCTAGATCAAATGTCATAAAACAAACTAGGTCTAATCATGACTAAAATGAAGTAATTTTTTTTTGTTTGTTGATTTTGAACCTAAAACCAAAAAATTCGAAAACAAAGTTCTTAATCGATTTTCAGAAAATTTTCGACACTAAAGTCAAATTGACACTAAAATGAAGTATTTTGTGGATTTTTGACTTTTTTTAATTTTCTTAATTAAAGGTTTGACTAAAAGTCAACCATTTAGTTGATTTTTCCTAAAATGTTGATTTTGTGTCAAATCTTTGAAATTTTTGAAAATTAACTTAGCTAAAGTGAAATTAAGACTATTATGAAATTAAGACTATTAGACATATTTTTGTACAAAAAGCTAGCTTTTGACCCAAGATTGACATTTTAATCAAACTTTTAGTCAAAAGGTTGATCAAAAAGTCAATCCAAAAGTCAAGCATTTGACTTTTTGGGCTTTTGCTAGGAATGAATAGGAAATCGTTTAAAAATGACAAAGCAAAAGAAATAAATGAAAAATAATTTTTTTTATTGAGGAACGAGCTCTGTCACAATCGGAAACTCTAATATCGATTTTTACCTTTTAATGACACGTTGACTAAAAATCAGGTGTCAACAACCATAAGTGTAGTACATTTCTATGAGGACACGAACTAGACATCAAATGAAATTGAAATTCCATGTTGAAATCGAATTTCAATTCATCAAATTAAACCTTAATTTAGAATGGGTTAAGTTAAATCGTCTCGATCGGAACATATTAACATTATTTTGCAACTTTTGGATGTGCCAAATTTGCTAAATTGAGAAGTTTCATTTGAATTTGCCAAAATTAGCCCCAGATTTGGATTGATATTGAGAAAACAAGTTGATTAGGGGTACAATCATGTCGATCAAGAAGAATTGATCGAAACCCCTCATTAGGGCTAAAAATGGAATTTTTCGCCTAGACATGCCAAATCAAAAAAAGGGTCACCCGAATGAACTAAAAATGACCTCTAGATCAAATATTATAAAAGAAGCCAAGTGAAAATATGACTAGAAATGAAGTAACTTTAATTTTGGCCAATTGCAAACCTAAATTCGAAAAATTCAGAAAAATAGATTCTTAATATATTTTTGAGAAATTTTTGTGAACAAAGTAAAATTGAAACTCAAATAAAACATTTTGTATATTTAAAATTTTTCCAATTTTTTTGGTCCTTTAGTGACTAATAATCACTAAAAGGTCAATTTATGGTCAAAACTTTGATTTGTTTCAAAATCTTTTTTTGCCAAAATGAAATTGAGACTATTTGGGAACTTTTTGTGGAGAAAAACCAAATTATGACTAAAGGTTGACTTTTTGTTCAAGGGACTAACCAAAAAATCAACTCAAAAATTAACTTTTAGCTTTTTAATAAAAATAATTAAGAAATCACCAATAAATGATGGGCCAATGAAAAAGAAATAGAAACAACTCTTTTCGTTTAAGAAAATGGTTCCATTACAATTGAAAACCCTAATCCCGACATTTTACCTTAATTGACGCATTGACTAAAAATCATATATCAATAATAGACACGTAGACCCTTAGAGTGCCATAACTTGGCACAATGGGACACTAAGTGCCATAATTTACAAAAATGACACTTGAGTGCCAAAATCAAAGAGAATGGGATCACTTAAGTGCCACTCCAGCCAAAATCCGGCCAAAAAGTTGACGTGTCAATTCTGGCAAAGCGAGTGCAAAACGATTGTTTTGCACGTTGACGTGGCCAACTAATGCAAAAACGGCGTCGTTTTGGGCTGATGTGGTAAAAAAATGACATAAAATAATTAAATTAAAATTTAATTTGATTTGATTTGATTTAATTTTAGTTAAAATATTTAAAAATAATAATTTTAATATTAAAAAATAAAAACAAAAGAGGGGGAGGCGTCTAAGGGCCGAGCCTTCAACCGCCGCCGCCGCCCCGCCGTCGCCGAGAAGGACCGGCGACAGAGGGAGAGGGTCAACCGAGGTCGCCGAGCCCTGGCTAGGTGCCGATGACCCCGGCTGATTGGCAGCGAGGGCTCGCAAACCCTCGCCCCAGATTAGGGCGAGGGCCACGACCCTTGCCGAGATCTATGGCGAGTGGCGAGTGGCGAGGGCTCACGGCCCTCGCCCAGATCCAGCGAGGGTTGGCGGCCCTTGGCCTAGCCGGGCGAGGGTCGCCAACCCTCTCCACTCCATCGCCGGCCCTTCCCGACGACGGTGGGGAGGCGGCGGCGATGGGCGAGGGCTAAGCCCTAAGCCGCCTCCCCCTTTTTTAAATTTTTTTAAATTTTTTTAATATTATATTTATTATTTTAAAATATTTTAAATAAATTTAATTTAATTAATTTTGATATTATTTTTTTTACCACGTCAGCCCAAAACGACACCATTTTTGTATTATTTGGCCACGTCAGCATGCAAAATGGCATCGTTTTGCACTCACTTTGCCGGAAAATTGACACTTCAGCGTTTTGGCCGGATTTTGGCCAGAGTAGCACTTAAGTGATCCGTTTTTCTTCGAATGTGGCACTTAAGTGTCACTTTCATAAGTTATGGTACTTAAATGTCCATTTATGCCAACTTATGGCACTTGAGGCATTCTTATGCCACCAATAATATATAATATAGTGTTCATAAGATAATATGTGTCAAGGACTCAAAAGAAGCAAAAAAAAAAAAAAAACTCCTTTCTTTACTTGCTTGGAAGACTTCCCGAGGAACTCCACTAAGGACTAGAATCAAATAATTTGTCAATGATTAAATTGAATTTATCTAGAAGATTAGGGCCCTTTAAAAAGAAACTTGTCGATGAGACTAAATTTGACTAATACCCGCTTATAAAAGGAAATTCTCACAACAAATGGCAGGTTATGGACCTGAAATTAAGGGGTAAGAACTATAAAAGTACCAACACTTTCATACGGTGTTCACTTGAGTGTCAAAACTTTTTTTTCTCTCACTTGAGCATCACAAATTTGAAAATCAATCACTTGAGTGCCATTTCTGATTTGCCCCGCTGGAAAAGCTAATGTGGCCACTAGAAAATATTATTTTAATATTTTAAATATTTATTATTATTTTTTATTTTTTTATTTTTATTTTTATTTTTGCTTTTCTTTTTACATTTTTTCTTTAGGGCCGGCGACTCTCGTCGGCCGCAAAACCCTCATCCAATCTAGGCAAGGCCATCGTGGCCTCGCTAGTGGTTGGTGAAGGCCCCCACCACGAAGCCTTGGGCAATAGCGTCAGGGCCTCACCGACAATAGACAAGGCCGCGAGGACCCTCACTCACAGCTGCCCAAAGCCAACAAGGCCCTAACGGCCTCACCTAAGGCCTTCATGACTGAGGGTGAAGTGGCCTCTTGGCGAGGGTTTCATGGCCGCAAGGGTTACCAGTGACCCTCGCTGGCCCTAAAGAAACAAAAATGAAAATAAAAAATTCAGAAAATAAAAAATCCACTTAGGATGTGTGGCTGGAAATGGCATTTGAGTGAGCGATTTTACTTTGATATGACACTTAAGTGAACAAAAAAAAAATTGGCACTTAAGTGAGCGTCGTACAAAAATTTTAACACTTCTACTATTCTTATCCCTGAAATTTAGTAAGACAGAGAAATCTCATCAACTAATAATTCTATATCATTGGACTAGATATTATGTCAAGTGTATCCTCGTTAAATGGAAAGTGTAATTTTCTCTTCTACATAACTTTTTAGTTATCAACTTATTAAGCAACTTAAATCAATATCTGAGGATATAAAAGGTGTTATACTGGATCTACTCAACACATCACTACACCAAGTCATAAATCCTTTAATACTCTTTGAGAGGGGCTAAGAATAGCTTAGGTGGGAATGGCTAGCGTGGTATCACTATCCAAAAAATGTGTCGGTGATACTTGTGGCGGCTCTAATACTGTGGTCATCCAACGATGTGGACTCAAAGTTGTCACCCATCGGTGTCGATGCCAAGCTTAATTTAAGGCATAATTGAAGTGTTTAGTGTTTTGTACTTTAAGCCTTGCAAAACTTCTATGCATTATGAATTGCCTCCTTAATCATTCTAGAAAGTCCTGAAACTTCACGGCATTAGATCACTGCAATATCAGTTGTTTGTTGTCTACTTGCCTCGACGACCATACAAGTAATATTCTTCACAGTGAGATCAGAGATTTGACTTTACTTCTTAGATTGTATGATCTTGTTTTCTTTCTTAGTTTTTCATTGATGTATTTTAAATGTGAGACGAGTTGCGTACTAATTTGTTTCATTTCCTTGGATTTTGATATATGTGCTCTTGTTAAAAAATTCGACTCTAATTTTGATGTGAATAACTTTTTAATATCTTGTTTCATATTTGAATTCATTTAGACACCAAGAAAGCTGGAGTTGATGTGAAGAAGGTTACAGCCTGTGCCGATTCATGCTCTCAAGGTTGCCAAAAGACCTATTCATTGCAACAAACTTTGAAATTATTCCTTTTTTATGTTTAAAGAAAGGCAATTGAGTTATGTAATGCTTTTATGGTTTCACTCATCAATTAATAAGAAGTGCCTTTTTCATTATCTGCTTGTCCATGAGTGAAGTATATTTTTGTGAAATTTCAATTGTTATTAATTGAGTTTGCTTTCTATCATTTGAAATTAGATATGCAAAAAGAAAAGGTAACCTCTACCAAATATCGAAGTTCGCTATGTTTTGATGACTGATTTCTATAGAAAATGCTAATGCTTGCAAATTATGAAGTTTTCTTATATGGATTAACCCAATAAAGATCTCAAGGGCACTCGTTTGTGCCTTGAGATTATAAAGCGAGACGAAGGGTGATTTTTGGTTTAATATGTAGAAGGAAAAAATATTCAATAATTTCAAAGCACCACATCAACTATTATACTATGTGGCAGACATTTTTTCCTCGCATCCAGTCATATTACAAGTGTCTATTGACGTGAAATTAAAAAAGAAAAATTCTTCTTGTTCTGCCGACCATGGACATTAGACTAGCCATCGGCCACACATGAACACCGCTGCCCCAAAGGTCGGGCCTCCAAATCTGGCTGAGTCGTGGCCTTGAAGCTGTCTAGTCTATTTTCACCTGATTCAAGCTCATCTATGGCCACCTCTAGATTTGGTCGAGCTCGACTTCACGACAGACATCATCCCCCTTAAAACAGTTCGAGCTGTTAAATATAAAGGAACAAGAGTTGAAGAAGAAGAACGGCACGTGTTGAAAAACAAGAAACAAAAGAAAGCAGAGGACTTGGCGATGCAGCAAACTACAAAGAGATGATGATCAACAGTGAAGAACTCATGATGAAGACCAGCTTGGATCGACATCAATGAAGGAGATGCCTGAAATGGAGAATGACATGGATCGCCAAGTTATATAAATCCAAAAACTAACACGTGTGCTATGAGGTGTAATCTGTTAGTTGTATTCTGTTTTCCTTATGAACAATATTCAGTTTTCTTGGTTACTAGAAAAAGTACTTCTTCCTCTATAAAAAGGAGGCATGATATAATAAGAAGAAGTAAGGGTAGAGAGATAGGAGATAGAGGAAGAGAGAGATATCCTCCATGGATGCTCTGCGTCACAGTATCAAATGAAAGCCTCAAAGGAATGATGAATGGCTGAAGTTTCAATTCAAGAGATACAAGTAAGATAGAGCAAAGAAGGTAGAACAGAGGATCTATATTCATTGTTGTTGTTTCAAATACTTTGTACTACAATGATACTTTGATACAATGAAATTCAAAGCACTTCCAGAATCGGTTACTCTATCCTAGATTCTATTCTTCATCTCCATCTGCATTTGTTCATCTTCATATTTCCATCTGGTTCTTCATCTTCACACGAGCTCGGTGGCTCCTCCATGGCTGACGAGATCTTGGTCACACCGATAGCCTTGGCAACCATAGAAGGTTATCGCCTCCATATATAGAAGGCTCGATGGCAATGGAGGCCGCGTGTCTAGGGCATTAAAGGTTGCGAACCGCCATGGATAGAGACAAAAAAAAATGGCGCACGACAAGAATGGAGACAAAAATAAGAAAAAAGAAAAGGTAGAATGGCGTGTAACAAAAAGAAAAAGAAATATTTTTGTGAGCGGCGGCCAAATCTGGAGAGCCAACAGCATCCGGGGATGAGCGACGCGGACGACCATGGACGGCCAGATCTAAAGAGCCAGCAATGTCACCGGCCATGACAGAGCAAGGTTCGCGAGCGATGCCGATGGCCATGGGCGGCCAAATTTGGAGGGCCAATGGCATCACCCAGACGAGCGACACCGACGACCAGATTTGGAGAGCCACCTCACCATTACCAGCCATGGCGGCTCGTCTGAGGTGAGTGCTTTGGACGAATAAGGAAGACGAAGCCAGACGGACAGGACAATTTCAAATCAATTTAAATTAATTTTATCCAAGATACATGTAAATTTTTAAGTGAATACAAAGAAAAAGATGCGAGCTACATCAGTTGCTGATGTGGCAGTGTGAAACCACCGGATATTTTCTCGTGTAGAAGGGAAATTTGGGAAAGGAATTTTTTAGTGAAATCTAATGTACATCGCGAAATTCTATAAAGAGAAAAGGAAAAAGGAAAAGAGGAGGAGGTCGGGGAATGCGGATGGGGTTTTAGTCCTGGGCCAAAGCCATGAACACGGCAATTGGGAACACGGGCGAATCGAATGGAATCAGCCCGGACGGCGGAAAGCGAGCGAGAGAGAAGGGACGCCCCATGTGGGCCCCCCAATTCCCCAAGTTCAGCACGTTGTTCTCTCGTGGTCGGAAAGGCCGATCCCCTCGGGGGGCAAGGTGTGGACGCCCCCGTTTTCATTTGCTCCAACGAGGCGCGTTTACATTTGCCCTTTCTGCCACAAGCTAATTGCGCTTCTATCTTCATCGCCCTCGGATCCCACGGAGAGGGGGAGAGAGGGATGGAGAGATATCAAAAATGTTACGGAAAAAAAATATTACAAGTATCAAAATTTTTGTATGGTATTCACTTAAATACTAAAAAAAAGTTCGCTCACTTGAGCGCCACATTGGAGTAAAACACCCACGTAAATACTACTTCCAGCAAAACATTCTATGTGGAATTTAAAAAAAAAAAATTATTTTTTAAGTTTATTTTTTATTTTGCCTTTTTTATTACTTTTTTTCTTTAGGGCTGGCGAGGGTTGGGCACAACTCTCACCCTCGGCCGCAAAGGCACTAAGCGAGGCCGTGTAAGCCTCGCCGATTGCTAGTGAGGCCATGAGGGCCCTCGCTAACTCTGGGCAATCATGGGCGACACTGCTTAGAGTGAGTAAGGCCCTCGCGGCCTCACTAGCACTAGGCGGCATCACCTACGGCTAACAAGGCTGCAACGCCCTTGGCCATGGCCTTCGCAATAGGGGTGAGATGGCTCTTGCCCGGATTTGACTGTGGAGATCATGGACGAGGACGTCACGACCTCATCGACCCTAAGTGAGGCGGCATCGCTTGCAACCACCCAAAGCTAGTGAGGGCCCTAGTAGACTCGCCTAGGGCCTCGCCTAGGGCCTTTGTAACTGAGGGCAAGGGCAACCCTAAAGAAAAGAAAGCCAAAAAAAAAATTCAAAAAAAAAAATAATAATAATAATAATAATAAATATTAAAAAATTGTCCACTTCACGCCAGCAAAGCCACATCAAACAACTGGCATGTCGAACGATCGATGCAATTTGGACAACGAGCATCAACGTTGAATTTCCAAACAAAGCAAATCGGAATTAACACTTAAATAAGTGATTTTTTAAATTTGTGACATTCAAGTGAGTGGAAAAAAAGTTTTGGCACTCAAGTGAGCACTATACAAAAGTTTTGGCACTCCTAATATTTTTCTCCCAAAATGTTAGCCTCCTTTTCATGAAATACATAGCCTAAGTTCGGGATAATTATCTAAAAAATCCTATACATATTGTACGGCGGTCAATTCAATTATACACCTTTCAATTGTGTCAATTAATTCTAAAATTTTCAACTGCATTAATTTAGTCTTAAACATTTTGATGACTTGTCAATTTAGCCATTCTGACCAATTTTGGCCAGAAACCGCTAATGTGAGCATTGACCAGTCGCTGGCCTATTTACGAGATGTGACCGTCATTGACGTGAACAAAATTTGCATTTTTTTCCCTTTTCTTTCCCTTTGGCCTATTGCTGGTATTCGGCCATGGCCAACTACTAGCCACGAGCAAGGGTTGGTGAGGACGTTGCAGCCCTCGTCGAATCTAGCAAGGGCTCAACAACCCTTTGGAAAGGGTTCAACCCTTGTCTATGACCAATCACCAATCACAGCCATGGGCCAAAGTGAAAGAAAAGGAAAAAAAAAGAGGCTTTTCTTTTCTTTTTTTTAAATGCAAAATTTGTTCATGTTAGCGCCATTCATGCCACGTAAGATAGCTAGTCGCCGACGAATGCTATAGTCAACGATGTTTAGTAAAAATTGACTGGAATAATTATATCATGATTTTAAAAGGGAGGTACTTATTATTTTCGTGGCCTACTTGCAATCGTGGTGCATGTATCTCACAAATTTTGACGGCATTTAATCTATTACAAGGTGCTTGTATCTCACAAAATCCAACAACATTTAATCTATCACATAACATTTATCATTCGATTTGTCTAATCTCTTAAAACCGCGCTCGAGCTTTGAGCGAGCAAAGGCAAAGCCATCCAAAGTAACCATATGTCCCTACTCAAATCGCAACAATGAGGCACGACACAAACCAAGAGGGTTCATTTTTCTATTTGTATCCCCTAATAACTTTCATGCGGTCGTTATTACCATGTTATAATATTGACTTGATTTCGTAAATATACATTTCCTCACACACCTAAGGCAAAATTCATAGGTTTTTTGGTCCAACTATTCATAAATTTATTTTTAGTGCATAGTTGGTATATTGTTCTATAGAGAATGAGAGGCTCCTGGTGTGAAATATATAAAAAAAAATGGGACCTTCATTCTGACATCGACGGACGCATAGTAAAAAAAGTAGAGATATCGAAGCAAGGCAAAACGGGCAAATTGATAAAATTTCAATTGCTTTTATTTTTGTCGAAATGGTCAAGTCATTCTATTCAGTCAACGGCTATATATAGCGAACAACGATAGCAAGACTCAAAACTGAAGGGTCCCAAAGGGATTGGGGGACTTGGAAAGCCAATTAGCGAGAAGTGTCCCATTCCGATGGGCTTTAGCTTACCCAATTTGTAGCTTGATTGGATTCCGGAGGGCAATGGGATAGGGACACGTCATGTTGTGTGGTCAGAAGGCTGGAGCACTCCATAAAGAGCTGTCGGAAAGCGACTGTCGAAGCTAAATTAACTTGACCCCTAATATTATTACCATCTCCAAGGGGAAAAAATAAGCAATAAAGGATAAATTAATTGAAGCAATAAGCATTGGCATTATTCCAAGTCTGCCCTGCCCATTCTGTGTTCCGATCCGGTCATTGCCGGCAGCCGCCCTCTTTTTGAACGATTCATTAAGCTATTGCTTTGGACATAGCGTCGATTACATAAATGCTTGTAATAACTTTGTAAGTGCTCGAAAAATAAACATATAATTTCTTTTTTGGTGCGCATAACTATCATATAATTTCTTTTTTGGCGCACATAACTATAAGTATAACGAAAATATTATAAACTTCCGGGAGCCTCGTTGCAAGGTTGATAAGCTGGCAACAAAGATGATGTTGAATCGAGGAAATTTTTATGTGGTGGAGAATTCTTGGCCGTCGCGTTGAGGGCTTCACATTGTGGAATGCAACTCTGGTGTGACGATTTAGGAAAAGCGTGGGAGGTCTTTTGGTTCGGCTGTTTTTTCAATGTCCCACCGGCAAAATTGAAAATTCGTTTTAACCATTGAGAGATATGAAAATAACTTAGCTGGACTCTAAAATTATGAAGCCATTTCGATGGTAATATATTTTTCCCTTATTTTTATTGATATGCACTTGCTATTTTTGAGAGGTTCCTACTATCATTCACAAAGGTAGCAAAAGAATGGCCCAATTTCCCTTTGACTTGTGGCTGATATTTGGCCATGGTTGACAAACTGCCACAAGCAAGGGCTGACAAGAGTGCCATGGCCCTCACTAGATCTTTGGCAATGGCTTGACCCTCATGGCTTAGGTGACGGCTAGCCTCGCCATATTCAATGAGGGCCTACCTCACTTGCCAGATCAAGGGAGGGTTCAACCCTCATTGATGGGCATAGGCCAAAGTGAAGGAAAAGGGAAAAAAGAATTTTAAAAAAATATAAAATTTGTCAACGTCAATACTAACTATGCCATATAGAATGGCAGATTGCTAGCGAATGCCCACGTCAGCGATATATGGCCAAAATTAGCCAAAATAACTAAATTGACAAGTTATCAAAATGTTTATAATTAAATTGACACTATTGAAAGGTTTATGATTAAAATAGTAAGTTGTTAAAAGGTTTTAGAACTTAATTTCAAATCATTAAAATGTAAATGATTAAATTTGCATAATTGAAAGGTTTAGGGTTAAATTAGCAAGATTGAAAATTTTAGGCTAAATTGGCTATAGCACAATGAGTTGAGGATTTTTTGGACAATTTTCCACTTAAGTGCCATTGCCAAGTTTAAAAAGAGGATTTTTGTTATATCCATAGCATGTATCTTGTAAATTCTAACAAAGTTTAATCCATCACATATTATTTGTGATTTGATTCGCTTGATCTCTTACGATTGCGCTCGAGTTTTGAGAGAGCATAACAAAACTAGAGGTGGCAAAATGGTCTACAACCTATATTTTAACCCATATTCGGAAAGATTAATCATAAACGGGTTGCCTTAAGTTATAAAAGCAGGCTTTAATGAGTTGTAAACGGGTTGCTTGACAATTTAATGAGTTTAAATGGGTAGATAACTTGTAGATTTCTAACCCATATAAAAAAATAGAAAAACAAACTCATTTCCAACACCTATTAAATGGAGTTCGGGCCTTTCGCTAAAGAGATGTCAGGCCAATTTTTATATTTTTCCCACTTTTTTTTATTATTTTTTCATTTCCTTTTTTTCCTAAGTTTGGCAAGGGCCAATCGACCCTCACCGCTCATTGGTGAGGGCCCCAGCCTTACCTAAATCTATTAGCAAGGGTCGGTTAGCCCTCTCCTGGCATTGGCAAGGATTGGTTGAGGGTCGCCTCTCGCAAGACATAGAAGAAAAGGAAAAGGAAAAAAAATCAATTTTTATTTTCTTTAAAGTTATAAAAATAGTTCTTTAGATTTGTATTTGTATGGAAGTCTTTTAGTAATATAGTCTCTCTTTTTTTAAATAAAAAATCTTAAGGAATAAGTTTTCCCTAAATTGATTTAAATATGAAAGTACTTTAGCATTATAAATCGACCCTGATATGGGTTGCTAGATATGTATTGCATGAAAATTGATCAATTTGAGTCAGATTATTTTTGATCCACCTGTTTGATAGGTCTTAGCGAATCCATTGAAAGGAACCATATGTCCATGATCAAATCGCAACAATGAGGAATGACACGAACTAAGAGGGTTCCCTTCTTTATTTGCACCGTCTCGACAAAATCACGCAATCCCCCAATAACTTTCAAGCGATCACTATTACCATCTTATAATACCAACTCTATTTCGTAAATATACAATTCCTCATACACCTAAGGCAAAATTATTAGGTTTTGGTCCAACTATACATAAACTTAATATTTAATGTACACTTGCTATATTGTGTGTGTGTGTGTGTGAGAGAGAGAGAGAGAGAGAGAGAGAGAGAGGGGGGCTCCCGATGTGAAATATAAAAGATGGGACCTTCATTCTGATGTCGACGGACGCATAGAAAAGAAACTTGAGATATTGAAGCAAAACAAAACGGGCAAATCAATAAAATTTCAATTGCTTTCCAAAATAGACAGATAGTGGAAAGCGACTGTTGAAGCTAAATTAACTTAACCCCTAATATTATTATAATCTCCAAGGCGGAAAAAAGGAAGAAGCAATATCAGATTAAATTAATTAATTGGCATTATTCCAAATCTACCCTGCTCAGTCTAAGTTCCAATCCGGTCAACGCCCGCAGCCGCCCTCTTTTTGAACACTGATGCTTGTGATAACGTTGTAAGCGCACAAAAAATAAACATTTTTTTCAGCGCACGTAAGTATAACTTATGTTTTTAGAGGAAAGGCATTCCCCCATTTGTTGTTTAAGTTCTCTTAGCGTGTTTTTCTTTTACTATAATTGGAGTGCAAAGAATAGTTGTGAACTCCTCTTTTGTTGTCAACTCTTCCTTAACTACTCTTCTGGAGTGCGAGGAATAGAGATAAGATTTGCATTTTTTCAATATTCAAAGAAAGATATCCATAGAAAGGCATAATACTTGGATTGCAACCGCATAATTGATGATTGGGTCTTTTAGTTTGATAATTTTACTGAGCTTGTAGCACGTTTGCTTGGCCTGCTTTGTGATTTGTTGTAAATGAAATCTAAATTACTAAAAGAAAACTTACTAACAATGTTATGAAATTATCTTTCAAATTACCAATTTTATAATGTAGAAACAAGATCGAATGTTTCAGCTATTGGTTGATTGGGAGCTTAAAGCTTTTATTTTTATCAAATGATAATTTGAGGTTTCAAAAAAGCCTCAATCGAGTCTTTGACAGAATTACACGATTGGAAATGGCAAGTGGCATATAGCCAAATATTCCACATGGAAGCCATGTCGGACTTCCTACACTTCAATTTTGCCAATAGTTTTTTTGACACTTATAAACTCTCAATAGAATTGTCTCTTAGAGAATCATCAAGAGCAATTATGTTAAGCAATTATTTAAATTGGATATCATTACTTGACCAATGTTTTAAAAAGGGAATGAAGTATATGATCTAAATTGCAAAATCCTTTAAGCTTGAAGTGCAGTAATATATTGAATTTTGATTATTTTGAGTTGAACAGAAAAAAACAAAAACAAAAATGAAAACCAAAAGCTGAAAACCAAAAACCGAACCATTAGAAAAAACTTCCGAATCAAACCGAACCGTTGACATCCCTAAGTATAAGCACAACATAAATATTATAGACTTTGGGGAGCCTCGTTGCAAGGTTGATAAGCTAGCAACAAAGATGACGTTGAATCGAGGAAATTTTTATGTGGTGGAGAATTCTTTGTGTTGTTAGGTTTGCATTGAAGGCTTCGCATTGTGGAATGCACCTCTGGTATGATGATTAAGGAAAAGTGCAAGAGAAAGTCACCCGGTTCGGCCGTTTTTCCAATATCCCGCCGCCCCAAATTGAAATTTTGTTTTAGCTATTGAGAGATACGAAAATGCCTTAATTGAACTCTAAAATTATGAGGTCGTTAAAACGGTAGTTTGGTTTTCTCATATTTTTATTGATATCTACTTGCTAATTTTCGAGAGATTCCTAATATCATTCAAGGGGGCAGCAAAAAGAATGGCCCAATTCCTTGAAAGAGCACCAATCGATCGCTCCGGAATTATGATGTCGCGGAACAAATTGAGTATGATGAGTTGCTCAATTCTAATTGACCGAACTAACCCGGATGAGGAGGAGAAATAAATTCCCAAATTGAAACCACTTCCTTCAAGCAATCGAGTACAAGTTTGTATGCGAGAGAGTACATATTAGGAAGGCAGATTGATCGCGAGTATGTGTGCAATAGTGCACGATCGAGCTTCGACCTCTATTAAACGAACTGAAGATTTTGAGCCCTAATCATAAGAATGAAGCTTCAGTTATTATGTTTTTTCATATCAATAGCGGCAACGACATGAATTTATTGTTAACGTATTAATGTGTCAATGTCATCAATAGTGACTTAGGGGACAATAAGGGCCTGCATCAGTCCATCAATAGTGACTTAGGGGACAATAAACTAACAAGGATGTTAGATTTGAAATTGATTTAAAGTTGTTTTCTTTTAATAGAAAGAAATGTGTTAAAATCGAGTTGGATTTAACATATTTCTTCTAGGCCGGCGAGCTGTGGCGTCAAAAAAGAAATTGTCGCCGGCCAAGGCCTTTGAAAAAGAAAAATAGAAAAAATAAAAAAATAGGTTTGCTATTTTTTATTCCCGGGGGCTGCAGCATGCTTTTAAATCGACAGAATTGCCAAGACGCAAGAAGAGGCAGGAGGAAGGCGGGAATCAGAAGCAACAATTATTTAACAGAAAGGACCACATAATACATTGCTCGCAATGAATAGCCATTTTTTGAATTATTAATTAACCGCCCCCAAAAAATGAGCTAATTTAATTTTCGGAAATGAAAAACGAAACTAAAATCAATATAAAAAAAAAAAAAAAAACGAAAGCTGTCGAGAGAAGAGAGCTAATTTTGCAAATAGAGAGATTTCGACATTTCTTAGGCGCCTTGGAAGAGCGAGGAATATTTTATTCCTCTATGAAATTAATTGAATCATAGAAACAAATAAAATAAAATGGGGAATTCCACCTCATCGATTCGATGACTCAAGCAGCCCGAGAATGGCATAATCGTCTTTTCGCATCGCTGAATATTTCCGCTTTTTCATCCGCTCATCGATGACTCGAGAACCAATGGCGAGAAAAATTCGAAAAATAAATGCGGGGAATTTCGCCTCATCCCTGACTCGAGCAGCTCGAGAATGGCGAAAAGACGATGGCACAACCGTCTTTTCGCGCGGCGGATGATTTCGCCCCTTTTTTTTTCTTTTCTTTTTTTAATAATTCTCTCTGCGGGAATAAATATTAAAAAAAAAAAAAAAGGAAGAAGAAGAGAGGGCGGAATAATAAAGCAGGCGAGGATCAACGACAAGAACAGAACGCGAGAAGAAGGAGAAGAAGGAGAAAAACTCCATAGGCGCGCAGAGATGGAGCGACCCAGAAACTAAACCCTCCATTGAAGGCGGCGGCGGCGGTCGAGATTTTCGCCGGCGGGACCTTTTCCGGGGGCCTCCCACATCCGTTCGTCCTCCGCCGTCTGCTCCGGAATCCTTCCCCGAGGGGGAAAAGGGGAGGAAAGGGGGGGGAAAGGTCGCTTCTTGGTCCTTCGCCGCCTGTCTCATCCATGCCCGAGACCGGACCCGCCGCGACGGCCGCAGATCCGATCCCGACGACCCAGAATTTCCCGGACTCCGCCCAGCGGGAGCACCGGTTCCGCGGCGTCCGGAGGCGGCCCTGGGGCAGGTTCGCCGCCGAGATCCGGGACCCGTGGAAGAAGGCCCGAATCTGGCTCGGCACCTTCGACTCCGCCGAGGACGCCGCCCGCGCCTACGACGAGGCCGCCCTCTCCCTCCGCGGGCCCAAGGCCAAGACCAACTTCCCCCTCGACCCGCTCACCGGCTTGCCCCAGGCCGCGCCGTCCCCGGCGGGGGCGGCGGCGCTCCTCCCCAGGCCCCGCCCGCGGCCCCGGCCCCGCGGCCGGCGGCGCCGTGGCCCGCCCGCCGAGGAATTCCACGTCAATCGGCCGACCAGCAGCAGCCTGAGCAGCACGGTGGAGTCGTACAGCGGTCCCCGGGTCTCGCATCCGGCACCGGCGGTCCCCAGGGTCGTGGCCGTCCCCCGGGCCCCGCCGGAGGACTGCCGGAGCGACTGCGACTCGTCGTCGTCGGTGATCGACGACGTGGACGACTGCTGCGTGCTGGCGCCCTCGTGCTTCCGGAGAGCGTTGCCGTTCGATCTGAACCTGCCTCCGCCCCTGGAGGACGCGGATCTCGACGGTGAGGAGCTTCGCGCCACTACCCTGCGCCTCTGATCCATTGTACGACCAGGATTTGATATCAAGTTTTCTCTTCTTCTTCTTTTTTGTTGGGGTATTTCCATCACTTTACGACTTCTAATCTTGTATCGCGTTCCGGGAAGAATGATAAAGAGAAAGTGGAGAGATTCGGGCAATCTTGTTTTCTTTTTTTCTTTCTCCAGAGATAATCTACGTATTTTTAGATCTCCTGTAGATTATATGCTTTTGTCCATGAAACTTGATGGGCTTTCGGATAGAAGATTTATGTATCTGCTAATCAGATCTTGTTGATCTGCGTGTACAAAAATGTCATCTCCTTTTTGGCTAAGAATAATCCTTATGACTCAATGCGGTCCCCTCTTTCTTCTGTTCTGCATTGGTCCCTCCCTATCTGTTTTTTCTTTTCTCTGGTTGCCATTGTTTCTCTGCGTATTGTTTTGGGACCTTGCACGAAACGGGACTTGATTTTTGGGGGGTCACTGTGCACTGCACGTTGTGTCATACATATGGACAGAAGATGAGTTAGGATTCAAAGTCAGGAACTTGCTTGTTCAAGGGCAAAGGACAGTCATTTTGCTTTGAGCATATTGACCCATTAGCCTACATTGTATAAGCAAGTGAGGTTCTGGTGGACATGAGCGTGTCTTATGACCTTAGAATGTGAAGGGGACATGCCCAGAAGACGATGGAGATGGTTGAGAATGGAGGGGAGGGCTTTTGTGAGGACGGTGGTGATGAGTGGTGGAGGTAGGGTTTGTCGATAAGAGGCATTGAATGCGCATGGGGCGGGGGGCTTAATGGGGATTCTTGCAAAGCCTGGGATTTGCATCAGAGGCCCCGCATTCCGAGGCACTGCACCCTTCCCTAACCTTTTCTTTTATTTACTCTATAGCTGCAGCTATGTATTGCTCAAGCAAAGGGCATGCTTTTGCTTCTTTTCTCTTTTGCTCTTTTGCTCTTTAAAACACAATACCGGGGGGGAGAACGGAGAATTCTGGCAAGGGGAAAGTAAAGCTTTCGGGCAATTTTTGAAATCCTCTGCACATTTTACCGAGTGATTTCATGCTTATGCCCTTTTAGTATTCGTTATTGAATGAAAATGCAACAGATTTCAGCCGTTCAATAAATACGAACAACTTGGGGCCTAGACCCGTCCCATTTTAGTCGTTCATGCTTGCATTTAGAAGCTTTTTCCATCTGACATTTTACGTGTGGGGCGTTGGCGTTCGTTGGATGGTAAAATCATTCCTCTATTTGATGATGTGTTGGGCATGGAGGAAGTGGGTGGGGGAGAGAGGAATCTGGTCTTATCTTTGACAGTCTGTATGTCTGTCAAGGGTCAAGTCGGATATCAAGAGAGTAATTAACAGGGTACCTTGCTTTTTTTTTAACCCTAGGATTCTCTCAAAACAAAGAAGGGAGGAGGGAGGAGGAGGAGGGTAAAGAGAAGAGACGAGGGGTTTTACTTTTTACTGGGCATTCGCTTTTTACTGTCGGGTTTGGAGACATTTTCACATCCAACCCCTGACCTGCGGGTGAACGTAATAATGATCCATTGTGCCGAATGCTCTTTTTCACTTTTTCTTTTGGGAGGCCATTTTAAGGTACATCGGTCTGGGTGGTGGTGGCTGCTGCTGCTGCTGCTGCTGCTGAGTGATTGAAACGAAGTTTTAATCAAAAGTACTCCAATGAGACCCCCTACGTGGCTGTTGCTCACTTGACTTGCTGGGGCATGTTATTGTTTGGTTTGGTTTGCTGTCAGCTGAGATGTTACCTATTGGCTTCACTTTTCTTTTCCATTTCTCTTGTGCTTGATTTAGGAAAGCTTTTGCAGAGGAGTTTTGAAAATTTTTGGAAATTGATTTCGAGACCACATACGTACAAGGTTTTGAAGATATGGTTTTTAGCACATTAACAAATACCAATCTTTGAAATTTTAATTGAAAAGGTTAAAAGTGAAAAGTAAGTTTTGCTGTAGGTCGGCGATGTGGTGAATTTTTATTTTTTTTTCCCTTTAGTTGATGCATTTTGACGTGATGGCCATGCGGGACTGAGATTTTTTCCAGAAAATTGGCCAAATGTCTATCATGTTAAGATTTCAATGGATGTTTGGTTAACTTTGGAGAAGGGTGCATCCATTTCAGATAACTGAAAGTTTAGGACAATCCGACAACCCTATCCAAATTGTTAATTTTAGAACTATTTCTTCAGTTTGAACTCTTGAAGGGAATTCATTCCGAATGGAAGTGTGTTAAAAAGTCAAGTTCCGAAAAGGCAAGTCCAACTTGGTTTTGTATCTTTTTTTTTTTTTTTTTGGGACAGGTTTTTGTATCAAACCATGTCAAATCGGGTTTAGAAACGAGACAATTTCCCGATCCATGTTGAAGTATTTGTGTTGATGGCGTCGACGTGCAGAATGTGATCTCCAACTTGGTGACTTCCATTAAGATTCATGGAGAATTTCCTTGAGTTTAAGTGGCATTCGCATCCATGAAAGAATAAGTCGATGTTCAAAGCTAATGAATCTTATGGTGAAATTTGAGAATTTTTTTGAAAGATGGGAGAGATTACTTTTGAGATTGTGAGTAATAAACACTGTGTTAGTTGTTGCATGTAAAGAGAGGTATTGTGCCAGTTCCATTGAAACTCTTGTGAACATAAGTAACATGGATGCGAATGTGACTCAGGCAAAGAAGGTGATTCAATTGCTACAATTTTTTTGCTCATGTTTCGCTTATGACTATCTCAAAGAACCATTCTTTCATCGGTATAGTGAGAAAATCTGGACTATCGAGTTCGGCGTAGTGCAATGCATGCGGGTTTTACGATTGAAGGGCTAGACGGCTAGCCGTGATCTAGACAACCGAACCCAGCACCCGACATCTCTCAATGGGCGAATCGGTCCTCATGATATGGACCACCGATAGTGTGAATACATGGAGTTGCACCATGGTTCGGATATTTGGATTTACCATCAGAACTCCATATGCGAGCTGAGGCCCACCGGCACCCAACTCTGTCAACAATCAGAGCTTTCAGGTCCAGCCAATAGGCACAAGACAAGATCTCCATTCTTCAGTGTGTTTTCTTTGCTTAGAGCTCATCACTGACTAGTGAAGGAATCTCCTGCAGGTCACAGCAACCTTTTTTTTTTTTACATATTTTTTATCAGAACGATGTAAATATATGTCAGGCCAGTTTAAGATTCTTATGTCACGGATACTCTGGTGTGCGATGACTTGGACACTCCTTTTGTACTTGCAAGAAACGTGGTTTTGACGACAACCGCCTCGGTAGCTAAATCTCTTCCCTGTCCCATTTCCTAAGGTGTCTTTAGTCTAATGTGATCTTTTGATCATCTAAACACCTTTTGCTAAAAGAATTTATTCGTGTTGCTATGCGAATATCTCCCTCTTGATGTCATTGCATGGACAGATGAGGAAGTTCTGCCTTACGAGACCCCATCGATGGAGATTCGTCGGTGTTGAGGCGCTCTATTTTGATTGCATCAAATGGGCTAACTTCTCGGACATGTCTATGCTGATTTGCAATGTTTTTTTGGAGGAACTTGGCCATGCGAAAAATGTCTTCGCTTTGGTATGCAAAATGAGGGGACAGACTTACTTTCCTATGGAATCTTTTGGAGCTATATCTTAGGCCTCGGGTGATCAGACAACAAAAAGCCTTTAAAACTGTAGCTTTTGGGTAATTCACATGTTTTGGCCGACATGTTTGACGGATTACACCTAGTAATCATCGAGGGATGTAGAGTGATCCTAAGATTTCTCTTGAAGATGCCTCCATGGTACAATCGCTAGACTGTCCTCAAACAATGGCTGGCGTCCATGTGTGTTTTTAAGCACTGAAGGGAGTTGAAAATGGCGAATGCTTTAGCGACGATTATTCTTCTGCTGACTCTTCTCTGTCGGTCAGCCACAGGAGCAAGAACAAAAGCATCTGCACTCGGAAGTCAGCAGCCCCCGTCCAGCTTGGACGCACTTGCAGATGATAATGTTTGCCAATTAATGGTGGATCCACAAAACTTTGACTGAAGAACATACTGTAATTTGCTGACTCCCAATACTTGATCACATATCGACAGTTTAATTCCCGATTTGCAGTGACTGCATAACGTAAAATTATCAATGTAAGTTGCATAATTCTTCAGGTAACGACACAGGATGGTTATATCCTGAGCTTGCTGAAAATTACGGTCCTGTGATTTTACAGCACGGAGTCTTCATGGTTGGCAAATTAGCAGCTAATAGCGTCTTAGTTAGGATCTTGTTGATTTAATTTATCACGAGATAGGTTGATCAAAAAGATCCTTTTTTCTAAGAGATATAACATGTGTTTTGGTGATAGGACGGAATAACGTGGCTGCTGTTGCCGGCGGACAAATTGCTGGCATTCCTCTTAGCTGAAAATAATTTCAATGTGCGGATCACTAACACCTGTGGAACCAAATATAGCCGTGGACATACGTTGCTTAGTCCTGACGATCCGGTAATGAACATTTGCCACTTCAGTACCGGGTTCTCCCCTTTCGCCTTCCTATGTTTCTTTAATGGAAAGTCCATTCTTTTCCTCGTAGGCTCTTTGGGACTGGACATGGGATAATTTGGTGTCTTCTGATCTTCCTGCCGTGTTCAACTATGTGTACGATAGCGCAGAAGCTGCACTATGTTGGCCACTCCCAGGTGGGTTCCGCTCAATTTCAAAATCGACTTTGTTTTAGAAGCCGCATTAGGGTGCAGATTTAAGCATTTATAAGTAACTGAAGTGTTTTCTTGCAGGGGACTTTGATGGCTCTAGCTGCCTTCTCCAGGGAACAGCTTTTGGTTATGTTAAGATCGGCCGTCTTACTTAGTCCAATTGCCTATATCGGTCAGATGACCTCTCCAATTGCAAGAAGTGCTGTCGAAAACTTCCTAGCCGATGTAAATACCCAATTTTCTGTCAGTACTGGCCGAGAGGCTAAGGCTGCGTTTGTTATTGTTTCTTTTTTCTGTTTTTAAACAACTTTTCTGTTTTTTTGTTGCTGGGAACAAAAAAGGAACAGAAACGCGTTTATTTGCGTTTTTGTTCCAAAACTATTTTTTTGTTTCCAGAAACACATTTGGAACGGAAACAAGAAACAAAAAAAAGTTGTTTCTTGTTTCTAGAACAAAATTTAGAAACACTTCTCTCTTTTTTCTTTTTCATTTCTTCTTCTTTTTTCTTTCTTTTTTCTTTGGCCGGTCGCCGGCCATGGAGGGCCGACAACCTCGCCGGAGCGTCGCCGGCCCCCGACGAGGCCAAGCGTCGTCGAACCCTGGCGAGGCCAACCTCGCGCTGGGCTGGGCGAGCTCGATCTTGCCCAGATCCGGCGAGGCCAACCTCACAGTGGGCCGGGTGAGGCCGCGGCCCTCATCGGCCGATCGCCGCCCATGGCCGAGGCCAAAGAACCGGCCAAAAGAAGAAAAAAATAAAAATAAATAAGAAAAATAAGAAAGAAAATAGATAAAATAAAATAAAAAATATTAAAAAATTATATAAATTTACCAAACGTGTTTCTGTTCATTTTTTATTCCCGGAACAAGTTTACCAAACGCGTTTTTTGTTCAAAAATTGTTCCCCGGAACAGAAACATTTTTTTCTATTTTTGTTTCATGGAATAATTTTTAAACAGAAATGTTACCAAACGCGCCCTAAACTGACAAAACTGGACCAAAATCTCTCACTTTTTAACCTCTTGACAGGCTCTTTACCAGTTGGGCGTCTATGAATTTGATCCGAGAGGGTGAGAAAATCTGATTTGATCCCTTATCATTCTGGCAGATAGTGTAACAAGCGTAGCACCTCCACTTGTCCTGCAACATTTGCAAGTAACATGTCTGGACTTCCTACTAAACTACATATTATGTAAGTATTACCAGGCTACCAAATAGACGGCCAGAGAAAGAACAATGCGTATTGCATCCATGGGAACATTCTCATTAGAAACTATTCCAAGAGTTAGACCAAGCCAAGATACATCGGTATCACTTTATGTTGAGACAACTTAGGAGCGGCATTTCCTCCAAGTAGTTTTAGCTATTGGTTGTCGGGTTGCTGTCCATTTACTTCCATCAAGTTTTATTTGTTAATATTGTTCCAAGCCCAACATTGAAATTTCGGCAGATTATGTTCAGAGAGACTACTGATCTGTCTTCTTTTAAGCATACAGGGACGCGGTAGTGAAGCTACTACGAGATATTTGCCAGAAAACTGGAGTTGATTGCACTCACTTGTTGACCTCTTTCACAGGTAGTATATGTTCCTCATATGTTGACTAACTGTAGAAGGTTCAACAAAAATCAAGCTGAACGCCCATAAATTTTCTCTCTTTCCAAGGCACTATATTTGTTATGTTTTTGGTGCAACAAACACCTCTTTCTTTGAAAATCATTTTAACCAGTGCGAAGAGAACAAACGATCCTTCTGCTTTTAAAGATGAATAGGTTGATCAGTTGATCAAATAGCCAAACTCTTTTTATTTTCCCATATGCGGATTGAATAAACATTTTCAACATCATTCGACATCCATTACTGACCTGAAAGCATGCTTGAACATCTGTAGGCCCAAACTGCTGTCTGAACTCCACCATAGTAAATGTATTTCTGGACCATGAGCCTCAACCAACATCGACGAAGAATTTGATCCATCTGGCTCAGAGTAAGTCGATGAATTTCTAATAGATGCCAGCTAAATCACAATGTTCTTCAGTTGTAAAGTTATACGATGCATTGAGTTGCCAAAAGAAATGTCTATTTACCTTTCGTGATGGATGAGCAGTGGTTAGAGATGGAAAAATCTCGATGTATGTGTCACGGGCCGATCGATCAACTCTCGATCAACTCTCGATTCACCCGTGCGGCCTTAAGGTTTTACCCCTAAGCAGCCTTTCACACTCGACTCACAACGAACTTCTAGAGAGAGAAACACTTGATGAGAGAGAAGCTCTGGTTTTCATATATGTTGTGAATGAGAATACAACGAGGGAGGACACCCCTTTATATACAAGTATAAGGCAAACCCTATCCGTAGATCTCCCTTAGATCTAACGGTGGAGATTGCACCTCCCCATCAACCAACTACCGGCATTCATTGCCAACTACCAGCTACTCGCATTTATATCGTATGCGTACAAATACGGTATCACCCGCCCCTAGGAGAATACTTTACATCTCGGGAACATAGGTCGAGGGTCATCACGTGTCACGCCCGTGCCATGGAAACCTCTTGGACATGCTAACTTTCGGGCCGTGACATTCTCCCCCACCTAATCAGGCGACGCCCTCGTCGCGTCTTCGGCATGGAAATCTTCTATCGCCTTCTTGAATTGCCAAAGACTCTCCTCGGGCTCCCAACTAGCTTCGCTCTCCGGAAGACCTTTCCATCGGATCAGATACTCGCGCTTGGCCGGGCAATACATCTTCCGTATGACTCGATCCGCCAAGATGCTCTCAACTTCTCGATCGTACGAGGTCTTTGCCCCGAGCGGCACTCGATGTGACTCCCCTCGATCCGGGTCTTCCTCATCAATTTGGAAGGGTTTGAGCATACTTGCCGGATGCACTTTGAGCTTTGGTGGTAGTTCCAGCTTGTAGGCGACTTTTCCAACCCGTTGTAGCACTCGAAATGGCCCTTCGTAGCGACGGATCAACCCCTTGTGCACGTCCTTGTATCGAAGAACTACGTGCAGCTTGGCCAGCACTTGATCTCCAACTTGGAACTCCACGTGCCGTCGTTTCTTATCCGCCCATTTCTTCATGCGTTTGGAGGCCTTGTGTAGACACGCCCAGGCCAAGTCCGCCTCTTCTTGCATGTTCTTGGCAAACTTGTACGCGGGCGGGCTACTCCCCCGGTAACCCGAAGCAATGGTGCTCGGGGTGTTCGGTTGTTGCCCATTTGCAATCTCGAACGGACTCTGGCCGGTCGATTCGCTCCGTTGCAAGTTGTAGGAGAATTAGGCTACGTCGATCAACTTCGCCCAATTCACTTGCGTCGTGCTTACGTAGTGCCGGAGGTAGATCTCCAGGAGTGCATTGACCCGCTCCGTTTGGCCGTCGGTTTGGGGATGCAAGCTCGTTGACATGTTCAGCTCCGACCCCAGCAGTCTGAACAACTCCGACCAAAAGCGTCCCGTGAAGCGGGGATCCCGATCGCTCACGATCGTTCGTGGCACTCCCCAGTACTTCACCACATGTTTCATAAACAGCTTGGCCGCCTCCTCGGCCGGGCAATCCTTTGTCGCAGGCACAAAGGTTGCATACTTTGAGAACCGGTCAACCACCACCATCAACGTCTGGCACCCTTCGGACTTTGGCAGGTTGACGATGAAGTCCATGGAAATGCTTTCCCATGGACGAGTCGGGACGGGAAGTGGCTCCAGCAAGCCCGGCGACGCCCGTTGCTCTAGCTTGTCTTGTTGGCAAACCAGACAAGTCTTCACATACGCCTCTACGTCGTCGCGCATTTGTGACCAATAATACCGATCTTCGACGAGGGCCAACGTGCGGTGGATCCCAGGATGACCCGCCCACTTCGAGTCGTGGCACTCGCGCAAGATCTCCTTCCTCAGCTTCCCATGGAAGGGCACATAAAGCCGCCTTCCCTTGGTGTAGAGGAGCTCGTCCTCACACCAGAACTGTCGGGTCTTACCTTCTTTGGCGTACCCAATGAGAGCTTGGGCTCTTGGATCGTGATCCAGCCCTTCTTTGATGCGGTCGACCCAAGGACAGCTCGGTCGACTCACCGTGTGGCTCATCAGCTCCACCCTTCGACTCAACGCGTCTGCCACGGAGTTGGCCTTCCCCGGCTTGTACTCCAGTGCGTAGTCGAACTCCGCTAGAAAATCCTGCCACCGAGCTTGCTTCGGACTCAACTTCTTTTGGGTCTGGAAGTAACTCGTGGCCACGTTGTCCGTCTTCACGACGAACTTCGATCCCAGGAGATAATGTCTCCACGTCCGGAGGCAATGGACCACCGCGGTCATCTCCTTCTCTTGAACGGTATACCGTCGCTCGGTATCGTTAAGCTTTCGAGACTCGAACGCCACCGGATGGCCATCTTGCATGAGGACACCTCCTATGGCATAATCCGATGCGTCGGTCTCCACCTCATACGGCTTGGTGTGGTCGGGCAACACCAACACCGGCTCCTCGGTCATGGCCGTCTTCAATCGATCAAAGGCTCTTTGGCATCGATCCGTCCACTCCCACGCCTTTTCTTTCTTCAGCAGGTCCGTGAGTGGCACGGTGATGCTCGAGTAGCTCCGCACGAACCGTCGGTAGTAGTTGGTGAGGCCCAAGAACGACCTCAACGCAGGTACCTTGGTTGGCGGCTCCCATTCAACAATCGATTGAATCTTTGCCTTGTCCATCCGCACACGTCCACCCCCGACGATGTGCCCCAAGAATGGAACTTCTTTTTGTGTGAATGCACACTTCTCGCGCTTGACGAACAGCTCGTTCTCGCGTAAGACTTGGAAGACTTGTCTCAGATGCTCGACATGCTCTTCCAACGTCCGACTATAGACCACAATGTCATCTAGATAAACCACTACAAACCGATCTAGGAAAGGGTGGAGTACCTTGTTCATCATTGTGCGAAAGTGGCCGGAGCGTTGGTCAACCCGAACGGCATCACGAGGAACTCGTAGGATCCATACCGCGTCACGCAGGCGGTCTTCGGCTCATCCCCTTCGGCGATCCGAACTTGGTAGTAGCCCGATCGAAGATCCAGCTTGGTGAACCACTGAGCTCCCCCAAGTTGATCAAAGAGATCCGCAATGAGCGGGATCGGGTACTTGTTCTTCACCGTCAGTTTGTTCAGCGCCCGGTAGTCGATGCACATCCGGAGTGACCCATCGTGCTTCTTTTGGAACAGGACCGGTGCACCGAACGGGG
The DNA here is from genome assembly GCA_014182575.1 of Eucalyptus decipiens. NCBI lineage: Eukaryota > Viridiplantae > Streptophyta > Magnoliopsida > Myrtales > Myrtaceae > Eucalyptus > Eucalyptus decipiens. The sequence goes on along the minus strand of CM024609.1, from coordinate 31,051,417 downwards.
CCTTTGACGGCCGAACATAACCCGCGTCGAGCAGCTCCTTGAGTTGCTTCCTCAACTCTTCCAACTCGGGTGGTGCCATGTGGTAAGGCGCCATGGCAGGCGGTCGAGCGTCAGGCACAAGCTCGATCCGGTGATCTACCTCCCTCTTGGGCGGCAGCTTCTTCGGCAGCTCCGAAGGCATGACATCCTTGAACGAGTTGAGGACTCGGGTTGCTTCCGTCGGGACTTCCTCCCCTTCACCCTTGTCATCCTCGATCTTCAAGGTTGCTAGGAAGGTCATCTCACCCTTCCTTGCTCCTTTGGTGAGTCGTATGGCCGAGATCATCTTCCGATCACGCTCCGACTCACGATGGACCGGAATCACGCATTGGCTACCCTTGTCCAACACGCATATGCATTCCGCAAAGGGCATAACAGCAGCATGGATTCTATCTAGGAACTTAATTCCAATGACAAGATCGTAGTCGTCAAGTGGAATTACCTCTAGAGTTTCTTTGCCGCTCCATGACCCGAGGTGTAGCTCCACTTCCCTTGCAACCCCGATCGCAGGGACTTCTTTTGAGTTCACGGTTTTGAGCCAACCGGCTCCCTTCTCAACCCGTAGGTTAAGCTTCTTCGCGGCCTCCTCCGAGATGAAGATGTCGGATGCTCCTGTGTCCACAAGTGCGCTCACCGTGGTCACTCCGATCTTCACGTCCGCGAACATCAAGCCCTTAGGCTCTTTCGCCTTCTTGGCCTTGATCGTGCCAAGGAGTCGCAGTGATCCCAACCGCGCTTCCTCCCTTGGCTCGTCCTCTTTGCAAAGGGCAGCTAGCTTGGCTTTGTTCGGGCAATCCCGCGCCATGTGCGGACCGTCGCAAAAGAAACAGCTGTACGAGCGTACCTTTCTTTGTCCACCTCCGTTTTGACCCGCATTAGCCCGGTGAGGGTGAGGACCATTCGTTGGTCTAGCTCCAGTCGGGCGATTATTGAATCTACCCCGATCTCCCCCACCGATGCCTCGGTCCCTTGGACGGTTGTCCGGTCGGGATGTGGAAGGCGACGCCTTGTACTCCACGAGCGACTCGGCTACGGTCATGGCCGTAGTGAGATCTCCCACGTTGTACCGCTTTAACTCTTGCTTCGTCCATGGCTTCAGACCACCCATGAATTGGTGAAACGCTTCGACTTCATTCATCGAGGGGATTTGGAGTAGCAACTCCGAGAACCGCTTGATGTAGTCGCGCACACCGCCCTTTTGCTCGAGACGCTTCAACTCGTCACGAGCTTCCTCCTCCGCATAAGCGGGAAAGTAGTTCCGTCGGAACTCTTCGACGAACCCTACCCAGGTCGCGATAGGATTCCCGCACCTATCATCCGACCGACGACGCCACCACAACAAAGCACTATCCGCTAAGTACATAGATGCAGTGTTTACCCGTGTTTGGTCGTCGTTGATTCCCATGGCCTGGAAGTACCGCTCCATGTACCATAGAAAGTTGTCCACGTCCTTGGCCACCCGCGAGCCTCGGAATTCCTTTGGCTTTGGCGTGTCCACCCGTGGACCTTGCACCGTGATGACACCGTTCACGCGTGCAGCTTGCGCTTCCGCGAGCTTACCCGTAAGCTCCGCAATCTCCGCGCGCATGGCCGCCATAGTGGCCTCAAAGGGTTCGTACCGTTGTGCTAGTTCTTCCTGTAAGGTCCCCAGCAACTCGTGGCGGAGTTCTCCCATGCCGGTCTTGAGCTCTTGCACTTCCGCAACCAGCTCCTCCCTTCCGGCGTCAACTCCGTCCACGGTCTGGGTCAAGTCATTGACCGATCCTTGGACATCGGAGACGAACAACTCTAGTTTCGCCATCCGTTGTGCAAGATCCCCCATAGGCTCCTTCGAACCACCACGGGTCTTCTTCCCTCTGTTGCCGCCTTTCTCGGCGTTCCGCCCACGATCAGCGCATTCCTCACCCAAGACTAGCGCCTCATCAGATCGTGGATCAGCCATTGTACTTGCGCTTGGATCGCAAATCAGCTCTGATACCACTTGTTACGGGCCGATCGATCAACTCTCGATCAACTCTCGATTCACCCGTGCGACCTTAAAGTTTTATCTCTAAGCAGCCTTTCACACTCGACTCACAACGAACTTCTAGAGAGAGAAACACTTGATGAGAGAGAAGCTCTGGTTTTCATATATGTTGTGAATGAGAATACAATGAGGGAGGACACCCCTTTATATACAAGTATAAGGCAAACCCTATCCGTAGATCTCCCTTAGATCTAACGGTGGAGATTGCACCTCCCCATCTACCAACTACCGGCATTCATTGCCAACTACCAGCTACTCGCATTTATATCGTATGCGTACAAATACGGTATCACCCGCCCCTAGGAGAATACTTTACATCTCGGGAACATAGGTCGAGGGTCATCACGTGTCACGCCCGTGCCATGGAAACCTCTTGGACATGCTAACTTTCGGACCGTGACATATGACTATGGCAATGAAGGCCAGAACATTGAGCACTATGGGCAGGCGACGCCTCCTCTGTACAATATGTCGAGCATTCCAAACAATCTGCCCCTCTTCTTGAGCTATGGCGGAGCTGATGCTCTTTCAGACATGCGCAACGTGAAGCTGTTGCTTGACAGCCTCAAGGACCATGATGGGGACAAGCTAGTGACTCAATATAGAGAGGACTACGCCCACGCAGACTTCGTTATGGGTGAGAATGCTAGAAAAGTGGTGTGTGATCCTCAGATGACCTTTCTCAGGCTGCAATGTGTACATACTTTTAAGAAAGCCCGTTCTCCAAGGATTCTTTCGGTAGAAACTTGTAGTTGTAATGTTGTAAAAAGGAACTGTGTAACTTTAATGAGAATGTGAATGTATTGAAAATTATAGATTCTTCAGATTTGTTGTCTGCTTTTGTTTGTTATTGGTCAGCAGTCGAATGCTCGAGGATATGAGAACAGGACCATACAGATGACTTTCTGACTTAGGATCATTCCCTGGTGTGATCTTGCAGATGATTATAAGTTTAGTAACCAATCTTGGTGGTGGAGTAATTAAGCATCTACGCCACAGAGTTTCTTGTTTAATCCCACATGATTGATTGATCCTGGTCTTAATCTCGGTCTACTTAATGAACTTTGGTTGGTAGGCGAATCGTCTTGTTTGTTTGGCGTAGGTCACGTTCCCTTGTTTCCTTGTGGACTTGTATCTGCAGTATATTCCTCACCACATTAAAAAAAGAGTGCTAGATCATCCTCTTGACTAGGCATATTGCAAAATTTTCAGGGCAGATAAAATATAATTACAGACATGGCAAACTGAAACGATCTGAGAAAAAAGTTAATAAATGACTTGTATTCTGTCGGAATCAATCCTGGACAAAAAATCGGGTAATGGGACCAAGAATGATATCGACTTTGTCACACCCAAGACCTGTTCTTTTTCATCTCAGAACATGAAAGAAATATTCATGGATTTCTCTTTCGAACTCTTTTGTCAGCTTCAGAGTCCAACATCATTCGAAAGGGTTCCTTTTTGCGTTTTTAGCTATAAAACCAGAATTATCTTCCCAACGACAACAGGTTGCGTTTGTGTAGCCAGCAGATAACTTTCGAGAACGTCTGCGTGCCGCATCCTGTTCTGCATTTTCACACCGTTTTTCTGCACGAAATGGAATAATTAATCAAAAAAGATAACTCTGGATTTGTCCTGTAATTGAGTGGTCTTTTGACATTATCTGCACACTAGTTTTTCAACAGCCCACATATCAACGTCTTCTCTTCCCACATTCCCATTGATTTTGCAGTTCGCAAGCTGTCTCCTGGTTCTCATCATTGGCCGATTCGACTTCATAATGAGGCATGAGCAGCAGAATAAAGAGATTTCATCGTAGAAGTAACGAAGAGTGAAAAGATAGAAAAAGAGAAAAAGCCGCAGGATCAGACCCCACACGTCTTCCTTCCTTATTTGATCAGTTCAAACACCGAGCCTATATTGTAGGCAGCCATCTTCTTCTGTCCTCTTTTGTTTTGTCTGGACTTCGCATGGTATAAATAAATGGGGCATTTTGGATATAGAAAAAAAGCAGTTGGCAATGGCTACCGCTAAGGTTGAGCTGATTCTTGCGACATTTCTATTTTGCGCGGCTTCGGTTGCAGCGGGAAGAGCAAGGTCCTACTCCAGGAGATCTTCAGCTGCTGCTGATGGTATCTGCAAGTCTCTGGTGGTCACCCAAGGCTATGCTTGCCAAGAACATACAGTTAATAAACTTATAATCACTTCATATCATACTCTTTTATATTACGTTCACGTGGAATTTGATTGAACTTCTGATGTCATGGGTTTCAGGTGACGACGAAAGATGGTTACATTCTTGGCCTTCAGAGGATTCCAGCTTCACGTTCCGGTCGGTCAGCTTATAAGCCTCCAGTTCTTCTACAACATGGTCTCATGATGGTCAGTAGCTCCGAACTGACGATCCACAATAAGGACTTTCACAAAAAGAACTGAATGTCTGAATTTTCCGTTTTCCTGTTTATGAGATAATATATAAGCAAAACACTTTTCCGGCAAGGACTTGACCACATCTACTGCAGCATGTGATGGGCCGAGCACCTGGCACATGTATTACCATCTGTGATGCACCTGAACCACCAGTATCTCAAGCACCTGGCACATGACAGAAATTTTCTTAGATCATGTATCAATGGGTTTTGGACGGATTTGAGACATGTATTTGTTACCGGTGGATTTGGCAGAAAAAAGGGCAATCTTGAGTCTTACAACCTCCTTATTTGCTTAGATGAACTGACAGAGAGACTGCTTTTCAATGACATTTGACAGGATGCTGCGACATGGTTGATGAACCTTCCAGATGAGTCGCTGGCATTCATATTGGCAGATGCCGGGTACGATGTATGGCTATCCAACTCTCGTGGAACTCAATCCAGCCTCCAGCACACGTCCCTCAGTCCTAGTGATCCGGTTCGCGAGTCACTTCCTAAAATTTTCTACTATTAATTCCACTTTTTGCAATGGACAGGCTCTTTTAATTCCCCACTTCTTCGTTAAAAGAAAACGGATTGTCCTCAGTCTCGAGCACGTCAAAGGCCCAGAATCTAAATAGTCACATTCTGAGAAATCGCTTAACTCAACTTCTTATTGAACCGCTTTCAATCGGTGAGACTAAGTAACATTTTAGTTTCTGTACTTCAGGCATACTGGGAGTGGTCCTGGGATGAATTAGTTGCTTACGACATGCCCGCCATGCTTCAGCACGTGCGCAGTATCACTGGCCAGAATATGCACTATGTTGGGCATTCCTTGGTGAATGAATCTCGCTTGATCTTCACATCAAGTTCATGGCAATAAAAAATCTTTACCATGTTGCTGAAAAAACATAATTCGATGGTAAATTTGATTTCAGGGAACTTTGATTGCACTGGCTGCCTTCTCACACAAGGAACTAGTGAACATGCTAAGATCGGCTGTTTTGCTTAGCCCGATCGCCTATTTGAATCAAATGCCCTCCCCGCTTGCAAGAGCTGCTGCTCAGATCTTCCTAGCTGAAGTAAACTAATACCATCCTCTTTCCCTTTTTATAAAGAACAGAAATTTGTCAACGAAGAGTTAAAATTTAGTTAAAATTTCAGCAGCAAGCTAACTAAACAACGCTCTGTTTTACCAGGACATTTACTGGTTAGGTCTCCATCAATTCATTCCTAAAGGGTAGGTATAATTCACAATAATGGGCCTATGTGATTGCAAAAATGCCCATGCCATGCATATAATTTAATTTCTTTCACCCTCTGGCTTAAAACCAGAATCACACACTCTGAAGCTGGACCCTAGTATCAATTTGACAGGGGCGCTGTGAAAAAGCTTATAAACGACATATGCAACATAACAGGCAACGACTGTTCAAACTTGATGTCCGGCTTCACAGGTAATCCCAGTTTTGGCGTCCACAACCTTCATCCAATGTCCTCACGTTGTAATTTTTCACTTTTCACTGACCACCGGTTGTGCACTGTTATATGTTGTAGGCCAGAATTGTTGCTTAAATTCTTCCAGGTCAGATATTTTCCTTAATCACGAACCGCAATCGACTGCAACAAAGAACATGATCCACTTGGCCCAGAGTAAGTCTCATTGATTCTTCAGATATCGTCTCATGGCTACAGACATAGTTAAACCGTTTTCCTATGCGATCTCTGTACTTGAGCAGTGATCAGGACGGGAACCATAGCGATGTTTGATTATGGCAATGAAGACAATAATATGAACCACTATGGCCAGCCAACTCCTCCAGTATATAACATGACGAAAATCCCGAATGATCTCCCTCTCTACCTTAGTTATGGAGGGAAAGACCTGCTTGCCGATCCTAATGACGTGAAAGTCTTGCTTGGTTGCCTCAAGGATCATGATGGGGACAAGTTGGTGATACAGTACAGGGAAGACTACGCTCATGCTGATTTTGTCTTTGGCGTGAATGCAAATCAGATCATATATGAGCCTGTAATGGCCTTCTTCCGCCTTCACTGAGCGTGGAACAGAACTATGTATACAAATATAGGAAAGAAGTTAGCCTTCTCTCTGTGTTTGAATTATCAGCAAGGTGAGTGCAGACAAGACAACAATGTTGTATCGAGTACCACCAGAAAAAGAAATATAAAGAGAGTCAACACTGCGTTTAAAACAGGTCTACTGCAAATCTAGGACATGCACGTCCCATTTAACATGATGTAATTTGAGTAGTACGAAGTAATGTCTCCTGATTTTCTGCAATCTTCTGAACATCATTCAACAACAGGAAATCATTTCTTCAATCCCTTATCTCTAGGCAGAATTGTCGCGGACCACTTTCGACGCATAGGTTTTGTTGTTATCAGAAGCTGCACTACATGAACTGCGACTGACAAAATCAGTAGCACGAGTAAGTTAAAGATAAATGTTATGCATGAGAGAGAAGTGACTCTGGGCTGCAACACAGGCATTCCATGATTGGATCCTGCGCAGTGGATTGGCCTTGAAGGTGAAGCTAAGGAATCTGAATGACTGGATTGGCCTCTAAAACTTCCGACTTTTTTCGCATGTTTGATGTTCCTCAGCGTTTTCCCGGGTCTCTCTCTCTCTCTCTGGCGATTGATATTTTGGTTTCTCTCAGTAGAGTTGAAATTTCTCTAACGCAAATTCACCATCATATTAGTAACTAGTAAGGGTCTGACACTAGGGATCAAGGCATTTTTAAGCATACATCCGTAGTTCTACTTTGCAACCCCCCAGCTGCCTTGCGCATGATAATTGCAAGTTTTTTGACTTGCGAATTTGGGCACATGCTCGCATGTGCACACCTGAACGAATACCTTAAGACATTTACACGTGCACGCATGGTTGCGATAGTCCATAATTATGTGCCAGCGGACGAGCACACACAAAATACTCAGATGCAAGGAATTGGTCGGTCTCACATGTCCTCTAAAGCAATGGTGACACTGTTGACATGTGACTCCAAAGCAATGGTAACACTGTTGACATGTGACTCCAGAGAAAGTGTAAGCAAATGAAAACCGCCGTTGTGGCGATCTCTATGTGCAGCCAGTAAAACAGTGAGCGGTTAGATAGTCACAAGGCAATTACTTATGTGTGAACAGGAAGCCACAGGCATAATATTAATTCTTAAGTCAATGTACTGAATGACCAGGAAAAAAAAAAAAGCAAATTTTAGCAAGGAGCATGCAAGAATGGGGCAGCACACCGCAACAGATTGGTGGACAATGCCTGTAGATGTCAGAAGATGACATTAAATAAATACATCCAAAAATTGTTGATCAACAGAATCCACTGATGATATGGATCTCAAAATCCTAGATAAACATTGATTGATCCTCTATCAACAACTCGGAAAGTTGGACCCATATATATAATAATTTACAACGGAGCGGCCCTAGAAAAATCCCTCCAGACTTGAGAAGAATGCCTTTTTCTTCTCTCAAACTCCCTCAAGAGAATGTCGAAAAAAGAAAATCTAGCAAAAAGAAAGAAAGAAAGAACGAAAGAAGAAAATTTACACCACAAGTTAATCCTGGATTAGCTTCTACCAGGAAGGAACGCTGTTAAGTAAGTTGCTAAAGATGAACCTGTAGCCGAAAAGAAGACTGCTCATTCCTTTCTTTCAGTTTTGGATCTTCAAAACAGATGGATGCAATCATCCAGCAAATTTTAGAAGCTGGAATTTTCGATCCTCCATAGGCATTCTTTTCTTAGAGGTGAATCGGTAAATATAGCTTTGATGAAATCCTTGATCTGCAAACATGTTACCATAAAGCATATTAGGAGAGCTAAGAATAACAGGCAAAGAAGGAACTAACAAAAACAGGAGTACACATATATGGCATGAAAAATGAACAAAATCCAATTTGATGGTGAAAACCCACAGCTATTTCCCTTCCTGATCAAAGTACTTCTAACACCGAAACAGCACAACAGTTTAAAAAGAAGAGTTTGACATCAAACAAAACAGTGAATTAACAAAAAACAAGCATACTGATTGCCTGAATATGCCATAAATAGTACCTCAGGCAATGTGAAACTACAAGTGACCAATTCACCACTTTCCCAAGCTGCTGTAATGGATCTCAAAGGCATATCCAACAGCTCTGAGTTGTGCAAGAATGAAACGCAATAATCAGATTTGCAGTACAGAAGTTAGTCTCATGGATTTGAAGAAAATTTTGAGTATCTGTGGGAGAGCATGCCTGCCAGTTTACGAAGTTTACGGAGAGATGGCATAAAATCATCAAGGGAGCGTAAAGAGGAATCTTGTGACTTTCCCTCTTGGTCTATGGCATTCAGGGAGTGGAATAAATCAGACAGACTTTCCAGCATCAGGTATATAAGCCTCTGGAGCTGAAATGAGAATCATGTGTTAGACCACTTCTGGCAGATACCAGCAGAAACCAGCCAATGAGAACTTAAGTACCTGTAATGTTTCTTCTGCTGCCATGTCATCCAAAAACAGTATGTCCCGAGCGACCCTGGAAAAAACTGATTCCAGGACGAGACACATGCTCTTATGATAGATTGAAGGCAGCAAAAGGGGCTCCCATATGATGTGCACTTTTTCTAGAATGAAAACCACCTGATTAACAAGAATTAGATGCAAACCAGGGGTTAAAGACAGCATAAGCAGAAAAATAAAACCTGTAGCAAAAATACCTGGTCTATACTGAATTTAGCAGATTCAAACTGCTGCATTTGATGGGTATTCTGGAATCCATCTGCACTGTCTAAGGCCTGACAATAATCAATATTAGCAAAGAGTTGAAAAGTAAAGTTACTTCCAGAATAACAAAGGCAAAAAACTTCTAGGATCTCACCTGCCACAAACAACTAAGGTGCATCTACATAGAAAGTCTTACCTCTTTTAAATTGAAAATTACAAGTTGAATTTGTCTTTGCAACATTTCTTCTGCCTTCAAATGTAATCTTGGTGCCAAATGAACAAAAACAGCATGCTCCTTGATGGAATTTGGGAAGTCAGGCCGGTACTGTAACATCACAGTTAATGTGTACAATCTTATTAGAAGATCGTTAAGTAATTATAAAGCAGATTGTTGATATTCATAGAAAGAAGGAAACCACACCTTAGAAACCAACAAATTCATACGTGCCTACCTGGAATGCGAGGCCGAGTACTTCCTGAGCAAGATAAAGGAAGTCATTGTGCATGAGAACAGCAACCTGGTTGATGCCATCAAGATGCCTTTCTTGCTTCATAACCCAAAAGAGACTATCAAGATCACATCATATACAGAGACATATGTAGTAACATGAGGATACAGTTGAGTTTTTTGTCTTTATACTCTTATTGAATTACAATTTAAATTATTACTCACTTCAGGCAAGGGAGGAAAAGCAGCAATCTAGGGCATTCTATATCATCAGCCAAGAAAATTTTCTAGTGCAGACATCAAATTAAACTCTAGTATATATACAGCAATATCACTTATGAAAACCATATTTACACATATGCTGGTCATATCACTTACCCTGACAGGAACAATAGCCTCGTAAAGAAGAATAGCATCCCTTGCAGCATGGTACAGTTCCAATGCAACTCTAGTGGACGACGAACAAACATCCTGCATGAGGTCACAAGTCACAATTATCCTATTTTCTTTGTTTCTCTCTGTTCTATAAAATAAAACCATCATTTTGTGCCACTGGCACGCTTCATATAAAATGCTAGGCAACCAAAATGGAAGGTATGAAGAAGTGATGTCTCTACAGATTAAGAATATGAACAGTAATGAAAGAACGATATTGTTTGTCAGGATAATCAACAAGCTTTATGACGTTCACTAAAAACGTGAAAGTTTTCCATTACCAATCAAAGCATTTAGATACTGCAAACATAATTCTGCTGCAAAATATAGTTTTAAAGTAATAGAAGCCCACCTGTATACCCTCGCTTCTGCAGCATAAGTAATTAAAGTGCACTCTACCTAAGACATGGTGAGTTGATATTCTATGAAGAACTGGTTGTTTCAATAGTTCCACCACATAAGATGGAACTTCTTTTTTCTAGATTTGAACATATCTGTACAGCAAAATTTTACACAAGTGTCTCATCCTACATCATGCACAGTTTTTACTTACTCTCAGAGTATCATGCACCATCTTCATCAATCCAGAAGCAGCTTCAGAAACCAAACATTTCTCTGACAGAAAAAGTAAGTCAACAGCGTGATCAGAAGGATCCTCAGCGATTTCAGCATCTTTTGGCGAATGACGTTTCCGAGTATATTCCTGCCAGGCAAAAGTCAGTGAAAAAGCTAACTAGTGGCAAATATGAAATATCTGTAACAAGTTTTATAGACCTTACTTGTGGAACAGCAAAATCACAATTTAGAAGCAGCTTTCTGGTCCTTCCTAAGATTTCCTTTTTCTTCCTTGATGCAAAGTGAAGCTCAATATTTTGAGTGAAATTGCTCAATCTTTCATCCTTTTTATCAGAGGATGAAATAAGTCGTAAGTCCTTCAAAGCTGTCTCTAATCCAGTTGCCAGTTCAATGATCTTCTGAAAATTGGCAAGTTCAGAAGCATCTTCTGGAACAACCTGAAAATAGTAGTCTTAAGGATGTCAAAAGCCAGTTGACATGGTCTAAAATCTATATCTATGAGGCAGTGTCTATATTCATATACAGTGCCTGAACCTAAAAAGAGGACAAGAGTCCACATCAATGTGCTCTGTAAAATTAGACAAATAAAATCCTGAGAAGGAAGAGAATAAATTTTCAATTGACAATTCTTATAAAGTAAGCAATGACCACATAAGTTATAGTACAACATGATGGGAAGAACTCAGATACAGACTCTGTTCCCAATTATGAGACACTTTATCAACCGGCGGAATTTGTGTTCCAAGCCACATCAAGTGAACTCTGGAAAGGGAGAATGTAACGTTTTATCAACTATGGGGATATCAGAGGTCCAGGTTTACCTACCTAAGGTGGATTTCTTCATCATAAAACGTTTTATCAGCTGAACATATAATTCAACAAGTGAAATGGCTAGGTGAAGCAGAGAATTTTCCTAGTTCCAATTTCACAAAAGCAAAAATTCAGTGCAGCCAAGCACCTCACAATCTTACCAATATTACTGAATATAATACACATGCCATGATAGACAAAACATTTTAACACTTCTATTGTTTCAAATCATGAGATTATTTCAAGCACAAACTCCGAATGACATCATACTTCTAGCACCCAAGCATGCATAGTTGGTGACTGTATCAAAGCCAATTTGATTGCTTAATGAACTAACCTTGGAGAGGATGTTAATTATTATCAGCTCTGACATCCTTGGCCATGTCAATCTTCCAAAAGATCGAATCCATGAATCATTTTTGAAGCATATGCGTTCACAAATAAACGTAACAACCTCAATAATCTTGGAAAAGATCATCTCGCTATCCACAGTTCCAATCTGGAAGAATAATTAAACAAATAAAACAAATAAATCACAGGTTGGTAAGTTCTTCACCAAAGAAGATTATTTTTGCAGTCAGAGAATGTGGCCCAATATATCACCTATAAGAAACGTTCATAATAATCACCTTCCGATCCGGAGACTGCACCATCTTCAAAAACGCCTCAGTCATTTTTCCTGACTCTTGTTTCAGTTCTTCTACAAAAGCAATTGCCGAGCCAGAATTAATGACCGGTGTGATAACATACTTGATCATCAAATCAGCTACTCTAGCAAGTCCATAATCTAAAAGGCCGACCACCTAGAATAAACATGAACAATGTCAAAATGTGAATCTGAAGAAATGGTGTCTTGCCACCAAACCAACCAAATACATTAAGAAATAGATAGGAGTTTGCTATCTAACACAGGAGTTTGCAACCATACTCAAAAATACTTCACCAATTTGCATTATTTTCACCTGAAGATTATAATGGGAAGTAGAACTGCATAAATTCTACTCAAGCATAAGCCCATGGGAGATTGATAAACTCACCTCCATTGACTCCAAAACTTCTTGGAAATCCACCTCAGCAATTCCATCGACACTAAGCAGGTATTTCACCCGAATTCTGTGAGACTGCTGCTCGAATACGACTGCATTATCCACGAACCTCGAGAAAAGCTCTTGTATCTAGAAACCCAAATCCAAAATCTCTCAAAGGACAATCATGAACTGAAAAGATCACCAATTAAAAGCTTTTCAAAGAAACAAAAGCACAAATTCGGGACCTCATTCCATTCCCCTATCAACCAATCTTGAACTAAAATGGGAAAAAAAAGAAAAAGAATTCACCTCCTCAAAACACTCGTGCCACTGAGCCTTCAACAGCCCATACACCACAGGCTCTCTCCCCGCACCCTTCTCCTCCGCATCACAAACTCTAGCCGCCGACTTCAGCTTCCGAATCTCTTCCGCGGCGAACCTGATCCGCCCGCCCCTCAGCGCCTCCCTCGCCCCTCCGAACCTCTCGCTCAACCCCGAGACGGCCCTCACCAGCTCCAGCAGCTCCCTCTTCAGCTTCGCCTCCCGCGTCTTGACCTCGATCTCGGACACGGCCTCGCGAATCTGGGCGTCGACGGGGCCGTCGGAGACCAGCCGCAGGACGCCGTCCAGGTCGGCGGCGACCCCGTCGGCCCGGGAGACGGCGTCGGCGCAGAGGGAGAAGAGGGCGGCGAAGTCGGCGTGGTGGGAGAGGAGGTAGGATTGGACCTGCGACTTGATGCCGCGGGAGTGGGCGTCGAGCCTCTGGATGAGGAGGCGGAGGTCCGGGGCGGAGAGCGGGGACGTCGGGTCGCTCAGGTCGCCGGCGGAGAGGAGGTCGCGGACGTCGATCGTGTCGAAGAGGGCGTCCATCTCCGTCGTGGACAGGCGGATCGCTCGATCGGAGGGGCCTCGGTTCGGGCGAGAGGATCGTGACGGAGGGCAGAACGGAGGAGTTAGGAATCGAGGACGCGAATGGGCAGGGAAATTCGAGGGCGCGTGAAGGCTGGCGGCGGAGGAGGCTAACGTGCGCCGGCCGCGCGATGGGCCTCTGGGTTGTGGGCCTCTTGTGGAGTCGTGGTGCGTCTGGCCCAACGAGTTGCTCAAGCCCACTCGTTTTCGAAGAAATAATATGGAGAGAAGAAGGATAAAATTATTTTGGGTTAATACTAGGAAAACTCCAAACTGATATGCCTATGGCAAATTTACCCTCGATTGTTTTTCGTTAAATTTTATTTTCATATTACTAAGTTGAATGACATGTAACATTTGCCGGCTTTTATTTATTTCTGTTAAATTTTACTGTCAAATTACTAAGTTAGATAACACATGATAATTGACAAGTATATTAGTTTGCGGTTTTATCCTTTGTTTGTCTTTGTAGTTTTTATGGCACTAATTCAATTTAACATAAATTAACGGAAGGTAAGTTTATCATGAACGTATTAGTTTTGCATTTTCCGATATTTGAATCCAATTATTTTTTACCTTACTTAATGTTACTTATCCTTTTTTTTCTTTCTAAATGTCACTTATATGAAGGTTTACTATGGATTAAAATTTTCGGATAGCTAAGGAAAAAAAATCAATACATGAAAAAGATAGCTTTAAAGTCAAATGTTGGTATACCCTAAGAAGAAAAACGAGACCGGGGGACACAAGCTTCAAGAACGAAACCAGTCATCTGTAATGATTCATGTCCAAAATTGACTTAAAACATCTGCACAATCGTTACAACAAGTGAGAGAAAGGCCATTGACCTGTCATTTGACATTGGCAAAATGTTTCTTCTTCTCATAAGGCCTATTTTGGGCAAATATTCCTTAAACTAATCGAACCATCAGAACGTTTTGCCACTCAATTTGTTGCACTTTTTTAATAAATTGGATAACTTTGGACAACGATTGTCCGTTGGTGATCTACTCTGTTTATTAAGACAAGTTGGACCAAGTCTATTGACATTATCCTCTGAGGCGGGGAATCTCATGATTTACATCGATATTGCATAGCGAAAATTAAAACTTTTTCGTAATTAGTATTAGGGTAGAGAGGGACAACTAGTGATAGTGAATTTTTTTTTAGAATTAGTCAAGGGTCTCACACCCTTTACACAATATTCGGACCATGTCAATATTATTCAGCACCTCCCACAATTCGAAGATCGAAATTGACAAGTAAACTAGCCTTAACTTATCGACATAAGATAAGAATTCCTTCCTTCAAATTCGCTTTAGTTGAATTGGTTTAGCTAAGTATTGAATGCTAAGAGTAATTCTAAAGCAAAGCCTAGCGGGTTAAAAAAAAAAATCAACGCAAGGTCAAAAAGAAGATCTTGAATACCTCCCTTAGCCAAGGTTACTTAACAAATATATCATGAGTCACTTAAACATGGTTTAGAAAAATAATCAAAAGTGAGGTGCATATGCATGACCCACCAAGCAGAACGAGATTTTGATCGTCACTGTAACATGATATATCTATCATGCAAAATACTCTATCATCTCCATCGACTGGAAATCTAGATGGCATCAATTTAGGAAGGACCAGATATTGACGCACCGTTCGCCGCTATAAACCTTTTTTTTTCGCAATTATCACTTATATAAAAAAAATAAAAAAATAAAAGTTACTCGTCCCCCTCGGCCTAGCTGTCCAGCCTATCCTTCATGCCAGGACGGTCAAACTTTTCCGACCGAAAGCCCGCAGCCGCAGCAAAAGTAAAATCGGGAACCTTTCTCCAAATTTGACCACGTCTCCTCTCACGCACGCACGCACGCAGAGAAAAGACCACGAAATTCCTTTTTCTTTTTTTTTTCTTGGTCCTCTGCGGTTGAACGACGCTAGCTGCAGAATATTGACCGCATCGCACTTTCATACCAAAACCAGAAACATCCACGTGTCGCCGCCACGCCACTCAACATCAAGATGCAGAATCCATGGAGTTCAAGAACATCCTCAGCTTGACGAGATTAGAAAGGAATTTGCAGCAGGAACTGCTCGATCCAGTCCCCCCCCCCCCCGGGGGGGTTCCTGTTAGCTTATGCTCGATCGATTCGCTCGAAAAGATCAATTAAGAACAGTGCAAATTGGCCAAAGATGAACGTTACATTACTCTTTGAGATTCAGAAGCTTAGCTGAAACCCAGTAATGGGCAAAAAGTTACACTACGTGCCCCGTTATGAATACGGTCATTTACAGGGAACAGAGAGAGAGATTGGAAACTCCGAAGAAGTAGAACCAAAAAAAATGAATCTTTTGCGAAATGGGTAGAAGAAGAAGATGACCTTACACCCTATTCCAAACGCCCCAAATTCTCTCTCCGATGAAATTGGCAATCTTGCTCACCGTCCCCCTCTCCGAATCGACCTCGCCGTCATCTTCGACACCGCCGCCGGCCGCCCCCGCCGCCTCCGCTTCATCGCCGCCGCCGCCGCCGCCGATCTCCTGCTCGCCCAATTCGTCCTTCCCGGTTCTTTCTGCCGCGACTCTGTGCTCGCCGCAATCGGCAACTCTGTTCTGGCCCTTCCGCTGCTTCTTCTTCTTCGCGCCGGGGCTCTTCCCTCCGGTCCGGAACAGCCCCTCCTCGTACGCGTCGATGATCTCGTGTATCGCCTGGCGGTTCGGCGACGCGTCCCAGCGCGACCAGAAGCTCTTGTAGCACCGGAAGCAGCCGCACTGGAACGTCGGGGGGTGGTCCTCCTCGCCGGAGAAGACGGGCTGCTCCCCGTTCTTGCGGTCGGAGGGGCGCGCGCCAGAAGAGGCGTTGCCGCTGCTGTTGGAGCACGAGATGAGGTAGGCCAGGACTTCCCTGTCCTCGGGCGAGAGCGCCGCCGCGAGGGTCAGGATCGCCGCGGGGAGGAGGGCCAGCTGGTCGGCGACGGAGGACGGCGACGGGTGGACCTTGCCTTTCTTGTGGTAGAGCTTGGCCATGGAGGGTGGATGCGCGGTGGTTTCTTGACCGGATGGGTGGAGAATCTTCACTGCTTTCTTGCGGAACGGGGTTAAGTTGAGAGAGGAGTTTGAACTTTGAATGATGGTGGGTTTGAAAAGTCCCGAACTGGGTCGGGAATATAAGAAGGAGAAGAAAGACACGCCCACGCGCCCCGTCTCGATCGCCTGCGCGAGAATAAAGTATTACTAGAGGAAAAAGAAATATTGCTTTAGGGCTTGTGAAATTAATTAGCTGTCGGAATTTTTCCAAGGATCGTTTCACTAAAGGCACGGTATTATTACAAATGCCATCGATGCACGTTTGAGTAGATAATTGCTAGCAATACCATCAATGGTTATTCTGTCGATAATTAAATGGGGTTTTTGAAATAATATTTCCAAAAATATTAAAAACCCATGATGGAGGCATGATTGAAGTATGCTTGATTGTTGAAACCGCAATCCAAAGTTTGAACTTAATGCCATATATTAGTATATGTTGTTAACCGTTTTAAATTTTTTTTCTCTAAAATGAATGGTTTATGCCATCAAAGCGGAAATAGCGAGTTTGGATCGTGATACTTTTTCTTCTTTTTTTGGTCATATGTTGATTTAGTGTGTTGACTCATATTATTTTTTGGTCTATTTGCCAATTCTCTATTTGTTACATCATTATTTGATCGAGTGTAAAATCTCGTCACATATGTGGAGGAGTTACACATAAACACATGCATATATATGTATTATTTCGCATTTTCAAATATTTTGCACTTATGGGAAAATTATTTATCTAACAAACTTGATTATATAAAGCTTGCCGAAACTCCTCTATATGGAGGATACTATTCCCTCTTGGAGTCTTTTTGGCTTTTAAAGAGGGTCATCCTATAGGGTGCCGAGGAGGGCCTTGGAGCCTTCATCAATTACTTTGCCCTCGGCTTGATCGCAAGACTCACTCATTGGGCGAGCTCAGGCTACATAGAGGCTACATCGAACCTCCTAAGGTTCATCCTATCAAGTCACTCTTCTCTTTTTATTTAAACCTTTCATCCAAGAAGAATAAAAACAGGAAATAAATAAAAATTTAAAGCTACTTTGCCAATTCAAAAGGAAAACTTTATAGTTTACAAATGTTGACCCAAATTAAAGTGATCTATATGATGTGCAAAGCTAGGTTTTTCGCCTCGAAAGATAGAAAGAGGTCTTAATTTCAGTCTCATTTATTGTTTTTTGAAATCCCTTCCTTAGAAGATTTGGACTTGCGTGGTTGTAGTAATTATGGAGTGGTCAAGAAGGGATGACTGGGATTTTCCTAATTGACAGCGAGTTTGCCGCAACAGCATAGAAGCGAAAAATCAGAAAACAAAGAAATAAAGAAAAAGCTCCAAAAGAATTGACCGGGTAAACAAAATGAAAAAGCCGGGGGGCGTGTGAGCCACACGCGCTTCCAGCTGGGGTGGTGCTGAACACGGAATTTAGAAATATAAATCTAGAGGCTTTCTGATTATATTACACCTTTTTTTTTATCTTTATTTACATTATTTTCGGGCGAAAATGACATCACACGGCTCGAACATGGACCGCCGTGTTCCGCGGGGCGCGGGGGTGTCAACCACCAAATCTCAGTTCCCAAAAAAACTTTTCGAAAAATCATACTCTTTCGCGTTGGGGCCATTTACGAAGACCCGTTTTCCCCACCCCGGCATCCACGTCAAAACAGCCGATAAACTATAGACATAAAAATCTAGAGAATCAGCGGCCACCGCACATTTTGTGATACGTGTACGACGAATGTAACTCGTCGATAATTGAGTAAAGCTCCTGATTTGAATCGGCGATGCTCATTTTGACTGTTTCTGAATCATCATCTTCGCGACAACCTATTGAATTGAATTTGTTCGCACAGCTCGTACGACGTCTCGGGCCGGTGACTAAATTGGCTTAGAGAAAACCCTCCCTCTCCTAAAAAACCCTCCCTTCAGAGAAGCTTCTGGTGCGGACAGCCTGCTTGCTTTGATTTTCTTTTCTAGGCCTTGATTTCCTTCTTTCTTCCCTTCCCGTCTAATTTGGGAGTCTTATTTCGCCTCGTTTTAGTATATTCTTTTGCTCATTGTTATCGTTTTTCTTTACTTGTCATAGTGAATTTTGTGAGAACGTCATCACCAGTCTAGCCAGCGAGATGACTGACGCATAGTTCTTCGACTTCTCTAAGATCTGACAGAAGCTCTCCTCTCTTAATTTAGGTGTAGATTTAGAGTTTTTTTCTCTCTCGATCTAAATCTAGGTCTAGGAGTTTCTTAAAAGCGTTCTATTTATGGTGGTTCAACATGTTATTTTTATTATTGTCTCCATGTGGCGATGGTATTGAGGATGTTGAATCTAAGCGCACATTACAAGCCGTAGTTTTTACAGGGAAAAATCTCAACGTGTGCCCATCATTGATGGTTCTAGTGATTGATTGTCAATTATTTTTTGATGTTATAATAGATTTGGTCTTTTAAGATGAGAGCGTGCTTAGAGCTGCAAATCATACTCTTTTGTTTTTTTGAGTTTTGTCCCATTTTATAACCCTTTTGGGATTTGCTTTGAAGTTTTTTTTAATGTTTTTCTCATGTTTGATAATGATAAATGACTGAAAATTTCTTTTGACCGAAAAAAAAGAAGAAAAAAAGGAAGGCTAGTAACTCTGATAGGAAACAACAGCTCTTAATTCAAGACTCCATCGCCGCTGCCATCTTTTGGTAATATAGACATACAGAGCGATTTCCGAAGATAAATACAAGCTTAATAAGCCGGTCTTAGAGAAGATCCAGCTCTCGAATCGGACGAAAAGGAAAAGGTATCCTATCCCCTTGGTGGCAGAGCAGCCTTTTTCCAACTTTGCTTCGGCCTAGCATCTTATGTCATTCTAGTTTAAATAAATTCAAAGAAAAGGTTCGTGCCCGGTGAGATATAAAAAATATAATGAAGAGGATTTTCTAATCCTTATCAAATCCAAATATACCAAACTTCATATGACTAAACTCTTATTGGGCGGCTTCACTAAAATAATATTCAAAACAACATAGGAAAGAGGTGAAATTAATAAGTAAAAGCTCACAACGTATAATTCAACTACCAAGCAATACACCCCATAGCTCTCACACTAGTACTTACACTATCCACAAGATCACGTAGACATAGTCATTGAGAGCATGTAGACTCTACAAGAAGACATAGGTCGTATTATACGTAGACTAGACGATATTGTATTGTATACGGATCCGTAGGCAGCGGGGCAGCGATCAAAGGAACCTAGCCAAGACGGTCCTCATGACATAATCAGCGACAATGCGGCTGGTCTTCTCCGTGGGATGGAAAGCGTCCCAGAACACGTACTTGTTCGCGTCCTGGCACGTGAATGGGTTTTCTCGCTGGCACGCGTATCCCATCTCGAACAGTCCCGTCGCGCAGCACGCGACCGACGCAGACTCGAACCCTACAAACATCCAAGAACGTGGGGAAGTCGTGTCGGAACAACAGAACGAACACAACATAAAATTTACTCTACTCGCATCCTAAATGAGATGAAGATTCGAAATCAGTTTGAGCTTTTCTAGACCAGGATCACGCGATATTGTCTATACTTATATCGAGACCTTGTTCGGGTAAAATTAGAATTCCCCCCTACTTGATGACGAAAGATGATATAAGTATCAACCTAGCACAAGAGGAGCCACGCCATACATTAAAAACAGCAATGCCAACACGGTACATTTTTATCGACCAAAAAAAGAAAAACATGGTACATCTTTAGGTCCCATCCTCACCACTTGTGTCCCGTGACTTGTTTTTAATGCCGGGTTCGTGTGTGTCCCTACGAATCTCCCACAGCAGGGAAGAAGGACGAGATGAGTAGTCGGCGGCTTTTATTATATTTTCATTGAAAAATTAGAGAAAAAGTCATAAACTGATTGTAATTATGTCCATTAATCCTAAACATTTTTTAATAGTGTCAATTCAGTTCATTCAACCAATTTTGACTCGCCGGCGCTAACGTAAATGCCGATCTAGGCAAGGCCTAGGGGCCATGGGCAAGGCAGCTTCGCCCAAATATGGGTGGTGAGGCCACCTTCGCCCTAGGTTGGGAGGCCATGATGAGGCTAGTTTTGCTCAAATCTGGGTGAGGCCTAGGTGAGAGCCTGTGAGCCTCCTTGGCACTAGAGAAAAAAAGAGAATAAAAAATTGAAACAAAATAAAATATTATTAAAAATTGTTTGTGTCAAGACAGATTAAATTGGTATAATATGTTTAGAACTCAATTGATAAAAAAAAAAAAAGTTTAGAACTGAATTGACGCAATTACAATAGGTTTATGATTTTTTTTTTAATTCTCCTTATTTTTAGTCTACTCAATCAACCTTAAACGAATTCTTTTTCTTAAAACCTGAGTAATGCTTTTTATGGCACACGACAGCCTGCCCGAGATGCTGACTACACGAAATCATACGTAGATATACGAAGGATGGAGCTGATTATAGAGGACTCACCATAGGAAGCGGGCTTCCGAAGGATGTGCATCATGATGTAATACGGGTTAGAGAACACCAGGTTGATCCCCGGGAGCTCCGAGCTCAGCCTCCCCACCATGCCCTTCAGCTTCGCGTTGAACTCCAAGGCCACGTCGTTGTAGCTATCCACGCACTGGTTCTGCCCCATCACGTTCGTCGTCCTCTCGAGCGGCAGGCACCCCATCGGCGGCAAGCCCCCGAGCGACATCTTGCGGGCCCCGAGGCCGTAGAGATCCCTCACGAACTTCCCCACGATCCCGATGAGGAAGTCCTCGTACTGTGTCACCGTGAACTGCGAGCGGCGGCCCGGCAACGTGTAGTAGTTCTCAAGGAAGTCGTTCGTGCCCATGCTGATCATGTAGAGCGCCTCGGTAAGCACTTGGTTCGCGGAGCTCGGTCCGAGGTACGATCTTAGCTTTTCTTGGTATTCCTTGTAGTACTCGAGTTCCTTCCACAGGGGTATCACAGACTTGCAAAGCAAACATGAACATATGATTACGATAACGTCACTTCGAAAAAACGCTTAGCCTAATATCTTGAAATTGCAGTTCTTCGTTGTCTGAAATAATAGGGTTGAAGAAGAAAAAGAAAAAAGGTCTCTCAAGATGCTTCGATCTAGCCACATACGGTATCTTATGAAGAGAGACTCACGAGCACGTCGGACGTCGCGTTGTCATAACCCGTCCCCGCAGAGGCAAAGGTCACTCCGGTGGCGAAATCCCATATTTTATAAGCCGTGTCCAAGTATGCGGGAATGCTCGGCTTGATCTTGAAGGCCTCCGCAATGAAATCCGATGTGATCCTCCCATTCGAGAACCTCCCGGTCGGCTTTTGGCCGTAAAAGTCCCGGCCATAGGGCTCGAAGTTGCTCCTGGCGATCGTTGGGATGTAGTTGTTGTTCCCCGCGTCGACCGTGGAATCTCCGAACACGATTATCGCCGGGACTTCGGCGCTTGCCATCATGAGCAAACAGAGGACATGCAGGAACAGCGCGGCGCCGTACTTGACGAGGGCCATTTCTCGTTAATAATTTCTGCTGTGTATGGTACTCGAGGGGAGATTGGAGGGCGTCATGACGAGGGGGCTTGTCATAAATAAGAGATGCCGGGCGGGATTTTTAGTTGGAGGAGGTCGTTGAAATTGTTAAATGTGGACCGGTTGGTTTGTACTTGGCATGAATTATTGGTCGGGCCTGACAGAGTTTGATTTTGTGCTAAGTGGCAGGTCATTTTGGGGGATGTTTCTAGGGTTTGTCCGGACACCGAAATGATATAAAAGAAGAAGAGCAGCTGTGCATCATCAAATCCAACAAGAAAGGCAAGGCTGGTTTTAGGACCCCCATCGGACAGTTTCATCAGCGATCAAGGCTCGGTTTAAGATCTGAGACATCATCGTATTTTACTCTTCGAGTAAAGAATGAGGCCATTGATGCAGAAATCAACCTCATCAAGTCGCGAAAGAAACTACTCATGCGTGTTTGACAGAAAATGCACTCTCCTGATACTTTTTCAATGCGACGATCCAACGATGGGCGTCGTCAAGGTCATTTAATGACTCGCAATTATGAGAGTGGAAAACCATAGAAGACAAAGTGACTCGCCCAACCGCTCTACCGAAAGAGAACATTAACATTGGCCTCAAAGTCCACAAAAAAGATATCTGGAGCAAGATAACTGGAGCGAGAGAGAGAGAGTTAATGGCATCAACATGTAGTTGCAACCGCCCAAGATAGCGAAACACTTGAAAGGAAAAAACTCCAAATGTAATTGAGAGGGGAAAAGTGTCGAAAAGAAAAAGTCCTAAACCTTTTTATATTTATGCAAATTTAATCATAAACCTTTCATTGGTGCCAATTTTTTCCTAAATACTTTGATTTGGTGCCAATTTAGTCATTCTGGCTAATTTTGGTGAGATTTTATTGGTTAGATGCCGGTCAACTTACGTGGCACGGCCGATACTAACGTAAATAACTTTTAATAATATCTAAAAAAAGTTCGAATATTTTATTTTTTACTTTTTTATTTTTTCCTTCTCCTCCTCGTTCCTCCAATCGGTCGCCGGACCTTGGCGATGGTTGATGAGGTCAACCTCAACCTCATCGGCCTCTAGTAAGCCTCACTAGTGACCAGGCGAGGTTCAACCTCGTCAGATCTAGCAAGGTCGAGCCTCGTTCATGGCCGGCGAGGGCGAGCCTCACTAGCCCAACGCGAGACCGCCCTCACGGCCTAGGCAGCTTCGAGCTAGCCTTGCCCATGGCCAATGAGGCTTGACCCTCGCCGCCTCAAGCTAGCCTCGCTAGCCTCGCCCATGGCCAACGAGGCTAGCTTGAGGCGGCGAGGGTCAAGTCTCGCCCATGGCCAACGAGGCTTGACCCTTGCCAAATTTGACGAGGGCGAGCCTCGTCACCTAGTGTGAGCAACCCTTGCAACCTTTGGCAAGGGCTCTAGCCTCGCTAGTAGCCGGCGGAGCGACCTTGACCTCGTTGGGTGTTGCCTTTGGCTTATTGCCGAGGTCTAGGGATTGGCTGGAGGAAGGGAGAGGAGAAGAAAAAAGAAAAAAAAAATAAAACATAAAAATCGAAAAATATTAAAATATTAAAATATCATTATGAGTTGTCTGCGTCAGTGCCAATCGTGTCATGTCAGCCGATCAGCACTTAGTCAATAAAATTAGTCGGGAATGACTAAATTGGTACCAAGTGAAAGTACTTAATACTAAAGCGGTACCAAATTGACACTTTTCCCTAATTGAGAGCATTGAAAGTTTTCCACCAAAAAAGGAGGTCCCTTGATTTGGCCATCAATGGTGTTGGAAATATGTTTGCAACTTCGCACTGTTTACCGTGATTGAAGCCAAAAGTGATAACAAATTAATAATGACGACCAAGTCAATATATATATGTCTTTACAAGTAAAATTGATTAGTGTAAGGTATGGCTAACTAAATCTCCTTAAGTTGATTAGTTTCTACGAACGGTGTTAAGTAGCTTTACGAATTATGCCTTCCAAGTTACAACACTGCAAACCTGTTTGAATTAACATTATGCAAATAAGACTCCGTCGAATAATTCTCAAATCGGCACAATTGAAGAAGATTGAAGTGAAGAGATGTGAGGTTTTTCTTCTTCTTGTTCTAGTTCAAATGAAGAACAGTTCGTATCAATTTATGGAGATTGAGAAGTCATGTACTAAAGAGATATATTAACTCAAGAGATACATGTATTCAAGAAATACATGAACTAAAGAGATACATGAACTCAAGAGATACATGAACTCAAGAAATACATGAATTAAAAATATATGAGAAAAGTACAATTTTTTTTTTTTATTGCATTGGTATCAAATCACAAAAATAATATTCAAAACAACATAGGAAAGATGTGAAATTAATAAGTAAAAGTTCGCACCGTATAATTCTACTACGAAGCATTACGCCCAATAGCACTCGCGCGAGTACTTACATTATACACAAGATCACGTAGACATAGTCACTGAGAGCATGTAGACTCTACAAAATGACAAAGACCGTATTATACGTAGACCATACGATATGGAATTGTATATGGATCCGTAGGTAGCGGGGCAGCGATCAAACGAATCTAGCCAAGACCGTCCTCATGACGTAATCGGCGACGATGCGGCTGGTCTTCTCGGTGGGATGGAAAGCGTCCCAGAACACGTACTTGTTCGCGTCCTGGCACGTGAAAGGGTTTTCTTGCTGGCACGCGTATCCCATCTCGAACAATCCCGTCGAACAGCACGCGACCGACGTAGACTCGAACCCTATGAACATCCAAGAATGTGGGGAAATCATGTCGGAACAACAGAACTAACACGATGTAAAAATTTACTCTATTTCGTATCCTAAATGAGATGAAGATTCGAAATCAGTTTGAGCTTTTCTAGATCAAGATCATGCGATGTTGTCTATACTTATATCGAGACCTTGTTCGTGTAAACGTCTTAGAATCCCTCCGGAGTCGATGTCTACCTAGCACAAGAGCCACGCCATACATTAAAAACCAGCATGCCTACATGGTACATCTCTATGTCCCATCCTCACCACTCGTGTCCCGTGACTTGTTTTAATGCCGGATTCATGTGTGTCCCTACGAATCTCCTAGCGGCAGGGAAGAAGGATGAGATGAATAGTCAGCAGCTTTTATTAGATTTTTAGGGGAAAATTACCAAAAAAAAAAAAAAAAGTCTCAAATCTATTGTAATTATGTCGATTCAAATCTAAAATAATTTAATTCATCCGGTCAATTTTAGCCAGTTAATACTAACATTACTAACATAACGTTGATCTAGGTGAGGCTAGGGGCCGTGGGCAAGGTGGCTTTGCCTAGATCTAGGTGGTGAGGCCGCCTTTGCCCAAGGCCTAGGAGACCATGGCGAGGCTAGCAAACCTTTTTGGAACAATGGGAAAAAAAGGAAAAAATAAAATAAAATAAATTATTATTGAAAATTATTCACGTTGACACCGATCGGGATAGATTGAATTGGCACAATCATAAAATGTTTAGAACTAAATTGACACAAAAAAAAGTTTAGGACCGGATTTACATAATTAAAATAGATACATGACTTTTTTAGTAATATTCCGCTTTTGAGTCTATTCAGTCAACCTTAAACGAATTCTTTTTCTTGAAACGTGAGTAATGCTTTTTACGGCACACGCCAGCCTGCCCGAGATGCTGACTACACGAAATCATACGTATATATACAAAGGATGGAGCTGATTAAAAGAGGACTCACCGTAGGAAGCGGGCCTCCGAAGGATGTGCATCGTGATGTAATACGGGTTAGAGAACACCAGGTTGATCCCCTTGAGCTCCGAGTTCAGCCTCCCCACCATGCCCTTCAGCTTGCCGTTGAACTCCAAGGCCACGTCGTTGTAGCTATCCATGCACTGGTTCTGCTCCATCACGTTCGTCGTCCTCTCGAGTGGCAGGCACCCCATCGGCGGCAAGCCCCCGAACGATATCTTGCGCGCCCCGAGGCCGTAGAGGTCCCTCACGAACTTCTCCGCGATCCCGATGAGGAAGTCCTCGTACTGTGTCACGGAGAACTGCGAGCGGCGGCCCGGCATCGTGTAGTAGTTCTCGAGGAAGTCGTTCGTGCCGATGCTGATCATGTAGAGCGCCTCACCGAGCACCCGGTTCGCGGAGCTCGGCCCGAGGTGCGATCTTAGCTTCTTTTGGTAGTCCTTGTAGTACTCAAGTTCCTTCCACAGGGGTATCACAGACTTGCAAACCAAACATAAACATGTGATTATGATAATGTCACTTTGAAATAATGCTTAACCTAATATATTGGAATTGCAGTTCTTCGTTGTCTGAAATAATAGGGGAGAAAAAGAAGAAGAAAAAAGCTCTCTCAAGTTCATTTCCTTAGGTATAATTCATTCATTCCACTAAACAGATGGGTCGATCTAGCCACAAATGGTATCTTAAGAAGAGAGACTCACAAGCACGTCGGATGTCGCGTTGTCAAAACCCGTCCCCGCAGAGGCAAAGGTCACTCCAGTGGCGAAATCCGATATTTTATAATCCGGGTCCAAGTACGCGGGAATGCTCGGCTTGATCTTGAAGGCCTCCGCAATGAAATCCGACGTGATCCTTCCCATTTGAGAACCTCCCGGTCGGCTTTTTGCCGTAAAAGTCCCGGCCGTAGGGCTCGAAGTTGCTCCTGAGGATCGTAGAGATGTGGTTGTTGTTCCCCGCATCGACTGTGGAATCTCCGAACACAATTATCGCGGGGACTTTGGCGCTTGCTGTCGTGACCAAACAGAGGAGATGCAGGAACAGCGCGATGCCGTACCTGACGAGGGCCATTTCTCGTTTCTTCGTCTTGCTGTGTATGGTGCTCGGGGGGTGATTGGAGGGTGCCTTGTCGAGGGGGCTTGTCATAAATAAGAGAGGCTGGGCAGGGTTTTTAGGTGGAGGAGGTCGTTGAAATTGTAAATGTGGACCGGTTGGATTGCACTTGGCATAATTTAATGTCGGGCCTTGGTTTTGTGCTAAGTGGCACGTCATCTTGGAGGATGTATTTTAGGGTTTGTCCGGACACCGAAATAATATAAAGAAGAAGAGAAGCTATGCATGAATTAAATCCAACAGAAACGCAAGGCTGGTTTTAGGACCACCATTGAACAATTTCTTCGGCGATCAATGCTCGGTTTAAGATCTGATACATCATCGTATTTACCGTTCGAGTAAAGATTAAAACTGCAACTCTCTCGTTATCTCTTTTATCCTGAACTTAGATGATTCTAATGGTGTCAACACATAGCCCAAATCCATCATCCGTGGCACAGCATTCGCAGTTCCATTGTGAGGCCACTGATGAAGAAATCAACCTCATCAATGCGACGATCCAACGACGGGCGTCGTCAAGATCATTTAATGACTCGCAATTATGGAAGTGGAAAACTATGGAAGACGAAGTGACTTGCCCAATTACTCCACCGAAAGAGAACATTAACATTGGCCTCAAAGTCCACAAAAAGACATCCGGAGCAAGATAACTGGAGAGAGAGAGAGAGAGAGAGAGAGAGAGACTTTTTTTTTTGTCGGAAAAGAGAGGGAGACTTAATGGCATCAACATGTGGTTGCAACCGCCCAAGATAGCGAAACACCTGGAAGGAAAAAAAACTTCAATGTAATTGAGAGCATTGAAAGTTTTCCATCAGAAAAGGAGGTGCCTTTATTTGGCCATTAATGGTGTTGGAAATATGTTCGCAGCTCCGCACCGTTTGTTGTGATCAGCTAAAGAACACGGAAATAATAAATCCGAAAGCGATAACAAATTAATAATAATGATTAAGTCAATGTATATATAATCTTTACAAGTAAAATTGATTGATGTAAGGTGTGGCTAATCGAATCTTCTTAAATTAATTAGTTTCTGCCAACGGTGCTATGTAAATTCACGAATTATACCTTTCAAGATACAACACCGTGAATCCATTTGAATTGACATTATGCAAACGGGACTCTGTTGAATAATTCTCGAAATGGCATAGTTAGAGAAAATTGAAGTGAAGAGATGAGAGGTTTTTCTTCTCTTGTTCAAATGAAGTTGGGGGTCCTGGTGTTGGGGTTCTGGGCTAGTCATCCCCGAGGTTTACATCTAAATAGCGGCTTGCGGCGAGACCCGACAGTGCCACCGGGCACTGGAGGGTTGTGTGATCCTCGAAGAGTGATCTCCGGCGGTTCCTCGGTTAAAAAAAAAAAAAAAAAAAAGAATAGTTCATATCAATTTACAAATTTAGAGAAGTTATGTACCAAAGAAATTTCAAGAAATGCATGAACTAAAGATGTACATGAATTCTAGATATACAAAAATTTAAGAGATACATGAACTCAAGAGATGCATGAATTGAAGAGATTTATGACTTGAAGGGCTACATCAATTTTTTTTTTTTTTTTTTTTTGGTCGGTAGGGCTACAACAATTGAAAAGACATATTTCATTTTGCTCATTTTTGTTGATCTATTAACCCACCATAATCACAAATGGAGCTTCCTTTATTATGTGAAAAATAAACGAGCTGTGATTAAATTATGTTTCAAGCTTATATGAGTGTATGAAACCCAACTGGATTAGAGAATAGGATGTAGAATGGTTTTTTTTAAAACAAATCCATTTGTTTGGAAAGAAATCTCAAATTCACTTTCCTATTTGGTTTTACTTATAGGGCTTATTTACCTTCCTACTGAAGTGTCAAAATGGGTCCATGACTTATTTTCTTACTCATATTTTATATAAATGGATTGTATGTGGGTTATAAAAATATAAAAACCCAACTAAAATAAGTTCCAAAAGTTTAGTGCTGAATTATATGGGTCGAAATGACTCAGACGTTCTGACCCATTTTCGACATTAAGTGGGTGCCCTAGCTAACATGAAGCTTTAACAATCATAACATGCAATAGATCGCAACACTCTGCCGCTTGCCTGCCTCCACATTGCTCCCCTCCGCGGCCCGCCTTTGACGCTAGCCTCCGTGCCGCCTCCCTTGCTCGCCTCTGCGCTCACCTCCACGACCATGGCCAGGTCGAGGTGTTTCTCTACCAAAAATCCTTCCCGTTGTTCATCCGTTTCTCATTTCGTCTTTGTTCTCATTTCGTCTCTCCTCCCCTCTTGTCCATCCGTTTCTCGTTTCTTCTTCCGTCTTCGTTTGAGGGCAGCAGCAGCGGCGAAAAAGCCTCAATTTTTCTCTGGAGTTCGTCCTTCTTATTATTATTATGTCTTATTTTCCCCTGCTGTTTGATTCGTGGGCCATTCTTTTTCGTGTCGTTGTTTTCGGTGGGTCCCTCTGCAATGCATCAAGAGGAGTACCATTTATAGTTTTGATGGAATTTGTTCATCTCGCTATTATTTGTCTTATGAATATATATTTCATTGGTCAGATTCTTTATAAATATTTCAATCTATAGGTTTTTTAACAATTTTTATTTTATTTACTATTTTTTAATTATTTAATTTGCTTTTTAAAATTTGATTTGAAGTTTTTATCCATTTAACATAGAACTTAAAGTGGGCGTGGGTTTTTCTAGAATATTAATGGGTTTTAATAATATAGATCGGGTATGGGTCACTAGATTTACACTACATAAATATGAGTTAAAATGGATTAAATAGTTCAGATCATTTGACCCGACCCGACTCATTTGACGGGTCTATACTCGCTTTCCTTAGCCGCACCATGGGAACTCTGAAAAAGATGATTTGTCCAAAGAATTCTACCTCCAATTGAGGCGTTTTTTTTTATGGAAATGTTCAAATATTTAAATATTAAACAATGTCTTTCTTTAATAATTGAATTTTTTTTAGCGCAGTTGTAAGTGGTCTCAATAAATTTTTCATGATACCAGAGCGGGAGGTCCAAATCTTTATTTGCCTCCCCAGTAACATATTGCTATGCTTTAGTCTTAGGTCATAACTCAGCTATGCATAAGGCAAGTGTTAGAATATTTAGATATTCCAACAAAGACTTGAGTATTCTAAGCTATGAAGTATTCTTTGCGATTTATATTGTCGAGTAGTTACACAAGTCTAAACACTGTGGATTGAGAAACACTCAAAAGGGCAAGCAATTGTAACTTTGTAATTTTACGATGGATTAGTAAATTCTTTGCAACTGGCTCTCTCATACATTAGGTACCAACACTCAAACAGAGCCATGTAAATCTTTCACACTGTTCCTCATTGATTTTTTTAATAATTTGGTTCTCTTGCGCTTGACTTGCAAAATCTGTTAGCCTTCGTCATTTCCCAACAGTTGCAATGCCCATTGCCCTTTTTCTTTGAAAAATCTTCCCCAGAAATACTTTGCTTTGTCTCATATTTACTTCTTTTATGAGGAGAAAGTACTTTTTAAAAAGATAAATTGGGTCACGAAGTACTTGTTAATGTCATGAACTAGATAAGACACGAGCTAAATATTGAGTAGCCCTTAGAATTATTCTTTTTTTCTCTAATGTTTGAGAGACAACCATCTTGATTTCTAAAGCTAATCAGGGACATCGTGACCTTGCCAACACCTAGCTCAACCGATAGACTTCGCTTTAAAGGCCTTTGGGCCTTGGCAAATGGTGATTGACAAATTTTTTAGAGAGCTTTGGAAAGATGCAATTTTTAAATGTTTCTTTAGTCCAAGAAAGTTCCGAGAGAGCTTTGGGTTTTCAGCATTTCCCGAATGCTTGTACATTTTTTCTTCCAATTTTACCCTCGCTAAGCTTTCATAATTCTAGAAATGTCCTTACATCGTCGCATATTGCCAACAAAGGGCTCACCCTGCCATTCCCCTATTTAAGTGTTTTTTTCTTATTAAAAAAAGTTCCTTACAAAGTGTGATTTTTCGAACATCATATAAATCATAATTGCTTCTCAATATACTTTTAAATTGCAAATTACCAAAATTTGAATTTTGAAAACCTCTTCAACCTGAAATCCTTTTTTGCATTTTTTCTAAAGACTTTTTGAGAAGCCCCACCAACCGCAACCTATTTTTGGACTCATGAAATTTTTTCTTTTGCTTCCAATAGTGAGCGTCTAGGATCAAACTTCACCGGACTCCCATGATGCCACAAGAACATTCTCATTACATGCGCCAGAGAGTGTAATTAATAAACGTAATTACTTATAATCTCCTTTCAAACACATTGCATCTTCTAGATAGATTGGCTTTCCACCTAAAAGAGGAAACTATACAAATAAAGCGAATCTATCAACATTATCATGCATGGAAGTTGATTGAGCTCCGTACATTAAGTTGTTCATAATGTTCGATCCAACTACGGTTTTTTTAAGCGACGATTTTTGATGCTGACAATCGCAACTTACACATGGAACAGCATAAGATAGCTCCACAAGCGTCGTGTCTATGTATGAGTCATACATCACATGTATTCATCGTACACTCCATCAAGAGAAATTAGGTAGGAGAAGCCCCTTGACCAGATGCTCCGAGATTATCTGGTTTGTCCTTTCCGTGGGGTGGAAGGAATCCCAGAACACGTACTTATTGGCGTCCGCGCACGTGAATGGATTCTGTTGATTGCACATGTAACTCATCTCGTACAATCCGGTTGCGCAACACGCCCTTTGTGTAACTTCGAACCCTGTCAAGATGGAGTTCGGTTAACATGCTTCAAGTTCAACATCATGCAGCAATCGAAGCAAAAAAATGGTCGAATGAGAGCCAGTGTTGCAATTTGATTACCCTTTGACCTTTGCTAGATATATAAATTTTTCAGCTATTAATTTTACATGCCTTTTTAAGTACACTTTTGCAGTCAAGGCATTTGAGAAAGTCACAGTTGCGCCTGTGGGCGACATAATGGCTAGAATGAGAAAATAAAAAGGGTGATTTGGAGAAGCAGTCAGGGGGACCTCAAGACTGGACAAAAAATATAGACTTTAAGTACTAATTTCTAGTCACGAAGTCCTGATCAACTTGACTGGGTGTGTTCTATTTTGGTGTCCTTGAACGTTGATAAATCTTGCAATTAGGCCATCGAACCTTCATTAAAGTCATTCAATGTAGACTGAACTTTTCATTTCATTTGGAATTCTTGCATTCTGATCATCTTTTTACTGATTTCTTTTTTTATGTTTTTATTAAAGAAAAGTTAATGCGGTGTCGTGTGCCTAGCTGGAGATGAAATCCGCTTATGCGGGATCACAACGGCGTGACTTAGGAAAAAGGAAAAAGGAACACTAAATACTAAGAAAGAAACCGGACATCATAGTCGTGAGCGACGGGCACATCCAAAGGCAATGGCGTACGCATTTGCCGTGACGCGGATCGGTGGTCCAGTGACCCAACTACAAATACTTAATATCTGAAGGGGAGAAAAAGTCAAGAAAACTGCTAGGCCATGAAACTGTGGCAACAGTTACAGAGAACATGAAAGCGCTAGGCCCCCCCAAACTCGTTCATTAATGCCTCCTGTGCACGTTTGGCATTCACGCTCGGCTCAGCCTTGGTCAGTGACTCAGGAGAAATATTGGTGGCCGTGCGGTTCCGGCTTTTGTCACTTGAACAGACAAGGACCAAACGAGAAAAGAGAAAAAAACATTGCCCAAACGCAAAGTCTTGATTAAGGTTTAGTTCCCATCGGGAGAAATCATGTGCTCTAAAGATGAAATTGCAAAGTTTCTTTGTTTTGCAGATATTACAGATAAAGGTGTACATATTATCTTTTTAAGGTGTGACGTCATGCTCCCTCGGCATAGTAGCATATAGGTAGAAACTGTGATGTTTATCGAATCTTCTAATAGCATAATTAATGATGAAAACATAAAAAAAAAATGATCCCAGTTTCTCGAATGCACATAAGATTGGTGTGTTCTAAATGAGATTGTAAGATAAACTTATAACCCCGCAATAATGAAATCTTTGGAAAATAAGGCAAAGCATAAAGCATTAGCACGAGTAAAAAAAAAAAAAAAAAAAGGGAGTTGTTGTAGTATTTCTTTTTATATAAAAGGGGTGTTTGAGACTCTGCAAGCAATTTCACTGATCAGCGCCGTGTATGCCAGTTTTCCTTTCCATGCATTCATCGGCCGTTAGTGACTCTATAAACGTGTTAATAACTTATGTGCCTGTGAAATTTTTTCTTCCAAACCCGTGGTGGGTTGATGCACTCGTCAGTAGACCTCGAATGGGCGAGCAGCCGCTTGGATACATCCAAGCCCGAGAAACCGAAAAGGGTCAGCGAGCACACTCGACCTAACGTTAGAAGGCTCGGTCCGCCCTAACTTCCTAGGATCAGCCTCGGTCGGCCCGAACATCTCCTAGGAGATTTCAAAAAGAAACGATGACCCTAGGCAACGTGCTAGTCCGGAAGGGCGTCAGAAGGTCCCTTCGGGACCGATCTGGTCAGAGCCCACCTAATTGATTAGCTCGACTTTGTAAGACCGGTGAAGAGGTAATATAACTAACCGAAGGAGGACGGATTCTTGATCATCTGAAGGAACAGATCGTAGGGCTCCGACAGGACCATCCGCAGCCCCGGGAGGCGCCGGTTCATCCTCGCCACCGCCTTCCTCAGCTTGCCGTTGTACTCCTTGGCCACGTTGTTGTAGTCCTGAACACACTCATTATTGCCGAAGAAGTTGGTCGTCCTCTCCAGCGGCAAGCACCCCATCGGGATCAGCCCCGTCAGCGACACCTTCCGGACGCCAAGGCTGTACAGCTCGGTTATAAGTTCGGTGGCGAGGCCGACGAGGAAGTCCTCATACTGCCTTACCGTGAACTGGGACTGCCGGCCACCGGGAAGGGAGGAGTAGTAGTTCTCGAGGAAGTCGTTGGTGCCGACGCAGACCAGGTAGAGCGCCTCGGAGAGGATGAAGTTGGCCCTTTCCTCGCCAAGGTACGCCCGGAGCTTCTGCTGGTATTCCTTGTAGTACTCGATCTCCTTCCACATGGGGATCACGTTCTGCGAGAGAAAGCTACGACCGCCGTTAATGAATGCCTCAGTTGGCCAGCTGGCGTCGGTGACTGTATGATGTCAGTTCTCGGGCACTGTAGTCCGTAGTAAATGAGAGACTTCTTCTTTGATTCCTAATGTTCTTATTTATCTAAAATATCTCATCTTCCCAGACCAATACCCTAGCAAAACTTCTGCTTGCGACTAAGGTTTTCATCCATTCCTCGGGTTTTTATTTACGGGAAAAAGCTTAGCTGACCCTCATTTATATGACTATCCCGGTTGTTTCCGTTTGTGGAAAAAGTGAAAATAATTATAAATGGACATGTAATGCAACATCACAGTACCCAATGTGTATTTTGTCAATAGATCTTTGACTTTTCGACATTTGTCGCCTTTCTCGCAGCAGAGGCTCAAATAGTTTCTTTGGGTGCTTGCACTATGCCCATTATTTCAGCTCTAGGAATCCATTTCGAATCATTGACATTGCAGTTCAGATACTTCTTACGTATGGGGCAAAATGAGGAAAGGATTAAAAATCAGCCGGAAATCCGCTATAGAATTTGAAATTTCTTGACCAATGACAGGAAAAGAAGTCTGAAAGCTGAGCGCTGAGGATTAGAGTCCGCACTTACGAGGACATTGGAGGTGGCGTTGTCGTACCCAGTTCCGGCGGAGGCGAAGCAGACTCCGGTCGCAAAGTCCTTGATGCTGTACGCTGGGTCCAGGTAGGCCGGCACAGCCGGCTTGAGTCCGAATGCCTCCGAGATGAAGTCGGGCGGGATCCGGCCGTTGCAGAACCTCCCCGTGGCCCGACCGCCGAAGAAATCTCGGCCGTATGGCTCGAAGTTGCTCTTCAGGACGGTGGAGATCACGTTGTTGTTGCCTGCGTCGACGGATGAGTCCCCGAACACGATGATCGCCGGGACTGCGGCTTCGCACATGGGGGCGGCAGCGGCGACCACCAGCAAGAGCAGCAAGAAGGGCCTGCTGGGAAATGGCGAATGCATGGGCGCCATGCTACGTATGTAATTTCCTGATGAGGATTTGCTGAGTCTTGGAGAAGAGCGAGAAACGGGTCTATGATATAAATAGAGAGAGAGTAGGGAAGGATTGGTAATGTAAGGGAAGCTTGGATGGAGAATCGTCGGGGCAAAAAAGTTTGGTGGGAGTATTAATGCAGTGGATTAATGGGCTTGGAGTTGCAGTTGCGTGAGACTTTTTGCAGTGATCAGTGATGGGGTGCAGCTCTGAGATTGTGGAACGGAGTTACTCCATGAAAGAGAATGAAGTGAGAAGGAAGCTCCGTTAATTATATTTTAATCGGGAAATGAATAAAAAACTGTCATAAACATATTTTATTGATATCAATTCAATTTCAAGCATTTCAATCGAATTAATTTAATTTTAAACATTTTTCACATTTTTTCAATTGATTCACCCTATCAATTTAGGTTTGAAATTAATAATGTAAACGTCAGCCGCCATATATAACATGACCAGTACAACCGTGGACTTTTTAAAAATATTTTTTAATAACTATTTTTTTTCCCTTCTCTTTTTGTTAGTAGCCGGCGAGGGTTAGCCTTTCTT
Source organism: Eucalyptus decipiens (assembly GCA_014182575.1). Lineage (NCBI taxonomy): Eukaryota > Viridiplantae > Streptophyta > Magnoliopsida > Myrtales > Myrtaceae > Eucalyptus > Eucalyptus decipiens. The sequence goes on along the minus strand of CM024609.1, from coordinate 31,015,890 downwards.
CGTCGGTGCTGGCCGAAACCACGTAAGTAGGGGTGTGCATGGTTTGGGCGGGCGGTTCCCAACCTAGAACCGGGAATCGCTTGCTAAGGATCGGTTCCAAAAAATTGGAACCGGAATCCACCCATTTGTTGCATGGATCCACTCGGGAACTGGACCGCCGATCCGGTCCAGTTCCCGGGTGGATCCATGGAACCGATCTTGACGCAAAACAATTTTGGTTTTCAACATAGAACGGTCGGGTCTATGAGTTGGGAAGGAGGGGAGGGGGTCTATGGTTGGGTTTTCAACATAGAATGGTCGCGAAACAATTTTCCGCAGCCGACGCGAGGGGGCGAACAGCAGTGGTGGAGGAGCAGCGGTGGCGGCGTCGACGCTCGGGGAGGAATCGAAATGGCCATAGGATTAGAAGGAACCGAGGAAGAGACAAAGAGAGAGAGAACCAAAGACGAAGGAAGTGAGGAGATGAAATCTAATCTAGGGTTTCTTTTAGTAAATTTTTCTTTTAATATTAAAAATGTTTCGATCCGGTCCGGGTGGGCGGATCCGCCCATGGAACCGGGAACCGGACCGGTACCCACTGGTTTCGAAAAATTGGAACCAGGAACCGGACCGGTTCCCTCAAGAACCGCCGATTCCGGGCCATTCCAGTCCGGTTTCAGGCAGTCCGGGCGATTTTCGAGTATTTTGCACACCCCTACACGTAATAGTACCAGTCTCAACGTCAACAATTTCTAGTTTATGTTAACTTGATTGACTTAATTGACAAAACATGAAAATATTTAGAATTAAATTAGTTTAATTAAAATGTTTATGACTGAATTGGCTCCAATGCAATAGATGTATGACTTTTTTTTCTTTTTTTTAACTTTCCTTATTTCAGCAACGTATAATTTGTGATATTTCTAGAGTTTTGTGGTTCATTCCCCATTTTTTCTTAAGGGCATTGTTAATGAGTATATGAAAAATGTAATTTTGATTGTCGATATACTGACGTGACATAGGAAATGTATTACACTGGGGATAACAATCTTTTCTTCATTTGGTGCTGATTAGTTTTTTTAACAAAAACCTAAATATTGCTCACAAGATATGTTTCGATTTTCAATTGAGTATAACATGAGAAAAGTAATACACTGAAAAACTATAAATAAATAAAAAATTATTTAATTGCTTAACCTATAAGAAGTGACTGGATACTCGATTTAAAAAAAAAAAATTCGAGACAAATATAAACTTTGAAGAGTATGGTAACTCCTCGGTAGTGTGATAACTCGAAAATTATTTAAGTGATCATTTACTCCATGTGGGCTCTCGGTTGAAAATTCTTGCGATTTTGAAACACGAGAACTTAGTATTTAAAAGCAAATTCCGTGATTGGATTAGTAATACCTCGCGAGCGGGATGGTACGGTAACTTTTTTTTTTTGGTCGGTGGATGGTACGGTAACTTTACATTAAGTGGTTTGTGCAAGAACATTTTTTTTTCCATCTCATCCTATGTCCAATGCAGAGGAGCTGCATTAAAAAAATCTAAGTAATTCTAGGCACAGCATTGATTATGAGGAGACCCATATAACAGCCACCAAGACAACTGTTGGTTTTTTTTTTTTTTTTTTTTCACGACAAATTGTTGGTTGGAATGGCCCCAAATTTGTGGTGAGGGTGTTGCAATTGGCAATAAATGGCTGTTCAATTATTTTAATGGGCGATGTGGAGTATGATGTAACATTTTATTGTTCACCAAATCTTGTCCGGGTCGAGTCTGAAAATTTCCACGAGAGTATAAGGTCTGCGGACATAAAATGGGTTAAAGAGAGTCCAACCGAAAAGGTTATATTTGAGATATGCATGTGGAACGAGAGTCTATGGCCATTTAACGGTAAAAAAAATGACTTCGATTTTGACATTGGACTTGACAATTTCCAACCAACAAAGTTGGCTTTAATACGTTGCTTATTAATGAAGCCTTCCACGAAAGTCTTCTCTACACCTCACCAACTTCATGTCTCGATCGACCTATTGAGTTTCCAACTTTTGCTTTCACGTGAGGCGATCCTGTCAGTTCCCTTTCTACCCCATCTAGGAATGTTTCCTATCTAACCATCCAGAGACAAATAGCATTCAATCCATGAATGTTACGTTTTGATCGTCTAAATTTCTAGTCATAATAGTATTAGATATATGAAATTTAGAGATTTTACTATATCCTATCAACTTATTGGTGATTGCAGTAATAAATTCGAATATATTCATATTATATTATATATATTGTTTGGTATAGATGGCATATTGTATAAATGAACCAAAAATTTTACAAACAAAGATATTAAAAATTTCTCACAACACTATTGCCCATTTTATTTTATTTTCCTATTTTTTAAATTAATTTTTTATATCTTTCTTTTCATTCAATCATTCTCTAATAAATTTTATAAAATAGTAAATTGATTTAATATATCTAAGATACTAAAATACCTAAAATATGCAATAAATATATATTTATATTTATATATTGAATTTATATTATAAGATATAATTAAATTTGAATATATAAATAAAAATAAGATTAAACTAAAAAAATAAATTGTTGTAATTTTTTGTATTTCTTATATTAGAATTCTAATATTATGTATATTGAAATTAATTTTAATTTTATTAATTTAAAAAATTTGTCATTCGAAAAAAATAACCTTTCTTATTATAGATATTATAAATTCTATCCATCTTTAACCCACTTCCCCAATTGGATAATTTTATTTGTCTATATCTTATTTATATCAGGCTTTATTTTATTTGGAGCATGCACTAAACGTAGGATTAGACAAATTTTATCATATCCCGAATTTTATCTTAATTGTCAAACACAGCCTTTAGACTTTTTTCAATCTTAAACTGATCGATACCCTCGTGAGGCTGCTAAAAAGACACTGATCAATGTGGCTTTACCAAACACCTTTTTTTTTTTTTTGGTCGGTCCTACTCTAATCCTATTCAAACACTCACTCTCAGACTTTTGCATGTACCTTATTGCGGGCGTGGGAGTCGAAACCCACTCTAAAATGAAATCGTCCCCACCCCAATCCCCTCTGAGAATGTGGGGATTTGAACCCCCAACCTCCCCCTTCCAAGTTGGAAATGTGGCCACTGTTTGAATTGTAAACACCGTTTGAATTGCAAAGAAGAGACGCGTCATTTGCGGGTGGAAAGGGGAATTAGTTGAGCTCATTAATTGAGATTGAATGCGCAAGGGCGAGAGCTTCCGTCGTGCATTGATGGGATTCCAATTAGTTGGTGGAGGGAGATGGAGGAGTTTCTCCTGTGATAATTAGGGCAGCGTACGAAGAACGGGAAGCAAGGCTTTGATCAGATCTATCTAGAAGCAAGAACGTAATAGCAAGTGCCTGTCCATTTCACACGTTAATAGTTTTTCTTCTCATAGGGGCACCAACTTCCATTGCTTTTAAAGACACTGGCCCAAGAGAAAAAAGGACCGCTCTTATTTTCGATAAGTACAGCTTCCTACTCTTCTACTGGCTCCAGTTGCTTTCGCGAGGCACTGTTCGCACAAGCTGTCAAATTGTATTATATTGATTCGTGGATTTCCCAGGGGCCACGTCGAATCCAACGGAATCCGACGGGTCCTGTTTATTGGGGTTTGGATGAGTTAGGTGCGTGCACAAAGTTTTGTATGTTGTTGGAACGACGCTAATGGTGACGTTAAGGGCACCAGTATGGATGGTATTCACATGACAATTCAATCGGGAAAAAGGGTTGGAGAGGAGGCCTTGGCATTGTTATTTGGTCATCTTTGGGCACCATAATTTTAGTGCAGAATTCAAAAATACATTATGTCTCCTTGATAAATGCCTCAGGAGTACTCGCCATAATTGATTGATGAAGTTTTGTAATGCGATGAGTTCGATGAGTGACAGAAAGATGACAATGGTTTCTCCTAGTTTAGCATAGAACTGTGCTGTACTATAACATCCATACTTTCTCTATTAGCACAAAAGGGTCGAAACACTTATATGATAAATCTTGTTTTAGCCAAGTTCACAACTTATCTCCATACTTCCAGTTTCATGGAAATCATTTTTAAACAAGATGGTTAGTTTTCATTTATTTGGGAATTTAGGAAAAAATGATTTCTTTCTTACCAAAATGAGAAGTCGTTTTCCTTCAATTTAATTTTTGTTATTTTCAGTTCATGGAAAGTAACCCTAAGGCTGTGTTTGGTTGCTTGGATATAGACTGAGATAGGATCGGACAAGGTGGAATTGTCCGGATACAACATAAATGCGCCTCTGACTTCCTACGGACAAAGGTGATGCACCCTAGATCCATCTTGAAGCTTCCTCCAATGAAAACTCTTGAAGTCCTGCTCTGTCCGGACTTCTTGAATCAATGGACATTTTGAACAATCTGGACTTTCGGAATCGTTCTCTATCGTATCTGAATTTTGTTTAGGCTTAGCAGCATCACCTGTTTGATTCTAGTTCTGCTCTGGCTGAACCGAAGTGACACCGACATCAACGGGCCGCGAGCTGGGCTTCTCTTTGTTCGGCGAGTGCAGACATTTTCCAACAACTCCCAGAGCTTGACCCTCGAAGATTCACTTTGGTTCTTCCCTCTACTGCCGGTCTTGTCCCCCGGAGTTGCTCCATCTGATGTGAGCAGTGAGCACTACCCTTTTCTACGGTCGAAGATGCACGTTTATGCCTAGTCTCTACATTTCCATTCTTCTCTTCATTTATCTTGTGGCCATCAAACCTTTTCTGTTCTCATATACCTGGCTAGATGCTTTTTATACGATATTCTTTAACTTAGTGTATAAGAGGACTAGCTGAACTAATTCATTTTTTGGATAGATGAGTATTGATGGAATTACGAATGGTTTTGGTCTTACAAATTTCTTTTTTGAGAAGGTGTCAAATATGTGGGGGGGCGGTCGCATCTCTTTTTATTTCTTATTGCATTTTTTGTTTTGTATTAGTCTTGTTATCAATCTATTCCTTTTTTGTATTTTTAAAATTTGAATTTCTTATAAGTTCCGTTTTTTAAACAAAAAATGAAATTCTTATTCTATTTAATAATTCTAATAATTAATAAATTGATTTCGAAAATGAGGCCTGCTTGGGAAAAAGTCGATTTCAAAAGCATGTGCTTTCGTGTTGCAATGGGTCCTCATTCATTTATGATGCTGTTAATTTGATGGGATACCATACAATAAACTCATTCCCATAGATGTTAGATGATTTAAGAAATCTTAATTATCGTGAAAATATATAAAATATTATAAATAATTTAAAATATCTAACATAAGAATTATCTAAATCCACTTTTGATAAAAAAAGACCCTTTTTTTGTGTTGACATTATAGAAGAAAATAACATTAACATATGTATTTGTTTCGTAGTAAATTTATGATTTGGAAATTATTTTTCTTGAAAATGATCATTTTTGTTGCGAAAATTCTTATTCTATTTAATAATTCTAATAATTAATAAATTGATGCGAAAATGAGGCATGCTTGGGAAAAAGTCGATTACAAAAGCATGTGCTTTCGTGTTGCAATGGGTCCTCATTCATTTATGATGCTGTTAATTTGATGGGATACCATACAATAAACTCATTCCACATAGATGTTAGATGATTTAAGACATCTTAATTATCGTGAAAATATATAAAATATTATAAATAATTTAAATATATCTAACATAAGAATTATCTAAATCCACTTTTGATAAAAACAGCCCTTTTTTCGTGTTGACATTATAGAAGAAAATAACATTAACATATGTATTTGTTTCGTAGTAAATTTATGATTTGGAAATTATTTTTCTTGAAAATGATCATTTTTGTTGCGAAAATTCTTATTCTATTTAATAATTCTAATAATTAATAAATTGATTGCGAAAATGAGGCATGCTTGGGAAAAAGTCGATTACAAAAGCATGTGCTTTCGTGTTGCAATGGGTCCTCATTCATTTATGATGCTGTTAATTTGATGGGATACCATACAATAAACTCATTCCACATAGATGTTAGATGATTTAAGACATCTTAATTATCGTGAAAATATATAAAATATTATAAATAATTTAAATATATCTAACATAAGAATTATCTAAATCCACTTTTGATAAAAACAGACCCTTTTTCTGTGTTGACATTATAGAAGAAAATAACATTAACATATGTATTTGTTTCGTAGTAAATTTATGATTTGGAAATTATTTTTTCTTGAAAATGATCATTTTTGTTGTTTATGGAAATAAATAAAAGAAAAACATTTTTATCATCTATAAAGATATTTAGACACAAAATGTTGTAAAAAAATGAAAATATTTTTAATTAACTATTCATTTTAAGTGATACAAGTGATTTTTTTTAGAAAACATTTTTTAAGTTTTTTATTTTTTGCGAAATGGATTTGATGAGCATGATTTACCAATTCACTGACGATATAATAATTAATCTAGTACTCCTATCAGTCTTGAAGAGATTCATCAAGATTGCGTAGGAAACAGTAAAAATCCGTATGATTTTTTTTTTTAATTATGCATAGCATCATAATAGATATAATAAAAGATCGAGAGAGCTTTCCGAGCTCCGCGCGAAAAAAAGTCGATGGAACGTAATAAAATAAAAAGTGTGTAACTAACGTATTTGATGATCAATTGTGTTCCCACATGATTCTGCCAAGGAAGAAAACCCCCAAATTTCCAAAAGAGGAATTATTAATTTCATATACATTTGTTTTTATAATTATTATTATTTCGCGTGCCGTGTTGGTCAAAACACGACCGTCCACGACGGCGTAATCTCTCTCTCACTCTCTCTCCGAGCTCACGCGAGAGGAGGCAGCCGGAACGGAGCTCCGGAATCTCGCGGCGGCGGCGGCGGCGGCGGCGGCGTTCTGGTTCTGTTCTCAAGCTCGCGGCTGCAGAAAGTTCGCCGATTGCGGAATTTGACGCGGTGGTATCGGCTCCTCATCGAGCAGTTTCGAGGGGACGGTCGGGAGGAAGGAAACGATGGCGTTGCAGACCGGGGTTTCCAGCTCCAAGGTTCTGATTCTCGTCGGCGCAGGTAATGGCCTCCTCCGTCCCGCTTCCGCCATGTTCAATCGCGATCTCCGGCGATTCGATTGGGCCGTTATTCGCTCGCCGGGCCGATTTTATTCAGGATTCGCGTCGAAGTTTCCGACCGCCTCTGATTTTCAGCTACGACGTGGCGATTTTGATTGGTCTTGAGCTTTTCCTTGAGGATTGAGTCGTCGGTTTCTGGTTATTGGATTCTATTTGTCAGTGTTAAGGTCCCGTATGCTTCTTACTGTAAACGAGTCGACGAGGAGTTCTTTGTTTTGTTCAATCGTTTGAAGGTTTCTCTCGGAATCCTGATAACGAGCTCTCTTTGCTACAGAGTGTTTTGTTCTGTTGAGTGAAGGATTGAGTTTTTGTCGCTTGTCTGACATCTGACCGATTAAGCAGTTCCGATAACCTCTGGCCACCTGTCTCCCTTGTTGTGCAACAGGTTTGACTGGTTCCATCGTATTCAATAGTGGACGGCTTTCGGAGCTCGTTGCACAGCTTCAGGAAATTCTGAAGGGCGTCGATGAGGCTGAGGTCTCGTCCAACAAGTTTGATAGCGCTCTTCTCGCAGCTCAGGTATTGCAGAGCTATTTGCTATCCTTGATTAACTTCGATTTTTGCTATCCTTGATTAACTTCGATTTTCGATACATTCGGTAGCCTCTAAAATTTGACAACAGAGTCTGTTTTCATAAGTAAGAACCGATATTCTAATCCTCATGCATTTAAGAAACAATTGTTCTTGGTGAATACTGCATGTTTGGAATTCTAATGTCGAGAAAATATAGAAGGATGAAACACATGATCAGCTTTGTAATAGGAACCTTGTTCTAACGTATGAGGATCATCTATTATATCTATTGAAGGTCATCACTTTCACTCGTACTGATAATGATAGTTAATGAATAATGGTAATTAAGATTATCTAGTTGCCGAAATCGACACTTTACCTAAGCATATAGGGTATACTTGGTTATGCTTAACTTAATCTCAGTGCATACAGTTGTGGTTATCATTAATCTTTCTTGATAATTTAATGAGCAGACCATGCACTCTCCTGGGATTCACATCCATCTCTTCTTTATCTTTGACAGAAATGTCCTTTACTTACTGCCTCATTTCTCTTTGTGCCTTCAGATTAGGCAATTGGCACAAGATATCAAGGAGTTATCCTTGTCCGCTCCGATAACCATCTATAATGGGAACTCAACTTCAAGTGGTATGGACATATTACCCTATACTACATTGCAAAGCTTATATGGCTTGATGATTTCACAGCTTTTCTATTTACTGTGTCTAATGAAGGATTTTCGGTTTCTTGTTGTCTTTTCTAAGTAATCTTTACAAAACGACTAAGTACTCTTTCCTCACAAAATTGGTACCTTGTTAATTTATTAGAGGAGCGTAATGAATTCTTACCAGCATGAAGTGCAGTTAAAAAGAAAATTCCTCTAGATCAAAAGATAATATTCATCTGAAGGAACCAATTTTGTCTCGAATAATTGATTTGAGTGAATGAGAAGTAAAGAAATTAATAGTCTATCATGATTTGTTGCCTAAAGAGAATTTCATGTAGAATTTGCTTTATCTGCTCCCAAGAATGCTCTGTGTCTAATCCTGGGTTTCTTTCTTGAGCACGATCTCTTTGGGGTCACTAAGATTGAGAGAGGGAATTAGTTATGTTCCTTCTCAGAGAGAGCAAGTGATAAAAAATTTTGTGAAAGAAGAGTGATAAGAGCAGCGATGCAGTCCATTGGTGGTTTCATAGCATCTGCCAACTTCTTATTTTTCCTTGCTATGTTGCCGAATATCAAAGTTAGGACTTGTTAGTGGTAATTGAGGCTTCATAGTTTGATAGGCTCTGAAGAAGCTACAGAAATGCAAATTGGGCTGTCATTTTAGTGAGGTGTGAGAATAGTCAAAAGAGGTAAAGAATTTTGCAGTTGTAGATAATGAAATGATGTAAAGGTCGATATGAGGAGATTTTTTCTGCGTGCATTAGGCACTGTACTTTGTACTGGGTTTTTCCTTGACTCAACATCGTAATCTTCCATAACTGTCGATTTGAGAGGAATAGCTAATGAGACGTGAAATTCTCCTGGAGATTGAAACAGTTTCCACTTTCCAGTACTCTGACGAGAGGATTCGATGCACAATTTCCAAATCTCTGTGTCCAATTCTGAGGTTTAGCTGCATTTTTAGGGAGCTGCTTGCTAGAATTCTACTTGCTAAGTTTTTGATTTATACTTCAACCGACGGCTTCATTTTGACTGCTAATGGTAGAGCTGCCAGTTGTTAAATGATTTATGGTATCTGACTTGTGTAAATTATGTGATAATCCTGAGGGTGAAAAAGGTTTGTATATGTTGTGTTTTTGTGTTTCAATCATCTGGCAGCTCCGGCTTTTTACTTGTTCGTAATTTGTTATTGTAATATCTCATGTTAGCATCATAGATTGCTTGTTTGTTTATGGATACTTTTTTTGTTTGTGATTACAGGGAGTTATGCTTCTTACCTAGTACCAGCTGCTGCACTTGGAGCAATGGGGTATTGTTACATGTGGTGGAAGGCAATGTTTTTGACCCATACTCGACTTACAGTTTTTGATGCCTAAATATTACTGATTTGTGTTCCTCTGCGCTCTTATTATTGCCGACTACTGCTACAAGGATATGTACTGATATAAAAATGGACTTTACAGGGCTGGTCATTCACTGATGCCATGTTTGTTACGAAGCGCAATATGGCAAATGCTGTTGCAACTGTGTCAAAACAATTAGAGAATGTGTCTCAAACATTGGCAGTAAGTCAGAGATGATGTTAATCTATAATTACTCCTTTCAGATTCTTTTCGAGCATGTTTGATATACTATAAGCATCAAATATGCAGACAACAAGGAGGCACCTATCAAAGAGGCTTGAGAGCTTGGATTGGAAGCTTGAGGAGCAAAAGGAGATATCCCAGCTTATTGCAGATGATGTAAGGAATTCTCTTTCTAACAGAATGTGTCTACATGCATCCAGACAACACACCCAACCTCCACACCCCCCCCAAAAAAAAAAAAAAAAAAACAGCTTGATAGTCAATAGTCAGTACAATCTTCTGCTTGCACGTAGTCGAGCATAATCAGTTCCCCTCTTTGGGTGCATAAATTTGGTTGCCACTGCAAAGCAAGATGCATGATGCACTGTCCTCATCTTCACAAGTATGGATGAGAAAGATGTTTCATCTGGCGCAGAACTTACATTTGGTTGATATCAGTTATGCACACATTTACTTGCTTACCTATACCTGCACTATTGCAGGTAGATAACGTGAAGTTGAACCTATCTCAAATAGGACTCAATGTTGAAGTAATCCACCAGATGGTTTCTGGGTTGGTAAGCTTAAATTTTGACTTATGTTATTGTAATGATCCAGCTTTCTTGACTTGCTGGAGTGAAAGTTGGAACTTGCTTGATGTTGATTTTTTATTTTGACAGGAAGACAAAATTGAGCTGATAGAGAGCAAACAGGTGAGATTTTTTAACATATTCATGCACCTGTTATAAGAAGTACTGCTCATAGTTCTTGGAGTTGATTGACTTTAATTGGTCTGTTGATTTATGCAGGATGTCACTAACTCTGGTTTATGGCATCTCTGTCAACTAGCGGATGGTTTTCAAGATGCCCAAAAGAGCAAAAAGATTAAGGTCAGCCTGCTTCGAGCTGAAAAAGAAAGAAAGAATAATCCTTTGAATGATATTTAGATGTAGATTTTGTATTATTGACAAGTGAGGAGTGACAAATCTCGTGTGCAAGGAGATTTATGCATCTAGTTTTCTCCTTCTATATTGGCAGGATGTCAGTGGTACACTAGCCCACAACTTGAGATTGCCATATGAGGAAACTTCTGCAAAGGTATGATCTCAAGGATATATCGTCCCTTCTTTTACTGTGGCTCTCTAATGATTTGCATGGTTCTGTTAAAACTTTCAGGGGCTTCAATTCATTTCCAAAACAAATGGATTGAGTGACATTGAAAATTCAATCACGAGTGCGAAGCAGAATGATGACAGTCTTGTAAAGGAAAAGGTTCCAATTACTACACGCAGAATACACAGATCTTATCAAGTTGGGATTTCATTGGCTCGGGGAATAATCTGAAAGACGTGGTCCTTTTCTTTTTTTTTTGGTCACAATATTTTCTCATTAGTTATCTGACTCACCTCTATTTTTTAGTCCCGGAATGTGGGATTAGATTATCAAATTGATAGGTGCATCCGATTGCTTTGGTACGCAGTTATGGCCGCTTCATTCTGCTCAAATATTTGCTTGATTTTATTTGTTGTGTCAATAAGCTTTTGGTCGGCTGTAACTGTAAGTGAAGATGATGCAACTACATTATTGTAAATTTGTTGATAAAGGGAGCTTTATTGCTGTCCCTTGTTTCAGTTGCTGCTCTGACTTATTGTCACCCATTGTTAGTTATCATATTAGCTTGTGGGACATTACCACTAGGTCTGTGCAATCGGATTGGTTTTGTCCGAGAATTGACCGGACTGCCTTGAAAGCCGGTCAAGTTCCAAAAATTTGGAACCGGTGGGAACTGCTCTGGTTCCTGGTTTCAAATGAAGAACCATCTTGGAACCGGACCGAATTTGGAATCGATTTTATTAAACCTAAAAATCCTAGTTTTTCTTTTGGCATTTCTTTTTCTTTATTCTCTCCATCCTCACTTGGATACTTCGCGATTCTCTCTCTCTCTCTCTCTCTCTCTCTCTCTCTTGTTCGCAACTCACCCTCTTTGCTTGCTTGTGGCTTGCCCTCACTTGTTCGAGTCTTGTAACCCTTGCTCATTCTTGACTCGCTTAGTCTTGCTTGCCCTCTTTTATTTTTTATTATTTTGCTGTAAACAAGTTCTGGGGAGACTCTCGAATCAAATTATAAAAATATGATAGGTTTTAAGATCAGTTCCACGACAAATGGGATAGGGTTCAGGTTTTATGAATTATGAATCCATTCTAACATAATAGATTTCAAGTGTGGAACTTACTCATCTTGAAACCGATCACTTATAATTACTATCTTGATGATTATTTCACTTGCTCTCCATTATATCATTTATACTCGTCGCATTCTTGTTTTTCGTCCTAACATTCCATTTAACGATATTTTATTTGAATTTTGGAAAACAAAGTGGCGACATGATTGGTCTTCCAACAGTTTCTGATGTCTATCTCATGCTACCATCATAAAATTGAAATTAGAACTTGTGAATGGTTGAATGATATAAGATATACTGACCGAATATGTTTCTGACTCTGTTCCCTATTACGATGGAAAGATGGTTCATCCCTTTTCAACAACTCTAGCACTCAAAATCGACATCTATATGATCCCATCAGATTCAAAGTCGAGGCTTGGCTGATCTTGATGAAGAATCGATCAGGCATCAGATGTATCATCGGCCATGCTAATTGCTTATGTGCTGTGAAACGCCTTGTAAATCAAATCTATCGAAGCCGGCATCTTGTACTGCGAGAAAATATTGCAATTCGCCGACTTCATCTTACACGGAAGTGACTACAAATTCCAGTCACAACGTGGGCCTCTTACTTATTTTAATTTCTTATTCTGAGAGAACATTATATCTTCCCATAACTATCTTGCCAGATATTTGCAGTAAAGCTGAATGATCATGACGTACATTCCCATCCACCAAAACTCGATCGAATCTTTCGAGTCGACGATTGGTTGGGGAAAGGCGGGAACACTTGATTTGGGCCTTGAAGCCCGTATTTGAAGTCCCGGTCCGATAAATTTTGGGCCCGGCCCGGCCCGGCCCAGATTCGACCACTCCGAAACCGACTTGGCTTCCTCCTCTTCGCCACGGAACGAGCCTTATCGACGTCGTTTGAAGAAAGCGTCTAATTCACGGCCTCTCGCATGGACAGGCTATAAAAAAGCTAGGGCTCGGAAACTCCACCGGCACACGCACTTCCAACTCCGCGTAGATTCCCCCAAAATCCTCTCAATTAACTCGCAGCTCGCAATCTTCTCTCGAACAGGTACGCCTCTTCGATCCTCGATTTTCTTCGTGCTTTCCTCTTTTTCGAGCTCGGGACGCGCTTCCAATCGATCGAGCTCGACCGATTTAGGTATAAAAAGTCCTCCTTTTTGTTCGATTCGATTCGATTCGCGTATCGGATCGCGCGATTTCGTGTTCTGTTTCGATTGATCTGTGTCGATGGGTGATACGATGAGGCGTGATTGAGTTCTGGGTTTTTTTTTCTTTGGCGTGTCTCAGTGCTTGAGGGGAATCCGCCGACATGCCGAAGAACAAGGGTAAGGGAGGTAAGAATCGGAAGAGGGGAAAGAACGAGGCCGACGACGAGAAGCGGGAGCTGGTGTTCAAGGAGGACGGGCAGGAGTACGCCCAGGTGCTCCGCATGCTCGGCAACGGCAGGTGCGAGGCCATGTGCATCGACGGGACCAAGCGGCTCTGCCACATCCGGGGCAAGATGCACAAGAAGGTCTGGATCGCCGCCGGCGACATCATCCTCGTCGGGCTCCGCGACTACCAGGACGACAAGGCTGACGTGATCCTCAAGTACATGCCCGACGAGGCCAGGCTGCTCAAGGCGTATGGTGAGCTCCCCGAGAACACCCGCCTCAACGAGGGTATCGCCGGAGGTCTCGAGGAGGACGAAGAAGGGCCCGGGGACGACTACATCGAGTTCGAGGACGAGGACATTGATAAGATATAAGCTGTTTTGTTTGCTGATGAAGCTTGGTTGAATTAGTTGGGATGTTGCATACTATTGATCTGTGTTTTAATGTAGCGATTGGCAAAAAGGAAGATATTGCGATATAAGTGGATCACAGATGTGGGTTGAACTCACACGTGTAATACTGGAATTATGCATATCATATTTCGTAAATTTTCTTGTTGTGCAAGTGTTTTTGCTATAGGGTTCTATGCCGAGTACCGTTTATTAAGGATTTATACTTGCACCTCTCTTGCTATCCTCTAGTTCTTTACATTTCATCGGTCTTCAAGCTAATGCATCTTGGTGTTAGCACTTAAGTTGTGAGATCAAAGGTCTGTACTTGAAGAGGGACATCAATCCCTTGACACAGGTATTGATGCTTCGGGGTCGTGCCTTAGGTTGTGTCTTGATCAAGGGCATAAGTACTTGGGAAAAGGAGATTCGTGGGTGCGAGTGTTCATTGCCTATATGTTAAGCTTAGGGAATTGGAAGGCACTTCAGCTGGTGATGTGTGCTGATTAGTCTTTTTTTCTTTTTCGGGTCACAGAGATGAAGTGAGCTAATTGCAGGTTCATGGGTGTTACTGGAAATAGGAAGTGAAACAGTCTTGAGGATAGTACATCCATCATTTGCACGCACGATAATGCTATTTCGACATGCATTAGTTGGCTATCCCCTGCACTACAGTAAGAGAAATGATAGTGTTGTAATGTCTTGTGCCTTTACCTTAACAGCAGGCACTGGTCAAAAAGGCATTTCAATTCTGCGAGTATTTTCAATTACATAAGTTGATTCAGACCTGATATCAAAGTTGTTTGAACACTCATGAAACTCATATGTCTAGCAAATCATATGATAATGCAAAAGCATTTGATACATACATTTACAGAGGAAAATTTGGCAGGCATCTGACAGTCTTAAATTGCTATATTTACTGGATGCATTAACTGACTTGTCTTGCTGGGTTAATTGGCCAGCAGCAGGACGTCGCGTTGTGTGCATTTTGTGATGCGTTTGCTAGGATTCTGAATCATGGCATATGATCTCGTTCTTGCTCTCCATTTGCTGCTTGTGCTTTCTGTCTTTTCCACTTCCAACATCATCCGATGAGTCTTCCCCAGATACCTGAAAAATTAGGTGTTACTTGGCAGTAAGTTATATTTATATTGCACGAATCTTCTGACTGCAAACGAACCAACCAAACTAGTTCTGCTACTTAGTTCCTAAATTGGTGAACGTTCTGGAGCATGCGTGATTGCTTTGCTGTATAAGTGCCTTATAAATTCTTCTGAGCTGAGACTCGAAAGAGTTCTACCTTTGCATAGGCCTTTGGACATTGTTGACTTGGCACTGTTTTCCGTCTTGATACACTTCTCTTGTTAGTAGCTTTAGGCCTGATCCTAGTTGGCTTTAAGTTCTTCCCAACCCCTGTAGCTCTGACTGACAAGGCCTCGAGATGGACAGATACTTCGTTCGATCCGCAACTTTCGATTTCTTCTCCAGCTACATCAAGCAATCTTTTCTTGACTCTGTTCCTTGGCGGAATTTGCATGCTCACATGACTTCCGACTGATGGACTCTCTAAAACGCGAGTTGCCATCCATCTTTCGAGCCAGCTCCAACTCATGTTGGGTTCTCTACCTTCTGTTCTTGTTTGCCTCTTCTTAGAACAAATCCTTAGCTACAAACATGCAGATAGTTATATAATGGAGCCCGGTTCTAGCTCTCAAACCATGTTTTCTTAGGTCGGTTGGATGTACCTGTTGGGAGAATGCATATGCCAGAGCTCTCTCCCGCCTGGTTGTAGCTTCCAGTCTGCTTTGAATCCTCATTTTCGATATGTTGCTACTTACTGTGCTATCGTCCCACTCTTCCTGCAACATTAACGCACACAGAAGTTACACAGCGAAGGTACAGTCGTAACTTTCGAGATTATTGTTGGAGGTTCTGAAGCACGGTTTTTGCTGTCCCACCATATGTTGGTAGAGTCGGGATCAGTTTCGATTCACTTCTAGAGTCCTGGAACGTCGCTGTGCGGAAGGAACTTCTGTGGTCCGTCAACACTTAGACGTGTTTACCTCGTTTGATTTGGAAACATATTTTCACGTTTATAAAAACTGGTGGAAGATGTTTATATCAGTGTTCATGTGTATTGATATAGGATTGTAAAGGAAAACGAGTTTGGTTTCTCATCTCAGGGCGCTTTGGTCACTAATTGAATTTGAGGATCAAGCTGAAGTGGGAGAGAGATAAAAATGATGATCTTGGTAAAATGATCTCAGCCGTTCGACAGTTTCAGCCTGAATTGGTGTGATTTGCTTTTCAATCTAATGGTGAAAATCTGTGGAGGCACGGTCCCGTGAGGGACCACGGACTCACCCAAGCAAAATGGCCCATTTAGTGCCAAACATTTATGGTGAAGTTTCTGGCTGTTAAGGTGCAGGTATGTTAGAAGCAGCCACTATGGCCACCAATTTTACCTTTGGCTTTGAGACTTGAGTTCTGTGTTTGTGCTTCTGGTGACTGGTAGCCAACTTCTCGTCTTGTACTGCGAATACTTGCACAGAATTTGCTGTTTGAACTTCCAAGGATGTACCAATGGAGTCCTTGCTTGGGCTCTCTGCTGCCGACACTGTACATTGCTCGCTCCTGCTCACTGATATATCTTCCACGTTCTTACGCCTAGCCTGAATTTGTGACGCAACGGTTGTTTTAGCACTTACAACGCAAATGGCAATTGTAACTAACTTATCCTAATTGACACTGCTGATGAGTAAACATTAATTTCAAGATAAACTTTGTGTGCTAGTGGATTGTATCCTGGAATTTGATATTGTGGCCTCACCAGGAATCTTCGGAAAGCTGATTGAATGATCATAGCTGCATCGTCTTCATGGAACAATCTGGACATTGAATTCTTTCGCTTTTCTGACAAACTTTCCTTCTGCCCATTACTTTCGATGTCCGGTTCAGTTTCTACAAACAGTGGACTAATTGTGGCTTCATAGCTCTTGACAGAAGCCGAATCTGCCTCCGCCAGAACAGAGTTGAACTCATCACCGCACAGGTACGATCTCACAACGCTCCATCTCATCCTCTCGGCCACACCACTTCTTGCCTGATACAATCAAACAGATCGCAACCAACACAAAGTTACCAACATGATCTTAGCAGGGAGACACATTTCCAAGGTGAAGAACATACGTTATTGGTCTCGTGCGGACCGGAGGGTCGGCTTCTGGAGAAGACACTCTTCACCAGCTCTCCAGTGAGACCCATCTTTGATCTCCGCCCACCAGCCGCAGAGCAGGAATTCTCTAATGAGTCTTTCCCGGAATTACACAGAAGCTTGTGGAAATGATAAGAGATCTCTCAGATATATAGCAAGAACCAAAGTACAGAGAAGCGGAAAAAGCAAGTGAAATCTTTCAGCATGCGATGTGATTGCTGGGTGATCAGTTCCTTATAAAAACGGGATGATTAGTTAATCAGCACATGTGAGCCGAGTACATATGCAGGGCAGAGCTTTCTTTCTGTGGGGTTTGCCTGTGAAGCAAAAAACTTTAGAGCTGGACTTGAAGGACCCTTTATCGACAAGAAATAGATAAGGGAAACTGAAAAAGCGAGAGGCTGAGCTAGTAAAGGATGGATGGATCCGAGACGGACATATAATTCGGTTTAGCTTTTCTTTTCTTTCTTTCGTGGCCAGTCGCTTTGTGCACATGGCTCTCGCCCCATTGGCCTCCTGGAATAGTTCTTTGCTTGGTGGGATGGCTACGTCTGTCGATTCTTGCTTCTTAAGCCTCGTTCCCCGGCCGAGTCCATCCGTTTCCTATCTTGGTTCATCAGGGCAAGGAAGCAGGAATGGTCCGGAAGTGGGTCTTTGTGTTTTTGATTCATCAGTTCTTCAATAAATATTGTAGCGTGTAATCTGAGTTGTAGATAATTAGAGTATAAAATTATTTGTACTTGCGTTGTAAGGAATTGAACTGGTATGATCCGTCTAATCCACGCACATGCTTTTGTCTCCTTAGTGACTCGGCCGATCAAGAGTTCCCGGACAGCGAAATCTCCAAGGAAACAGAGGAGGGAAAGGGCAAAAACGGCAATGACGGGGAAGAGCTAAGGAAGGGGGCAAAAGAGGAAGGCTAATGTTTTTCTTTGTCGGCGGATCCCTCCCCCGTCATATGTTACATCACGAGAAAGGACCCGAATTTTGTCTCAGCCCTGTGCTGTTTCGCATGCCTTGGCGTATTGGCCAGGCTAAGATCTGTTCTGCGGCACCCAAGTGAATAACATGTCAAAGAAGCTAAAGCGAACCATAACGGTGACGGTGAGGCCGGCAATTCGTGTTCCGTCGAAAAACATGAACTTCAAACCGTTTCTTTGCTCATCAAATTATTCATGAAATAAGTCACCGATGGGTATTTAGTTGTTTCATAAATTTTAGAGTGGGTTTGCTTTGAGTTATGGTAACTTCGCTTTCCTAGCAACATCAGACTTCTTTTCGGAAGAAAACTAGCTAGGATTAGGAATGTATATATAATTCTGTAACGTAGCTGGACATGATCGAGGACGTTTTTGATGACTTGCCCACAATCCCAAATCGGCTCAACAAGACCGACCATAATCTTTTGGGCCATTATTTTGGTAGGTCGTTGCTTTATAGGCCCAATAGGTACTTGGACTCGGAAGGCTAATAATCATGCAATGGCCACAAACATTGAGGTAGGCCGGTGTTGTTTGGGTATTCAAGCAGGTTAAAGTTGGGGCGTGCGGGCTAGGGGTGTGCAAAATACCGAACCGCCCGACCGCCCGGACTGGGCCGAACCGCCCGAACCGGCGGTTCTTGAGAACAGTCCGGTTCCCGGTTCCGTGGGCGGAACCGCCCGCCCACCCACCCTGCCGACCGACTGCATCCTATTTATAATATAAAAAAATACTAAATGAAAGTGACGAAGCCCAATTCGCGGCCCCTAATTCGTGTCTCATCTCTTCCGGTTTCTTCCTTAGTCTTTGATTCTCTCTTTGTTTCTTCCTTAGTCTCTTCTCTTCGTCTTCAATTCCTCCCCGAGCATCCACGCCATCACCGCTGCTCCTCCTCCGCCGCCGCCGCCGCCGCTCCTCCTCCTCTTCCTCATTCACGTGTAGTTGACTGTTATTTAATGTTGAGCATTCGTCTATTAATTATTGTTTTAGTTTTTGGAGATTGGAACTTGGAATTTTAGAGCTCAAAACTTGGGAACCGGACCGGACCGGTGGTCCGAGAAACCAAAATTGTTTTGCAACCGTTTTACGTTGAAAACTAAAATTTTTCGCGTTGAGATCGGTTCCATGGATCCACTCGGGAACCGAACCGGACCGGCGGTCCGGTTCCGTGTGGATCCATGCAATAAACGGGTGGATCCTTCCAATTTTTGGAACCGGTCCTTAGCGGGCGGTTCCCGGTTCTAGGTCGGGAACCGCCCGCCCGGACCATGCACACCCCTAGTGCGGGCGCAACGGTGAAGAGGGAGGAGGAGCTTGGGGATAGGGCTCGGTTTATTAGAATATTTAAATAATAAATCACATTATTATTTAATAACTTAAACTTTTAGAATACTTAGTAGAGGTTTCACCAAATCTCACAAGTGCCACATAAGAGGCTGTGAAAAAGTCCAAAGTCTAACATTGAGCGAGGTAGGGCTCGAGAGAGCCCGAGTCCGCATCTAATGAAGGGCCGTTGGCTCGCCTTTTGCGCATTACCTCTGAGTCAATTAGTTTCCTCGACCCCATCAAAAAAAAGGGTGGCGACAGTTTTCACATCATTAAAAAGAGGATATTGTTGAAAGAGAGCTTCCGATTTGCGACATGAGAAAAAAGAGAGAAGGCAAGCCACCCTCCACATTCGGACCACATTGACACCTGACCTTTTATTTATTTGGCTTCCCTTCTGATATATTACTACCTTGCCACTCAAAATGATTATGTTTAATAATCACATTTGATGTGGCAAATAGTTGCAGTTAAGTCTGAAATCTCAATTCAATGGGAAGGGGGAAGTTTTTCTTTTAATACAACTAATCAAGAAAATAATTTCCATGTAAAAATTAGTAACTTGAGAGGATTTTGTGCATAAAATCTCCCTATGCGTCAACTCAAGTCAATATGATCCACCGCATCAGTAGTTTTATTCATTTTTTTTTTTATTTAAGGCGAATTCTTTTTCTTTGATGTATTATTTTGACGTATAACAGACTCTTTGCATGATTATAAGGACTAGTGATTTTTATATAAAATTAATGATTTTTTCAATTTTTACGTTCTATTTTGTATTATTTTATCTATATCAAGTCACTGAAATTTTTTATTAATTTAAAATGAATGGGAATTCTCTCGTAAGTCTTAAAAACAACCGTTCTTTTACCTGAAAAAAAAAAAAAACCTTTCTCGTGATATTACTGGGAAGGCCAACAAATTCTGGCTTTTACAACTTGTCCCCAAAGAGGCACAAACCACTGCCAACTTGTCATACTGATCTACACAATCAGAACAGCTCTCGAGCATAAATCAACGAGTCAACCAGCTCAATGCAAGAATACTTGATCAGTTAAAGCACATACAAACCGAGGTTTTTCAGCTTACACAACAATCAAATCATACCCATGTGCATAGAGCCCTTAAGAGTTTAACTATCGTAAATACTAGATCCAAAAATCCCCAATTCAATTCATTCGATTTAAGTAGAGGTGGTAAAATGGGTCACTTGTTTTTTGAAGAAGTTAGTTAAAATGGATTTAACAATTAAAGACTTAAGATAGGTGGGTCTTAAGTGGGTCTTAAATGAGTTATATTTAAAACCCATTTTTAACCAAAACCACATAATCTCTCTCTTCCCTCTTTAACTTTACAAAAATATATATTTTTTTTTTTATAAAAATCGAAATTGTAATTATTTTTTATTTAATTTTCTTTTCTTTTTTTCTTTCATTTTTTTTTCTTTCTTCTTCCTTCTTCCGGTGGCCAACACCGTGATGGCGGTGGACGCCGGGCGAGCCTCAAGCTCGCTGACATTCGGCTAGGCTCGAGCCTTGCTGATCTAGTGAGCCTCGAACTCGCCGGCGTTAAGCGAGGCTTGAGCCTCACCGATCTGGCCGGCCTCGAGCTCACCAACGTCGGGCGAGCTCGAGCTCGCCAGATCTGGGGAGGCTCAAGCCTCGCCAAATCCGGTGAGGGGCTAGCTCAAGCCTCGCCGAATCTGGCGAGACGGAGGCCTCGTCGACATTTGGTGAGGGGTGAGCTCGAGCTCACCGATCTGGCAAGGCCATCCAGCAAGGCTCGAGCCTCGTCGATCTAGCGAGCCTTGAGCTTGCTAACGTCGGTGAGTCGGGCGAGCTCAAGGCTCGCCCGTGGCCAATCGCCGGCTGTCGTCGTGGCTAGCAACTGGCCAAAGAAGAAGAATAAAATTAAAAGAAAAGAGAAAAAGAAAATTAAAAATTATATCATTAAAAAATAAAAATAAAAATAATGAAAATTTTAATTTTAAAAAAATAAAAAAATAATTAAAATTCGTAAGAGTTACTTCTGAGAAACAGAGCACCGAGTGAAGAGTTCTTCACATTCATGTCCAATCAATGACCATTCCACAAACATCTGAAGCGCTCGCCTAAAGCAGAAACGACGTTAACATATATATATAAATAAGCATGTAAATGAAGATATAAAATCGTGTGGATTGTTTACGTGGGAAAAGCCCAGGAGGCCATCATCGCCCAACCCAATCAATCGAAGAGAGGCTCTGACCACAGGCGGCCTTCATCGTAGGACGGGACAGACCGAAACTACGGAGGGCCGCCAGCAGCCCAAAGCGGCGGCGGAGGGAGGGTGGCTCAGTCGCCGTTCGGGAGTCCTCGCTCACCTGTTCGAACTAGATCGAGTAGTGCCTTCTCTCTCTCACTAACTAGTCGCCGTTCTAGCCTCTTGCCCTTTTTTTGTCACTCCCTGATGCAATTCAACACAAAACTAGGCAATTGCAATGAAACATAAGATTTAATTCTGTATACTGAGCGAAATAACAATTGCAATGATAAATAAGAGTCCATGTAAATGAAGCAAGCAATAAAAATGTGAGAAAAATGAAGATGGAAAGGAGATGGGGTTTTCTTGTGTATTTTAGAATTCTTTTTAAGGGCCGGCAATATTGTAAATGTGCACTCTTATAATATATGGGTAGTTAGTAGATGGGGAAATACAATCTTCGCCCCTTATATTAAAGATAGATGTATAGTTGTGATTGAGCATGTATTTATATATAAAGAGTCACGTCCTCATTTTTATTATCTCACAAGTAATGGATATTTAGAACTTTCTCCATAAAGTTTTTCTCTCTAAAGATCTTTGTGAGTGTGAGCGATTAAGGATTACTTGGGAAGAAATTCATAAGACCGCAAACGCTAAATCAACCGGCCCAGAACACAAAGTTCCATGAGATCAAGGTTTCATTGCAATAGCCATCAACCATAACTCCCTCACAAACTTATGAAATAAATCTAAGCGAATAGACTAAAAATAATTCTTGGTCGATAGCAACTTAAGAAAAATATTTTCCAGCCAAAAAAAGAGAGAAGTGAAAAGTGAAGAAGAAGTGCATGCTTGTTATCATTCTATCTAAGAGATCATCTCCCATGTTGTTTTCGTTGCTGAAGTGAATAATCACCATTCACATCCTCACGTACAAATTCTTTATGCACTCTTCATTATCTGAGTCATTAGACCCCTCTCTCCTTCAAGCTCTAATTGCTCTCTCTCTCTCTCTCCTCTCAAGTCTCAAGTCCAACTGGAGAGGAACGAAAACCACAAGTAACCCACATATTCTGATTTGCATGTCTTTAATGTGATGGGGTCAGGATTTGTGATTTTGCATGTCGTGAGTTTGAGTGAGTTAGTCCATGTCGGTGTCCATTCTATGTCCTGATTTCATTAAAGTCCAACTTCAATCATGGCGAGGTTCGTTTCACTTAACATTGCTTTTGTTTAGGGCATGCTACTGGACTCTTGCAATCAGGTCTTATGGGTTTGTAAATATTATTTTTGTTTTTAGGCTTGAAAATATCAAGGAAACGTTGATTGGGTGATTGCCAGTGGAAAAAAAATTTGGCAATTTTCCTCCTTTAGTGCTCGTGGTCGCGGTGGGATTATCTGATCCAAAGTTCAAGGACAGCAGAAAATATCAATACATGAGTACTAACAGGAGTTAAACGAGACCCGTCCTCTTGCAGAGGAGGCAAAGCACCGTAACCGTAATGAAAGTTCAGATCAAGTGCCAGAAGAAATGGTCGACTCTGAATCCGGATTGGTTTGAATCGAGAATGAAAGATTTTCTCTAAACTAGAAAACCGTCAAGAAAGGATCCATCAAACTTTCATGATTGAATAGCATTACCATTTCATCTTTTTTATGATTAGCTTATATTTGAGTATATATTTTTACCAATTTACGTTATCATCTTAGTCCCCATTAGCTATCCATAGTCTCTCATTCTATAAATTACAAGACAATAACAACATTTAAATTACTCGTGTAAGACCCACCGGTATCAAATTTTAGGAAATTAAAGTACAAAAAAATTTTAAAATATATCACAATGGTTCCAATTTAGTTATAAAACTTTAATTAGAACAATTTAGTTATAATATTTTTGATAATTTACCAATATAGTCCATTTAGCCAAACAATTGACATGGATACTAGCTGTCTTACATGGCACATTGGCGAAGACATGAGCAAATTATTAAAATTTTAGAAAACCTGAATTTTTTAATTATATCTTCTTCTTTTTTCTTTTCTTTTTTCCAAGCAAGGGCCTCTGGCCCTCATCGGACATGGGGATGGCGTCAGGCCCTCGTCCAGATCCAAGGGAGGATCAAGTTTCTCGTGTGATTAGTAGAAGACATTTAAACAAGAACCTCAAGTTATTCCCGATTGTAACTAATACGCTTATTCGTGCATCAAGCCATGTGATTCAGTGATGATACAATAGCGATGGAGAGATCCAATTCGCTTCCAGCACATGGAATGAGATGCGAAGGATTTCATACCCAGAGTCGTCAAAATGCAAAGATGAGAGCTTCGACATGTAGAGTAACAATTGAGTTGATCGATAAATACAGAGTTGACGGAACAAACCCCCGACATCTTATCAAATCTACAGGCAAGCTCACTCTCTTCCTCAGTCCCAAGCACCCATGCACAGACAAGCTTAAAGAGAGAGAGCTAATCTAATATTTACAAAGTAAATGAAGTTCTTGACTTGTGCATCATTTTATCATTCTGAGAAGCTGAAGGAGGCAATGGAGAGGAGACAGCTGCACAATAAGACGACGCGAGTTGGGCTAGAGCAGGCACCGCACCGCCTGCATGTTCCCCATGAGACCGTATACTTTAAGATGCTTGCACACTTTGTAAAGTAACATAAGAACAAAAATACACTCAGTTCCTCAACTCTACTTTCTCCTCTTAATAATATTTGGTTCGAAAATCTCTTGAATGTTAAATAAATTACAGAAATCAATACTGTACTATTCTCTTAAATTGGGTCGAATACGACATTAGACCCTCGACTTCCTCAATGAGGAAGATACTCTTTTTATATACTACAAAAAAGAAAACTATGCAGGTTCAATTTCTGCAAACACCAGAAGAAAACCAAACATGTTGGGGGACTTCTCCCTAAGTCGTAAAGAGGCAACTTTTTCCAAAGTTGTATGAATATAATCATGCTCGAGTTACAAATACTTTGTGAGAAATCAAAATCACCATAGAAAAGTGCTATAAACATGTCCTTAACTATTACAGGAGAAACAATCCGAAAGGCAATATCAGCCTGAATAATGGATATGGATCTCCTCAACCTTAACAACATACAAAGAATAATTTTACGTATATAAAAGTTCAAAAATGGTAGATATATATTCCCCTAACATATTATAACTAACTTTCACGACATAATTAATATTTAAAAATTAGTGCCTAGGAGGGATTTTTAACAGATTTCTAGTAAAAAAAATGACGTTGCGAGATTTTAGTTGTGAGTCATATGATTTACCTTTTCCAAATACTAAATTACAATTTGCTACAGTATTTAATTTTTTGAAAGTGTTAAAATTCAATGGCTTGCTTTCTTGGGACTTCCTAGTAATCCATGGGTAAGTGTGAGGTGAACCATGCTTGCCTCTCAACGTTTCGTCCAGCATGGTTTGATCTATATGGGTCAAAAACTTGGTTAAAAAGATGTAATATTAGAAAATTAAAAGTAGGGAATACCATGAAAAATTTTACATCATGCCAATTATAAGACTTATATCCTAAATTTTATTTGGTGTTACAAAAATCCCCAAATTTATACTAGTATGACAAAAATGTCATCTGTCTATTACATAAAATCCTAAATTTTGCCCACTGTGATACCTATATTCCAACCTTGTACTAGTTTGACCATTTTTTTGTCTACCACCGAAAGCCCTAAATTTTGCTGGTTTCATCAAGAAAAGCCTTTTTTTCATGTTACCAATAGACCTCAAACTTGTGCCCTTCAAACTCAAATTAAGAATCATCGCCTTGCACTCTTCTGGCAATACAAAATCAGGTAGCAATTTTAATCCATCGAAACAAAGTAGATGTCAGATATAAAATTGCACACTCACTTTAAACGTATGGTACCGATGGTGCGTTTGCTGTGTCAACAACGTCAAAGATAAAGAAAAATATCATTTATGGAAATCAATTAAAAAGAGAATGGCTAGTTTTCATTTGTTTTGTAGTATATTGAAAGAAATATCTTTTTCTTGCTAGAAAGGAAAGCCGTTTTTCCCTCGATCTAAACTTATTATTTTCAATCAATAAAGAATGTTTTCTATTAAATCGATTAGTTTTTCGTTATTTAAACATCAGAAAATCGAAAACAAATTTATAAAAATAATTTTTTTCTTCAATAAACGGACCTAAGAGCATGTGTTGTTCTTTAGGTAGATTGAACTTCAGAGAGAGAGAGAGAGAGAGAGGTTCAATGAACAACTCGCAGAGAATTGAACGAAAGGGGATTTTGTCAAAGTTGTCCCACCTCCATTAGAGAGAGATTCAATGAACAACGAGCAGACAGTTGAATGAGAGGGGATTTTGTCAAGGCTCTCCCACCTCCATTACTCCCACTGTCAAGTGGGACATCCGCATGCATGGCCTCTTCCTCCATGCACAGATCTCCTTCTTATCTCTTCTTCCTCATGCAAAATCTACATATTTAATATATATTTTTTTTCTTCAATAACTCCTTCGTGTCTTTAAATCTTCTGCATCTTAACCATACAGATAACGTCTTGAGTATATATCCTACATTCACATCCAATCTGCTTTTATTAGGATGATATTCCTCTAAAGGATGCTAGCCACCAACCATCTTTATGCCCTCGAAATATTTCCAAAACGTAAAATAAAATAGATAGATTTCTTGAATTCCGTATATAAACCCTAGTGAAATAAACCCAAGTGAATTGCCAAATGTATCATTTTTGATGTTATATCATTTGTTGATTAAGGATTCGTTTGGTAACGCTTTTATTTTAGGGAATAATTTCTTTTTAGATAGTTTTTTTTTATTTCTATTTCCTAAAACAATTTCTAAATAAAAAAACTTGTTTAGTAACAATATAAAAATTATATTCTCGAAATGGAAAAAGAACAAGAATACATTTGGATCTACAAATTTTTTTATAACGTAGAATTTCTTTTGATTTTTTAAATAATTTTTAAGATTTTTTCTTTTCTTATTCTTCCTTGCTGTGATCACTGACTCTACCACAGCTAGTCTGCGACAGGGTACAGCAATGGGGGGTGATGGGGGCCAAGGAGGAAGAAAAGAAAAAATAACTTATTTCTAAAAATTGTTCTTGGGAACTAGAAAGTATTTTTTTCTATTTTTTGTTTCTATTCCAAATCCATTCCTCAATATCACCAAATGAGTTTTTGTTTTTTTTTTATTCCAAAGAGCAAAAGAACATAAACATTGCCAAATAGGCCCCAAGTTTTTCAATTATAAGTCATGTCCCTTCCATATGTGAATTTAATATCGCTAATAACTTTGAGTTTTATGTCTGAACTTATCCCTGATGAAAATTAGAGGCTCCTAAGCAATGATTTAAGCCTCGTGTTGATTCGACATGCACCAGGTGGTGTTTGTATACGTATCCGGTTCCGCAAAAGGTAAGGCTGTCTGGACCTCCCATTCAGACGTGTCTCGGGCCTTTTATATCACCTTGCCCCCTCAAGCTTAGGAGCTCAATCTCGCTCATAGATTTGGTTTTTACAGCTTTAGTATATCCCGAATAAAAAAAATTACATTATAAAATGACGCGATTAATTACAAGTCATTTTCAACAGGAAAATAAAAATGCCAACTGGTCTAAGTGGTACCGGCCCGGTGCACCTTATTTTGACCATTTCTCAAGCTTTATTTAATTGATGTGATGGAAATGCATTCTACAAAATTCTCAAGGTCGAGTTTGGGGGAGGTACCTTATTCATGTCATAATTCTTTAGACTGATTAATTATTCGATTTAATTATCATTATATTTTCGAAGTCTAAGAGTTTATGTTAGGATCTTGCATACCGATGTCAGAGAGATTAATGAAGGTATTTAGATTAAACCTTTCTAATCAATCTCGATTAGTTGCAATTATTAATTTACATTGACATCGCACTAGAGGTGTTTAAACACTACGGAAAATATATAATCTCATTTGGCTACCAGTGAAACGAGAACCCTTCACATGTCATTAGTTTTAAACTCTGCTTGGTTAGACGAATATTCACAAACCTTTAACTGAATTGGGAAGGTGATTGGGACGTGTTTGTAGCACGAGAGTTTGCCTTTTGAAGCAAAGTACAAAGTGAGGGAACGATCCCGTCTGAAAGAAAATGCACATCCAACGTCCATCTCATTATAAATAATAAGTGGAAACAAGACAAAAAGCTTTCTCATCAAGTGGGATACAAGCATTCAAATCAAAAGATAAGATCTAACACTTCAGAATCAGACCTCTCTCTCTCTCTCTAACAGCCAACTACATTGGGTGGGGTCTCAATCAAGAACCCTGTGCAGATCTCACATGCAATCTCACCCATTTGCAAAGGACTTCCATATCTTCTCGTGCCTATAAATAAGCTTGGAAGGAGCATTCCCTCATCATCAAAATTTCTCGAGAAGGGAACGAAGAACACATTCCTATTTGAGAGCTCTTCAGTTGTTTTTTAGGGGAAAAGAAAGGATGAGTTCGAGGGTTTTGATTTTACTGGGTGTTTTGGTTGCTTGTGTTCTTCTCATCTCCTTGGAGGTATCTGCCAGAGAATTGGCC
Source organism: Eucalyptus decipiens (assembly GCA_014182575.1). Taxonomy (NCBI): domain Eukaryota; kingdom Viridiplantae; phylum Streptophyta; class Magnoliopsida; order Myrtales; family Myrtaceae; genus Eucalyptus; species Eucalyptus decipiens. Next base: position 30,987,662 of record CM024609.1, on the reverse strand, counting down.
GAGACTAATTCCAAGGAAGAAGATGGTGAGCTATTACTGCACTATGCTTCTTGATGATCCATCTTCCCTATCTTTCCGAATCGATGCATTACCTAATTCAATGAAATTGCTTATTATATGCACGGAACGTGCAAAGTTTCGTCTACACAAGTTGGCCTGGAGAACGTCATGTGCATTTTCCTTACATTTTTTGATTTATTATGAGCATATAATGTATTCATTCCATTAGGACATTTTGCATGTCGAAGTGAATCTACATTCACAATGCACAAAATGAAGGGGTAAACACAAACATATTTTATGAAGTGAAACTCGAGCTTCATTGGTATGATGCTAGTTATGAATCACCCTGTCGCAGCATAATCAACAGTGGATTATATGCATTAAGTTTGCATAAAACCTATGCTATATAATAAAATATGATTAGGATTCAAACGGCGGTGCTCAAACATATCTACTCCCATCATGGTCAATCCTAATCAAGAGTACCTAGAAATGAAGAATTGAAGCTTTGTTGGTACGTCAGATGTTAAGCCTGATTAAACTTTCATTTTCTATGTGCAGCGACATCCACCACAACCACGGAGGCAAACGATGTAAATGATGCCAAGTACGGCGGATACGGAGGACACCCGGGCGGTGGGTCTGGAGGTTACCAAGGCCGCGGTGGATACGGAGGAAACCCAGGCGGCGGGCACGGAGGATACCCGGGCCGAGGTGACCCAGGCCGTGGGAGCTATGGCGGTGGCCGTGGAGGTTATGGACGACCCTGCCCCTACGGTTGCTGTGGCAGCAGACGAGGGTACACCGGCGGAGGCTGCAGGTGCTGCACTTATGCTGGCGAGACTGCTGAGACCGAGCCGGAAGAGAAGCCTCAGAACTAAAAGAACGACGACGACGACAAGGCCAGGCATTGCATATGCAACCTGTTTTGCATTAGTTATATAGATTCAGAAAATGCCTTGTATTGTATGATGTGGTGTGAGCATGACTGAGCTATGTCGTGCACATGAATAAAACTTGTGATGTGTGTATGGAGCGTCTTCAATAAAAAAAGACGAGAGTGTTTGTGTTGATTTTGGGTTGGCTGAACAAATTTAACGATACAACCGTTGTGTATCGTTAAATTTGGGTTGGCTGAACAAGTGTTTGTATTGTATGATGTGGTGTGAGCATGAATGAGCTATGTAGTGCACATGAATAAAACTTGTGATGTGTGTATGGAGCGTCTTCAATAAAAATAGATGAGAGTGTTTGTGTTGATTCTGGGTTGGCTAAACAAATTTAACGATACAACCGTCGGTTGATGAAAGATTTCATTTTTCCGAGCATATAAATTCGACGTATAAGGTAAATTTATAGGCTTGCTATATCGCATCTAGCTAGCAATTTTCTTTTAGATGTCGAAGATTTCTTTGACTGTTTAAAAAATAATAAATTTCCTGAAGCCGAATGCACCTTAAAGGACAATAACGATAAGGTCAAAACACGACGACAAAATGGCTAAGCTAGTTGAATTTTAGGTTAAATAATTTCTTTGAAATGCAAATAGTATCTAGTAAAGTGTCATTAAAAGTGCATTAGAAATAACTTTGGTTTAAATATTATTTGGAACAAACTACAATTGAAAAGGACCTTTCCTTTTTTTTTTCTTTTTTGAAAAAAAAAAAATATCGAACATTCTAGTGAATGCTAGCAAACCAAATTTATCACTAACGGCCCCCTTTTAAGGTCATACGACCTCAAGCAATGGCTGCCTAGTGTTGCGCAACCCTCAAGCGACTATCGCCAGGGGTCCTGTGACCTTAGGCGAGGCTTGCCAACTTTCAAATTTGAACAACCGGCGAGGTCACACTAGGTGAGGGCATTTCTAGAATTTTTAAAGTTTAGCGCGGTAAAAATTAGAAAAAAAAAAATTATTAGCATTCTGGAAATACTCAAAGGCCAAAATTCGTACAAACCTATCTTGAGTTAAGGGACTTTAAAGGTTGTAGAAGATGTAATTGCATCTTCCAAAAACTCTTCAAAAAATTTATCAAATGCTATTTGCATTTGCAGCATTTAAGGCCCTCAAAAAGGCTTTGGCAAGGTGTTGCCAAACGCCACCGTTGCGTACTTCATATGCTTTCTACTTCTCTCACTTACGCTATTTTTTCATTACCAAGCATGTAATAACCTAAATGACGCGTGTAGAAAAGTACATTTGCGTGCTAAGCTATTTAAAATCTCATGATCACGGATTGAGATTCTCTGACTTAACAAAATAAATTCTAGGATATCAATCTCTCTCTTCTTAACTGTTACGCATCAGCAATTTTTTTATTACCGTTACATGAAACTTCAAGTCTCTAGTCATAATTCAAAATTTGTGATGAGTATCCTCCTTTTATTTGGGGTGTAAGAGAAAGTATCTCACCTTAATCCCACAAAATCTCTCTCTCTCCCTCTTCCAAAGTATCAAGGGAATTGCTTGTCGGATGGAGCTTGCGTCTAATCACGGCTGCGAACGAATCCAACGGCCCGCGTGGATCTAGCTTTGGTGGATTGGACGGCTCGCGCGGAATGAGCTTCAATGGGCCAGACGGCCCGCGCGGTGCTTTTCTCGGAGGTTTTGAAATAAATGGGCCCAATTCGTTTGGCCCAACTTCGGCGCAAGTTTTCCAGCCCATGAACAGGTCTTCCTCAGCTGCAAAAAATGGTGGGCCAAGAGGAAAAGGTAAATTATATTGCGACTATTGCAAGCGGCCACACCATACCATAGAAAACTGCTGGAAATTACATGGAAAACCAGGAGAAAAAGAAAAGGGAAAATTTTCCTCAGTTTTTCAGGTATCAGGTCAACAAATGGGAAAAGCAGTCACCCAAGATCAATATCAGGAACTTATGGAGGCATTGAAGAAATTGGATGCTTCTGATAAAACCGGGAGCTTTACAGGTACATCATATTGTCTGATGAATGCAATTTCTCAGAATGCGTGGATTATTGATTCAGGTGCTAGTGACCACATAGTCTGCAATAAATCTTTCTTTTCTGAGGTTAAAAGGTTGTCTTGTCCCATATCAGTACAACTTCCAAATGGAGACACTACTCAAGTAGTCATGTCTGGCACTGTGAATCTTAGCTCACTCATTACTCTTCAAAATGTGCTATATGTTCCTAAATTCCATTTTAACCTGATATCAGTTTCTCGAGTTTGCGAAGAAAATTCATGCCGCATTCTATTCTATCCTATCCTGATAATTGTTTCTTTCAGGCCCTTTCGACTGGCAAACTGATGGGCTTGGGTAGAGTGAATCAAAGGCTGTATTTTTGGGAAAATTTCCCACAATATTTATCTTCTGTTGAACTCAATAAGTCATTGTGTAATGTTGCTACCAATGATATGAATTTTCTTAATCATAAAAGATTGGGTCACAGTGCATATTTTCCTTGTCCTCAGTGTCCCATCTGCCCCATGGCAAAACAAACTCGTGCTCCTTTTACTCATAGCACTTCTCGAGCAGATGACATTTTTTCTTTAATACATGTTGATGTTTGGGGAACCTACCATACCTTGAATCATAATGGATCCCGTTTTTTCCTCACAATCGTGGATGACTTCTCCCATGCCACATGGATATTCCTCATGCAGTCAAAAAATCAGGTTCTTTCACATCTGAGAACTTTTCTATCCCTGTCAAAAACTCAATTCGGGAAAATAATCCGTCGGGTTAGAACTGATAATGGTAGAGAATTCTTCAATAAAGAATGTGACTCTTTTTTCTCCCTGAATGGAATATTGCATGAGAGTTCATGTACTTATACACCACAACAAAATGGTGTGGTAGAAAGAAAGCATCGTCACCTCTTAGAAGTTGCTCGGGCTCTTAAATTTCAAGCATCTATTCCTGAAAATTTTTGGCGAGATTGTGTGGTCACGGCAGCATATCTGATCAATCGCATGCCATCTCACATACTGAAAGGAAAGACACCTTTTGAGCTGTTATATGGAAAGAAACCAGATTTGAGTCATCTTAGAATATTTGGATGCTTATGTTATGTAACTACAGTGGGACATAAGGATAAGATGGCTCCTCGTGCTCATCAATGTATCTTTATGGGTTATCCAGCCTTAAAGAAGGGATATCGTATTTATATGCCATCCACAGGAGAATTTATTGTCAGCAGGGATGTTGTCTTCCATGAGGATATTTTTCCTTTCAATACCATAACTCCTTCCCCTGAAGATACCAAGACAGCTCATAAGGAATTCTTAGAAGATGACTCGCCTTCCGGAGAAACTCTTATTATTACTTCTCCTCCAATATCAACTGGAGTATCTCTTTCAACACCCATTGAGACTCCTCTGGGTCATGCTATTACAGAACCTCCTGAAGAGCCAACAGAATCAACAGGAGACATCATAACAGAACCAGTTCAATTACCAGAAATCTCAGGAGCAAGCACTAATGAAGACTCGCCTTCAATGCAACATGAGCCGTCTCGACGTCCTAGTCGCATTACTCGCCCACCGACTTGGACCAAAGACTACATATGCGGCTCTTCGAGGTCATCAGGTACTCGTTATCCTATCTCGTCCTATGTTTCATTCAGTAGGCTATCACCAGAACATCTATGTTGTATAAGCCGTATTTCTGAAGAACAAGAACCCTCTAGTTATAATGAAGCACGAGATGATCCTCGTTGGCAAAAGGCTATGGCAGCTGAATTACATGCATTAATGGAAAATCACACCCGGGATATTGTAGCTTTGCCTACTGATAGAAAACCCATTGGGTGTAAATGGGTGTACAAGATTAAATACAAAGCAGATGGTTCAGTTGAACGATACAAAGCACAATTGGTGGCCAAAGGATTTACACAGCGAGAAGGTTTTGACTATCATGAAACCTTTTCGCCAGTGGCGAAGGATGTTACAGTTCGTTCATTTTTATCGGTTGCTGCTTTCCGTGACTAGCCGCTACATCAGATGGATGTTCATAATGCTTTTCTACATGGTGACCTGGATGAAGAAATCTACATGGATCTTCCACCAGGATTACGGAGACAGGGGGAGTCTAAGGTATGTCGTCTCCACAAATCTCTCTATGGACTAAAGCAGGCTTCTCGACAATGGTACGCCAAATTTACCAATGCACTCATGGCTGCTGGATTCAAACAATCCAAATATGATTATGCGTTATTCACCTGGACAAAAGGTATGTCATCTATTTACTTGATGATTTATGTAGATGACATACTTATCATGGGCAATGATGATTCTGCCGTAAAAAGAATTAAAAGAGTATCTACATTCCACCTTTCATATTAAAGATTTAGGGCCACCTAAGTTTTTCTTAGGAATTGAGATAGCTCGTTCAGATAAGGGAATCTCCCTTAGTCAGCGGAAATTCGTGATGGAAATCATATCAGAAGCAGGATTGTCAGGCTGCAGACCAGCGATTATTCCTATTGAGCATAATGCCAAATTGACTTATGTTGACTATGATGTTGGTATATCATCTTCCTCTGATGATCCATTGCTAGAGGATCCGCTAGGATATCAGAGACTGGTGGGAAAGCCTATATACCTTACCATGACTAGACCAAATATCTGCTATGCAATACAGAATCTCAGTCAGTTTATGCACAAGCCAAAGCAATCTCACATGAGCGCAGCCTTGAAGGTCGTGAAATATTTAAAGACATGTCCAGGATTAGGGATTCTTCTTTCTCGAAAATGCAATATGGAAATGACAGCCTATTGCGATTCGGATTATGCTACATGTCCTATGAGCAGGAGATCCATCACTGGCTTTTGTATCAAGTTTGGGGAGTCGTTGCTTTCATGGAAGACAAAGAAGCAATCCACTATGTCCTTATCTTCAGCTGAAGCCGAATATCGACCCATGGCCAAGACAGTTTGTGAAATAGTTTGGTTAAGGGGTTTACTCTTAGATCTTGGCGCAGAAGTTAAAGGACCATCTATGCTCTTTGTGACATCCTTTGTAATTAAATACATGTATTGTGTCATCTGCATCAGCCGGCCTTCGATTTGATGTTTTCGATCACGTACAAATCAGTTCATCCGTTCGAGATTGCACGCACATTTAGAAAGAGGGAGAGCAAAAGCGAGAGCGCAAAGTCCACCCTAAAAGCGAAAGAGCTTGTCCCTAACGATCATGGGCGACAAGAAGGCGCTCTTCGCAACTTACACCTTGGGAAGCCCACATTGTTAAGTTTTTGGGGACAATTGCAGCATCCGCCACCAAAGACTAACATCAGGGACGGCTGACCACCGGTGATTAAGGTTGGCCTTTTGGTGGTCTAATCGAACCTAACTATTGCTGACTTGCCCTCCTCTCGAACGCATAGAATTCAATCTACAAGACCACTGTCCCTAAAAAGATTAGCATCGGAAGGTGTTTGATGAATTTTGATTCCTAGTCTTCGTTACCTCTCGCAAGCCATCATTCACTTGGTGTCGCGTACAATGTAAGCTGCTGTCTGAATTGTTGTGGGTACGCGATGCCCTAAGTCACTATGGCATCTCTTGCGATCGGGACATAGCACTAGCTAAAAGCTTGTATCGTAATCAATAGCCATATTAGAATCATCTAGTGAAGTTTTTAATTAAGTAATGGGAGAAGATCCTTGTTGGGTCGTCGAACTATGTCTATCCACGTAATTAACCTGACACTCCCACGTAACTTCACGATAGGAATCTCGCAACGAGTGGCAGACCTTCCACACGAGGTATAGGGCATTAACAGTTGAAAATCCCACGTCCCTTGCACGAGTCAAGAGTCAAGACGACACCGGGGCAACACGCGGCTGACTGCGTCGATTCTGCATGGACTAACGTGGCGTGTACCCAGAATAGGCTCGCATTCCTAGCGTCCATACTTGTTCACCAAGCGCTCCCTCGACGTGTCTCGAGTCTCGCCGCAAAAACAAGAGAAATGAAATCTCCCTCACTTTCTTGAATGAATGAACGGAATTATTTTTGAAATCGTGAGAGGAAAAGCAAATCTATGCATATTAGTCTAGCTCCGATCCACTAATTGTACTAATAAGAGATCGCTCAAGCTTTTCATAAAGTGTGCATAAATACTATATCACTAACCCCAGTTAAATTAATTGAGTAGTTAAGAGCTTGATTTCGATGCGACGAATTTTTATATCAATCACGAAGAAGCTATCCACTTAAAGTACCTTGTGGGAGGCGCGTCATCCGCCTTGTGCGCGAAGCCCGTATTTGATGCGCGTGGATGAGGCAACTTGTAAACGTCATAGAAATAAGTTCAATTGCAAAAACAATTACCCAATTCAATTTTAAAGGGGGAAAGAAGAGCACTCCATAACCGCAACGTTCGTCACACCTGCAATACCTTGTAATGGTTCCCAACTCAGTGTTATCTCGCACCGCTTGACGAGAAATTTGACAAAATTCTTTTATACGAAATATCTCCACTCAATAGTTGAAAACTTTAAATACAGACTTTTTACCATGACATTTTTTTAGTCAAGATTCGCATTCTTTATGCTCCATGTTTAGTTTGCATGTAGGGTTCCTCATTTTCCATAGGTATGCTTAACGATTGGCACATCATATGGAATGTTAAAGTATTACCGAACATGAGTCGGATACAGATTTACACAAACTTCATATATGTACTTCCAATTCTAATAGTTGAAACCTTTTTAGCAATTCAGTAACGATGCACAGCTAGAGAGAAATTATTAGACGGTCTCCAAATCATGTAAACCATATTTATTTGAACTGCCGATTCTACGGACTCTACGGTATCCTACATAATTAAGGATTGAGAATTTGAGATGACATTCTCGGCATGATCTACAGACCATCCTGCACGAAAGGACAAATCGGGCGATCCGATCGGGCTGCAGGAGGACCATCTGAAGGTCCATGGCCCCAAGGTACATAGTGCCAAATTTGACTCTTTGACCGTGGCACAGATCATAACACGAGATCCTTTTCTAACTCTATCCCTTTGATTTTCTTTTCGCTGAACGAAGAATAGAGTAATCTCAGATTTATCAAGACTGATTAACGAAAATTAATTCATTATGCGTTGAAGCATATTCAACGACGAACGATCTTTCACTTAACAAATCATATAATACCAGTCGCGACAGAAGATTGGTATTCTACCAACAAAACTCGAATTTCATTTCCACTCGCCATTCAGTCGTTCCAATCTATCTCAGCTGATACAGATGTCCCTTGCACTTTCAATGCTCCAAGCGACAGGCTTTGAAACTGCGGTGGTGCTATGCGCCAAAAATTTCCCAACGCCCAACCAAGTTCGGCCCGTCGTCATTAATGCTCTGCGCGTCCGTCTCGGTGCTCTACCTGTGGGTTTCTATCGCTTTGCGCCGCCTCCATCGCTATATATACCGCTCGTATATTTAGCATCGCTGTTCAAGCATATCCTTTCCCTCATCGCACGCTCGAGTCTTTCGGATCCCGAAAGTTCCACGGTCTAAAGCAAAATGAAGCTCAAGGCTCTGTGTTTTGTGGCCCTCGTGTTCGCGACAGCGTTCATCTCCTCCACGGCCACCGAGACGTCTAAAGATGAGAAGAAATGTACACTTCGCCCCCGCTTGTCCTTTTGATTAATGTTTTCGCTGCGTCCGAAATTTCCCAGTTCATATTTCCGTTTATCCTTATATTTTTCTAGGTTATAACATGGCTAGTTTATGGCAGTCATTGTTGACATGCATGTGGCGTGCCACTTTGAGTTTCTCGGGGGTCACGTGTCGCGACAACGGGACACTTCTCACTACATGAGCTACTTCAAACTTAAAAACACTTAGAATTATGAGATCATGGATCAATACGGATACATACTTTGACAGGATTAATCAAAAACTGGGTTTTGGTTAATTGATTCAGCGGAGGCCGTAGCGACCGACAAAAACCAAGACCAAGCCCGAGGTGGCCGCTATAGGGGCCGTTGTTACCATCTTGATGATGAGCTTCGTCATTAAATATTCATCTTAAACTTTTGAAAATTCGGCAGAATTCTACAGTTCAAGTAACGAGGGTCGAGAGAGGAAAGTATAGATATTTTCGGGGGTAAGAAAGGACTATCTTTCCGATCAATTATCGACTGTCAACTACCGGGAACCTCCTTATTTCTCATTAAAAGAAAAAATTACTGTAGCGAAGCTTTGCCTACGACAATTGATTGAGCAAGCAGTCGCTCGGCGCTTAACGGGTTCTTCTGCTTTCTCTAATTCTAAAATGGTTCGGGTCTACACTTTTGTTATGCTTCTCGTGGCATGAGACTTTCAAAACCGGGCAAGACAGTGTATTATACGACAGGCAGATTCCCTTTCTATCTTATGCTTTATGTATTTATATTTGATTCATTTTCTTTTTGGGGAAAAAGATACGAAAGGAGCCGCAACAGTGACTGAGAAAAACCAAGCGGCCGAAGGGGCAACCTTTGAAGACGGAAAATACTGCAAGCACCAGTGTTGCCACTATGGGAAGTGCCATTGCTGTAACGTCAATGGTAAGCTCACAGCGCGTCCGATAATGGATTTCTAATTCGGCTTTTTATCCGAAATTATTGTTTCGCCAAGAGAGAGAACTTTTTCATTCTTCGTTGTATTTTATTTCTACTTGCAGATGTAGTTTATGAACTCGATGAGGCGACTGGGCAATACGTGATGATGGGATATGGCGGCGGAGGCTGGGGAGGAGGAGGAGGAGGGCGCGGCGGTGGAGGAGGCTGGGGAGGAGGAGGAGGGCGTGGCGGGGGAGGCGGCGGAGGGAGGGGAGGCGGCGGAGGGAGGTGCCCGCACTGCACCGACACCGAGGCGAACGAGAGTGCGAGAGGAGGCAAGCCGCGAACCTAGAAAGTGGTAAAATCATAGGCTGTAAACTAAGGAATAATTAGTATCGATATGGAGAGTGTTTAGGAGAGTGCGTCAAAAGTATGTGTGAACGAGAGTAATAATAAATGCATGCAACAAACAAGCAAAGGGTCAGATCCCCCTGAAGTTGGCCCTGACTATGTTGTGGCTCTCTTGTTTCTGTACTAAAATGTCGAAAAGGTGTTCTCTGTTTGCTTACTTCGTCGCCTCTTAATCCTCCACAGCCAACTAAGCAGACGGCTCGATCCATGCCTCAAACGACTCGACTTTTGTCGCGCGATTCATTAACGTGTCACAATAGTTCTGGCTATTAAAACTTATAGCAGATTGTATGATCACGTCCCTAACAATGGTACTAAAACTTATAGCAGATTGTATGATCACGTCCCTAACAATGGTACGAATTGAAGTCTTGGTAATTTTGGTGGTTCGATAACATGAATGAAGATGACGTGTCTCATGTCAGTTTGGACTTGAGAGTACATGCGTGAGAGGTCCCGTTTGATAACTCAGTATTATATGTGAACACGATGCTGGTCGTTGCATTCAATGAAAAGAAAAGCAACAAAGAGCTCCTATAATGGGGTAACAATTACTAGTGACCGTATATGGAAGATGCAACAGATGACGACTCTTCCGGACATCACACCCTCGATCGTAGACCGAACAAGCTGATGACCGCTATGCTAAAAACCGGGACAATGCTTTTGGACCGTCCAGCCGAGCTCGGGCCTGGTAAAAAATTTTCCGCGAAGTGTTTGGGCTGGGAATAGCGGTTTCCTTTATTGGCTGGGCCCCCAGAAAAAAATCTTGCAGCCTGATGCCAAGCGCCTTCGCACTCGCCCAAGCCTGTCGACCAACCTAAGTGATCCGACGGCAGAAATATCAATGGACCGCTTTTCGTCAAGTATCTTATTTTATCCGATTCATAGTACCATCATCTTGGATCGCTTTTCGTCAAGTATCTTATTTTATCCGATTCATAGTATCATCATCTTTTAAATTTAGAGGGACTAAATTGTTATCTCAATAGATCTTTTTCACCAAGAGTATATTTGAATCACGACTGAAAATATTAAATAAAGTCAAGTGAATCAAGGTTCGACCATACACATACAAGCATCTTGCTTTGGACTTTAGGCACGAATTAGTTTAGACCGTCCGGATCTTTTTCTAACAATAGCCCTCCGGCGAGGACGAGATTCTCTCCTTTAATCAAACCCTCCCCGTCCTCCTTTTCAACCCCTCCTCGCGTTCTACAACGTGGGAGGATCGCTATTCTATTCCCCGCCCGCAGGACCGGCCCCTTTCGCCGGTCAAAGCGATCTGTTCTGTCGTTCTGGTTTTCTTGTTGGGGGGAATCGTGTCGGACTGACTCGCTCGCTCGTTACCCCTGAAAAGTCAACTTCGTCGGGCGCGGCGGGGGACCCGAGGCGTTGAATCTTTTACTTTCGCGATCGTCGAAAGGGCATTCGGCACGTCGAATTAAAAATCCATGCGAACAAGAGCTCCTCTTGATTCGCGTCGTGCTTCTTGGGAGCATGAGGTCGGCCATGGCGAACTTCCACGACAGACGTCAAAACTGCGCTGGAGGTTCTTTCATCCAAGATTTAAGGTTTAGAGACTTATTGACTTTTTTGGAACTGAAATGTCTTGTGTTAAATCGTTAGATGTCGTGGACATGAGCTCAACTCGAAGTTAAGCTTTTGGAGAAAGAGAATCGTTGTGCACTCAACTACGACATGGCATCGGGGTCGTGGGTCTGGACTCCAAATTCCTTACACCTTGTTTCGTGCGCTCACGTGTTTCTTATGGCTAGACTTGGTTTTAGCCATTTTTGCAACACCCAGCCCATGCATAATTAGGCAACCAAGAACGCCTCGATTTCAAATTGAGTATGATTAACAAGTGTCTTCGAGGCACTCATTAACATGAGTAGGAAGAATATTTTTTCCAATAATATTTCTAATCGATAGATTACGAGTTTTGAGCATTGCATACATCCAAACTTAAGTAATATAAACGTAGGCGATGTCTATGTTAGGAGCCATCAACTGGAACACTAATTGAAGGACCATTTTGCCACCAGTACCAAGGAAACCACCGCACATATCGAAACTAGTATGCTATTTGTTCATACTCTTTATTCGTCCACAGACATTGGGTGGATTTAATCTATCACCATAACCTCCATACAACATAACTAATGTTAGAAAAAAAATTATCACCAAAAATTTTAAACTATCATGTTTATGGCAAATTTATCCTCAAACTAATTTTTTTATTACAAAAAACTTCAAAGTGATACACCTGCAATAAATTTATTCTAAACTGGTATATTTGTAATAAATTTACCTCAACCTAATTTTTTACCACAAAAAACTCCAAACCGATGCAGTTACAATAAGTTTAACCTAGACTAATTTTTTAACCATCAAAAACTCTAAATTAATACAGTTGTGATAAATTTACCGTTTGTTATTAAATTCATATCATAAAAAATCACAAACTAGTATATTTATAACAAATGAAGGGTAAAATCTTAAATCGATACATTCGTCAATTATTGTGTGTCATCTAACTCAGCAATAATTTAACGAAAATCGAGGAAGGATAAATTTGTCATAAGTATTTCAACAAATTTTTTATGGTTAAAAATTAATTTATGATAAATTTATTATGAATATACTAATTTATAATTTTTTATAGTATTAACTCTAAAAAAATATCGATAGAAAAGAAATTAGAGCGCAAAAGGAGGGCCATCGCTATCAATTTATTGAGGAGGAGTAGTTCGAGAGACAAGATACATGCACATGTAGAATTTGAAAAGGGAAAGAGGGGATAGAGAGTACTGAAGGCGTGGCCCTACGTTTGTAGTTTTTTGGGCCATCTTTTATGATTAACACAGGGACGTACAAATTGTTGGGGTGTCCCTATGGACTTGGCAGCGGTCGAAACATCCTCTTGTGAAGCAATCATAGCTCGACTTCGCGAATAGGACAGGAACTTGTTTTGGACCTTTGGTAGGCCAAATGTCCCAGTCATCCGCACCAACACTGTTACGGCAACGCTTGGCTGGGTTCTTCATCTGACATTTGTGCTTTGTTTTGTGGTAGACGACCGCGCATCGTAATCTACCGCAACCGCACAGAAAATGGGGGCGAAAGTCTTGTTGTTTTCTAAAAGGTCGGTGTCCTCTGAAATTAAGGGCAATTTACCTTATCAAGTTGCTTTCTAAAAGACACAGAAGCTCTTCTCTATTGAAGAGTTTACAAAGAGAAAACCTAGATTTTAATTTTTCCCGGACCATGCATGAGTCGCGAGCTCATGACCACTACGGGTGGCGTCGCTGGGCAATGCTAGATCTGGAGTCGCCTGAGGCTGGTGACCTCAGAGCCAACATCTCGAGATCAGTCCAACTGGGCGATACAGTGGTCGGGTCTCGGGATGTCGTTGAAGGCTCGACGGTGGGTGGATGAGCTTCTACGGATGGTCGGCAACGTGCGGTCCCATGTGATCGAGACTCAGGTCCTCTGTTCATGGATTGTGGACGTGTGTGTCAGGGCGCGCATGCGCAAGAGAGAGGCCATATCTAAGGGTAGAATGGGTAATTGGGGATGAGAGGAAGGCCAAAAAGAAAATGGAAAAAGAAGAGGAATAATGGAGAACAAACATTGGCCATTCGATTGGTTCAAAGATTGCGGGGGCATTCACCTCTTCGATGGAAGAACTTTAAGATGTAAAGTTAACTAACTAAATTTAGAAGTTCTCATTCCTAGAGGAAATTATACATATTTTACTTCTCTTTATCAGTTTATCTTCCAATAAAGCAATGATAAATTTATGGGTTTGTGTGACTTATTAAGATATCCACGTATATTATTTTGATATTCAATTTTCAAAATACAAGAAATGTACATCATGACCTTATACTTTTAATACGAACTAAGACTTGTCAAAAGATTACATGGCCACTTAAATTGGTACGAATCTCAAGTCATGGCATCCAGTAGATCTCTTCTTCTTTTTTCCCTCGCGTAGTTTTCTACTTATATCTTTTCAGTCTGTCATGTGATTTGGGTGATCTTGCTCCTTAATGAACCGTGAGTCAAGCACGCCCTTACGTGTCATGCATCGAAATGGGTTGATTAGGGTTTTTTTTTAAGCTGGATGGTACGATCAATCTTGGAGAAAGAGAAGGACCAAACAAAATTACGAGACGGATCAGAGAAATACATTGCTTGTGGGGAAAGGGAAGACGACTTTGCGGATCCAGTAGATGCCGGACAGATGTGTCGCTGCCGTGTACATTCTCGCTGTTACAATACTAAACTCTCGTCTGACTTTCTTCGCCCGATGAACGCCCGCAGAGCTGGCTTTACTTTTGCGCAGCATTCGCTTAAAGTCTCCCTCGCATGCATGCCATTGAATTTTGTCTCTTGAAATCGGGCGAGTTTGGTTTTCCCCAGACCTGTCAAAGCCATGCCGTCCGTTTGAACGGCAGAAGGAAAGTCGTTTGGGTCGCTCGAACGCATACATATCTGTGTTTTTCTTACATCACGCGACGGCGACGCGAGAAGGGTCGAGGGTTTTTCTATAGGATCCGCGCACTGGCTACAACTCACACGGGCCGAACATTGCGATTGGAATTGCGCCGGATGCATTATAAAATATTCTTGGTATCTGATTAGAGAAACCGGAAACCATTGACTCTGGTGGGTGGAGAGAGAGAGAGAGAGAAGGGGGGAAGACAAAGAGAAGCGCCCCAACGTGTGAAACAAAAAGCGGGCTTCTCGTTGGCCCACTCCCTTTGACAACAACATTAACGGGAAACGCTCGTCTTCTTCTTGGGGAGACACACCCTCTCTCTCTCTCTCTCTCTCTGAGAGTGTCCCTTTATATGTTCTTCGTCCTCTGGAAACTCGAACGTTCGTCGCTGCACCGTGGCCTCTCGTCTCCCTCCTTCGATCCCTTCGAACTTTCTCGCGACCTCTCCCGACCCGAAGAGCAAAAGAGGGCCCGCCGCAGCAGCAGCGTCAATGGAGGACAGAAAAGGAGGAGCTCTCCTCTCCAACTCGGCGCGCCACTCGTCTCCTTCGCCGCCGCCGTCGCCGTCCGTGGAGCTTCTTCTTTCGGGCGGTGCTGAGCTAACGAGGGAGGCGTCTCTTCTGGTTCAGCCGCAAGACGCCGTGGGATTCGGCCTCGAGCGGGCTTCTTGCTTCTGGTGACATGGTGAAGAAGATTTCACCCACCGAAGGATAACCCAAAAAAAAAAAAAAAGGGAAGGAAAAGAAAATTCAGCGGCGTACATGGGAAGGCCAGGCATGCATTTTGCACCATTTTTGTTTTTCTTTCAAGTTCGTACCCTCTCTCTCTCTCTGTTTATGGAGAACTTTCCTTCTTTTTCTTTTAATTTTCTCTCTCTCTCTTTTCTTTCTTTTTCTTTTCTTTTCTGGGGTTGGGATTTGTAGCTTCGGTTCTTGATTACTACATACATGGGAGAACGGAACGGAACGGGGAGGGAAGGAAGCCGGCGACCGGACAGCCGCACGTGGAGGTGTTCGGTTTCGTAGAACATCGATCGAAGCATGTTGATCATACAAAAAGTAATAATAATAATATTCGACCCGGTTTTCCGGCTTTCTTGTTTCCGATGATTCGGCTCCCTCTTTCCCCCAGGCTGTGCTCATTTTTCTTTTTTTTTCTGGGTAAAAGGCGCAGGCGAAAATCGAATTTGCCCACTTTAATTTTTTTTTCTCGTGCCGTCTATTATAATTTATTGGAATTAATGTGGGAAATTTAGTTGGCAACATAATAATATGTATTTGGACTATACTGTTGGTAATCGGTTGGTAGGGGGGCATGTCATATGACTCGAGAGTAGGAACCAACGCACGATTTGTATGTGTCGCGATTACATCACCGGCGTCGTTTTCGTGGGGGTGGGGGTGGAGCCATCACCCACCACCATGAAATTTTATTCATTTTAGCCTTTCCTTGCGGGGAGAATTAGTGCATTATGTTATCTAATTTTTATTAGAATAATTCGCAGTTTGAATGAGAACAAACGAAAAATCGATTACGAAATTGATGGACGGAGGAGGGGTGGGTGGGTGGGGGACTTGACCGTGAAATTGATGTTGGGGAAATTCGGGAATTAGGAGGTTGAACAACTTGGGAATGAATACAAGCGAATGAGTAGGGAAGAAGTTCGAGTGGCGGCGTATTCATTGGATTCATGCACCTAAGTCAATCGTAGCGACTAGTTAACTAACAGGAAAAATGATAATATGTCGACGAGTTATGATTGATTTTAGGTGGACATTGACGCTGTGTTTCTAGAGCGTCTGAAGAAATTTGGGGACGCGGGTATGAATCGAGATTAATTCTTTGATGCTTTTTTGGCCATTCGCCACTCGTGCAAACAACATACTAAGTGCATCGAAGAGGAATGAAGGTGTCCTTTTATGATAGGGAAGTGTTAATTGGGTTTCATTAGGCCGAGTATTTTGTCGAGTGAAAAGTTTCTTCCTATCATAATATGACGGCTTACGTTATGCTTAAAGGTAATTTGTGTATTTGACTTCCCATCTCCTTCCATAATCATCGAGCTCAACCAATCGACAAAAGCCTCTTCACACTTAAACGATCAATGCACCCGAGATCAATCAAGTTAATAATAAGGGCGACCGCCGCCACAGGGGTTTTCTTTTCATTCCTGACTTACAGAAGGCTTTGCTCTTGAAGCTAAACTTGTTTTTGAGTGCAAAGGTAGTTGTGATGCCGAAATCCAAATCAAACCCGTTTCCGACTTTGCATTGTGGTGGGAACAACGACAGTGCTTAGGGAGGTCACCGAGAGGTTAGTAAAATGTCAAAGGCTTTATGATCTTTGAACGGCGTTGGTTTAAGGAAAAGATCCTACGACCGGGGGGTTGGGAGGGTTCGATCGCCGCTCCATGTGGGAACGAACCACGCACGCCAAAGCCCACAGCTCATCCACGTTTAGGCCCAAGAACCTTCGTACCAACCATCATGCGAGCCCATGAAGTGACCCACATGGATCTTCCTCTCAGCCCAGCGAAACGAAAACCGAAACCGAGCGTTGCGTTGGTGAGTGCGAGTGAGAAATACGAAATTCATATCTAAATGAAAAAAAAAATGATACAAATACTTTCTAAATTTTGATTTAATATATATTGTCATCTTTAATCTTTTAATTTATTTAATACAATTAGTAAATTTTAGCTTAATGAATAATATTTTTTGAATTTTTAATTTTTCTAATGTGATCTCGAAACTAGGGATTATATTGAATATTTTTAATAATTTTATGAATTATTTTAAATAAATTAAAAGTTCAGTAATAACATTAAGCATTAAGTCAAAATTTAGGACCAACGCTGCAAATTAAAAGTTGATATTAAATGAAAGTTTATAATATCATCTCTACATATATTGTGGTTTTTCTGATCATGTTGAATAGAAAAAATATTAGGTAGTACGGCCCCGGAAGCCTAGCTCCTCCCCACTCGATGATTGACTGGGTTCCACCGGTTTTTTCGGGGAACGCGTTAGGGTTTCAAGGAGGAAACTTGCGAAATTTTGGAAAGTTTTTGCAGAGGTGGGTCCAGCAAAGTGAAACGACTCTATAGTCTTGTCTTGCATATCTTCCAAGATTTTCTGACATCTTTCTCTCACCCATCATCGCCATCATCGTCATCTTCTTCTTTCAACCTAACCAGAGGAGCCCGCTCCTCCTCTGTTATGATTTCGCAGGAAGCCACGGATTTAGCCATTCGCCGCGCTTCAACATTTGTTCCTTCGAGACTCTTTTGCCGAGATCGAGCATTGATTCCGAGCGGACTCCACTCGAAGCGCCAATCCGAAAGGTCGTGTGCACCGGCGAGTTTCTCGGAACGATGGAGAGAACCCACGAACGTGGACTCTCCCGCCACTAGCGACCAGCCAAGAGCTCAGGACAAGAACGACACTCTCGGCTTTGGGAGGCTCGTCGGAGCGGTGGTCACATTCCCAACTTTCTTGACCCGGACTTACTCTAGTCGACCTAGGCTTGGATTGCCTCGCCGCTCTCGAGCTGCAACTCCTTTTTCCCACAATAAAAGGCCGTCCTTGATGCAACGGACCTCAAGCTTGACGTCCATTTCAGCATGGTTTTTATTCCCGCCACCCATGAGTGTGAGCTGCTAGGCCTTGTGAAACTTGACGGTGGACAAGTGGTTCGACGAATTCCCATTGTTTCAGCTTTGAAGAGGCTAATATAGCCGTCGCAAGAGAGTGTCGAGGAGTCGGGGACGGTGATATCACGAATGTTAGGCCGTGGCCACTGGTGCTGCCGGCGGACGGGGGTGAGGACGGCAAGACAAAGGTGGTAGCGAAGGAGAGGACGGTGTTGGTGTTGCCGTTGAGCATGCGAAAGGGAGACTTGTAGAAGGCATTGCTTTTGTCGAATTGTTGAGTTTTGTTTAAGAGGTTTTGCTTCTGTCCTTTTTCTAGTTTGGAGTACTGGATTGACCACTAATTTTCCTTATTTTTTAAATAAGATTTCATGATGATGGCCGGAAAGAAACCATTGTAGCGTGGCAGTGACGAGGGATGTATTTTGTTGCCAATAAAATATTAATGAAGGAGCTTCATGGGTGGATCGTGTGTGAAGGGAGTATGAAAATGAGTCATGCAAAGCAACGAAAACGAGAGAGCTACGTATGTCGGGATGGACGTCAAGCTTGCTTCAAGGACGGCCTTTTAACGTGCGAAAGTCACCGGCTCATTCAAGGAGTTGCAGCTCGAGAGCGACGAGGCAATCCAAGCCGACTAAAGACTGGGCCAAGAAAGTTGGGAATGTGACCATTGCTCCGTCGAGCTTCCGAAAGCCGAGAGTGTCCTTCTAGTCGAGAGCTCATGACTGGTCGCAAGTGGTGAGAGAATCCGTGTTCGCGGGTTCTTTTCGTCGTCCCGAGAAACTCGCTGGTGCATGCCACGTCTTCGATTGGAGCTTCGAGTGGACTGGACTCAGAATCAATGCTCGATCTTAGCAAAATAGTCTCGAAGGAACATAGATTGAAGAAGTGACTGGCTATATGCGTGCCTTAAAACTGATCCAGTTAACGCGTTCTCCAGAGAATTTGATGGGCCCCATGCACTTACGTGGCTCCATGTGTAGATCATTGAATGGGGATGGGTTATGTTGACCTGGAGGGGACGGGCCACCAAATATGTTCTCGAAAAGAAGATGGAGAAATCGATGGTCCCGTCCCACCATCACATCAGCTTGCGGAAAGGACAGGAAGAGGCACCGACTGAGCAATGAAATGATTCGTGAGGGGGAGCCCATCTCCTCGCTTTCCCTAAAAGTCTCTAAACGTATCACTTTTTCGAAACGCATTCGACGATCGACGATTTCAATCTTTAACCCATAAAGACCGACAATCACGGAACGTTGCAGAAAGTGTTGCTTTTGTCGAGTTGTTGAGTTTTGTTGAAGAGGTTTTTGCTTGTTCTCTTTCTGGTTAGGAGCACTGGGATTAAACCCCTAGTTTTCCTTATTTTCTACTTACCGTGTACCTTGTACAATTTGAATAAGATTTCATGATAATGGCCGTAAACAAACCATTGTAGCGTGGTAGTGACTAGGAATGGATTTGTTGCCATAAAATATTAATGAAGGAGCTTCATGGGCGGATCGTGTGAGGGGAGCATGAAAATGAGTCATGCAAAGCAATGGACAGGAGAGAGCTACATATGTCGGGATGGACATCCGGCTTGAGGTCCGTCACGTCGAGGACGGCCATTTATTGTGAGAAAGTCATTTGACTCTTTCAAGGAGTTGCAGCTCGAGAGCGACGAGGCAATCCAAGCCTGAGTCGAGACCGTGTCAAGAAAGTCGGTCATGTGACCATCGCTCCAACGAGCTTTCCCGAAGCCGAGAGGGTCGTTCTTGTCCGAGCTCTCGACTGGAGACAAGTGGTGAGAGAGTCCACGTTTGTGAGTTTTCTTCATCGTTCAGAGAAACTCGCCGATGCATTCATCTTGGATTGGAGCTTCGAGTGGACCGAACTCAGAATACTGCTCGATCTTAGCAAAGGGGTCTCGAAGGAACGCAGATTGAAGCGCGGCGAGTGGCTATGTGCGTGGCTTCCTGCAGAATTATAACAAAGGATAAGCAACTCCTTTCGTTAGGTCGAATGAAGAAGAAGATGCGTAAGAGAGAGAGAGAGATGTTTAGAAATTTTAGGAGACATGCAAGAATACCGAGCCGTTTCACATTGCTGGACTCAGCTGTGTAAGAAAAATTTCAAGTTTTCTCGAGTTTTCCCCTTAAAATCCTGAGGAGTTCTTCGAAAAATCCGACTAGATCCACTGACGCCAAGTCAATTATTGAATGGGGAGGGACTATGCTAATGTGAAGGGACCAGACTAGCTAATGTTTTCTCGCAAAGAAGATAGGAGAAATCGATGGCTGTGACGCGGTCCCGTCACATCAGCTTTGCAGAAAGAACCGGAGGAGGCGGCTACCAAGCGATGAAATGATCTGTCAGCCCATCCCCTCGCTTTCTCGGAAAGGATTCCACCATGATGACCGACAATCAAGGATAATTCTTGCCCAAGGACGGTGAGATACGTCTGCTAATTTCACTAAGCTACTTGTTGAAAATGAATATCAACCATCAGAAAAACGAATTTATGTTGAGGCTCCATTAATTTTGTGAAAAATATATAATTTTAAAAATATTTTTCTAAAAATAATCGCCTATTTTGATCGAAATAATTAATTGATAAATAATATTTTCATTATCGATGACAATTTATATGTAAAGATAAAAATATTTATCGTTTGCTTTTGTAAACAATATAAGTAATATTTTCGAAAAAATAGTCTCCAAACAATTCGTTATCCTCAAATTAGACATAGGCATAAAACTGATTTGGTTTGCACCTTTCTATATTGTAACACAGACCAAAAATGTAACATCCCAGAATCCCACTGTGTGATATATTGTCCCGCTTGGACACCTGGCCCTCACGGTTTTAAAACGCCCACAAAGTTAAAGGAACCCGCGCCTTATATAGGCGGCCTCACCCTCCCTAAGCAATGTGGGACAAGAGGGAGAGGAATCCCTTCCCTTTCCCTTGCGCGCGTCCGAGGACCGGAGGCGCGGACGCACCGCCACTCGGGTCGTCACATGTCACACCCCGATTCACAAGAAAAAGGGACATGACACGGCCGTCCTTTTACCAAAGAACGCAGCCTCAACGTAACCAAAAATTCAACCCGATATCAACATATATACATCCACATATATATTTTTGACAAAAAGGGACACTTGGTTACAATATCTGTATCGAGTATATCTATAATCCACAAAAAAATCAAAACACAAACCTTCTACAATGACTAACTTATAAACCTATTAACTATGCATAAGTCATACCAAAAGTTCCACCACAAAAGTCCTCCCCGAGCGAACGCTCACGCCTATTCGCGACTCACCGAAGAACCCGAAAAACAAGTAGATGAGAGGAGTGAGCTACCACGGCTCGATGAGTAACACATTTCTTCTAAGCGGATCGAGAAATCACTATGCACATTTTAAAACACAAACATAACTCACTTTATCATAATACCAAATCATAATTGAAATATCGAAAGCACCAATGGTCGAGTCCATTAGTCAATCTCGTAAAACATGCATCAATGGTCTATTCCATTGATTAATCTCATCAACTCATATCGATGGTCCACTCCATCGACCAAACTCAAATCATACGTCAATGGTTCACCCATTGACCAATTCATGCTCAAATGTCTAACCATGGTCACGCGTAACGCCCGTGACAAAACGACCAAGATTCCCCCATTGGCAAGGTCTCCACATATTATTAGCCGGTGGCTCGGCCCACAAGGATATCCTAGAATAGTATGCGCATACCCACACCCCTCAGGGTCCACAATGACATTGAGCACCAATCACCAATTACAATATCCAGTAATCCAACATCGAAAGAGAATCATACCACAACTTGAAATTTGATATATAACTATCAAAGCATTCTCCAAAACATTTCAAGATTCTTTCACAAAGAACTTCACAAATCATTTTTCAAACAACCATTCAAATCGAAGTCGAGAATATAGTTCCCTTCGAACCACAAAATTGCAGTAATAACTCGATCCTGTTTTATGCAACAAAATATGTTTTTTTATCAACTCATGAAATATATAATCCACCACGTTTCTCAAAACATGAGTTTAAAATACGAAGAAGAAATAGTGTCACTCACCTGGGAAGAGCCAAAAATCAACTACGACGCTCACACGAACCGACGCATTCGGATTCCTAACAATTAACGGAAAAAAAAAATCAAAAAGCCGAGTAAAAATAATATTCTTATAACGGCTCGCCTATACTAGGCCTATTAGTCGATAAACGACACCTACGCGCCCCAAAAGTTCACAATTTAGCATAAACCCATCATTTTCAGCTAAGCGCGGCCCATGCGCCAACTTCGTCACGCCATAACTTCCTCCACAAAATTCCGTTTCAAGCCGTCTTATAGTCTTTAGAAAGCTCTCTTAACGTACAACAACAACCTCAACTCAGCCACCCCAAAACAGTACCGGAAGTAACAAAAAAAAGAGACTCGAAGCCACTGTTCGCTACAGTACCAGATTGCGCCTCCAACTTAAAAATTCCGTTCCGAACAAACCGCAAGCTCAAATCATGATCCGAAAGATGCTATAGCTTCACAACATCCCAAAGTACCATTTCTAAAAAAATTACGGCTTAACGACTCAAAAATTGGGCTCCGCCACACAAATACCCAAGAAATCCGAATTTTGAGCCCTAATTGCGGCAATTGCTTCAAACAAGTGATTAAAGGCTTCAATTTCTTACCGGCTTTGCAAAACACACTTGAGTCGGCTTGATGACGCATCCGGACCACAAGCGCGCCGAAATTTTTCCCTTTTCTCTTTTTCCTTTCTCTTCTTTCTCTCCTCCTCTGTTTCGCGTTTCCCCTGTTTCTGCCCGCTGCTCTTCTCTTTCTCTCCCTCTTTCTCTCTTTTTAAACTCAGCCGAAGGTTCCACGGTTGTCTTCAGCCTCCCTTTTTTGACTTTTCAACCCTTTCTTTTTCTCTTCTTGTATTTTATTTTCTTACTTTAAAGCCCATATATTACATTCTCCCCTCCTTAAAAATTTCGTCCTCGAAATTTACAAGTACGTCAATTATGAAACAAGTGAGGGTATTTACGCCTTGCCTCTTCCTCGAGTTCCCAAGTGGCCTCTCTCTCCGTATGATTTTGCCATTGGATCTTCACATAAGGAATAGTGCGTCGTCGCAACACTTGATCCTTTTTATCGATAATACGAATGGGCTGCTCTTCGTACGTTAAGTTTTCTCTCAACTTCAATGGTGTAAAATCGAATACGTGATCAGGATTGGGCACATATTTCCGTAATAAAGATACATGAAATTGCCATATCAAGGAGTCTCGAGGTGGCGGCTGCAATGGCAAAGAGCCCTGCTGTGAATGAGAATGAACAGATTACAACAAATTCCTTGTGAATGCATACAAACGAGGTGTCCACCAAAGCCTACTAAATCTTGGAGGAGTCATGCTCATCATATTTAGTGTTTTTGCTTTGGCAATATGGTACAACACGAAATTGATGCTAGACAAGAGATATAACAGAAACGCAGTGACTGATGTGATCATGGCAACATTGATTGGTTCCATGTCTCTTAGGCAGGCTTCTTCATGCATTAGTGCATTTGCTATTGGTTGAGCTGCTGTATAGAAGATGTCCGAGACCATCCGTGGGAAGCCGAAGATCGATTCTTTTGACACTAAGGGAAAGAAACTAGATGAATTCAAAGAGATATTGAGTTGGCGAATGTTTGTTTCGGTTACGTAGCCAAGCCCAATGAGCAAACATTCAATGGGTTCTCTCTTAGCATCCCGAGTGGTACAATTGCCACTCTAGTGGAACAAGGTGGAAGTAGGATGTCCATAGTGATCAGTTTGTTAGAGAGATTCTACGACCCCCAAGCCAGTGAAGTACTTAACAATTGTATTAACTTTAAACGGTTTCAGCTTAAAAGGATCAAGAGCAAACTCTGGCTTGTTAATTAGAAGCCCGTGTTATTCGTGTGCAGCATCAAGGACAATATTGTATATGGAAATGGAGGCACCATATTTGAGATCAAAGCTACTGTAGAACTTGCAAATGGCATGCCTATAGATAAGGTTAGTTGCTACCCTGTCATAGATTTTCTATGTAAGGAAAAGGAATAAAGAAGTGAGGGAGATGCTGCAGAAAATGGTATCAGAGCCGACTCCCGACAGCGTGTGGGGCCACAGCGAGGACGCTGTGCTCCCAAGGGGGGGAGAGTGTGACGACCCGAGTGGCGGTGCGTCCGCGCCTCCGGTCCTCGGACGCGCGCAAGGGAAAGGGAAGGGATTCCTCTCCCTCTTGTCCCACATTGCTTAGGGAGGGGTCATGGGCCTTGTATATAAGGCTTGGGTTCCTTTAACTTGTGAGACGCGTTTTAAAACCGTGAGGACTCAGTGTCCAAAGCGGACAATATCACACAAGTGGGACCCGGGATGTTACAAAAAATATTTCCCAAGTTCAAATTTTTGCACCAACATTTCATGAACAATCATGGCTATCATCATATATGTGTGCGGTGTGATGATAGCGTATTGTCAAATAATGGAGAAAATAACAATTTAATTCATCAGCTCTTTTTTTTTTTTTTTTGATGACCCAGGAAACCCGCGCACCGTACCAACACGAACAGCTCGACAGGCCTAGAGTAACGAGGGATAAACCCTGAGGCGACGCTAGCGGAAGACCCACCACCCAACGTCGCACTTAAGATCCCGTGTAGCCAGCGGGATTCGAACTCCTCTCCTCCTCGCAAAGGATCATAGGAGCTTTATCCAACTGGGTCACCGCAAGCGGTGGTTTCATCAGCTCTTTTTTCATCTCTCAAGAAGTGGACATTTTTAAATAGTATTTTATAATTATTTTTGTTCTTTTCTTTTCTTTTCTTTATTATTATTTTCTTTCCTAGTTTCCTTTCATTTTGCTGGTGAGGGCCAACAAGGCCTTGTCAGGGCTGCCTTGCCTAGAGCTAGTGGGGCCGTAAGCATGGCAACCCTTGGCCCTCGCCTAAATGAAGGAAAATACGAGGAAATTAAAAAAAAATTATAAAAAATGTTGAAAATTATTAAAGTATTATTAAAAAAAATCCATGACAACGCTAACTATGTTACCTAAAATGGACGGGCTGTAATACATAAAATGGATGGTATCCACATCAGTGATTTCCAGCTTAAATTAATTGGATGAACTAAATTAATATAAATGTAAAAATGTTTATGACTAAATTAATTCAATCAAAATTGATCTAATAGATAAGTTTATGACTAAATTGATATAAATACAATATATCCACTACTTTTTTTTGTACTTTTCCTATTATAAAACTGAGTCGGCAACCGGAAAAGCTTATGTGGATTAAATGAATAGAAAAGATTTAAAGGAAATTAATAAAATAATAGGCAAGCTAGGAAAACAAAACCTAAACGATAAAGAAATCATAGCCACGTCAATATTGACGAGACCACTCGCCACAAACCCAAGATGCCTCCTGAAGCTTAATCGTCCAGGGTTGCGAGATGTCAAATCTCGAGCGGTCATGGCCACAAGCACGAGCTCTACCGTCATAGCGGTCATGGCGGCAGTGGCTTTGAACTCGAGATTTGGCAGCTGTGGCTGAGCTTGAGACGGGTATGGCTCCCATGAGCTTGAACTTCACTACCACGGTGGCCATGAAACTTCAGATCGAGCGTCCATGGCCACAATACTCTCGATCCAGTAGCCAAGCTTGGGCGACTGTGAGTCCTTGACTACGAGCTTGAGGTCACAAACAAAAGAGATTGAGCTTGCGCGAGGGCCGGCTAGGGGTTTCGAAGTCAACAATGTCTTAGACAAGCAAAGAGGAAGAAGAAAGCCATTGACTTTAACCAAAAAATTTTGTGTTTCTGCAGATAAGAGATAACATTCTAAAAAATGAAAGAAAAAAAATTCTATATGTGCACTCCAGGTCACCTTTTCTAAAGTTCACAACACCAATTTTAAACCACGTCAAGTCCGAATCGGCGATTTTCAATGACTTCAAGCCAATATCAGCATTGATCCATTGTCAGAACGGCACAAAAACAATCGGTGATACATTTTAAATGTGTAAGGACCATTTTGAATGAGAAAAGAGACTAGACAAATGGTTTTGATGAAGCAAAATTAGAGAGAATGCTGGGAAACGAAGAAAGTATCTCATATAGAACGATGGAGCAGATCTGGAGGGGTTGTAGGTAGACTTTGACTTTCTTGGCGGTGCCTTGAGGGAACTTCAGGGTACGTGCTTCAGTTGCTCCTCTCCCCTTTCGTCAAACGCTAGAATCAGTAGTGGTAGGTTCGTGCTCTCTCACTTACTCTTCCCAAATCACAAGAATCCCTCACCGGCAATTCAAATGAGAGAGAAGAAGAAGAAGAAAAAACAATGAAACCACTGTGGATTCTAAATCAAAAACAAGCAATCATCCATGCCACCTCATCCACCGTACTCAGGAGTGGGTAATTTTTTGTCGTATGGAGAAGACAATTATCGGAAAACTTTCACGAGATATAAAGAAGCCCCTTAAGGGATAAGGAAAACAATGAAGTGCATCGTCGAAAAGGGCGAGTTACTATCGGTCCCTCTAGAAATTATAGAAGAAAATCTGATCCGGCCTCAAGCTGGGTGACTTGGCTTAGAAGACCGATCCTCGTCGAGAGGGATGGTCGTGTACGTGACTTGCCACCAAAGAAAAAGAAAATGAAGAGGGTGGGGGCGACACCGACCGCCCGTACACGTCCGATCATGGCCATGATTGGCCTAACCGATCGTTGTCACAATCTTCATTCCCATGCCAACGCCGAAGAGCAGTGGATTGTAAGCGAAAGCCTAGCTCTCTCATCTTTCCCTAAACCTTGTACCCGTGATGCAGATCTACTCAGCTTTCTTCCCGATTAATTATATCTTGATTCAAACCGGTTTTCGCACGTCTCCTCTGGTCAAACTAAGGCTACACTGCCCTCGCCAAGGCCATGAGAATCTCTCGAATCGAGGCCCCGTTTCCCATCAACTCTACATCAACACTTCTAATATCGAAGAAATACTTCAAGCATCAGACATAAGGATTAGCAAAAAGAACCACTCGACCGAATCAAACCAGCCGGTTCTAAGTGATTTCCAGAGGAATCGATCTGGTTCCCGATTCTAATATTTTGAAACCTTGGAATCAATTTTATTTCGGTTTGATTCCAGTTCCATAAATGAAACCTCCCACTCGAACTAATCTGATTTAAAAAAGAAAAATTCTTACAAATACGTGAAAACTAATAAACCCTAATTTATGTTCTGCTATTTTACGTTTTGTTAAAATAGCTTCTTATTATTGATTTAGAATATGGTCCCCAACATCGAGAGCTATCGACGATATCAAATTCACTTCACTGCCTCAGTGATGAAGTTTACCTATAGCGGAAGGAGACGGTACATCCTCACATCGCGTAAGCTTTCCAAGTATCGCCTTTTGGTGTCTAAAGGCAAGAAAAGAAAGAGACAGAAGTCCAGCGACAGCAATAGTTATAAAAACAAGGAGCAATGACAAATTAACAGGCAAATAGAGAGAGAGAGAGGGGTGTGCTCATTTTATGAGAATAATAATTGGAAGTTTATGTTTGAATGTAGAGCGGGATAATATAACGATAGATAAAAAAAAAAAAAAAAATGCATATGTTCAATTCGCTCATTCGAAAATCGATCAGGTCTAATTAGATTTGTTAAATGTTAATTATAGGCAAAGAACCGATCCGATTAAACATGAAATATCTCAAAATTTCTAGTGCAAATTTGATCGGAATACATACGATAGGACAAGAAGCTCTCGATGCATCAACGTCGTCACCACTTGAGTTTCTTTTTTTTCTCGAGCACCACTCGAGTTAAAGTCAAATTATATATATATTAAATTTTGTTACTTTCTTGTTTCTCCTCCCTTCACAAGATGCGTCGGGGATTACGCAGGACCGCGAGCGGCCCGAGTTCAGTGCAAGACCGGCCCAAAATGCCGAGTCAGAGGAGCGGCAGCGTCCATTTGTCCGTACGTGGGAGAGAGGCCGGAGAGAAGAGGTGCGAATGGTAATGTTTCTGTTTTTTTTTTTTGTTAGGGAAACGAAAAAAAAAAAAAGTGTTTATGTTTCGAACAATTTTGAACAAAAGAACGCGTTTGGTAACGTTTGTTAGGGAATAAAAAATGAATAGAAACACGTTTAAAATTTTATTCTTTTTTTTATTTCTTTTAATTTTTTAAACATTTTTATTTTTTTTTCTTTTTTTTTTTTTTTTTTCTTTTTTCAGCTTGGTCCCCGACGTGGCCAACGGGCCCAGCGGCCTCGCCTAATCACGGCAAGGCTCGCCGGCCCCCTGCGAGGCCGAGCATCACCGTGGTTGGGCGAGGCTCGGCCTCGCCGGATCCGGGCGGGCCGAGCTCGCCCGGCCAAGGTGAGGCTCGGCCTCGCCGTGCCGACGCGCTCGGCCTCGCCGGGGCCGGCGACGCTCCGCGAGGTCGCCGACCTCGAGGGCGTCGCACCCGCCATGGCCGAGACCGGCGACCGGCGAAAAAAAATGAAAAAAAAAAAGAGAAGAAGAAGAGAAAAATATTTCTTCATTTTTGTTTCCAAGAGAAAAAATCTTCATTTCTTTTTTTTTTTGTTTTAAAAAAAAACAACAAAACGCAACCAAACGCGTTTGTTGTTTTTTTTTGTTCCCGAGAACAAAATCTGTATAGAAGTGTTTCAGAAACGTTTCTCCATGCACGCCCAAGACGACCTGAAAAATCAGGCGCGCGGGGGCCGCATCTCGGCGGAGGACCACACGTGTCGCGATCTGAGGGCGAGCCCTCACCTTGCTCTGCTGGGGCCGACTGTACCGTAGCGAGATGCGCCCTTCTCGGGAGGTAATTGACCACGAGGGAAGCGGAGCGGAGCGAGCGATCGGCGAGGAGACACGTGGCGGGCCCGCGCGCGTACGATCTGACGAGCGGGGGCCCCACCCTCGCGCCAGCTCGCTTCAACTTTCGGGGTCCCCACCGCCGAATATTTAATTCACTGTTTTATTCGGGGCGTGGGGCCCGCGGGGCTGTAATTCACGGGAAAAAAATCATCAGCCGATCGGGATGCACCGGTGCCGCATGCGTCGGGGCGTCGAAAAACTGAGACGGATAGCGGCAAAAGGAAATTGCAACTTATTACGTGTGGCGTAAAAATCTATGTATTCGTAAAATTTAATCAATCGGTTTAAGATGGCGAACGAAAATCGGTAAAAAGGACAAAGTAACGTACACAACAGGTGTCCGATATAAATTGGTCAGGCTACATGAGGATCGCTTTAGATCGGAGAAACCGGTAAAAATCAATCACATGCGTGTGGGTATGGACCCGGAGCACTGAAAGCAGGACGATTGAGAAGTTGGAGTACACTGATTTTGCAGCCTATCTTTTACTTTTTATTTTTGGCACCAATCACCTAACACGCGTTTCCTACTACCAATGCCCATTATAACCCCCCGCAAACTTTTTTGTTCTGTCAACCCTTCTTCTTCTTTCTTTTCTTTTTTTTTTTTTTTCCCTTTTGTCCCCGATATGTTTTCACAAGGGTTATATTTACCATCGGTCAGACCCGGTCCCCAGTGTAGTAGGGTGCCCGGGCCTACCGTGACTGTTTGGTTCAAGGGATTTTGAGTCTTTAAAATGTCTTAAGAAAAATTTGAGGCGTTGGTCAAATGCTGACTTTGTCATAGCTGTAAGTCCATGAAACCCGCCATAGACTTTCGACAATTTCGGAATACTGAATTAAAAGTTAATGAATTTTATTTTAAAATTGCCTCCACCTATATTTCACTATTCTAGTCTTGCCCTCGCACTGTTCATCTTTCACTTGGGAGATGGACGAATGCTGGCTTCACTTGGAGGAACTCTAGCGAGGGATCGCCCAACACCGGCGTCTTAATTTCTGGGGTCGCTAATTTGCTTGCTTGAGGTCATGTGACCTTGGCATCTCCTCGAGTTGCACAACCTCAATGGCCTTCGCCTAGAGTTTCATCGGCGTCAAAGCACTATATTTAGGAAACTCAAATCATCAAAACCCCAGATCTACAAAGGTTGTCGGGCAACCTTGATGTTGCCTTGACTGAGGTTGTATGACCCCAACAGCTTGTTGCCCGGGGTTTGCTCAACCTCAACAGCCCTTGCCACAACGATGGGCTTCCCCAAGTTTTGCTGCAATAGTCAGGCTTTGCCAAGCTATGTCAAGCTCTACTGTGATGGTTGAGACTTGCGTGGTTGAGCTTGTAGCCAATCATCGAGTTTTGTTGCATAAAGGGGTATGCAAAAGAATTGGAAACAATCCGGACCGCTCGAAATTGGATCGAACCAAACTAGAATTGGCAGTTCCCAAAAGAGCCGATCCGATTCTTGATTCCAATTTATTGATGCTGAGTACCGATCCGATTTCTAATTCAAGGTGTAGAAACACTCATTTGTCCACTTGGACCAAACTAGTAATATATAAATGTATATTTAAATTTTAAGAAAATTTTCCGACCAAAAAACAAAAGAAAATTGAAAACCCTAAAACCTCTAATTTGGATCTCAATATCAATTAGTTGAGTGTTCATCTAATCTCACTTTCATCTCGTCTGAGTCGCCCCTCTATCTCTCACTCGAGACCTCTGCTTTCAAGCTTAACACTAATCGACTCATATCATTGATTGTTAATTTTTAATATGAGTTTAATTTTTTTACTGATATTGCAACTAATAATACCAAAGTTTTTTTTATTTTTTGCTTTACTTTGGCTTGCTAGAAATTGTCGCTCTAAGTACATGAAATTTGGTGAGATTGGTTCCATGGACCTATCACTAGACCGGACCGAACTAGTAGTCTTGTTCTCGGGTAGATCCATGGAATTATCGGGTGATTCCCGGTTCCAATTCTTCGCAACTGATCCTTAATGAACAGTTCTCAATTCTAGGGTGGGAATTGTCCACCTAAACCATGCTTACCTCTAGTTGCATAAGGGTAGTCAAGCATAGGTAATAGTTGATGGCCACTGGTTGATGATTGCCTAGCTGATGAACTACACTTACCTGCCCTCTCTCCCTCTAGTCGTCTACTTACCTCCCTCTCCTTTTCTT
Source organism: Eucalyptus decipiens (assembly GCA_014182575.1). Classification (NCBI taxonomy): domain Eukaryota; kingdom Viridiplantae; phylum Streptophyta; class Magnoliopsida; order Myrtales; family Myrtaceae; genus Eucalyptus; species Eucalyptus decipiens. Next base: position 30,956,439 of record CM024609.1, on the reverse strand, counting down.
TTAATTTCAAAGTTACTTCAAAACAAATTCACTAAAACAACTGAGTCAAATGCTATTTGCTTTTCTCATATAAACCTTCATTTAAAGATCCTTGGCAAATGGCTTTACATCCCCCGACCAAATGCAACCATACATATGAAGCGCCGTGAGGAGCCAAGATAAGTAGTTTTCTCCTTGTCATTAGATTACTTAATATTTCTTCTTAGATTCGATACCAAAATACAATGTAGGTGGTGTTTTGTACTATGATGATATAGATAACAACACAAATGTCGTCTCTAAAATTTAAATTGGTTCAATGTGGTCCATCAACTATTTGTTAATATTTATCAAAAGTTCATGGATTAAATTGAATATTAAATCAAATTTCATGGAATAAAATAAAAGTTCGAAGATCACATTACACATTAAAACAAAGTTAGAGTATCATTTACGTTATATTCCCATTGATAATAAGAATGGAATTCAGATTATTTTTTTGGCCCAAAAGAATGGGTGTAAGTTTATATAGAAATGTAAACAGGGATTTGTAATAAGGTTGCTATTGATGGGGAAAAAAAAGAAAAAAAGAATGGGCTGTGCTTTTCCAAGGGGGTGAGCAGGAGGGCATGTTGGTAATTTGGACTTCCTGGGTCATGATATCGGCAATTTTTAACCTAACCAGCACTTAGAGTAGAGCCCCCCACCAATGATAGAGCGTCGCCAGTTTCATGTCCAATGCTCATAAAATCTCCCTTTCTTCGCATGGAAAGGATCAACGTCTCTTTTTAACGTTCCCCAAATTTAAATTTGTTAAAAAAAGACAAAAAAAAATTCTATTTTTATTACAGGCATTTTCCATCTCCTTCTTTTATAGAAAGAAAAGCTTCGAACTCCGACCAACAATTTCAAAAGAGTTCCTTTCCGGTCCCCATTAATTTCTTCTCTCCCTTCTCTTATCATTTCTTTATATGGAGACGGAAAAAGGAACCCAAAAAAATCAGATTTTTCCTAATGCCTAAACCGGCAATAAATTTGAAATATAATTTTTTTTCCTTGTCACTTGTGCGGCGAATAAACAACGGGAAAAACTGTTTTTCCTGGATCTTTCCCATTTCCCTTCGGTTTTTTTTTTTTCCTCTTGCGCGTTCCCTTTTTTTTTTTTTTTCAAAATTTCCGTCCTCTCAAAAACCTGAAGAAAAAGGGAGGAAAGAATTGAAAAAAAAAAAAAAAATCATTATTTTTCTTCTTTCAACATGTTGAATTAGCTGAGAGAGAGAGAGAGAGAAAAGGAGAGAGAGAGAGAGCTTCCTTCAAGGTCCATCCATGGCTATTTTATCCCTTTGATCTCCTCTGCAACACCCACCCCTCCATCATCATCTCCTCGCCTCGCATGACACCCTCTTTGCATCATCCTCGCCGATTTCTCCAACCCTCCTCACCAATCCCGGGAGACCGTTTCATGGTTTCGGACATGTGGGTTTGATTCTTCCTCCGTCTTCCTCGTTGACAAGGTCGGGTTTTTCGTCGCTCGCTCTGTCCAAATCGACGCAACCCACGTCACCCCTCACCATCTCCCTCTCCCTCTCCTTCCTTTCGCTTCCCGTCTTTCCCTTCCTACCCATTTGCCGTTTCTTGATCCGGGTCCCCGCGAATCGATAGAAAGTATTCAAGAAATGTACGGGACGCAGAGCAAGAGGGACCTGGCCCTGGAATTCCAGTCCCAAATCCCAATCTTGCGGCCGAGCATCCACTCGAGGAGGGCCAATCTGACCGTCAAGTTCCAAGACCTCTATGGGTTCACCGTGGAAGGTAATGTGGACGACGTGAATGTCTTGAACGAGGTGAGGGAGAAGGTCCGGGAGCAAGGCCGCGTGTGGTGGGCGCTCGAGGCGAGCAAAGGCGCGAATTGGTACTTGCAGCCGGAGGTCTCGAACGGGATTGTGCTCAAGTCGTCCCTCAAGATATCGGCCCTGGCCAATGCGATCACGTTGAAGAAGCTGATCAGGAAGGGGATCCCTCCGGTGCTGCGGCCCAAGGTCTGGTTCTCTCTTTCCGGGGCCGCGAAGAAGAAGTCCACTGTGCCGGAGAGTTACTACAACGATCTGAGCAAGGCTGTGGAGGGCAAGGTCACGGCTGCCACGAGACAGATTGATCATGTGAGTGAGAAAGTTTGGATTTTGAATGGGCCCGTGAAATTGTCTGTGCAGATTTCGGTTGGATTTGGTTTCGACGGATCGCCTTTGAGAAATTTAATTTGTGCGGCAGATGGAATTGCATTTCTGAATTACTTTCTCCTTTGTGAGGAGTGGCATGCTAACCATGCCTATAGAAATGGTTAAATTTGAAAGAGAAAGATCGCTGTATGTCTAAATATATGTCCTTTTGCCTGTAAAAGAATTGCTATGTGATTGCTTTCATTCTCCATCTAGATTTGGTTAATTAGGTGACATCTTCAATTTCTAATTTGCTTTAGTTTATTCTTATAGAAGTCTTTCGATACCGGAATCTGGCATTTACCAGAAATAAGAGAATTTTGATCTGATTAATGAGACTACTGATCTTCATTGGGATACGATGGAATTGCTGGATTGATAGTCAGAGTCTAGTGTCAATTTAGATCACCCGGATTAGTAAAAGAGGATACCTAAGATAAGGCATAAGTTTGGTGTTCTGCTTCTAGAGTCATTTAATGGATGATGAAGGATGTCCACATGAGAAATAGTCCTCTTTCCCTTCTTCTGCTGCTGCATTTTGTTGGTTCTTTCATGTTCTAGAATTTACACGTTCACTTGTTCATTTGAACAGGAATTTTCTTGATGTGTAGTTAGCTGTGTGTAGAGGAAAATGCACCTTGACAGTTTGAATTCTTCTAGTTTTCTCATGCTCGAAATCAAAACTTCATCACAAGAAAAAGAAATCTTTCTATTATTGTTTGCAATTTCGGTTGGAAATTAGTCCATATGCTTATGCGTGCAGGATCTACCACGAACCTTCCCTGGTCACTCATGGTTGGACACTCCGGAGGGTCATGCTGCTCTACGACGTGTCCTAGTCGGATATTCTTTCCGTGATTCTGATGTTGGTTACTGTCAGGTCTGTCCTTGGTCTAATTCTTTGGATTCCGTCTCTGCTCATAAGAATTATCTCCATGGATTTGAATATAGTCTTTTTGGTGAAATACGCCCCATTATATGTTTTTCCTAAGTCAAGGAGTAATTACTTCATTCATGGCTGTTGTTTTTGCTTCAACAGATGTTTCCTTTTTCTGTTTATCCTGTTTTGTGTTCTGGATCTCTCCCCTTTTAGGACTTATCTCCCATAATTTATACCAAACTTTTTGGTTGACTTGCCAAAATGTGAAAAAAAGGGGGGAAAAGATGTTATACATCATACTGTACTCATTCAAATCTAAAGCTTATGTTCAAACTAACTATTCCCACTGTTACTAAGTATCTATATGCCCATAATAGTCTTATTTTGTTCTTTGCAGACTAACTTCAATTAATGGATTTCCACTTTGTTGTGTCTTTAGATATTATAGCACAGTAAAGTAGCCTTATGATCCCAGTAACTCTCTTGCAGGGTCTAAACTATGTTGCAGCATTATTGTTGCTTGTGATGAAAACAGAAGAAGATGCATTTTGGATGCTCGCTGTTTTACTAGAAAACGTCTTGGTTAATGACTGCTACACCACTAATTTATCTGGATGTCATGTTGAACAAAGGGTTTTTAAAGACTTACTGACCAAAAAGTGCCCAAGGTAATTTTATTGACTTTTTCACACAGTCGCATTTGGTTAGATTGGTTTCTGTTTGATAACAAAACAAGAAATGTGCAGGATAGCTGCTCATTTGGAAGCATTGGAGTTTGATGTATCTCTTGTTGCCACAGAGTGGTTTCTGTGCCTCTTCTCTAAAAGCCTGCCTTCAGAGGTTGGAGCAACTATGCTCTTCCTCTCCTTTGCAAGGAACCCCCTTAAACATAACATCACCAATTAAATACCTGACACTTCTTTCGTTGTTTTTTTTAATTTTCAGACAACTCTCAGAGTGTGGGATATTCTTTTCTATGAGGGGGCTAAGGTTTTATTTCACGTAGCTCTGGCCATCTTCAAGGTCTGCATATTTCTAAGTTGTGCATCTGCTTCTCTTAGCGGAATTAATTCTGAATGACTTTTTGACTCCTGATTATGCATGCAGATGAAGGAGGATGAGCTGCTTCTAACCCATCATGTAGGTGATGTAATTAACGTATTGCAGAGAACAACTCACCACCTCTTTGACCCTGATGACCTATTGACAGTAAGTTATTCCTCTTTCTTGTCACTTTTTTTTGTCTCGTGAGATTAAATGTTCTGCGTCTATGAAAATTGAGTGAAGATTAGTAGGTCCAATGTCCAAGTTGTTCACTTGTTTGTTGTTGAGTCAGCTCTTGTCACATTGATCTTTGTTCAACCATTTAGATTGTCCAAGCATCTGAAATACTGATTATATCGAGCATTGCTAAATTCAATTCGACCACAGTTTTGATCAAGCAAAATGAGAAATAAACAGTGTCAACTTCCCGGAGTTTCTCTCACGGTTCCCAGTACTCTGGTTCCACTCAAATCTCATATGCCATTAAACGCTCTTGTACTCTTGTATCACTCGTTTGTTGTTGAGTGGTCTTTCGTCCCTGTTATCTTTGTGTGACCATTTAGATTGTCCCAGCATCTACGACACCAATCATACTAAGCGTCAACAAAATTCGATCCGGATCCGCCACCACACTACTGTGCATTAAACATTGTTGAGTCCCCCAAGTTCATGTCACGGCTCCCAGCACTCTTTCTATCACTTGATTCTGGTATGCCATTCAAACGAGTTTCATGGGCTTAGCATTGGAAATGAATCTGTTGGCTTGCAGGTTGCATTTGATAAAATCGGTTCAATGACCACCACCACTCTGTCGAAGCAAAGGAAGAAGCAGGAGCCAGCAGTGATGGCAGAGCTTGACCAGAGACTGAGAAGATTAAATTCGCTTAAAGTGGAGGACAAGTAAAATTATCAGAAATAGGTTGATCGGCCTGTATTATAAGATGCAATACTACCGGTGGCTGCTCACCCACCGAATGCAAATTCTTAAAATTTGTGGTTGTAACCTTGATCTTCTGAGACCAAGAAGAGCAGGAAGAGAGAAGGCAAGGCTCTGTTGTAGATCTAGGTAGCGACTGAGAGGAAGTGTAAATTTTGGAATGTCAAGGACCAACTTGTTGGATGACATTGCAAATCCTGTTACTAAGAAAAAGGGTAGCTTTGCCCTGTAAATCTGGTTCTTAATTCGGATGTTCTGTAATCACAACCAAAAATTTATCCTTTTGTACCCAAGTTTATTCTGACCAGTGACCATGAACAGAAATGAGGCTCCCTGCGCTCTAAATACAGGGGAAAATTTGTAAGGCTTGTGTCATTAAATAGAGTAATTTGTGTGTGGCAGTCCCTCCATTTATCATTTTTAATGATTTCATTTCTGCCTAAAATTAGATTGACTCACAAATTGTTTTATTGTTCAACCGGACATTACTTGTATATTGTCGAAGTTACTAACATATTAAGAATATGGTGCTTACTAATTATTGAAAGTTACTTATCCTAGATGGAATAAGGTTACTAACTATCGCATAAAGATTTCACCAATTAAAAAAAACGACATATTACTAGTTAATTTGTGATTAAAACTAAATGAAGAAGTTACAATTATTTGTGGCTTATAACTTATTCTATCTCATTCAAAATTACCAGGATATCGCTTGTTTTTGTCATTTTGATATTTACCTTTTCCATTAATGATATCACTAAATCTCGAGAAGTCATTTCTCTTATTAATCATGTCCAGATGATTACATTTTCAAATCTATATAAACTATGGGAAAAAGTGCATAATTATGGAGTTACTAATTACATAACATTTTTTCAAAAGAAAAGTCCCTAGTAAAGATTTTTTTTTTTTTGCAAATTTTTTCTCCACAAGAGAAGCGTATTTTTATATAAAAAAATTAAAATAATTTCCGATGTAATTAGAACTTAAAACCTTTTCATTTTTTGCCTTCAATTTTCAACACGTCATGGCATAGTATATTCAATAATTAATAACGTCGCTGTGAAGATATCAACGGCTAATTAGACATAAAAAAAAAAAAAAACAGACATTATCATTGCTACAAGCACCATTTTATTAAGTGAGCCCTGAAACTTCGTTCTGTCCACGTTTCCACTGAGACATTGGATAAGTGAGCTTCCAAACTTCGTCCTCACCACGTTTGTACTGAATCCGATCGTGCGATAAATCAAAGAAATTGGATTGCAAACTGCAAGGACGGCAACACAAATAAGTACGGAGGAGAGACCGGTAAAGGAGAGAGATGTTGGAGAAAGAAAAGTTGGAGAAAGAAAAGCGGTTCCTCCTGCCACTCTAATATATCCATACGTCGCTATTTCACTCATTAAACACACAAATGAAAGTAATGTTCACTAAGTGGACTTTAATTAGCCAAGTCGTCTTTTAAGGACGGGACGATGGACAAGTCACCATCAGAAGAAGAGGATAAAAAGACGAGAAAAAGAGTTATGCTGCCACTGAGGATCCAAAATGCATGCCGTTCAAGTATCTTTTATCTAAAGAGAAACTGAGGCAGATATTCACTGGATGAAGGCGGTCCGTGACCAAATGGCTGCGAGGCAGATTGCTGGTTAGGTAAAGTAATACCCTCCTGGATGCAGAGAACCACGAGAATTTGGTTGCTGGTTCCAAAGGCTGTGTTGCCATTGCTGCGAGGCAGATTGCTGGTTAGGTAAAGTAATACCTCCTAGATGCAGAGAACCATGAGAATTTGGCTGCTGGTTCCAATGGCTGAGTTGCGGTTGCCTTCCTGGAACTTCAAAAGTCCTGCGATGCTCAGGCTGCATGGGAACATGTCCATAATCATTTGGTTGGAAATTCCAAAATCCTCCTTGTGGTTGTACCATCGGAGTCCCGAACGCTCTGAGTGATTCATGTTGCAGAGTACTCTTAAAATTTGCAATGGACAGGGAGTTGCTAGCTCCATTGACAGCATCATCATCTGGAAAATCATCGAATATGCTGGACAAATCGATATTGGCATTCACTGCGGAGGAGTAATCCTGATAGCAATCATAATTTTCTTCCATCAGATAGTTTGAGATGGCTGCTCCAGCATTTGTTTCTTCCTGTCTAATATATTCTTGTTTGGAAATGTGGCCACGCTCTTCAGCTATTGTCTTGTGCATGGGAGTCCAATCACGGCGACTCCAAAGGTACAGAGGTGGAGACATTTGATTCCAATCCTCCAGCCGTTTGTTGTGCACATCAATGGATCCCGGAAGGTAAAACGACTGAAGAGAAGATTATAAGACTGTTCAGATGATCTCTATTCACAAAGATATATAATGTTCATCCGAAAAAAGGAAAAGAGAAGATTGTGACCATAAGCCACTGCATTAAATTGTTTTCATATGCGGTGCAATGCAAATGGTTCTTTTAATTAAAGGAGTGTTTTTGCACATGTGCCCTCAGCTTACAGGCCAAACCAATATAACCCTCCCTGCCTCTTATACCTTCAAAATCCCGATTGTACTTTTCCTTCACTCTTGGACAAAAAGTGCAAGTTGAATGAGAAAAGAGATGTATCTTAGTTCCTAGTGTTCCAACTTCAGCGACTTTTGACAAATGATCATTAACATAAACCATGTTATAGAAATTGCACTTCTATCAACCAAAACATGTGTCATTTCTTGATCAATACCGACGATCATTTTTTCACAAATGATCTTGAACATAAACTATGTTATGGAAAATGCATGGTAGCTACAGGCAAAAATAATATCAAGAAACAAAACATTATTTGGAGGTACTTTAGTGCATGTATATTTTTGGGGAGCTTGAAGGAGGAGGAAGAGAAAGGATGAATAGGAAGAGGAGGAAGTGACAACAAAAAGGATGATGGCGATGACGAAGTGAACGAACATAGGAGAGGTGGGATTCACCCTGAATAAACCTAATTTTATCTCAGAGCATTCAGAATCTTCAAATAAACAAATTACCTCCTCACTCTTTTGAATGAAATTCAGGAATCAGTTCCAATAGCTTTAGTTATATCAAAGGGATGTGCCATGGATTATCCTGACATACCTTTCCCGATAGCAGCTCACAGTCCTCCCAAAGCAAATCATATGGATCAGCTCCAATATCGAGTCTATCATGAACGAAAGTCAAAGGTACTTCAGTACAGTTCAACAAACTGCGAAAACACTAAGGAACTACAAGTCCTCACCTTTTGGTTTCTCGTGGGACTATAAGAATGAGGAGCTTAGGCTTGAATGTGAGAGCTTTGTTGATGAACTTATTCGCCAGAGATGCATTGACACCAAAAGGAGGATTAAGGCCCATAATCTGTTCCACAAAATACATGATGGGGCAAAGAAATGAAGCTCCATTACATTTTAAAACATGATTTTGATTGAAGACCAACTATTAATTGCCTCACCAATTGAGACCCATCTGGTAATTCATCTACATTGACAGACATCCAATCTCTCTTCTCAAATTGAAAAGTATTCTGCACCAAAAACAAAAACTTGTATCTCAGCAATATTGTCATGACAAGAAACAATAGAAGACAAACGATCAATCAGCTAGGAACAGACTACGTCACAGAGGAGAATGACATAATTAAGTAGTACAAAAAAAAGCTATCCTAGTCAAGTAGGTTTTGAGAACACACAGAATGCCAATGCTTGCATATAGGTCATTGACAATTGAGCATTAATTATTGTATCAAACCAAGGACTTGGGAAGCGGATCAGGTGCTCAATGTTAGGATTGATGGTAACAAAATCCTATCATGCCAAGATCATCTCAGCAAAAAGGTTTTAAGCAGACAGACAATGTGATGCTTGCATGTAGTATCATTATTGACCTGGTTGCCATGGATTCATTAACGAGTCCTCAAAAGCTGGATCAGATGTTTACTGTCAAACTTTTGCTTTCACAAATCAATTCCTTGATGTTCTGAAATACATATGACTAGTAAATAAATATTGACATGGAGTCCTACATGTATATCTTTATTTCTAGCTCCTTAAGAGCGATATGTAGTTGTCATGGTGCTGCATACAACTGGGGGTATAGTGTTAGCATGCAGTTGTATGCAGTGCCATAAGGCACACTAACACTGCAGTAGGCTTTTCACCCACCCTACTCACCCCAGGCGCAAGTGGCTACTATACCAGCCTACCCAGCGATAGCCAGGACCTGCAAGCAAGTCCCGTTGTGGAGTCTACCTTCCCCACTATAGGAACCCCAAATTCCCTGTTTATCTTTGTCTTTGTCTTCCCAACAGAGAAGGAATACGGAGGACAGCACAGGGTCTCCCACCCCAGGGTGGTTCTCCGCTTATTTCCTCCCTAAGCCTTTTAAGGACTTGCTCAAGTCCTTAGTTCTTTAAACATTCAGCTTAGAAAAAAAGTCCTAGTTTCTAGTTCCTGATACATGGACAATAATTTTAGCACTCCTTGCCAAAACGACACTTAGAAAAGGAGAGCAAGATAACCAAAATATGGTGAACAAATCTAAGCTGTCATCAATCACCTTGCATCCCCATTATGAAAACCGCAATAGAATATGATGATCTCAATGTTTAAATGGATTTGACCTCCTAAAAGACCTCCAAAATGACGAATGCGAAAGGAAATGGAGCACTCTCTGCAATTATCATACCTATATTCAATGAAGAAACCACTCTTCATGACATTACTGCTATAGAAACTTATATGATGGGAAAAGCTGATAGATGACTGAGTCAGTGATTCTCAGCAAACTTCTGAAGAGTCTAATATGGCAAGAGTCAAGACTAATTCTGTTTTAAGATGAAATTTTACCAAAAGGAAATAACAGAGTCCACGGGAAGCATAAAAAGAAACATTTCCCTCGTAAAAAAACAGAACAATTATGTGAAAGAGTCAAGATTTACCTTGGGAGGGAAAAGATCATAGTTTTTGAAAAAGCAGCGGTTCCCTACTTTGTCGAGCTTTTCTTTCATTAGACAACTGAAGTCATTGGAACCGCAACAGAAATCCACTATCTGCCCAGAGAAAATGGTATTTAAAAGAAAAAGAAAAGCCAACTTGAGAAGCAGCAGAACATAGATGGAAAAAAAAAACACCATGATTACATATCATCATTTATATGAAGATACCCTCCAATTAGGAAGATTTCTATAATCAGATGTTCCAAAATCTGGATATGTTTAACATGATAATAAAACTATATACATGGATACATTCTCCTCAATATGCAAGATTGTCTAACTTGTAATTCATTTCAGGGACAGAATTGCATTGCCTGGTGTTGTGGAAGAGTATGCTAGTACAATTTCATAAAAGTAATTAATTCATGGAAGGGGACCTCAAGAATAAGACTATCTGTATGACACTCAGCATTGTCTCACCAAGTTACCTGGATGTTGGCCAATGAGAAAAATATATTTTTCGATGATCATATGAAGCTACCGTACAACTTATTGATAAAAACTTACCTAGGTTGAATAATTATCGAGCAGACCCTAAAAAAAAAAGAAAATTCTGAGGGAATGAATGGGTCATGTGGCTGAAGAATTGCTGATTTCTAGTCGAAGAAATGGAATTTGGCAAACCTTGTGGGCTATGAGTTTGATGTAGGATGATAGTGGTGTGAGTGTGGGAAAGTAATGGGTGCCCACCATAATCATCTTTCACACATAACATACTGAAATGGAAGAAAATTTTAGATGTTTAGGCCCTTTTGGGGTGATGCCCCCACCCCAGCCTGGCCCTCTTAAGGTGAACACAATCTAGAGATTCGTTCCTGATGCAACCAGAGAGTGCAACGCAGTATCTCCAGTAGCTTGTTTTTACTTAAAGCCAAGCCTCAAAAGTAATAATAACAGAAAAACAAGAACAGGCCGTGGAAGCTGAAACAAAAGAGAAAAAGTAGAGCCATCAATTGAAGTGTGGAAACAAATAATGGACAGAGCTCTTACAGTGTCCCCCTTTTGCACGTACCAATGGAGCCTATCCACAATCTACAGAACAAAGCCCACGAGATTTGGTTAGAAAACTGAATTTGCAGACAACCATTCATCTATGGACAGTGTGCACTAAATAATTTACATCCATCTATTATTTCATGGACACAAAATGTGAAAGAAAAGAAAAATAAGATGTCATGCAAGCTCTACAATCACCTCCAACAGAATGTGCTCAAGGCAAAAGGATAAACCATAAATAGCAACAGGTTCAGTCTGCTAGCATTTATATGACCTCAGGTCCCACATTTAAAAAAAAATTGTTGTTTTTGTTTGGAAAAAGCAAGAAACTGGGGGAACGAAAGTTTAACTGGAAAGTTCAGAGGAATTTGAAATTTTTCCGGGAAGAGGAAGAGAAGAAAATTTATTCTCTGTTTCAAGTTTCTCTCCCATTTTCTTCCACCTCCCTATCCAATCAAAGCACAGAGCTCCCTTACATTTTTCTGCCATAATTGACAGTAGAAAGGTCATGGTTTCTCTCAAAAGAAGTTATCACTTGCAGACTTCTCCCTTGAAAAAAAAAATGTTTTAAGATACAATCCACTTAACAATACAGCTTCAACTGTAGGCTATCAGCAATATAGTTATAACACCAGCAGGAAAAAACACATGGAAATAAATTACCTCCTGAAGCTTCTCCACTTTAGTAAAATGGCGTCCAAATGATGTATAGCGTGGACCATGAATAAATGGTCCAAGATACACTTTCAGCTTCTTCTGGATACACACGAGAAAGTAATCAGTAATCTACAGCTACTAATCATCTGAAAAGTAATGTGCTCCAACTCCATGTAATGTGCTTCCAATGGACCTAGACCAGTTTATAGAACTAGAGTAACTAGACTTGTCACATTCAAATCCAACAAGATCAGCCACCACCTAGCCCACTTGCTAGTCCTCGACCCTGATTTCTTTTGTGTTGATCATCAATCGACATATCACACATTCACACACACCCCCACTCACCCACATGTTCAGTTTAGGCAACCAATTGCCTATGGTTTAACTGGTCCACTTAAATTAAGGTAATGCCGAAACCAGCTGGACCCTAAAATAAGCAAGTCCAGATCAATATGCACACATTCAGTATTAGTTAACAGAATGTATCTGCTCTCCAAAGTATGGACAAACACATCTTGCACAAATGTAACTGTGAAGTAGCTGCAAGTCAGAATCGCTTTGACCTTCCATATGGGTATCTGTCGGAGGATCCCTGGTTCACATATTTCTTTAGCTTCCTCCATTGCACATCCTTCTTTTAGCTTTTGCAATGCTGTTCGAATGGCCTTCAGAAGGTTCATGAAAGAAATTCAACAACAAGAGGGCTGATCATATGGCTACAAAGTACAGATAGATGTTCTGCACCAGTAGTAGGAGATACCTTCAGAAAGCCCTCGACCTTGCTCAGTGTTATGGTCTTATCCAAAATGACCTTTGAACCAGGAGCATATAATGATGATATGCTCTGCTTCCCCGCTAATCTTTCGGCATTAAATTCGGAAGAGGTTTGTTCCATAAAAGCCAAAATTCTGTATGACAAGATGAGAAAAACAATTTGCCACACAAGAAATAGGCATCAAATGCAAGTGCAATAATATGGCTTCATCTTTGGATGTTGGCATATTAAAGTTAATTGAAAGAGAAGGAGGTTTCATAACAGCAAATTCATAACAAGAAAGGATTTGATGGATCACCGATCTTCCATTGCACTGCTTGCTGATTTTCTCTCTTTCACCATCCCAATCTTATCTGAGATTGAGCTAACCACAATCTTCCGCATTTTGTTCTCCAAATATGGCCTTGACTTAAATGATGGGACAATGTCTTCCCCTGAGCTCCTATTCAATATGACCTTTCCAACTTTCTCACTTGAGGACTTGTTGATCATCAATGACTTCTTTACAGCACCAACGCTGTTTGCTTTTTTTATAGCACCAATTTTTAAGCTTTCTCTGACAACACCAACTCTACCTTTTCTCAAAACGTCATAATCTGATTTTGGCATCTTCACAACAGCTTTATCCTTTGCTTTATTTTCAGAAGTAGCACTTCTCTTCAAACCATCAACACTCACTTTGTTTGTAAGCAGCCCTTTCATCTTCAGTCCACCATCAGGAAATTTTATGTGATTTCTAGCTGGCGTCTTAAGTCTTCTATCTATGGTATGATCCCTGGTCAACATGATTTTAACCACATTTGCATTCAAGTGCTCACTGTACAAGGACTGCTACTTACCGGTAATTTGTACTAAAATGGAACTTACCTGCAGTATATAAGGATTCGCTTTGGCAAATAACCTTCCCAAGCCCTTTGGATAATATTCCGACTTTCATCGCTCATGAAAGAAATAGACCTGAAGCAGGGAAAGTTAATGGAAATCAGATAAAAAGTTTTCCTATAAATAAATAATAAATAATAACCAGAAACATTGATAATGTTAATTAGAAAACGGTTGGCTCTGGAAGTTAAGTTGTTAGAGAATGACATGGGTTGTACATTACATATTAACAATGTCTATCACATGAAGGGCAAGATGATGAGAACCTTGTCAATTCAAGCTGGCAAACAAAATACATAGGTTAAAATAAATTAAAATCCAAGTTGGAAAAAAAAAAAAAAAAGATGTAGTGGGTGAAACTCAACACTGTCGATTCTAGTTAAAGGTAAGTTGATAATTAGTTTAAGAGCTTAAACTATCAAGTAATCACATGAGACATAGTTTATATCTTCACAAGCATATCTTTAGAAGATGCATGGGAGATATGGCAAATGACTAGAACATACACTGGTAAGCACTTTCTGTGGTAGGCCTTAGGGCAGCGTCTACAGACTGCAAACTGCAATTCATGAATCTCTTTATCTTCACCGTGCCGACAAATAAGACATTTATGAACTGGACAAGTAAATGATTCGCCTGCAGCAATTTTCTCTTGAAGCTTTTGAGCCTGACTTTCATCACCATGATGGATCAGTTTTGATACACATTTTGGGTGATAGAAATGGCCACAAGTTGCAGAAATACAAGGAAAAACCTAAACAAGATGTGAGAATGTATTAGCATTAGCGGGGAGCAAATGTATTAACCAATACCAAGCAAATATGCAAAGAATTATAGCCATGAAGCAAATGAGATGTTGCAAGTCCATGCAGATACACAATATGAACTACCACTTTCACCACTATCGTCACCTATCCTTTTTCCACAAAAATATGGTCGGCTCCATACATCTTGATCGGATAGTCAACAACTTCCAAGCATCCAAGATGTTTATTCAAAATATCCACCCAGATCTATTTAACTCTCCCCTTTCTATACTATGCGTCGATCCTAATGTCTCATCTGCCACCTAGAGCATGTTCACAGATATCCAAACCAACCACCATAGCCCCACTGATGATATATTGAATCAGAACTAAAGCAACCTTTTCTCCTCTTAAGCCTTTTAACCTGTCCTTTCCTGAGTGTCCACAAAGCACTACCCTAGAGTTACACTCCTTTTGTGCACATGCAGATACTTAGCAGCCCAGCATTCCAAAGCATATGGGACTGCAAACCTTATTACTCTCCAATAGGATACCCCTTCACTAAGTGACACTTTTTCATAGATGAAGAGACCAAATAATTTCAATTATATCCATGGGATATCATCCCCAACAAGCTCCCTGCCATTTTGCAGAATGGCTTCAAGATAACAAAGCTGACTTTTTAGCACCTTTTGGTCTCAAAATTAAGCAATGCTTTGCTCCAACCTCTTCCTTTAGAAAATTCGTGCTCTATAACTCCATATATGAAGGAAAAACTGGCATCCAAGGACATTATCCAAAATATTCAAGGCAAACATGTGCTCGCCCATCAGTAGAGCAAGGTAAAACATAACACGCATAACCTAGACCAAATTTCATGAGAATCCATGGCATTACAAATGGAATAGCTTTTCTCAAAGCCAACTTGATAGGTGCAAGATGAACCATTTTGTACTCAGCATGCTGACAAACATTTATATAGTCTCTCTTTCTCACTGAAGAGTTGAATGCATAAAAAACACCACAAGGACAGAGCCAAATGATTAGAAGATGATTCAAGGCAGAATAGGCAACATAATCAATTAATCTAAGAAAAGAAAACGAGAGTCTGCTATTCGAATTCCAAGGGATTCAGATCTGAAGTTATGTCCAAGCTGCGTGAACCCTACCTCTGCACCCAAAGCTCTGTCAGAAGAACCCAACTCTCCGCATGCAAAGCATTGGTGAACCCTAACTCCATATATGAAGGAAAAACTGGCATCCAAGGACATTATCCAAAATATTCAAGGCAAACATGTGCTCGCCCATCAGTAGAGCAAGGTAAAACATAACACGCATAACCTAGACCAAATTTCATGAGAATCCATGGCATTACAAATGGAATAGCTTTTCTCAAAGCCAACTTGATAGGTGCAAGATGAACCATTTTGTACTCAGCATGCTGACAAACATTTATATAGTCTCTCTTTCTCACTGAAGAGTTGAATGCATAAAAAACACCACAAGGACAGAGCCAAATGATTAGAAGATGATTCAAGGCAGAATAGGCAACATAATCAATTAATCTAAGAAAAGAAAACGAGAGTCTGCTATTCGAATTCCAAGGGATTCAGATCTGAAGTTATGTCCAAGCTGCGTGAACCCTACCTCTGCACCCAAAGCTCTGTCAGAAGAACCCAACTCTCCGCATGCAAAGCATTGGTGCATGTTATACTTACAATTGTCACATAAGAATCTGGGAATAGCCTGCAGGGAATCATACGCCCTAGTAAAACTGAACCACATGAATTCAAATCATAGATAGAAAACATGACAAGAATAAGGTGTGTAGTCAATACTTCAACTTGAGCATCATCGATGAAGCCAAGAGTTTTACACATGGAGCTAATCCCAGTTCCTTTAGTCGCATGAAAGGATCTCAAGCATCTCCCATCACAACTACACAACACCAAAAGAAGCATTAGTATGACAAACAGGCAACTACCTTGAATTAAGTCACCCATTAAGAGCTGCTCTGTATTAAAAGTGAAAGAACCACATGTATCACAAAGGCACTAAATTTGCTAAAACATGTCATGGGTATTATATGGTTTCTCCATGGTTATTCTATATAATGCTAAAATTATAAAAACAATTGTTTGAGAATATAATATACTAATTTCCTTTTAACCTAAAGTATCTCATAGCTTGAAAGCATAATGGGGTATAATGTCTGTAGAAATTGTTCTAAATTGCACTGATATGGATTGGTATAGAAGGATAAACAGCCAATTGTGGATGACAAATATTGAACAGGACCAATTAAGAAAATCTCTTGAAATAAAAATGTCAGTCAAGAAATATATTTTACAAGCAATATTTGTAAAATCTAAGGTCCAAGTTCTCTCATGTACTTTTTTGTTTGTGAATTTGATATGTCAACCACATGGAATCCATCACTTTAATAGTATAAAGAATATTGCATCTTGGTTGAACCAAAATTGGGCCCATCTTATTTAGAAAATAATTTTGCAATGTACTATATGGAAAATGCTTATCAGATATCCAAATTACTTCATGGTTCAAATTACGATGTAGAAGCACATATAATTGAATCAACCACAGAGACATATAACGGTTAATCTCTATGAGTTTATGTACGATATTAGTCCATGGAAGGCTAACATAAATGTATCGCTATTTAATTTATTGTTCTTAGTCTGTGGTTTTATTTTGGCTGAATTACAATTTGTTAAAGTAAATTATTGTCCATAATAGGATAAATTAATCAAAAAGTATAAATCCTATAAAGTCCAATGCTAAATGCTAATCTCAGGAATAAAAATTAAATTGGCACTATGGATAATAATAAAAATATCAGACGACATGTGCATGGATGTACATCTATCCATATGACCATCATCAGACAACTCCAAGGCATGAAGAAGGAATAAACCCTAAGGGATGAGTCCAACAAATGAAGAACAAATAGTGCCAAGCAACATTAATGCATAATATTAGCCAACACTTTAAAATATGCATTGAAAAAGTGCATTCGTATTTAATCGTTAGAGAAATCTTCCACAACGTTGAATATGGTACATTGCTTTGTACATGTGCATTAAGCCCTATCAAAGGGATATAGGGTGCAACATATTAGCATTCTGCAAAGAAAATAAAAAGTGAGGACAGTTTAGAGAGTTTGAGTAATCATAAACTGAGGATATAAACTTCCATTATGAGAATATGACATTATATTCCCTAAAAGTTAGTCTCTGAAACTGGTTAGAGGATTGCATGTGAGTTTAAAATAATTTTACAATTGTGAAATCTTAGGAGGTAGTTAAGATATAAGTACGTAGAGCTTTTGCGGCACATATAGAGTATTCTTGGAATAGTTGATTTGATCTACATATTCTTTCAAAAAGAAAATGCTTATAAGATGACATTTGATATTCCAAAACAAGGACAAGGTGGAGGTTATAGAGATGCATTAGTCAGCATCTCATGATTGACGACACTCCTTCAAAAAAGCATGTATTTTTACTAACTTACTTTTGGAAGGGTATGAGAACAAATCAACCAAATAATTTGGAGAATCACTCGATATACTCATACCATTTGAGATAATACGATCTAGCATCAATTCTATTCAGCACACTGCATAAATTCAGACAGAATGAAGCATATGGTCCATCAC
The DNA here is from genome assembly GCA_014182575.1 of Eucalyptus decipiens. Classification (NCBI taxonomy): domain Eukaryota; kingdom Viridiplantae; phylum Streptophyta; class Magnoliopsida; order Myrtales; family Myrtaceae; genus Eucalyptus; species Eucalyptus decipiens. Next base: position 30,938,634 of record CM024609.1, on the reverse strand, counting down.
AGCTTACTTGGTATCTATTCTTGCCATTAAGGACGTGAATGCTTATGTACTAATAATAATAACATGTTCACTTACAAGTTCCAAGATATCAAGCTACAAAGGTGAAGGAAAGTTTAAAACCGATTTCTTTTCGTAAGTCATATTGAAGTCTTTATCTTCTGCATTTTACTAGTTAATCCCATCTTGTGCATATGCTGTGTACATGCACTGCTAATGAGAGACGCTATAAGATAAAGAGTTTGTGCATTTAAATAATCTTCACCAACTTTGACTGCCAAAAGAGTTGCATTTTCACTGACCTCTCCATATTACAAAGAATTCCGTAGATTAAGCATGAAGAATATAGCTCGAGAGCATATGGCCTTTGGGTTCCATATTGTCAAAATTTCCTTGATATAACGAGAAAAAGTACATTCAGAATCGAATATCTAGCATGCATGGTTCTTCAAGGACATGGATATACATGCAGCAAAAGGCAGTATAATTAATTAGAAAGAAGGATTACCGCCACCAATCTCACATTCGCACAAACCTGTTGTTCCATCATCAACATTGACAAATGTGTAGCATTTTAACTGACTTCATAGAAATAGAAAATGGAACTACTACTTACGGAAGTAAATCTCCCCCATCGTCACAGATCGCGCACATTGTATCAAATATGTCTTCCTCATTTTCCTCTTCAGAATCCCCGATATAAACATTCTCATTATCTGCTGCCATGGAGTTGAATTTTCTTTTGGCCAGAACGTCCTGTTAAATAATAGATGGTAAGATTGCAGAATAGCACATAATTTGTGTCAGTTCAGTTAAGCTGTAAAAAATTTTATGCCGGTCAGCAAAATTAAACAATGATAGAAGCTCATTTCTCTATGATTTTTTTTATTGATATAAGGAAATAAAAAAGGGCGGCCTTCACCTCACTATGTCCTGAAAAAAACATAAGTTACTAGACATACCATAGATTTCACCAAGTCTTCTCTTTGGGTAGCTTCTGTGATGCAAGGTAATATCTCACCCTCTTCTTCAGACGATTCCATTTGTTAATTTAATTCTCAGCCTGTCTCAAGAATCAGAGAGGCTCTTTTCAATAAGAAATACAATAGTGAGCAGAGTAGCATAACTCGGAATGAGTCAACACCCTTGACGGCATGGATTAAAATAAACCCATAAAAATGTTTTATAGAGAATTCAGAACTAACATGATTTTTAAAAGCACACACAAATACGCATGCACATAGATTTCTCTTTTCTTCTTTCATGTTTTTTAATTTCTAAGAATGTTCTACGGACTCCCCAAGCACAGGCCATCACTCGGGATGCCATTCATGCAGCAACTGGTATAGGAACACGACAAACCATCGGACTGCAGTACACCAACCCATCTCCAAGCATCACTAGAAGTTACTACCGACGGTCCTCATCTGCGTACAGTTTGTCGTTTCAGTCGACCAATATCAAAAAAGAAAGATGAGTTTACATGGCTCTAAAATACGACGAACTAAAGAAACTGAGACTAGCATGATAATCAGTCGGACTGAATCGAACTATCGAAGTTTTTGAAATAAAGCGACGCCTCCACGAGTGCGAAAGACACGACATAGTCGACAGAATCTCAACAGACGAAGAGTAAACGTTCCCTCTCTGAAGCATCAGCAGGTAAACTGGTAGCGATAGACACAGATACAGTGCATATATGGCAACACTACGTTAACCCCGTACATTTCCCGCGCGTTTGGAAACGAAACCCCCCTGGTTCACGGACTTAAAAATGCGGACCGAGCCGCGAGTCTCGTCGCGCACAGTGAGAGCGGAAACCAGGCCGGGAGGTACCTTGGCCGACAAGACACTGCGGCGGCTGCGGCGGCGGCGGCGGGCGGCGGCGGCTGCGGCGGCGGCGAGCGGCGGCGGCGAGCGATTTCTCGCCGAGCGTCTTCGCTCAGCGCCCGAGGGCGAAACCCTAGGGAGCGCTCGGCGACGTAGACGACGGTGAAGCGGTTTCTAGAGAGAGAGAGAGACGGGAGGAAGACGGTAGGAAAATCTGCAGAGATAGAGAGAGAGAGAGAGGGAGAGAGAGAGAGTGCTATTTGAGAGATGAAAGTTTGCGAAAGGACGAGGCGAGGTCCGAACATGCTTTTTGCTTCAAACGGTTTTGGTTCTTGTACTTTTCCTCTTCGCTCTCAACTGCCCCGGACGAAATTACCGAGATGTCCCTGATCAGGCCGAACCGCCAGCGCGCTCCCGCGACGTTTCGTTCTCATCCTGGGCTTTTGGAGGAGCCCGCGGTAATTTCGGCCTCCACGAAATCCCATTTTGCGAAATATTCTCCTCCTTCTTTATATCATTTTTCGGACTCAGTCCCCTTTAAAAAAAATCTTAGACCCTAAATCTAATTTCAATTTTGCAACCAAATTTTTTTATTAAAAAAAAACGCTAACTTTTACTCTAATATCAAATCCGCTTTGATTAACCCTCTCCAAAAATCGACATTAATTTCTCCAAAATTATCAACAGGAGTCATTATCAAAATTTGTGTCATGATCCACACCTTCACCCTTGGAATAGAAGTAGAACTAATAATTATGAAGAAACAAGTGACGATTTTTGGATGAATGATTAACGGAGGTAAAATTGAGGTTAGAGTGAAAATTTGTAATTTTTTTAAACAAAAAAAAGAAACAAATTTGAAATTAAAATCGAAGTTGGGGTTTTCTTAATGTGAATGAACTCTCCTTTTTTTTTTTTTTCCTCAAATAACCATCCTTTTTTTTTTAGTCCTAATCTAATTTCTAACTCTCTCTCATTGCCTTGCCTCTTTACAGGGCATAGGAGTCGAAATCCATATATAAAATTAATTATTTCCACCCCAACCATCTAATGAATGTGAGGATTCAAATCTTCCACGTTTCCCTTCCAATGGAGGAGGATGGCCATTAGGACAAATCCCAATAGTTAGTAACCCTCCTCATTTGCTTCCTCTATTTTGTTAGTTTTTGCATGAGCTATTATCTCGCTTCATTGAATTGGTCATTATTGACAAAGTTAGTTGTTATGAAATATTGGATCAAGGTGAATAAAGTCGCCTTAAATATCGATAAAAAAAAAAAAAACGAAAATAAAAAATAATTTGACGTCATATCATAACTAATCTTGAAAAGAGAAAAGGACAAAATAGGATGAATGGCTTTACTTGTTTCTTCAAGCTTTTTGTTTATGAAAGATTAGATTGAGGTGAATGAAATTGCCCTAAATCTCGGTAAACAAAAAAAGGAAAATGAAAAGAAAAATAATTTCCCATCACATTAGGTAATCTCGAAAATACAAAAGGACAAAGAATAGGATAAAATGATAACTATTCTCAAAAAGAGAAAATGATAGAGACATGGCATAATAGTCGAAACTCACATTTAAAATTAATCGTCTTCATCTTAACCCCATAAGAAGGTAGAAATTCAAACCAGCCACATTTCCCTTCTAACCGAGAAAGGAGGCCATGGGGACAAATCCCAATATTTAATAACCCTCCCTATTTGCTTCATCTACTTTGTTAGTTTTTGCATGAGCTATTATCTCGCTTCATTGAATTGGTCATTATTGAGAAATTATTTATTTATGAAAGGTTAGATCAAGGTGAATGAAGTTGCTCCAAATCTCGGTAAAAAAAAATGAAAAGAAAAAATAATTTTACATCATATTATAACTAATCTTGAAAAGAGAAAAGGACAAGAATAGAATGAATGTCTTTACTTGTTTTTTCAAGCTTTTTGTTTATGAAAGATCAGACTGAGGTGAATGAAATTGCCTTAAATCTTAGTAAACAAAAAAGAAAAATGTAAAAAAAAAATGATTTCCCATCACATCATAGCTAATATCGAAAATACAAAAGGACAAAGAATAGGAAAAAAAGATAACTAATCTCGAAAAAAGAAAATGATAGAGACAGGGGCATAGGACCAAAATCAACACCTAAAATTAATTGTTCTCACCCACTCCAACCCCCTCAAGAAAGTAAGGATTCAAAACCCTTACATCTCCCCTTTTAATGGTGAATGATGGTGGATGGAGCAAATCTCAATGGTTAAAAAGCTTTCCTTATTTGCTTTCTCTATTTTGTTAGTTATTGCATGAGCTATCATCTCGCTTCATTGAACTGGTCAATATTGAGAAAGTTATTTGTTTATGAAAGGTTGGATCAAGGTGAATGAAGTTGCCCTAGATCTCAGTAAACAAAAAAAAAAAAAAAAAAAAAAACTTTTTTTTCTTACATCATATCATAACTAATTTTGATAAGAGAAGAGGACAAAATAGAATGAATGGCTTTACTTGTTTCTTCAAGCTTTGTGTTTATGAAAGATTAGATCAAGGTGAATGAAATTGCCCTAAATCTTGGTAAACAAAAATGAAAAATGAAAAGAAAAAATAATTTACCATCACATCATAGCTAATCCCGAATAATACAAAAGGACAAAGAATAGGAAAAAATGATGACTAATCTCGAAAAGAGAAAAGGACAAAAATAGGATGAATGACTCCACTTATGGATAGAATCGAAATTAAATTTGACGTTGAAATTTTTCTTTAAGTGAATTAACTAACCCTCCTGTCATTTGCCTCCTCTTTTTTGTTATTTTCTGTACGAGCTATTATCTCGTTTCGTTCAACTAGTTATTACTGAGAAAGCTTTTTGTTTACGAAAGATCAGATGGAGGTGAATGAAGTTGCCCTAAATCCCACTAAACAAGAAAGAAAAATGAATAGAAAAAGTAATTTTTTTGTCATATCGCAGCAAGTCTCGAAAAGAACGAAAATGGAAAAAGGATGGCCCATGCAGGTCTCGAACCTGCGACCTTCGCGTTATTAGCACGACGCTCTAACCAGCTGAGCTAATAGGCCAGTTTGTTAACGCTCCAAGTTATTATTAATTGACGATTAAAAATATTGGGAAAAAAACTACCAAGTGCTCATATCTGATGCACTGCAGAATGCACCTGGGGCGCTTTTGATGTGGGAATTATATTAACGAAACAAAAAACTCAGCCTATCTTTATTAACTTCACAGCTTAATCAGCAAAATCATTTGACACGCCTCGAGTCGTCATTCATAGAAAAGAAAGATAAACATATATATTTTGTGAGAAATCCATCCTGGCCTCGCTCGATATAATTTAGAATCATTGCGCGATATATAATAATCTCATCAGGATCCTTTTTGATATTGTTGGTGACAGATTGCAGAGCTGTTTGGTTGTATCCGTTGTTGTGGGCAATGAGTATGTCTGGTCCATCCGAAGGCAGAATGCAATTACAATGCATTTCCCCCTTTCGCTTTCTTCCCTCTGTTCATCCTACCACAACACTCCTCGCCTCCTCGACCCGTTTTGGATCGATCGCGCAAAAGGCAGGTCCACACAAGGAAAAAGAATCTGTCGGGTCGGGATGTATCCAATCCGATACCGCTCGACTTCTGTAGAGCCTCCAACCTCTATCCGACCACCAGCTAAAGATGCTCGTCCCCGGCGCATCTGTGCATCTGTTAATGATGCCAACATCAAACTTTATGTGGGCACAAAACAATGGTAGAGTACCTTCTAAGTTAGACCTGCACTTTCCTCACCGTAAAATGCATTTAATACTAAGCAGATGCGAGGGCACTGATGGCGGCGTTGCCTTCCAACTTTCCAGTTGGCAAACAATTATTGCGATCATTGCTTCAACACCAGCATGCCACCTCGTGCCACTTCCAGCATTACTCAACTTAAACCAAAAGCTGGAAGTCACGTTTGATTTAAAAGCTCACGGAATGTGGTTGTTCTTCTGTCCAGATCAGTGTAATCAATGATCTTTTAGACCAGTAACCTCGGGGAGATCTTAAGGGAAAAACTTCCCAGTATAGAAAATTTAGGTAAAGCGTCACTTTTACAGGGAAATTATTCCCTGGATTTGGTGAAGTAAACACTTCATTGACCGACGGATCGCGATCTCCTTGACACAATTGAAAATGGGCAAGAAGCAGCTTAAGTCACTGATCCCTGATCTTCTCTGATTATCAATGTAGTCTTTGTGTCATTACTTTTCACACTTCCATTGAATTTAGGCGACGATTTTTTCGTTGAAAATGTTCAGGGCCTGAAAGTGAAACTTAACCCCGTTGATGAGGGCAGTGGCCTGAGCCTCGTCGTCAATTATATCAAGAACTTGCTTGAAATGATGGTAAATTCCTACCTTATGACTAAGAAACTACGGTTATGATTTCCAAAGTGTAGACTATTTCCTCTTGAACAGTCCTCAAAGATTGAATGTATAGCCAGATACTTGAAAGATGCCCGTGTATAGCACCCGTGATGCAATTTCTTATTCAGCAAATGAAATAACAGGCCAGTCAAATTTGAATGGACATATTCATCTGCAACAGTATGAAATGTATATCTTTTTTTTTAGTATTACAAGACTGGATAAATCACATCTCATGCACAATGTGAACAACATATGTGTCGAAAAAATGGTATTTCAAATGAAAATAAATTAAACAATCCGAAAAGGCCTTTGGACATAAAGTGATTTAATCATCCCCGACATGAAAATGTTCTCTCACAGTAGCACCACCAGCAGACCACTCGAAACAGCCAAGACCAAATGACCCCAGCTGTTGCTCAACTTAGGAGAAGAACTCGGCTTCGAAGCTGTTGAAGATCCAGCTTCCGATCCTCCAGCCGGAGAATCTGCTGCTGGGCTAATATCCGGAGCTGGTGCAGGCGCCGGAGTTGGAGGAATGTCAGTTCCGAATATTGCTTCGGGAAGGAGAACCTTATCGATTTGGTAAACTGCAACAGGGTCGGTAGAATGCACACTGCTGCTAACTTTTGTATTAGTCCAACCAGAACTGAGACGCACCGTTCCAGTGATATCGGTAAAGTTGACACTGTAATCTCCACCCGCGAATGTGCTAACCGGGCTCACATTGCTGAGGTTCTTGAAATCGGAAAGAGTGTAATAATGAGGCAGGGCATGGAAGAGGCAGAGTGACTTGAGCTGGTCGTTGGTGAGGTTGGACAAGGACGGCTTCTTTTGAGATGCAAAGGCGCCGTCCTTAGGAACGAATAACGTAATGCCTTCCTCAGTATTGTTGGCTTGATTCTGGAAGGTGTCGATGACTTTGGTGGATTCGAGGTAGCTGAGGAAGGTCTGGAAGGGACCGGCCACGGAGAGCAGGTCCGTGAGGTTCACAAAATCTGGGGCTGGTGCTGGGGCAGGCGTTGGGCTGAGGGTAGGAGCGTTGGCAATTTGAGCATGCGATGATGGAGAGATCGACAGCAGGAGAGCCAAGCTGATGATGCAGGCAAAGGGTAATTCCATTATGTTCTCGTAAGTTGGGATGCTTCCTCCAATGCCAAGACTAAAAGATCCTGCAGCAATGAAGATTGAGGAATGTTACAGAGAGAGGACTGATCTTTCGGACTTCAGTCCAGAATAAATTCCACCTCCACCAACCTATAAGAAATGCTACAAAATCTTAAGCTTGAAGTAGAAAATGCAGTGAGGGAAGTTCTTGTCGGTACAGATGCAGATCTGCTCTAAGCTAACTGATCGGAACTGAAGAGGACACTGGGCCATGCTTGGTTCAGCGACCGAGTCGAAAAGGATCTTAGAATCTAGTTTTTGCAGTTCTGTAGCTTTTGCTAAATAGAAAAATCCCAGGAAGTGAGAGAACCACTGGGAAAACTCGGATCAATAACCCTCTGAACCTTACAAAGATCTCTTTTCTTTTTCTTTATGAATATTCTAAGTGCTTCCTTTCTTTTTTACCAATTGGCAGCACCCTGCAGAAGACTCTGCAGTAGAGCCTAGTCAAACAACATTAAAATTCTTCAGACTAAAGATAAAGTCCACATCCCAGATCTCGTGTCAATGTCACCTCAAAGAAATGAAACTTACTTGAACTTCACAGGAGAGAGAGAGAGAGAGAGATCGTGATAAGACAAGTATGATGAGAAATTCACTACAAGAAGCCATAGAGCAAAAACAATCCAACCAGTGCAATGCAGGAAAGAAAGGCTGGGGATTCTAACCTGACAAGGAGGAGCTCAGAGAGGCAATGAAGAAAGGAATGGATCGTGTATTAGCACTAGACAAAATATATAGAGCGAGAGAGGCAGAGAACTAATGGAGTTTTTAAAGAGGCAGGAAAAAAAAAAAACGACTGAGATGGGGTCAGCAGTGACGGGCCAGCGATGAGGACCCTTACACATTGCGTCGTAATATGGAGGACGCTCCTCCTTATGTATTATTAGATCAACGCTTTTTCGGCATTACTTTGTCATCAAGAATTTTGTAGGGGAAGGAAGATAAACAAAGGGAAAGAAAGTCCACATGGAGGGTGGGCTTTCCAAATCGCTCTTCTTCTTTCTCTCTCTTTGCGCGCTTCTGTTCTAGACACCAGCCTTGCACTCTACCCCACGATTAAATAAAAAAAAAACCATTCTCGTTTCCACAGCTTCCAGAGCTCGCCATCTCGTGGAAACTTCGCGCATTCGTTCGGGATCGAACGTCGTGCTGAATGTTGGATTGTGAATCTACTCGTTTTCCTGTTCCCTTATTTAGTATTTCGTAGGAGATTACTGCGTACATCTGACTACGTATTGGAGCTGCTGATGAATGGGTGAGGTTTGAAGGCAAGGTAGAATCGATGTTGGTGCCCACATGAATAGAATATCAATATCTCTCCCATGCTTAACACCTGCTATAGATTAAAAGTGAATTATTCTGATTACCAAACATTTCTTAGAAGAAAAGAGAAATTCAAGGTTTGCAGCTATAAATTATAATATCCCCAGCTAAGCCTTTTCCCATCACGCAAAAAAAGAAGTTGGTTTCGTCAGAGTTTCCTTTTTTATGCGGGTTTGGTCAGACTTCCCAACAAAAGTTAACGGCCAGTCGCTAGAAAAAGGAAAATTGACACTCACGATTAATTTAATTCACTGAAAATAAATAATTTAATAAAATATTTTTTAAAAATGATTGCTCAAAATAAATAATTAATTAATTCAAAATATTTTCATTATTAATAATAACTTATGTATGCATATTTTCATATGAAACAAAAATATATTTTCTTCATTCATTTTAATAAACGATACAATCGATGATTTTTAGAAAAATAATTTCTAAATTACTCATTTTTCGCGAAATAAATGAAGCTAGTAACGGCTTTATTATTTCCTTTAAATTTTGAGGATTGGCCGACAATTATTTCATGAATATTTCAAAGAGACTAGTTCGAGGCACCATCTTTCCGATTTATGATTAGTTAAAACTTAAACTTACAAAAAAAATACTAATTTATCAAATATTGTGAATATAATAAAAAAAGTTGATACTTCGAATTTCTCCTCTTTTTTTATTTTATTTTGCTAACATTTACTATTTAACTTTCATTCTTCTTGGAACATATGATAACATCGAGTTCTTACAACATCAAGTTGCTGAAAGAGGCTCTCCGATTGTGGGGACCGAGTATTCAAGTGCGAATGATGTATTTTTCAAGTCATTATTTGTCCGATCACCATTTTATGTTAAACACCGCTAATTTTGTTATAGACAACTTCATGGTTAATTGCGACCGCACCATTTGTGAAGCAGAATTTAAAATCAGTAAAAGAAGAGGGCTTGATGAAAGAAAGATAGTCATGTTTCTTAAGTTTATATCCTTGGTAAAATAAATGCCTTTTTCGAAGTTAAATCTATTGTTCTTCAATTTTTTCCAGAGCTTCTGGGGTATTATTGCTTTCGGGCTTTTACAACATTCTTTATATATATATATTTTTATGGCATTTGTTTGTCGGTGATAAACTCAGGTGCACTGGAGACACGTGAAATAACCTAGGATTTCTTTAATTTTTATTTCGACGTACGGAGAGAGAGGGAGAGGGAGAGAGAAACCAAATAAAAAAAGAAATCGGGAAATTATAAAAATACAGGTCCACATCTCCTTCCATGAAATCGACAGCCCTACAGACATGCAAGGGATTTGGTCAGGCTGCCGACACCGTGAACGAGGAATAACAATGTTTTTCATTTTCATTTCTCTTTCTCTTTACATCTCTCTATAAAATAAGACAAGATAAATAATTGTCATAATTTTCACATAGTACTCATTTGAATGTCATAACTATTTTTTATTACTTGAATGCCATAACTTCTAAAAAATGCTCACTTGTTGACATATATTCCGAACTTTTTGTTTTACTAATTTAAGTTATGATTAATACTACAAAAATCCTAAACTATGCCTCTAGTAACATAAATATTCCAAACTCTTTTTTGAGTCAATATATAAATTAAAATTGCCCCTTGTGACACTTGTATCCACACTTTTTTTTTTTATGTCATTAAAAACCCCAAGTTTATACTAGTGTGAAGGATATGTCCCGGATGGAACTTGTGTAGAAAGTATTTATGTTACATATGTATAAATTGAAGATTTTTAAGGACAAAAAATTTAGGATATTTATGTTATAATGATCATAATTTAGGTTTTTTTTTTTTTTGTAGTATTGGCCCTTCAAGTTTTCACTTTGTATGTGCGATCTTCTTTATATTTTACAATCATTAATCAACAAATAGAGGTGATCAATGAGTGCCTCATTTTATTTAAAATGTATAGATCTTCCAATATGGGACCCCTACAATACATCTTGATTCTTATATATTTTTCAACTTACTATAAAATATATGTTGCCAACATCATTATACTGATTAAAAGAAAAAAAAACATTTTGCTCAGCCAACCACCTATTATTGCTGGTGAAAGGATGCTCAAAGAGAGTTTGGTTAAGGAGAATACAGTGCATTTCCTACTCTAGCCCTTTTCTCATTACCTACCCCCCCTCACTTTTATTTATTTATTTTCTTGAGATCTTCTCCTTTGTTCCCTTTCAATCACTAATGCATCTCTTCGCCAAAAATATATTATTAGTATTATATATTTATCTATTCTATATACCAAGGAGATGTTTAGAAGGACATATAATGGATGTCACTTCCTTCCCCTTTCCACTACTTCTTCTTCTTTTAAACTTGCGTTTCACTAAATTTATATCTTCGTTTTTGCCCTTCGCTTCACCTCCTCCATTCTGTCACTTTTTCTTTGTCAAATTGCTTTTACTTCATTTTCAGGCTACACTATTTTTTTTTTCTCTTTCTTCAAATATTCGTATGATCCTAAGGTCACAAAACTTAGGCGTAGTTATGAATTTTGATGTTATAATTTAGAAATGCCAAAGTTTCGATTTAAGTTCCTAAACAAATTCCCACTATTGATATCCAACTTTGAAAATTTAGCAGGAATGATTAATTGAAAAATATTAATAAGTTATGGATTAGCTATTTCTAAACTGAAAAATCTTAATAAATTACGAGAATTATTCCGAGATTTTTCATCCGATTCATTGAGATTTTGAATTCGGCCCATGAAACAATCAGATTATATTGATTTATAGGAACACAAACGTTCCACCTTCTTATAGAAATCAACATCACTTGCACTTACTCCAGTTGGTTTGCCGGTTGCTTTCGAGCAATATCCTCTCATTCTTTCTTCCCCTTTGTAATCTATTTTTCATTTGATTTCAGGTAGGCATCACATCCGGGCAAAAAGGCTGCTAGTCCAAGCATTACGGCAAGGCTTTTGAAAATGCAAGCTAAGCTATGATTAGTCATCTAAACCATAATGCTGAATGAACCTCGTGCTTAATTAATCAAATTTAAGATCGAGCAGCTGTCTATAGCTCCTCCTGATGTCACGTTTCTGGCGCACCGACTTGATTTGGTTGTTGGAGATTTGAGTCATGTACTCAAAGGACTATCAATTAAAAGTTTTCTTTTGGCGGTGTCCTTCTTTTCTTTTCTTTACTTGTGGTGGCCTTGAGATCTGGTGGCCAAAGCTCAAGCTTCTTCCACTCGAGTTCGAGCTCTAGGTTCGTGGCCACGGCGGTTCGAACTCAAGTTGGCCACTAAATATCGAGCTTATAGCTGCCATGATCATTTCAGCTTTGAGTTCATGGTCATAGCGGCCGTGATGGCTTTGCCTAGATATGGGCGGGGCTAGGCAAGGGTTGTGACTCTCGAGCACCACAAATTAAAAAGAAAAGAGAGAAAAGAGAAGAAAATAAAAAAATAAAATAAAAGTTGAAACAATATTAGCGTATTTTTAAAATTTGTTCACGTTAGCGTTAGTTATATAGGATAGTTGACGTTCACATCAATAAATTCTCGCCAAAATTAACCAGATGGATACAATTGGCAAAATGTGAAAAATGTTTAAGACTTAATTAGTAAAATTGAAAGGTTTAGAACTGAATTGATAATAATGTAATAAGTTTAAGACTTTTTGGACAATTTTCCCGTTATTGGACATTTGAGCCATGTACTCAAAAGGAGGATGATACGATGGGCAAGGGCTGAAGAATCGCTTCCTTTGCCTCGCAAGGCAATTGGGGGGCATTAGCGGTGGGAAAGAATGCAAAGATTTCGACCTTGATTTGCGAAAGGCGCCGCATCCAACGCCCCTACAACTTTGGACATAAAGCGCAAACGGCATCGACCCGAGTTGTCTTCAAGGTCGTCGTTGTTTAGCGAGCTTTAATTACAAGCATGGGAATGTGGAATCTGATTTGTGCAACGATGAACTTCGCATGAAGAGTCGGTTGGTCGTTCGGTTTTGCATTGGTACCAAGAGCCAGAATGGTTGGGCCATCTGATTTGCTGGAGTCAAGGCAGGAATCGTAAGGTTGTTGATCTAAGTAAGCCATGTGTCAGGGGTGCAGTATGGGCCCAAGCAATCGCCATGGCCCAATCGCCCTAGAATTGACACATGTAAATTGCCATACATCACTATCGATGCTAATAGTTTATGTCATGTCATCTTACATTTTTACGGAAAATAAGGAAAATGTGCAGCTTCTTATCGGTTCCCAACAATTTCTTTTAGAAAATAGTTATTTTTCTTTTCATAAATAGTTATTTTCTATCTCTACTGGTAATTTCTAGTAAAATAAGGTATTTGGTAACTACACAATTTTTTTTTAAATAGAAAAAGAATAGAAATGTCGTTACCAAAAAAAAAAAAAAAAAATAAAAATACCTTTGGTATGATTTTTGTATTTATTTGTATTTATTTGTTTTTTATTTTTGCTCATGGACTGCCGATCGCCGCTTGTCGCCGCTTGTCACCGCTTGTCACTTTTTCGTTCTTCGCTACCCGCCACCCATTACCGCTAGTCGCCACCGTAGGGACCGCTAGCTGGCCGATCGCCACTGCACGATCGCGCGCCCATAACCCTTTGACCGCCGTCGGAGGCGGATGGGTGGCCGTGGGAGGCAATGACCGGAGGGTTCTGGGCAGTGTTCGTGCGGTGGCGATTAGCGGTTGATGGTCTTGTGGTGGCAGCTGGTGGTAGCGGGTGACGGGCAGCAGCGGTCGGTGGCCACGATGGCGGTCAGCTATCCTGCGATGGTGGCGATCGGGCGGTGGCGACGACGGTGGCCGGCTATCCTATAGTGGCGGCGGTTGGTGGCGGCAATGGTGGCCGGTGGTCGGTGGCGGCAACGATGGCCGCTGGCGGTCATCAGCGGTTGGGGGTGGCCGGTGGGCTATGGGTGGCAGCGACGGCGATCAAACGACGGTGGTGATGATGGTTGCCATCGGTGGGCTGCTCGGCCGATCGTCGCCGGCTGAAGGTGGTTGGCAATTAGCAGGCAGCCACCCAAGGCCGAAGCAAGTAAGAAAAGAAAAGAAAAAAGAAAAGAAAAAATTAGCTTTTTTTTTTTTTTTTTGGTAAAGGTAAAAGGTATTATAGCTTAGGACAAGAGTACTTGACACTCTCGGGCGCTTTAGGGAGCCGAAACAAAAAGATTACAAAGAGGAAATAGAGACACGCACAAGCAAGAAGCAAAGACCAACAGGTCACAAGTGAGAAGAAAACGCTAAACAAAACCTCAGCCGCTTAAGGAGAAGGCCAAGGGCCAGACACCCAAGGAGGGAAGGAGAAAAGATCGCACAGCTTGGTCTTCATCCGGATCTACGCATTCTCCTCACGATCAACGAAGATGGAAGGGTCGAAGCCCCAGTTTCTCTCAAGCCTTCTATTTCTAGGGGTATTCGGGACATCAAAGAAGGTGAGAGCTTTGTCCTTGACCATCTTGATAATGTGATTTTTCATTGCAGCAAGAACCACCGCTTCGTCGCGGAATATGATAGCATTCCTCTTCGTCCAGATTAAGTAGCACATGGCAGCAAAAGAGTAACAAGCTAAGTTGTGAAAGAAATCATTGCCCTTTAGGAAGGAGGTAGCCCATTGGAGATTCTCCTTCCATGGCCTTGGGCGCCAAGGAAGGTTGCAACGAGAAGCCCAAAAATAAGCAATGGAAGCCGATATGTGGCAATCAAAAAACAAGTGATCTATAGAGTCGGGAACATCATTGCGAAACGTGTGGCATAATCAATTCTACCATAGGAAATGAGAAGTTCCTGGGTAGGCAAACGGTTTCTAGCAATCAACCAGAGATTGAATTGGAATCTGGGAATGATGACGTTGTTCCAAATAAGCGAAGCCCAGGGCACTACGCTTCTTTTGGTCCTGAAGTGGTTCCAGGCAGATCCTACCGAAAAAGATCCGGATGGATGCCAACGCCAAGAAAACCGGTCTGGAGCTTGGGAGAGCGTTGGGATAGAGAGACCCCAGCTCTCCATAATACTACGAAATGAAAGGCCCATAGGCGAAAGGAGATCAGCCACCATTGCATGCTTGGGTAGACCAGACCACTGAATAACATGATTTGGCATAATAATATCAAGAAGGCCTTTTGGGTGCCAATGATCAAATCATAACGAAGTGGAGCGTCCATTTCCAATCTTCCAAAGGAAGGGCCGAGAGTCACTTCTTAATTGCAAAATTTTCTTCCAAGCCCAAGAGCAAATTTTAGGAGATGAAGCTTTCCAGAAGTTGTTCCTCTTTAAAAAGTTGGAATGAATCTAACGGCACCAAAGGGATTCTTTATTTGTGAACAGAATCCAAATGTGCTTCATCATGAACACCTTGTTGCAATCTCTCAATTTTCGAATACCAAGTCCCCCTTCTTTTTTTTGGTAGGCATATATCATCCCACGACACCTTCGCCCCCCCTTACCGAGGGCGGATCCTTTCCAAAGAAATTGCCTTAAAATCTTTTCAATGCTATTGAGAACCGAAACCGGCAATGTGAAAACACTCGACCAGAAGGTTTGGATGGAGTGCAAGACTGACTTGATTAACTGCAACCTTCCAACAAAAGAGAGGAAACGATGAGCCCAAGATTGGGCTCTAGCTGTAATCCGATCAATAAGGGTGATGCAGTCAGCTTTCCCAAGCCTGGAGGATATGATAGGCACTCCCAGATAGCGTACTGGTAGTTTACCTTCTTGAAACCCAAAGGCTAAGAATATGTAGTTGCGAAGAGACGGATGACCACCCGAGAGAAAAATTTCGCTCTTGTTCTTGTTTGGAATCAAGCCACTCCATGAAGAAAACAAGTCCAAGCCTTTCTTCAGCAAGGTAATGGACGCCCAATCAGCCTGACTAAAAAGAAAGACATCATCGGCAAAGAAAAGGTGAGATAGCTTGACCGCTTTGCACTGCCAAAAGTATTTGAATTCCTTATGGGAGGCGCGAGCACTCAAAATTCCTGAGAATACCTCCATCACTAGGTTAAAAGATAAGGGGACATCGGGTCGCCTTGTCGCAGCCCCGCCACTGTGAGAAAGAACCCATGAAGTTCTCCATTGATTGATAATGAGTATTTCGGCGTCCGAATGCATATCATGATCAACCGGATCAGGAAATCAGGAAAGTCAAAGGCTACTAGAGTTAGCTGAAGGAAATCCCAATCAACCGTGTCGTAGGCCTTTTGAAAATCAACTTTCACAGCACATTTAGGGAGGTACGGTCAAGGTGAAATCCAAAGACTTCCTGATCTATCAATATATTATCCCTTATCCTCCTACCCTTAATAAAAGCATTTTGGGATGGATCAACCACTTCGTTCAAGACAGTAGCAAGGCGATTAGCCAAGATCTTGGTAATGACTTTGTATATAGTATTACAACAAGCAATGGGTCTGAAGTCAGAGACCGCACAGGCATTAGGCACTTTAGGTATCAAGGCGAGGATAGTATTGTTTACCTCTCTTAAGAGACGACCCGAAGTGAAGAATTCTTGGACCGCCTCTATGACAGAAGGGCCAACAATCTCCCAATTATTCTTAAAGAATTCCGCCGTGAAGCCATCTGGGCCTGGAGCTTTGCCTTTAGGGAGAGAGAAAATTGTATCCCGAATTTCCGAATCAAGAACCGGGCTAAAGAGGGAACTAACCTGGTTCGTAGATAAGGGTCTTCGAACGAACTCTTTAACCTCTTGTAACGAAGGCTTGGATAGGGACGAATGAGGAGCAAGCAAGTCCTCAAAGTAAGAGACAAAAACCTGCGGGACCGTATTCGTGTCCGTGATCAACTCGCCCGATATATTTTTAACCGAGAGGATTCTATTTCTGAGTTACATTTTTTTGACGGAAAGGTGAAAGAATTTGGTATTCCGATCACCTTCCTTAAGCCACCGAACTCTAGATTTTTGTCTGAAGAAAGATTCCTCATCTCGGCGCAGGTCCACAAAAATTCTACGGCTTGTCTTCTCAAGATCGGCCAACCCTGAGTTGTTTGGATCAAGTTGAAGGTCATTTTGTACGAGCCGAAGGGCTTCTCTAGCTTCCTCTGTCCTTGAAGAAATATTCGAAAAAGGCTTCTCTATTTAGTTGCTTCAAACTACCTTTGAGCACTTTCAGTTTGTAGACAAGCTTGTACATGGAGAATCCAATAACTAGTGTCTCCCAAGCCTGTTGAACAATGGATGAGAAATTCGGATGGTCTGACCAATAATCAAAAAATTTGAAGGGTCTTCTCTTAAAAATCGGATTGAGAAGTCTGACAACCATAGGAGAATGGTCTGAAATGCCTGGGTTCAGGAATGATGCCTCCAAGAAAGAAAAATCCATGTTCCATTTGGAGTTAACCAATACCCGGTCGATTTTCCTCATCTTTCTTGTTAACCCAGAAGAAGTCGACTAAGTGAACCGAAATCCAACATATCTAAGGTCCTCCAATTCAAATTGAGCTAAACAGTTAGCAAATTCATCAAAATAAGGAATCCAAGTGTTGGTGTCTCCGAACCGGTCAGAGGGATCCTTTATGGCATTGAAATCCCCGGCCACTAACCAAGCCGAATCCTGGAGAATAGTGCTCATATGTAGGAGATCGTCCCAAAGAAGTCGACGGCGGGAGAAGATATGCTCCCCATAAACTACAGAGACACAACCACACTCGCCAGATAGGTTGATTTTTAGACGACCATGAACAGCCTGGTCATTGACCGCCAAGGTATCAAAACTAACGACATCGGGGTTCCAACCAACCCATATCCTACCCCGACTAGAGAAGTCATAGTTTGCAATCCAATTCCAGCCATTTAGCAAAGAAGATGACATTGAATCAAAGTTACCTGCTGAGACTTTCGTCTCAATAAGGCCAATGAAGCAAAGATTATATTTGAAGACAAAACTCCTAACTTCGGCCCGCCTCAAGGGGTCATGGAGGCCTCTAATATTCCATATTCCTATATACATATATACAATGAGGAGAGGGGTTACCTCTTTTTGGCAACCTTTTTCTTGGCAGGAACCGACAATAGAGCCAAGGAGGGAGGAGGGTCTGGGCAAAGCAATAACAGTTTATCCTGTATAGACTCGGCTGGAGCACCCAAAGGACAAGAAGTTGGGGATGGGCATCCAACTGATAATAGATCCTCATCATCTGCGCCAGCATGAGCACTAGATATCTCATCGGAACCATCCAGCAGTAACACAGGCGCGGTGGTAGATTTCGGCCGAGCCAGCAAGGAAGAACTTGCGTGGGATTTCGATGAAGCAAGAGAGCTGTCGGCGAGCTTGCGGGGCACTTGGGGATGGCCATCTTCACTTGACGGGTCAAAGCTGAAAGAGGCAGCCACCTTGCTCCCTTGGCCTTTCTTCTTTTTGCCCTTGACCTGCTTCCAAGAGGGGTCCAAGGCAGAAGGAGGGATAATAAGAACCGATAGTGGGGCGGTCTCTTGGTTTTCGATAGGATCAACCAACACAGCAGGCGAAGGGAAAAGCTGTGGGTGAATAGTAACCGAATCGGCAAGCTTGTCCGAAGCGATAGGGTCCACAGCAGCTGGGGCACGAATTGTAACAGGCCTATTGATATACAACGGGTTGTCTTTTGTTCTTTCCTTGATCTGAACTTGCTGTGGATGAAGTGTCGGCTGAGAGTCAGGAACGGAAGAGGAGGATCCACCCCGAGGAGAAGGAGGGTTTGCTACACTAGCTTGGCGAGTGTTCTTGGCCGACTGTTGAGCAGGCGGCGGATAGCACTTATGGCCAAAAATGTCGCATTCAGCACATGCCAAAGGTCTCCACTCATATTCGACTTCAACGACACATGTTTCACCAAGGAGAACCACCTCCATGAACTCACATGGTTGCTGATTCGCTGTGATCTCCACACACACTCTCGCAAAGGCGAGCATTTCCATTTGTTCCGTGTTTAGATCAACATAAAGGGGCTTCCCAATAAAGCTTGCCACCTTGCTAATTGCCTGAGAGGACCAAAAAGCAATGGGAAGATTTTTGAGTTTAACCCACACCGGCACAGACATGAGGGTGTTGTTTTGAAGTTCCAGGGTTGGCCTCCATTGCTGGAAAACAATATGCTGTTTCGAGATCGTGAAAGCCCCCCCTTCAAGGATCTTACGACGAAATTCTCTATCCGGAATGTGGAAGAAGAAAAGTCCTCTTCCATTAGCCATTACTTTGGCTAGATTCGCCCCCCAAGCTTTCTTGAAGGCTGCTTCAATCATTTTGAACGGAATACGCTTGCCAATGTAAAAGCCAACTAGGCATTCCTTGAGTTTAGGGTCGGCCGCTTGAATGTTGTCTTCGGTCATCTCAGCAACCGCTCTATTTCCAACATAAGTTGGAGGGAAATATTCCAAGTCATAGCCTTTGGAGGCCACCTTCTAGCCTAGTTGCGCAAGTTGGAGTTCCTGGATATCGCCTGCTGAGGGCGCTTGGATCCCAATCTTCCCCTGATCCTACCTCTCGGTACAGCAGGGACTTGGTCTGAACGGGCATGGGCCGAGACATCAGGCGGGGCAGCAGGGGAATGATCGGTCATTCCCATAATTTCCTTCCCGGCACCACCACGGGAGGTTCCAGCAGCAAACTGATTCAAAGAGGGAGGCCCAACCCCGCCAAGAGCGGTTGAGGCCATTCGTCGAACATGTAGCGTGCACTACTAGAGAAATCGAGAAAGGGCCATAAAGAGGCCGAAAGCTTCACGAAATTCAGGACCAGGTGTTAGCTCGATAGCCCATAGTGAGTCGCACACCAGAACCGGGCGCATTCCAGGAAAGGAATAAAACCAGTAAACCCAAGTAAAAAAACCAGCAGAGGATCATGCAGTTCGACTAGCCCCTTGGTCAAGGAAGATCTCGAATTGTAGAGGAGCTCTAGCAAAATCCTTCGGTGGAAGTAGAGAGGAGGAAGAGAGGGATCTTCCCTCCAAAAATCATCCCATTCCGACGTCTAGAACTCCGGGAATCGGCATCACTTCGAGCTGCCCAGAAAAACCAGCAGAACTAGCCCCTTAGGTCGATGAAGATCTCGAAATGTAGAGGAGCTCTAGCGAAATCCTTCGGTGGAAGTTTAGCTTATTTCTATAAATTGTTTCTGGGAACAAAAAATTACTTTTTTTTTTCTTGTTTCTATTACAAATCTGCTCTCGGAAACAAAATAATAATTTTTTTGTTATTGGAAACAAAAGTTTTCCAAATGGATTTACATTCTTTTTTATTCTTGGGAACAAAATAATAAAAATTGGGAGAAACAGAAACATTACTATGCAGACTCTTATTGGTTCCCATGAAGTTTTAAGTTACTCGTCATATTTACATGCATTTTTGGACTACTCTTTTGGTGTATTAAGTAAATCCCCTTACCTTAATTGTTGACTTTCATATGTTGCAAAAACTTTAATTTTACTTTCACTCCTTCGACTTTAGGTTGATGCTCACATCCAAACATCTCGTGCATCACTTAAGAACAACAAATCCAGTGATCAAGATGTCCGAAGGAGTGTTGGAAATGTTCGACAGTTGTGTATAAGTAAAAATTTCAATTGTTTGAGAAAAATTCAATGATTTCGAGAGATTATAAATTGACTAAATTGTTTCAATCCCATTCTCATTCTTATTCGAGCACATTTCATTGTTAGATTGGCCTTACCATCTCTTTTTCAAGGCGCTGACGCATCCCGCGACCATGAATCCACTGAAAAATGAGCAAAGACGTGACGAAAGATCGGTTTGGTTTGATCCCCAGATCAAACCAAAACCATCGATCGCGTCTTCTTCTGAAAAGAGTGCAACGTTTCACTTCCATCCACATGTCAAGCGCGGGGCCCACCTCCGAAGCAGCAAAGCCGCCCATCTGCCTCCCACGCCCGATAATGACTTGGATCCAGATCGGACAGCCGCCTTTTCTAACGTGGTCGGCGTCACGCCCGCCACGTGGCGCCTCTCCATTCGCTCGAAGCTCTACGGAAAGGGCCCCACGTGGGCTCCAGCTGGTTAGGCGGGGGGGCCCGCCTCCACCGCCCAAACTCAATCAAGGTCATCCCCGCGATGCCGCCTTCGCAGAGCACGAGAAATTGTTCGTCACAAAACGGGAAATGAATTATTGCTTTTCATCTGGGAAATCGTGGCCCAATGTTTTTCAAACTACAGTGTAAAAATTACCGGGTTCAGTACAATTGAAGCTTTCGAATTGGTTTCTAGCGGTTTCGAGAATTTTCCAAAATCAAAATGCTCATCCAATCGACTTTCTTTTCGAGATTTTAGAGTCATATTTCTTTCCAATCCTAATCATATTAAATTTTAGGTCATTTAGCACGCGGGATGCCGTTTTTGTTGATAAAATCGAAGGCCAAAAAAACTCAACTCCTTCCCACGAGCACATTGGAAAACCCGTTGATGGTTTGCACGATGATGCATTCTTCACTTGCTAAGTCCAAGTCCAAGCAAAGATTGCCTCCCCACTACCCATTTCGTTTTCTCTATCTCCAAATTTTCCTTTCATCTTTCGTTTCTCAATTTTGGGCAGCTCTATTTTATCACATCTTTTTTTTTTTTTCTTTTGAAATATACTAGAGGCATGTGGTTGTGTCAATGTCCATGGCTGATAAATTTACTGTAATTGAAATTTGTAAAATCTTTCGTTAGATCACTTCATTTGTTTTTTTAAACCTAAGTTCATCCCTTCAAGATTTTTAGGATCTAAAATATTTAGAGGGTATTCTCTTTCTAGGTAAGATAAAGATATAAAAGGAAATTTAAGAGATGTTAGGCATGTAAGTACGACACATTAAAATAAGCGGAACAGTAAAAGATTATTGCAAGAGAAAAAAGAAGTGAATAATCGGGGGGAAGAGCTAGTCAGGGGTTTGGCAACATGATTGCACCAGCAATGCATCTCGAGAAAGGATGGAAACCCGTCCAAATTCCCAAGAGCCAGATCCTCCAAAGCGACCCCACCCATCTAATCAAAAGCTAGTCTTCCTGCTGACATCCTCTATATAAACCTTTCTACTCTCTCCACTCATATCATCACCAGCTCATTCAACTCTCCATAGTTTCCTTTCCTATTCCTTCCCTTTTCACTCCCAAATTTTGCTTGCCTTCATTCCCTTGGGGTGAAACAGATCCAGTTTCTCTCTAGTTCCTATGGCATCTGCTGAGGTAACTTCCCCCGTTTCAGTGCACTCCCATCCTGTTCATCTGTTCTTGTTTTTCTCATCAGTTTATGATTTGAACCCGTTTGCCTCCGCCGGGATTGAGTGGAGTTTGAGCAATAACATCAGCAAAATCTGTTTTCTGCAAAGATAATAAAGTGCTGGATCCAACTGAACATCACAGTTTTCAGCTCTAGCAACTCTAGACACACAGATCTCAAGTTGCAAACCAAAACTTTCACGTTTGACAGATGAGTGAATGCTTGAGAATTAAGATAGTAGACGGTCTAGAGAAACTTGTTTAAAAGTGATGTTGCAGATGGTAAATAAGTATTTACACTAGCGGGTCATGCTCAGCAATCAATTAGATTCTGCCGCTCAAACATATTTGGCGAGCAAGCCTTTATATGCATAGAATTTGCTCATCACAGAAAATGACTCAGTGCAACAAATACCATGTCACGCAGGTTGAGTCAGTGAACACAGCACTTCCAGTGGAGAAAACTGAAGAACCAATCAAGCCTCAAGAGGAAGTGGTCGAGCTGCCCAAACAAGAGGCGCTTCCTGAAGAGACAAAGGAGGAGGAAGTTACTGGAGCAGTACCTGAGGAAACAGTGACCACAGAGGCCGAGCCACCGTCCAAAGAAGCTGAAACTAGAGAGCTCACAGGAGAGGCCGAAGTTGTCACACGAGAGCTGAATGTAGTGGAGAGTGAAGAGGAAACACCAAAGGAAGTCACGGTTGCAGAGAAGGCTGCAAAAGTGGCACCTGAGACTGAGCCAGAGTCGGTTGTGGAGGAGACTGCAAAGGCAGTGCCGGAGTCCACGGTTGAGGAGACTCCAAAGGAAGCTGCGGAGGCGGTGGTGGAGGAGAAGAAAGAAGAAGTATCAGCAGAGGCTGTCGATGCTTCAGTGCCAGAAGCTGAAGCAGAAAAACCAAGAGAGGAGGTTAAGGAAGAAGAGAAACCGGTGGTTATCGAAGCGAAAGATGGCGGAGAAGTTGCGGTCGAGAAAACTGAGTAGCCATCAAGTGATGAGAGGAGAGTGATCTTATGAACTGGTGGATGTTTGTGTAACTAATGCTGTGGTCTGCATGTGGGTTGTGCTTTTTAAATTTGGTTGTAAGATAGTAAGAGTCGCTACGTCATGGATTGTATTAACTCCTGGAGAGGCTCTTTGCTTCATTTTGTATGCATGCATTGCATATAGAACAGGCAACTGGTGCATCTTTGGTGTGAGAGTTGTGCCTAAGTAATGGGATTTTTGAGTTTCTCCTAACTCCCTCTTTCTTCAGTAGTCTTCTGTTTCATATGAGATGGACAATTTACACTTCCATTTTGTTGCAAGGATCGACATTGCAGCACACAAAGTCGACAGTTGATCCAATCGAGGTTACCGACATCGTGAGGTCGATATACCTCGAAGTGCAAGACATTTAAGTCATCTCTCTGTGTTTTAGCAAGATCAAAGCTGTGTTCAAGCACCCAAAGATGTCCATTGCACATTTGATATGTTCCACCCTGTCGCAATCCCGAGATTAACTTCGAGGGATTTACAGGATCGCAAGGCATGTACGAGTAATTGTCTTTTGAGGTAGCACTTCTGCTTTTTGAGTACTCTATCCAATTCTATCGATCATAAATTGATTTCTCATTGATTACAAATAGAATGAGACTGTAGCTGCTAGTAATTTATTTTAAGCTAGCAAGAAGTCAAGTAGAGAGTAGAGACCACCTTATAGAAACTAGAAATTTAGGAATTGAGGATTTACTTACGCAAATTTTATCAAGTGTCCATTATCGGTACTTTTTCTAATTTGGGAGAAATTGTCATTCCATTCGATCTTTCCAATTTTTTTCTTATTCCTGAATATATAATTCTACATTTCCATGCATAAATGTTCAAACAATAAAATGAACCAATCAACAATAAAGATAAAAGAGAACATGCAAAAAAAAAAACAAATTGTATCGAGCAAAATTAACGTAAGGCCTCATTATATCGTCCTAGGACAGGAACCCATGATGAGATATATGGATAAGTAAACTTTCACTAATCTAAGAAAAGAAAATTTGCCAATGTGTTTAATGAGAGGAGATTATAAATGATATATGATGAAGCTAGCTACAAAAGAATACTAAAACTATCATGAAATGTAAGGAATACCTAAATGTAATTAAATGATTTTCATTTTCATTTTCATTTCTTATTCATAAAATGGTGCCCCCTAAACACAAAGGCCTTAAATCTAAATGCCGAAAAAACTAAAAGAAGGATCAAAATTGAAATCACCTAAACTTCATATGGAAAATACGGTTGGCAACACCAACATTTATTCAATGTTATTTTTTCGCTTATCCTACAAAGCAAAGGTAAGATTGAATGAATGCAAATACAAATAATCATGACTAAAGACCTAAAGAATGCCAATAAAATGAAAAGTCATTACTGATCGATTGGGGTTGAATCAGATCAATTTTTACATGATCAATTTGTGTTGTGAGGTGAATCATGGATTGATTCTCCACACTTTCATTCATTGTAAGCTAAAATTGCACGAGAACATGCCTCCTATGACATAACACATTATTTAACGGTAGAACGGATGATGTTGCTGGGGATGGTCGAGGATCGGCTCCGAGTGGCCAAGCGGATTGAGAATGACTATCCATTGTCCAGACCGACGATTGGTCCAACTAATAGGTATTCAGCCCACATTCGGGCCTTGAAGCACCTCTGGACCTTAAAGACCTTTGGATGACCCCACAATATTCCCGAATCTAATCGGACTACCTTTTAGAACATTCCATATTCGTGGTTATGTCGATGACTTCATCATTTAAGTATTGAGTTTTTCCAGTACCTTTTCAATCATGTGAATTCCTATACTTTCCTACGCATGCTGCTGAAGCGTAGTCAATTGATATAATCCCCCTAATCAGGTAATCATTACTGTTAAGTCCAGAAAAGCTTAATTAGTCACCATATAATATATAAAGACGGGCCATTTGGCCATTTAGAAGAGGTAAATTACGTGTAACTGAGATGGACCTCTTCACATATCCACTAATAAATTGTCACTCAGATACTGCTGATGGTGCTCACATGGACAATGGATTCGAACCACTTTGGCAGCCCTTCAAACATAAGATCTACAGCTTGGTCGTGATTCGGGTCATAACGAACCAGAGCTCTGTTGTGGTACTCCAACAAGATCTGGCCATTCCTCAACATCCCCAGGACCCTCACATATAATCGGTACCTGTTGCGCATCAAGATTCTGGAGATCTTGCAAGATGGGTCGTCGGTTTCCTCACGGTCGTGGTTTTGAAGCCCCTTGGGCAGGTAAGATCCAATGCTGTAGTCCTTGACCCACGACTCCTTCATGCCATAATCCTTCATGACCCAGATATCTAGTGCTCCAGTCTGGGACAGAACAGCTGCAGAAAGATAACCTCCAAGCTCCACCAGATGATAATTGCACCTCCGCATATCCTTGCATTTGGGTTTGGGGACATTCCTGAATTGTTCATCGGACAAGTCGAACGATACAATCTTGACATTCCCACGCCTCCTTTCTACAGTGGTCCAATGGAGTTTTCTGTTAACAATAGGCTGCGAGGGCGTCGCTTCCAAGTAATCAGTTGCATTACCTGATATCAAAGAATGGATTCAAACAAATATAAGCAAATACCAAAGTAGATTGTTTTGTATCTAGAAGCATTTGCATCCATCGACTTTAGAAACTAATAACACCGGACTCACCAAGATTCGTGCACTATCAAAATAAGTGGTTTAAATTACCTAATTTACTTTGGAAATTACCCAGTGGAATGAAAGCGGGAAGGTTGGTTTTCTGATAATATTCAACACCAGCAAACATAGGCAATAGATACGCACATTAGGATCTTTCTTTTGCTTTTGCAAATCCACACAAAACCAGGTTACAAATACAAAATAAGTACAAAAGCTAGTATATGAAATTCCGTAGCGTCTTGCAATTCATTTGTTGTGATCGTGGGAAAATGGAATTTTGTACACTAGTTTCTGCGAAATCTTTCGATACCATGAACATAAGATATTTGAAAAGAAATTGAGATGCAACATACATACAAGTGATTTTTCCAAAGAGCAAGTGAGTGGAGGACTCAGACAACGGCGTTAACATAAAAAAGAGAGAGACTAAGCAGTGAGGTTTTTAATCAAACATGTTGCAGGCATGTTGACTGTTACCTAATCTCCTCCACGTCGGGCTTCTTAAACTGCAGACCTGAACCTCGGATTCGGACAAGATGACCACGAACAGACGACGATTGTGATTCCTAAGCGTATACACGATCTTGATCACCTTGTAATCCTTCTCGGTCTCGTCGAACCCGAACCCAAACACGATCTCTCGGTTCCCCTGGTGACCCTCCGAGTCCGGAAGCTCCCTGTACTCACCCGTGAGAGGATTGTACACGTAGACGTCGTTGCTGTGCAAAGCATTCGCCAAGCAGAGCAACCCCTCGCTCGACCCGACGACGTCGAACTCCGGCGGGACGACGCCGGACGGAGGCTGGAATTTCACCGCCGCGCGATTCCTCCCGTCGCCGCCGGAGACGTCGTCGACGAAGTAGAGCTGGCTCCGGAGGGGGTGGTCGCAGTGGAAGACGAGGGATGGGTCGTGGGAGGACGCCGCGCGAGGTCGGCGGAGCTGGAGGAGGAGTGGGTCCCGCGCCAGGGTTCGCCACGACCGGCACACGAACTGGGCTCGGACCAGGGACGGCGTGGGGAGTCTGGAGAGGATGTCGATGACGATCTCGCGAGGTAAAGCATTGATGGTGACGCCATGCGACGGCGACGGCGACGGCGATGGCGATGGCGATGGCGACGGCGAGTGGTCGCTCGGGCAATCGCTTCGTCCTTTCTTGCTCTGCGAACCGGAGCCTGGTTCTGATTCCATGGCGAAGAAGGTATCGATGATAAGGAATGAATATGAGGATTGAGGAGGACGACTTCGAGAATGACTATGTTGCTTCGGATCTTTCGGAGATGACGAGGACTGTTATGGCGGGTTGCGAGCTTTGGGGAAGCAGGTCAAACGAGGGAGAAGGATGAGTTAGCAGACGCGGAAATCAAGGGTGGGACCAAATGACAAATAGCAAAATTTCAGAGGGCAAGATAGCAAAATAAATAATTTAGATATTTCGGGTCCATCTAAAGTGAGTTTCATATGTATATTTTTTCTCATTTTAGTGTTGGCCGTGGCCCGTGTGACTTTAAATTTCAAAATATAACTTTCTCGTTTTCTAAATCCTCGAAGCGATTGTGTACGCGGGAAAAATGTTTCTGCTGATGACAAATGATGCCCGAGTCCTCGACCGTCGATTCGCACTAAGAAAGACCGAGCAAGACACGACAGGGAGAAAATGTGACAAGTGTCGGGAGTTCCTGATTGAAAAGTATGGATGTTCGATGAGATAATTTAGGCCCTGCATGTTTTCGTTTCCAGAAGTTGTTTAAGAACAGATTTTTTGTTTTTTTGTTTTCGAGAACAAAAAAAAGAATAGAAACGCGTTTGTTTGCGTTTTTATTCAAAATCAGATTTTTGTTCCCAAACACAAAAAGAACAAAAATGAGAAACAAAAAAAAAATTGTTTCTTTTCCAAACACTTTTGAATAAACAAAAAATTAGATTTTCTGTTATTTTCTTTTTCTTTTTCTTTGGGTGGTCGCCGGCCTCGCCATGGCCGATGATCGGCCGTCGAGGGCCGGTGACACCATCAAGGGTCGGCGACCTCGCCGGATCCGGGCAAGGTTGTCGGCCCTCGTCGGCGGGTCGCCGGCCTCCGGCGATCGGCCAAAAGAAGAAAAAAAAATGAAAAAAAATGAAAAAATGAAAAAATTAAAAGAAACAAAAAAAGAATATAAAATCTACCAAACGTGTTTCTATTCATTTTTTATTCCCGAAACAAGTTTACCAAACGCGTGTTTCGGTCAAAAATTGTTTTTCGAACGGAAACATTTTTTTTTTTTTTAATTTCTCGTTCCTAAAACAATTTTTGAACAAAACGTTACCAAACGCACCATTAGTATCTCTCGACAATAGATGCGGAGGGAAATTACCGAGTCGCGAAGCATGAGAGGCAGTGAATGAAGCTCGGTTGGCGATCGATTACAAACAAGGCAATTATTATAAGTTGTGTGAAGGCGGTAACTTCAAGAGTAGCCGTGAAGGTCAATGCAACTATAAGACCGACACAATTATCAGATCATGGAACCATTGATCTCACAAGCCACTAGCTATGATGGCAAAAAATTGAGTTACTATAATTGTCACAAAGTGGAGCTGTCGGTTTTGGGTACAATGTTGAAGTAATGGGTCTGTTTAGCAATTGTTTGTAAATACATAGAATCTAAAGTCACGTAGGATGTGTTTATTTTTTTTTAGTAACTGTGAGTAACTACTAGTAGTGATATAAATACTCGATTTGTAATTTGTATAAAAGATAACCAATCAATCAATGAACATCAGTTATTCAATTTTATCTTCATGTTCTTTGTACATTTTGGTACCTCTTTTATATGGTTGGTCGTGATTGTCTTTGATCTCAATATTTTTAATTTTCTCGTCAATTCGCAGTTATCTGCACTTTACATTCTTTGTCATTTCCACATTGATCCACATTTCAAAAGATTTTTCGTTAGTAGCTTTTCAGCGAAACAATCCATAACGAACATGTTGAATATGATTCTTCTAAATTTGGGAGATTACTTCTTTACTAAAAAAAACTTAGGACATTTGCTTTGAAAGATTAACAATTAATTTAGGAGTTCAAATTTGAAGCCGCCTTATTTTAACTCGAATCAACTTTATTATTTTGAAAAAAATCACATGAACAAACACTCAACCACTAAATCTTAATCCCCACAAATCTCTCTCTCTCTCTCTCTCTCTCTCAGAGTATACCCAACACTGTTAGAACATAGTTGATGGGCTTCAAAACATTATAAATTTCCCATAGGGGCAGGGGAGGTTTAAACAACGAATTAGAAGGGAGGGCCTTTTCATGATGGGCTTTAGAGATCTAGTCCGCAGGTTGATTTTTCTTGTGGGGACAATGGGTTGGGCCAAACTTCTTCTGTGGTCTTTAAACATTTTACAGGACTCATAACTAAATTACCGATAAGTTATTAGTTTCCAGTTCCGTGCTCAAATTAGATGAAGACGTTAGAATCCATTGTACAAGTTGGTTAGCTCGCCTTTTGACTTGATTCACCTTATTTGGGTTCCATCTCATAAAATTCTTGTTCATTGCAAGAGCAGCAATGGTTATTGAGCTCAAATTTTGGTTTGCGAGACTGAAGTACGAGTATGAACCACAAAATTCAAGTAAGCCCTTTCCTTAGAAGGTAAGTCAGAGTCAAGGAATTCAAATATCCACTTGTCCATTCTAGTGATTTCTAGCGGTGAAATTTCAATGCTCAATCTCAGATTTGACCAGGTTTCTCTTTTCCAGTGACTGAGGAGGAAGAGATGTTCGGTAGTATGCAGAGCTTGTAGGCACAGAGAGAAAATAGGATCAGGGAAGGTACAAATTCTCTCAACCCCTCCGCATAAAGAGTCTAAATTTTTGGATAAGAGTTCAGCTTCCATATCTTTATCCACAGAGTCCTATGTCTTTGATAAGACGAGGAAGCTTGGCTTGAAGTAAGCTGTGATATGAGGAATACTTTCTGTCATACCTGCTTCTTACCAAATAAATCTAGGATTACTATTAGCAGCAGCACCGTTGCAAAACATTTTTATACTTATAGTTTCTTAATCAAGAACTTGTATGTTTCGCTGAAAAAAAAGAAAAAGAAAAACAAAATTAGCAGCCCGAAATTGAAAGAGCCAAGGTTAGCGAACTGAGTTCTTTTTACCCAAGAAATAGTGTTCCCAATTGAAGTTTTCAGGCCAGTAATAACATGTGATTGAGATGGATATCTTTACATATGCACTAATAGATAGTCACTCACATTCTACTGATGCTGCTCACAAGGACAACAGATTCGAACCACCTTGGCAGTCCTTCCAACATGAGATCTACAGCTTTGTCACACTTCGGGTCATAACGAACCAGAGCTCTGTTGTCGTACTCCAACAAGATCCCGCCATTACTCAACATCCCCAGGACCCTCACATCTAATCCATAGCTTTTGAGCATCGGAAGTCCGGTTTTTTTGCAAGATGGGTCATTGGATTCCTTGTGTCCATGGTTTTGGAGCGCCCTAGGCAGGTAAGATCCAATGCTGTAGTCCTTGATCCACGATTCCTTCATGCCGTACTCCTTCATGACCCAGATCTCTAATGCTCCACTCAGCAACAGAACAGCTACAGAAAGACAACCTCCGAGCTCCACCAGATGATACATGTGCCTGCGTAAATTCATGGATTCGAGTATGGGGACTTCCCTGAATTGTTCATCGGACAAGTCGAACGATACAATCCAGGTGTTCTGCCTGCCTCCTGAAGCGGTCCAGTGGAGTCTTCTGTTAATAAGAGGCTGCGAGGGCGTCGCTTCCAAGTGATTAGTTGCATTACCTGATATCAAAGAATGGAATCCAAACAATTATTAGGAACTCCCCAAGTAGATTGTTTTGTATCTAGGAGCATTCGCATCCATCAATTTTAGAAACGGATAACACCAGCAAACTCCATAGCGGAAAGAAAGCGGAAAGGTTCAGTTTTGATAATATCCAACAACAGCAAACGTAGGCAACAGATATCCACATTAGGATCTTTCTTTTGCTTTTGAACAAGGTTTCATAAAAAAAATAAGTACAAAAGCTAGTACAAGAAATTTCGCAGCATCTCACGATCAATGGCTGTGTTTACAGCGTCACATAATCGGTGATTGTGGGAACATAGAATTTTTGTACACCAGTTTCTGCGAAGACTTTCAATACCAAGCATTACTCATCCTATGAACATAAGTCATTTAAGAGGAGATTGAGATACAACCTAAGTACAGTGACTACCTAAGAGCAAATGAGAGTGGAACTCAGACAATGGCGTTTACATTAGAGAGAGAGAGAGAGAGAGAGAGAAAGCAGTGAAGTATTTAATCAAACATGTTGCAGGCATGTTGATCGTTACCTAATGTCCTCCACGTCGGGCTTCTCAAACTGCAGACCTGAACCTCCGAATTGCCAAAGGCAACCCTCCCCGGTCGAATATGGCAAAACACGATCTCATACACGATCTTGATCACCTTGTAATCCTTCTCGGTCTCGTCAAACCCAAACCCAAACACAATCTCTCGCTTCCTCTGGTGACCCGCCGAGTCCGGAAGCTCCCTGAACTCCCGCGTGAGAGGATTGTACACGTAGACGTCGTCGCTGTACGGAGCATTCGCCAAGCAGAGCAACCCCTCGCTCGACCCGACGACGTCGAACTCCGGCGCGACGACTCCGAACGGAGGGTTGGATATCCTCGCCGGGCGGTTCCTCCCGTCGCCGCCGGACACGCCGTCGATGAAGTAGAGCTGGTTCCGGAAGGGGTAGCCGCGGCGGAAGACGAGGGAGGGGTCGTGGGAGGACGCCGCGCGGCGTCGGTGGAGCTGGAGGAGGAGTGGGTCCCGCGCCAGGGCCCGCCACGACCGGCACACGAACTGGGCTCGGAACAGGGACGGCGCGGGGAGTCTGGAGAGGATGTCGACGACGATCTCGCGAGGGAGAGAGTTGATGGCGACGCCACGCGACGGCGAGTGGTCGCTCGGGCGATCGCTTCGTCCATTCTTGCTCTGCGAACCCGAGCCTGCTTCTGATTCCATGGAGGAGAGGCCGGTGTCAGGTGGACGGGGAAGAAGGGATCGATGATGAAGAGGACACGACTTCGAGGATTACTATGTTGGGTTCGGATCTGTCGGAGATGACGAAGATGTTATGCCGGCTTTTGAGCTTCTGGGGAAGCAGACGGGGAAATCAAGGGTGGGACGAAATGACAAATAGCATGATTTCAGAGGGCAAAGTAAAAAATAAATAATTTAAATATTTCGGGTCCATCTAAAGTGAGGAGTTTTTAAATATATTTTCTCATGTTAGAGTTGGACAGGCGACTGTACATTTTTAAAATATTACTTTCTTGTTTTATGAATTCTCGACGTGATTGTCTACGCAAGGAGGACGACAAACAATGCCCCGGTCCTCGATTGACTAGGACTAGGAAAGAATAAGCAAGGCACAACAGAGGCAAAATATGCCAAGTGTTGGGACTTCTTGCCTTCTTGGTTGGCAAGTATGGATGGTCGATGAGATAATTAGTATCTGTCAATAAATTACCGAGTCATGAAGCATGACGGCCGGCGAATGAAGCTCGGTTTATTTGACAAGAAAGTCAACACTAAAGTGATTGGCAATGGATTACAAACAAGGCAATTATATAACTTGTGGAGGTAGTAACCTTGAGAGCTCCGTGAAGGTCAACGCAATTGTACGACCAACTAAATTATTAGATCATGAAACAGTCAATCTTGAAAGCCACTAGTTGTAATGGCCAAAAAATATGAGTTGATTGTTGTCGCGACCAAATTTTTCGGGTGAACCACCTAAAATTTAGCTAATGGATTACTAAGCCTAGATTTAACTTGAGTTCTCCCAAGCCCATATCAATTCGCAACTTATGTTCATGTTCTTAACATACAAATTATATTCAATCAGGAGTTGCCACTAATCTATTTTTTAGTGGGTCGATTAGAAACCCAAGTAAGGTAACGAGAGTTTTACTTTACTCCTACGAACTAGAGACTATGAGTGTGGGGACTTTAGGGGTGTGCATGGTTCGGGCGGGGGTTCCCAACCTAGAACTGGGAACCGCCCGCTAAGGACCGGTTCGGAAAAATTGGAACCTGGATCCACCCGGGAACCGGACCGCCGATCCGGTCCGATTCCCGAGTGGATCCATGGGATCGATCTTGATGCAAAACAATTTTGGTTTTCAACATAGAATGGTCGGGTTTA
Source organism: Eucalyptus decipiens (assembly GCA_014182575.1). Lineage (NCBI taxonomy): Eukaryota > Viridiplantae > Streptophyta > Magnoliopsida > Myrtales > Myrtaceae > Eucalyptus > Eucalyptus decipiens. The sequence goes on along the minus strand of CM024609.1, from coordinate 30,905,742 downwards.
TGAGTTGGGAAGGAGGGGAGGAGGTCTATGGTCGGGTTTTCAACATAGAATAGTCACGAAACAATTTTCCGCGGCTGTGGTGAGTGGTGGGCGACACAAGGGGGCAAATAGCAGCGGTGGAGGAGCAGCGGCGGCGGCGTCAACGCTCGGGGAGGAATCGAAATGGCGATATGATTAGAAGGAACTGAGGAAGAGACAAAGAGAGAGAGAACCGAAGATGAAAGGAGTGATGAGATGAGATATAATCTAGGGTTTCTTTTAGTAATTTTTTTTTAATATTAAAAAGGTTCCGGTCCGGTCTAGGTGGGTGGATCCGCCCATGGAACCGGGAACCGGACCGGTACCCACCGGTTCCGAAAAATTGGAACCGAGAACCGGACCCGTTTCCTCAAGAACCGCCGATTCCGGGTGGTTCCGGTCTGATTTCGGGTGGTCCGGGCGATTTCCGGGTATTTTGCACACCCTTAGGGGATTTGGTTACACTAGATTTCTCTAATACCATTTTGGTATCATTCTTTTATTTTCAAAAATATAGCTTGAATTGATTTTAAATCTATTTCCCTAACATGTGAGGCCATCATACAGGTGCGCAAACCACCAATTTAACACATAAGAAAACAAATAAATAAAATGCAGGACTTATTTTATAGCGAAAGCATCTGCGTTGTTATATCATAATTCACATCAGTAATTCTATATATAATTTTTAATTAACACACCATCACTCAATTTTTGTTTTCACTTTTTAATGAGAATATAATCCATATGCAATGCAATGCTTCTAATCTAATATGAAATAATATGGCATGGCAACATGTCCTAAACTATATGAATGAACAAATTTTTTTGTGATTTCTTAATGAACATGCAATAGTTAAATATGCAATTTAAATTAACCAAAATGATCTAATTCTAATAACGTGCAATGCAATTACCTACAAAATTATTTCAACTAAAATGACATGCAACATGCAATTTAATATGCGAGCTATATGTCACGCAACATTTATTAAATGACCTAGTCTAATGACAGAAAATTTCTAATTAAATGAACCTAACAACAATCACTAAATGACATGCAATTTATGAACCTAATTTTACATGACATGTGCATGATTTTATTATTATTATTTTTTATAAGCATGCAATCTATCTTAATATGCAATGACAGGCAAATAATACCATAATTCTAATTTTTTTCTTTTTCTTTTATGAAATTCAAAATTAAAATTAAACATGCAATTCAAATAAAAAAAATACTAACATCCTAAATGAATGCACTTTCTTTTTTGTTTTCTTTTTCATGATTCAAAATAAAATCCTTATTCTAAATATGCAAGATAATAATATAAAAAAAGACAAACCTAATCCTAATTCAAACTTTTTTTTGGATTTTTTCCTTTTATGAAAATAAAATTAATTCAACCAACACCATGGCAAATCAAAGAGGATAGGATTGATATCCAAAAATTGGTGAACCATATCTCGCGCATGAGATCGGGTCAGCCAATTTTAATATTAAATTGCAAATCGAATTTCGGGCGTGAGATCGGATTGTCGATTTTTGTGAGGGATTATGAGTCGGATTTTGGACACGAAAATTGGACTATAAATCTCTAATTTAAAGGAGCTATTCCATGTTGGAATCTCAATCACATATAGAACAATTTCACTAAAAAAGATAAAAGGCAAAAAAAAGTAAATAAATAATAAAAAAATACCTAATTTTCCCTTTTTCTTTGTTTTTTTTTTTTTTTTTTTTTTGTGTGGTTCTTTTCCCTTTCCCAAGCAACTCGTGGGTCTCCAAGGGGGAGCCGGCCGTCGGTCCGATGAGGGGGTCCGGCAAGGGCGGCGGGCGGCGGAGCATAGGCGTTGGGCGTCACGGACGCGGGGCTAGTGAGCGGCCAAGGCGAGGCGGTGGCAGCTCGACTCGGGCTCGCGCAGAGGCGTTAGGTCTCTAGCAGGTCATTGGCCGGAGTAGCACCGGTGGAGAGTTGCAAGCAAAGACAAGACAGGGACAACAGCAGCATCATTGGAGCGGAAGGGCTCATGGGTTACCGGCTCTGGGGGAGATGCAGCGACGGCATGGGGAAGAGAGGCACGGTGGGTCGCCCGGTGGGTTGGGGTCGGGGCGAGGTCGGCGGTGGCTGGTGGCTTGGCTTCCGGATCTGGCATAGTAGCGAGGACAGGGGACGATGCTCAGGCAAGGTGGTGGCACGTGACGGCTTCGGGGTTGTAGGAATCTCGGCACAACTTTGTTGGGCTGGTGGGAACGACTCGGCAGCAACAACAGAGGATCGGTGTCGGGCTGCGACGGAGGAGCAGTTCGTTGGGCAGAGGGTGGAGCAGTGGATGGCGGTCGCGGTGGGCTTCGGCTCTAGGCGACGTCGGTGTGACGAGACGACGGCATCCGACGGGCAGGGGCGGCTCGGGTCCGGCGTGGTTTGGTGATGCTGGCGCAGTGCGGGTGTCAAAATATGAAGGAAAAAAAGGTAAAGCAAGAAGTGGAAACTCTATAAATAGTGCTCAAGTCTCTCCTCTAACCTTAATTCTCACATGTATCCTCACCTAAGGGGCGTTTACCTAACGTTGCACGTGAGGGAGGCCGCCTCATTGAGCCAGTGATATGGAGGGCAATAGAGGAGAAGGACTTGATGCGTGGATCCCCTTGATATATGTGGGTAATCCTTTTTCTGCTTCCGTTTTATGTTCGATGGATCCCAAAACAGGTGCGTTAATCTTTCTACTCAATTATGCATGTTCTTGTTCTGGTTATGGAGATCTTGGAAGAAGGATATGGATTTCAATGTATTTCTCTGACTTTTATTTAATGTACATAATTACAATATATACTACAAAGTATGTGTAAAAGAAAAGGAAATGATACAATGTACATATTAGATCTGATTTTAATTGATTCAATAAAATCCCTATGATTTGATCTAATCGAATCTTTCCAAACTTTCTGCGTATCTTCCAACACTCCCTCTCAAGCCGGTGGCTTATAGATGTCAAAGACACCAAGCTTGCTCAAGAGATATGCATGCTGTCTTTGACACAGAGGTTTGGTGAAGACATCCGCCGGTTGTTCTTCTGTTCCAATCCTTTGTGTCTCGATCATCCCTTCTTGGATTTTCTCGCGAGTGAAATGACAGTCTACTTCTATGTGCTTTGTTTTCTCATGCACGATAGGGTTGCAAGTTTGAGGGTCGCATCATTGTCGTAGAATAATTTTATTGGTCCCTTGACCTGCACTCCAAGATCCTGAAGTAATCCTCTCGACCACGTTATTTCACATGTGGTTTTAGCCATGGCTCGATATTCCGCCTCTGCTGAAGATAACGAGACAATTGGCTGTTTCTTCGTTCTCCAGGAAAGTAAATAATCCCCCAATTTGATACAAAAACCGATTATCGATCTTTTGCTCATAGGATAGGTTGCATAGTCTGCATCGCAATATGCAGTCATCTTCATGTCACACTTCCTAGAAAGAAGAATTCCAAGTGTTGGACATTTCTTCAAGTACTTCACAACCTTCAGTGCAACATTCATGTGAGACTGTTTCGGTTTATGCATGAACTGACTAAGTGTTTGCACAGCATAAATTATGTCTAGTTTGGTCATAGTTAAATATATGAGCTTCACAACAAGCTTCTGATAGCCTAAAGTATCTTTGAGTATAGGATCTGCCTCCTAAGATAGTCCAGCATCATAATCAGCCGTTGTCAGTTTGACGTTTTGCTCAATCGGTACCACAGTTGGTTTACATCCATATAATCCTGCTTTTGAAATGATGTCCATTGCAAATTTTCTCTGGTTGAGAGAGAATCCTTGGCTAGATCGAGCAACTTTCGATTCCAAGGAAATATTTTGGCGATCCCAGATCTTTAATTTGGAAAGTAGAATGCAGGTATCCCTTATGGAATTTGATAGCTATTTCATCATTCCCCATAATAAGTATGTCATATATATATATCATCAAGTAGATAGATGGTGTACCTTGAGTCCATGTGAAAACAACGTAATCAAATCTGGATTGTTGAAAGCCAGTAGCTATCAGTGATTCAACAAATTTTGCATACCACTATCTGGATGCTTGCTTGAGTCTGTACAAGGATTTGCGGAGACAACACACTTTATTCTCCCCCTATCTCCATAAACCTTGGGGTACTTCCATATATATCTCATCGTCTAAATTTCCATGGAGGAAGGCATTATGAACATCCATCTAATGTAATGACCAGTCCATAGAGGCTGCCACTAAGAGAAAAGAATAGACTGTGATGTCCTTGGCCATTGGGGAAAAAGTTTCATGATAGTCGAAACCCTCTTTCTGTGTGAAGCCTTTTAGCCACTAGTCGTGCTTTGTATCTTTCAATCGATCCATCTGCTCAATATTTGATCTTGTATACTCATTTGCATTTGATTGCGTTGCGATGTGGAGGTAGGGTAACAAGATCCCATGTGTGATTATCCATGAGAGCCTTCAATTCTGCCTCCATTGTTGTTTGCCATCATGGATCATTACTTGCCTCATGGAAGTTGGATGGTTCTTGCTCTTCAGAAATACGAGCAATGCAACATCAATGAGCCGGGGACAAACGATCGAAGGAAACAAAAGAAGAGATTGGAAAAAGAATACCTGGTGAATTCCCGACTTCACATATGTAGTCTTTAGTCCAGGTAGGTGGCCGAGTAGCACGGACCGGAACGTTTGGGTCGATCATCTTCCGAAGATGTAACATTGTTTGGAATTTCCATAGGAGACGAATCTGAAGTAGGTGGGTCTGAAGGAACCTCATCATTCGGTCTTTCATCTTGGACATCCACTAAAGGTGTTGTGCTGGTAGTGGATTTGGAAAATCTCTGTGTATCCGTCAATGAAGGAAGGAAGATATATCCCGAACCTTCAAACCTGTCTTCAACAGAATAGATTGGAGAATGCCTTGGTTCAGTGCCACCTTTGTTGTCGGCAAAAGGAAAGACAATTTCTTGGAATATAACATCTCTGCTGACAGAAAATTCTCCTGTACTTGGATCAAAAATCCGATATCCCTTTTGTAAGGTAGAATATCCCATGAAGATGCAATTGCGAGCACGTGGACTCATCTTATCTTTGGGTTCGACAATTGCAGCATAGCATAGATAACAAAAAACTCTCAAGTGGTTTAAGTCAGGCTCCTTTCCAAAGAGTATCTGGAAGGGAGATTGTCCATCAAGAATCTTGGTCGGCATATGATTTATTAAATAAGCAGCAGTCAATATGCAATCCCCCCAAAAAATATCCGGAATAGAAACTTGAAACTTTAAAGCTCTGGCAACCTCTAAGAGATGATGGTGTTTCCTTTCCACCACTCCATTTTGTTGTGGTGTATAAGTATAGGAGCTCTCATGCAATATCCCTTGTGATGAAAGAAGATCCGCACATTCATGATTAAAAAATTCATTCTCATTATCTGTCCTTACTCTTTGCACAGGTTTCCCAAATTGGGTTTTTGACGAGGAAAGAAAAGTTCTTAAGTTGGACATAACTTGACTTTTAGACTGCATGAGAAAAATCCATGTGGCTCTGGAGTGATCATCCACAATGGTAAGGAAGAATCGAGACCCATAATGATTTACTGTATGATAGGGTCCCCATATATCAACATGCAGCAGGAAAAGGATATTTTTTGAACGACTTTGACTCAAAGGGAAAGGATTACGCGATTGCTTTGCAAGCGGGCAAATTTGACATTGAGGATAAAGAAAATAAGAGCTATGACCCAATCTGGAATGCAAAAGGAAATGTCTATAATTGGAAGTCGAGTTACACAATGATTTCTTATTACAAGGAAAACGATTAGAATTTATTGGCAAGCTTTTCCAGAAAAACAATCCTTCAGAGAGACTACCCCAGCCCATCAGTGTCCCAATCGAAAGGGCCTGAAATAGACAGGTATCAACATTGAAAAGAACTCAACAGGAATTTTCCTTACAGGCTCTAGACACTGAAATGAGATTAAATTGGAAGTCCGAAATATAAAGGACATCGGTAAGGATAATATGATAATTAAGTGTGATTGTCCCTATTGTAGTGACATAAGCAGCGTTTCCATTGGGTAATTGCATAGTGATAGGATCATCTAATTCTTCATTAATAGCAGAAAATAACTTTGTATCACATGCTATGTGGTCACTGGCTCTTGAATCTATAATCCAGGTATTTTTAGAAATAGTACTTGCCAGGCAATAGGAAGTACATGTAAAGTTGCTCCCCCTTTTTTGGACATCCAATTTTTGCAAGGTCTGCATAAGTTGCTAATATTCCCCATGTGTAATAGGTTGATTTATAGAATTCATTAATCCTGAAATTTGATAGGTTGCTGCATATATTTCTTTCTCCTTTTTTTCCTTTTCTCCAGTTGCCATGCAATTTCTAGCAAGTGTCAATTGTGTGATGGGGCTGCTTGCAAAAATCACAGAATAATCTGCCTTTATTTTTCAAAATTTGCCCATATCCTTTCAAATTTTGAGGACAGTTGGATCCCCTTGGAACGGACGCATCTCCACCGTCCAGATCAGACGGAGCTCACGAGCCTTTGGAGCCATCGGATCGCGACATCCGATCTTGTCCGTCCGCGGTGCCCCATTTATAGCCCCTTTGATCCGCGAACCCTAGCAGCCCTCGGTTCTCCACGAACCCTAGCGACTGCTCGTGCCCTTTCTTTTCTAGGGTTCTCTCCTTCTCCACCCTTGCCGCCAGGGGTTTCAGAGTTCTTGCTGTCCGACGAGGCAAGCCTTTGATTCTCCTCTTGCACCGCAAGCTGGAAGATCTGGCCGAGGGTTGGTGCTGGTTCCATGGCTAGAATTTGCGATTGGAAGGTGAGATACAAATCATTAAGTATGAGTAAGCATCGAGTCGCCTTCTCTCTGTCTTTCATGGCTTTATATTGCTGGAGGGTCGATTCGGGCCCTTCTAGCTTTTCTTCAGCGGCTTCCAACTCATTCTAGAGTGCTGAAAGCCTGTTGAAGCATGTCGTCACCGATATGTTTCCTTGCTTCAGTTTGCTGAGTGCTTGGTGAAGCGAAATTTTTTTTGCCCAATCTAATTTGCCGTACATTTCTCAGATGCTGTCCCAAATTATATTCAAGTCTTTTGTGGGTGGTAACCCAGCAGCGATTTCTGGGCTGATACAATTGCCGATCCATGTTCTGACCAATAGGTTACATTTTTTCTATTGTCTTCCCATTTTCTCGTCGGTTGGGATAGGAACGGTCCCGTCGATGAACCCCTCTTTGTCTTTTGTGATTAGGGCTCGCTGAAATTCCCGCACCTAAGTTGAGTAATTCTCTAGACCCGTGAGAGGGTGGTTGATGAGCCGCAACTCCGGTCTGTCGACCCGTTGGCAGTGGAGACGTAGAGTGTGTCGTCGGGTTCTCATCGACCCATGGCGGCCGCGAAAAGAAACGGAAGAAACCTAGGTGGGATACCCTAGTATGGATTTGTGGATTGCCCTTGAAGTCTTGCACTAGAATTACTCGATCTGCCTGTCTACTCTAGGCCGATGGTCGAGCCTGCCCTAGTGCTGGTTGGTAGGCCTCTGTCGCTCGGCATGTTACTCTAAAATCCCGGCTGTGATGTGACTGGATTTGTCCCAGGGATCCATGGATATGGCATCCATTGGTAGGGATACGCCGAAAATGGCTGACTCAGATTAAACTGAGCCGGAGAATTCTACCAATATGCGTGTTGATTTTGGATCTGGGGTTGGCCGAATTGTTGTTCAGCCATGGAGGTAACATTGGAAGCCTGTGGGGTTGTTGCTGTTGCTGTTTGTTCATCTAGGTTGGGGGTGAGATTCTCTGGTTGATTTATACTGAAAATTTCCCTTCAAAAAAAGAAACGGAGCGGAAGCGAGTTTTCGGCAGCTCTGATACCATGTCAAAATATGAAGAAAAAAAAGGTAAAGCGAGTTTTTGGGTTCAACAATTGCAGCGCCTTCCGGCTGCGCGTGTGGGCATGTGCGGCGTCGCCCGGCGGCGTTCGAACTGTCCCCGAACTCGTCTCGACGTCGCCTTTCTTCCTATGCTATCAGAATTCGATTTCGACTTACGCAAACGCAGAAAAAAGGACGTACAGTGCTCGGGTGTCGGGATTTCACGCCCCAATCCGTTCGGCCGAGAATTTTTTTGCGAAAAATCAATGAAAAACCGTCAAACAGGTCGGGAAAACGTGAACTAGGGCTCTGATACTAATGTTGGGAATAACGGATCCCCGAAAACGTGGATTCGACACTGAATCGAACCCCTAAATAGAATGCGGAAGCGAAGCCCGGGAATAACACGTATCACCGATCCTAAAGCACACCACGGATTCGAACGTACCTTGTTAGCCACAGATTAGACACCAACGCTGAAGATCGAGGAAGAAATTATGATCCGATTAGTTCCGATGATGTCGATTGGCTTTGAAGGGAAGACGGTGTCGCCGTTTGCGCTTGTCTTCTTTTTGGAGGGAGAGTGGGAGAGAACGTACGTTGGAATTGTGCCAAAGGGTGTCTTCTCTCTCTCTCTCTTTTATACCTTCCTCCATCCACGGGTCTTATTCCCGTGGGCCAGGCTTTTTGGGCCCAACTTGGGCGGACGGGCCTTAAGCCCATTACTATTACTAATAAAACCATCAAACAGGAAATTGAGATGCAATATACGTAAAGATGATTACTCAAGAGCAAATGAGTGAACTCAGACAATGGGGTTTACGTTAAAAAAGAGAAAGACTAAGCAGTGAGGTTTTTAATGAAACATGTTGCAGGCATGTTGACTGTTACCCAATCTCCTTCATGTCGGGCTTCTCAAACTGCAGACCTGAACCTTCGAACAGCACAAGAGAACCCTGTTCAGTCGACCATTACGATTTATGATCGTATACACGATCTTGATCACCTTGTAATCCTTCTCGGTCTCGTCAAACCCAAACCCAAACACCATCTCTCACTTTCTCTGGTGAACCCCCGAGTCCGGAAGCTCCCTGTACTCACCCATGAGAGGATTGTACACGTAGATGTCGCTGTACAGAGCATTCGCCAGGCAGAGCAACCCCTCGATCGACCCGACTACGTCGAAGAACGGAGGGTGGAATTTCCTCGCCGGGCGGTTCCTCCCGTCGCCGCCGGAGACGTCGTCGACGAAGTAGAGCGGGCTCCGGAGGGCTGGTCGCAGTGGAAGACGAGGGAGGGGTCGGTGCAGCTCTAGGAAGAGTGGGTCTCGCGCTAGGGCCCGCCACGACCGGCACGGGAACTGGGCTCGGAACAGGGACGGCGTGGGGAGTCTGGAGAGGATGTCGACGACGATCTCGCGAGGGAGAGCGTTGATGGTGACGCCATGCAACTGCGACGGCGAGGGCGAGTGGTCGCTCGGGCGCTTGCTTCGTCCTTTCTTGATCTGCGAACCGGAGCCTGGTTCTGATTCCATGGCAGCGTACCGGGCAGACGGTGAAGAAGGGATCGACGATGAGGAATGAGGATGACGACTGCGAGGAAGACCTTGTTGGTTCAGATCTTTCCGGGATGACGAAGACCGTTATGGCGGGTTTCCGATTGGCACGTCAAACGAGGGAGAAGGACCAATTCGCGGACGTGGAAATAAGGTGGGGGAGGACGAAATGACAAATAGCACGATTTCATAGGGCAAGATAGCAAAATAAATAATTCAAATATTTCGGGTCCATATAAAGTGAGTTTTTTGTTTTTTTTTTTCTCTTTTCAGTGTTCGACTTGCGACTTTAAATTTCGAGACATTGCTATCTCGTTTTCTTAATCCCCATAAATCCCTCTCTTCCATTTTTTTTTTTTGGTCACGAAATATCCATTTAAATTCAACAACCAACACCGCTGAAACATGAGTGGTATGGGCCGGGGAGGTTTACACAACCAAATAGAATGGAAGGCCTATTCATGATGGACTTTAGTGATCCAGTCCTCAAGTTGATTGTCCTCACACTGACAATGATCTATTTTAGCACTCCTTGAGCTAGGCCAAACTTCTTTTGCAGGGCCCATGGGCTTTCGTCGGTACCCAAATCAAGTACAGTAACGCCCCCTTCATCGCTAGGGCTTCGATGCAGAGCACTAAAGAAGCTAGCACGTGTTCTGCAAAACTAGCTGCGAAGCATTCGAATCACGACGTGCTCTTGCTACCATTCCTTCTGAGTGTCCTTCAAGCCAAGATCCATCTATATTGAACTTCGAAGAGCCATTTTCCGGCAGAATCAACTATTCAGGTTGGTTAGCTCGCATTTTGACTTCATTCACCTTATTTGGGTTCCATGTTGTAAAATTCTTGTTTATTGCAAGAGTGGCACTGAGTATTGACCTTAGATCTGGTTTACAAGACCGAAATATGATTGCATTTCAAGCTTTTCATATGAACCACAAAATTTTAGCAAGCACTTCCCTAGAAGGTAAGTTAGTGTCCGAGTCAAAGAATTCGAACATCCACCTGTCCAAGTGATTTTTTAAAGTGAAATTACAATAGTCAGTCTTAAAACTAACTAGATTTCTCTTGTCCTATTATAGAGGAGGAAAAGATGTTCAATAGTTTCCAGAGCTTGTAGACACAAAGGGAAGATAGGATCAAGTAAGGCATTCCTCTTGTACAGATTCTCTTGTGACACACACTCCACATAAAGAGTCGCATTCTAGGATAAGAGTTTAGCTTCCATTGCTTTATCCATAGAGACCTAGGTGTCTAATAAGATGAGGAAGCTTGGTCTGAAGTCAATTGATGATCTATGGAATACATTCTGCTATACCCACTTTTCACCGTATAGGACCTTGCTTTATTCCTTGTCAAGACAAATTTATCTTCCACTAAAATAGAATTGAGTGGGATCGTTAGTATTTCCTTCTCTATTTATTCTTTGAATAGACCATTCACCTTTTGTTTATTCCACACTCTTCCTTCTCTATTAATCAATTCCGCCACAATATGAGGATCTCTTAGGTTTGGCGGTCTGCCAATTAATCCAATTGATAATCATTTATCGTCACAAATATTGATGATTCTTTCATTCCGACCATCAAGATAAATCACATCTCTACCGATTAACAACTTTTGCCAACTCCACGAAGGACGGGAATCCATACCGGCATTCCAGATATTTTCTTTTTAATAACCGACTCTATAAAGTCAGTGGGGACTGTGGAAGTCTCAACACCTTCTTGCCCCACATAGCTTTCTTCAAGGTGATGAGATCCTTCTCGCCCTCATTTCTCTTTACGTTAGCTCCTTGCCACGTGTCGCTCTTGTGGCTATGCTTCCGCCTCTTCGTCGTCCTCCACGTCTCTCCACCTGATTTATCTTTAGCTCTCCCATCGCCACCAGGGTTATCATCATTACCAGCCATGCCTTTGTCATCGGCAACTTTTGATTACCAAAACCACCGATCATGTGCAGAGAGGGAGAAAGAGAGATCTGAGCTTTTCGTTGGGGGTAAGATTATTTACGAGAGACATTTAAATCAAATGAAGCTTGGAAAACAAGATAGTAGGTAACCCAATGGGAGAAATGTAGGCGAGTCATGTATATAGATGGAGGCAAGTTCATGTAAGAGTTGATTTAAAACGTTTGTAAGAGAGTCAAATGGTAGTTGGTTAGTAATGCAAAGAGAGTTAATAATAATCCAAAATAAATTGATAATTTAATCTGGAAAAAGTTGGTAGTTATCAGGATAATGATTAGTAGATTCATAAAAGATTTCCTAATCAGTGGAAACGGTGGAAAATAGTAGGCAATTTCATTAAAGTGGGGCTAAGTACCCGACAAATTGTTAAGAAATCAAGTGACAAGGTAATTTATCTACCAACAATTTTTTGACGATTACAAAGTCTTCCATAAATCTACCAACACGCAAAAGAAAATTTATTTTTTTAGAATGAAATAGTAGATCGGTCGGTGGAAAAACAGAAAAAGAAATTCGCCATCTGATACATATGGGGTAGGAACTAGGAATAATCTTACAAAGGTGCTCTCTTTGCTACTTTCAAATTTGACAGGGCATGGATCCAATTTTCATTTTTGGGGCGGTGACCTAATAAAGCAGATGGGTCGCCCGTTTGGTATTTTCGTTGTCCCTTCCGTACTTATCTATTAAAAAACATAAAGGTAATCAATCATAAACTCACCTCCCGTCTTTCGAAGAAAATCTTGAACAAAATCGACTCTCATGGTGAATCTCCTCAGTTAAGCAGTTAACTAAATGTTATAAGTAAAATCTCATCGGGAACCTCCCTGCAAAATCACTCGCGTGTGTTGGGACAACAAAATGATGATGACTATTCATCGGCATTGTGTATTGTGCTATCAAGTGCGAGAAAGTTTTTGATCTCTCCATTTTTTGTGGCTTTTCGAGCACTATAATGTTCATAGTACTATCGCCAGTCGAATCACAAAGATTCGAGCTCCGAAAGGTGGCTCTAAGAGATAGCAAAGGGCGAGAAACTGAATAGAGGTACCGACAAGGAAGACGAACTTGCCTATCGGGCGACCATATCCCTAAATGTTCCGTGTAAGACCTGCTTAACGCGTCTCATCCAATACAAAAACATGAACGATATCGATTCTAGAGGCACTGAGCAGCAATGGTGGGCCTGCGCATCTCTCCCGCGTATCTTCCAATTTAGATAAACACCATATATATTTGTTAATTCACACATCCCACTGGCCTCTGACTTCCTCTTTAATTGAGTGTTAGGTTTGACTTCCAAACCCGGTTCAGATCAACAATGGTGACTGTTGCAAGGACGCGTCCCCCGAAATATGATGTGAGCAAAAGATTATGTGGCTTGGAACTGTAATCACATTCCCTTTGTGGTGCACTATCGATTATGGTGCACTCTTTTTGAATACTTAATTACCGGAAATAGGAAGATAATGTAGACAAATGAATCAAGCTCTTGTTTATACAGTGGACCCCCAAAAAAAGGGTTAAAGAATCCAAGTTCATTTAAAAAGGGGGGTCTTTCTATATTAAATTTGCAGGATTGTGATTTAAATTATGCAATTAGGGTGAAGTTTCTTGGGTGGGTAACAACGGGGTCAAACGTTAGTCCAAGTTCTGCTAACGAGTCCCCCTATAATTTCTTTGTATACTCCATAGAAAGAAGAGAACTTTTGTAGTGCCGGCCAAAAGAATTGTGAATGACGTATCAGTAGCTCAAAACCCTAAAACATCATCACCGAGTTAACGAGGGGGCAACCCTAAATGGCTCGTCGCTTCAAACAACGAGGATGAGGATGCTCGTGGGACTGATCGATGTTTAATGACCGATAATTCAGATCATAATGTTTTAAACAAGAGCTTTTGTCAAATCACTTAAGCGCTCATTTTAGTGCCGAAAGCTTTTGTCGAATCACTTAAGCGCCAAATTGAAAAAAAAAAAAAAAAAACAATAACTTAAGTACCAATAGTAATATGTAGCTTTTAAATTTTATATGACTTAGAATATTATTTAAAAAAATCCAGTCTACATGGCATTTTCACGAGGCATGCTTGACAATAAAATGATCGCATTTGAACAATAACTGGTAAGGATGTGCAAAGAAATTGGGAACTGCCCGGATTGCTTGGAATGGAAAGGAACCAAACTGCCCAAGAACCGGTGATTCCTAAGGGAACCAATCCGGTTCTCGGCTCCAAGTGTGAAACTGCCCACCCAGACCAAACTGATAATATATAATATATATTTAAATTTTAATTTAAAAAAATGAAAAATCCTAAATCCTTGGGCTACTTACTAGTAGTTGTCTAATTTTGCCCACTTATAACAAGTTTGGTGAGTGTGCTCTTTTGCTCACACACTTCCTAAGATATTAATATTGATGATTTATTTGCTCTTACTGGGAATATCTTTGATGAGGTGATTCTGTTGTGTAATTCTTTGTTACATATTATAGTGGTAACACATGAAGTTTGGTGGGACTGATTCTATGAACCCACCCAAGAACCAAACCGAACCCACGGTCCGGTTCCCGGGTAGATCATGGAATTAATGGGCAGTTTCCGGTTCCAATTTTTTGGAACCGATCTTTAGTGGGTGGTTCCCAGATCTAGGGTGAGAATTGTTCACTCGGACCATACTCACCCCTAACGACTAGTAATGAAGTGATCATTTTAAATAAAATTTGGCATTCGTTTAGGGCTTATACGCTTACTAGGTACATCAGTGAGCCACGTAGGATTGAAAAATTAATAGAATATGGCCACTTCAGATTTTGGACGACCTAAATTAAAGTTAGCACTTAAGTAATCGTTTTTTTTAAGTGGTACTTAAATGATCTGGAAAAAAAAAAAAAAAACTTTGGTACTAAAGTAAGCTATATACACAACTTTTGCCACCTCTAGTGTTCTTCTCATCTTGATTGATATGTTCTTGTCAGGGGTACATGCGTTAAGAGAACTAGCACATCCTTCAGCACAATTGAGTCATTCCACCAGAGGCATGGCCTCTTTTCATGTATGATCAGATGTATCTCAAAGAACCAGCGTTAAACACTTTCATGCGTGTATGTTTCGCTTCATAAGTTTGGTGAACTTAGGGAAAAAGTTTAATACCCCACAATGCTTCTCTGGTTTTGGTGACTCACAACATTCATATAACTACTAGAAGGCTCTATGCATAATTGGGCAGCTTTGTCGGCATGTTGGCTTGATACGCCCCCACCAACATAATTAGCATATTGAAAGACCCCAGCTAAGAAAAAGTTCGAAAAAGCACGAGTGATGAATGCCCTTAAAAAGCACCCATAACCTTAGCTTTCTGATAAGCACGAGCACTATCAGAGCCACCGTCAAACACCACAACACAGCACTCGCTCAATCACATATAGAAACTCACAATACGCTCAACGTTTTCCACAATAATTCGAATCCGCCATACTCAAAACAACCAAGGTCGAGCTCTCTTCATTCCTTAAGAGATGTGGCAAATGTTATCAGTCGTGAGGAGGAACCTCCTCCAGAACAGGAGGAAGAGCTCTAGGGTTGCCGATGAAGGTATGACCGGAGGTGGCCAGAACGGAGCTGTCTTCGCACAAGAACTGGACGGGCTGGCACCACGGCGCAGGTGGAGCGGCCTTTCGATCATATGCGGCCTCGTGCAGGCCCCCTTCACGATACTCTCTTGCCTGTCTCATCCTCACGTGAACGGTGCTGATGGGGTGTGGACTTCTGGGCATGAGTTCGTGCAGATTTCGGAGATGAATCACCTCATGGTCAATGACAGCATGCGGTATGCAATCTTGATGTAGATCTCATCAGCTGGGGAGGGAGAGAGAGAGAGAGAGAGTTTGCTTTTGATCCCATTTTTCTTTCTTGCACATGTATGGACTGTAAGTTATTAGACATAGAGTGTGGGCATGGATGTAATCGGGCATGTAAGTTTTAGATATGAGCCATGTTCAAATTCTTTTCTCCTTTTATTCTGCTGTTTCTCGGTGGGAGAACACATTTGTACTGATCATGTCAGTGTGCTTTCCAGGATTTGAATAGCCGCACAAAAAATGCATAAATTCTGTTTTCCAGAATCTCATTTTCGTTGATTTGAGTTTGCTTGTCTTTACCTTTGTTGATAAGATGTAAGGCATCTGTTGTCTGTTCTGTTTGGTTTTTGTTAGCCTACAATCCATCAAGACCACAGATGAAAGAAAAGGTTCTGTTTCCTTTAAGATTATTTTGAAGATCAGGGTCAGTGGTTTCTTCTTCTTTTGTATTTTTCCTTTTGGGTTTTATATTTGTCTTTGGGCAAGTAACTCTAATGAAAAAACAAGTGCAAAAACATTTAACATGGTCTTTATACCTTTTGATAAAAGCCAGAATGCTGGGTGTAGAGTTTCCCAATAACAGCGAAGTTCGTTTGCGCGCTCTCTTTCTCTCGATCGAATATTGCAAAAACTAAGTTTCTTCTCTCTTTCTTAAGTTATTCATGAATTTTTTTTTTTTTGGGGGATTAATCAAGGGTATTAAAATAATATTTCTAAGAACACTTTGCCTTTATCCTTTTTGTCTTTTAGGAGGGGATGGTGAAATAATTTTTGTTGCCATTATTAGCAGTATAACTAGTGGGGACAGCGGCAAGAATGTGATTTGCATAACGTTTAAAGTTGAAGGAGCTCCTCATTCTTTCCTTTTTTTCTCTTTCTCTTTAGTTTTTCTTGGCCATTGGTTGATGTTTAGTGTCCAGGTACTTTCAAGATTGAATGAAGAACAAATGATACCTAGTATTATCCATTTTGTTCGTACATGCTGCACTTACCTTTCTCATTCAACCGTAGAGTTGTCCTACGGATACGTTTATATCAATTCTCGCTGCACTCCATATTGAATTTGGTAAAATCCATCATATTCGACGATGCATAACTTATTAAAAGTAGTATGCATATATATAATTCCTTTATATAAACATCTATAGGTCGGATTGATGAAATGCATTGAACAACAACCTCAAAAAGCACGAGGTCTCGAATTCGGTTCTTGCCAATCACGATTTCTTATGAAGATGTCATTAAAAAACGATATCTTCGAAACTGCGAATCAGCATGCGCGAGCAAGAGATATGAATTGGAAAAGGCTAGGGGGGCAATCATCACGAGAAGGCTAATGGAATTTGGTGAAGTGTTCGAATGAAAACCAAGGGAAAAGGAGGGGGAAAATGAGAGGAAATGTTGTGTGGTTCTATCATGTCCATAATTAGTGAGGAACAAGTCAACTGCTTGCGATTTTCGAATTGGCTTGTGCTAGTGGGAATTTCATTGTGGGAAGTAGTGGCAGCGGCTGCCACAAGTCCAATACACTATACGAGTGTACACATCGACACACTTGCTCGGTGCGAGCCTTACCTCGTACTTCACGATCTTAGCAAATCTCTAGTTCTTATACATATTTAAATTATAAATCAATAATCTTATGTGTGTGTAATATATACATATATGCACGTTTCTTATTTTAAAATACCTATACGCCGAAATTTTAAGTTGACAGAACACATTTTCATATCCAAGTTATGCAAAAATCAAAATTTAAAAAGCTATAGGTATGAACTTATTTTATTGGCCAAAAGAACAATTGATCTGTCTTAGTATTCTACAGTATCATATGATCTAAAAATAGAAAACTAAATATTAATCTTTATTAGTATTATCAACCGTATAGCCCATGAAGGTAAATTATGCAGCAACTTCTCCAGGTGCACTAATTCTAAAGGTGAGTTAGGGTTCTCCCTCCCTCCTTTCTAAGGGAAAAACAGTTCATTGACACATGCTTGCTAATTCTTTGTTTTACAAAAGTTTGATACATGGTGTTTCTGAAGAGTAATGATTATTTTAATACTTATGCAAAATCACTACTTTTTTGACCTTTTGGTGATTGGTGTTCTTGAA
This sequence comes from Eucalyptus decipiens, assembly GCA_014182575.1. NCBI lineage: Eukaryota > Viridiplantae > Streptophyta > Magnoliopsida > Myrtales > Myrtaceae > Eucalyptus > Eucalyptus decipiens. The sequence continues at coordinate 30,888,327 of CM024609.1, read as the reverse complement.
AACAGATCTTTAATTCTTTAATTTCTCGAGTTTAATCTTTTCGTACCATTTTTCGACACTAGGATTGTAGAGATTCACAACTAATGCAACCATTGCAACTAAACCTTTGAGTTTAGCCTTAATTCTTTGACTAACTACATTTCTTTTGGTTTGACAACTAAACAAAAGAAAACCATGCAACATTCTTCACCTGCAATCTACCTAGACCGCAGCTGGACTCCGCAACAAGGAAAACTCAGCAGGTAAGAAATCACTTTTTTTTTTTAATGTTATCATCAAAACTTTTCTTACACGTGACATTTCAGATCAGGTTGAATATTTCATTACTAATCAATGCCTCTCCAAACGAGAAGAATAATTCAAGAAAACAAATGTGAGAATTTGAAAAATATTTAGAAGTGATTTATGAACACATGATAATTATTTGTCATAGCCGAGTGCATTTTATCATAATCAATTTTATGTTATGTTAGTGTGATTCATTTTCATATATAAAGTTTAAGAAAAAAACCCGTGCAATGCACGGACAAACAAAATAATATATATATTAGAAAAGGTTCCAAAATTATCCACTTAAATTAAAGCACGTCTTTTATCAAGTGATGATGACCATCAACTTGGTACTTGTTTTTTTTTTTTTTTTTCAACTTGGTACTTGATCGTACTCTAAATTGTGAATAATGCACCTCTCAATGAGAAGATGCAATTTTTTTCTTTTTTGGGATTCATAATAATAACTTTAAGAAAGACTCCTACGATTTGATTGACAAATGAGCAAATTTTTTGATGTGCTGCTATTATTACATGTGGATGGCTTTGTTAATTGGAGGATGACCTTATAGTCACTAATAAGTTATTTGCGGGCCATGGCTTTACACTAAAAATTGATTTTGGGATGCAAAAGGCATACTTATTTCAATTAGATTTTTTTTTCTAATTATAGAAAATCTTGCGTTCTTGTTCCAAAAAAAAAGAAAAAACTAAATTTGGTACTTTAGGGCCACTTTACTTTTCCGGACTTTTATTTTGGAAAAAATAAATAGGTTCAAAATAATGACACTGGATATAATTGAGTATTTCAAACTCTTTGAGCATAAAACTAACTTGACGAGTGTGACAAATCGCCTATCTCATTTACACCTAGATAAATATTCATATACATGGTCCACACATTGGGAGGTAGATGTAAGTGACTACATGAAGATGAACCACGAAACGGATAGATAAACACACATATCACTTAAATTATCTTTAAATAATTAACTAACTCTATTGACCGATTGATTTTTCCATTTGAAGACTTCTTGTCTAGATTTTTCCTTAGCAAGAAACGTAAATTACTCATTTCGTCAGTCTCAAGACATTGATTTCGTCCTCCACCTATTATAATGATGAACTAAATATATTACAAATCATTCCTTTCATCAAACAATTATTGGAAAATTCACCACATGTAATAAAATGCCAAAATAAAAGTGGTTCATTTCTCACTTTTAAGCTACAATTAGCCAGAAGAAATTGACTACCCTTTGCTATCTCCAATTCCAATTGCAAACCCGAGAGAGATGATCCTTAGCCTAAGAAGCAAAAGAAGAATACCTTCCTTTTGCGTAAAGAAGAAGACTTCGAAAATGCTTTGCATTTTTTTTTTTTTTATTTTAAAAACTCTCTTCCTTTACGTTTTCCACTAATTCAAAATGACATGAGGACTTCTATCAGAAAAAAAAGGAAAGGACATGAGGACTGAAGTGCGTTTGTCAGGGAAGTGAAATGATTGAGCCTTTTGATGGGGACTAACACGCACTTAGCTTGATGTCCCTTTCCATAGTTCATTTTCCTTCTAGACTCTCCCTTTTAACATCAACTGGTCATGCTTTAAATCATGTACTTCCTGAAAATTCTTTCCCTCCTTCACTCATTTGTTTAAGTACACGTCTCTAGAAGCATATCCCAATAAAATTCCTTGTGAGGGTCAAATAGTCTTTTTGTGCTGATGTCAGCAGGTTCCATAAATTTTTCTAGTTATGTTGTTAGTTTCACTAAGGCTGATTATCAAAGGGCTAGGGATTATATACCCCCGTTATGTTTTAATATGAAAAAAATGGCATTAGAAATGCTATAACTTTCATACAACGATTACTTCAGTATCAAAACTTTGAGCAATAATTTAAATTCCAAATCTATGAAAAATCAACCACTTAAATACGAGGAAATTATCAAATAAGTCTTAAACATATTCCAATTTAAGTCTAAATCTTAATATTTTCATATTTTGTTAATTAAGTCAATCCGATCAATTTTGATTGAAATTACTGAAATAGTCATTAGTTGTCCTACATAACACGCGATGGCGCTAACGTTAACATTTTTTTTTTTTTTTTTTTTTTCTTTATGCTTTTTTTAAACTAAGGTGCGGTCCAACCCTTGCCTGACACAAACAAGGGTTGAGACACCCTTGCCAACCATGGGCAAGGGTTGTAATGCTCTGACCCAATCAGGGCATCACGACATCCCCAATATTGGGGCCCTTGCCCGAGGCCAATGAGGGCCACGACGCCGTCACTTAATGCCAACAAGGGTCTATTGGCCATTCTTGCCGGCCCTCAATCTAAAAAAGAAGATAGAAAAAAATTATTAAAATATTGTCTAGAAAATATCCACGTTAGCACTAGTTATTTCACATAAGATCATTGCGTCTACGTTAGTGATTTTTTATTAAAATTAGTCAAATTGATTTAATTGGCAAATGTAAAAAGTTTTAGAACTCAATTGGCACAAGTATAAAAGATATATGATTTTTTTTTTAATTATCCCCTCGAATGCTTATTATGACTATTCATCTTACATGACTTGTTGTGGTTATTTTAATTAAAGTGGATAATCTTCTACTGCTATGGTAAAAAAAGGGCCAAAACAGCGTTGCTCATTCTTTTTGTTCCTCAAGTTGACTTGAAAATGAAATTCTAATCCCTGAGTCTTCTCTTGAAAGCCTTATTGGAGTAGAAGAAGACTAAGGTAGCGCATGGGAATGTTGTTGTTCCCCTGTTCTTTTGTTCTTTGCTTCTTGGGACAGAAGAGAATAGAAATTCGTTTGATAATTTCAACTAATTTTTTTATTCCTTGAAATAGAAAAGTAGCTGGATAATAAATTTGGAACAAAAACAAGAAATAGAAAAAAATGATTTCTTATTTTCGAGAATAATTTTTAAAAATGTTTTTTTTTTTCTTTTTCTTTTCTTCTTCTTCCTTGCCGCTCCCTGCGAATTGTTGCCCATTGGCTTGCAGCCCCTTGCTGCCACCTCATTGACTACCGCCACTGCCGATCGCTGAGCCAGTTAGGGCATGTTTGTTTGTGTTCTTTTTTTGTTCCTCGGAACACAATTTCTATTATTTTGTTATGAAGAACAAAAAAAGAAAGGAAACGCGTTTGTTTACGCGTTTATTATCGGGAACAAAAAGTCTATTTTTTTGTTATTGGAAACAGATTTGGAACAAAAACAAAAAATAGAAAAAACTTGTTTCTTATTCTCAGGAACACTTTGGAGAAACAATTTTTCTCTCTCCTATTTTTTTCTTCTTTCTTTTCTTCTTTTTTTTTTTGGTTAGGCCGGTTGCCGGAGTGTCGCTGGCCCCCGGCGAGCCTCGTCGTGGCCGGGTGAGGCCGCCCCTCATCAGCCCGGTCGCCGGCCATGGCCGAGGCCGGCGACCGGCCAAAAGGAAGAAAAAAGAAAAAATAAAAAGGAAAAATATTAAAAAATATTAAAAAATTAAAAGAAACAAAAAAAAAATTATACGAGTTTACCAAACGTGTTTTTATTCTTTTTTTTATTCTAGGAACATAAATTTTGTGCAGCTACCAAATGCGTTCTTTTGTTCAAAAACGTTACTAAACGCACCCTTAGCGGCTGCAGGAGGGTGGTGGCGGCGGTTGGCAGTTGACAACGATGGGCGACAAGCAGCGAAGGTTAAACGCGTTCCTATTTTTTGTGTGGATCATACCAAACGCATTCTTATTCATTTTCAATTCCGAGAATATAAATTTTATATAGTTACAAAATGCTTTATTTTGCTCAAAAATTATTTCGGGGAATAGAAATAAAAAAAGAACTATTTTTGAAAAGAAATTGTTCTCCGGAATTGAAATGTTACCATTCGCACCCTAAGAAATCACAACTTAACCATCAAAGAAGAAGAAGGAGAAGGAGAAGGAGAATGAGCAAGAGAAGGAAAAGGAGGAGGAAATATAGAATTTGATGAGTGACATCCGTGGAAGATCGAAATCCCATTCTTTCCAATTTGTAGATTTTTCATTTCTTCACTCTCTTTTTTTTAAAACTTTTTGTTCTTCTTTCTTAACTTTGCTCTTCGAAGAAAAGAGGAAAAAAATAAAAATAAAATTGGTTTCTTAACAAATCAAGCAAAAGCCTTCTCAAACTACAGTGACCGAAGCAAATTGGGAAGGGGCAAGAACAATCGCGCATGAGATCGAGAGGGCCTTCCTTTTGGGCGTGCCCCAAAGGCCATTTCGTCGCGTAGCTCTTGCGAGCACAGAAGCAAGCGAAGGGCTTGACGATATGCCTTGTGGAGAAGAAGAGTTCACGGCTCTTTGCTTTGGCCACAAAGACTTGGGAGAATTACCGAAAAGGTCCTAAAGTTATTCGCCCGGCTACTGGGCAAGGGTTGGGAATAGACAGTGACTTAAATAGAAAATAACGACTTTAACTGCCAGAATTAACGGAAAATCTTCACCCATTAAAAATTGTCGTCACACGACAGGCGGATCTCTTATTTCTACAGCCGGTTATTTTACTCTAACCCGGTAATTTTAACGTCAGCTAGATTAAGAAGCCGACAGGAATGAATAGGAGACGGTCGAAATCCCCATCAACTCTGTGATCACCGTGCCACAAGTATTTCGTCTACTGAGAAACGGGGCTCGCCGCCGTGGGGCTCGCCGCCGTGGGGCTTGCGGCCGCACTGGCGCAGATTGCGGGTTCTGCTTGCCGGAGATCGTGGGCTTGACATTGGAACATACGGATGTAGCAGGACCCTCGGGACCATGGTACGTGATATCAATGTCGCTGATCACCACCTCCGTGCACGGGATTTGGCTGCTACAAGCAAGAGTAACTGCGGCTTGTGTTGAAGAAGTTCCCTGGATTCTGCTGAAGCTGACGTTGCTTATCTTTATCTGGGACGGAGCCTGAAAAAATCGCACGGAACAATCGAAAACTGAACCTCAGGTCAAAACGCACGATCGTATGGCAACTATCCTATGAGAATGGTTCTTTGGTTACCTGCGATGTGCACTGATTCCATGGGCAGTACTGCTGATCTATGATGACCGGGTTTCCAACATTGTCCAGTGTAATATCCTCGAAATGCATATCCGATGCGGTTCCGGCAGGAGAAGCAGGCCATGATTTGATCCTAACGCCGTTCATCGTGCCAGTAATCGTGCAGTTCTTTACATGAATGCCGGTCACAGGCTGTTCATTTGGGTATTTTCCAAGACTCCCTACACTAATGCCATGACCAGGCCCGCAAGTTACTCCTGTGATGGTCATTTGCTCAGTGCCATCACCGATGGAAATGCAATCATCCCCGGTCTTGATGCCGGTGTCGATAATGTTGATCCCAGTCGAGCGACCAATGTGGATTCCATCCGTGTTGGGACTATCTCCGGGTGCGGTGATGGTAACATGTTGGAACGTGAGATTTTTGCAGTTCAAAACATTCACGTGGAACTGTTTGCTGTCGAGGGAAGTTATGTCCCTGACTATGCCATTGGTGACAGAGTCGAACCGCATGTTCTATTCATTTCAAACAAGGTAAATAGAATTAATGTCTCCATTTAGCAAGAATTGCAGACAAAGACTTCGCTGATTATTCAGCTGTGAAAATTGAAGTACTACTCTTTAAAGTTTTCAATTGACGGCACTATAATTTTGCAGTTAACGATCTAAAATGAGGATCGAAACAAGCTTACTATAGGAAGGGTGACGCAATCCTTCTTTTGGTTGCAGTCATTCTTCGTCCACGCCGTTTTCCCTTGACCGTCAAAAGTTCCACTACCTGACAATGTGAGCAGGTCGACGCCCCGGAACACGACCCACCCATCGGTCTTCATTTCTGCAGGATCTGCAGGGGCCTTGAGTGTGCCATCGACCTGGACCTCGATCGAGCTCTTGCAAGGACCTTCTAAGACCACTTCCCGTAACACGTATGTCCCCGCCGGTACCAGGACTTTGCTGGCCTCTGTTGCCGCGCAGGCCTCTTTCCATGCGCTAACCAAAGCCTTTTTGAGCAGAAAATCAACATCAGACTAGATAATTCACACAATATCCACAGGACTGACAAGAATGATTGCCTCGGAGATATTCCGGTACCTGGGTGATATCCGAACTCGGGCCACCGCCCACGCCATATTTCGTGATATCAGAAACTAGGGACCTAGCTGTGGAAGCAAAGAACAGAAGCGCAATTGCAGCAGGTAAAATTGATATTTTGCCCATTTCTACCCACTGCTGTCTCCTTTCCTTGGCTTCCTCGTTATAGATCCCTCACTAAGAACAATTGAGATATTCATAACTTGCGCAAATGCCCCTTTTATAATCGAGTGCGGCAGCTCGAAACAACATGAAGTTTGAACTATAATTAGCCACTCCATTGTGAAGGGTTCAATTCCTGTGGCTCGACTTGGAGATACTATTATTGGCTAGTCTATCACATTATGAATGTTGAAGATTGATTTGAACTAAAGAAGGCCAAGCATAAGAATAGTTTGCAAATGGACGATAAAGAGATGTTCAAGGGCCATGAAATTCCCGTTAATAGTCCGATAAACTCTCAGGGTTGTTATCCTCCTCAGTGAATTGAGGAATGACCCGTGAAATGAACCATCCTCTTCAATTTTTCAGAAGTCTTGCCTGACTTTCAATGGCTTTACCTCTCCAGATTTCTTTCTAGTTTGAATCCTTAAAGCGAACATAGTTCGAGCTTGAGCAACATCGCCTGACTTAATATCTCGTTCCTCACCCGGATAGTACATGGTCCTATGAGGCAATTGTATTCGCCGGAGGTCTCTAAATTCGAGGTCCGTGAAGAACATATTCAGGTTCAAGAAATGCAAAATAGAGCAATCCCAGTAGAAGAACCAATTAGCGACAGCATAATGGAAAAAGGAGTACTAAAAGATCTGTGCAAAATCGGCGTCAAGTTTCCTGAAACTGCAAAACCAATATCTTATCCTAATTAGTGAACTAGTACTGGCAAATAGGGATAAACTGAGTGGTTAGACAATCAAAATGAACAATCAACGAACATTGGATTATAAGCAGCTTCCAAAAATTGTGACTTTCAGCAATATTCCTCCAATCTTGTAGAATATCAGGGTCAGAGGTTATATCATTGGGCAGATTCGGACATATCCGAAGGTCGGGCCTAAAGTGTTGCCCAAATTTGCCAATATCATAATTCATATAGGGAGTTTGCAGCCGAGCCAAGACCAAAGATAGTCTTTCTCATGTAAGGCCTTGGCCGAACCCGGCAGGGCAGGCTGCGCGGCCGTGCTGGCGTCGATAGCCTCTCAAACACAAGTAGTGTCGTTCATTAGAAGCTTGGAAAGATATCGATACCGTTTTTCATAAGTGGAATATATACAGAACTCTGATGAACACATGTACAGCAAAATTTGTTACAATAACCCGCCAGTGCTCAAATTGTTATATATATCGCGGTTTTTTGCTCCCCTTCTTTTATTTTCCTACCAGTTGTATTCGCCTTTGCAAAATAAACAGGGCCCTACGGACTCCTTTTTCAGTCTCGGGAAATTCAAAACGACGTTCTGTTTTCGCTGGCCTTTGTGATTCTGTAGATAAAGTCATCGATGGTTATACTCCCGAGTTCCCCGCCAAATCTAGACCTGACCGTCACGGTTCCAGTTTCGACTTCCTTGGGGCCCACAACTGCCATCAATGGTATCTTCTGCTTCTCGGCATTTCTGATGAGTTTTGGCAAGCGCTCACCATGACAGACTTCAGCTCTAACCTCATTCTCTTTCAATTTTCGCGTCTCCTCATTGCAGAAATCGAGCTGCATTAAACACGAGCAACTCAGTTTTAGAGGGAGACTGAACCAAAGGAAATTGACATGATGGTGTTGAATCACCCTCCAGAGGCTAGACATGCCAAACAGATCATAGCCAAGAAAGTTCTTGCTGGGTTCTCACCTGGTTGTCCGTAACTGGCAAAATTCGAGCTTGTATTGGAGAAAGCCTTAATGGAAAATCCCCGGCATAGTGCTCTATAAGGACCCCAAAGAACCGCTTCAAGCGATCCAAGCACTGCCCTGTGGATCATGATAGGCCGCTTCTTCTCTAAATTTGAGTCCACATAGGTAATATCAAACCGCTGGGGAAGATTAAAGTCAACCTGCAGATGATAAAATGGAGTCACCGATAAATGAAAAGCTCAAGCAAGGTACTTGAGGTAAAATGAATGCTTAGTCCTGATTCAACCATATGGTAACCATCATCTCTCTATTTTTAATCTTATAGTCATCTCATTCTGGACAAAACAACCCATAAAAGTGTGCATAAGTATAAAGAGAATCATTCACTAAAACCATCCTTTCAAAGTCTAAACTCGCATTAAAACTCAGCTTGCTTGAGTTCTGAATGCTTAGAAGTTACCTGTATGGTCGAGCACTGCCACTTCCTTCCAAGAGCATCCTCAATCTTAAGATCAATCTTTGGACCATAAAATGCACCGCCACCTTCATCAATTTGGTAGCTCCATCCTTTGTCGTCTAAAGCTTCTCTAAGAGCAGTTGTAGCCTTGTCCCATATATCATCATCCCCGACAGCTTTCTGGTCGGGTAGATAGATTAACCTCGTATTTGCTAAAGCCAAACTGGAGTAAAATTCTTTCTGTGAGGTCCAGAACTCCCCTGATTTCACCTCTGATTTGATCTTCTAGACAAAATATGTGGGCATCATCCTACCAAATATATAAAGAAAAGAGATAGCCTAATCAAATTCACTATTTAGGACATTCATATTAATAATCCACTTGAGGAAAAGAGATGATGCTAAAAGGACAGGACATCCTACACTTCTCTTCAGACCATACATAATTGGGCATCTTATAACCGAGGGCCCCAAAGTGTGGATCAACATAATTGAATACATACAGAACACTATCATAAACAATGAAGCAATTTTTCTAGTTATGTTGTTAGTTTCACTGAGGCTAATTATCAAAGGGCTAGGGATTATATATCCCGTTATTTTTTAATATGAAAAAATGACATTAAAAATACTATAACTTTCATACAACAATTACTTTAGTATCAAAATTGGAGTGATTACTTAAATACCAAATATGTTAAAAATCAACCACTTAAATATGGGGAAATTATCAAATAAGTCTTAGACCTATTACATTTGTCGCGACCTCTTTTTTTTTCGGCGCCCATGATCGGGTACGGGCGCCTAAGGAGGCTAATGGCTCGGCTGAATTTATTAAGCCCGGACTCTCCCAAGTCCACCAATTCACGACTTAATGGTTCAAGTTTTTAACCTATAATTCAATTTTTAAAATGGAGTCGCCACTAATCGATTTGGGATGGGTTGATTAGAAACCCAAGTGAAATATCGGGAGAAATACTCACTCTGCGCAACTGAGAAATTAGGATCGGGGACTTGATTACACTAGTTAATCACTAATGCCCTTTCGGTACCTAATCTTGTTTAAACCCTGAGGCTTTTTGGATGTTCGAGGGATTTTCCATGCATTTTTGGGAGGAAAAACATTTTTTAAGTCTTTTTCTAATTTTTGGAAACAAAAGGGATTTTTTTGGGATTTTTTGGTATTTTTTGAAAAATACAAGTCTTTTTTGGCTTTTTCTGAATTTTTGGCTTTTTTTTTTTTTATTTTTGGCATTTTTTGCAAAATATGAAATATTTTTTATTTTTTTTTTTTTTTTTTGGAAAATAAAACATTTTTTAATATTTTAAAACATTTTTCGGTTTTCTGGAAATTAAAATATTTTTTAATATTTTTTTGAAAATAAATTATTTTTGATTTTTCCTTTTTATTAAAATATTACATAAAATAATAAAATAATAAAAAGCCGAACCGGGTCGGATCCGCGGTTGGGTCCGACCCGGTCGACTGACCCAAAACGCGCACCGGCCCCGTTGCGGGCCCGACTGGATTTTTGCTTTTTCTTAAAAAATCAGCCCACACACACACGGAATTGGGCCTATTAAAAACAGGGGATGCCCGCCCGAGTTCGAAACCGGCCCGACGAGTGCGGGTCCGACCCGGGGAAACCCTACCCGAAACGGAGGAACCGGGTCGAAAGGACCCGCGAACCGACCCGGTTCCCCCCTCCTCTCTCCTTCGATTGCTCGCGGCGCCGTGAGAGGGGACCGAGGCGTCACCGGCAGACGGCACGACGGCGGCGACGGCGGTGACGACGGACTAGACGGCGATGATGGCGGCGACTTGGCGACGACGATGGAGACGACGGCGACGGTGGAGGAGGGCAGCGAGGACGACCGACAATGGGTCTCGTGATGGGGTTTTGATGGCGGCACGGTTCGAAAAGGAGGAGACGCGACGGCGGCGACGCGACCGGAGGCGGCGGAGTACTGTGGTGGTGGCGAACGGTGATGGTGACAACGACGGGCGGCGACGGCGCCCTCGCCTCCAGATCTCGGTGCGGCTTGGGCGACCGGTCACGGCGCGGCGTTGGAACGATGGCGGAGCAAAGAGGCGTCGGCGAAGGCGAGTCTTCGGCTTCCCGGATCTGGTCCTCCGGAACCCCTCTCTCCCGGCTTCGACCTTCTACGGCCTCGGCTTCTCTCACTCGGGCGATCCGAGCCTCCACCGGCCGGATCCGACCTTCTCGGTGCTCGCCGCCCGCCTTCCCCGAAGTCTCTCGGTGGAGGGTGGCTGAGCTCACAACTCGAGTTCTCTCTCGCTCGCTCTTTGATTCCTCCCCCGAAGTCTCTCAGTGGGAAGATCTCCAAGCTTGCGATGTCCTCTCGTCGACGGAGGTGCTCCTCTATTTATAGGCGAGGAGCAGGCCGGTCGACGGAGGTTCGGCCGTCGGCTCGCACGCCGACCGGAACCTCCCGGCCGAACCGACGTCTCTTCTCAACATTAAAGGCGCGCATTGAAGGCGCATGTGCGTCGCCCTCCCCTTCGGCGGCCTACCTCCGTGCCTCTCTACCGTAGGCTACCCTTGAGCGCGTCGCCGGCCGCCGCGCGTGATGCACAGAGGCGGATGAGGAAGAAGAAGATAGGAGGAAGAAGAAGAGAGGGGGGGGGGGTCGTGCGAAAGGAAAAAAAAAAGAAAAGGGGGCTTGGCGCTTTTCTTGCTTTTATTATTATTATTATTATTATTATTATTATTATTATTATTATTATTATTATATATTTTTTTGTTTTTGTTATTTATTTTGTTTATTATCCGAAAAAGGAAAAACAAAGGTTAATTAAAGCCTAATTAATAACCTAAATCAAAATTTTAGGTGTCATAATGCCCTCTTTGAAGGTGAGTTCGCAGAGGTTGCATTCAAAGACAAACTGATACCTAAATTTTGTCCGTTCATATGCAGTAGATTATATTTTATTTGGGACCTATTGTCCTATGCAGAAAATGAGCAATATAACATTACACATACTAAGACGGATAAGAAGATACCTGTAGTTACTTACCGGGAGTGAGTGAGATAGGGTGTGAACCCCGAGCTTGGCAAGTATCAAGGCGTCATCTTACCTGGTCATATGAGGAGGTTGCTTTTCCAGGGCTCGAACCATTCTTCGGTCGCTGTTAAAACAAACCATGATTTGTCTAGGACCCGAACCTTTCTTCTGGTCGCCTTGACGGGGAATTGCTCCTCTAGGACCCGAACCATTCTTCGGTCGCCTATTGGAGCAATCGCCTTGTTTGTCTAGGACCCGATCCTTTCTTCGGTCGCCTTGACGGGAGATGCGCCAACCTTTCTCAGGGCATCTGTTTGTTGGGGGTCTGACTTCTGTCGAAGACACCAGTTGGAACCCGACCTTTCTTGGGAGGATGCGCCGACCTTTCTCAGGGCATCGATTTGTGGGGTGTTTTACTTCTGTCGAAGACACCAGTTGGAACCCGACCTTTCTCGGGAGGATGCGCCGACCTTTCTCAGGGCATCGATTTGTGGGGTGTCTGACTTCTGTCGAAGACACCAGTTGGAACCCGACCTTTCTCGGGAGGATGCGCCGACCTTTCTCAGGGCATCGATTTGTGGGGCGTCCGACACGTCGAAGACACCCGGTTGGAACCCGACCTTTCTCGGGAGGATGCGCCCGACCTTTCTCGGGGCATCGATTTGTGGGGCGTCCGACTTCGTTGAAGACACCCGTTGGAACCCGACCTTTCTCGGGAGGATGCGCCGACCTTTCTCGGGCATCGATTTGTGGGGTGTCCGACTTCCGTCGTAGACACCCGGTTGGAACCCGACCTTTCTCGGGAGGATGCGCCGACCTTTCTCGGGGCATCGATTTGTGGGCGTCCGACTTCCGTCGAAGACACCAGTTGGAACCCGACCTTTCTCGGGAGGATGAGCCGACCTTTCTCAGGGCATCGATTCTGGAAGATACCTGGACATTCCAAGCATCGGAGGGGTACCTGGACGATTACGGTACAAACTCTTTGGAGATACCGGATGATCACAAGTATCGAAGGGTACTGACGATCACGAGTACAAACTCTTTGAGGATACCCGGATGATCACAAGTATCGAAGGGGTACTGGATGATCACAGTACAAACTCTTTGGGGATACCCGGATGATCACAAGTATGGGATACCCGGATGATCACAAGTATCGAAGGGGTACCGGACGATCACGGAGTACAAACTCTTTGGAGATACCTGGATGATCACAAGTATCGAAGGGGTACCTGGACGATCACAGGTACAAACTCTTTGGGGATACCTGGATGATCACAAGTATCGAAGGGGTACCTGGACGATCACAGGTACAAACTCTTTGGAGATACCTGGATGATCACAAGTATCGAAGGGGTACCTGGACGATCACGGGTACAAACTCTTTGGGGATACCTGGATGATCACAAGTATCGAAGGGGTACCTGGACGATCACGAGTACAAACTCTTTGGAGATACCGGATGATCACAAGTATCGAAGGGGTACCGGACGATCACAGTACAAACTCTTTGGGGATACCCGGATGATCACAAGTATCGAAGGGGTACCGGACGATCACAGTACAAACTCTTTGGGGATACCTGGATGATCACAAGTATCGAAGGGGTACTCGGACGATCACAGTACAAACTCTTTGGAGATACCGGATGATCACAAGTATCGAAGGGGTACTGGACGATCACGGTACAAACTCTTGGGGATACCGGATGATCACAAGCATCGAAGGGGTACCGGACGATCACAGTACAAACTCTTGGGGATACTTGGATGATCACAAGCATCGAAGGGGTACCCGACGATCACAGCACAAACTCTTTGGAGATACTTGGATGATCACAAGCATCGAAGGGGTACCTGGACGATCACAGTTACAAACTCTTGGGGATACTTGGATGATCACAAGTATCGAAGGGGTACCTGGACGATCACAGGTACAAACTCTTGGGGATACTTGGATGATCACAAGCATCGAAGGGGTACCTGGACGATCACAGGTACAAACTCTTTGGGGGATACCTGGATGATCACAAGCATCGAAGGGGTACCTGGACGATCACAGGCACAAACTCTTTGGAGATACTTGGATGATCACAAGTATCGAAGGGGTACCTGGACGATCACAGGTACAAACTCTTGGGGATACTTGGATGATCACAAGCATCGAAGGGGTACCTGGACGATCACAGGTACAAACTCTTTGGGGATACCTGGATGATCACAAGTATCGAAGGGGTACCTGGACGATCACAGGTACAAACTCTTTGGGGATACCTGGATGATCACAAGTATCGAAGGGGTACCTGGACGATCACAGGTACAAACTCTGAGGGAAGAATCAAGGGCATACCTTGGATATTCATGAAGGTCTCTCACCTCCTGGTAATTGGGAATATCGAGGGCGTGCCTCGCATATTCGTGAAGGTCTCCCACCTCCTGGCAACATAAAGTTGAGTGTAGCACAAGGCTTACCTGGATGGCCGCAGGCACTCAAAAGGGTTGGAACACATGGGTAGCCACAGGTGTACAAAGTACTGGAATACTTGGATGAACACAAGTATTTGATGATATGATCTGGGACCACTCAAGCTGGTCCAAGTGCTAGAAAGCATACCTGGATGGCGATGCCAAGCAAAGCAATGGAATGCTTGAACATCTGCTATATTATTTGGGGACAACTCGAGCAGGTTGAGTGTCATGAAAAGGAAGTACCTGGACAACAGTGGGTACTTGACGATATGGGGACAGGGATATGCTTACTTGGCAATATCTTTGACCTATGAGAGTATGTCTGCTATTTGCACAATATGCACACATGTTTGTATGTGTTGTAAATGAGTTCAAATGAGATTCATGCATGATAATTCTGTCAGTTTTGTATCATCTGATTTCCACTGGAGAAGATTTTGAAAGACAACCTTCATTTAGAATGTAGATGTCTTGAGCATGCCAGATGAGGGACTTTCGATGCAGAAAGGACTTTCCGCTCACGCTCATGGAAAAGGCTATCCTGACCATTGATGGAGGATTAATAAGGACCACACTATCTCACTGTCATCATGTCAGCAGGGGTCCGAGTATTCTCGCAAACAGTACGACTTTACGAATGTGAGAGGTCTTTGTCGAAAATGTGATGAAGTCTTGGTTAGCGGCTCATCAGAGGGGACCATCAAGGTCGAAGCCGATGGACGAAAATGTTGCACGATTATCTCCGGGTTTACAAGTCAAGAACCCTGCGAAAAGAGATAGAGTAATCTTGCTCGTACTTCTTCGAGCGATGTTTATGCACATATGAAATCCTACGTTAATTGAAGTGCCCTAGTCTCGAAGAGACTTTTACAATGGGATGCAACGTAGACTTGGCTCATGTGTAAAGGGATGAGAGCTGGTGATTGCCTTGGCATTTGTCACCGGTCTTTCTTCTTACTGTCAGATGGAGGCTCTATCAATTGAACCACAACAACAACTTTTTCTTGGCTGTATTTTTTTCTGGAGGGCATTGGCCTTGCTTTTACCAGGCACACTGCTTTTTTATACCCATATTTTTAATTCTAGTTCTTCATTCATGGGCATTGATCTTGCTTTTACCAGGTACACTGCTTTTTTATGCCCCTGTTTTTCATTCTTGTCGTTGGAGGAACTGGCCTAGGCAAGTTCAATCGAAACACCGTTATTAGACTCTTGAGTCTTCATCTTCAGTAGGCGCTCTGGGCTATGCTGCTTAAATAGCCGTAACTTCTGTTTTGCCTCCTTGTGATGGTGAAATTACGATCAATTGGGTTGTACAATGAATACAAGTGCGTAGAGAGAGAATTGCTCTTCGTCATTCTAGGGCACTTAAATTAACGCGAGTGTTCATATGCAATAAAGACACCCGAAGATTGATGCAAGTGCGAGCAAGAAAATTTCTATCTCTCTTCTCACCTTGTGATGCTTTGCTTTGCCTCCGCTCTGCCCCAATGTGGGGTGGTTCTTGACGAGGGTATGAGAGAAGCTTCACCAATGTATGGGGCTCAATGGGGTGAGCGATGGAATGCCTCTCACTATTTTGGTTATCGTACCATTCGCGAGAGAACTCTTTACCCTGCAGCCATGGAATCTTCGCACTCATCTCACAAGTGTATAGATGGGGGATTGTGTGTGGGATATGGCTTGCCCGTCATCATTCGATGTGCCTCATCCAAAGATGCTCAATTGATCTTGTATTCTTCACTTAGCTGTCTATTCTAATAATCCTCAGTGGAATCAGTGACTTAGACAGGCAAAATCATCATGCAGAATTCATCTGGAAACGACATGCAACATTTTAAACATGAGAGAGTTTGTACTCTCAAAACAAATGAATGGTTTTTACTCAAGAAACCCTATTAACAGCTTTATGAGTGTTTACTTGGTGGTATTGTACTTACAAATGTGTTGAATTTTGAACATCAAAAGAGTTATTCACAAATGGCTATCGATGGTTGTCCCTATTGATTAGGGATATGACACATGAAGGATCAGCCGGGGTTGGGGATTTGATCGGGTATCTCTGCTTTTGCCCTTGCAGAAGAAAATGGATTAATCAACAGGGTCAAAATTACAGGTGAATTGAGGCCTAAAGGATCTCTGTCATCTGCTTTGGCAATACTTGAGACGTCATTTTGCTTGGGAGAGTTTGCCATGCCTCTCATTGATTTGTTATCTTTGTTTTTGACAGTCAGGTAATCCTGCAACAAACAAGACATGCTTCTCATTAATTCGTTATCCTTGCTTTTGACAGTCAGGTGATCCTGCAACGAACAAGAGGGAATGTGTTAGTCATGAACTCTTTCAAGAGTCGAATAACTGGAATCGATACAACTTTACCCTTCACTAGATTGGATGGACCTGAAGTGCAAATGGGACACGAAGTCCTATGTCTTTTGCTTCGTTAGGTCACTTGTTCTCTCATAATTTGCAAGTGCAAGAGAAGCAAAAAAAAATTTATTATTTTTTTACCAAGCGGCTAACTGCCGCGTCGGGGATTCGAACCCCGACTTCGGACCTTTTGCTTCTTCCCGGATACCACTCGGCTAGAGGCGCCAACGGTGTCCGTAGGGCGCCGCCTTTTTATTTAACCGAACTGCCCGGGACAACACGTCCTTTTATACCAAGTTAGGTAAATCGATATGGGTCACTTGATTTGTCCAAATTAACCTTTAAGCTTGTTTCTTGAATCCTATGCTTCCTGTCAATAGGAGAAAATATGTCAAAAGTGAGTTCAGACACTGGGAGTATTGGAAACGATACAAAATTACTCTTCTTCAAAGTTTGTATTTGCTGATTCCTAGGGATATTTGAATGTCGATGACAGCCTTTTCGTCTCGGCACAGTTTGACATTTCTTTCGATTGGCCTTCTTCACTTGTGACCATATATGCATGATTGCTGGTCGTTGATTCATCTTCAACGCCTTCCTTCTGTGGAATTTCTCCTTCTGTCTTTAATTCTTGCGAGAGCATGCGTCTGAATAGGAAGTCAGGTTTCTAGGTCCTCATTTTGAATAGGGGCTAGAGATTGCTTCAACTGTCTGGATTTCTTCCCTGTTGACAGTAGCCAATTCAAAGAAAGAGAAAAGATCCCTTCCTTGTGCTTCTGGGCTTGTCGAAGTTGGAAGTCCCGTTGCTGAAACCGCGACATCTAGTTGCTCAGGCATGTTGTGGGGAAAAGATGTTGCTACGACTTGAGAAGGAGTTGGGCAAGAGCAAGGTGGAGTGTACAGAGCTCTTGGGGACGGCTTGATTTCAACCCTATGCCTGTACCTATTACGTCCTATCTTTCGTTTCCTGTAAATAGAAGAGAGAGGACATCATTTCCAAAATTATATTCGGAGAATAAAACTTACCTTCTTGAAGTGGGATGATCTTTTCTGTTTGCCCCATTGCCTTCTTGGAAAAGTGTGTTTGAATTCAGCGAGTTCACATGATGCGCCATCTTCAAATGCCCCGGTCCTTCATTGATGGTGTCCATGAAAAGGTCTCCAAACATGGTGGTCATGTCATCTGGCCCTTCTTTCTCTGTTGCTAAGGGTGGCACTTCATTGCTTGAATAATATCCGGCCTTCACCAGTCCTTGATAGATGTCAGCGGTATGTGCTTCGACATTTCTGCTCTGACTATCTTCAAAATTGAATACTGCGTTTACTTTGTCGGTGTGATCAGGGAGCGGATCGTCTTGGAATGAGAAAGCCTTAGTGTCTAACAGGTTTTGGATTCGACTTTTGAGAGCGAAGCACTCATCAGTAGAGTACCCCACTTCTCCCCTGTGATAGTCACATTTTTTGGATGGATCATAGCTGGAGAAGCTTTCTGTGTTTGGTCGCTTTGGCTCAGTTGAGAGGAGATTTTTATTCTGGAGGACTACCAAAACCTGTGATGGAGATCCGGGAAGTGGAGTAAATTGTCTCTTACCGTTGTAACGCCGGGACGGCCGACGTTTGGTGGTCCGTTGTTGTCCCGTCCTCGTCCGAGTTGTTGAAGGATGATTACAGTCGCATTGACATTTACTAGGGTTCTTTGTCTTTCTTCATGCTGAGCCTACCCGTGGGTGTAGATTCAGTGAACCAACCATCCCTCAACCCTATCTTGATTTGCTCTTCTACTGGAAGGAGTTGATTAAATGATTCAGTGATCGTGGTTACCATTCGATTGCGGTACTCATAAGGGAGGGTTTTGATAAACATTTTTCTTAGTTCGAAATCGGTTGGTTCGGGACTAATTTGGGTGGCTAAATTTCTCCGTCCAATGGCATACTCTTTGAATGATTCATACTTTTTCTTCTTGGTACGCTCAAGATCCTCGCGAGAAGAGGTAATATCCATTATGAACTCATACTTGCTTAAGGAATGCCTCACTCACTTCGCTCCATGTTTCGAGGAGGCTTATGTTTTTTGTGATGTACCACCTCAAGGCAGCAGGACCTACTAGACTTGATTGGAACAACTGGATCAGCAAGGGTGCATTATTGGCGTGTTGGGCCATCCAAACTAAGTACATTTGCAAATGAGCCATTGGGCAAGTTGTGCCGTCATACTTTTCAAATTCGGGCATTTTGAATTTTTCTAGCATTGTGACTTTGGAATAAATGGAGAGGTCCGTCGAAGTAGGATCTTGGAGGCCTTGCAGTTGTTTTAGTCTCTCCTCAAGCTTTTCGAGACGTTTGTCATGCTCAATTTTAGGGAAACTGTCTGGCTTAGCTTTCTCAATCACGGTTTGGTGTGGATCATTCTCCAATTTGGGTATGTTATCGCTGGTATCTCCACCTTGATCACCCATGGTAGATGATTGTGGCAAGAATACCTCGATTGAGGCCGGGCGGGAGTAAGTTTGCTTTGGATGGAGTCTATCTGTTTGAAAGTTGTAGAAGCACATTAAAGACTTGCTTCATTTCGCTTTCTACGACCGCAATACGGCTTGGTACATTTTCTTCGGCCATTCTTGCTCTTGCTTTTGAGCGAGTCTGGATCGGCGAACGTTGACGCTCCGTGATTACCTGGCCATGAATAAACAAGCGCGTGTGAATACAAGGCGTAAATAGGGAGTTAGTCCATGATGACGACCTAATCCTACTCATTTGTTTGTTTATGAAAAGTTTGTACATGTAAAAGATTTCCTAAGCATAGACTGAAAAAAAGGCATGTGACATGTTTGCATGGACTAGAAAGATACTCAATTTGAAAGGCAAAGAAAGTATGACTTGCAACAAATTTTGAAAAAGACTTCTATCCCTTTTGAAACGAATGATTTTGAAGCAAACGAAAATTCTTGCAGAAAAGGACTTTGTAACATGCTTGAGGAAAAAACACCAATTGAAAGTAATTTCCTTTGCCAATGCTATCTTTTCTCCTTTTTTTTTTTTTTTTTTAAAGAAGAAAAAGAAACTTTATGACAATTATTTCCAAATTTAAATGACCATGGTATTAAATCCTAGACTAATCATGGACTACTCAATGTATACAGGAAGGTAAGTAAATTGCAAAGTACACGAAATAAAAACTTACTTCACACGAGAAAATTGATGGTAATCACATAGACATGCGCATGATATGTGCGGCTCGATTTCTAACTGAGAAGGTTTGTTGAAATTAAAAGGATATCCGCCCGTCGCAGCCTCGCGTTAGCAAAGATACCCTCCTAACCTCGGCTAAGAAATTCGGGGAAAGAAAGGCAACCTCTACATCGCAGCCTCGCGTTCGAGGTCGTATCTTTCTTAACACCATCCTAGAAATCCTATGGCGGCCTGTGTCCGGCGGCCGGGTTGTGTGTGCCATGTGTAGTGCTAAAACAAAAGAAAGCATGCACAACAATTTATAATCACAAGATAATCTATTTTAAGCAAAATTAAAATAAATTTCTAAGCTTTTGACCTGCATAAAGAAAAAACCTAAGTCAAGAAAGAATTTAAACAAGACAAAAATGGCCTAAGTCCTCAAAGTCCCCAAATGAGTCGCCAAGTCTGTCGCGACCTCTTTTTCGGCGCCCATGATCGGGTACGGGCGCCTAAGGAGGCTAATGGCTCGGCTGAATTTATTAAGCCCGGACTCTCCCAAGTCCACCAATTCACGACTTAATGGTTCAAGTTTTTAACCTATAATTCAATTTTTAAAATGGAGTCGCCACTAATCGATTTGGGATGGGTTGATTAGAAACCCAAGTGAAATATCGGGAGAAATACTCACTCCTGCGCAACCAGAGAAATTAGGATCGGGGACTTGATTACACTAGTTAATCACTAATGCCCTTTCGGTACCTAATCTTGTTTAAACCCCGAGGCTTTTGGATGTTCGAGGGATTTTCCATGCATTTTGGGAGGAAAAACATTTTTAAGTCTTTTTCTAATTTTTGGAAACAAAAGGGATTTTTTTGGGATTTTTTGGTATTTTTTGAAAAATACAAGTCTTTTTGGCTTTTTCTCGAATTTTTGGCTTTTTTTTTTTTTATTTTTGGCATTTTTGCAAAATATGAAATATTTTTTATTTTTTTTATTTTTTTTTGGAAAATAAAACATTTTTTAATATTTTAAAACATTTTTCGGTTTTCTGAAATTAAAATATTTTTTAATATTTTTTTGAAAATAAATTATTTTTGATTTTTCCTTTTTTATTAAAATATTACATAAAATAATAAAATAATAAAAAGCCGAACCGGTCGGATCCGCGGGTTGGGTCCGACCCGGCCGACGACCCAAAACGCGCACCGCCCCCGTTGGCCCGACTGGATTTTTTGCTTTTTTCTTAAAAAATCAGCCCACACACACACGGAATTGGGCCTATTAAAACAGGGATGCCCTGCCCGAGTTCGAAACCGGCCCGACGAGTGCGTCCGACCCAGGAAACCCTACCCGAAACGGAGGAACCGGGTCGAAAGGACCCGCGAACCGACCCGGCCGGTTCCCGCCTCCTCTCTCCTTCGATTGCTCGCGGCGCCGGGTGAGAGGGACCGAGGCGTCACCGGCACGCGACGACGGCGGCGACGGCGGTGACGACGGACTAGACGGCGATGATGGCGGCGACGGCGACGACGATGGAGACGACGGCGACGGTGGAGGACAGCGAGGACGACCGACAATGGGTCTCGTGATGGGGTTTCAAAGTGGCGGCACGGTTCGAAAAGGAGGGAGACGCGACGGCGACGACGCGACCGGAGGCGGCGGGTACCGGTGGTGGCGAACGGTGATGGTGACAACGACAGGCAGCGACGGCAGTCCCTCGCCTCCAGATCTGGTGCGGCTTGGGCGAATCGGTCACGGCGCGGCGTTGGAACGATGGCGGAGCAGCGGCGTCGGCGAAGGCGAGTCTTCGGCTTCCCGGATCCGGGTCCTCCGAACCCTCTCTCCGGCTTCGACCTTCTACGGCCTCGGCTTCTCTCACTCAGCCGATCCGAGCCTCCACCGGCCGGATCTGACCTTCTCGGTTGCTCGCCGCCCGCCTTCCCGAAGTCTCTCGGTGGAGGGTGGCTGAGCTCACAACTCGAGTTCTCTCTCGCTCGCTCTTTGATTCCTCCCCCGAAGTCTCTCAGTGGGAAGATCTCCAAGCTTGCGATGTCCTCTCGTCGACGGAGGTGCTCCTCTATTTATAGGCGAGGAGCAGGCCGGTCGACGGAGGTTCGGCCGTCGGCTCTCGCACGCCGACCGGAACCTCCCGGCTGAACCGACGTCTCTTCTCAACATTAAAGGCGCGCATTGAAGGCGCATGTGCGTCGCCCTCCCCTTCGGCGGCCTACCTCCGTGCCTCTCTACCGTAGGCTACCCTTGAGCGCGTCGCCGGCCGCCGCGCGTGATGCACGAGGCGGATGAGGAAGAAGAAGATAGGAGGAAGAAGAAGAGAGGGGGGCAGTCGTGCGAAAGGAAAAAAAGAAAGAAAAGGGGGTTTTTGCTTTTCTTGCTTTTATTATTATTATTATTATTATTATTATTATTATTATTATTATTATTATTATTATTATATTTTTTTTTTTTTTTGTTATTTATTTTGTTTATTATCCGAAAAAGGAAAAACAAAGGTTAATTAAAGCCTAATTAATAACCTAAATCAAAATTTTAGGTGTCAACAACATTTAAGCCAATTTAAGTCTAAATCTTAATATTTTCATATTTTGCCAATTGAGACCGATCAATTTTGATTGGAAATTACTGAAATAGTCATTGATTGTCTTACATAAAACGCGGTGGCACTAACGTTGATGTTTTTTTTTTCTTTACGCTTTTTTTAAACTAAGGGGTGGCAAGGGTTGTCCAACCCTTACGTGACACAAACAAGGGTCGAGACGCCCTTGCCAACCATGGGTGAGGGTTGTAACACTCTGACCCAATCAGGGCATCACGGCATCCCCAAGATTAAGGCCTTTGCCCAGGGCCAATGAGGGCCACGACACCGTCATGACTGAAAAGAAGTACGTTGTTACTCTTTAGATCCCTCCATAGTTTCCCCGACAATGGATCCAGCAGGGATATTCTCATGTTCATTATGGAGCTGTTCGTCTTGCTCTTACTTTTCATGGCCAAAAGGGTTTGCTAGTTGTGGCAAGAATTGCTTTATTGGATACTAGGTTTTTAGTATGCTAGCAGGCTTGCATAAGTACTGTTCTAACAACTTTATATACTGGAACAATCTTTGTGACACTGTATCCAAATTTCAACATTACCCTTTCAGATCCCAATTACTTTCTTTTCTAAAAGTTCAGATTCAGCTCACTAGAGCACCTCAGACTACTAATTCTATAGTAGCAACTTTGCATTACCAAATGGTTTACAGAGTATAGAACCATGCACTCGACTTAAATTTTCACAATGGCAATGAAGATGCCTTGTTCATTTCTATGCAAAATGATCAAGCATCATGCATTCATGTCTCTAGACAGATCCCAAAGGAAAAGTTGGCCACTCTCCTTCCAGAAACGTGGATTACCAACTATGAAAAGCTTTACCAAAGCAACAAGACTTTCCAGTCATCAGATTATGAGTTCGTCAGAAAAAGGGATGGAACTGTTTCTATCTTCCAGACTCTCTTTATGATTGAACCATGTGTTCCTGAGTCTATTTCCGAGCCAAATCTAAAAAATGCTTATTTGACACTTTAACAGTGATGGACATCATGTCCATCACTATAAAGACCAGTATGGTTATTGTTTTTGAGATCCTTTTTGCCAATGTTCCTATTGTATAAATTCCCCTAATGAGGTAAATCCATTTGCAAAATCTCCTCCTCAGAGAAAAAAGCCAAAAAAACCCTGTGTACCAAAGGCACCTGAATGGAGACCCCTCTGTTGACACTCTTGGTGAATGTAATAAATTTCAGTTCATGGTCTCTTATGCATCAACACCACCACCACCAGAGTCACTACTTCCTCTCCAATATCACCAGATCCACCACAATTACCTCCTCCATCTCCTCCTCTGAAAAAACCAGCCATCTCCCCATTTTATAAGTCAATTGTAAAATGGGCCAAGAAACATTCATACCCACTTGAGGTTCCACCAGAAACACCACCGAGTTCTTCCATTGCTATGTTCCAAGTAACAGACTTCCCTCCTTTGTTCGGGAAAGTTCTAAACTCTCTTTTTCTGCCTCAGAAGAGTTTATTGATCCATAAGGCAGATATAGGCATGTTCCTAAATACCTGCCCCAACTGATGTGAATGAGCATGGAAGACAAAAAAGAACTCTTATTGCTGAAGCTGTCTTAAATTGGCAATTGGAGACCCTCTTGGCACACAACAATGCTTTTAAAGCAATTGACTCTAAGATTGGGCATGTGCAGTAAGATTTGCGAAGATATGATGAAACCACCAAGAAGATGCTTTCAGATTTCCAGAAAAGGCTTCATGCCTTAGAATCTAGACAACGTCTAGGCTATCATCATCTTGAAAGTCCTAGAGTAGAAATATAAAAGCTTAAAAAGCAAATCCAGATCCTTGAAGAAGGAAGGCTCAATCCATTTCCAACTACTCTACCGAATTGGCACTGCCACTGTTGAGTGATTATCTTTCCTGGCGACGAGCAGATCCTCTCCCTCCTCCACCACCTCAGAAGTCTGTCTTTGTTGCTATTACAGACACACCCGTCAGACAAGACAGGACAGATGTGGCTGAGATGAGAAATCGCCTGAGAGAACTTGATCGCATAAGGAAAGAAAAAGCAAAAGATCCTCTCTTATCGTAAGGGAGCCTGATCAAATGATGTTGTCAAACCTGTTGGAATCCTTTTTAAGAGATTTGGGTAATCAAGAACCATAGCCTGATCTTGAAGAAGGAAGGCTCAATCCATTTCCAACTACTGTACGAGCAGATCCCCTCCCTCCTCCACCACCTCAGAAGTCTGTCTTTGTTGCTATTATAGACACACCCGTCAAACAAGACAGGACAGATGTGGCTGAGATGAGAAATCGCCTCAGAGAACTTGATCGCATAAGGAAAGAAAAAGCAAAAGAAAAGATGCCCGAGAAATCCTCTCTTATCATAAGGGAGCCTGATCAAAAGATGTTGTCAAACCCGTTGGAATCCTTTTTAAGAGATTTGGGTAATCAAGAACCACAGCCTGATCTTGATCCTATTATTCCACAGTCTCCACCCCAGATTGATCCTGTTATTCCAACAGATCAAATTCTGTTTCCAACAGAACCAGCTTTTCCAAATATTTTTGACACTGAATAAGACTCGGTATCTCATTCATCCTCATCATCCTTTTCAATCCTACCATCGATTCCTTTCCTATGGCACCAGTAACTTCATCAATTTTCATGGCCGATCCCCTAGATCATGATATGGAATCAAATCCTTTTGAACCAGAAGTTGTTCAGCCAAGTGGTCACTCTCAGAGTGTGTCCACTTCATCAAAGCAGTTTTTTACCATTGATGACATATCTTACCATAAATGGCTAGAAAGACTTGAGGAATTCCATACTTTGCTGAATACCCAAGCTATTACCAACCAAGACAAGTATGACGTCTTTTTCAACTTTGTTACAAGGTTTACAGGTAGCCTCAAACTTTGGTGGCAATCTTTAGTAGAATAAGATCATATACATTTTTTTCTCTCCCTGGACTTTGGCCATGCCATTACACTTCTATATCACTTCTTCGTGGGAAAACCTATTGATCTTATAGAACTCAAAAGAAGAGAATTTTTTGAAAGAAGATGTTGTTCTCTTCAGAAAAAAGCATCTTGATAAGCATTATCGAGAAATGCTTAAGCTCTTCTATCAAATCGGAGCTGATGCAAACTTGAAACATGTTTTCTTGACTTCTATCCCCAAAGAATTATTTCAAACAATAGAAAGGACTTTTCTATCTAGACAGAGAAGAATCCAAGATGTTCCATTGAGAGAAATTCAACAAGAAATTCATCTACACCTCGAAGAGCTGTGTATCGACCGCCAAATGATCCAGTCCTATGTCAACAACAATAGAGAACTTGACAGGGCTTGTTCTCACCAAAACTTGAAAACCAAATACTCCAAGAAAGATTGTGATGATTTGTAACACCCCGAACCCTTCGCAGGTCGTTACCAGTGCCGATGTTACATTTAATTACCGTTTCTATCTCGTACTTAAATCAAGCGTCATTAATCACAGGCATTTTTTTTTTTTAAAAGCGGTCCCAACGCGACTCATAGCGGAATCAAATTACACATCGCCATCTACCCCCTACCAATCCATGATACAAATACACACCAGCTAAACATCAGGATTTTATAAACAATTTCGACGCTTTGCTTACATACATATATAGCAAGATGGGGTTTCCTTCGGGTCGGTACCAAAAACAAGAAAGGTTAGGACTCTGCCATGTCCTACCTAAAATCTCAAAAAGAAACCTCGACCCCTAACATCATATGTGCACAAAACCCTCCCATCGAAGCGTCGACTATCTACATCGAAAGAGATCCAGCTCCTACTCATCGCGCGCAGCCTCACACCCAACCCGGTGCATCGTGGTGGCAGCGGCAGCATCCCTCGCATAGCTCCATCCCGTCGAACGTGCACGAAATGAACTCTTGTATGACAGCCCCAAATGTGCCGATATCATACATCACTAGACATCGCACTCGGATAAATGTCAGTCCGGGAACAGAGGGACAATCTTTCTCCGCACACTCTACCTCTACATCAGATGGTAGACCATAGAATACCCCACGCGAGACGGCAGGAAGCGGCATACTGCTAATCTGAAATGTTATTCCCCAAAAGGGGTGAGTACAACCACTCAGCAGATAGGGAAATCCAATAACAACTCAATGCACCATGCATACCATCATACGATACAGGCATTGCTTACCTTTATGATATCATACATATTCATGCATCATCATAGCATACATATCCTCATCATGGCATTTCATATATCATTATCATCAGCATGCGTTTCATCATGCATAACATACCATGGATGATCATCACATCACATCTCATCTCATCATCATCATGCATCATCATGCATATATCATATGTGATCATCATATCACATCACATTTCATCATTATCATGCATCATCATGCATATATCATAGGTGATCATCATATCACATCACATCTCATCGTCATCATGCATCATCATGCATATATCATAGGTGATCATCATATCACATCACATCTCATCGTCATCATGCATCATCATGCATATATCATTATTTAATTCTCATCTTTATTTTTAAATTTGATCACCACATCACCCATTCTCAATTATCAATTTTATTATCCCTTCGGGCAAAGACCTCCGATAGGGTTCCCAGCATTCCAGCCATCTCATGGCCACCGGGCTTCCGGCCCCCCACATTCCGGGCATCTCGCATCTCAACTAGCATCACGAGGCATTCCCTTCGGGCAGAAACCTCCAACAGGGCTTCCGGCCTTTACCCTTCTAGTCAGGCATCCCGCACCCAAATCCTGGTGTTGCGAGGCATTCCCTTCGGGCAAAGACCTCCGACAGGGCTTTCGGCCCCCCACATTCCGGGCATCCTGAAACTCCCAGGGAATTCCGGCAATGCAACTCCGTACATTCCGGTCTCATCCTCCACGACATTCTCTTACTCACATATCACTTTTTCATATACATCATTCCTTTAATCTCATTATTACATGGCATATGAATCACACATGCATCACTATTCACGATCATACATACACCAATGTCATACAACAATACATAATAAATTCAATAGAATTCATGGCCAATAAAATAATTCACTTTTTTTTTTTTCATAAATAAATATTACATTTAATATTTATGATTTTCCCAAAATCATAATATTCAAATAATCATTAAACAACCAATAGGATGACAATTCCATACAAAATTCATGGCCAAATTAAATTTCACAATTTCCACAAAATAGCACATGATATTCGGATAATGGCCAGATTGCACAGTTTACAAATAAATTCGATTAAAATACTCCTATGGCCTCCAAAAATTACGAAATTTTACAGGGCGATAGCCAAGACATTTTCGTGCAACTTTAATGAAGAACTCTAAGCCAAATTCTTTTTAGATTAATTTATACAACCTCACGAAGTCTCTGGAACCACTACCGCTTCGTCCAGAATGCATATCTCCGAAATATTAAGGTTTCACCCATCTATTCTCTTTCGTTTCATCTAAAATTTGAGTATGTTATGTATCAAGGTGTCCTTTACAAGTTTCATGAAGAGATCTAGGTTAAATAACCAAAGTATGATCGTATTTTAAGTCCTTGAAGTCTTGGGTGTCTCGGTACACTTCAACAGAATCAATCGTCTCAAAGATCTAGCCGATTCACTAGGCTATAATCATTCATTTCTCTTCAAATTTTAGTATGTTGTATTTTAATATGTTACCTACAACTTCCATGAAGACAAAAAAGTGAGATCTCCAACAGAAATCAACATGCAATCAAGAAATCAACAAGAGGTCAGTGAAGATTTCTCAGATCTAGGGTCTCCGTATAATAGAACTTTTGACCCCTCAAATCTTCATCGTTTTCTACGAAATTTCAGTATGTCATACTAAAAGATATTAGCTTCAACTTTCATGAAGACACCGAAGCCAAAATCGAACTCCAAACACGCATGCAAGCTCGAACAAGCTACTGACTTCCACAAACCGAACAAGAACAGTCACACGGTTTGGAAATAACCAACTCTTACCTTGGTTTTCCGCACAAATCACACCTAAAATCGAACATGCAACCAACAAAACAAACATGCAAGAGAAGTTAAGGACTCCACTTGCCTCTAAGATGAACAAACGGCGGCGTATGGTGGTCGGACTAGGCGGTCGAACGGCGAGCACACGGCGGCACCTCCCTCTCGGCTCCGCCTCCTCTCTCTCCCTCTCGGTCTCTCCTCCCTTTCTCTCGAGCTCTCTCTCTCTCTCTCTCTCACCTCTCTCGGCCGAATGATCAAGAAGAACCGGCCACTCCTCTTCTCCCTCTCTTTTTATATCCCCTAAAGCCCATGATTAGTAATGATTGATTCACCTAATGACCAACCAATGCATGCCCATTCCCCTTGCCACTTGTCATTTTTATTTTAAACTTGATTGGGCTTGTTGGGCTTTGGAGTTGGGCCATCCACTCCTCTTGGGCTGGTCGAATTCCCTTCTTGGGCTCTAATGGGCCGACTAGCTTGGCCCACCAAGCTTTAGGCTAATGGGCCCAAAGCCCATTTCGAAAATTAACCTCCTTTCTTCCTTTTTTTTTTTTTGAATTCCTTTCTACAATATTTTTGAATTCCAATTTTCATCTTGGCCAAAGTCTTGGGATATTTTTAATTATTGAAATTTAAATCATATGGCCAAGCATTAATCTATTAAATTTGAATTTCCACAATCACAAGCATAATTTATCAAATTTAAAAGACTAATTGGCTAAAACATAAGCCATAAAAATTCTACCACCTAATTAAAGACTTTAACACACCTTAAGGCTTGGCTTTGAAATTCTGGATGCCACATGATTCTTGCGGAAAATCCTCTAGAAAGAAGAAACACTTCAAGAAGCTCTGGATAAACAAATCCAGACATGACTCTAAGCACTTCAGAAGGAAGAAGAAATAGCGATACTTGCGCAAGAGGAAGGATCACTCAGGTCATAAGAAATCAAAACGATGCTTCATCTGCAACAAAAAATTACACTTTCCCAAAAACTGTCCTTAGGTGAAAAAAAGGTCAAAATCATTTGATACATCATATAGAGAATGAAACTGGTATTTCTCTTCAGAATGATGATATTAAATCTTTATTTTATGCGGATGAAGAACCATGTGATCAAACTCCTAGTGAAACTGATTTAAATTCAGATCTCGAAGATATCTTCCACATATCTTTGACTCCTTCAGAGGAAAGCACTGATATATTTTCAAATCAAACTCACTATCCCCATTTTCTTGTGAAAATATTCACTTCAAAGTTTGCGAAGCCAATCACTATCATTGCTCTTATAGACACGGGAGCTACCTCTTCCATTTTAGACACTAAAGTTCTTCCCGAATAATATTGGACTTCCTATGTCCAATACTTTAATTCTGCTTCAGGCGATACATTCTCTACAAACGTCAGAACCACTCCACCGTTCAGTTTTCTCCACAGTGTTCTATAACTACAAAATTTTTTGGCTCAAGTCTTCCTAACAAAGATTTGATCATTGGTTGGGACATTATGACTCAAATTTTTCAGCTTCGCATTATTCCTAGAAAATGTATTAAGTTTAAAGATCAATTTTCTGAATTTGTTAGCATTCAGAAACTTTTTTCCATCCAAATGAGTCTATTGAATCCAATCATGCAAAAGTTGTTAGAATCCTATTTGGAATCTCATTCTGAATTCGCTTAGAAGTGTTCCCATCATTTATGGAAAAATTCAGAATTCTTTGTTCACTTTCCTTTCAAAAAGATTGAAGACATTATTCCAACCAAGGCGAGTCATATGGGTATGAATCCAGAACATCTGATTTTGGCTCAAAGGGAATGCTCAAAACTACTGCAACAAGGTCTTATTAAGGTCTCACATTCTCAATGGGCATGTGAAGCCTTTTATGTTAATAAGCGTGCAGAACAAAATCGAGGGAAAATGAAATTGGTAATCAATTACCAACCCCTTAACATTTTCCTTCAAGATGATAAATTCCCTCTACCTTCTAGAAACTCTCTTTTTGCTGGACTATCCAAGACCAAAATTTATTCCAAATTTGATCTTAAAGCCGGATTTTGTCAATTAGGCATTCACCCTGAAGATAGACCCAAGACAGGGTTCTGTATCCCAAACCAACACTTCCAATAGAAAGTTCTTCCTTTTGGTTTAAAGGTTGCACCATCTCTTTTCCAAAAGACAATGTGTCGGATCTTTCAGCCGATTCTCTCAAGTGCGGCAATATATATTGATGATATTCTACTCTACAATCCTGATGAGCAGTCACACTGCCAACTTCTCGAGCAGTTCACTGAAATTGTGAAAAAAGTATGAAATTATGCTTTCTCAAAAAAAGATCAATATTGCCTAGATAGAAATAGAATTTATTGGTATGCACCTTAACAAAGGAACATATTATCCAGGGTCACATATTACTTAAGAATTGCTAAAATTTCCTGAAGAAAACTTCACAACAAAACAAGTTCAGTAATTTCTTGGGATAATTAATTATCTCAGAGATTTTGTTCTAAATCTTGCAAAGCTGCTAATCCCATTGCAGATGATGCTGAAAAAGAATCCCCCACCTTGGGGAAAATCTCATACTACTGCAGTTACTGAACTTAAAGGGTGCGCATGGTAAAATTTACGAATGAAATTGATTTCGCCGAAATCAATTTCTCAATTTCTATTCCCCTGACAAGTTTCGAGCAAAGAAACCCGTTTGATAACGACTCAAAATTTCTATTTCAAACAGAAATCCGTTTGGTAACAGAAAAAATTTCTATTTCTATGAATCATGTTGTCCCCATCCTTTTACCTCACTCTTCTTGGTGCTTGTGATGGTAATTTAATTTGATAAAAGTTGGTAAATCACTTTAATTTATATTGGTAATTCGATAGAGTAGTTAAGAACTTCAAAACATTAGCAATTTATGTAAATAAAAGCTAGTAATTAGTATAAAAAATGCTAATATGCAAACTATAAAAGATTTGGTAGTTTCAAATGCTAATATGCAAATAGTTAATGCATTTATTCTCCTTATTCAAGATTCGGGTTTAAGTCACTACATTTTTTTGCATTCTTTTGAGACCACGAAGTGATTTTATGGTAGGTACTAGTTGACATGGAGGTAGGCGCAATTTGCGAGAGATTCGAAATTAATAAAATGGAAATTGTGCTAGAAATAGAAATTGATTAGATAACAACATAGGAAATCCTCAAATACAAAATAATAGTTGAAATAACACTAATGCATTACAAAAGTTGAAAATACAATTTCATGGAACTGAATTTTGCTGGCTGGCATGGCAGTCTAAAGTTAACTCTGATGATGATCAAATTCCATGTGGGAACAAGTGGCCAAAAGGAGGCATGAGGACAAGTTATGGCTATTCTCCTATGGGTAGTAAGAAGAGTTAATTAGAACAATATCATGAAGTCAAAGAGGTGAGCTAAGAAGAAGAAAAAAGAACAAGGGTCATAGTGAGACAATGAAACAGAAAATGCAAAATGAAACAGAAAATACAAACCATAATATATGTGGCGACCCATCATAGTCAGGAAAGCTCATAAAAAATGAACCAAATGAAACAGACCCAATTTGATCTAATTCCTGACTAAAAGCAAATCAGGACACTATAACTCAGTAATACACTTCCTTTGTTTTAGCCAAAAGCTCAGTAGCACACCTTGCAAGTTAGGAATTAACTCCTTAATGATCCGTACCTATCAAGTAGCAGCACCACAACAAAATTGTATACAGTCTATAACACGAACCTAACATGTGAAACGCCGAAATCACGATAAAATGAGTAAATGCCAAACAAGATGGCTCTAAACTCACATATTTGCCTCCTCACAGATCAACAAGTAGACATCAATTGCTTCTGCACCTACCACCAAATGCCACAAGACTTGGGAGCTGTTCTTGGATGCCAAAATATTACCAATTCGGTCGACATTCTTTAAACTTTGAATTTACAGAATAAACAGATAGCAGGGACAACATAATTATATGACAACCACTCAAACTATAAAAGCCCAGAAGCTAGGGCGTTGAAGAAAGGGTTGAAGCCAAGTACCCCCAAACTTCCTAACAAACAATCATGACTAGATGCCATGGAATTTTTAACTCAGAGGAGGTCACCATGCCATCAAATCCCAAACACAGGAGAAAGGTTATGATGTTTATATCTAACAAATAGATCACATCGGAGGAAAAAAAATTTATGTATCGGTTGCGGTTTAGGCACACCCAATTCAAAAAGGTCATAACACTCTTTCTCTTCCTTCTCTGTCCAAAAGCAATCTAGTCCTTAGTCCTAGTCCGGATATCTTTATACATCGCTACAAAAAGTGAAGTGTCGAAACTATTAAGATTTCTGTTCCTAGTCGGCATGAATATTTGGTGCTTTAGGAAAGGAATTCGAGCTAGTAGGGGTATCCTGTATGTATACATGCTCCTCACTATCTCTCTCTCAGAGCAGAATTTATTAGCAGATAGCAGAAATAACTAAGACTCACAGCATAAAAACCAACCAAGCACAGCAAAGAACGCAGGCGAAACAGGTCGCAACTGAAAGCAGCCCCAAGAACGCGGGCTTCTCGCTTCTCGCTCTAGCCCGAGCGAAATCTACCTAAGACTCACAGCACAAACACCAACCATTCGCAATCGCTCTCACACTCCCCATCCCACCGAGAAACAGAGCAGCCCAGCCTTGCAACACAAATTGCAGAGCACAAGCATAGAACAAGCACAGAACAACGAAGAAAGAGGCGAAAAGGGAAGGATCGATCGAACCTCGTGAGGAATCGAAAGCAGAAAGGGGCGACGGCAACTGGATCCGCGGAATCGAGAGCGGAAGGGGACGCAGACGAAGATGGATGACGGCGACGGCGATTGGAGTTGGGCGACTGGATCCGCGAAATCGAGAGCGGAAGGGGACTCGGACGAAGATGGGCGACGGCGACGGCGACTCGAGATGGGTGCGGCGACTGGAGATGGGCGATGGCGACGGAGATGGGCGACGGCGACGGCTACTGGAGTTGGGCGACGGCGACGGCTACTAGGCGATGGCGACTGGAGCGCGACTAGGGACGCGGACGGACGAGGCGGGTCCGACGGGACGACCGGAGCTAGGCCGGTCGAGATGAGCGGCGACGGCGAGGATGACCGGCGACGGAGTCGCTAGGGTTTTTGGTTGAGGTGAGGAGAAGGAATGGGAAAGCAACGGTAGTGAGGAGAGAGGGAGTCGAGTCTGCTTAAGGAAGGAGGTGGATGGAGAAATAATTTCTATTTCTACTTCAGAAATAGAGAAGCTAAAATTTTTAGCTTCGATTTACTCACCAAAAAAAATTTTTAGCAATTTCTCAAAAAATTTTTCTATTCCAGGAACAGAGAAATCAATTTGCGTTACCAAACGGATTTCTGTTCCAAACCTGTTCCGGGGAACAGAGAAATTGAGAAATTGAGAAACAGAAATTTTACCATGCGCAGCCAAAGAGATTATGCAGTCTCTTCCTCTGTTACAAATCCCATCAACTAAGAAGAGAATTCTCTAGACTGACGCCAATGATGAATACTAGGCCGCCATCCTATTCGAAGAAATTGATGGTAAGAGACATTTATGTGCTTACAAAAGTGGAAAATTTTCTCAAGCTGAGATGCATTATCATTCCATTTTCAAAGAAATCTTGGCGATGGAAAATGGCATAAAAAGTTTAAATTTCATCTTATTGGCCATCATTTTCTAGTAAAATTGGATATGGCATCTTTCTCTTAGATGATCAAATTCAAACGGAAGCAGATTTCGAATTCCCAGTTGCTTCGATGGGCTGAATGGTTTTCAAAATATTCTTTTGAAACCAAACACATTGTTGGAAAGAAAAATGTGCTTGCTGATTTTTTGTCAAGACCAAAAGCACCAGCAGAAATCAACATGTATATTATGAGGTGTGTCTTTAGTACTACTTATCACAATGAAAAGTACAAAATTGAGAAAGTTAAAGACTGGCCAAGCTGGTGATACCCCTCGAAGATCATTGAACAAATCCAAAAAGATAGTCTTACTGAAAATCTGGATAAACTCATGTGGCAATGCCATGCAGACTTGTTCAGACTCAATGGAGGTTCGATTCTTTATCCTTTTGGATTAAATGCAGATTATTCTTTCATACATCCTTTGATTTAGAAAGAAGATGATTTTCTCGATCAACTTCGATGATTATTATGGTACTTAACCAATAAGTACTTAATAGCTATTGAAATTCCAACCAGAAGATTCATTGCTAACCTCACCAAGATATTTGGACTCGGCAGAGGTAAGATTGAAAATGAGAATGACAAGAATCTTTTAGATTTTCTTAATTGGTTTTATTCTCTAACTCACTGGAAATGGCTCTTGGAGAAAGAATTGAGAATTACACAGCCAAACCCTGAAATCCATACCATCCTGTTTTTTCGAAGACCTTGGGCTTTTCTCACTAACAATGGTAACATCATCAAAGCTCCCCTAAGTATAGGAACCTCATCTTATAGACCTGTTCCACATAGTGTAGAGGCTCGAGTTCACAAATCTTATCTAGGACTTGTTGGTTGTTGTGAGCGCTAGTATCGAGAACTCCAGAGAATCCTATGCCAGGAAAACAAGACCATTCCTCCAGATGCATGGAATTATGATGTACCCACTGCATGGGACCATTATGACCTAGTATCAGAAGTCAAGGAAGCACTCGAAGAATTCAGACAAGCAACATCATCCGAGGACCAAGCACAAACCTCTCAAGACCCCTATGCTAGATGGGGAGGTCCTATTTCTCAAGACTCCTACAGCCAAGAACCCTTGTCCTTATCTCATGGCATGGACACATCTTTTTACATAAAACCATCCAATTGGCCTCAGCTAAGCATTCCTGCCGACATTGCAGATGATGACAACACAGACTAGGCTCAGGAAGAAGCATCCCATTGGGCTCACGAGGAAGCATCATCATCCACAACACACTAGCTGAACCAGATTCTCACACCAGAAGACCTCGAAGTTCTTGAACAAAAATATGATGAACATATTTTGGCAACAATCCACAGTGCAGATGACTCAGACTATGACTATAATGCTCGTGATGGACGAGATTGCTGAACAAGATCAATGTCCGTACAAGTTTACTGTAGCAAGTTATTGTTCACTTTTACTGTAGCAGTAGACTAGGGAAATTACTGTTCACTGTCACTATTCATACCGTGCGAATAATTCCCAACCAAGATTTTCAAAAGCCTTTGTTTGTTCCTAGACCCGTGAGCTTGGTCCTTGTTTGTGTGTGACCTCTTATTGCCTATAAAAGGCGAGGATGATGTAATGTGTTGGGCAGAGTCCTTTGAGTAAAGTGAGTGTTTTGTGAAATTCTCTCATGGCATTCTAAACACTCTCTTTTTCTCCCAGCTGGTAGGATCCTCTCGAGAAATGCAGCTCGAATAGTTAGAAATGTTTCCATCCTGGTTCTATATCCGAGTGTCTCTAGGCTATGAACTAAAAGGCAGAGTTTTCTGCTAAAAGGCTGTCCCTGAAGGGCTTGAACCCGGTTGTTCGCCCACTGTGGGAAGGCATACTTGCAAGAAACTGACTTTGTCCTCCCTGGTTCTAAGTCTAGGTCCAATCAATGGTCTATTAGCCATTCTTGTCAGCCCTCAATCTAAAAAAGAAGAAAGAAAAAAATTATTAAAATATTGTCTAGAAAATGTCCACGTTAGCGCTAGTTATGTCACAAAAGATCATTGCGTCTATGTTAGTGATTTTTGATTAAAACTGGTCATATCGATTTAATTGGCAAATGTGAAAAGTTTTAGAACTCAATTGACATAAGTATAATGGATATATGACTTTTTTTTCTTTTTTCTTTTTAATTGTCGCCTCAAATGCTTATTATGACTATTTATCTTACCTGACTTGTTGTGGTTATTTTAACTAAAGTGGATAATCTTCTATTGACATGGTAAAAAAAGGGCCAAAAAGCGTTGTTCATTCTTTTTGTTCCTCAAGTTGACTTGAAAATGAAAGTCTAATCCCTGAGTCTTCTCTTGAAAGCCTTATTAGAGTAGAAGAAGACTAAGGTAGCGCATGGGAATGTTGTTGTTCCCCTTCTCTTTTGTTCTTTGCTTCTTAGGATAAAAAAAAAAAAAGAAATTTGTTTGGTAACGTCAATTAATTTTTCTATTTCCCGAAATAGAAAAATAATTGGGTAACAGATTTGGAAAAAAAACAAAAAGTAGAAAAAAATAACTTCTTATTCTTGAGAACAATTTGCAGAAATAAGTTTTTTTTTTCTCCTTTCTATAGATCCCTGCTGCCGCCGCCGCCAACCACTGTTGCCCACTTGCCGCTTGCCAACTGTTGAGCCAGTCAACAGCTGCGGGAGGGTGACGGCGGCAATTGGCGGTCAACAACGGGCAACGAGTAGTGAAAGTCAAACGCGTTCCTATTTTTTTATGGATCATATCAAGCGCATTCTTATTCATTTTCCAATTCCAAGAATATTAATTTTATATAGTTACCAAATGCTTTATTTTACTCAAAAATTATTTCGGGAATAGAAATAAAATAAAAAAATTATTTCTGAAAAGAAATGGTTCTCCGGAATTGAAATGTTACCATTTGCACCTTAAGAAATTGCAACTTAACCATCAAAGAAGGAGAAAGAGAAGGAGAAGGAGAAGGAGAAGGAGCAAGAGAAGGAAAAGGAGGAGGAAATATAGAATTTGATGAGTGACATCCGTGGAAGATTGAAATCCCATTCTTTCCAATTTGTAGATTTTTCATTTCTTCACTCTCTTTTTTTTTTTTTAAACTTTTTGCTCTTCTTTCTTAACTTTGCTCTTTGAAGAAAAGAGGGAAAAAATAAAAATAAAATTGGTTTCTTAAAAAATCAAGCAAGCCTTCTCAAACTACAGTGACCGAAGCAAATTGGGAAGGGGCAACAATAATCGCGCATGAGATCGAGAGGGCCTTCCTTTTGGGCGTGCCCCAAAGGCCATTTCGTCGCGTAGCTCTTGCGAGCACAGAAGCAAGCGAAGGGCTTGACGATATGCCTTGTGGAGAAGAAGAGTTCACGGCTCTTTGCTTTGGCCACAAAGACTTGGGATAATTACCGAAAAGGTCCTAAAGTTATTCGCCCGGCTACTGGGCAAGGGTTGGGAATAGACAGTGACTTAAATAGAAAATAACGACTTCAACTGCCAAAATTAACGGAAAATCTACACTCATTAAAAATTGTCGTCACACGACAGGCGGATCTCTCATTTCTACAGCCGGTTATTTTACTCTAACCCGGTAATTTTAACGTCAGCTAGATTAAGAAGCCGACAGGAATGAATAGGAGACGGTCGAAATCCCCATCAACTCTGTGATCACCGTGCTACAAGTATTTCGTCTACTGAGAAACGGGGCTCGCCGCCGTGGGGCTTGCGGCCGCACTGGCGCAGATTGCGGGGTTCTGCTTGCCGGAGATCGTGGGCTTGACATTGGAACATACGGATGTAGCAGGACCCTCGGGACCATGGTACGTGATATCGATGTCGCTGATCACCACCTCCGTGCACGGGATTTGGCTGCTACAAGCAAGAGTAACTGCGGCTTGTGTTGAAGAAGTTCCCTGGATTCTGCTGAAGCTGACGTTGCTTATCTTTATCTGGGACGGAGCCTGAAAAAATCGCACGGAACAATCGAAAACTGAACCTCAGGTCAAAACGCACGATCGTATGGCAACTATCCTATGAGAATGGTTCTTTGGTTACCTGCGATGTGCACTGATTCCATGGGCAGTACTGCTGATCTATGATGACCGGGTTCCCAACATTGTCCAGTGTAATATCCTCGAAATGCATATCCGCTGCGGTTCCGGCAGGAGAAGCAGGCCATGTTTTGATCCTAACGCCGTTCATCGTGCCAGTAATCGTGCAGTTCTTTACATGAATGCCCGTCACAGGCTGTTCATTTGGGTATTTTCCAAGACTCCCTACACTAATGCCATGACCAGGCCCGCAAGTTACTCCTGTGATGGTCATTTGCTCAGTGCCATCACCGATGGAAATGCAATCATCCCCGGTCTTGATGCCGGTGTCGATAATGTTGATCCCAGTCGAGCGACCAATGTGGATTCCATCCGTGTTGGGACTATCTCCGGGTGCGGTGATGGTAACATGTTGGAACGTGAGATTTTTGCAGTTCAAAACATTCACGTGGAACTGCTTGCTGTCGAGGGAAGTTATGTCCCTGACTATGCCATTGGTGACAGAGTTGAACCGCATGTTCTATTCATTTCAAACAAGGTAAATAGAATTAATGTCTCCATATAGCAAGAATTGCAGACAAAGACTTCGCTGATTATTCAGCTGTGAAAATACTACTCTTTAAAGTTTTCAATTGACGGCACTATAATTTTGCAGTTAACAATCTAAAATGAGGATCGAAACAAGCTTACTATAGGAAGGGTCACGCAATCCTTCTTTAGGTTGCAGTCATTCTTCGTCCACGCCGTTTTCCCTTGACCGTCAAAAGTTCCACTACCTGACAATGTGAGCAGGTCGACGCCCTGGAACACGACCCACCCATCGCTCTTCATTTCTGCAGGATCTGCAGGGGCCTTGAGTGTGCCATCGACCTGGACCTCGATCGAGCTCTTGCAAGGACCTTCTAAGACCACTTCCCGTAACACGTATGTCCCCGCCGGTACCAGGACTTTGCTGGCCTCTGTTGCCGCGCAGGCCTCTTTCCATGCGCTAACCAAAGCCTTTTTGAGCAGAAAATCAACATCAGACTAGATAATTCACACAATATCCACAGGACTGACAAGAATGATTGCCTCGGAGATATTCCGGTACCTGGGTGATATCCGAACTCGCGCCACCGCCCGCGCCATATTTCGTGACATCACAAACTAGGGACCTAGCTGTGGAAGCAAAGAACAGAAGCGCAATTGCAGCAGGTAAAATTGATCTTTTGCCCATTTCTACCCACTGCTGTCTCCTTTCCTTGGCTTCCTCGTTATAGATCCCTCAC
Organism: Eucalyptus decipiens; assembly: GCA_014182575.1. Taxonomy (NCBI): domain Eukaryota; kingdom Viridiplantae; phylum Streptophyta; class Magnoliopsida; order Myrtales; family Myrtaceae; genus Eucalyptus; species Eucalyptus decipiens. Next base: position 30,848,938 of record CM024609.1, on the reverse strand, counting down.
TAAGAACAATTGAGATATTCATAACTTGCGCAAATGCCCCTTTTATAATCGAGTGCGGCAGCTCGAAACAACATGAAGTTTGAACTATAATTAGCCACTCCATTGTGAAGGGTTCAATTCCTGTGGCTCGACTTGGAGATACTATTATTGGCTAGTCTATCACATTATGAATGTTGAAGATTGATTTGAACTAAATAAGGCCAAGCATAAAAATAGTTTGCAAATGGACGATAAAGAGATGTGCAAAGGCCATGAAATTCCCGTTAATAGTCCGATAAACTCTCAGGGTTGTTATCCTCCTCAGTGAATTGAGGAATGACCCTTGAAATGAACCATCCTCTTCAATTTTTCATAAGTCTTGCCTGACTTTCAATGGCTTTACCTCTCCAGATTTCTTCTAGTTTGAATCCTCAAAGCGAACATAGTTCGAGCTTGAGCAACATCGCCTGACTTAATATCTCGTTCCTCACCCAGATAGTACATGGTCCTACGAGGCAATTGTATTCGCCGGAGGTCTCTAAATTCGAGGTCCGCGAAGAACATATTCAGGTTCAAGAAATGCAAAATAGAGCAATCCCAGTAGAAGAACCGATTAGCGACAGGATAATGTGAAGGATTTATCTATTAGTTGGGCTTAAGGCCCGTCCGGCTAAGTTGGGCCCAAGAAGCCCGGCCCACGGGAATAAGGCCCGTGGAAAGAAAGGGGTATAAAAGGGAGGAGAGAGAGAGAGATTGTACCTGTTGGAAATATCAGAATTCACGTCTTCTCTCTCCCGCGCGTATTCTCTCTCAAAAGGAAACCAAAAAGGACAAAGTAAGCAAACGGCTTGTTCTTCCTCCCTTCAAGGCTTCATCGGATCGAATTGCGCGGTTTCTCTTCCTCCATCAACATCGGTGTTTAATCTGTGGCTAAAAGGTACGCTCGAATCCGTGGTGTGCTTTAGGATCGGTGATGCGTGTGATTTCCCGGGCTTCGTCTTTCGCTTGCGTTTAGGGGTTTGATTTGGTGTCGAATCCGCGTTATCGGGGATTAGTCATTCCCTTCATTGGTATCAGAGCCTGCTTTCATGTTTTCCCGATCCTTTTCGTGCTGTTTTTGATTGATTTTTCGATAAAAACTCTCGGCCGTACGGATCGGGCGTACAATCCCGACACCCGAGCGCTTTATGGCCTTTTTTCCGAGTTTGCGTAACTCGAAATCAAAATCTAATGGCATAGGAAGAAAGGCGACGTCGAGACGATTTTGGCGATACCTCGAGCGCCGCCGGGCGACGCCGCATGCGCCCACACGCACGGCCAGAAGTCGCTGCGCGTGGGCGCGACGCGCCCGGAGACGCTCGGTCGCCAGGCGCGTGCGGCACACGTGCCGGTCGATGGACCGGCGTGTGCGCGCCGCCGCCCGGCGAACCGGCGTGCGCCGGTCCACGGACCGACGCGACGCGACGTCACCCAACGATCGGTAACCCGGGGTGACGTCATCGATGACGCGCGAGCGGCGGGTTGGCCGGCGGTCACCGACCGGCGACCCGACCAAGGACGCCCGACGCGCGTGGCACGTGCCGGGCCGACGTCTGCGTGACGCGTCGCCCCGCACGTGCACGGCGCGTGCAGTCGGTCCGTCCGACCGGGCCGACCGGTCCGGCGACCGACGACCCGACCGTTGACGACCGTTGACCGTTGACCGACGACCGTTGACCGACGACCGTTGACCGTTGACCGTTGACCGGAAAAAAAAAGAAAAAGAAAAAAAAAAAAAAAAAAAAAAAGGAAAAGAATGTGTTTCTTTTTCAATTAAGTCTATATATGGATTAGAAGTAATCCCTTATTTTTTTTCTGCATTTGTTGCGGGAACAATGCCTCCCCCGAGGTTGCGCACACCTATTCGCGCGATTCTGGATGAACAAAAGGATAGGCTATCTAAGGCGATAGCCGAGCCGATCGATCATCGATGGGAGAGAGGTGACTTAATTGATCACGTCCTTGAAGTCAACGGGAAAATTCAACAGGTCATATGGAATGGTCGTCCAATGTCACAGTCTGAGATGGTGCGATTTTTCATATGCACTCTTCCACCTGAATGGCAAGATGTGTTGAATCGCATATGGGATGTCAACGGAGCTGCTTCCTATAAGAAAATTGTGAAGGATTTTGTAAATGAATATTTCTGTATTGTTTCAAGGGAAAAGATCAAGATATTAAACAAAAGAGGATCTTTCCCAGTTTGTGTGCTGACTAGGTGTTAGTTATATTGACTTTTTTGTTTAGTGTGCTTTGTGGACACATTATGTAATGATTGACTACCGATTGTTGTTGTAACAAACTATATGTTAGTTGTGTTAATTGAAAGCATTATTGTTTTATTTGATATCAATTATCAATTGCTTTCTTTATTCTTTGTTCTTTGTGGGTAATTAGCGTGGGTAGTTTTAGAAGTTTTTGTAGCTTCATAAAATTGATTTTGCATATGACAATTATATTAATGATAATTTTAAGTTAGGATTTTTGGAGGATGATTGGTAACGTAGTGACCTTTTGATTCTGAAACCTTACTTGAAATTATTCATTAATATGATGGGTCTATGCAAATAGGGATGCATAAATGATAGGCATTAATAAATCGTGCATATTTGTCGATGTGTTCGGATCAATGGCTTCAGCCACAAAGAGCATAGTTGCCGAGCTGAACAAAGGTGAAAAGCTCAATGGTGACAACTATGAGATATGGCACATAAAAATCAATATGTCTTTGGAAGAGCAAGAGGTACTTGAAGCTCTTAACGACCATGGTTGAACCTAAGAGGGAAATACTTTGCGCAGCACAAAAAGATAAAGAAGCTTTTGCTACTTGGAAACGAAAGAACTCTCTCGCTCGCATCACGTTACTGAGCAGCATGGAAAATGATGTCATGCGAGAGTTTAGGCGTTTCAACAATGCTAAGGAAATGTGGGAGGCATTGGCAGCAAGATTTGGTCATACTTCGGTGACTAGACTTAGGCAGCTCACTATCAGGTTTGACTCCTATAAGAAGCCTCATGGTCAGACCATGAAGCAACATCTTAGAAAGATGTCAAACATGATAACTGAGCTGAAAGATGCTGGTCATGTCCTCACGGATGAGCAGCGGTGCAAGCAAGTGATCCGTTCCTTGCCTCGAGTTGGGAGCATATGAAGGTGCACCTGACCCATAATGAGTCTATCAAAACCTTCGAGGATGCAATAAGTCATCTTGAGCTGGAAGAGGACCGCCTCTTGGCGTCTAAGCCGGATGCTGAACTATACCATGCTAGTTCTAGCTCAAGTGGAGCTTCGGGCTCCAAGCGCAAGCGCCCTACCTGGTTTGATAAGGGGAAAGGCAAGGAAGAAGCTGGTCCTTCAGGGAAGAAACCCAAGTTTAACCAACATGATCGAGGAAAGCGTCCTCGCATGAAGAAGCCGGCAAGGGTGAAATGCTACAACCGTGACAAGAAGGGTCACTATGCTCGCGACTGTCGTGAGCCAAAGAAGGTATGCACCCCTTGTACTTTTCAGAACTTTACTCTTGTGTCGAGTTCGTGTTCTTGACTCGAGTCTAATCCTTTGTGGACTGTGGATTCGGGAGCGACGGACCATGTAGCGAAGGATAGAGGATCCTTCGTGGAATTCCGACGAGTACCAACCGGAACTAAGTGGATCTATGTGGGAAACAACTCCAGAGCTGAAGTGAAAGGAATTGGCACCTGCCAACTGAACATGCGTGGTGGACGCACTTTGTTCCTTCATGATGTGCTGTATGCTCCGGAGATTCGTCGGAATTTAGTGTCTGTTTTAATGTTGGTTAGACTAGGTTTTAGTGTGAACTTCGTAGTAGGGGTGTGAATTTGTTTTTGAATACAAATTACTATGGTTGTGGTTATTTTCTTGATGGTTTCATTGTATTAGATATTGATTATGTTAATGCTAATGTTTGTTATTCCCTTATCACGTCTTCTAATACCTATGATAATGATGTGAATGTGTGGCATGCTAGGCTTGGTCACATTGGCCAACAACGTATGAATAGACTAGCCAAAGAGGGCTTGTTGGGCAACATTGAAAAAGTCGATTTGCCTATATGTAAGCATTGCCTAGAAGGGAAAACAACACGGAAACCATTTGGGAAAGGGAAAAGAGCTGAATTTCCTCTGCATTTAATCCATACTGATGTCTGTGGTCCAATGAATGTGAGAGGAAGGCATGGGGCTGTTTATTTTATCATCTTTATTGATGATTATACTCGATTCGGATATGTCTATTTGATTTCTCACAAATCCGAAGCAATAAGTTGTTTCAAAAGGTTTATGACCTTGGTAGAAAATCAATTAGACAAGAAAATAAAAGCATTGAGATCCGATCGAGGTCGAGAATATTTATCGATGAGTTCAGAAAATTATGTGATGAAAAAGGAATAGAAAGACAGTTGTCTATTCCGTATACTCCTCAACAAAATGGTGTTGCAGAGAGAAGAAACAGAACCCTACTGGAAATGGTTAGGTCCATGATGGCACATGCTAACTTACCTATCACATTTTGGAGTGATGCGTTGTTAACTGCTGCCTATATACTTAACCATGTGCCTTCCAAATCAGTTACTTCCACTCCATATGAGTTATGGACAGGTAGAAAACCGGACTTAAGCTTTCTTAAGCCATGGGGTTGTGCTGCCTACACACATGAGTCCTCTCACAAGTTTGGGAAATTAGGTCCCAGAGGAAAGAAGAGTATTTTCATAAGGTACTCGGAACACTCAAAATGGTATGTCATAGGTGAGCAGGAAAGTGGGAGTATAACTGAGTTTGAATCACGGGATGTCACATTCTTAGAGGATGAATTTCCTAAGAAGGGCGAAATAGGGGAAGATTGTTTCCTATTTGAAACCTTGGATCAAGATAATGACCTTAGTGGAGTTCGTCCAAGTGGGAGTAATATGAGAAGTGATGAATTGAATTCTACTCATTCCCAATTACAACCACTTGATGAGACGGCATCATTATTACCTAATCCAAGTGGGAGCATGATGGGGAATGATGTGCAAAGTGTACAATCTCCTATACGGCGAACAAGTCGCCAAAGTATTCCCCGTCGACGTTTTGGCATTAAAGGGGAAACTTTTATGGTTGCTCCACAAGATGAAGATGAGCCAAGAAATATTAATGAGGCTCTGAATTGCCCTAGTAAGGAAAAATGGATTAATGCAATGGAAGAGGAAATTGAGTCAATGAAATCAAACCAAGTCTGGGAACTGGTTGATCTTCCTAAAGGACGTAGAGCTATTGGGAACAAATGGGTTCTCAAAATAAAGCGAAAGGCTGATGGCTCAATAGAAAGGCATAAGGCTCGCCTTGTGGCGAAGGGGTATAATCAACGGGGAAGGAATTGATTATGAAGATACGTTTTCTCCCGTAGTAAGATTTACTTCGATTCGCATTATTCTGGCAATTGTGGCTAGTCTGGATCTTGAGTTACATCAAATGGATGTAAAGACTGCTTTCCTCAATGGAGAATTAGAGGAAGAAATATATATGGAACAACCTGCTGGTTTCATAGTGAAAGGCCAAGAAGAAAAAGTATGTCGACTTTTGAGATCGATATATGGCCTTAAGCGCCATCGAGGCAATGGTATATACGTTTTCATAATGCCATAAGGGCATATGATTTTGCGATGATTGATGAGGATCATTGCGTGTATATCAAGAAATCCAAGGATCAATTTGTGATCATATCATTATATGTTGATGATATACTAATTGCCGGAAGCAATATGGAGTTTGTTAATACCGTCAAGAGTTGGTTATCTTCCAACTTTGAGATGAAGGATATGGGTGAGGCTGCATATATTCTTGGAGTTAAGATTTCAAGAGATCGTTCGAAGAGATCGTTGTCTCTTTCGCAAGAAACTTATATAAACAAAGTTCTTGAACGATTTCGTATGCAAGATTGTAAACCCATAGACACTCCTATTGCAAAAGGTGAAGGGTTGAGCCATAGGCTCGTGTCCGGGGACTCCACAAGAAAAGGAACAAATGAAGCATGTTCCTTATGCAAGTGCTGTTGGGAGCTTGATGTACGCTATGATGTGTACAAGACCCGACATATGTTTTGCGAGTTGGAATGGTGAGTAGATACCAATCCAATCCAGTCCATCACATTGGAAAGCCGTCAAGAGAATACCGAGGTATCCGAAGGGAACTGCTGATTTCAAGTTGAATTACCAAGGAAATGATCTGTGACTTGAAGGCTATTCAGATGCTGATTGGGGAGGAGATTTAGATGAAAGAAAATCTACCTCAGGATATGCTTTCTTGCTGAGCAATGGCGCCATATCATGGAGCAAAGAAGAAGCAAACGTGTATAGCCTTGTCCACGATGGAAGCTGAGTTCGTGGCATTATCGCAGCGGTACAAGAAGGAGTTTGGCTTAAGAGATTCTTGGATCATTTAGGTGTTATTGAGAAAGCTGCAAATCCATTATTGGTTAATTGTGATAGCCAAGCAGCTATAGCATACACCAAAGATCCAAAGTATCATGGCAAGACCAAACATATAGATACCAAGTATAACTTTGTAAAAGATATGGTTGCACGAAAGGATGTGAACTTGCGGTACATATCTACGCATAGAATGGTAGCAGATCCTATGACAAAGCCAATACCTAGAGATGTGTTTTGTGGTCATGTAAAATCTCTAGGATTGCGTAGAGTCGATGTACTTGGATTGTAATTTCCCGAGTAGTTCACATTTATGAAATTTTGATTTTCATTGATTAATGCCTATGAATCTTTATGTGATCTTTATGCATCTCAATGCTTAGTGCATTACTTTAAGTTAAGAGGAGTATGTCGGACAGATATAAGATTAGCCCACTCACACGAGTGATCGCCTCTATTTACTATGTGATAAATAGGGATGAGACTGTATTTAAGCTTATTATCTAGGTGATAATCGAGAACTCAAGCTTAAAATACACATGTCGCCTTAACTAAGTGTTAATATGAGGACATAATAGTTGTGATGTCCGAAAGTAAAATACCCCACATATTTTACTTTATCTCGTCTAAGATGCCGATGTGAGTTCGATGGATTTTGTGAATGAGTAGATAGGTGAACTCAAGTTAGACATTGGGTATGTCTGAACTATCATCTGTACGGTATTGAACAAGTATAGACATACGCTCCATGGGAAATGAGTTAATACCGTAATACGTATTTCATACTACGTATGCATGATACGACCAATAAGAGTGGCAAAAAGTTTGATCTCAACTTTTATGACGTGTGAGACTCTTGAGGAAAAGAGTTCCTCAATTATTTGTCCCATCATGACTCTTACTTATTCTCAAGATTTCTATTTAGTGTTTGCTATCTTAGGATGTTGCCAATGGTCATGTGTTTGATTCGATCTAATAGGACATTTCTAGAAAAGCAAGCTGAACCGAAATTGAGAGTTTGAAGGAAAGAGGAAGATCGATTTTGGAGAATCACATTGTGGTTTTGTATTCACTGGTCGACCAATTATGATTGTCTTTGTGATAATTGTAATTGTGAATACAATGTATATATCATGTTTAAAAGAGATCAAGAGAGATATAAATGTGATCGATCGATCTAGGTACGCATACTAAATCTACTCGGAGTGTGACGCCCAATTATGAGTTGCTATATATTCCTAACGGATGTATAGCAACGAGCTCTCAAAGTATGCTGGTCGCACGGATTATTCACGAAAGTATGAATGTTGAAGAGAGGTAAAGAGAATTCTGTTCGGCCCACCATGTTAAGAGAGAGTCTATGTTGTCTCGATGGGGCCGAGTAGGCCACTGTCCGCCCATGTTGGTTTTGGACCACCATGTGCGAGTGGGAGATGAAGGATTTATCTATTAGTTGGGCTTAAGGCCCGTCCGGCTAAGTTGGGCCCAGAAGCCCGGCCCACGGGAATAAGGCCCGTGGAAAGAAGGGGGTATAAAAGGGAGGAGAGAGAGAGAGAGATTGTACCTGTTGGAAATATCGGAATTCACGTCTTCTCTCTCCCGCGCGTATTCTCTCTCAAAAGGAAACCAAAAAGGACAGTAAGCAAACGGCTTGTTCTTCCTCCCTTCAAGGCTTCATCGGATCGAATTGCGCGGTTTCTCTTCCTCCATCAACATCGGTGTTTAATCTGTGGCTAAAAGGTACGCTCGAATCCATGGTGTGCTTTAGGATCGGTGATGCGTGTGATTTCCCGGGCTTCGTCTTCCGCTTGCGTTTAGGGGTTTGATTTGGTGTCGAATCCGCGTTATCGGGGATTAGTCATTCCCTTCATAATGGAAAAAGGAGTACTAAAAGATCTGTGCAAAATCGGCGTCGAGTTTCCTGAAACTGCAAAACCAATATAATATCCCAAGTAGTGAACTAGTACTGGCAAATAAGGATAAACTGAGTGGTTAGATAATCCAAATGAACAATCAACGAACATTGGATTATAAGCAGCTTCCCAACATTGTGACTTTCAGCAATATTCCTCCAATCTTGTAGAATATCGGGGTCGAGGTTATACCATTGGGCGGTCGGACAGATCCGAAGGTCGGGCCTAAAGTGTTGCCCAAATTTGCCAATATCATAATTCATATAGGGAGTTTGCAGCCGAGCCAAGACCAAGAACAAGACCAAAGATAGTCTTTCTCATGTAAGGCCTTGGCCGAAGCCGGCTTGGGCAGGCGCGCGCGGCCGTCTTTGGCGTCGATAGCCTCTACTCGGGGTCAAACACAAGTAGTGTTGTTTATTAGAAGCTTGGAAAGAAATCGACACCGGTTTTCAAAAGTGGAATATATACGAACTCGATGAACACATGTACAGCAAAATTTGTTACAATAACCCGCCGGTGCTCAAATTGTTATCTATATCGCATTTTTTTGCTCCCCTTCTTTTATTTTCCTACCAGTTGTATTCGCCTTTGCAAAATAAACAGGGCCCACGGACTCCTTTTTCATTCTCGGGAAATTCAAAACGAGGTTCTGTTTTCGCTGGCCTTTGTGATTCTGTAGATAAAGTCATCGATGGTTATACTCCCGAGTTCCCCGCCAAATCTAGACCTGACCGTCACGGTTCCAGTTTCGACTTCCTTGGGGCCCACTACGCCATCAATGGTATCTTCTCGCTTCGGCATTTCGATAAGTTTTGGCAAGCGCTCACCATGACAAACTTCAGCTCTAACCTCGTTCTCTTTCAATTTTCGCGTCACCTCATTGCAGAAATCGAGCTGCATTAAACACGAGCAACTCAGTTTTAAAGGGAGACTGAACCAAAGGAAATTGACATGACGGTGTTGAATCACCCTCCAGAGGCTAGACATGCCCACCAGATCATAGCCAAGAAAGTTCTTGCTGGGTTCTCACCTGGTTGTCCGTAAGTGGCAAAATTCGAGCTTGTATTGGAGAAAGCCATAATGGAAAATCTCCTCCATAGTGCTCTATAAGGACCCCAAAGAACCGCTCAAGCGATCCAAGCACCGCCCGTGGATCATGATAGGCCGCTTCTTCTCTAAATTCGAGTCAACATAGGTAATATCAAACCGCCGGGAAGATTAAAGTCAACCCGCAGATGATAAAATGGAGTCACCGATAAATTAAAAGCTCAAGCAAAGATACTTGAGATAAAATGAATGCTTAGTCCTGATTCAACCATATGGTAACCATCATCTCTCTATTTTTAATCTTATAGTCGTCTCATTCTGGACAAAACAACCCATAAAAGCGTGTATAAGTACAAAGAGAATCATTCACTAAAACCATCCTTTCAAAGTCTAAACTGGCGTTGAAACTCAGCTTGCTTGAGTTCTGAATGCTTAGAAGTTACCTGTATGGTCGAGCACTGCCACTTCCTTCCAAGAGCATCCTCAATCTTAAGATCAATCTTTGGACCATAAAATGCACCGCCACCTTCATCAATTTGGTAGCTCCATCCTTTGTCGTCTAAAGCTTCTCTAAGAGCAGTTTGTAGCCTTGTCCCATATATCATCATCCCCGACAGCTTTCTCGGTCGGGTAGATAGATTAACCTCGTATTTGCTAAAGCCAAACTGGAGTAAAATTCTTTCGTGAGGTCCGAACTCCCCCGATTTCACCTCGATTTGATCTTCTAGACAAAATATGTGGGCATCATCCTACCAAATATATAAAGAAAAGAGATAGCCTAATCAAATTCACTATTTAGGACATTCATATTAATAATCCACTTGAGGAAAAGAGATGATGCTAAAAGGACAGAAATCCTACACTTCTCTTCGAGACCATACATAATTGGGCATCTTATAACCGAGGGGCCCAAAGTGTGGATCAACATAATTGAATACATACAGAACACTATCATAAACAATGAAGCAATTTTTCTAGTTACGTTGTTAGTTTCACTGAGGCTAATTATCAAAGGGCTAGGGATTATATACCCCGTTATTTTTTAATATGAAAAAATGAGTTTAAACATACTATAACTTTCATACAACAATTACTTTAGTATCAAAATTGGAGTGATTACTTAAATACCCAATATGTTAAAAATCGACCACTTAAATATGGGGAAATTATCAAATAAGTCTTAGACCTATTACATTTAAGCCAATTTAAGTCTAAATCTTAATATTTTCATATTTTGCCAATTGAGACCGATCAATTTTGATTGGAAATTACTGAAATAGTCATTGATTGTCTTACATAAAACGCGGTGGCACTAATGTTGATGTTTTTTTTTTCTGTTCTTTTTTTCTTTACGCTTTTTTTAAACTAAGGGGTGGCAAGGGTTGTCCAACCCTTGCGTGACACAAACAAGGGTCGAGACGCCCTTGCCAACCATGGGCGAGGGTTGTAACACTCTAACCCAATCGGGGCATCATGACATCCCCAAGATTGGGGCCCTTGCCCAGGGCCAATGAGGACCATGACGTCGTCATGACTGAAAAGGAGTACGTTGTTACTCTTCATATCCCTCCAGAGTTTCCCTGACAATGGATCCAGCAGGGATATTTTCATGTTCATTATGGAGCTGTTCGTCTTGCTCTTACTTTTCATGGCAAAAGGGTTTGCCAGTTGTGGCAAGAATTGCTTTATTGGATACTAGGTTTTTAGAATGCTAGCATGCTTGCATAAGTACTGTTCAAACAACTTTAAATGCTAGAACAATCTTTGTGACACTGTATCCAAATTTCAACATTGCCCTTTCAGATCCCAATTACTTTTCTTTTCTAAAAGTTCAGATTCAGATCACTGGAGCACCTCAGACTCCTAATTCTATAGTAGCAACTTTGCATTACCAAATGGTCTACAGAGTACAGAACCATGCACTTGACTTAAATTTTCACAATGGCAATGAAGATGCCTTGTTCATTTCTATGCAAAATGATCAAGCATCATGCATTCATGTCTCTAGACAGATTCCAAAGGAAAAGTTGGCCACTCTCCTTCCAGAAACGTGGATTACCAACTATGAAAAGCTTTACCAAAGCAACAAGCCTTTCTAGTCATCAGATTATGAGTTCGTTAGAAAAAGGGATGGAACTGTTTCTATCAAATTCGGCAAGGAAAAGGAAGAAAGTCCTTCTATCTTCCAGACTCTCTTTATGATTGAACCATGTGTTCCTGAGTCTATTTCCGAGCCAGATCCAAAAAAGCTTATTTGACACTTTAACAGTGATGGACATCATGTCCATTACTATAAAGACCAGTATGGTTATTGTTTTTGAGATCCTTTTGCCAATGTTCCTATTGTATAAATTCCCCTAATGAGGTAAACCCATTTGCAAAATCTCATCCTCGGAGAAAAAAGCCAAAAAACCCTATGTACCAAAGGCACCTGAATGGAGACCCCTCTGTTGACACTCTTGGTGAATGTAATAAATTTCAGTTCATGGTCTCTTATGCATCAACACCACCACCAGAGTTCACTACTTCCTCTCCAATATCACCAGATCCACCACAATTACCTCCTCCATCTCCTCCTCTGAAAAAACCAGCCATCTCCCCATTTTATAAGTCAATTGTAAAATGGGCCAAAAAAATTCATACCCACTTGAGGTTCCAACAGAAACACCACCGAGTTCTTCCATTGCTATGTTCCAAGTAACAAACTTCCCTCCTCTTGTTCGGGAAAGTTCTAAACTCTCTTTTTATGCCTTAGAATAGTTTATTGATCCACAAAGCAGATATAGGCATGTTCCTAAATACCTGCCCCAACTGATGTGAATGAGCATGGAAGACAAAAAAGAACTCTTGTTGCTGAAGCTGTCTTAAATTGGCAATTGGAGACCCTTTTGGCACACAACAATGCTTTTAAAGCGATTGACTCTAAGATTGGGCATGTGCAGTAAGATTTGCGAAGATATGATGAAACCACCAAGAAGATGCTTTCAGATTTCCAAAAAAGGCTTCATGCCTTAGAATCTAGACAACGTCTAGGCTATCATCATCTTGAAAGTCCTAGAGCAGAAATATAAAAGCTTAAAAAGCAAATCCAGATCCTTGAAGAAGGAAGGCTCAATCCATTTCCAACTACTCTACGAGCAGATCCTCTCCCTCCTCCACCACCTCAGAAGTCTGTCTTTGTTGCTATTACAAACACACTCGTCAGACAAGACAGGACAGATGTGGCTAAGATGAGAAATCGCCTCAGAGAACTTGATCGCATAAGGAAAGAAAAAGCAAAAGAAAAGATGCCCGAGAAATCCTCTCCTATCATAAGGGAGCCTGATCAAATGATGTTGTCAAACCTATTGGAATCCTTTTTAAGAGATTTGGGTAATTAAGAACCACAGCCTGATCTTGAAGAAGGAAGGCTCAATCCATTTCCAACTACTCTATGAGCAGATCCTCTCCCTCCTCCACCACCTCAGAAGTCTGTCTTTGTTGCTATTATAGACACACCCGTCAGACAAGACAGGACATATGTGGCTGAGATGAGAAATCGCCTCAGAGAACTTGATCGCATAAGGAAAGAAAAAGCAAAAGAAAAGATGCCCGAGAAATCCTCTCTTATCATAAGGGAGCCTGATCAAATGATGTTGTCAAACCCGTTGGAATCCTTTTTAAGAGATTTGGGTAATCAAGAACCACAACCTGATCTTGATCCTATTATTCCAAAGTCTCCACCCCAGATTGATCCTGTTATTCCAACATATCAAATTATGTTTCCAACGGAACCAGCTTTTCCAAATATTTTTGACACTGAATAAGACTCGGTATCTCATTCATCCTCATCATCCTTTTCAATCCTACCATTGATTCCTTTCTTATGGCACCAGTAACTTCATCAATTTTCATGGCCGATCCCCCTGATCATGATATAGAATCAAATCCTTTTGAACCAGAAGTTGTTCAGCCAAGTGGTCACTCTCAAAGTGTGTCCACTTCATCAAAGCAGTTTTTCACCATTGATGACATACCTTACCATAAATGGCTAGAAAGACTTGAGGAATTCCATACTTTGCTGAATACCCAAGCTATTACCAACCAGGACAAGTATGACATCTTTTTCAACTTTGTTACAAGGTTTACAGGTAGCCTCAAACTTTGGTGGCAATCTTTAGTAGAATAAGATCAAATACATTTTTTTTCTCTCCCCGGACTTTGGCCATGCCATTACACTTCTATATCACTTCTTCGTGGGAAAACCTGTTCATCTTATAGAACTCAAAAGAAGAGAATTTTTTGAAAGAAGATGTTGTTCTCTTCAGAAAAAAGCATCTTGATAAGCATTATCGAGAAATGCTTAAGCTCTTCTATCAAATCGGAGCTGATGCAAACTTGAAACATGTTTTCTTGACTTCTATCCCCAAAGAATTATTTCAAACAGTAGAAAGGACTTTTCTATCTAGACAGAGAAGAATCCAAGATGTTCCATTGAGAGAAATTCAACAAGAAATTCATCTGCACCTCGAAGAGGTGTGTATCAACCGCCAAATGATCCAGTCCTATGTCAACAACAATAGAGAACTTGACAGGGCTTGTTCTCGCCAAAACTTGAAAACCAAATGCTCCAAGAAAGATTGTGACGGTTCTTGCGGAAAATCCTCTAGAAAGAAGAAACACTTCAAGAAGCTCTAGATAAACAAATCCAGACATGATTCTAAGCACTTCAGAAGGAAGAAGAAATAGTGATACTTGCGCAAGAGAAAGGATCACTCAGGTCATAAGAAATCAAAACGATGCTTCATCTGCAACCAAAAAGGACATTTGCCAAAAACTGTTCTCAGGCGAAAAAAAGGTCAAAATCATTTGATACATCATATAGAGAATGAAACTGGTATTTCTCTTCAGAATGATGATATTAAATCTTTATTTTATGCGGATGAAGAACCATGTGATCAAACTCCTAGTGAAACTGATTTAAATTCAAATCTCGAAGATATCTTCCACATATCTTTGACTCCTTCAGAGGAAAGCACTGATATATTTTCAAATCAAACTCACTGTCCCCATTTTCCTGTGAAAATATTCACTTCAAAGTTTGCGAAGCCAATCACTATCATTGCTCTTATAGACACCGGAGCTACCTCTTCCATTTTAGACACTAAAGTTCTTCCCGAACAATATTGGACTTCCTATGTCCGATACTTCAATTCTGCTTCAGGCGATACATTCTCTACAAATGTCAGAACCACTTCGATCACCGTTCAGTTTTCTCCACAATGTTCTATAACTACAAAAATCTTTGGCTCAAGTCTTCCTAACAAAGATTTGATCATTGGTTGGGACATTATGACTCAAATTTCTCAGCTTCGCATTATTCCTGGAAAATGTATTAAGTTTAAAGATCAATTTTCTGAATTTGTTAGCATTCAGAAACTTTTTTCCATCCAAATGAGTCATTGAATCCAATCATGCAAAAGTTGTTAGAATCCTATTTGGAATCTCATTCTGAATTCCCTCAGAAGTGTTCCCATCATTTATGGAAAAATTCAGAATTTTTTGTTCGCCTTCCTTTCAAAAAGATTGAAGACATTATTCCAACCAAGGCGAGTCATATGGGTATGAATCCAAAACATCTAATTTTGGCTCAAAGGGAATGCTCAAAATTATAGGTCTCACATTCTCAATGGGCATGTGAAGCCTTTTATGTTAATAAGCGTGCAGAACAAAATCGAGGGAAAATGAGATTGGTAATCAATTACCAACCCCTTAACATTTTCCTTCAAGATGATAAATTCCCTCTACCTTCTAGAAACTCTCTTTTTGATGGACTATCCAAGACCAAAATTTATTCCAAATTTGATCTTAAAGCCGGATTTTGGCAATTAGGCATTCACCCTGAAGATAGACCGAAGACAGGGTTCTTTATCCCAAACCAACACTTCCAATAGAAAGTTCTTCCTTTTGGTTTAAAGTATGGAATTATGCTTTCTAAAAAAAAGATCAATATTGCCAAGATAGAAATAGAATTTATTGGTATGCACCTTAACAAATGAACATACTATCCAAGGCCACATATTACTCAAGAATTGCTAAAATTTCCTTAAGAAAACTTCACAACAAAACAAGTTCAGTAATTTCTTGGGATAATTAATTATCTTAGAGATTTTGTTCTAAATCTTGCAAAGCTGCTAATCTCATTGCAGATGATGCTGAAAAAGAATCCCCCACCTTGGGGAAAATCTCAAACTACTGTAGTTGCTGAACTTAAAGAGATTATGCAGTCTCTTCCTCTGTTACAAATCCCATCAACTAAGAAGAGAATTCTCTAGACTGACGCCAATGATAAATACTAGGCCGCCATCCTATTCGAAGAAATTGATGGTAAGAGACATTTATGTGCTTACAAAAGTGGAAAATTTTCTCAATTTGAGATGCATTATCATTCCATTTTCAAAGAAATCTTGGCGGTGAAAAATGGCATAAAAAGTTTAAATTTCATCTTATTGGCCATCATTTTCTAGTAAAATTGGATATGGCATCTTTCTCTTAGATGATCAAATTCAAACGGAAGCAAATTTCAAATTCCCAGTTGCTTCGATGGGCTGAATGGTTTTTAAAATATTCTTTTGAAACCAAACACATTGTTGGAAAGAAAAATGTGCTTGCTTGATTTTTTGTCAAGACCAAAAGCACCAACAGAAATCGGCATGTATATTATGAGGTATGTCTTTAGTACTACTCATCACAATGAAAAGTATAAAATTGAGAAAGTTAAAGACTGGCCAAGTTGGCGATACCCCTCGGAGATCATTGAACAAATCCAAAAAGATAGTCTTACTGAAAATCTAGATAAACTCATGTGGCAATGCCATGCAGACTTGTTCAGACTCAATGGAGGTTCGATTATTTATCCTTTTTGATTAAATGCAGATTATTCGTTCATACATCCTTTGATTTGGAAAGAAGATGATTTTCTCGATCAACTTCGATGATTATTATGGTACTTAACCAATAAGTACTTAATAGCTATTGAAATTCCACCAAAGGATTCATTGCTAACCTCACCAAGATATTTGGACTCGGCAGAGGTAAGATTGAAAATGAGAATGACAAGAATCTTTTAGATTTTCTTAATTGGTTTTATTCTCTAACTCACTAGAAATGGCTCTTGGAGAAAGAATTGAGAACTACACAGCTAAACCCTGAAATCCATACCATCCTGTTTTTTCGAAGACCTTGGGCTTTTCTCACTAACAATGGTAACATCATCAAAGCTCCCCTAAGTACAGGAACCTCATCTTATAGACCTGTTCCACATAGTGTAGAGGCTCGAGTTCACAAATCTTATCTAGGACTCGTTGGTTGTTGTGAGCGCCAGTATCGAGAACTCCAGAGAATCCTATGCCAGGAAAATAAGACCATTCCTCTAGATGCATGGAATTATGATGTACCCACTGCATGGGACCATTATGACCTAGTATCAGAAGTCAAGGAAGCACTCGAAGAATTCAGACAAGCAACATCATCCGAGGACCATGCACAAACCTCTCAAGACCCCTATGCTAGATGGGGAGGTCCTATTTCTCAAGATTCCTACAGCCAAGAACCCTTGTCCTTATCTCATGGCATGGACACATCTTTTTACATAAAACCGTCCAATTGGCCTCAGCTAAGCATTCCCGCCGACATTGCGGATGATGACAACACGTAGACTAGGCTCGGAAGAAGCATCCCATTGGGCTCACGAGGAAGCATCATCATCCACAACACACTAGCTGAACCAGATTCTCACACCAGAAGACCTCGAAGTTCTTGAACAAAAATATGATGAACATATTTTGGCAACAGTCCACAGTGCAGATGACTCAGACTACGACTATAATGCTCGTGATGGACAAGACTGCTGAACAAGATCAATGTTTCGTACAAGTTTACTGTAGCAAGTTACTGTTCACTTTTACTGTAGCAGTAGACTAGGGAAATTATTGTTCACTGTCACTATTCATACCGTGCGAATAATTCCCTACCAAGATTTTCGGAAGCCTTTGTTTGTTCCTGGACCCGTGAGCTTGGTCCTTGTTTGTGTGTGACCTCTTATTGCCTATAAAAGGCGAGGATGATGTAATGTGTTGGGCAGAGTCCTTTGAGTAAAGTGAGTGTTTTGTGAAATTCTCTCATGGCATTCTAAACACTCTCTTTTTCTCCAGCCTGGTAGGATCCTCTGAGAAATGTAGCTCGAATAGTTAGAAATGTTTCCATCCTGGTTCTATATATGAGTGTCTCTAGGCTATGAACTAAAGGGCAGAGTTTTCCGCTAAAATGCTATCCCTGAAGGGCTTGAACCCGGTTGTCCGCCCACTGTGGGAAGGCATACTTGCAAGAAACTGACTTTGTCCTCCCTGGTTCTAAGTCTAGGTCCAATCAATGGTCTATTAGCCATTCTTGTCAGCCCTCAATCTAAAAAAGAAGAAAGAAAAAAATTATTAAAATATTGTCTAGAAAATGTCCACATTAGCACTAGTTATGTCACATAAGATCATTGCGTCTATGTTAGTGATTTTTGATTAAAATTGGTCAGATCGATTTAATTGGCAAATGTGAAAAGTTTTAGAACTCAATTGACTTAAGTATAATGGATATATGGCTTTTTTTTTTCTTTTTTCTTTTTAATTGTCCCCTCGAATGCTTATTATGACTATTTATCTTACCTGACTTGTTGTGGTTATTTTAACTAAAGTGGATAATCTTCTACTGACATGGTAAAAAAAGGGCCAAAAAAGCGTTGTTCATTCTTTTTGTTCCTCAAGTTGACTTGAAAATGAAAGTCTAATCCCTGAGTCTTCTCTTGAAAGCCTCATTAGAGTAGAAGAAGACTAAGGTAGCGCATGGGAATGCTGTTGTTCCCCTGCTCTTTTGTTCTTTGCTTCTTAGGATAAAAAAAAAAAAAAAAAAAACAGAAATTTGTTTGGTAACGTCAATTAATTTTTCTATTTCCCAAAATAGAAAAATAATCGGATAATAGATTTGGAAAAAAAACAAAAAGTAGAAAAAAATAACTTCTTATTCTTGAGAACAATTTGCAGAAATAAGTTTTTTTTTTTTCCTTTCTATAGATCCCTCGCGCCGCCGCCGCCAACCACTTGCCCACTTGCCGCTTGCCAACTGTTGAGCCGGTCAACAGGCAAGGGAGGGTGACGGCGGCAATTGGCGGTCAACAACGGGCAACGAGTAGTGAAAGTCAAACGCGTTCCTATTTTTTTATGGATCATATCAAGCGCATTCTTATTCATTTTCCAATTCCAAGAATATTAATTTTATATAGTTACCAAATGCTTTATTTTACTCAAAAATTATTTCGGGGAATAGAAATAAAATAAAAAAATTATTTCTGAAAAGAAATGGTTCTCCGGAATTGAAATGTTACCATTTGCACCTTAAGAAATTGCAACTTAACCATCAAAGAAGGAGAAAGAGAAGGAGAAGGAGAAGGAGCAAGAGAAGGAAAAGGAGGAGGAAATATAGAATTTGATGAGTGACATCCGTGGAAGATTGAAATCCCATTCTTTCCAATTTGTAGATTTTTCATTTCTTCACTCTCTTTTTTTTTAAACTTTTTGCTCTTCTTTCTTAACTTTGCTCTTTGAAGAAAAGAGGGAAAAAAATAAAAATAAAATTGGTTTCTTAAAAAATCAAGCAAGCCTTCTCAAACTACAGTGACCGAAGCAAATTGGGAAGGGGCAACAACAATCGCGCATGAGATCGAGAGGGCCTTCCTTTTGGGCGTGCCCCAAAGGCCATTTCGTCGCGTAGCTCTTGCGAGCACAGAAGCAAGCGAAGGGCTTGACGATATGCCTTGTGGAGAAGAAGAGTTCACGGCTCTTTGCTTTGGCCACAAAGACTTGGGATAATTACCGAAAAGGTCCTAAAGTTATTCGCCCGGCTACTGGGCAAGGGTTGGGAATAGACAGTGACTTAAATAGAAAATAACGACTTCAACTGCCAAAATTAACGGAAAATCTACACTCATTAAAAATTGTCGTCACACGACAGGCGGATCTCTCATTTCTACAGCCGGTTATTTTACTCTAACCCGGTAATTTTAACGTCAGCTAGATTAAGAAGCCGACAGGAATGAATAGGAGACGGTCGAAATCCCCATCAACTCTGTGATCACCGTGCTACAAGTATTTCGTCTACTGAGAAACGGGGCTCGCCGCCGTGGGGCTTGCGGCCGCACTGGCGCAGATTGCGGGGTTCTGCTTGCCGGAGATCGTGGGCTTGACATTGGAACATACGGATGTAGCAGGACCCTCGGGACCATGGTACGTGATATCGATGTCGCTGATCACCACCTCCGTGCACGGGATTTGGCTGCTACAAGCAAGAGTAACTGCGGCTTGTGTTGAAGAAGTTCCCTGGATTCTGCTGAAGCTGACGTTGCTTATCTTTATCTGGGACGGAGCCTGAAAAAATCGCACGGAACAATCGAAAACTGAACCTCAGGTCAAAACGCACGATCGTATGGCAACTATCCTATGAGAATGGTTCTTTGGTTACCTGCGATGTGCACTGATTCCATGGGCAGTACTGCTGATCTATGATGACCGGGTTCCCAACATTGTCCAGTGTAATATCCTCGAAATGCATATCCGCTGCGGTTCCGGCAGGAGAAGCAGGCCATGTTTTGATCCTAACGCCGTTCATCGTGCCAGTAATCGTGCAGTTCTTTACATGAATGCCCGTCACAGGCTGTTCATTTGGGTATTTTCCAAGACTCCCTACACTAATGCCATGACCAGGCCCGCAAGTTACTCCTGTGATGGTCATTTGCTCAGTGCCATCACCGATGGAAATGCAATCATCCCCGGTCTTGATGCCGGTGTCGATAATGTTGATCCCAGTCGAGCGACCAATGTGGATTCCATCCGTGTTGGGACTATCTCCGGGTGCGGTGATGGTAACATGTTGGAACGTGAGATTTTTGCAGTTCAAAACATTCACGTGGAACTGCTTGCTGTCGAGGGAAGTTATGTCCCTGACTATGCCATTGGTGACAGAGTTGAACCGCATGTTCTATTCATTTCAAACAAGGTAAATAGAATTAATGTCTCCATATAGCAAGAATTGCAGACAAAGACTTCGCTGATTATTCAGCTGTGAAAATACTACTCTTTAAAGTTTTCAATTGACGGCACTATAATTTTGCAGTTAACAATCTAAAATGAGGATCGAAACAAGCTTACTATAGGAAGGGTCACGCAATCCTTCTTTAGGTTGCAGTCATTCTTCGTCCACGCCGTTTTCCCTTGACCGTCAAAAGTTCCACTACCTGACAATGTGAGCAGGTCGACGCCCTGGAACACGACCCACCCATCGCTCTTCATTTCTGCAGGATCTGCAGGGGCCTTGAGTGTGCCATCGACCTGGACCTCGATCGAGCTCTTGCAAGGACCTTCTAAGACCACTTCCCGTAACACGTATGTCCCCGCCGGTACCAGGACTTTGCTGGCCTCTGTTGCCGCGCAGGCCTCTTTCCATGCGCTAACCAAAGCCTTTTTGAGCAGAAAATCAACATCAGACTAGATAATTCACACAATATCCACAGGACTGACAAGAATGATTGCCTCGGAGATATTCCGGTACCTGGGTGATATCCGAACTCGCGCCACCGCCCGCGCCATATTTCGTGACATCACAAACTAGGGACCTAGCTGTGGAAGCAAAGAACAGAAGCGCAATTGCAGCAGGTAAAATTGATCTTTTGCCCATTTCTACCCACTGCTGTCTCCTTTCCTTGGCTTCCTCGTTATAGATCCCTCACTAAGAACAATTGAGATATTCATAACTTGCGCAAATGCCCCTTTTATAATCGAGTGCGGCAGCTCGAAACAACATGAAGTTTGAACTATAATTAGCCACTCCATTGTGAAGGGTTCAATTCCTGTGGCTCGACTTGGAGATACTATTATTGGCTAGTCTATCACATTATGAATGTTGAAGATTGATTTGAACTAAATAAGGCCAAGCATAAGAATAGTTTGCAAATGGACGATAAAGAGATGTGCAAAGGCCATGAAATTCCCGTTAATAGTCCGATAAACTCTCAGGGTTGTTATCCTCCTCAGTGAATTGAGGAATGACCCTTGAAATGAACCATCCTCTTCAATTTTTCATAAGTCTTGCCTGACTTTCAATGGCTTTACCTCTCCAGATTTCTTCTAGTTTGAATCCTCAAAGCGAACATAGTTCGAGCTTGAGCAACATCGCCTGACTTAATATCTCGTTCCTCACCCAGATAGTACATGGTCCTACGAGGCAATTGTATTCGCCGGAGGTCTCTAAATTCGAGGTCTGTGAAGAACATATTCAGGTTCAAGAAATGCAAAATAGAGCAATCCCAGTAGAAGAACCGATTAGCGACAGGATAATGGAAAAAGGAGTACTAAAAGATCTGTGCAAAATCGGCGTCGAGTTTCCTGAAACTGCAAAACCAATATCATATCCCAAGTAGTGAACTAGTACTGGCAAATAAGGATAAACTGAGTGGTTAGATAATCCAAATGAACAATCAACGAACATTGGATTATAAGCAGCTTCCCAACAATGTGACTTTCAGCAATATTCCTCCAATCTTGTAGAATATCAGGGTCAGAGGTTAGACCATTGGGCAGATTCGGACAGATCCGAAGGTCGGGCCTAAAGTGTTGCCCAAATTTGCCAATATCATAATTCATATAGGGAGTTTGCAGCCGAGCCAAGACCAAGACCAAAGATAGTCTTTCTCATGTAAGGCCTTGGCCGAAGCCGGCTTGGGCAGGCTGCGCGGCCGTGCTGGCGTCGATAGCCTCTACTCAGGGTCAAACACAAGTAGTGTTCATTAGAAGCTTGGAAAGAAATCGATACCGGTTTTCAAAAGTGGAATATATACAGAACTCTGATGAACACATGTACAGCAAAATTTGTTACAATAACCCTCCAGTGTTCAAATTGTTATCTATATCGCGGTTTTTTGCTCCCCTTCTTTTATTTTCCTACCAGTTGTAGTTGCCTTTGCAAAATAAACAGGGCCTACGGACTCCTTTTTCATTATCGGGAAATTCAAAACGAGGTTCTGTTTTCGCTGGCCTTTGAGATTCTGTAGATAAAGTCATCGATGGTTATACTCCCGAGTTCCCCGCCAAATCTAGACCTGACCGTCACGGTTCCAGTTTCGACTTCCTTGGGGCCCACAACTGCCATCAATGGTATCTTCTGCTTCTCGGCATTTCTGATAAGTTTTGGCAAGCGCTCACCATGACAGACTTCAGCTCTAACTTCATTCTCTTTCAATTTTCGCGTCACCTCGTTGCAGAAATCAAGCTGCATTAAACACGAGCAAATCAGTTTTAGAGGGAGACTGAACCAAAGGAAATTGACATGACGGTGTTGAATCACCCTCCAGAGGCTAGACATGCCCAACAGATCACAGCCAAGAAAGTTTTTGCTGGGTTCTCACCTGGTTGTCCGTAACTGGCAAAATTCGAGCTTGTATTGGAGAAAGCCATAATGGAAAATCTCCTGCATAGTGCTCTATAAGGACCCCAAAGAACCGCTCAAGCGATCCAAGCACTGCCCTGTGGATCATGATAGGCCGCTTCTTCTCTAAATTCGAGTCAACATAGGTAATATCAAACCGCTGGGGAAGATTAAAGTCAACCTGCAGATGATAAAATGGAGTCACTGATAAATTAAAAGCTCAAGCAAAGATACTTGAGATAAAATGAATGCTTAGTCCTGATTCAACCATATGGTAACCATCATCTCTCTATTTTTAATCTGATAGTCGTCTCATTCTGGACAAAACAACCCATAAAAGTGTGCATAAGTATAAAGAGAATCATTCACTAAAACCATCCTTTCAAAGTCTAAACTTGCGTTGAAACTCAGCTTGCTTGAGTTCTGAATGCTTAGAAGTTACCTGTATGGTCGAGCACTGCCACTTCCTTCCAAGAGCATCCTCAATCTTAAGATCAATCTTTGGACCATAAAATGCACCGCCACCTTCATCAATTTGGTAGCTCCATCCTTTGTCGTCTAAAGCTTCTCTAAGAGCAGTTGTAGCCTTGTCCCATATATCATCATCCCCGACAGCTTTCTCTGGTCGGGTAGATAGATTAACCTCGTATTTGCTAAAGCCAAACTGGAGTAAAATTCTTTCTGTGAGGTCCAGAACTCCCCTGATTTCACCTCTGATTTGATCTTCTAGACAAAATATGTGGGCATCATCCTACCAAATATATAAAGAATAGAGATAGCCTAATCAAATTCACTATTTAGGACATTCATATTAATAATCCACTTGAGGAAAAGAGATGATGCTAAAAGGACAGGACATCCTACACTTCTCTTCAGACCATACATAATTGGACATCTTATAACCGAGGGGCCCAAAGTGTGGATCAACATAATTTTGAATACATACAGAACACTATCATAAACAATGAAGCAATCTTTCCTAATCATATGATGCAATTAAATACACTTCAAAAGTTCAAATGAAATGACAAGCTAAATATCCTGTGGGATCAGTATCACAAACCTGTGTGAAACCTCTTACGCGAAATAGCCCATGTAAGCTTCCAGACAACTCATATCTGTACACTGTTCCCAACTCTGCAACCCTGATGGGAAAATCACGATAAGAGTGGAGCTTCCTTTTGTAGACCAATATGTGATAGGGGCAATTCATAGGACGAAGCTGGTAGAGGTCATCCTCAATGTTCATCTGGTCATACATATTTTCTTTGTAAAAGTCCAAATGACCACTGGTCTTCCAAAGATGTGCCCTTGCGACGTGTGGAGTATACAAGAGATCATAACCATGTTCCATATGAATCCTTTTCCAGGAGTCCTCAATAATGTGTCGTATAATGGCACCTTTTGGATGCCAGAACACCAATCCTCCACCAGCTTCTTCCTGCAAATAATCAATTGAGAGATGCAAAAAATTTGGAAGTAAGATTTCAGATTGCATAAAACTGTTGTGCCAACTTCAGATTTTTCATAAACAGTAAGATGAAATATGGTAAAGTTCATTTGTTCAAAATATGAAGTACTTTAGTGTCCTGCAAAATGATTTACCTGAATGGAGAAGAGATCGAGATCTTGGCCAAGGCGCCTGTGATCCCGGCGTTTTGCCTCCTCTTTAAAGTGAAGATATGCTTTCAACTGTTCCTCGTTCTCCCAGGCAGTGCCATAGATCCTCTGCAGCATTTGTCTCTTTTCATCTCCCCTCCAGTAAGCACCAGCAAGAGACTCCAGTTCGACAGCTTTCCGATTAATGTTTCCCGTAGATTCAACATGAGGACCAGCACACAGGTCCCACCATTCATTTCCTATAAAGAACACAAGAGGAACTTAAAATAATTCCTGCATTTAAATGAAGAAAAGAATATTCACCAACTCCATAGAAGGAAGCAGATTATCATGTCTATGAATGACAACCCACAAGACAAGTCTCTCTCTCACATGCAAGCGCAGTGAGGCACTACATAGTACAGCTAAGCTACAGCATGCAACACAAATTTTAGTTGCATAATATTTTTATGCATTCATATGTCAACTGAATAGAAAAAGGGTGTTATCGCACCTCAACAAATAGAAAAGTTTTTGCTTGTGCAAAACTTTTTGCACTTCTGTCAAAAGCTTTCTCTCAGGGTGGGTGAAAACAAGAGATCTAATTAAATCAAAAACACTTGGAGTCACAGGAATAATTACGATCCATGAATTATAACCAAAGGACATCATTAAATCAGTCGCAAAATGGAGCAGGCACTGACAAAATAACGAGGCTTACCAATATGATATATGGTAATCGGTTCTTCCTTGATACTTTCCAGTATCTCCATTTTGTAGGGTTCATTCATCGCCGTAATTCTTCTCTGAGCTTCATCTCTGGAAACTTCTTCTCTTACAAGGGGTAAATTTTTCCCAATGATACGGTCCTACAGATTATGTAAGAAGTAAATCTGTGCCCTGAAAGCATACATGAATGAATAATCTCCAAACAATTATTCAATTAGTAAAACCAATTCTTGAAAATGAACAAGGAAAAATGAAAAAAACACCAGCATTGATTGAGTATCTTTTGCTCACCATTTCCTTCTTAATTCTCTTCAAATCTTTATCTGTCAATGGCTTCATATCAAAATCATAATAAAATCCATTGTCTATCCATGGCCCGATTGTCACTTTCGCATCTGGGAAGAGCTTTTGAACAGCCATGGCCATCACATGCGCGCACTGCATTCAAACGCTACTCGCAGTTGGTCATAAAAAGAATAGCACAATCAAATCAGCTATCCACAAAATCACCAATTGATGGATGCCGCAATTCATTCTGAGATTATTTTAAAATTCGAGAATCCACCATCTCTTACGGCCAGACATCTTCAGGAAAAAGAAAAATTGCAGCTTGACTATGAACCAGATTGAAAGCATGCACCAAATGCATAATTAACTGAAGCATTTTGGATACACCACCATCCCCCAAACACCGATTCAACGACAGTTCACTGAAAAAACCCAAACTTGATGCAAGTTTTGAAATCCCAAAGTCTAGCAGTAACTTCACAATTCGCAGCACATCACTAGTATCCGTAATTCTAGAGAGACATAACCAAGAACTTCTAATCAACCGAAAAAAAAAAGGAAAAAAAAAAGTGAAACGCATTTATGAGCTCCGATACCGTGTGGCGAATTCGCAGGAGCCTATCCGACGACTCGTTGGTGGGCAAGACGATCCTCTCCTCCTCTCCTTTCCGGGTCTCTTCCAAGCTCTCGGCTTCGCGCGTGCTCGCGGACTGAGCCGCCGACTCGGTGGCCACGGCACAGCGCACCGAAGGGGCCCCACCCCATTTCTCGCGGCGGACTCCCGAACCCCCGAGCCCGCTCGCCGCGAGCCGCCTCGGGACCGACGGAACGAGGCGTTTCGCGGCCGAGAGGGCGGGGATTCGAGGAGCGCGAGAAGAGGAGGGGCTCGAGAGGAGGACGGAAGAGGAGAGAGGATGGGGCGTGGCCATCCTGTGGACAGCGAACATGGCGGCCTTCGCTCGGAGCGGAGGGAATGCTTCCTCAGCTAAATCCTTGATTCTTCTTGATGATGTTGCTCTGCGAAGTCGCGAAGGTTTGTGTCGTGTGGCAGAGATTGTGCGAGCGGACGGGGTAACGTTTCGGCGGTTGCATAGGAAATTCCGAACCGGGTTTGAGTTTAACCCACGAATTGGCTTCTTCTTTTTCTTTTTTTCTTTTTTTTAAAATAAACGCTTTGGAAATTTTAAAATTCGTAGTTAAATTCTAAGACTTTCAAGAGATAAAATCGAGTCCTGAAATTTATCATGAAATGCAATTAAACTTTAAAATTTTTAAAAAGTACGATCGAATTATAAAACATTAGCAAGCATTTATGCTTCCATGATTGCTCTCGGTGCTTTAGTTCTTCCATGGTTCCTCCTTTCTACTTATAAGGCCAAAGGGACTTGATTCTTGGGCTTTTGCTGATTGGATTTATTTGAAGAACCACTTTGACTAATTCATAATAAATTTTGAGCAACATAAATCGTTGTTGACACTTAAGTGATCAGTTTTATATTAATACAATACTTAAGTAATTGAAAAAAAAATTATGATACTAAAGTAAATACTAAACGAAAATTATGACTTGTGTTATTCTTATCCATACATCCCTGCACACGTCTTTGCTTAGCATGTGAGTAGGCTTGTCTCTGAGAGAAGGGGGGGGGGAGGGGAAAGCAATGGACTTAGGATTTTCCTTTTTTGGGGGCCAGCGGTAGTTTGGAAATAAAATGCTAATTTGATAAATTAAACATGACTAAGATACGCGACTCGATCCAAAAGAAAAAAGAAATATACAGGTTTTCAAAGTCTAAGTACAGTATTCGTAATTTTCCCTTGACGTGGTAATAATCATGGCTTCTAGAATAACTAAGGTCAGACAAATCAAGTTAAGAAAAGTCTTCCTGGATATTTATCTTGACTAATTGGTTCATAAATTTCCAATTTCTGCCTCAGAATCCTACTCCTGCTAGACTGACAATTGACAGGTCACTGTGTCGTTACCAAAACTTTTGATATCATAATTTATAGACATATCCTACTTCTCTTAGACATCATGTAACTTTTTTATTTAATTTTAATTAGCAACAAGGAGTCACCTCCTTAAAATTAGGTTAAATTTATAAAGAAAAATTTGGATGGAACCTTTTAACACTCCTTCTCACATGTAACTTTACCTTAAAATATGAGTATGGAATATTTAGATCTAAGACTTCCTCGCTTTAATAGGATAATAAATTTTGGTAAAATCGCTGTTAATTATTTAAAAAATTTAAATTATTAAATAAAAGTGTAATTTTTTTATAATTTAACATACCAAACTAGTGACTTTGACTGATCATGTCGCCATCTTCGTCAGGGACGGATTTGAAACGACGATGGGGGAGAGAAGAAGAGAAAACAAAAGGTTAAAGGGAAAAGAAGCACGGGACCTCCAATATATGTATAAGCCTAACAATATATATGCATAAGCCTGATAAGAAAAAAATAAAATAAAAAGGCTCTATCATATGGGCCATACAAAAGACCCTCAACATGTAGCTGAACATAACCAAAAAAATAAAAATAAAAATAAAAATTCAAGAAAATCGAAGAAGAAATAATCGGAATCTATGAGTGAAATCTCATACTATACTCTGCCATTGCTGTAACCATTGTCTCCATTCATGCCGTGAGAGATCTTCGGAGCTGAAGATGCCGTCTTTTTCCTCTTGATCACGATGTACCAAGTGGCGGCTTCCAAAACGGCGGCGCTGGCCCCCAAGGTGGCGACGACGGCGATGTACGCTGTCCGCCATTTCTGTTCCGGGTCCAATATGTCCAGCCCCTTGAACACGTTGATGATGCTCAGGGTGATCACGGTGTATCCGACCGCCAGGTGATACATGTTCCAGTAGGGTCTGTACTTGTGATCCTTCTTGGGCCTCAGGAGCAGCGCGAATCCCTGCAAAAACACGACCGCGGCCGAATCGTCATACGTGAGATCATGTCGAGTTCACGTGCAAAGGCAGATGTGGATCGCGAATTCATGTGACTTGGCCACGCGTGGTGGTGCAGCTTCTGAACGTACCTGAAGAGTTCCGAGGACAAAAAGGGCGAGGCCGATGTTGCCGTGGACCTTGTGGTCGATCGAGGAATCGCTCCCGAGCTTGAGGCCGGTGGCCCAGCCGGCGACGCCGACCGCGTAGGCCGAGGCCTGGCACGAGATGTGGAGGTAGAACCAGGCGGGGTCGGCGGATTGGAACACCTTCAGGTACCTCGCGATCAATGCTCCCATCGGCATCAGCGTCCCCCAGCTCACCGCGTTCAACACCCCATGCACCTGCAAATCCATGCGAATCTCCATCAACGTCCACGGAAATGATTCTTGTTTTCAAACGATTTCCAACGAATAATGCTAATGACACCAAAAATAGTTTGAGAAGTTAGTGGGCCACTTACGTTCCTCTTCCGCTGCCTCGAGTTTGCCGACCCGCCGCTCGCCGCGGTGGTCCCAGACAGGAGGTCCAGCGTCCCCACCGACTGGACGTTGGCGCCGCTCAGCCCGTGCGTTCCAGGGGATCCGCTCTGCACGGGGCCGACCTGCCACACCTGGTTCACCGTCGTCGTCCCGTTGCTCAGCTGCAGCGTCGCGAAGATGATCATCTCGCCGCCCTCGAGTTTCGTCGAGATGTTCGACACCCCGAAGCTAAGGTTCCCCTCCGGCAGAGTCGTCGCCTCGCTGTCCACCGAGGTGGTGTAGGCCCTTAAGGACCCGTTCGAGTTCTGGTAGGCAACCAGCGCCTGCGAGCCCACCATCCTGAGGCCGGAAGGGTTGATGGCCCAGGCCACCCAGTTGGACTCCGTCACTCCGGTGACCCGGAAGGCGATGTTGGCGACGGACGAGGCCTGGTTGTAGGTCCAGTGAAGGTAGGAGCTCAGGACAGAGAGGTCGACGCAGGACGAATAGGCTCTACCGTCCGAGAAGGTGTAGCTCGAGCACGTCTGCGCTCGACACGGAGCAAGGAACAGAAACAGAGCGAGCGAAAGCAGGGCGAGGCGGGGCGAGCCGGCACGAGCTCCGTCCATGGCGGTCGAACGAGCAAGAGTTCCTCGAGGAAAAAAACGAGGCGGCCTTGGGGTTGGTGAAATCTGTAGGGGTGGAGCTGCGATTGTTGACTGGTAAACGCCGCGATTCGCAGTGAACGCATCGGGGAGGGCGGTGTGTTTATATAAGGGTTGGCGCAGGTTCTCCACCGCGACGAGTACGGAAGCAAGGGTGCAGAAGTTTTGTCGTTTTCCATGGATCGGGAAGGTGCCGAGAAATGTCTGATCGGCGGTCGCAGAGTCAAACCATGGACGCGCGAGCGAGCGAGCGAGGGTGCCCGTTTCCTCTACGCGTTCCCACTTTCCAACCTGTCGAAATCCGTACGTTTCTCCACTGCATGGGCGTTCTGATTCGTGGGTTGACTTGTCTGAGAGTCGGAAGGCGCGGGATCAAAACGGCGTCGTTTTGTCCCCGCAGCATTTTTATTTTATTTTATTTTATTATTTGTATCATTGCTGACCTTCCCCTGACATCTGGGCGAGGTTGACCGTGTGCTTTTTCTGCCTTTTGCGAAATGTGAATGCGGCGTGTTCTTTCTAGGCTCGATTAATTATGGACGAGATTAATCTGAAGAATTTATGCTTCGATAATTATGATCGCGTGGTTTGAATCTTCTGGTTCACACGAGAAAATTCACGCGAGAGAAAAATAAATTATCGACGAGAAGAAATTGGATATTTCTAAATGAAAAATCATTGTCTTAGGACTTTTCTTGTGGACTATAAGTCGACCTGGAGGTTTTTATTTTTCAAACTAAAGACGCGACCTGGCCGTGTCGACTCGGCTAACTCATCTAGAACTAATTTTTTTTCTTTCCCTCTGAAGGCGATAGAATCGTTCGGGATTTTTCGAGCATCCAGCTAGATGAATTCACGGCGAGTAAGGTAGCGCATGCAAACACTTCTGTTCCGGGGAAGAGTTTTTTTTCAGAAATGGTTAACTTTTCTTTTCAGCCCTAACAATTTCGAGCAGTAAAAGAATCCGTTTGATAACGACACAAAATTTCTATTCTTGGAATAGAAAAAGAATAGAAATGCGTTTGATAACGCAACAATTTCTTTTTGTATTTATTCATTTTTAATCTTGCCGACGGATTGCGACCGCGGCCGCCGCCGCCCCACCCACTCGCCGCCGGGCGGGGTGGCCGGCGGCGACCGGCGGCGGCGGCGACCGGCGGCGGCCGGCGACCGGCGGCGGCGGTGGTTGAGGGTGGTCGCGGCAAGAAAAGGAAATAAAAGAAAATTAAAAAGAAACTCAAATTATTTCTGAAATTGTTAAACAAAGAAGAACTTTTTTTGCTTCTTGTTCCCGTTCCCAAACCATTCCCATTAAGTTTTTATTCCTAACAAAAACAATGTGGCGTTAGTTAAGAACAGTTTTTTTTTTGTTAGAACAAAAGAAACGTAAACCATGAGAAACAGAAACGTTTGCATGCACTACCTAATATGCCGTGCAAACCATGTAAAGATTATTGCGAGGTTCGTCTACCGTGATATTTAAGGTATGACAACGGAGACCTCAAGGTGCCCCGTATGCGCATCCACGTGGCAAATTATTTTTAGGGGTGGACTACAATATCAAGATTATAATTGGGTGGATGACCTAATTTTACTTATATTAACTACTATGAAAAACCCCAAACTAGAAAAATAAATTTTTTTATCACCAAAAACCTCAATTGTTACATGTGTAATAAATTTACCCATCATTAATTTTCGTTAAATTTTAATATTAAATTACTAAATTGGATTATATATGACAGTTAATAGACATACTAGTTTATAATTTTATCCTCCTTTTATCATAGATGTACTGATTTATAATTTTTCATGGAATTAATTAGCTTAATGAAAATCAACGGAAGGGAAATTTTCACGTGCGTATTAATTTGTAATTTGTGATAAATTTATAACGGGCTTATCAATTTTAGATTCTTAGTGATCAAAAAATTAATTTGCCATAAATTTATTACGCATATATTAATTTGGGATTTTCATAATATTAATCCATTTATTTGAGATGAATAGTCTTACCTACCACAGACATTAACCAAAACGGAACCATCACACGAGAGGAAGATTACAACGCACGGTCACATCCTTCGAAATAAACACATTGAGAATCTAGAAAGTAATATAATAACAGTCCGCGCTTTCTTTTTCCTTTTCTTTATTATTTTCTTTAAAATTAAGTTGCTCCTCTCTCTTTCTTCTCCGCCCCCCCGAGAAGGGTACGCATCCAGTACGAGTATTATGGCGCGGAAGTCCAACTTAGAACCTTTGAAAAGCGAAGCTAATGAGGAAGGAAAGCGACCGGACATGCTCGTTCGACACGCCGACGAAACGACAGAAAGTGTTGAAAAAATTGGAAAAGTATTGAGGGGGGATGCCGTGGAGGCGAAGGTGAGAACCCAACGCACCACCGACCCGGCCGTGGGAATGCACGGTTTTGCGTTCGGACTTTTGGATCTTCGATTGGGTCCTGCTTCGGCGTGTCGGTTCGGCAGAGCTAATCCTCCGGCCGCTCCCATGGATCATTCTCAGGTGGAGAGTCTCGGCCATGGAGTCGCGACGGAGGAGGCGCCGGATGGGACGGGGGGAGGTGGAGCAGTGG
Source organism: Eucalyptus decipiens (assembly GCA_014182575.1). Lineage (NCBI taxonomy): Eukaryota > Viridiplantae > Streptophyta > Magnoliopsida > Myrtales > Myrtaceae > Eucalyptus > Eucalyptus decipiens. Next base: position 30,816,737 of record CM024609.1, on the reverse strand, counting down.
AGGGCGGTCGGCAGAGACGCCATGTGAGGTGGATATACGTAATTATAACTTAAATCTTTTATGTTCCTTCCCCATATATTCATATAATCCAGTCACACCATCTAAGAAAATACCAATGAATTCATTTTACGAATAACATAATCGATAAAATTAATTACGCGGCGGTGAATTGTCACCGATTTTTCCATTGGATACATTCACAATGACGTGGGGATCGATTAGGTCCAGTTGCACTGCACCTGAACATCAGCTGGGTTGGTGACGGGTGTCCGCATTGACCCCGGCTATCTACATCGGAGTCAACGCACATCCGACTGGTCGACGTGGGAGTAGGTTTTGATTTTTGTCTTTTGCTACGTGGAATGAAGAGTCTCTGCGTCCGTCCGTGAAAAGCACTGCTCTGGCAAAAGTAGGTAGCCAAATTTGTTTTGTGGAGGACTGCTAATGCATCCAAAAGACCGTATGGCAAACTCGCGATCGGTGAAAATCATGGTGAATTGATTTTCGTGACTCGAAATCGATTCCTTTCACCGTTTAAACCGATGATCTCATTCGACTCTATGGTTTGATTTTTCTTTCTATGACGCCCCCACTTCCACCCCGACTTTAGCTCCATACAGCCCCCTCCAAAAGTTAGAATGACAACAATTTCCTTTCTTTCTTTTTCTCTCTCTCTCTCCGTCGTCTTCCATTCACAGCTGCCGGCCAGCTTACGGTCAAGAGCCAGCATCGACCTAATGAAGATCCCATCCGTCGAATCAATCACTGCGTAAACTATTAGTAGCGGTCCTAGAGAAAAATAAAGTCTGGATGGAGCAAAAATCGGGAACATCCTCGACGAACGATTGAGAGGAAGACGATTTGAGAAGACGATTGACATGGGTTTTGATCGAAGAGTCATTGGCGAGTGAGTGAAATTTGTCAAATAAATCAAATATAAAGGAAAAGAAAAAGTATAAGTATGCGAGTACTCATTTATTCATAACCAATCATTCTTATTTTTCCAAGTTTCAAGCATTTCTACAGATGCTAAAGTCTCGAGTACATAAGTAAACTATATTAAAGCCATCGCCTAAGTCAAGACGAATTTGACTAAATTGCAGCGCCGGTGACAAGGTTCAGAGTCCCAAACGACGTGAGATGATCCACGCTCGTAGCATGAATAGCCGGCGTACCACCCTTCAAGGGGCCATTTTGCCACACCTGGTTGATCGTCACCAAGTCGCCCGTCAGCTGAAGCCACGCGAATATCGTCATCTCGCCTTTCTCGAACGTCCCCGACAGCTTGGAGAAGCTGAAGCTCAATCTCCCCTCCGGCAGCGCCGTGTCATAGCCGTCAATTGGCGACGCGTAAGCGTAGAACTGTCCGTCCGGTCTTTGGTAAGCGACGAGGGCCTGAGACCCTGCCATTTTGAGTCCCAATGGGTTGATGGCCCAAGCGACCCACTCGGAAGCCGTCGCTCCCACATGCCTGAACGCCAGGTCGAGCTGGAACGACGACGCGGTGTAGTTCCAGTGGAGGAACGAGTTCAGGACCGGGAGATCGACGCATTTCCCGTACGTGTTTTGGTTCGAGAACTTGTAGTTCTGGCAGGTCTGGGCACGAGACGAACAGCATAGAGAGATCAGATGTTGAAATAAAATAAAATTGATTATCGGATGACGATTGCTGAATGAGAAACCTACAAGCATTGAAGGAGCCATAAAAACTTTATGGTAGGCTACATGGATTTGGAGAATGGAGGTTATTAAAGACTTATGTTACTTTATTGTGCGTTTTGATTGTATTACATGTATGAGGCCGTTTTGTTTTAGTCATTAAATTTGTGGGTTGTTATGTAATCGTTGGCGTTTATAAACTTCAATTCCTATATAAAGGGATGAAGTCATGAGTTCTAAATCAAGCCACAAGCCATAGTCCACGAAGATACAAATAAGAGAAAGCATTCTCAATACAAATTTCTCCCTAAAATTTCTAGTTTTCTTATTCCAAGTTTCCAAAGTTTATTGTCATTTTTTGGTTCCAACATCAGAATGGTGGCAAAGACCGCGAGCTGCAATGGCATGTTCATGATGAATGATTATTCGAGCTGGGATTGAATTTAAGAGATTATGACCAAAGGTACTTCGATTTATACAGCTCAAAGTATCAAAAGATTAGTATGCATCGAACGAACATACATATGTAGCTAGCTTATCAATGTGAATATTATCTGAGTTAATTGAGCCACACGACTTTGTTATTTCCATAATATGATCCACATTCCAGATTTTCTTCCTTTCTATACAGATACGTATACGTGGATATAACCTGATTTTTAGGTAAATTTCCACGAATGTATTAACAATAGACAGTGATTCCAATTTGGGTTTTCAGCCAGTTAGCTTTCCAAAAAATGCAAGATTGAACGCCCATGGAAACGATGGAGAAAACTTGGAAAGTCCACGCTTGAATGTGCAAATTAATTAAGGAAAGTCAATTAAGTGAGAGTAAGATGTGAGAGATTTCATCCAATCTTGAAAAGGTTGACAATTATCTTGGCTATTTAAATTGCGATTTCGTCTATGATGTTATACCTTAAATGGAGAAAAAGAAATTTTCTCCTAAAAGATGGGCAAGTCATGAAATTTTTTTGCAGAAGTTTTGAGTTGGAAATCCTATGAAAAACTTCTCCATTGACCTGTAAATATATAATCTATCGCAAATACACAACAAACATTTTCGTCATACTATGTTTAGATATCATCCCGGGAAAAGTGCTAAAAAAGTCATAAACATTTTGTATTTGTGCCAATTTAGTCCTAAACATTTTTTCCTATGCTGACAAGGTGACTATCACTAGCCACAAAGGACTCACCTAGACAGGGGGAGGGCCACCTCGTCGAGGGCTATTGCGACCTTGTCGGATACAAGCAAGGGTTTTCGAGCCCTCGTAGGCTATGGGTGTGGCGGCACTCGCCAAATATGGGCGAGTCCTTCATGGCTGGCAAGGGTCGCTAACACCAAAAAAAAAAAAAAAAAAAAAAAAAAAAAACTGAAAAAAAGGAAAATAATAATAATTATTCAAAAATATTAAAAATTTAAAAAATGTGAAAATTTTGTTTAAAATTGTTCATGTCATGGTCGACTGTGCGACGTAGGATAGCTAATGTCCACGTCAACAAATTCCAATCAAAATTAACCGAATAGACTCAATTAGTAAAAAGTGAAAATGTTTATGACTTAATTAGCAAGAGTGCAATGGGTTTATGACTTTTTAGACAATTTTCTCCAGCAATGATAACATGATGAGAAGAGAAGAAGAGTATATGTGTTGAAGTGAATGTAATTATTAATTGCATGAGAAATGACAAATTATTGTGATGCATATGAGTATGACATTGACACCATGTGAGGAAGACATTTGCCATGGCTGATTTCCTTGTATGAGTATTTGCAAAAGACTCATGAGTTAGTCAGATGTTATACCGTCTAGAGACGGGTCTCTACAAGGTTGAAGGGACACGAAAGTCCCATAATTTACCCACGATATGAGTTGTCTTGTGTAGCCTTAGTGACTTGTGTAAGCATTTGTTGACCATCATCATACAATTATACAGTGACGTATTTATACTCGTTGATGTGGAGGATTATTCGAGTTTGTGTCTTCATCTGACCGTCTATTCTTATAAAGGTATTAATCGCTCCTCCATCCCATCAGTTTTAAGACATTAGAACAGTATATTCAATTAACAAGTACAAGTAAATTCAATTAATTGAAAATGGAGCAAAAGAGTCCAAGATTGGACCTGATAATTCGTATCTCCCGTATATGATAAATAAATGGCAAAAGTCGGAATACGTGATTAGGCACTCCAAACACACAAACATGAGGTTTTCTTTCAACCTAGATGAAAAGTGAAAATTTTTATACGACACATCCCTCCATTGGGTTAGTCCTAAGCATCAACCGGACATTAGAGCAGTGGATTCGATAAACGAGCACAAGCAAAATTTAGACATTTAAGAATGGAGCAAAAGAGTCCAATATGAGACCTAACAAGGTTTGGAGATAATTAGGAATTTCTCTAGAACAATTTTCTATGTTAAAGATATTTTAATATTTTTATTGATTAATTGTATTTTTCAAAATTGCACATATATTGTACATATATTGCATGTGTGTTTTACGTATATGTCTTTTGATTATGCATATCCTAATTGAAATATTATCTTAAAATAGTTATCTAATAAAGTCTATTAATTGGTAGATGTATTCTTCATTAATATAATATTAAAATATACATAAAATTTCATAATTTTCTCCACCGCTTTATTATTCTCGACTTTTGATTTGGTCCTTTGCTTCATGGAATGAAATGTCCCTGCCTTTGTCCAAGAAAGCACTACTCTTGCGAAAAGAAAAAGCAACAGGCCAAATTTTTTTCGGAGGACTTCTAAAGCATCATAAACCATTTAGATAACTCGTAGCTTGTAAAAATGGCGGTGCATTGATTTCGTCGTGACTCGGAATCGATTCTTTTGCCATTTGAAATAGTGTTTCCACTCGATTACATGGTTTTTTTTTTTTTTTTTTTTTGGGGGTTCAAATATATAGATTTTGCTTTTTATTTTATTGAGATTATTTCTAAAAATTTATTTAAGTTATTAGTACATGAATTATCATAAAATTGTCAATAAAAGACGAAAAATAAAAGGACATTTCTTGGAATTTGTCAAATAATCAAATAAAAGGAAAAAGAAAAGGATATAAATTCCGTGCATTCCACGGGTATCTATGCCAGTACTCATTTATTCATAACACATTATTGTTTCAAGCATTTCTACAAATGCTAAAGATACGAGTACATAAGTAAACTACATTAAAGCCATCGCCTAAGTCCAGACGAATTTGACTAAATTGCAGCGCCGGTGACAAGGTTCAGAGTCCCAAACGACTTGAGATGATCCGCGCTCGTAGCATGAATAGCCGGTGTACCACCTTTCAAGGGGCCGTTTTGCCACACCTGGTTGATCGTCACCAAGTCGCCTGTCAGCTGAAGCGACGCGAATATCGTCGTCTCGCCTTTCTCGAACGTCCCCGACAGCTTGGAGAAGCTGAAGCTCAATCTCCCCTCCGGCAGCGCCGTGCCATAGCCGTCAATTGGCGACGCGTAAGTGTAGAACGTTCCGTCCGGTCTTTGGTAAGCGACGAGGGCCTGAGACCCTGCCATTTGGAGTCCCAATGGGTTGATGGCCCAAGCGACCCACTCGGAAGCCGTCGCTCCCACATGCCTGAACGCCAGGTCAAGCTGGAACGACGACGCGGTGTAGTTCCAGTGGAGGAACGAGTTCAGGACCGGGAGATCGACGCATTTCGCGTAGGTGTTTTGGTTCGAGAACTTGTAGTTCTGGCAGGTCTGAGCACGAGACGAACAGCATAGAGAGATCAGAATCGAAGCAAAGACCGCGAGCTGCCGTGGCTTGTTCATGATGAATGATTATTCGAGCTGGGATCGAATTCGAGAGATTATGACCAAAGGGTACTTCGATTTATACAGCTCAAGTATCAGAAGATTAGTATGCACCGAACGAACATAAATATGTAGCTAGCTAACCAATGTGAATATTATCTGAGTTAATTGGGCCACACGACTGTATGTTATTTCCATAATATGATCCACATTCCAGATTTTCTTCCTTTCTATACAGATATGTATACGTGGATATAACCTGATTTTTAGGTAAATTTCCACGAATGTATTAACAATAGACAGTGATTCCAATTTGGGTTTTCAGCCAGTTAGCTTTCCGAAAAATGCAAAGATTGAACGCCCATGGAAACGATGGAGAAAACTTGGAAAGTCCACGCTTGAATGTGCAAATTAATTAAGGAAAGTCAATTAAATGAGAGTAAGATGTGAGTGATTTCATCCAATCTTGAAAAGGTTGACAATTATTTTGGCTATTTTGTTGGAAATATGGAAGTACCGATTCTGAGAATCAATAATTGATTCAGTTAATCAGTAATTAGCTTAGTAAAATAGGACAAAGAATCATTATGTAAATCAGTGTATATTTCCTTATTTTTTCTTTCCTATCTTATTTCCTTCCTCCAGTATTATAAGTGGAGAATCATACATGTACAACAGATATACAAAAACACGTAATTACAGTTTTCCTCTCCCTTTATTTCACTTTCTTAATCAGAGCGACGCGTTTTGATCTAGCTTCCGCAAATACCTTGAATTGCCTTCAATAGTTTCTTTTTCAATTGTTGTTGCAAATTTCTCCCTGCAAAACATATCGACAGACCGTTAGTAATTCATTCATCAAACATCATGCCCAGAAATCAAAGCAACAAATCCAACATCTGTAACAACGACCAAGAGATGACTTCACTTGTGGATGAATCATTCACCACCAACAACTCTCCTGAGAATCTGGCACCAGACCAGATTGCTCAACCTTAGATTTTGCAGCAAGCACTCTCGGCTCTATTACCTACAACTGTTCAACCGTCTACTATGATTCAAACCCAAGGTCCAATCCAATGGCCACACATTATCTGGTATCCAATTCATGGCCAATGGGCCGCTAGACCTAGCCATATGTCGACTTAGCAAGGTTTACCTGAAGAAGAAAATGTATCAGAATTTGGAAATCCTCATGAAGGACATGGACTGACATAGGAGAATCAATTCAGTGGCGGATCGGGCTAGACAGGACCGGGCTTCGGATCCGGACCCATTCCATCGGGTTTGGGGACGAATCCCTACCCGGTTCCCAACCCGGTTTCTTGCCTTATGCGTTTCTCTTCAATGGCAGCCGTCTCAAGCCCGGCGACCCTCTTTACACGTCGTTGGCCGATGGACCGAGCTACGACTTATCAGCATACAACTAACCGGACTGAACAACTATAACACCTGGGCTCATGACTTCCGGCAAGCGCTCGTGACAAAGCACAAGGATGGCTTCCTAGATGGAGCCGTCCCCTACCCGACCAATGAAAGGCTACAACTCCTTTGGCGAAAATGTAACCAGCTAGTTCATACCTGGATTGGGAACTGTCTCGCTCCAGATGTTGCCACTGGGCTCCCACCAACCGAGGACTCGAAGACAATGTGGGCGAGCATTGGGGGAGATGTACGGACGGCTCAATCCGGCGAAACTCTTCACCATCACACAGGCCATCTCAGAATTGAAGCAAGGGAACTTATCAGTTGCCGCTTGCTTCAATCGCCTCTCAGCTCTCTGGAACGAGCTTGAAGCGGCTAAAGAACACCTCAAGGGCCTCGAGACCACGATGCAGCAGTACCGAGCAATCAAAGAGAGGGAGAAAGTGACTCGTTTCTTATTGATTTTAAACAAAACATACTCATCTTTCCGATCGCAAATCTTGGCAATGGACCCAATGCCCTCACTCGACCGGATCTACCAACTGGCCGTCCAAGAGGAAAGCCAGCAGCAAGCCGCGACCGAGCATGGAAGAGCCGGCGAAGGAGTCGCTCTTGCGACTGTTCAAAAAAGCCTCGACTCAACCGAGGTGTTGCAGGTTGTTCATGGAGGTCTCAGCTTCACCGGAGGAACAGAGGTCTTCGGGCAAAGAGGGGGAGGAAGATTTGGGGCTGCCGAAGGAGGGAACCCTAACCCTAATCTAAGAATGAACGGCTAGGATGCTGGGAGAAGATCTGACGACCCTCATTCCATCATTTATTCGGCTGAATCCAACGGCCAACAGCAGAGATGATCAGACGGCTACCATCTGTCCACTCACTCGACCGAATCAAACGCCCCCTATTTGGCCACATCAACGCTCGCATATAGGGCATCGAGTGGCCCACGTCATGCCACGTCATCCAGGGCCAATGGGCAAAATGTCAAAAATAAGGGTAAATATTTTGAATATTATAAACGGCCTCACCATACTATTGATACATGCTGGAAATTACATGGAAAGCTAGGTGAAAAAGACAAAAAGGAGAAAGAAATTGCTACTTACTAGGTTTCAGCACGGAGGACTGATGGTACAAATCAAATAATTACCCAAGATCAGTACCAGGATATTATGAAGGCATTGAATCAGCTGTCAACAAATGACAAGACTGCAAGTTTCTTCGGTACTTTTCTATGCAAGACGAATTCAATATCAGTTTATGCATGGATAATTGATTCAGGTGCTAGTAACCACATAATATGTAACAAGCAGTTATTTTCTAGTATTCAAGAAAGGCCACATTCCTCAGTATCTGTACGACTGCACAATGGAAATATTATTCATGTTAGCAAAATTGGAACTGTTCACCTCAGTCCAAATATTGTTCTAAAAATGTCCTTTTCATTCCTAATTTCGAGTTCAATCTCTTGTCAGTCTCAAAAGCTTGTGAGGACAATTCTTAGTTGCTTCTTTCAGGACCCTTTGACTGGCAGACTGATGGGCTTGGGTAGTGTTGCCGAAGGGCTGTATTTTTGGACCAATCTCCAAAAAGATCTTGATTTTATCAAACAAAGCATTTCTTGTAATGCCATTGCTAGCAATAAAGATATTATTTTTCATCAACGATTGGGTCATACTGCACGTTTTCCTTACTCTAAATGTCCAATATGTCCATTAGCAAAACAGTCTCGAACAAAATTTCCTGTCAGCACATCGAGAGCTAGTAGTGCCTTTTCTTTACTTCATATGGACATTTGGGGACCCTATCATACTCCACATCATGACGGGTCTCGATTCTTCTTAACCATTGTTGATGATTATACTCGTGCTACTTGGGTTTTCCTCATGCAATCCAAGAGTCAAACATTCCCTACTTTGTCGAAATTTTTATCTCTCATTAAAAAGCAATTTGATAAACCTGTCCAAAGGATTCGCACAGATAATGGACGAGAATTTTTTTCTGCGGAATGTGCTTCTTTCTTGTCTTCTCAAGGAATTATACATGAGAGTTCGCGTACTTACACGCCCCCAACAAAATGGGATTGTTGAACGCAAACATCGCCATCTCTTAGAAGTAGTTAGAGCCCTAAAATATCAAAATTTTATACCAAAAATTTTTTGGGGCGATTGTATGGTCACAGTAGCTTACCTGATCAATCGCATGCCAACTAGAATTCTCGAAGAACGAACTCCCTTTGAATTGCTTTATGGAAAGCAACCAGTGATTGATCATCTTCAAGTTTTTGGGTGTTTGTGCTATGCGGCAGTCCTAGGGCCACGAAGTAAGATGGATCCTCGTGTTATGTAGTGTATTTTTATGGGATATCCTTCTATGCATAAAGGCTATAGAGTAATGGAAATTTCTACAGGACATTTCTTTGTGAACAGAGATGTTATCTTTCACGAAGACGTTTTCCCATTTCAAGAATCAATATCGTCATCTTCAAGCTCAAAATCTGATCATCAACCCTTCTTATCAGAAGAAGATTTATCTGTCCAACCTCAGTATGTACTCATCGCACCAGAGGAACATATTTCGATCCAACCAGGTGATTCAAACTCAATTGATGATGCACCAGTTCTTTCACCTAGAGAAGATTCTTCATCCAATTCCTCGGTGACTTCTTCGCCGACAATTCATCAGAGGGTATCTCCCGTAATACCAGCAGAGCCAAGAAGTGAGCAGCCTCAATGTTCTGGGCATTCTACTCGACCCCCTACATGGACAAAAGATTATATATGTCCTACACTGGATTCTTCAGATACACAATACCCTGTATCCTCTTATGTTTCCTTCAGTCAGCTATCACCAGAACACATGTGCTGCATTAGTAGAATTTCTGAAGAGTAGGAACCGTCTTCTTATTCTGAGGCAGCACGTGATCCCAAATGGAAAAATGCAATGGAGTTAGAATTGAAGGCTCTTCATGAAAATCATACTTAGGATATTGTTCCCTACCCGTCAGACGAAAACCTATTGGCTGCAAATGGGTTTATAAAATCAATTTCAAAGCAGATGGCTCCATTGAACGATATAAGACTCGTTTAGTGGCGAAGGGATTCATGCAACAGGAAGGTTTTGATTATCATGAAACATTCTCACCCGTGGCTAAAGAAGTCACTATTCGCACTTTCTTGTCTATTGCTGCCTTTCGCAATTGGCCGCTCCATCAAATGGATGTTCATAATGCCTTTTTACATGGAGATCTAGATGAAGAAATCTATATGGAGCTTCCACAGGGATTACGCAGCCAAAGGGAGTATCGTGTATGTCGTTTCTGTAAATCCTTGTATGGACTTAAACAGGCTTCTAGGCAATGGTATGCCAAGTTCACTGCTGCACTAACCGACGCAGGATTTCAGCATTCCAGACATGATTATGCCCTGTTCACATGGACTACAGGTACTTCGTCCATTTTTCTCTTAATATATGTTGATGATATTCTTATCATGGGAAATAATGAGCTAGTTATTGCAAAATTCAAAAACTACTTGAGTGCCACTTTTCACATAAAAGACTTGGGGCCTCCCAAGTATTTTCTTGGCATTGAAATAGCTCGATCTGACAGGGGAATATGTCTCAGTCAACGAAAGTTCATTCTAGAAATAGTCTCCGAAACAGGATTGTCGGGTTGTAAACTAGCGATTATACCGATTGAGTAGAATGCGAAGTTAACAACACATGAGTATGATGCGATCTCGTCTTCACCCGTTGAGGATCCATTATTCAAAGATCCATCAGGATATCAACGGCTTGTTGGGAAATTGATTTATCTCACAATGACAAGACCGGATATATGTTATGCAGTGGAGATACTTAGTCAATTCATGCACATGCTGAAGCAGTCTCATATGGATGCGGCACTGAAAGTAGTGAAATACTTGAAGGGATGCCCAGGACTTGGTATTTTTCTGTCTTGAGATTGTGACATGAGAATGACAACCTATTGTGACATGGACTATGTTACTTGTCCAATGACAAGAAGGTCCATTACTGGTTTTTGTATCAAATCGGGGAAATCACTTATCTCATGGAAAATAAAGAAGCAATCAATTGTATTATTGTCATCAGTAGAATCAGAATATCGAGCTATGGCAAAGACTGTTTGCGAAATAATCTGGATACGAGGACTACTTTCAGATTTCGGAGTACAAGTTAATGGATCCATCAAATTATTCTGTGATAATGATGCTGCACTCAAGTTAGCAACTATTCCTGTTTTTCATGGGAGGACCAAGCATATAGAGGTTGATTGTCATTTTAGTCGGGACAAGATTCAGGAAGGGATCATAACAGCGAGAGGAATTATAACTGTTGAGCAACATTTTTACCAAGCCACTATGCCAAAGACAACATGCATACCTATTGAGCAAGCTAGGTGTCCTCGACATATACAGGCCACCGACTTGAGGGAGAGTGTTGGAAATATGGAAGTACCGATTCTGAGTATCAATAATTGATTCAGTTAATCGGTAATTAGCTTGGTAAAATAGGACAAAGAATCATTATGTAAATCAGTGTATATTTCCTTATTTTTCTTTCCTATCTTATTTCCTTCCTCCAGTATTATAAGTGGAGAATCATACATGTACAACAGATATACAGAAACACGTAATTAAGGTTTTCCTCTCCATTTATTTCACTTTCTTACATATTTAAATTGCGATTTTGCTTATGATGTTATACCTTATATGGAGAAAAAGAAATTTTCTCCTAAAAGCTGGGCGCGTCATGAAATTTTTTTGCGGAAGTTTTGAGTTAGAAATCCTATGAAAAACTTCTCCATTGACCTGTAAATATATAATCTATCGCAAATACACAACAAACATTTTCGTCATACTATGCTTAGATATCATCTTGGGAAAAGTGCTAAAAAAGTCATAAACATTTTTACGTTGTACCAATTTAGTCCTTTCCGGTCAATTTTGATCGGATTTTGCTAACTGAACGCCGATCGGCTGACATGACCTAATTGGCATTGACGTTGACAACTTTTAATAATATTTTAATATATTTGAATTTTTCTTTTTTTTCTTCTCCTCCTTCTTCCTCCATCTGGTTGCCGGCCACCTCGCCAATGGCTACCCTTGAGGCTTGGCCGGCGAGGGCGAGCCCCGCCAGCTCAGCGCAAGGTCAGCTCGAGGCCGTCGGCCTCATGCCGAGCTGGCGAGGCTCACCCTCGCTAGCCATGGGTGAGGCTTGACCCTTGCCAGATTCGATGAGGGCGAGCCTCGTTGCTCAAGCCTCAAGGGCGGCCTCGCTACCACTGGCGAGATGGTCGGTGAGGTCATCCTTGACCTTGCCGACTATCGCCTCTAGTCGGTCACTGAAGTCCCACGATCGGTTGGAGGAAGAAGAAGGAGAAGGAAAAAAAAAAAAAAAATTAAAAATATTATTAAAATTTTTCAACATTAGCGCCGATCGAGCCACGTCAACCGACTGACGCCTAGTCAGCAAAATCCAGCCAAAATTGGCCGGAAATGACTAAATTGACACAACATAAAAATGTTTAGGATTTAATTGGCACCAAAAAAAGGTTTAGAACTAAATTGGCACAAATGCAAAATGTTTAAGACTTTTTTAACACTTTTCCCATATTATCCCTATTATTTCGTCATGTTTCATTTTTATTTGAAGTATCAAACAATACAATATTAAGCTTGACGCACTATAAATAGTTTATTACGATGTATAATCTCTCCAATATTCAAGATGTTACGCCAGAGACAAGATTAAGAGTTTTGACTGATTTGATGTGATCTCAACTCGCATGCATGCTCGGCCCGTCACCTTTCCCATTCAAGGGACCTTCTTGCCATCTATGTAGCATAGACACTCTCCGGAAGCTTTTGTGTTGTGTCCGACATGCTCCAACACGTCCCGACACGCTCCGACACGTCCCAACGAGTGTCGAAAAGTCCGACACGTGGTCAACTCTCTCCGACATGCGAGTCCAGAATTCCGACACGCGATTCCGACACGCACGGGGTCAATTTTAAAAATTTCTACTACTTGAGGGGTCAAAATATAAATATACACAAAAAAAGTAATAAAAGAAGTAATTAAATTGCTATAAATATACACGCACGGGGTCAATTTTTTTTTTTTTGGTTTTGTTTTTTGAAAAGTCTTTTACTATGAAAGAAGTAATAAAAAATAATATATATGATAAATAAATAAATTTAAAAATATCATTTCAGCATTTTTCTTTAAACAATGTTTTTTTCCTCTAAGTTTTATGTAGTATTGTAACAAATTAAAATAATGAATGATATTATTTAATATTTTTCGTGTAAATTAATTCTAGGCTATTATTATTATTATTATTTATTTATGTATTTATATATAAAAATATATTTAATATATAACGTGTTGGAACGTGTCGAAATTCTCTATTTTTAAGTAATGATGTGTCGGTGTGTCGTGTTGTGTCATGTTGCGTGTCGCGTGTCCGTGTCGATGCTACATAGCCTGCCATACTTGGTTGATCGTCCCCATGTCGCTGGTTAGATGATTATGCCGGTTATACACAACTAAGCCACACGACTTCGTGTCATTTCCATAATATGATATGCATTCATGATTTTCTTATTTTTCCCTTCCCATAACTGTGCTTGATTTGCATGCATATATCTGTATATAGATGTGTACACAACTGAGCCACACGATTGTGTAATGTTCCTAAAATGATCAGTACTCCAGATTTTCTTCCTTTTTCCTTTTCATACATGTGCTCGATTTTCATGTGCTTATCTGTAAAAAGATTTACACACTTGCCGAGTATATCAACACGTCAAGCATACTTACTTGCCTAGAGTATATCCGCTTATCGAGTATTATCCACATGCCGAGTAAATATACTTGCCGAGTATATCCACATGCCTAGAATACCCACATGCCGGCTATACCCACTTGTCAACTATGACCATTTACTATTTTTGACCCGATTGCCTAGCTAAAGCCTTATGGAAATATTATCCAAAAAGTCCAATTTAGTCGTAAATATTTCAAAGATGATAATGCCGGTTATACACAATTGAGCCACACGACTTCGTGTTATTTCCATAAGGTGATCTACATTCATGATTTTCTTCCTTTTCCCTTCCCATAACTGTGCTTGATTTGCATGTATATATTTGTACACTAGTGTACACACATGCTCATACCCACTTGGCGAGTATATTTGACATGCCGAGTATAGCCACTTACCGAGTATAACTACATGCCGAGTATATCCACGGGCCGATTGTGATTATTTATTGTTTCTAATCTGATCTTGACTAAAGCCTTTTATTACATCAATGATGGGAAAATTGCCAAAAAGTCCTCAACCTATTGTAGTTTTGCCAATTCAATCATATACTTTAAAAATTTGCCAAATGAGTCATATGCCTTTTCACTTTTTGCTAATTGAATCACTTTGAACAATTTTTGCTGGAAATTGCTAATGTGGAAAGTAGTTGTGCTACGTGTCATGGTCAGCCCTAATGTAGATAATTTTTAATATTTTTTCAATTTTTTATTTATATTTACCTTTTTTCCTATGCCGGCAAGGTGACCATCGCCAGCCACAAAGGACTCACCTAGACAAGGGGAGGGCCACCTCATCGAGGGCTATTGCGACCTTGTCAGCTACAAGCGAGGGTTTTCGAGCCCTCGCGAGCTATGGGTGTGGTGGCACTCGTCAAATATGGGCGAGTCCTTCATGGTTGGCAAGGGTTGCTAACAAAAAAAAAAAAAAAAAACTGAAAATAACCAAAATAACCAAAATAATAATAATATTATTATTATTATTATTATTCAAAAATATTAAAAATTCAAAAAATGTGAAAATTTTGTTTAAAATTGTTCATGTCATGGTCGACTGTGCGACGTAGGATAGCTAATGTCCACATCAGCAAATTCCAATCAAAATGAACCGAATGGACTCAATTAGCAAAAAGTGAAAATGTTTAGAACTTAATTAGTAAGAGTGCGATGAGTTTAGGACTTTTTAGACAATTTTCTCCAGCAATGATAACATGATGAGAAGAGAAGAAGAGTATATGTGTTGAAGTGAATGTAATTATTAATTGCATGAGAAATGACAAATTATTGTGATGCATATGAGTATGACATTGACACCATGTGAGGAAGACATTTGCCATAGCTGATTTCCTTGTATGAAATTTTGCAAAAGACTCGTGAGTTAGTAGATGTTGTACCGTCTAGAGATGGGTCTCTACAAGGTTGAAGGGACACGAAAGTCCCATAATTTACCTACGATATGACTGTGTAGCCTTAGTTGACTTGTGTAAGCATTTGTTGACCATCATAATATGATTATACAGTGACGTATTTATACTCGTTGATGTGGAGGATTATTCGAGTTTGTGTCTTCATCTGACCATCTATTCTTATAATGGTATTATATCGCTCCTCCATCCAATCAGTTTTAAGACATTAGAACAGTATATTCAATTAACAAGTACAAGTAAAGTCAATTAATTGAAAATGGAGCAAAAGAATCCAAGATTGGACCTGATAATTCGTATCTCCCGTATATGATAATAAATGGCAAAAGTCGGAATACGTGATTAGGCACACCAAACACACAAACATGAGGTTTTCTTTCAACCTAGATGAAAGGTTAAAAAAATTTATACAACGCATCCCTCCATTGGGTTAGTCCTAAGCATTAACTGGACAATGGAACAGTGGATTCGATAAACAAGCAAAATTTAGACATTTAAAAATGGAGCAAAAGAGTTCAATATGAGACCTAACAAGGTTCAGAGATAATTAGGAATTTCTCTAGGACAATTTTCTATGTTAAAGATATTTTAATATTTTTATTGATTAATTGTATTTCTCAAAATTGCACATATATTGTACATATATTGCATGTGTGTTTCACATATATGTCTTTTTGATTATGCATATCCTAATTGAGATATTATTTTAAAATAGCTATCTAATAAAGTCTATTAATTGGTTGATATATTCTTCATTAATATAATATTAAAATATACATAAAATTTCATAATTTTCTCTACCGCTTTATTATTCTTAACTTTTGATTTGGTCCTTTGCTTCATGGAATGAAATGTCCCTGCCTTTGTCCAAGAAACAACAGCTCTTGCGAAAAGAAAAGGTAACAGGCCAAAAAAATTTTGGGAGGACTTCTAGAGCATCATAAACCATTTAGATGACTCGTGGCTCGTAAAAATGGTGGTGCGTTGATTTCGTGACTCGGGATCGATTCTTTTACCATTTGAAATAGTGTTTCCACTCGATTACATGTTTTTTTTTCCCAGATATATAGATTTTGCTTTTATAGATTATTTCTAAAAATTTATTCAAGTTATTAATACATGAATTATCATAAAATTGTCAATAAAAGACGAAAAATAAAAGGACATTTCTTGGAATTTGTCAAATAATCAAATAAAAGGAAAAGAAAAGAAAAAAAATTCCGTGCATTGCACGGGCATCTATGCCAGTACTCATTTATTCATAATTCATCATTGTTTCAAGCATTTCTACAAATGCTACAGTCTCGAGTACATAAGTAAACTATATTAAAGCCATCGCCTAAGTCAAGACGAATTTAACTAAATTGCAGCGCCGGTGACAAGGTTCAGAGTCCCAAACGACGTGAGATGATCCACGCTCGTAGCATGAATAGCCGGCGTACCACTCTTCAAGGGGCCATTTTGCCACACCTGGTTGATCGTCACCAAGTCGCCCGTCAGCTGAAGCGACGCGAATATCGTCATCTCGCCTTTCTCGAACGTCCCCGACAGCTTGGAGAAGCTGAAGCTCAATCTCCCCTCCGGCAGCGCCGTGTCATAGCCGTCAATTGGCGACGCGTAAGCGTAGAACGTTCCGTCCGGTCTTTGGTAAGCGACGAGGGCCTGAGACCCTGCCATTTTGAGTCCCAATGGGTTGATGGCCCAAGCGACCCACTCGGAAGCCGTCGCTCCCACATGCCTGAACGCCAGGTCGAGCTGGAACGACGACGCGGTGTAGTTCCAGTGGAGGAACGAGTTCAGGACCGGGAGATCGACGCATTTCCCGTACGTGTTTTGGTTCGAGAACTTGTAGTTCTGGCAGGTCTGAGCACGAGACGAACAGCACAGAGAGATCAGAATCGAGGCAAAGACCGCGAGCTGCAGTGGCTTGTTCATGATGAATGATTATTCGAGCTGGGATCGAATTCGAAAGATTATGACCAAAGGGTACTTCGATTTATACAGCTCAAGTATCAGAAGATGCCATCACTGTCGACCGATTGTGTCATAATTAGTATGCACCGAACGTACATACATATACAGCTAGTTAATCAACGTGAATATCATCCGAGTTAATTGGGCCACACGACTCTGTGTTATTTCCATAATATGATCCACATTCTAGATTTCCTTGCTTTCTATACAGATACACGGTACGTGGATATATCCTAACCTTTAGGAAAATTTCCGCGAATGTATTAACAATATGCAGTGATTCCAATTTGGGTTTTCAGCCTTTTAGCTTTCTGACGAAGAAAAATGCAAGATTGAACGCCTGTGGAAACGATGGAGACGATTTGGAAAGTCCACGTTTGAATGTGCAAATTAATTAAGGAAAGTCAATTAAATGAGAGTAAGATGTGAGAGGTTTCATCCAATCTTGAAAGGGTTGACAATTATCTTGGCTATTTAAATTGCGATTTTGTCTATTATGTGGTACCTTATATGGAAATAACATTTTTTTTTGGGAAAATGTCACAGTCTCTGAACTTTCATCTAATGTTCAATTTCATCCCTGAGCTTTCAATTTGCTCAATTTGGTTCCTGAATTATTAACAAATGTTCAATCTAATCCTTTCGTTTGTTCAAACTGTTAAGTGATGACGTGGAGTATTAATTGATGACGTGGAACTAAGTTGGATTACTAGAATTATGAGTCAATATATATCTTTAAAAAGGAAAACAAATTAGGGGTCACTGGAGATGAGAGCAATTTTATTATAAAAGCAGAGAGAATGGGTAGTTCTATATCTGTTTTTTGGATGGTGGCCACAATTTGACATGTTTTAAAGGTAATTTCCATGTGGATATTCCACATGTCCTTTTTTATTTTATATTTAAGAGACTAAAAGCCATGTAAGCCAATTTCGTTAACTTTAACTAACAGAATGACGAAATTGGTCAATCTTCAAATAGTCAAAGACTAGATCGGACATTTATCGATAATTCAAGGACCAAATTGAACAAATTAAAAGTCTAGGGACGAGATTGCACATTAAGTAGAAATTTAGGGACTATTTGTGACATTTCCCCCTTTTTTTTTTTAAAAGATGGGCGTGTCATGAAATTTTTCTGCAAAGTTCTGAGTTGGAAATCCTATGAAAAACTTTTCCATTGACGTGTAAATATATAATCTATCGCAAATACACAACAAACATTTTTGCCATACTATGCTTAGATATCATCCCTGTTATTTCGTCATGTTTTATTTTTATTTGAAGTATCAAGCAATACAATATTAAGCTCGACACACTATAAATAGTTTATTACAATGTATAATCTCTCCAATATTCAAGATGTCACGCCAGTGACAAGATTGAGAGTTCCGACTGATTTGACGTGATCTCCACTCGTTGCATGCATGCTCGGCCCGTCGCCTTTCCCATTCAGGGGACCTTCTTGCCATACTTGGTTGATCGTCCCCATGTCGCTGGTCAGGTGAACCGCCGCGAATATCGTCATCTCGCTCTCCTTCTCGAACGTCGCCGACAGCCTCGAAACCCGGTACTTCAATCTCCCCTCCTGCAATGAGGTGGTGTACGAATCGACCGGCGACGTGTACACACGCATGGAGCCGTTGTTGTTGCTCTGATAGGCGACGAGAGCCTGTGAGCCGACCATTCGCTGGCCCGAGGGGTTAATCGCCCAGGCGACCCACCTTGAGTACGTCGTGCCGACATGCCGGAACGCCATGTCGAGCATGTACGACGAGCGGTTGTAGTTCCAGTGGAGGGATGAGTTCAGGACCGGGAGGTCGACGCATCTGGCGTAAGTCCTGTTGTTGGAGAAGGTGTGGTTCCCGCAGGCGTGACTAGCGAAAGACGGAGCGATCAAGGTGATCAGGACGAACAAAGCAAAGGGCAGCACTGCCTTGTGCATGGTGAACGTGGGCGATGAAGCTCGGCTGAAACCGACGAACGATGAAAGCTACAGAAGCTTGAGATCGGTGAGGAGTTTCTCGAAAGCTACTGCTTGTTGTCGAGCTTGTATGAAGCGAAACGGAAGAGCGAATGTACTCCTTATATACATGATGGGATGAGCCTGAAATGCGACAGCGAAACCTAGAAGAAGTCGAGGTTGAAGAGACTCGGTCGTGTTTGCGGTTCGTTTGACGAAATTACAACACGATTGTTTCTTAAACAGACCGACGGGTAGAATTTTCGGTTCTCAGTCGAGGGGGTGAGATTATAATATTGAAAGCTGGAAGCTGGAAGCAATTGAAAAAGTCTTCACACTCGTTTTTGTCTAATTCAATGATGGTTTTTTTTTTTTTTTATGTCATAGTTACGAGATTGATCAGTTCAACGGGAGGAAAAAAAGAAAAACACGTCGTGGAAATCTGACGGGAGAGAAAATGATAAATAATGTGATGTTGCAAACGTAACACGGAGACGAGTAATTTGGGATTTTTATAAGAAACATTGTTGGCGAAAATTAGGAAACTTTGCAGGCTGATGAGTGTAATACCATCTAATGCGTGCATTTAAATGAAATTTTCTACTATCTCGATTGCGTATATTTCGACGTAGCCTTTTCGAGTGGGGCTCTAGTAATTTTCGCATGCAGTTTCGTGATGGACACGTGTCGCCCAAGGGGGTGCTCGATTTTTGCTTCTGCTCGATTTGATCCTTTGACCACTTCAGTCCGACCATCCCAACTTTTTCGCAGCTGTCCAAAGAACGACGCAATTGTCGCAGAAAACGTAGAAAATCAGAACGCCCTCCCGATGTTTAGGTAGCTCGCCGACTATTAGACAAAATCGCCGACCCTGACGTGGTGATCGATCCGTTGATTATAATAGAACCAATCTAGACGTGATCGTGAGCGACCGATTCATCGCGTTGATTCTTATTCACCGTCTTAGTAAAAGTCCAAATAGAAGGTGAATTGTAAGATCGTTAACCATTTCAATCCTTTCGTAGGAAGAAAATTTTCAGACGATCCTTCTTTCCACTTTGAGAGAGCACGTTCTTTAAGCATTTCACATCACGCAGTACGATAGGGGTACGATTATCGATCGATTGATTTGATAGCAAATTGGTTCGAAGATTTTATCTCAATAGAAAAACAGCTAATGGTAAAATCTTTCCCTTTACTTTTTTGTATAAATCAATTAGAAAACATTTTCAGCTGTTTAGTGTGGAGAAAAAAATAGTTTGGGGTAAATTTGTCTTTTCAGCTGTTTATTTTATTTTTAGGAAAAATTACTTAAAAATTCAGTTCTTTAATTATTTTTATTCTTCTCTTATCTTTTTTTTTTTTTCTTTTTCTTTCTCCTTCAATCGCTCCTTTGCTTCCTCACTACCATCCTTGTGTCCTTCTCTGGCAATTCATCCCCGGACAGCTCATAAGGGGTAGGCTCACCCTAGGCCGGCAAGGCTCGAGTTTGTCAAATTCCAACATGTCAAGCTAAGCCAAGCCAGTTGTGGGTGAAGCTCAACCTCACTAAATTTGACGAGGTTGAGCTCGCCCTAGGCCAGTGAGCATGAGTTCTTGCAAGAGGTCAAGGAGCTTGAGGCCTCGCATATCAATCATCCACTTGAGCTTGAATGAGGCCAACAATAGAGGAAGCGAAGAGTTTCCCATGGAAGACAATGAACTTGAATGGAGAATTAGCCTTGGGTGAGTCGACTAGCCTCATCGAGCTCACCAAATTTTGACAAGGCTCGAGCTCACCAACCTTGGGCAAGCTCAACCTTGCTAGATTTGGCGAGACTCAAGCTCGCTTATGGTAGGCAACTTGCCAAGGAAGAAGTAAAAATAAAAAGAAAAAAATGTAATAAAAATTATTGTAATTGGTTTTTCTAAAATTAAAATAATTTAAATTAAATTTTTTATAATAAAAAATATTTCATTAACCAAGAACCCAAACCTGAGCACCAAGGACCCACACATCGGGCCTTGAGGACTAGAGCTTGAGCCTCTACGGACCTAAGCTTGGGTGTCGGGGCATTAGGCATTGGCACTAATGTTTCAGGCCTAGCCTTGATGGATCTGGGCATGCGTGCCTAGAGCCAGCCGTTGGAAACCTAGTCCTAAACACCAAGATCGGAGAACCAATGTTGGGGTGTCCATTCTTAAGTATATAGTTTTAAGTCAAAGTATCAATACCTAGTCATATTTTGAAAATTATTTTTTAGTTTTTTTAAAGATAAAATCATTTTTCTGAATTTAAGTTTTAGTAGGAAAACAATTTCATTAATTAGGAAAACGTTTTTCGTTGAATCATTTTCCTAAACAAATCAAATGCCTAAAAAATGAGAAAAATGTAACATTAAAAAATGTTTTCCATGAAACAAATGAAAATCTTGGTAAAAGTCCAAATAGTAGGTGAATGGCAATAACATTAAGGCGCGTTTGATAACAATTCTATTATGGGGAATAATTTTTTAACAAAAATAGCTTTTGTTTTTGTTTCTTTTCCAGGGAACAATTTTTTACTATAAGAATGCGCTTGGTAACTGCAAAAAATTTATACTCCAGAACATAAATGTGTTTGGTAAACTTGTATAATTTTTTTTTGCTTCTTTTAATTTTTCAATATTTTTATTATATATTTTTTTTTTTTTTTTTTTTTCTTCTTTCTTTCTTTTGGCCGATCGCCAACACGAGGCTCAACCTTGCCAAATTTGGGTGAGCTCGAGCCTCACCGGCCAGCGCAAGGCTTGGCCTTGCTAGGCCGGGTGAGGCCGACCTCGCGTTGCTTGGGCGAGGTTGAGGCTTGCCGGTGACCTTGCCAAGGGCCGGCGAGGTCACGGGCCCTCGATGGCCGGTCGCCAGCCATGGCCAAGACTAGCGACCAGCCAAAAGGAAGAAGAAAAAAGAAATGTTTTTTGGAATTGTTGTCGAGAATAAAAAACAAGTTTTTTCTACTTCTTATTTTGTCCAAATCTATTCCCTAAACAAAAGTGTAAACAAATGCATTTATGTTCTTTCTTTTTTTTTCCTTTGAAATAAAAGAATAGAAATTTATGTTCCGAGGAACAAATAGAAATAAACAAATAGGCCTTTAGCCATTTCAATTCTTCGTGAGGAAGAAAAATTTCTAGATGATCCTTCTTTCCACTTCGAGAGAGCTTGTTCTTCTAGCATTTTACATCGTGTGGAATGACCGGGGCGCGATTATTTTTTTTTTTTTTTTTTGGTGACAATCATCCTTCGGGAACGATCTGTTCGTGGATTGTAAACCTCGGGGGAGGCTTCAACAAGGGTTCGATTTTTGGGTTGGTTCGGAGATTTTTTTTCGATACAAAAAAAAAAAAAAAAGAAAGAAAGAAAACGCCAAATCGTAAAATCTTTCCTTTTACTTTTTCGTATAAATCACATATGGCCACGGAAAACTGACCTCGCTAGTGAACGGGAAACTCCTTCTGCATGGATCCACAAACAATGTCGATCACATCCTTCGAGTTTATCTTGGCAACACGCGCGCGCACTCGCACATTAAAAAAAAAGGAGCACCTAACTCCGTTCTTCTCCATCTTCCTTCATTTCATCTACCCACCCCATACAAGGTCAGCCACGTATGCTTCCTCCGACATCCGATCCGCAAAAAGACAAGCAATCGATCCAACGCAACATATGGTAACTGCTAAATGCCGCGAAGAAGTAGAGGAAGCTCCGCACTTCTAGATGGATTTCTAGTTCATCTCGCGCAAGTTTCCTCAGTAGTTCACTCATTTCTAGGTTGGACCAGGCCTTCCTTTCTCCTGCTGTGAAACTCCACGTTATTAGGTCGGAACGAGAAGAAAGGCGCACTTATTTTAGAGCAGCAGCAGCAGCAGGAGGAGATCAGATAAAGGAAATAGGAAAAATCGCACAGGCACACGCACACTCGATGACGGACAGTTTTAGCACGACATTCCCGTCGCGCGATCCGCACGAAAGCTAAAATAACGTGAGCCAGTGACCAACCCTTGACTTAAAACATCGCTCTTTCTCACCGCATCCGACCCTATAAAGACACCTGACCGGCCCTGTTCCTGATCACACTCGCACCCTTTTGACCATCGTTGACACTTGAGCAGTGTGAGCTCCTCTCGACCGCGAAAGCTCGAGTTTTTTACGTTGATACTTCTGAAGAGAGCGGTTTCTGGACACCCTCTGCATTGCTCGCGAGGAATCCCACCCACTCTGACCACTTCAAGAACCCCGTCGGGACAAAGCAATACCTGGAGTTCTGCCTCCACCGTTCATCGAACACCTTCCGCCCAGCAAATGGCCGGCCCAGGACCCGTCCTTTTCACCCTCTGCGTCGTCCTCTGTTCGCTCCGCATGGCCTCGTCCCAGGCCGGCACCTGCGCGAACCACACCTTCTCGAGCGACCGGGCCTTCGCCTCGTGCACTGACCTCCCGGTCCTCGGCGCCCACCTCCACTGGACCTACGACGCCGCCACCGCCAGCCTCCACGTGGCGTACCGGGCCGCCCAGTCGCCCTCCGGGTGGATCGCGTGGGCCATCAACCCGACGGGGACGGGGATGGCGGGGTCGCAGGCCATCGTGGCGCTCCAGAACTCGGACGGGACGATGCGGGCCTACACGACGCCGCTCGACAGCTACAGCCCGTCGATGGCGGAGAAGGAGCTGAGCTTCGGGGTGTCGAACGTGACGGCGGAGTACGAGGGCGGGGAGATGGCGATATTCGCGGTGGTGGGGCCGCTGGGGAACGGGACGGCGGGCGGGGTGAACCAGGTGTGGCAGGCGGGGGACTCGGTGGTGGGCGGGGTGCCGCAGGGGCACGCGACGTCGGGGGATAACGTGAAGTCCATGGGGACGATCGACTTCGTCTCCAAGTGAGAGGGAGGGACAGAGAGAGTATGGATGCGTTTGGGGGGAGGGGTAATGAACGTGGTGTTTTCTTTCTCTTTTCTGGTGTTTAGTGTTGGCTCTACTGTGTTGTTTCTCACTACTTGGTGCTTTTTTTTTTTAATGAATCTTGTGGTTTGCTCGTGCCAGAGACATTCACGAAGGAGAAATTACTGCAAATTTAGACTCCCTTGTTTAATGTAAAATGAATAACTTGAAAAATATTTTCTTAAAAAAAATAATTTGTTACTTGAAACAATTAACCAATGAAAATATAGGTTAACACCGTGAAAATTCCAAATTAGTACATCAATTACAAATTTATCATAAATTAATTTTCTTTAACTTAAAAGATCAATAAATTTAACCTCATTAGTTTTCGTTTGATATCACAAAATACCACAAATTGGTATATATGTGATAAATGGAGAGTAAAACCTCAAATTGATATACCTATAATAAATGAAAAATGAAATCCCAAATTGATTGTCTAACTTAGTAATTTGATAGTAAAACCTAATAGAAAATAATTGATGATAAATTTATCCAAAAATATGCCGATTTAGTGTTTTTTGTGGTAAAAAAATACCCTAAAATAAATTTATTACAAGTATACAAATTTAAGTTTTTTGCCGCAAGTCTATTAATTTGAAATTTTCTATGATATTAACCCTAAAAATATTTTTATTTTTGAGAAAAATTTGATAATATATATTTTTCTATCATTCATATTATCTTTATAAATGATGCAAGCGATTATTTTTAGGAAATATTTTTGACATTATTTATTTTCCACAAAGCAAGTGCACTCTACTCTATCCTAATTTTCCATCTTCTAAAAATCCTATACATTTCTCTATAGGACCAATAACTCAAAAAGGAAAAAACTTGTGCAACAAATAATCCTAAATTTGTCTCGATGGCCCAAAAATATTTTTCGTTAGACTTATTTTCATAACGAGCATTAAAAAATGTTCCAAATTGCGCAAAAAATGAGGAAATAAGGAAAGGAAATAAAAAGGGGAATGTCAAGAATGGGATTCGAACCCATGCCCTTTCGGACCAGTACCTGAAACTGGCGCCTTAGACCAACTCGGCCATCTTGACTTTTGGTGGGAGTTCTAGATTTATTTTATTTATTATTTTTTCAGATCTCGGCTCACAGGAAGATGGGAAATGATCAGATCTCAGCCGCCTTTCGGAGTTCCATCTCTCGCAAGAAAACATCAACATCCTGACTTTTACCAATTTGAAATTTTGTAGTGGCGGTCACGGAAACCATCAAATCCTCAGGCCTTCGGTCTTCCTCGCCCGAGCACGCAAAAGGGGCGAAAAAGCCAACGCCGGTCTTCTCCCGCCGTTCCCTCCATCGCTTCGTTCAAACTATTCGCGTTCCAAATCCAAAAAATTCAACCTCCTTTCCTCCCTCTCTTCCTCTCTATTTAACGTCCCCCGCAAACTTGGAACCCCCGCCATGGCATGCTCGCCTCCCCCGCTGGCCCCACCCGCTTTCCTCTTCCCTGCTTTCGCGGGTCAAAGTCGCCATCTTTCGCGCTCCCCACATGGCCTCCTTCCCCCTCGACCCCTCGCCCCTCCGCCGCCGTACCTGGGCCCGCCCCGGTCCGGGCGCCCGGCCGCGCCGACGGCGAGATCCACGTCATCGTGGGGCCCATGTTCGCCGGCAAGACCACCGCCCTCCTCCGCCGCGTCAAGTCCGAGCTCACCGGCGGCAGGTACTCCCCGATTCGCCGGCCTGGGCGTCGCGCGGCCGAGCTGGAGCTCGAGCTAGGCTCGCGCCGTCCTGATCTGGGGGTCTTGGTCATCTTTGTCGGTCTATCTTATGTGCCCGTGAGCATCGTTCGACTGAATTTTATGCCGTTGCGTGTAGGAATGTGGCTATAATAAAGTCGAGCAAGGACACGAGATATGCGACCGATTCGGTGGTGACCCATGATGGAATGAAGTTCCCCTGCTGGGTTTTGTCGGATCTGTCGTCGTTTCGGCAGGAATTCGGAGACGATGCCTATGACAAGGTGAGTCGGAAGACGTTACGAATTGTCTTTTAGCTGGAAAATCCAATATCTTCATATAAAGACGGAAGTGGTACGTCATCTCTGTGTACTTAGTAAAGCGTAACTTAAGTCAAACGGCCGTTGCTTTTGGTGTTTGCCAGTGGGCGATGAACGGTTAAAGACAGTTAAACCAATCTCGTTCATGTTTAACCTCTTGACGGACAAACGTAGAGTATGTTTCTGATTAGTTTTTTGGAGCTTGTCGGTCATTTCCTAGGTATTTACAGTAACAAGGGATTGGGGGACATCGATGCTTACTATGGATTTGCTATCGCTCATAGTAACCATTGATGTCCTGCAACCCACCATATTGACTTATGATGAGAGCGTTGTGGCACGCAAATGGGTACTAGAGAGGTAATAGCCCAATGTTTTAGGAGCTGTTAGCATTCGCCTTTTTACTACTGGTAAGCAATTTATGCGGAGAAGATATGCATATGTAAAGGGTTTACGTTCTTGGCAGTCAGTGGAGTGCTTGAGCTAGAGCTGCATTTGCGCTAGCCAGCATTTACATGCGACTAAATAGGTGAAGCTTGGCAAATGACTTTATCTACAAGAGATGCGTGACGTAATGATGTGAACTGGAGATGCTGCTATATTAATATTTAAGCAGTGCAGTAAAGTTCCAAGTTCATTGTTTTCTGCTCCATGCTGGCAGCTTGATGTGATTGCCATTGATGAAGCTCAGTTCTTCGAAGACCTTTATGATTTCTGCAGCACAATTGCTGATCGGGACGGGAAAATTGTCATTGTTGCAGGCCTTGATGGTGATTACTTAAGGTGCTTCTCAATCATAACCAAATCATCTCCGTGCTTTTGGATCTCACAAAATTTCTCCATCATGTTGCTTTCAATTCCTTTTGTTGCTAATCAACCATGTACTAACTTGGACTGAAATGCAAATTCTTAATTGCAGAAGGAGCTTTGGTTCTGTTCTTGATGTAATACCGCTTGCTGATACTGTGACCAAGTTGACAGCTCGATGTGAACTTTGTGGTGGGAAGGCCTTCTTCACATTGAGGAAGACACAGGAGACACGGACTGAACTGATTGGTGGGGCGGACATCTACATGCCAGTTTGCCGTCAGCACTATGTCAATGGACAAACTGATGCAGATGCTGCAGAAATCTTAATGAAGTCTAGAATTAGGACCGATTTCTTTCTTGAGGCAGCTTCAGAGGTTTAGTCACATGTAAATTGCTAACGTGTAAATCATCAATGGGGATTATTACCTATAAAATCCCATGTTGTGAGCTCTAAGAAACACATAGTCCAGGTCCTTTCTGTTTCTTTCCTTACTTTCCAATGTAATAATCATACTCTCAGTGTATTTGTAATCAATCATAGTATGCAATCATGTGCTTTTTGGCATGAACATTTAATTTGATATAGTTGGAGCAACTACATTTTGCCTGGCTACACAGATGAACATTGGTTTGGAAGGATATGGCCAATCGTTGTCATTAGTGGCTTACTGTGGACAAAATGGTCTGAGTAACACTGTTATATCATAGGAGAAGACTGATGAAACCTCAACTGTGGTATATTGTTTAAACGACACAGCAATTCAGATACATATAAAAAGAAAAGCAAAGGGGAAGCTAATACATTTAAAAAAAAAAAGAAAAAAACTACAGAAGCATGTATTGAGCATTTTTACATAGTTCATAACCTTTCTCTTATTTCACCAGTATTGCTTGAGAGTCATCGCTAGAATGACATAGTACGTGGAACTGTTGCACCTGACTTTTTCCTCGTTTTCCTACTTCCGAACAATGTTATCCGCCGGAATATTTTCATTAGTCTGCTGGCGTACTTCCTTTGGGTTGCAAAAGTGACAGAGCCAATGCAACCCGTCTTTTGTCCGAGAGGGTTCTTTCTCCTGCTCATTGATCTATTCTCCAGTCCAAATGGTTTGACATTCTGTACTTTGTTTGAAGTAAGCTCTGTTCTCTTTGAAATGTTTTGCCATTGCAGGCTTCTCTTTAAAGTCATGAGCTCTTGTTCGAGGGTCTGAATCCTGAAGCTGGTGGATTCATATTCCTTTTCTGCCATATCTGATCCTTGAATCGTGTGATCCTTCTGGAGTAGAGCGCTCAAGGGCCTTCTTCCTGGCTCTGCTTCATCTACATAGGGGCTCTCCCCTAGATTCTGACTCTTGGAGTATGGACACCTAGAGCTCGAGAGGCTTCCGGAGAACTCCCCACAATGTGCATACCTGAACGAATCGGAGCATTCTTTAAAAGCTTGATGCGTGTTCAGTTGTTGAATGAAAAGTGCCTGGACAATTAAACGGAGAGGCATCAAGTCGTTCTGAACAGCCTCAATGCACACCTCTTGCGATAGCTTTTGGCAGCTAAGGTACTTGCAGACTGTGTTCTTTTCTTCTTGGGATGCATCTGGGTGTGCCTGAACAAGAGAAATGCTTTTCTTCATCACTTTGTCGGTTAAAAGTTTAGTCATCCAGATAAAAGAAGTCAATCCTACTTCTAATTTCATATGGGTTTCTGCCAGGCTACAAGCTAGAAGTTTTGGCCAAAGAATACGCAAGAATTGAGGAATCAACAGTGCTTCACCAAAATTCAAGCTGATGTTTTTCCATTTTCTTATGTAATTAATTTTAATTATATTGACCGTAAATAAGATTAGAATATCTGTGATTTTACCTGGAGGAAAGTGTTCAATGCTCTGTACAAGTTGTCGTGGCTCTGCCTGTATGTAATTGGTACTGCTTCAATCAGTTCCATGAACCTTTTCGATCCCAGTTTTGGGTCAAGCGCTATGTTAGCAAGATACGCATCCCATAGCTCAGCAACAACTGAGTTGCTCGTAGAAGGAGTATGATTCATATCCAAATCAAATGATATGTAGGTTGAAATAATGCTCTCCATCGTAGCCAACTCTATGCTGAAACAGACAGATTCAGCCCTGCTTTTTGGTAGGAGAAAATCGTCCACATGGGCAAGTGGCAACAGCGATGCGATCTGATCCTGCAACTTTGATTTGATTTCGCTCCTCATATCGAGCTCTAGAGTCTTGGATAGCATAGCAAAGTAGAAACCAACGGGGATGATTCTGCTAGACTTCTCCCTCATGGGAAGTAAATCAAGAATGCCATATAAGATAGTCGAGACTTTATCCTCAACATTTGTATCACGGTCTATTTCACCTGAGTTTTGACGAAATTGACGTGTCTTGGATGAGATTACCCATTTATTTGCATAGAACACTATCATTGGGCTAACGTATTTTTCTTTCATTCCTTGCCTCCTCAGAGATCCTATAATCCTTTTGAAGAACCCAAATGGCAGAGCAATCAGGTCCTTGACCCAGAGATCTTGGCTCACGAATTCCTTCACACTTTCGCAGTTCCAAGCAGAGCTAGCTAATGCCTCTAATGTCAAAACTGGTCGGTCATGTCTCCTTTCCGGATCAAGAATCTCCATGCAAGCCATGAAAGCAAGAGATTCGATGCAGCGGCTCACAATTAAGAGGTCTTCGGCCCACGGAAGCAAAGTGTGGCACTTCTGGAGTACAATTAAAGTGTCGTTCCAATTTTGCAGAACCACTTGGTTCAGATACAAATCGAACCTCTCACACAGATTGCCGGAGCAGTACTCTTCCGTCATCTCAAGAAACCCAGTGGCACATCGCAGGGCTGCTACATTAAAAGGGTCGACCAAAGTGGAAGAACCATAGACGAACAGGGTGATCTTCTCAAAAGTCTCCAGCCCTCCTGGAAAATCTTGCGGTAGCTCAACCTCAGTTGAATCATTCAACTTTTTGTTGAAATATCCGCTCTTGGAAGACAAAGGGAACTGCGAGTACAAAAAAGGGGCAAAAAACCAAGAATCAATTAAGTGATGACTCCAACTGAGAAAATTCTCGATCTTAATTAATTTTTCTGCTTATAATAAGTTCATGAAACACTCGAATAGGAAATATTCATCCGTTTCTGCAAATTGAAGTACTGTATTCCAAGCCAGGACCGGATAGCTGTTCAGGAGAAGCTAGTTTGACACAAGTCCAATCTTGCAAGTCACCAAAACAACCATTTTAATGCACGCAAGTGGATGATAACAGATTTCATCTTACCTTGTGCAGGCAGAGGATCCTATCACCAAGCCGAACACGGACGGAAGCAGGCAATCCGGTTTCTTGGCTCCTAAAACATGAGTAAGCAGGTACAATTATCAGGTTTCCGAAGATCCTGTCTTCCAGTTACAACGCATATTATGCAAATTATGAGACCCGCAAAACAAAACAAACCAGCTAACCATGAAAGAATCTTGATCTTGAGGAGGGCGCTGATGTTCGGTGAAGAGAACGGACTTGACGCCACTGAGTTGTCTTTTGGACTTGCAGCTTCCATCTCGCATAACTGATGAGAGCTCTTCCAGAGCGACAATACAGTATGTTTTCGCTTCAAGAACTCCAAGGTTGGTTGTTAGTGAACATCACTTCCTCTTACCAACGTCCATAAATGCTTGAAAATGAACAAAGCCCATCTCAGGAATCGAAGTGTAGTACCATCTGACCTTCTAGAATTTAGAAAACCAGGGGGGGGAATGGAATAGAATTAGAATAGAAGGTAGAGAGAGAGAGAGAGAGAGAGAGAGAAGGAGATGGTTTTCTTTCTTTAGTTTAAAAAGATCAGCCCGTTTCACACACTCGTGCAGCTAGAAACTGTTTTTCTTGTTCGAGTCAAAAGTCAAATGAAGATGCACACGAGCCAACTCCAAAATCCAAGTTTTAAGGCTTCAAAGTCGTTCTTGAATCCAGAGAAGTTGAAGTATTTGGGGGTCATTCCTCCGCTCGAACTCGGATTTTCATGAACCAACCCACGTGCGTAAGTGTACCAAAGTCCCACTTCCTAATAAGAAATCTTGATATCTGTGAACGAAGCCTCGAGCTATATGAACCAACGCAAACCCAGCTACTTCTTTTCGCTTTTTATGTAGAAACGATCTACTTGCCTTGTGGAGAGAGTAACTTTTAGCCTAGATCTTCTTGTTTACTCAAGGACTCCCTCATTTCATGTCTCATCGAAGGTTTTTTCAATTGGTATTCCGCTCGCGTGTATCCTAAAGTCTCTAGATTGACCCGACTGGCCCTGACGGTGCCAATTTTCCCCAATCCACGATACTTAGCAATTAATCACTACCCTAGCTCATACTTATTAAACTTGACGCCGTCGTGCAAGTCCACAAGAACACTTCGATCTTGATGGGTATGTCACAGGCCTATTTCTCTGGTAGAAGACAAGAGAAGATTGTCGTTCCAGAATCAAAGGCATTGGTATTTGGGGAGAGGGAAAAGTGGGGAATAAGGTTATTACGGAAGGTAAATAAATTACTACAAAGTACGAGGGAGGCGTAGGAGGAGAAGTAAGGGCGAAGGTTTCCAAAGCGAAGACGAGGAGGAAACCGGGCGCACCCAAGACGGCACGGCTGCTGAAAATAAGGAAGCTTTGGAATTGGAGGGAGTGGCCTTTGCTTGCTTCTTGCCCAACATATCTCAATCCCAATAATTTCTTTCTTCTTTTTCCTTAAAATCTTTTTTTTTCTGAACAATTTGTAAATTAATAATTAGAACACAAGCAAAGCAAGCAATCTGGGTACTTGTACTTTGAGAGAGACCGCAAGTCGGTTCCAAAAACTCAAACTTTATTAAGACGTACAAGAGAATTCGGATTGGCGATTGCGATTGCGATTGCGATTGCGATTGCGATTGCTCTTTGTGGTTTTAAATTTCTTCCGTTCACATAGCATTTTCGCCGAGCTTTTGCTTTCTTGCAAGGCTCAACTCGCATTAGTTTTTTATAAACTATTGAAGTTTTACCTGGCCAATGTAGCGATTTCATAATGGCACAGTCCGGTCTAAAGCGACGTATGGGAATTGTTGAAAGTCACTGTTAACCGATTTTCCATGCCGTGTTCAAAGCAGCAATGCTCGGATAGACATTGATAGTGCAAGGCTGTCTTTATAAAAACATGGAATACATGGTCTTGACTTGCAAAAAGAAAACACCCCTTCAAAGTCTCTACCCAGACAAAAAGGAAGAGAAGGAAGAAAATAAAAAGAAGGAAAGTCTTCAACCGGACAAACCAACTACCTTCAAAGCTTGAATCTCGCCTTGATGCATCCAATGGGGGATCGGCTGGTGATGCATCTAGGGTTTATAAAAAAAAAGGGGGCATTCAAAGGCGTGAGAGGAAGGACAAGGAGGTTTCTTTATTTGCATTTTGTTATTGCAGCTGCTTAGGTGGAGTGGGGCCAAGAAGATTTTCGGGTATGAAGAAGTCCAGCTTACATGCTTAGAGCTCAAGCAACACATTCCTCCAAAGCTGCAGAGGAATTCTGTGCATTATTATAATTGAAGGGAGGGGGATGAAGGCTTCAATCTCTATAAGAGAAATAGAAGGACCTCGGACTCTGCGATGCTTTAATCTCAACATACTCTGGCGAGATTTCGGAGGGAAGAAAATCAGAGAAATGCTATGTCGATATGTAGAAGCTCGATAGGAACAAATGACCCAAGAACCGACGAAGCCGGTTCCGCAAAGGAAGCCTCTTGAGGAATTTGGCACGGGCAGGTGAGGCTGCTTTGGGACCGAACCAGGTTCATTTAGTTAAGAATTATAACATGGAAAACAAGAATTGGGGAATTTTCCGAATATTTCTATGTATGAAAAAGAGTACATGGATATAAAGGCTTTAAAAGATGAACATTTAAGGAAATCAAATTAGATATGAAAATTAGGGAAATGTTCTAAATATCTTTGGAAGATATTAAAGTATCTCCAATATCGTCCCCCAAATTCACCGTAATTAATTTAGCTTACGCTTGAAATCAAGTCAAATAAAGTCTTGTGGCTTAGACACTTTTCGTGACGAAACTTCCAAATCTAATTGGTATGAAGGCGACGAGTTTGATGGTAGTGTTGACTTTTCCAAATGACGTGCGAAAGGTCGAGAATCGGAGGGAAAATAGCAAGCGATTGGCTTGCAAGACAACAATCGAGTGATGCGGCTTATATGGCTAGTTTATTAGCACCAAGCAGCCTATATAGCTAGCTTTGGAAATTTGTTATCGAGTGATGCAACCTATGACGACCGGCAAGAAAAGAGGCTTTGATATAAGTCAAGAATAATAATGTAAAAGACAAAAATTTTAAATTTTTTTATATAATTCGATATATAGAAAATAGTACATTGAGAGCCTATTTAGAGGCTTTAATAGTGACTATCTAAGGAAATCAAAAAAGATATAAAACTTCGAATGAAATATTGTAAACATCTCTAGAAGATATCTTAATATCTCTAACACATCCATTGATTGCCTCTGATGACCAGACCAGTATGGAACAAATTAGATAGACCACGGGAGACCCGTAAAGAGTCGCCACTAGGCATGCTCAATGGGCGACGCGAGCATGGACAGGCTCGAATCGAGCCCGTGGATTTGCATCCATCGCAATGAGTCTTTATCTAAAACTCGTGCATCATGCCAAGCATGACAGATTGACACCGTTGGGTAGGCCCGACACAAAGGATCCACTGGCCCGAGCCCTCCAACTCGAAAAGAAAAGAGAACGTGCATTCGCTCGAATGTAGGCTTTTCCACTTTTGATTTTAGCTATTCCTTTTCGCAGTCTGTAAAAATAATCTTTTGATACCGAGCAGCAAATTTTAATTGCAGGTTACAGAGTCTCATTTCTTGGATTCCATGCAGCAAGCTGAACACCACAGGATTCATGTCCCCAGGTTGATCGACAGCAGAAGTCCCTAGTTAGTGACTTCCACGGATGAGCAGAAGTGAGGAACTTTTGTCAATTGGATGCCAGAAAAGAAAAGTAGACAGCAGTGCTTCAAAAAATTTCATGCATCTGCCATAAGTCTGAAAAGAGACTGCTCGTATTTTCGCTTTCCAAATGCATAAATGTCATGCGAGCACCGTCTGATACGTGCCAGAAACCGCAGATTCGAAGGAAGAGCTCCTCCAATCTGGTGGTCACGTCTCCTAGGCCTTCTTCCATACGACGTGCTTCTTTTAATTCCCTTGGAATAAACCGTTAAATCGTGGTTGATGTTCTTCTAAATCCACACGGCATACCAGCACCATATCAGTGCACCGTACTAATTGTAACTAAGTAGGTATAATGAATCAGCTAGAAGGGGTAACAAGATAGAATGCACTAGTAAATCTAGAAGAATACAAGGATAGACAGATCCGCAATTCTTTCCCCTTTCTTCCTTTTTATTCCTTACAACTCTGCTTCTTCTTCTATCCACTACTTATGTACTTGATGAGCATGACTGAGAAAAAATTCACGAGGTATAGAGAGGGGTTGACAATAGTCAATGACGGGATATTTAGGCTGGTGGAATTAGTTAATAACTCTGCCAAATAATTCGCTTGTGAAGCAATCAGCCAGTTGGGTCAGTTTCATCACCAGAGACCTCAGAAAAGAAGGGGTCCTTGAGAAGATCAGAGGCCGATGGTCGCGCCCTTGGCTGAGCTATGCACTTCTCAATAAAAGCCTTCACTTCTGGATTTGTCACTCTGCTCATAGCTCGAGGCCATATGCCACCCGTCACCTTCTTGTATATTTTGGCAATACTGTCACATTCACTGTAGGGTATCTCCATGGTCACCATTTCCAGCAAACACATTCCAAAAGAGTAAATATCCACCGTCTCTGTGTAGTCCTCCTCATACAGCTCGGGTGCCATATACTCTGGAGTCCCAATCAATGAATGCGCTATATGGCTCTTACCCACAACAGCTGCCAACCCCAGATCACCAATTTTTACCTGTTCGTACAGAATGTTTGAGTTTACAGAGTTGTGGAAAGCCCAATATACAAGAGTAAACTGACTAGAATCATATGAACTTTCACATTTTGCCAGACATTAGTTCTAATATTCTCAGATTTCATGTGGTTAATCCAGAATTAATTGCAGTAGGCAACAGAATAGTTTGACATGACCACAGAGGAAAGAGCCAATAAAAGCCAAAAAAGGGATAAAAAAGAAACAGAGATACAATCAGTACTATGGAGACCATGCCTCCTCTTGCATCATAATACTAATTAGTAATAGATACATTCATAAAATCCCAGTCCAGAACAATGTAGGATTTACTTTATTTTTATTATCATAATTATTATTGGCTAGGCGATAGGTTTATGTTCTGCAGCTGCACTTAGAGGCTAAAGAAAAACCAGCAAGGATAATCAGACCCTATGTAAGCAGAAAGTTACGCATCCTTTAATTGCTCTTAATAACACAATTATTTAGACCAAATCGCGGTAGCTATAAACGTAGGGAATGGGGGGTGA
Source organism: Eucalyptus decipiens (assembly GCA_014182575.1). NCBI lineage: Eukaryota > Viridiplantae > Streptophyta > Magnoliopsida > Myrtales > Myrtaceae > Eucalyptus > Eucalyptus decipiens. The sequence goes on along the minus strand of CM024609.1, from coordinate 30,781,324 downwards.
AATCTAAAATAGACACATAATAAGTACATTTTAACTTTTGACAAGATGGTAATCAAACATCAAAAGTCACTAAAGTCAACATAATGCAAATGATAAGCATGGACTTAACTGCATCAATTCACATTAACTTTTAAGCCCACCAACGAGCATGGACTTGGCAAATTCACAGCGTCAAATTCCAAAGTCTCTGGATGAAATTACATTTCTTTTGGAGAGTAGGATGGTATATAAAGAAATATAGATACCAACAGAGGGCAATTGCCATACCTGGCCAATGTTCCCATTCATAAAGATATTGCTGCAATTCAAATCTCTGTGAATGATGCAGGGGTCATGCGTATGGAGATAATCCAGTCCCTCCAGTATTTGCTTCGACCATTTTTTCAGTGCCTTGATAGACACCTGACGATGTTTCCTCCTGTAATTCCTCAAGTTCCCTGAATTGCATACTTCCGTAATGAAGTTCAGAGTATGGTTTTCATCGTTCCTCCACACACTGTGGCAGACGATAATGTATTTGTTCTTCAATGTGCTCAGCAACTGAACCTCCGAGTAAAGACGGTTGATGAACACCGGATCGTCGCTGAAATTAGCCAAACGAACCTGATTCCAAGCCACCTCTACTCCTTCTTCCTGATCGAATGCTCTGTAGACCTTTTTCACTGCACCATGTCCAAGGAGATCGCCATACCTCCCAAATCGCCCCGTTGGATCAAGCTCCAGGAAAGGTTCCACATCTCGATCGGATGTGTCAGCAGTTGCTGCCGGCATATTATTCAATGATCATACAAACCTCAATGGCCTGACAACATTAGAAAGCATAGTTAGCCACGCAAGGAAAAGTTTCTCCAGAGCCATATTATCTACGATTTAATCGTGGCAATCTCCATATGCTTACAATAAGGCAAATCAGACAAAGGATGATGGTCGTTAAAACTGGATTTCCACTGAAATGAATTCAACGAATGCAATCTGAACACAGAATTTCCCCTTTAGATTATGTCTAATATACTAGCTAGAGCCAATCCTTGCGGAATTTCCATAGAACTGACCACTCCAAAACTCACGAGAATCCGACAGTAGCCGCTATCTACTTTAATCATAATGTATTTTCACAACCAACAGCGGAAAAAAAAAAAAAAAAAAAAGATGAAAATCGAACAAACCAGTCAAAAAGCGCAAAATTAACTGGCTGCATACAACGATGAACTAAATTCAAGATGCCCAAACACCATATATCACACCAAAACAAAAGAAGACTAAAATCATTTCTTCATCAGAAACGTCGGAGCTGGCGAGGACGACCTCGCCGCAATCAGCCAGAAGCAAGCACGACCAATCCCTCCCCGCGCTCTGAGCACCCACTCGACATGAATTCGAACCCGAAGCGCGAGCTCAGACGCCTTTAAAATAAATATAAAAAAAAAACGCGCGACGCGCACCGGCGATCACTCTCGAGCCAAAAGGGATCGAATCCAAGAGCGACCCGGGACAGCTCACGTCAACCACGCCACTGCGCTGCAGCGAAGGAGCTGAACTGAAAAGAAGCGCACACGCTCGAGCGAGCGGATCGCTGCGGAATGCGATTCGGACAGGGACGAAGGGAGGAACGCGAGCGCACAACGTAAGACGCGGAGGGAGCGAATCCGGCGTACCTTCGAAATGCAAGATTCCAGAAAGAGAGAAGGAGAGAGAGTGGTCGGTTTCGGCAGAACGAGGGAGGGAGGGAGGAGGGAGCTCACGGACTTGCCATGGAGAGACGAGGACGGGGGATGGGGGACTGCGCGGGTATTTATAGGTGCGTTTTGGGGGAGAGCTTGTCCGGCACGTCGGCACGACACGCCGTCGTTTTCCGCAGCGCCTTCTCCATCTTTCTGCGGGGAAGGGGAAGTTCCGTTTTGTTGACTTTTCGGGCAGAAAGATGGAAAATTGATGAGCACGTCGTCGGTCGAAGGAGGGGGACGCTAAGGGCTTGAGAAGGCTCTTCTGGGCATGTGATTTTGCTTGAGGAAAAGGGTAATTTGATTTTTTTAGCAATTATATATATTTATACATGTTTATATAATAGGATGATCTGATTAAACAAAACTATTTTCTAGAATCAGTTATTGCTTATCGAAATTGAAAAAACCCATATTGAAAGGTTGTTAATTTGGAGGAAGAGGAACAAGAGGAGGACTATAATGTGTATCCCATGTGGAGCAGATATAGATTAGTAATAACATCATTTGCGAGTAGAACGGCTAAGGGGTGCCCAAATCAAAGGGGAGAGGAATCCGATGGAGACATTAAAAGCCAGATTTCCATAGCACTGATCATTATGACACGTCTGAAAAAAAGGGAGAGAGGAACCTGATCAAGACATTAAAAGCCTCCTCTGATCTACGTACATGTCCCTCAAAAACTAAAAGGCTATACTGAGAGAAGTTTCATTATTGATGCCAAGAAAGTGTAATCACCCGTAAGTTTAAATTTATGGGTTGGACATTCTAACATAATATCAGAGTCTATACTATCCCTTTCATGTATGTGCGTCTATCTAAATCAATTAAATTTCACATCCTGCTCCTATTTCGACTTGCATATGAGAGGAGGTGTTGAAAAATTGTTTCAAGTCGCTTGACAACAGGTCTTGGTTCAACTTGGGTTTTTCAACATTTCAAAAGCAAATTAATCACTTGTATCCTAAGTTTGACCCTAATTTTGCCCCCAAGGTCGGTTTCGTTTGCCTAGGCTGACCAGAAGCTGGCTTTTGAAGGAGCAGCCAGCAAAGCAAGCAAGCACCACCCAACCCAAGACCATGTGAAGCTCGTGAGGACATTAAATCTCTTGCTTTCTCCATCGCCAAAGGAGAGGAGATCGAGGACTCCAGGAGATGCAGATCATCTGCCCATCATCTGCAGAATCTCATGCAGGGTCAAGAAAAAGGTGTTCATCAACCGGCGAGTCTCCCGTGTCGTTCTAGACAACATTGAATTTTAACTGTACTCGTCCTTCCCCGTTTACAGGCGGTTCCATATTTGAGCCGCCCTCTTGTGCTTTGGTTCGCATTTAACAAGATCCACGAGGTCAGAAAAGTAGTTCATAGATCCGAGTTTATGACCGAAAAAAGAGAGAGAAGAAACAGGAGACCCCTTGTGCGTTGTAAAGAAATTACTTTCTGGGTGCGGAACGATAGGATTACGCTTATACCAGCCGACCATGTCGGCATTAACTCGCCTTTTGGCTCGGCTATAACCACAGGCTTGGCGCAATTGAATTTGTTCATCGCGGTTTGGGCTGAGATGGGGATACATGCATGATGCATGGAGTACGCTAGCAATCTTTAGAGTACGAAAAGTAGGTCGATATGGTGTAAGAGCTGGGCAACCATTTAATTGTTTCAACCGAAAGTCACACAACATCGAGAGAGCCAGTGCAGCACCGCACAGGCCCCTCCTTTATTGCAGAAACAGCAAGGATTCTTGCGGGCTATCTGAGCTGGAGGTGGAGTGTCCTTGTCGACGCGAAAGCGAGCAGAGGCGGATCGAGCCTGTCGTCGGGCGAATGAGCGGGATCGAGATCATGAAACGCACGGGAAGCAGGTTGGATCGTAGAAGCGCTGGGCACACATGAAGGCATGTGTGTGGGCGCACGTGAAGGAGTGATGGTCAAGTGTAGAAGATGAAGCTCTGGTGATGGAGGAAAAAAGCTGAGAGAGGACATGTTTGTGCATGTGAGTTGACCAGGCCATATGGTTGAGCGACACATAAAAAAAAGTGAGATAATAATACAAATGATCCCCCAACTTTGATCTAATGCGTAATGTGGTCTTTGAATTTTTTATTTGTTTAATATAGTCCTTGAATTTTAATTTGTTTAATGTAGATCTTGAAATTTTGGTAAATGTTCGAATAAGTTCGTGTACTATATAAAAATTTTAGATGCCGTCCATGAATTTAAGTTAATAGAAGGATAACATTGAATATTTATATATAGTGCATGAACTAGTTTGCATGAAAAATTAAAAAAATTAAAAAAAATTAAAAAAAAAAAATTGAAAAAAATTAAAAAAAAATTATTAAAAAATTGTTCAAGAACGTCGTAAAATAAATTAAAAGTTGGCCAAATTGCAATTATATTGTATATTAAACTAAAGTTTAGAAACGATATTGAACAAATTAAAATTTTATTGACCATATTATACATTAGGCCAAAGTTCAATAACTATTTGTGTCATTTTCCTATAAGAACTATATAGCAAAGTTGTTTTTTATTGAGTGAGAAGTAAGTTTCTGGGCAACTTATCATTAGGTCTCCATGATTATGAATGACAACTTGATTAGGCACCTCATCCCAGCAAAGGGAAAAAAATACCAAAGAAGTCATAAACTTATTATATTTGTATAAATTCGGCCATAAACATTTTAATTAGATCAATATAGTCTTGAATTTTTTTGCATTAGTATAAATTTAGTCTATCCAGCCAATTTAGGCTGGAAATTGCTGACTTGGACATCAGTAATCCCATGTGGCACGATCGACGTTGACATAGACAAATTTTATTTTTTACAATTTTTTTTATTTTATTTTCTTTCTTTTTTAATTTTTCTATACATTGTTGGTCGGCGAGGTCGCCGGCCACAAAGGAGAAATTGTTAACTTGGACATTGGCATTCTTAGATGGTATGACCGACACTGATATAGACAATTTTTTTTAAAAAAAATTATATGTTTTTTTGTTTTTTTTTTTTGTCTTTTATTTTCCTTCTTTCAAAATTTTTAGTACACTATTGGTCGGCGAGCTCGCCGGCCAAAGACAAGGGCATTAGGCTCTTGCCCAAATTCTTGTGCCAGATTGTGGTGATGCAACGCCTTTGCCTAGTCTGGGCGAGGCTTCGTGGCCCTTGTCGGCCATGAGCGAGGGCCTTCATGCCTTTGCTTTAGGCCAACAAGGGTGTGAAGGCCCTCACCTGTGGCCTAAGTAGCATCGACACGCGACACAACATGATATGACACGTCGACACATCATTTTTCAAAAATAGAGAATTCCAACACATTTTGACACATTGTATATCAAACGAATATTATTATTTTTAGTTAATTTGATTCAAATTCATAAATAATTAATTAATTAAAAAAGAGCCTACAATGAATTTACACTAATAATATTAATATTCATTGGAAATTCGAAAGACATATTTATAGTTAATGCATATCCATCTTTGGAAATATGTTTTTAACTTTAACAAAAGTTATTGATGAAACTAATGACTAATAAGAAATTAGAATCAACTTATTTAAATAAATCCATGATCTTCTACAATGATCAAAATTTATCATCATTCAAGATTCAATACTTTTATTTTTCGAAATTACTTTTTAATCTCATTTATTTATTTTTCCAATTAAAAAAAATCCTTTCACCGAGGGGGAGGGGGGGTCCACCCCCAAACCCCACTCTCTTCTTTCCCTCGTCTATTTCCCCCCGCCCCCAAATTTATTTCACTTTTCTTTCTCTCCCCCACCTCCTGACAAGCTGTCACTTCCCCCTCCCTCCAAAAAGAAAAATCACGCCATCAGAGTCCCCATTTTCTATTTTATTTTAGTTTCCTTATCAAAAACCCTAGCCAGCGCCCCCCTTCTCCTCCTCCTCCTCGCCGCACAACCCCCTTCCTCTGCTTGCTCTCGGTCTTTGTCACAATCGTTCATTGCCTCACCTTCAGCCCTTCCTCCCTCGCAGTTGCAGCCTTGTCGTTGATCCATCGCAACATCACAGTGGCGGCCCTCGCCTCAGTCTTTGCTCTTTCTCTAGCCATCGTGGGCTCACCGTTGCTCGCGGCCTCATCTCTGCTCCCTCACCCTCACCTCCACCCTCCATCGTCTTCTAGACATGCATGTCGAGAAAAGTTGACCACATATCGAAAAATTCAACATGTGTTGGACATGACACGGAAGCATGTGTCCGTGCTTCATAGCCTATGGCTGGCAACGCTTTTAATGCCCTCGCCTGGTCTGGGCGAGGGTGTCATGGCCCTCATCGACCAACGGGCGAGGGTTTTGGCCCTCGCTTGGATCTAGGCGAGGGCTCAATGCCCTGCTATAGCCGACGAGGGTGCGGAGGCCCTCGCCCTAACCAACCTATGGCTCCAACGACCTCATCGACCAAGAGGGTAAAGAAAAAGAAAAGAAAAAGAAAAAGAGAAAAATACTAAAAAATTCTGAAAAAAAAAATTAATATTTTAAAAATCTGAAAAATATTAAAAAATTATAATAAAAAAATTCCATGTTAGTGCCGACCATACCACGTAAGACCGTCGGTGTTTACATTAGCAATTTCCAGCTTATATTGGTCAAATAGACTAAATTGATACCAATGCAAAAAAGTTTAGAACTAAATTGGTTCAATTAAAAGATTTATTATTGAATCGATATCAAAGCAATAAGTTATCGATTCAATAATAAATTTAGGACCCTTTTTCTTTTTTTCTTTTTTACTTTTCCCCTAATAGAAAGTTAGAGGATAAGAATGCAATATTTCAAGTCTTGTTTAGAGCCAAAGACAGCTTGTGAATTAATGCCAAAGCAAGATCCACATTAAAGTTACTCATCGAAAGCAAGACTTGATATAATCGATTGTTACAACGATGAACACTTTCAATTTGTCCATATAAGGTGTATTTGAAGTGTGCTTGGTAACCATTTTGCTCCTAAAAATAATTTCCACTAAGAAATGATTATTTTTTATTCTGTTCCCAAGAATAATTTCTAAGCATTTGAAGGTGTTTGGTGACTACTTAAAATTTTTATTCTCGAAATAGAAATACATTTGATAGAACTCTTAATTTTTTTGTATTTATTTTGATTTTTAATACTTTTATTATTATTTTTCTTTTTCCTTTAGTCTTCTTCTTCCTCCTTCTTTGTGGCTGGTTATCGGCAATATTGGTGGCCGGCAACCAGCTAAGTGAGGTCCGATGAGTTCGTTGGAGGCTTGCCTGACCACCACAAGCCTCAGCCTCACAAATCTAGGTGAGGCCGACCTCACGCCGCTTAGGCGAGGTCAAGTCTTGCCCAAATCTATGAGGCTGAAGTCGCCAGGTGAGCCTCCCAAACTCATCGGACGTTGCCTAGTTGGTCGCTGGCCGCCGCCGCCACCACTACGGGTGGCTAGTAGTGGCTAATGACCAATTAGAGGGAAGAAGAAAAGAGAATAAGAGAGAAGTAGAAAAGAAGAAAAGAAGAAAAAGAAAAAATAGGTTTGGGTTTGATTATGGAATTATTTCGAGAAACAAAAAAATAAATTTTTTTTACTTCTTGATTTTGTTCCTAATCTATTCTCGAAAATTTTAAAATATATATATATATTTTTTGGAACAAAAAATTTACTAAATGGATTTCTGTTCCAAATCTATTCCTAGGTGCATTTAGCAACCAGCCAAATAGTAATCGATTCTATTTTTTTATTTCCTTAAATGAATTAAGAATAGAAATTCGTTTGATAAATTTTTTGTTCTCGAGAACAAAAATCTATTTTTTTGTTCCCAAAAATAAATTCAGAATACATTCAAAAAGTAGAAAATTACTTCTTCATTCCTGAGAACAATTCTAGAATCAAACTCAAACCTTTTTTTTCTCTTCTTCTCTCTTCTTGTTCCTCCAATCGGTCACTGGCCACTCCGTTGCCTCCAGTAATGGCCGCAATTGGCTAGGTGAGGTCCAACGAGCTTGCCAGAGGTCACTTGACCACCATGAGGCTCAACCTTGCATATCTAGGTGAAGCCAAGCCTTAATAGTGGCTAGGAAAGCCTTGCCAGGCCACCGATGGGGCTCAACCTCGCCAAGATGTGGCGAGGTTGGCCTCACCTTGGCCTGGCGAGGCCCAACCTCGCTAGTGGCTCGGTGAGGCTTGCCTTGCCAAATTTGCCGAGGAGAGCCGGGCGAGCCTAACCTTACGCCACCTGGGCGAAGTTGAGTCTCGTCCAGATTTGAGAGATCAAGGCTCGAGGTGGCCAACAAGCCTCCGATGAGATCACCAGACCTCGCCCAGCCCAGCTGGTCGCCAACCACAAAGGAGGAGGAAGAAGAAAAGAAAAGGAAAAAGAAAAAAATATATAATAAAAGTATTAAAAATTAAAATAAACAAAAAAAATTAAGGGCCCTACTAAACACATTTCTAATTCGAGAATAAAAATTTTGAGTAATTATCAAATACCTTTAAATGTTCAGAAATTGTTTATGGAAATAGAATAAAAAAGAATCATTTTTTAGTGGAAATTGTTATCGAGAATAGAATGGTTATCAAACACATATTTAGTAAGCATTTTGTTTTTAAGAATAATTTTTACTTAGAAATAGTTTTTCAAATTTTATTCCATGTGTGAGTTTCTAAGTATGCAAACACGTTTGGTAACTTCACAAAATTTCCATTCTTGAAACAAAAAAATAAAAAGAATAGAAAAAATGGAAATGCATTTAGTACAACCCTCATTTTTTTTTTTACATAGAATATTTTAAATCTTTTAATAATTTTCTAAGATTTTTCTTTTCCTCTCTTCTTCTTCCTTCTCTAGTGGGTCGTGGGCCAAGCCTTGGTGATGGCCAACAAACGAGAGCCAGTAGCCTCGCTAGCCTCAAGAGAGACTCCTGACCTCCGGCAAGGTCGCCAAACCTCATCTCTAGCTAGTCATCGACCATTGCCAAGCCCGACGACCACTAGAGGAGGAAGATGAAAAAAAAAATTATTTCTAAAATTATTTTTAGGAACAAAGAAATATTTTTTTTATTTCTTATTTATGTTCCAAATTTATTTATTGACCCTCATCTATTCTCAAGATAAAAAAATTAACTGATGTTGCCAAACGAATTTTTGTGCTTTTTTTATTATTAAAAAAAGAAATAATGAGGATTTAGCCGATTAGGGCCATAATGTCTTTTTAGGGAGCAAAGAAAATGCATCTCAGCCATAGGCACAAGAGGATTAATGTCACTTCTTCAAGGCTAGATAATTGATCTTCCCATCCAAAGCAAATTACTCTTTCCATCTAGCACTTACCCAATTTGTGTATACTCGTTCCATACGATTACTTATGTGTTATGATCACTGCTCCAATTGAATAAAAAACCAACATCCATATCGGACAAAATGCTAAATCATGAGAAACATCGTTCGATACGTTGCCAAGAGACTCCTTCCAAAGTGTCGACTTTCTCCTCCTTCAATACATGCTTCACCATTCGAGGAGCAATGATTGAGTAATAATATCCTTTCTTCTTTCTTCCTTTTTCCTTGGAAATTTCGACGCGGCGAATATGTATATATGCCCGAGCTTACGTAGGCCAGAGTTGAAAGGGAAAAAAAAAAAAAGTAAAAAGTTGAAAATGGAGCTAAAGGGCAGCATCGGATCAAGTGTCGAATAACAATCGAGAGATGGAAGGAAATATTCTCAAGACTTATATTATATTTTTCCGTGGAACATATGCCCTTTTCCTTTTCATAGTGCCGAATGACTATTTTATATATATTGCGTGGGGGCCAAAATGCGCGCACCGAGAGCCGGCGCACGAGGCCCGCGAGGGGCAAAATCGTCAAACCAGGATCCCGCTCGAGAGGGCGGCGAAGTCAAACGGCACGCGGGGGGGGCTCCGAAATCCCCAAAACGGGTCTCCGACAGGCTCCGAAGGTCCGGTCCCCCAGGCCGTGGGCCCCGCACGTGTGTGGGGGGGGCAGCATCCAATGAGAGCGCCCCGTCGAGGGTGGGGAGCAAAGATGCTCCGATGCGCCCGACCGCACCCGGTCCCGCCTCCCATCCTCCTCGTCCTCCTCCTCCTCGTCCTCCTCCTCCTTCGCTTTCTTCTCCCCGGAGTTGGACTGGGCTTCGAAATCTCAGAGCTTTCTCCGAACTCTCCCCCCCTCTTTCTCTCTCTCTCTCTCCCTGCGAATTGAGCCGCGCCGCCGTCCGGCCGTTTCGTCATCATCGTCGTCGCAATCGACGGCTGCGGCTCGCGGGTGGTTGGGTGGGTTGGTGGGGTCGGGACTTGAATTGGGTTCTGATCGAGCTGGGAAATTGAAGGTGAAGTTGATTCCTTTTTCTTGCGTTCCCCTCCCCCTTTTTGGATTTTCTTGATCATGTTCAGCTGAAGCTTGCTTCTTGATTGTGCTCCGGAGCCGTGTAATTTTAGCTGTCCGGGCGTCGATGGGTTGGAATTTTCGATTTTTCAGTGTTTAGCTGAACACCCGAGCGTTAATTTTGGGTGGTGCTTGCCATTTCTTTCCCCTGGTTTTTGGAATGAAGGGAATTGGTCCCGGGTCTTGCGGTTTCTTGTGATTTTGAGCCGGTTTTCCATCAATTTGTTGAGTTCACTCGGGTTTGATGAGAAGTCAGGACCCTATTTCATTTTGAGCTGAAAAGAAGGCTAAAGATAAGAAGAATTGAATAAAAGGAAGAGGAAATCCTAGTAATAAGTTCAACTGAATCGATTTCTGCTTCTTGCCTGCAAGAATTGGCGAGATAGTTTCGTTAGGCTCTAGTTTCTATTATTGTCTTTCTCTATCTACTCTCCCAAGCAGACTTTTGGGGAAAATTCTGGTTCTTGGATGATTATGGAAATAGGTAAAAGAGGCAATTTTGGGCTGACTCTAAGGACGAAGATTGTGCTGTTTTATCATCAAGTTTTTGGGCTCTCTTTTGGGTATTGGATTTTTCGTTGAAGACGGTCAATTTTCTTTTTATAAGTTAGCAACATGCTTGTTGGGTGTGATAGTTGTGGACTTTGTAGATTCATTATAGCTGCGTTATGATGTGCGGTGGAGCTTTGCTTGGAAATACATGTTTTGAAGGTGTAGCACCTTCGAGCCGCACCTGAATTTGGGTAGAGCAGCGGTGCTGCAACCATTTTAATGTTTGGTTGGGTACCTCAAAAGAGCTAATACAGGCCTTTGAAAAGCTGTAACTCTAGTCAGGAAAGCTGAGCCAAGCATCCTGTTTAAAGCTGTAATACCTGGAAGTTGGATGGAATAGCTTCCTATAAGCTCCTTAGATTCTTAAGCAGCACATCTTGTAAGTAGTCATACATTCTGAAAGATGAAAATCAATAAGTTGATACCCCTGGTTGCTCTAGGGCCAATGGGGAACGAAAGGGACTGGGAAGCTTTAGTTGGAGTTGAATGTTCTTGTTGTAGTTACCTTAACTATTGGTTTTATGACTTTTAGTTTTTGGTGTCGTGGAAGATTATGTTTGCATGTTTTCTAGACATGCTAGAAACAATTCTCTGCCCCTGTTAATCTTTCTGTGCATGAGTTCATTTTGCTTGGACTTGTTGTGAACTATTTAAAGAATGTAATACTTTCGGAGTTGTTCTAGAGCTAGCTTCATGAAGTTATCTTCTTTTTCTATTTTATTTTTTTTAATTGATATTGGATCTCTTTTATCACACTCTCCTCAACCTTTTTATGCCAAAAGTCCAAGCAAGACATTGTTTTATGCAAAGTGTCTACAAATCTTTATCATACTGAGTGGTGCATTCTATGCTCAGATGGTAGTGTGCCTTTTGACCAAGTGAAGTCTTTAACAATCCTAATCTAAAGCGATCATATGGCTATTGAAGAAAGTGCACCAAATGAAACTGGTCCTGAAGGGGTGAAGCCTGAAAACAGCCCTCAAAATGGAGGTGATACACCTCAGCCTGATCAAAAATCAAATTCAAAAGAATCCCCTGGATGTGGCGTGGGGCTTCAAGTGGTACAGTCAAAGGAACCTTTAGCATCAGAGCTGACCCCTGAAAGTGTTAAGCATGGGTCACAATCTGGTCAAGAAGGCAGCACTCCCTCTATCAGTTATGAAAAGAGTTCAGAGGATGGATATAATTGGCGAAAATATGGCCAGAAAAATGTTAAAGGAAATGAATTTGTGCGTAGCTATTATAGATGTACGCATCCATACTGCCCTGTGAAGAAACAAGTGGAGCGCTCGCGTAGTGGCCAGATTACTGATAACATCTACTTAGGCGAGCATAGTCATGCTAGCCCACAGAAGCACCTACCAGTGGCTGTCAGCTTTGCCGTGTCTATAGTTGAGGAGAAACCAGAGAAGCCTTCCCCAATAAGCACGCAAGGTATGGGGAGTATCAATTTGCTTTGTCTTTTCCCATTAAAAAATGTGGTGAAATCAATTGGCTCTTAATTTTGTAGACAAATCATCAGAAGTGAAGAGGGAGGCATCCCATCAGGTCGACGACAAAAAACCTCCTCAGCTTTCGGTTCCCACTCCTGCTGATGTGAAACCTGTGGTACCGGCAATAGTCAAGGTACAGGATGAAATAGCTACTGATGAGGATTCTCCTGGTACAAAGAAAAGGTAGGCAGTTTCTTGCTAGTATTGGTTGAGCGGAAAATTTTAGGTTTTTTATTTTTTTCCTTTTAACTTTGGTATTGGAAGTTTTTCTTAAATATTTTTCCTTGATATTCCACAACAACAACCCCCCAAAAAAAATAAAAAGAAAAAAAAAAGAACTCAAGTTTTGCCACTGTTTGCTAGGACGTGTAAATTGCCTTTTCATTAACTATCAGAACAATTGAACAGGAAAAAGGACAGTTGCAACACAGATATCCCTTCAGGGGATAAGCCTACCACTGAAGCACGCATCATTGTTCACACTTTGAGTGAGGTTGATATTGTCAATGATGGGTACCGTTGGCGCAAATATGGCCAGAAAATGGTGAAAGGCAACCCTAATCCGAGGTAGGCACTGTTAGTGCTTTGTAATTGTACTGTACTTCCGTTTGATTAATCTTCAACTTTGTGGCATGCATAACAGTTCTTTCAATTTATGGAGTAAGAAATAACTTAAGCAAGGTAGGCTGGCATCACAGCCTGTGGCATTGAGCTGGCCTCCTCAGTAGCCTATGTAGATTAGCATCTCATTTTCCTACTTGTGGCAATAAGGCCGACTGTCTGTCAACTTTTCCACCATCACCCCCACAAAAAACCAAACTTTGCCTTTGATGTAATGCAAGGTGCTTACAAGGATGAGGCAAGATACTAGAAATCTGTTGATGTGCTTAAAATAATTGGGCTAGTTTCATAGTTGCATTTTAAGGCCTTGGATTGCTACTTGCATTTCATCCTCTTCCACTGAGATTTTTATCTTAGTTATTAACGGAATGTCCCCCCAGTATTGATTTTCCCTTTTACCCATTGTTCTCTTTTCTGACTTATCTGACGATGAGATGTGTATATTAGCAGAAAACTATCTTAAACGTGAAAAGAAATGGAACTCTCTGACTTATCTGGCAATAGCCTTGGTGTGGACTGACCCCTGCTTGTGCATGCAGGAGTTACTACAGATGTTCAAGCGCCGGATGTCCAGCTAAAAAGCATGTGGAGAGGGCGTCTCATGATGCAAAGTTGGTCATGACCACTTATGAGGGTCAGCATGACCATTCTGTCCCTCCTTCAAGGACAATCATGCCTAATCCTGGGGGATTCAATGGTCATGCAACCGCCCAAAGTGGAGATGTGAACATCAAATCTCCGGATGGCGAGACCGTGTCTCACAGTGTTGGGGAGAATGCTAGTTCAGCTTCTGGGAGTAAGTCAACCGACCAATCCAATGGCAAGGCTGAAGAAACATCGGGAACTGGTGATGAAGTTGGGGATAGAACGGTATTAAATAATGATTTGGGTCCTGAGGATCGAATTAGTGAGCAAAAAGAAGACCTGTCGAGTACTAAATCAGGGGACCGTGATCCTGTTCATCTCGACTCTGTTGTGAATGTGATGGGGGAGAATTCACACCCACAGCAACAGCCATCTAATGCAGCAGCTGTTCAAAGCTAAACCAGTGTACCAATCTGTAATGTTCAACCCGCGCACAAAACGTTCGCCGAGGCTGTACTATTTTTCTTATGTTAATGTATGAGTGATCAGGTGTGGCATAGGTCATTGGAAGTTGCCTAAATTTGGTAACAGATGTTTAGATTTAACTCTGCACTGATGATTACATATTAGTCAATATATTGTCAGTTGATAACAGATCCAAGGAGAATCAAATGTGAGAGCAATCTATTTATTCTTAGAAGCTCCCTGGCACTTGCAAAGAAATCATTTCTCCTTCATGCCAAATCATTTGTATAATTAAAGCCACGTAGGGAAAATTGAGCAAATATGAGACAACTCTTTAACCTATGTAACAATGGCATACTTGTTTTCTTTGAGTGGTTGAACAGTTCGATGAGTATGCTACTGGCTCGCATGGCATCTTATCTTTAGTGTGAAAGGGGGCAAACGTAACGAAATGATCTCACAAACTTTTAAGACTTCATCTCTGGAAGAAAGTATTATCTCCTCGACTATTCAAGCAAATTGATATAACAGTAAGGGAGAGAGGCTGCCAAAATCCTCTCTTTTTAGCAGAAACAAGGTCCAGCTCTTTTTACTAGTATCCAGCCATGCCCTGTAATTCAAGCAAACACGTAAACGGTAGGAATTCTTATAATGTTCAACGCCTTCCCAACATGATTACGTGACAAACTCATAAAATCCGTGGCCGCATTCAATATAAAGTAGTTGGAGGGGGGCAGCAGTGAACTTTTAAAAGCATTCCCTCTTTGAAAAAATTTGCACCTGAGTTTCAGTATAGAAGTCACCAAAAAAAAGTTCCAACCCAGTGCAAATGAGTTTGTCCTATCTTTGTCAGTAAAGAGTAAAGCATGAAATCTGCAGACTATACAATGTGAACAGCTTCAAACACCTCATCAAAGGTAGCGAGCTAAATGATTACAAAGGAACGAAACATGAAAAGAAGAGGAACAATTCCAGCTGCTCCATCATGCCGTCTTATCCTTCCTTGGATTATTTTACTTCCATGCACAGGACGCTACCAAGTCCCGGTTCATCCATCCCAAATAAAGAGCTCCATCTCTCTCCTCAAGCCTATATCTGTGAGAGTAATTCTCCAACAGCGTCTTGATGGTGCCGTTCACTAGGGAACTCAAAGGGAATGGTGTAAATCCTGCCATGGCAAAACGCAACCTCCACTTCCCCAGAAGCTCGTGCCTTTCGACTCTCTCAGCCCCCTCGCACGCGATTATATTGACAACATCTCTTGCCAGGCAGTGCTGCTCTACGTTAATCCTCTCCTTGTGCTCTCTGCGAAGAGTCACATCAATCGACTCAAACATGGCTGCATAATAGTCCATCGCCTCGATGAACCGTGGCAAAAAGGCAGCAGTATTCGTGTTAGATTCTTGCTCCACTAGGGTCACCACCTTCGGTGACAGGCTCTTGACCAGCCTCAGGAGCCGGTCCCGATGGTTCTGAATGCTCACACTCTCATCAGGCATGTGGTGAAGCATAAATGCGAAATTTACGGCCAAAGCCTCCTCGGGCCTAACATCAAGATGGTGAAGCAGTAAATCCGAACCTGGTATCGATGCAGCATGGAACTCGAATGGGACTTTGTACAACTGAGCAAGCTTAGTAAGCCTCTTCCCCACAATTTCCAATCCTCCGCCACGGGCATAAGCTGACGTGGAATCATCAAAACCAGTTATTCTTATGTGGGGTGGCCCACCAGGCCTTGCTGCAAATGCCTGGATTAAAGTGATCCACTGGCTGCCCTGACCAATTTGGAAGTCAACGATATGGACTCTATTCTCATTCTTCATTGCGTCGGCTATCGCCCCATTTGCTGACATGTATCCAAATTTGAAGTATGGACAGACCTCATATAAAATGTGCATGTAGGAGAGGAGCTCTGAGCTTTCAGGTTCTTTGCATTGCAGAGCTTTATAGATGGAGCTTCCTGAGGAGGCCAAACGTGCAACGAGACCTTCCAACATATACGCTCCCAGCCGCTGGATCGGTTCCCCAGAAACTGAGACCATTTCACGCAACTCATCCATCAAACAGTTCGCTGTCCATAGATCATTTTCTGAAACTGCCTTTGCAGAGGCAATGAGGACTTGTTTCAAATCCTTCGGTCCTATTGCATCTCTTAGTTTGCTCCCTGGTGAAGCTACATGGATCCCCTTCTGGGAACCCCTGTCATAGTTAATGGAACTATCCGAATCAGGTCCAAGCATTACGTTCTCCAATTCTCTCAGCTTGTGCAAAAAATCATTTGCATCGTCAGTGACACAAGATCCACTTATGGAGGAGGCGTAGGTATTATCTGGGGAGTGCAGCGCATCAGGTGGATAAGACACAGAATCTTGCAAGGATACGGGACTCCCATCGGATGAGAAGCTGATGGTTGATGGTGGGTTGTATATAGCATAACCTCCACTAGCAGAGGATGACTCAAGGGTGCAGTAGGAAGGGTAACAATCTAATGTATGAAACTGAGGCAAGCAATAGGTGCCGATCTCAAGAGCAGACTGATAACAAATTTTGTTCGACATGCTTAAATGACTCTTCTTCTGTGATGTTTGCATCTCACCAATATTCACTTTGGAGGACCACCAGCTCACTATATGGCAGGGTAAAATTATCAAGTTCAGTTCTCAGTTTGCCAGTTAACTTGCATATTGATGAGCTCAAAACTCAATGGTAGTGAGATCTTATCCAACCAAGCGGCCAAACCCTGCACACCACAAGTTGAATATATTAGTGACTTTTTCCCACCCCACAAAGAGGATGTAATGCACTAATGCGAAACATCTCCAAGTAAAGACACATCGGCATGAACAATGATGCCGGAAAAGTACACAGATTAAAGGTAGTTTAGAAGTATTAGAGGCGGGGAAGGTCATAAAGATGCAAATATCTTCCCGCTGATGGAAGAGATACAGCATGCTCATTCAGGCAATGAACTCTTCTACAGGAGAGGTCTGTGGAATGTGGCTATGCACAGAAGCCCTAGAATTACAGGTATAGTAAAGTGAAGGAGAAACCATGATCAAGAGAGGTAGTAATACTAGCGTAATAAAGAGAGGAAAGAGAGAGAAGATGAGGGAGGATCATCGAATTATGACAGGCTTCAGGAAGGACAAGAACCATAAAACAAGTTTGACAATCATAAGTAAAGTCATGCCAAGCCTTGAAATTGGCAAATAGCAAAATGCATTCTTCTGCATCTCAATCATGAATTTGAACCACAATTGAACAAGGTTTAAGAAATGATATTTTATTCTTCTAAAGCACACCGGGCATTTTATTCTTCTAAAGCACACCAGGCAACCTTGGTGTCTTGCTTGTAGAACACGTGAGTTCTTCCTTTTTCTTCAACGAGAGAGAAGGCAATGGCTTTATGTTTTGCAGAATGAGGACCTGGCTATAGAATAGTCCCGTAAAACCTGATACACTTAGAAATTCAGTGACTTAAAATGCAAGCACAGAATGTCTTGCTCGCTGAGCATCTCACAGCAGAAAGGGTATACAGGATTACTAAGGAGGATATATTCTCCTGTCTATTATTCTTTACTTTGTCCATCTCGCTTTACTATCTGAAGCAGTTTCTGCATCTTAACATCCAACCTAAGAAAGTCAGTCTACTCAGCAAAGGCTGACAAACCAAAGCCAGACAAGAACAAGCAAAAATTCTCGCATGAAAAATCATGATATTGCATGTCACAAGCCATTTAGCATTGCAAGCAAACAAAACAGAAATCAGATTAAGCTGATTACTCATCCAAGAACCCCAGGTCTGAATTTCTATCGTGTGGAGATAGCTGCTCTCTATATGCAGATTATAATCTTTTTGTTCAGGTATTTGAGAGTGATCTCTAGGCAAAAAAGGAAAAATCACTCCGGTAGGTACCTAGTGGAACAAATAACTCATCTGAGTTTTGGAACATTGTTTGCTCTAAGATTTGAACAGAACTTTGCTTGAATTATTTCCTCTCACATTATATGAAGGATAATCTCATGAAATTAACGCCACACCTTGCGGGAGGTGTCCAGAGAGGGCTCCAACCCGTGTGAAAGTACAGAGATGGAGCTCTTGATGTGATTGATTCAGCTGAAAAACATGCTTGAAATAAGCGATTCTATGTTTATTTTATATGAGGAAAAGAAGGATGGATGGACCACATTTGACCTGAAGTGATCGACAATCACATCCTGGAAAAAACAGAGCACTTCGCTTTCAGCTCCACGTGAAACGAAGTGACTAATTCCTACTTCACCAGAAACCCAATTGCCTATATCTATCACCACGATAAATTAGGTGAGCCAATTCCCAAAGGAGATTAGCAATGCAATCAGCAAGGAGAAGGCGAACATTCGAGGATGCTCCCATTTCCTAGAGAGACAGGTTTCCTCAACAACAACAACAACAACAACAACAACAACAACAACAACAACAACAAATACCAAACTAACAAAATGCTATTTCTAAATTCAGAGGAGACACTTTCCATTCCTCTGCCAAAGCCAAAAGCTTCCACCTTCAGAGTCATCAAGAACACACGAATCCCAAGAACAGAGCAGAGAACATGTCAGTGTCACTCACCTAAACGAGGGAAGACACCAAAACAGCCCACGACCCATCAACCCTTCACGAAATCTAAATTGAGAAGCAAAGATTTCAAGTCATGTCTGACCATCCATCACCCAAAACTTCGTCCAACAATTCACTCAGCTCCAATGAACAGAGAACAAGAAAACAGAGCACAAGAAAGGGAGGAAAATTGGGGTATGAACAGTTCTCGAAGCAAGAATGGGGCGGTCCCAAACTCCAACAAGCTGTTGAAAAAACCGACCTTGAGCGAGGAAATTAATGTTTTCAGTGAGCTCCCGGCGGAACTGGTTCAATGGGTCTTTCTTCTTTCTTAGGGAGAGGAGAGAGAGCCACGCTCCCCCGCTGCAGAGGAACCAGATTCTATTTATAAAATAATGAATCCCCTGTATTGCCCCGAAATCTCAAGGAATCTACGCGACTGCCATCTGGAGCCGGGGTGCCGGAAATGACAAATTGGCCCTCGGGGTGACCCAAGAAAGGCTCCCCATGTCAGTCAAATTGAGTTGGAATTTCGTATTTAGAACGGGTCGTCTAAACATTTCCATTCGACTTTTTCAACAGGAGATGACTAAGGTGATCGGTCCCAGTTTGGTTCAGTTCCACTTAAAAATAAGAATCGGATCAAAAGGACCGGTTCCCATTTTCTTGGACCAAAGACCAAACTGCATGGTCCTAAAATTGGAACCGGACCAGGACTAACCAGTTCGGTCCTGGTCCAATCGAACTAGCCATTTAACAAAAAAAAAAAAAATATTAAAATTATTACAATCTAGGATTTATTATTATTTTTAAGAAATTTTAAAAAATTAAAAAAAGTGTTAGTACGATTCTCCTTCGAAACTGGGAACCGAACTAAATATAAAACCGGAAACTTGACCGATGCTCCTGGAAATTGGACCAAACCAATCAACTCAATCCGGTTTGAGCGATTCCTGTTCCGGGTGGTCTGATATGCTTACCCCTAAAGACAACGTATAATGCCACCTTAAGATTACTCGGGACTAAAGACATGATTCTATAATTAACGAATGACCAACCAATCGATTCTCAATGAGCGGAACACAGACGCGCGATGCCCTAGAGGCAGCCTCAAGAACTTAGGAACTGAACTTAGGACCGTGAATTTGGACTTAAAACGGTTCTTCAAACAAGATTACAGGTTAATGTGCTAAGTTCATGAATCGATTATTCTGATTTACCCTTTGGCAAAAGTCGGCGCGCATTATTTTATGAATTGGGTGCTGAGTTCCAATTTTCGCTGCAAGAGGACAAGATAGAACGGCGGATGAATTTGGACGGTAAGGAGAAAGAACCTTCCTCTTTGCTTCCATGCATTTGCCCCCAAAATCGTTGCCCTCGCATCACTTGATGTCGATGGCGAGCCATGCCGAATGATTCAGATTTGGACCACGTGGAGAGTCGAGTACTGAGCATGGGTCCACGGGAAAAATTGTCCGATCGATCCTTTAAAGGTCAATTCAGTTCCAGTCTTTCTAATACCACCAATCAAGTCATAAACTTTCGCACGAAACTTCAATATGATCTTTTAGATTAACTTTCGTTGGAAGTATTATATTGAAATTTTAAATAAAAGTTTAGAATCAAATTGGAAAATTTGAAAATTTAAATGAATAAATTAATGTCTGTACAGTAAAATTTAAAACTGATTGGGCGATTTTCCTTTATTGTAATTTGCTTCTTTTTCTTTGTCAAACGTGTATTTATTATATTATTTATTAGTGACAAAAGGTGCTCATCTCTTTTCCACGACTGCCTTATCTTCTTTATTCTTTTGGCCCCAAGCACCTCTTCAGGGTTCCATCGTGAATTTGTACGAACCTGGCCCGAGCGGTCAAGAAGCGTGACTTAATCCTTCTTGTCCTTTTTCCCTTTCCTTTTCATTCTAGAAAAAAAAAAAATCAAATCATCAACTTAGCAATAGTGACAAGAATTAGGAGATTCAAATGAATTTGGCCCGACACATAGGATTGCAAAAGCCCTGATCACGTGAAAAGAAGAATGAAATCTGGGATTGACAAATTCGCTGTTGAAAATGCGATCCCACTTCCTCACTTACATACCAAGTTGTCGGCAATGTCGAACACAACATGCTTCCTAATCATATTGACTTGTCGCTGTAAAGTCGTCAATCATTTATTGATCCGTCACTAATTTTTCAAAGACAATTCGTGCACGATAATTACATTCACGCTGAGCCAATCGAGTTGCCCCGGAAAGTTGCCTGGAAGCCAAGAGTGCTGGTGCAGTAATCGACGGCGGAGAGGAAGCCACCGGGGTTCTACGAGCTGGCGTTTCACGAGCACTGGGCGGATGGGCATTGTGGTAATTTTGGGACGAGATGGAAGGGCATAATCGAGAAAACATGGCGGGACATAAATTAAAGCTCTTCTTAGCCTTTTGGGCCTACCCTGCCAAAGTGGGGACAGCCAAGAGCCTTAAGTGAAAAGTGGCCGTACAATTAAATTAAAAAAGCACAATATTATGAATAATTTTAATATTATTAATGCTTAAAATTAACACTTTAAGTAACAAGACAAAATTTCATAAACGCATATTGAACGCGACTCACTCGTTTTACATCCACTCGCACTCTCTATCATATCTAGTGTTATACCAAGTTGGAAAATCAATTTTGATACATTGGATATGAAAATCACAAACTATATATTTGTGATAAATTTATCTGAAATTAATTTTTTAACCATGAATAACCTAAAATTGATACACTCAAAATAAATTTATTCTCTATTAATTTACGTTAAATTTAACTATTCAATTATTGAGTTAGATAAGATTATACCAATTCATGGTTTTACACTTTCTATGATTTTTCATGATAATAATATAATTTAACAGAAATTAATGGAGAGTGACTTTGTTACAAAATGTATCAATTTGGAATTTTTATAGTAAAAAAATTATATTAAAGTAAATTTATCACAATTATACTAATTTATAATTTTTTGTGATAAAAAATTAATTATAATAAAATTTTGGGTTAATACCCTGAAAACCACAAACCAGTACACATGTAACAAATTTACCAAAAATTATTTTTTTGATCATGAATAACCAAAAACCTGATACACCCGTAACAAATTTACTCGACTGATTATAAAAAAAAACTTACATTTATGATAAATTTACCCCAAACTAATTTATTCGACCACAGAAGACCAAAAACTGGTAAATTTGTGACAAATATACCTTCCACTAAATTAGATTAATACCACAAAAAAATCACAAAAATTGTAAACTGTGACAAATGGAGCGTAAAATCCAAAATTGATATATCAGTCAACTGTCACTTGTCATTTAATTTAATAATTTAACAGTAAAATTTAATGAAAACTAATATATGATAAATTTGTCACAAATGTACCAATTTAAGATAAATTTATCAAAGATATATCAGTTTGGGATTAATAATTTGGAATAAATTTATCACATGTGTACCAATTTTTGGTTTTTCAAAGTATTAACCCCTAAAATTTATCACATAAGTGCTAGTTTTTATAATTTTTCATGGTGATAACCTTCAAATGAATAGATGAAGTCATGACATGTGGCACAAAGGAACCGGGAAAGTGCCCGTGCACGACGCCTCGTGCTTCCGTCTAATCATCGAATGCGCCACCTTTCGGGCCCTGTGACGACGACGGCGATGACGATGACGGGGAGCTCCATCATCTCCCTTTTGGCAACATTTGCAAGCCTCTCTCATTATGTCCACGATCATATGATTCCTCTTCCGCGTTGCCCCTCCACCCCACCCACTCGGACCAGGACCAGGACGACGATGATGTAAAACCACCCCCGCGATCTCATCATTTTTACATCGTTTCAAGACCGTTCCAGTCACATCGGTAAAAGAGTGGGGGATCTCGTTTTCAGATACATACAAATGGGTCGGTCGCTTTCTTACTTCTTAGTTCAATGTATCGCGGCACCATGTAGTTAGTATAATAGATTGATGCATTTGATTAGCAGACTAATCTTGGATTAATGTATTTTTTTGTGTGGAATGTCGGGCTGGAGGATGGTAATAGGATTAAGATTAGCGCGTGCACAGTCAATAGGTGCTTTTGCAAGCGACGTCCAATGATTCCATCTAAGTTAACTCAATTGGACTTTACCATTTTATAGACTAAAATATTCGATCGAGACGCGTTGTTTCTCTGGCTTCTTCCGATATAAATGGAATGTAATCTGTGAGATAACGACATCATAAATACAGCAATTTACGCGGTATATAACATAATCAAAGTGCTTCCCAGTTATCCTCAAAGTATAAATATCGGTTCAACACGTTTTGGTCGAAGCTTATTTGTTTGTAACTTGAGATCTTTGGAAAAATTACCCAATTGGTCCTAAACATATTATAAGGATGATGATTCAATCTTAAACTTTTCAATTTTGACAATTTAACCCTAAACTTTTTGTGCAAAAAATTTAGTGTAGTCATTATGTATGGTTTTCGTCGAGAATGGCTAACATGGCAATCTAGTCATCATCGGTCATTTATGTGGCACACCGTCATGTCAACCGTTTCGAATGAAAATTGGTTAGAAGAAATACATTGGAATTTCGTAAAAAAATTTAGAACTAGATTGACAAAATTAAAAAGCCTAGGCTTAAATTGGCATATGTATAATAAATTTAGGGCTGATTGGATAATTTTTCATGAATCGAAACAGATAGATTGCAAGACATATTCGAATTTTTTTTTTTTTTTTTTTTTTTTGGTCAGAAAGACATATTCGAATTTGGGTGAAGTAAATAGAAAGTAAGCCCTGGGTTACCTGTAAATTTCGGAACTAACAGGGCATATTACCTTTCTGGAAGAGAAATGCAATTTGACGGGAATTTGAGATGATGCCCCCCTCCAGAAGGTGACCAGCTCTTTCTTTCTTTTCTTCTTCAGTAAATGGCGATTAAAGTAATGGAGCTGTTCGACCGAAAAAAGAAAAAGCAATGGAGTTGATGTAATCCCGCATTCGATAGTGCTTAAACATAGGATTTGGCCAAAAAGGTGAAAAAAGAGTTGGCGGGGGAGGAAAGAGGGAATCATGTTCTCCACTTTGTTTACTGTTCGAAGATCAGTGAACCTAAAAAAGCCTGTGGCCCCGCGGTTTCTCCCTTCGTATTTAAATCGTCCCTTTTCCAAGTTCTGGTTCTCCAGAATTGGAACCTTGTGTCTGTCTGTCTACCAAAGATCTTCGACCGGACTCGATCGGAGTGGCGTGGCTCCAACTTCGATACGACCGGGAGCCCTTTTTTTTTAGTATATCATGCACGACCAAAGGAAAAAATCGCAACTTGAGTGCGTCATTGGGAGGGAAGTTTCATCCCATTTGCCGAGTAATGCGGCTTATCATGCTTATAAAAAATTGCGTACCATGTGGGCTAATATCATCCCCTTCGTCACCCCTGCCCCATATCAGTGAATTTTTAAAGGATTTTTAAGTCATCGGCGAAACGGGTTCCTGCTTATCATTGGCTAACATGGTCTTTGCTAGGACAATTAACTAGACCATCCTGCCTTTCCATTTTTTTATATATTTATTTTGGTTTATCTTTGTCTTTTAACTTTTTATCTAGAGCCTCATCTTTGCCCTTCCAGTGTCGTGAAAAGAGATCCCAAAGATCCCATTTCCACAATTCTAAGACAAAGCAATAATGGGGTCTCTGTCAGCATCCTGGGAAGTTCCTACTCAGACAAGCTACATGTCCACTTTCAAGTACAACACACTCCCGTTTTTTTTAACTTTTTGTGACCGCAAAGGATGTCACTCATGTTGGCAATTTGCTTCGAATAGATTAAGAGCTCGACAGTAAAGAAATGCAAGGAATTGCGCGAAAGGGCATTGGTACTAGCAACTTGGCTGCATCCCTCGATTGTCAAGGGCACTTGAGACAGTGCAATCTTGGCAGATGAAACCCTAATTTAATATTGTGTCACTGTTCAAGATGAGCTTCTTGGGTATTGATCCCAAAAAAAAAAAAAAAAAAAAGGATGACCTTCTTGACTCTTGAGGGGGATTTAAAGCCTGCAAAAAGAGACGACACCAGCTTTCTCCATTGACAAAACGACCACCAGGTGGTCTTTTTTCCACTGAGCGTGAGAACTCGAGGAGGACTTCAGTTCTTGAATATAGTGCCTCCAGATCTAGATCGCGTAGCATCTTTTTTCTGAATTTTATCCAGAAATTCTCAAGCGAACTCCGCGTGTCATGCTTCGGGTGGTCTAGGTCAGGACATGCTCCATAATCATTATATTTCTCTATTTATATATATATTTCAAATTTCAAAAATACTATTAAAATAAAAATCTATTTAATAACGTAATTTTATTTTTCTTATTTTGAAACAAATTTTTACTTCAAAACCAAGAATTTTTTGTTCTTCGGTGAAAATGAGAAATAATTTTTTTTTTTTTCATTACTTGCTTTTGCTACTAACCATCACTATTTATCACCACTGAAAGGTAGAAATTTTGTGTCATTATAAACGAATTCTTATTCCAAGAACATAAATTTCGTATCGTTATTAAATGCGTATTTTTTCTTATCAATTCACCTAAGGAATAGAAATTGATTATCATTCGCGCCTTAAAGTCTCCAGACACTCCGAGTGATGTTGAAATTCATGGGACACTTGTCATGTCTAAAGGGTGATGAACCGCGAACCATTTTGTTTTTTCCTCCTTTGGGGTTCCATGTTGATGTCGGGCGTGGTACCGGAGACATTGACGACAACGGGGGGTGGTTCTGCAGTTTTGAATCCGAGTTCTTGCCTCTCTTTTTTTTTGCTCTATTTTAATGATTCGTGCAGGAAGAAATTTGAGGAAGAGCCGTGCCGAAGTTCGAGGAAAGGATGGAGACAAAAGCGAGAAAGGGAGAGGGGGTCGATGATGAGGCTTGACTTTTTGCATGCCAATTTTTTTTCCATCTCGTCCCCATCGTCACGCCGACCATGTTCGGGGCTTTTGCCAGATTGATTGATGACCTCCCCACTTCGTGTTTTCAGTTCAGGCTTTTTAAAGCTCTCTCTCTATCTTTCTCTCTCTCTATTCATCTGCATGGTTTTGTCCTCGTCTTTTCCAAAATCTGGGTCCAAGTATGTCTTTGCATCTTTGCTGTCGTGCGGTCCCTCATGTCTATAGTCTGACTACGTGGCCCTCTTTGAAACGCGCACGATCAATCTGCATGCATCCGGTACATTGTGAGCCGATCACGTGTAATTATAACATCTAATCGTTCCGACCATGGATCCCCCCCACCCCTTCCTGACAATCCCACGTTCGAAAAGGAGAGACCCTTGCGTTGTGATTTGATTCGAAACTCGGTCTCAAACGATCGCCGTCCTTGAGTATCGTTGGCTCGTGTGATATCGCCGGTCAATGTGGATGGCGTCGAAACGAGACCCTTCTCTAGCATACGTGCGATTCCGATGCAAGAGACTGGGGAACAGGCCGGAATTGTAACACCCCCACGGTCTCGTGACGTGACAGACCGATCGCCTCGGGTATCTTCTGCATTTGAATTTCGAGAAAAGAGACGGACTCAAAAATCAAAAAGGCGGGACAATGTGTCTCCTTGTCTCGCGGGGCAACGTGCATCCCTCCGCTTGCCTTCATTTTTCCGCGAGTCATCACGTCCACTTTCGCATTAGGCCCCCCTGGCGCCCCTTGGAAAAAGCCGAAATGAAGAAAGGCATCATCTCTAGGAATCGGAATTTGAAACCGTCAAATTTGCCCAGAACAAGATTCGATTTCCGTAACTCGATCGTCCTAGAAGGAGTTTGACCCGGGGGGGAGAGCTGCTGTGACCCCGAATTAGAGAAGTCTCAGATCGGAAATTGCAGCCAAATATTCCGAGTCTGTATATTTTGTTCTGCTGGGGACATGCTCCGCCTTTTCTAATCTTGCAATTCGATCCTACTTTCCGTCTTCTCCTCTGCCTTAAGGAGATTGTAGACTTGACCTCCGTTGATTGTCAACCAAAATGAATACGAAACTCCGCACTCCTAATAAGAAACCACCCTTCTCTCTCTCTCTCTCTCTAATTTTGTTTCAAACATTATATTGTTGACGTTCATGCCTTCTTGAAGTCAAATTAATGGAAAGGCTTCAAAAAATTCAATGTCGTCGAAGTAAGGTTGTTTTAGCCCTGTTTCTCATCTTGAAAGGCGCCGTGCTATGCGGTTACAATTAAGCGCGTCGACTGTCGAAAAAGCGTCGACTATCGAGAACGTTTGCCCGACTCTAGAGCTTGTTCGACTCTCTTTTTTCAAATAAGACGGCATCTTCATCCATGGCTCGAAGGCCAAGTTGAGTGCATTAACTATTGAGAATCACGCCTTTTCGAATTCCGATCATAGTTAAATCGATTCTCAATGTAACTCTCAATATTGTCCTTGTCACATAAGAGGTTTGGATACTGCTCATCCCCTGCTTCACTAAATAGTAACTTTGTGTGAGTAGCCTCTCCAACTCTTTTTTCAAATAAGACGGCTTTTTCATCCATGGATCAAAGGGCAAGTTCAATGCACTAACTATTGAGAATCACGCTCTTTCGAATTTCAATCGCAATTAAATCGATTTTCAATATAATATTCAATACCATCCATGTCACATAAGAAGGTTGGATAATGTTCATCCCCCGCCGCACTAATTAGTAACTTTACGTGAGTAGTCTCCCCAACTCTTCTTTTTAAATAAGACAGCCTTTTCATTCATGGCTCGAAGGCCAGGTTGAGTGCACTAACTATTGAGAATCACGCCATTTCAAATTTCGTTCATAATCAAATCGATTTTCAATGTGATTTTCCATGCTGTCCAAGTCACATAAAGAGGTTTGGATAATGTTCATCTCCAGCTGCACTGAATAACAACTTTGTGTGAGTAGCCTCTCCGACTCTCTTTTTCCAAATGAGATGGCCTTTTCATCCATGGCTCGAAGGCCGGGTTAAGTGCACCAATTATTGAGAATCACGCCCTTCGAATTCCAATCGCATCCAAATCGATGATTCTCCGTGTCGTCAAAGTCGCGTGAGAGGTTGAATGACGTTCGTTCCCCGCTGCACCAGTGGCAACTTCCTTTTTGAGCAAGTTGGGGTGGCCAATCTCCGAATTCTCGACCAAGGGGAAGACTCCCTTTCGAGTCAAGCAACGGTGGACGTCCCGTGACGGGCGTCGACCCGCTGACTAGACGCGATTTCGACTTCACTTACACGGCATGCGGCCTTGATCATTGGGCATCTTCCCGAGTGCACCCAAGTTTTTCCATTATCTTTCCATGATCATTTCCTCTATAATTAACTGTAAAATCACCAATGATTGAGATGCCCCCTCTTATTTCCTTGACCTTCTCGAGGGGAAGGGACCGATGTGATTGAAGAGAAGCGGATTCGTCCGTTTTAACGTGAATCCTGAGCTAGTACCAAGACTTCGAGGCACGATCCGGATAGCTTGACTTAGCGGTTGAAGAGCGAATGTTGGGTGGTGAACGACTTTTTTTTCGGGTCATCCATCTGAGTTTTGACTCGTTTTTATTTTCACCTGGTCCGTACGCGATAATTCCTTGAGCCTGCAGTTGTTTTTTTGAAGATGGAAATACTAGAATCGTCAAGATGGGTTATACACTCATTTCTTCATCCATAATTGATAGGAGGGATTATTGTATGATTAGTTATATTCAATGAATGGATTAAAAATGGTAAAATCCAAAAGATTTACAACTTATTTCAACCTGACCCACCTTTATAACTCTTCCTTCACTCTTTCTCGCCCTCACTCAACTTCACACTTGCTCACTCTTTGCTCTTACCTTAGTTTGAGAATGAGTATTTCTAAAATAAATAAAATATGAAAATATTTTAGCAATATGAGTCAATTCGAATATATATTGGATATGAATTGGGTCGAATAAGGGTCACTAAACAGTATCACATGAAAAATGAGTCAAAACAGATTAAACAAATCAATTTAGATTAGACCACTTTTCGACCCGACCTGCCCGCCCATTTGACAGGTTTAGGGAATACTGAGGCAATCAACAACTAAGCACAAGCTCGTTCATTTTGGTGTCTAAGAACGAGTGAAATGGACCAAAGACCAAATTGAAATACTTGGACAAACCATTCGAACCGTCCGTCGTAGCGCTCTTCGAATGGGATTTATGGCTTAATGGGCTCAGGTAATCGCGCGAGCCCATAAGTCCCGGCTCTCAAGAGCCCAAGGCCCGTCTGGCCAGATCGCGCGGAACGACAGGTCGTTCTCCGTTCAGCGCGGTCCCGCTCGGGAGCCCCCGAAACGACGCGTCGGAGAGCCCTCCAGAATCCCACCGAGGGAGAACAGAATCGCCCAGGATTTCATCTTCGCTCGCGAGCTGGCTGAATCCCTTCGCGACGGGGCCATCGATCTTCTCGAGAAAAGCTCTCGCGAGCTAGCACGGCGGAGGGAGG
The DNA here is from genome assembly GCA_014182575.1 of Eucalyptus decipiens. Lineage (NCBI taxonomy): Eukaryota > Viridiplantae > Streptophyta > Magnoliopsida > Myrtales > Myrtaceae > Eucalyptus > Eucalyptus decipiens. The sequence goes on along the minus strand of CM024609.1, from coordinate 30,752,394 downwards.
GCCGTCGCCGCCGCCGCAGCCGCCGCCGTCTCCAATGCGGAGATCTTTGTGCGCCGGATCGTGAGCTCGCGTAGGTTTTGAATTCAATTGGTTTTGGTTTTTTTTTCGGGGGCGCGAGATTGGGTGGGAGCGGCGATGTACCAGTGGAGGAAGTTCGAGTTCTTCGAGGAGAAGCTGGGAGGGAAATGCGCGATCCCCGAGGAGGTGGAAGGGGAGATCACGTGCAGCTCCAGCGGCCGCGGGAAGCTCGTGATCGGCTGCGACGACGGCGGGGTGAGCTTGCTCGATCGCGGCCTCAAGTTCAATTACGGCTTCCGGGCTCACACCTCCTCCGTTCTCTTCCTACAGCAGCTCAAGGTTCGGCCGTCTCTCCCCCCTTGCCTTCGCGATCGACTTCGTTAGCGAAGAGCGTATTGCGCGTTGAGTTATTTGAGGGATGAACTTAATTCGTGTCTCCTCTGGAGCTGTGGCCGGTAATTCAGATGATTCGTTTACCTGCATCAATGTGGCCCACCGGTTGTTCATTATTTTCTTCCCAAAAATTATATCTTGGCGGTGCTTTTATCTGAGTTCTTCGATGAAATTCTCCTTATGTGTGGGGATATGCTTTGTAAGGATGGCTTTGATTGCTTTCGTCTTAATTTGTCCGCCTAGTAAAGCGCATTTACTTTTTAGACAAAATTTTCTGGTTTTCATGCCTATAATGTTTGTACCAGAGCTCAAAATTTCATTTCCGGTCCTAGAAATTACATGTAGACATGAGGATATGAGCATGTGCAGATTGGTTTTTATTTTCTTGTCTCCTAGAAATTACATTAGCTTCGCAACGGCAGAGATTGTAGAAAACAGGGGTTTGTAAGACAGAATGCGGATTTGTTGTAAAATTTTGACTTCGGGGAGAAGTGATGTGGATATATTTTGTATGTGTATCCACAGCAACGCAATTTTCTGGTGACTGTTGGTGAAGACGAGCAATTATCTCCGCAGCAATCAGCTCTGTGCCTCAAGGTATTTGACCTTGATAGGAGGCAGGAAGAGGGCTCCAGTACAGCCAGTCCTGATTGTATTGGAATTCTTCGAATATTCACAAACCACTTTCCTGAGGCGAAGGTAATATATTTTATTTCTTATCTCCGCAGTCAACACCTAACTGGAGATAAGTTTCATGGTATTGAGAAGCTTTGGACGTGATGCAGATTACATCATTTTTGGTCTTTGAGGAAGCTCCTCCGATACTGCTCATAGCCATTGGCTTGGATAACGGTTGCATATACTGCATTAAAGGGGATATCGCGAGGGAGCGGATCACACGTTTCAAACTTCAGGTGGACAGTACTTTAGATAGAAGCCAGTCTTCTATAACTGGTCTGGAGTTCAGAGTTGATGGTCCAGTCCTTCAACTATTCGCAGTGACTCCGGCATCAGTGAGCTTGTTCAACTTGCACAGTCAGCCTCCAGCCAGGCAAACACTGGATCACATTGGCTGTAATGTCAACAGCATTACAATGAGTGATCGTTCGGTATATCTTCTTTGTGCTTTATGTTCTTTTCAATTGTTTTGCAGTAATTTCTTTGCCATGTGCTGAGTGTTTCACTTTTCAGGAGCTGATAATTGGTCGACCTGAGGCTGTTTACTTTTACGAAATTGATGGACGTGGCCCTTGTTGGGCTTTCGAAGGAGAGAAGAAGTTCCTAGGCTGGTTTCGTGGCTATCTTTTGTGTGTTATAGCTGATCAAAGGAGTGGCAGAAATACTTTCAACATTTATGACCTCAAGAATCGTCTGATAGCCCACAGCCTAGTGCTTAAAGAGGTCTCTCAGATGCTTTGTGAATGGGGTAATATAGTTCTCATACTAAATGATAAATCTGCACTTTGTATTGGAGAGAAGGATATGGAAAGCAAATTAGATATGCTTTTCAAGAAAAACCTATATACTGTAGCCATTAACCTTGTGCAGAGTCAACAAGCTGATGCTGCTGCAACTGCAGAAGTTTTAAGGAAATATGGGGATCATCTATATTCTAAGCAGGATTATGATGAGGCTATGGCACAGTATATTAACACAATTGGTCACCTCGAACCTTCATATGTGATACAGAAGTTTCTAGATGCTCAAAGAATCTACAACCTAACAAATTACTTGGAAAAGTTGCATGAGAAGGGGCTTGCATCTAAAGATCACACAACGCTTCTGTTGAACTGTTATACCAAATTAAAAGATGTTGAAAAGTTGAATGTGTTCATTAAAAGTGAAGATGGTGTTGGGGAGCACAAATTTGATGTGGAAACTGCTATAAGGGTCTGTCGAGCTGCCAATTACCATGAGCATGCCATGTATGTTGCTAAGAAGGCAGGGAGGCATGAATGGTATCTAAAGATTTTGCTTGAAGACCTCGGGAGGTATGATGAGGCATTGCAATACATCTCGAGTCTTGAGCCCAGTCAAGCTGGTGTAACGGTCAAAGAATATGGTAAAATTCTCATAGAGCACAAACCAGTGGAAACCATAGAGATACTCATGAGGCTTTGCACGGAAGATGGAGAATCTATGAGAAGAGGAGCCTCTAATGGTGTATATCTACCTATGCTACCTTCTCCTGTAGATTTTCTCAACATATTTATCCACCATCCCCAGGCCCTCATGGAATTCCTTGAGAAGTACACGGACAAGGTTAAAGATTCGCCTGCACAAGTAGAAATACACAATACCCTTCTAGAGTTATACCTGTCCAATGACATGAATTTCCCATCAATATCACAAGCTAACAAGGATGGGGAGTTTGATACTAGAGCAAGACCAGCAGCAGCTGGAATTTCAAAAGTCGTGACTAATGGGAAACTGGTGTCAAATGACAGATATATTAGCAAGGAATGTTTAGAAAGACGTGAAAAGGGGCTTCGCTTGCTTAAGGTTGCATGGCCAGTTGACATGGAACATCCACTTTATGATGTTGACCTTGCCATAATTCTATGTGAAATGAATGGATTCACACAAGGGCTTCTCTACATCTATGAGAAGATGAAACTTTATAAGGAGGTAATTGCTTGCTATATGCAGGCCCATGACCATGAGGGTTTGATAGCATGCTGTAAAAGGCTAGGGGATTCAGGTAGGGGAGGGGATCCGACTCTTTGGGCAGACCTCCTGAAATATTTTGGTGAGCTTGGTGAAGATTGCTCCAAAGAAGTAAAGGAAGTCCTGACTTACATAGAGAGGGATGACATTTTACCTCCTATAATTGTTCTTCAGATGCTTTCTAAAAATCCTTGCCTCACTCTCTCCGTTATCAAGGACTATATTGCAAGAAAGCTTGAGCAGGAATCTAAACTCATTGAAGAAGATCGACGAGCTGTTGAGAAATATCAGGTTATGTCCCTTTTTGCTTATCCCCCTTTTACGTGCTTAATATTTTTGTATCTTGACTAATATTTGCTCGATCATTTTAACAAGTGAAATTTTGATTTATCTCTGTCCCCTACTCCAGTTAGGTTATGTAGTTCCTTGACATATTATTGCTAAAGAGGGATTGATGTACTTATTTTACTTTAACATGTGAACTGATGGCTACCAGTACATGATTTTCCATAGATGTTAACAAAATTGACATAATAACACGCCACATCTTAATTTGGATATATTGAAAAGGAAGCATTATTGGTGTTTTAAGATGTAAAGATTTTGCAGTTATAGTTTTTTCTTGACTAATATTTGGAAAATTGAAACTTGTCTAAATGCTTTCCAAAGACAAAACATGAGTTTGCTCATTCTTGGCCTAATTACTGAAATGGAAGTTTGATGTGAGTTAACAGTGGCTCTTATCGACCGTTTAAGATGGACTGTTGATTAGAGGGAATGGCAAGATATAAGGACTGGTGGCTATAAGGCTGGAGAAAATTTGAGATTGTCAAACTTCAGAATTTCTAATTAATTAATGATAGAAGCGTGAAGCAGCTAGCAGTGGCAACCGTGATGTCCTCTGTAACTTTGCATCTTTTACAAATTTATAGTACATTCGATCGTGCAGTTGATAATCATCTCTTTCATTGCTATTGATAGAGATCTTAATGAATGGGTTGGTATATGGGCAACATTTACGTGGAAACACATTGGATTAGAATCCTTGGCCTTCTTATTCATTTTTTATGGGTGACATCCATATTTACCTGAAATATAATTAAATAATTCCTTCCCCCCACCCAAAAAAAAAAAAAAAACTACGCAAGTGGACTTGGCAACTCTTTCGATTTGTGTCACATACATGTTTTGCACTTTTGAGGCTTGATAGATTTGGTGAAGTTTTAAATCAAAATATGCTAGAACCATCTGGACTGACATTCTTTTTTTTTTTGGTTAAATGCCTCTGCAGGAAGATACACAGACTATGAGAAAAGAAATTGAGGATCTTAGAACAAATGCTAGAATTTTTCAGCTTAGCAAGTGCACGGCGTGCACATTTACGCTGGATCTCCCCGCTGTCCACTTTATGTGTATGCATTCATTCCATCAGCGTTGTCTTGGTGATAATGAAAAGGAATGCCCCGAGTGTGCACCCGAGTACCGGTCTGTGCTGGAAATGAAGAGAAGTTTGGAGCAAAATGCCAAGGACCAAGATCGATTTTTCCAGCAGGTGAAGACATCAAAGGATGGGTTTTCCGTGATTGCCGAATACTTTGGAAAGGGGATAGTGAGCAAAACTAGCAACAAACAGACAGGTGCTCTTAGGTAGAGCAACACCTTCTACAGCAGTGGGCTGATGATTGAGTTGTTGGGCCTTCATATTTTGCTCAATGCAATGCTAATCAAAGAATCTGATATCTGTTCAGAAAGGTGTTCATATGTGTCAAGTTGAGGGTGGCATGGTTCTCCATTTGTCTTTGATTTGTGAGTGCTGACCTTCCTGATTGAGTCACTCCAGCCATAAGTTGATGGGAAGTTCATGTTGCCCTAGCTGTGCATAAAGGAGGAGAATGGCAGTGCTACAGTCTCTGGGTTCATTGCCAATTTCATCGAGATTTGCTGGAGCTGGGGACATTTGGTTTTTAGTTACACATCTCAGTTTTGCAGATTCAATGTTCCCTGCATTTTCCGTCTCATTTGAGCCTTGTGATTGTGAGTTGTGATCTATCTGCCCTAGTGTGCAAAAGGGGATATTGCATCACCTTTGTTAAGTTTTTATTTTTGTTTACTTTTCTTGTAAGGTTTTATATGAATAATACAATGTGGCGGTTACCTACTAATGCTAATGCGCAGATTCTGAGTGACGGATGCTGCTCGAATCACCCTTCTTCTATTCTTTCCTGTACACCTGCATGAATTACGCAAGTTACCTCTTAACTTGAAATTAGCAGCATCTTGGGGAGAGAGTTTCGATGTTGGTTGTGCTTTCTTCTAGTCGTATTTGAAGCTGATTGATTAAGGCAGATGGACTTTGATGGAACCATGCACCACCATTTCCTAGGGAAGGGAGGTCTCTAGTCCCATGAATGAAGGGCGATCCAGAGACCTGCTAAAGATGGGGGGCAAAATAATTTCACATGGTCCATCACGTGATTTATTGCCCTAATCATCCAGTCAGTTTTGTGGTTTGAGTCAGAGCTTAATTTCTATGTCATACCTAACATCTTGGATGGGAGCTCTGCTGAGATGGATGGAATTTGCCTCTTCATCAGCTGGTTGTGGTTGTTTCTTTCTCGTTGGGTGTTGTTATCTTGGAGAATGCTGTCATGGGGCCCTAAATTATCACCTCAGAAAGCATCGATGCACAGTAATCACGTACCTGTCTTATTCCATTGCTTCTATTGGAGAGCAGGGAAGCTGCAGGAAAGGGCTAGTTGTCTCTGGTCAGTTTGGCATGGAATCAACAATTGAGGAGGGGGAATGTATCAGTGGTGGACGATACAGTATAAAGGCCAAATGCATGGATCGTATGAGCAGAAAAGGTGGAAGTGGTTCTGCAAGAGGACCACACGGTGTCTCCATTGTTCTCGAGTGGTATGTATGTTATTGCCCTTTCTTTCTGGATACAGAGACCCACGTGTTCTTAAAAAGATTGGAATAAGGAATAAGGACATGGTATGGTGTCTGCTTGGTCCTTGTCAAGAAAACCTCGAACTGAGTTGCTCTCCTCGTCCTCCTCCTCCTTCTACCTTAAAGAAAAGATTCTTGGATTAGGTGGGGCTTGTACCGTGTAACCATTGTCCATGTCTACGTGTGGTGGTGGTGGTGGTGGTGGTGGTGGTCCCAGCAGCCGAGGAAAGGAAGGAAACAAAACGCTGCACAGGTTCGCAAACACCAAAATTGCAATCAAGTTCGATTCGTTAACTCCGTCCAGTTACAATAAAAAGAGAGGTGCTCGCGGCCATGAGTCATGACTGAAAGGAAAACCAAAAGTAGGTGCGCGCGGAATGGGCCCTTGAGCTTGACGTTTGTACTGGTACCTGACTATTGGAACGAATAACCGATCGGCATACTAATGTGCAAAAAACAATCCACATGTGTTGGTCCCCTGTCAACGCCGTTCTCTCTCTTGGTCTTTGACGGTTTTCTTTCATGGCCGATCTCTGCTCCCTCTCTTTAAGCTTGGTCGAATAGTTTGTAAGCCTTTTCTTGTCCATAGGCTGTGCCTTCATTTCCTTGAACGAATCGCTTGCAGCTTTGTTGAAGCTGTTCCTCGTTCTTATTTTAGTTTCTAGTCCCAGGTTTCTAAAGCTCCTTTACAAACTTCATTTGGAAAATAATAGAAAGACAAAAGGAACAACAATCGCATTGATTGACAATCAGCAACTTTGCATTTCAGAACGCAATCATCTCGGTCCAGAGGAAGTCGATGGCCTGGATACGTCGAAGACTTTGCATGTTGTGATTCGGTGCGAAGGCTTCTCGACTCTAGAGATTTCGAGGGAGTTTTAGTAGATGAAGGGTTTGTAAAAATGCTTCTGTAGACTGTACATTTGTTTAGAGGACCCTAATCGGGAAATCATCGTGGGATCTTCTTATGTCTTCTATTCAAGTACTGAACAGTAGTCATCGATGATGCAGAGTTATTTTGTCAACGAGCCCAAGGAGATGAACAGTAAAACTCCCTTCGATTTAATTGGACTAATTGTCTTTTTCTTCTTCTTTTGACGCGACGCTTAGTGCAAGCTACATCGGTGTTACTTGTATTAAAAATTATTAAAGAAAAATCATGTCTAATTGAATGGAGTTGATGGAGGGTATTAATTGACGTAGAGAGTTAGTGATACAAAACTTACCTCGAAGGGATGGAGGTGCTGATATATATATAGAGTCTAGCATGTTGGTTCCAAAAGATTACTAAGATATTAGGACTTGTTTGTTCCGCAAAAAATACATATTTTGAAAAAATATAAAAATGATTGGTTATATTATTTGAAATAATTAACTTATAAATAATTTATACCTAAATATTTTTGTGGACAATAAATATTTTTTATTTATTCATTTTTGTGGATAGAATAAGTGATCATTTTTAGAAAATGATTTCAAAATTGTTTTTTTTTTTTCTGGTAAAAGCAATAAATAAATAGAGGAAATGCCAAATGTACAAAAGATTACGGCATCAAAAACTTGCACTCAAGATGATAAGATATTATGAGTGAAAGGATGCCATGATGTGAAAGCGACAACTGTGGCGTCCAAATACAAGGACTAGGAAAACAATGACAAAAGCAAGCACGGTAGTAGTACAACCGACTAGACACAACCTCTCGGCAAAGGAGGAGAGGACTTCTCAAGCGTCAATAATAAGATGGGCCGTTTAAGGACCCCCCGTGAAGATAGTGGGATCGATGCCCTTCAAAATTGTTCATTTTTTGTAAAACAAAAAAATAAATCCTAAATCTTTTGTAGTAAGGTCAATCCAATTTCAAACCTTTCAAGTGTGACAATTTGATGTTAAACCTTTTAATGAATTGTCGATTTATTCTTTTCAATTAATATTGGGTGGATATCGCTAATATGGCGGTTCAATTAATACCAACCGTCTTATATAACACAATCGGTGATGATCTTAGTTCATCCCTCCATACTGCCCCGGGTCTAGGTCGTCACACTTTTAATATTTTTAGAACTATTATTGAGTTTATTTCTTTTCTTTTCATCTTTTTATAAAGGGTTGATGACCCCCAACGACGGACGAGTCTCATAGCCCTCAACAACCACAATAAGAGCTGCGATGTCTTTGTTGTCACCCGCAATGGCCTAGGCAAGGGTGTCATGACCCTTTGCTAGATCTAGGGAGGGTTGTGACCCTTGCCAGGGGGCCGATGGGAATCGCCAGGCCTCGCCCAATGGCTGGTGGAGGTTGCCGGCCCTGTGTAAAAAGAGGAAATTGAAAAGAAAAGAAATTATGAAAAAATTGTCCACTCAAGTGATATTTAACTAAAATTAGCCGAAATGACTAAATTGATAATGTGTCAATACCTTTTGGACTAAATTGGTATAATTGAAAATTGAATTAGTAGCAATACAATCGATTTAGAACTTTTTAGATCATTTCCCCTATTTAGAACGACGAACCAAGTTACATACAGAGTGGTATTTGAGTTTAGTCAAGGCATGGGATAAGTCCAGTTAGCAAAGCTGCCTTCCTCTAAGAACGACTCTTCTCAATCCCATTCGAGTGTCGTTCGGTTCGGCTGGGTTAGTGAAACAGCACCAAAATGAAAGTGTTAAAAAAGGCCTTCTATTATTGATTTGCAAATGTACATTCAAATGAATGCGAAGTGGTGATGGTACGAAAAGATTGTCGATGTTTCAACAAAATATCAAGAAGGTATTGACCCAAGGAAGACCATGGCCCCCCATCAGATCACTTTAGCTGGTACAGGATCCTTTTTTCCGTGCAAGGAGATTCCTTTTCGACTTACAAAATGACTAAAACGAAGGAGCGCATAAGCTTCTAGCATTTTAAGGGCGCATTTTATGACTTTGTCAAAAATAAGTATTTTTTTGTTTTATTTTTCGAAATAAAAATTGAACAGAAATACGTTTAATAGTTCTTTTGTTCTCGAAAGCAAACAGATTTTGAACAAAAACAAGAAACGATAGGAAAAGTTACTTCTTACTTCTAGAAACAATTCAAGAAACAACCATTTTCTCTTTCTTTTCTTTTATTTTCTTCTTTTTCTTTTCCTCTCTTTTTGCCTTTAGCCGATCGTTGACCTTGGCGATGGCTAGTAACCGGCCAAACGAGGCCCCTCAACCTTGTTGAAACCTTGCTGGCCCCTAACAAGGTTGCCTCGAGCTCATCGGTCACTAATGAGGTTGACCTCACAAAGCCACCGTGAGGTCGGTGTCACCCAACCAAGCAAGGCCGACCTCTTGATGGCTGGGCAAGACTTGGCCTCACCCAATCTGGGCAAGTCAAGCCTTCCCCAAGTGATGCCAAGCCTTGCCAAGGCTCCCCCGAGGTCGGCAACCTGGCTAGAGAAAAAAAAGAAAAAAAAAGTTATAAAATTTATTAATAAATTAAAAGAAATTTTAAAAGTCACAAAAATATTTTGGGTCGTACCACCACCTTGGTGGCCACGTTGGCTCGAGCTCCCTCCCTCTCACGAAAGGGGAGAAGTTTGAATCCTAGCATGGTCGCTTAGGGTCTTAAGCGTGACATCGTGGTGGTAGGTCCTGTGCTAGCGTCACCCTAGGTTTACATCGCCGGCTGTTAGCTTATGGCGGTTCCTAAGAATGCGTTTGGGGTTGTACTAAACGCATTTTTATTTAGGAAATAAAAATTTTATGTAGTTCTAAACGCTTTAAAAACAAAAAAAAAAAAAAAAAAAAAAAAGTATTTTTGAGCAAAAACTATTATCAAAACTAGAAATATTATCAAACGCATCCTAAGTGATCTAAGTAAAACCATAATTAACATTTATGAAATGCATAACACATATGATTCTTGAATTTTGGCCTAATATATAATATCGTTATTGTACTTTTGATTTGTCTAGCATGTTTTTTGAATTTTAGTTTGATATGCAATGTTGTTTTTGAACTTTTAATAATATATATATATATATATATATAATGTAAATCTTAACATTTATATTTTCAATTTAATTCTTAAATTAAATGAAAATATTTAATATGAATTAAATTAAATATGCACAAAAAAAGTTTAAGGACCACATTTGATAAAATAAAAGTCAAGGATGACATCCCATATTGGAACAAAGCTAAAAAATTATACTGAGTAAATTACAAATTCAGGAACGAGATTTCGCATTATATTAATGTTTAGAGATCGATTTTGTCCATTTCACATTATTGAAAATTTGAAAGTAGTTTGACCGGAGGAAAGCAGCTTTTATCCCCCCGAAAAAAGAAAAGAGGAGCGAAAGAAAAACGTGTAAACCCGAAATTGTATGGCTCAGATTGAGCGGGCGCTTAAAAAAACACAAGCGGGAGTGGGACCCATTCGCTCCATCAAAAGAGTCAAGGTAAAAGCCAAGCCAAGCCAAGCCAAGCCGTGGCATGGTACTTCACAGACTCCAACTCGCTCTTCTGCAACTTTTTCTTGGCTTTTCACTTCCTTCTTCGTTCACATCCCAACATCTCTCTCTCTCTCATGATCGGTTTCCCATCTCAGATGTAGAAAAATACCAGGTCGGCACGTTGTTCGCGGTAAAATACCATAGCCCTTTTCTCTTTTCCACATGCTGGGGTCGTCAGGCAATCAATTGCGAGGAAATTGGAAAATCTGGATTGATTCGGGGATGGCGAGAAAAGGGTCGTTTCCTGATTACGCGTTTAGCTTAGAATCCTCTTAAAGCTCTGATTTTTATCGTTCTCGGGTTTGCTTGTTTGACTCTGAAGGCGTGCTGATTTCAGGAGCGGTCCTTTCTGGGGTAATTGGCGTCGTTGAATTTTTTTGCGGGTTTTCGTTTGGATGGAATTTTGATCTCGCTTTGCTCTGATTGTTGATTGGAAAGGGCAGCCCCTTTTTTTCTGGAGAAGCGAATTGAGATATGACCAAAGAAGTGACACCGGAGCCTCTCGATTTCTTCATTTGGACTGTTGAGGTATTCCGATTTCTTCCAGCTTGGATTGAGATTTTTCAGTCTGATTCTTCGTTTTTGTGTGATCCTGGGGGGAGGGTTTGAGTGATTCTTCGGTGGGCTGTCAAGTAGATTACTCAGAAATGAGATATTTATTGCAAATATCGCATGTGAACTCTTTAGACAATTCATTAACTTGAAGAGAGACATTAAGTCGTCGAAGATGTTCAGCCAATCACAACGTAATCATGCGAGTGCACATGTATTTTAGTGGCCTTGGTCAGAAGGTAATGACAGAATGCGTGAAGAGTCTTGGAGGAGCTGTAATTGCAACTTCTTAATGACCTATGAGTTGGATCATCTTTGAATACTACTCTTCTAACCCTTCTGGTCACTTGTCATTTCCTTTTCATGGCGAAAAGGTTATCGACCTGGAAGTTGAGTGATATACTAGTTCTTCTGCGATAAGAGTAAAGCCAAACTGTTCCTCTGCATATATGATAGACTTTTGGTCATTTGTCAATTCTTTGTGCATATCTCATACTCATTGATTGTTACACGATTGATTGTTTGCTTCAGTCAAAGCTTCTTTCTTAAGGGTCTTCACTCAGAAATATAATGTTTAACTTGCTCTCCCCAGATATTGTAGTAGTTGGACACTGCCAACTTCAACTTACATGAAGTGGTGGAGAATGGGCAAGTGCTTTAACAAAATTTTGCTCTGCCATTTGGTTTTCCTAGATGGTTTTATCCTTTGTCAAATTCTTAGATCTCTTGCAAGAGCCTTAGGGGTCATTATGGAGTACCATATTGGTCGCTCGAAATTCATTAGCCACGCATGTTCAACAGAATATCTTTAGACCAGCCATGGAGTTCATTGAAGCTTTGGAGTTTGGAAAACATTTAAAGGAAACATGAGGGCTCGTGTCATTTGGATACAGGTGGAGTATCTGTGATTTTATTGGTGATAGTCCCATAACACTAGTCATTGGAGAGAGATGGATGGTGGGTTTTTTTAAATGAGGTGGCATATGTATGAAGTGTTTATGTCAAGAATATGTAGCCATAGTTGTGATATGCTTGACCACATAAACTGGTGCATTTATGTGAGCATGTATGCATATGATGTTTAGCATCTCCGTATGTGAAACTTAATGAAGCTAAGTAGTGGGCTCTCTTCAGCCATGCTGTATGAATACACAGACAATATATGGAAGGAACTGGAAGCATAGTTTCTTGTTCTAATGGGGTGTTATGGACAATTATAAGAAGCAAAACTTGCACTGCTTTTAGAAGTTAATTGGGCAGTTAAATGAGTGGTTTTGTTTAGGGAAATTGGAACACCAATCTTATAGAAGCATTCCTCTGCATCCTCAGTGAAGTCATTACTAATCATAAGCCATTCTAATTGTTTTGCCAGGATGTCGGTTTGTGGTTGGAAGAGATAAATTTGGGTGGCTACCGCCAAGTTTTCAAGGAAAATGGTGTCAACGGAGAATATCTTGAGAGCATGTCTATGTTCACGACTGAACAGATCCTCCGGTTTATTAGGCGGTGCCACATGAAATGGGGTGACTTCATCACATTATGTAAAGAGCTTCGTCGGATTAAGGGTCTCTCTCTCTCTCTCTCTCTCTCTCTCTCTCTCTCTCTCATGAACTCATGCACACTTGCACACACAGTCCACAGACATGACTCTGACACAATTGTTTTTGCTGAGAAAGGTTAACTATGGTGAATTAGGAACAAGTTGCTGGCAATCTGCTTAGGAGATGAAACTATAAGTTTTTCTCTGCTAACTAACTATATCGTGTTTATGATTTCATCGTCAGTGCTCTCACAACGGAATTCTTTGGCGTGTACATGTTTTTGAGATGCACTTTAGTTAATCTGTGCAGAAGATGATATTTTCTTGTTGTATAGCACTTAATAATTGTTAAATATTGGATGCTGCCTCATTTTGCAACAATTTCTGTCACTTGTGCCTTGATCTTTCTGCTTATGGTCAAGGCGTACTACATGACGATCTCTTTGCTCCAATGAAGATTTTGCATGTTTAATATTTTCACTTCTTCTCTAAATCTATTTTTAACTTGAGTTGGTGGTGCTGACTGCTGATAATTGAAACCATTTTCCAGTGGCGTGTCTAAAAGGGGAGCAGAAGGTGCGCCGGCCATGGTGGGCTCCTTCTTGCCTTTCAGTTTTCTTTGTCAGGGTGGCGAAACGGAACAGGCAGTCTCGGGTTGTTTCACTCAAGCTGGAATCTTGATGCAAGATCATCTAACTACTAAATACGTACCTTTTTTCCTTTTCCCTTTTCCAGATAAAGATCAAACAAGTAGGGATTGAGTATTTTCTTTCTTAAGCTTGTATGTATCATATCAAGGTGTTAAGTTTTTTGCCTTCAGTTCTTCCTCCAAGAACTGTGCCCTAGGTAGAATCTGCTCTATCTGTTTTCTTGCTGTCGTACCTGTAATTGTATCGCTCTAGTTTGTGATAAGAAAGGATATAATGTCACATAAACATACAGCCTTGCTGTTGAGTGAGTTGTGGATAAATTTTCCCTTAGAATGGCGCTCCACTTGTGCTGGTAGGGCTTCTTGTCTTTTTTATGTTTGATGATGCTTTTCGTGGTGATGATTTGACTGTGTCTTTACAAGGAAAGAGTCGGACTCATTTTTAATTCGTGAAGATGGTGGCAGCAAAGGCATGCATTGGGTTGATGCCGATCTTTAAAATTGGCTATGGAGACATTATCTAATGATAAACTTAACCATTCTTACTGGACAATTTAGCGATTGAAGGGTTTAGCAGAGGCTGCATTGTTTGTCTTCCTTGTTTGTCACAGCTGAACTTGTGATGTACTGACTATGCTAACAATGGTACTGGTTTAGTTTGGATCTCCTTTTGAACTTGAATATCACTCTTGAGAAAATTAAATGATAATGAGTGCTGAATCTCGGGCGCCCTATGATGGATTTCTTAGCTGACCAGGTTGTTTGTTTTCTCGCGCTCGCTGCGTCGGACAAGTCTTTTCGTCCTGCAGGCAAACATGCTCATTATGCATGAGAAGGGAGGGGAAAAAGGCAATGAACCTAGATATAGATAGATCTAAGGTAATCCTACTGGTACTGCTAATACCATTGCTATATCACTAGTGCAGTCTATTTGGCCCATGGGTGATAGAGCTAGACTTCGCATGCACTTGAAATTTCCAAGTTCCCTCTCGGCCTTTCATCTTGCTTGACCGAACAAAACTTGGTTCGGAGCCGTCCATGCTGCGCCATTCATCATTGTGCTCGGTGCAAGGTCTTCAGATGAGGAGGATTCTTGTTGGGGTTTATGTTACGTCAATTATAGAAGAGCCAGATAGTCAGTTTATAAGTGTGTAAGGGAAGGTCTCACATCTTGAATTAGCTTTTGAGGTAAGAGAAGTTCAAAACCATTAACACTCTTATCAAAATCCAACATGATATATGAGGGTTGAATTAGCTTTTGAGTTAAGAAAAGTTCAAAACCATTAACACTCTTATCAGAATCCAACATGATATATGAGGGTGGGATTGTTGGGGTTTTTCCCACCTTAATTGTGGAATGGGCAAATGGTCACTTTTTAAGTGTCTCTGAAATGGGACACCTCATATGCTTGCTCAAATTTTCTTGTCTTTTCACTATCTTTCCATTTGATGGCTTGATAAATATATCTCACAATAGCATCGTTGCTCAAGTGATCTAGTCTATTAAAACATGAATTTATCTCTTCTAATGTATCGACAGCATGCTAATTGGAGTTTAATATAATTATTTTGTATTGAGTTACATGAGAAAAAGTTAAAGTAAAAATCACATATATGGTCTTGAACTTTGGCTTAATATATAACCTTGTTCCTGAACTTTATCTCGATGTACAATGTCGTCCTCTAACTTTGAATATGTTAAAAGTAGTCTCTGAATTATTAATACATCTTCAAGTTAATATATGGAACATGTGAAAAAATTTCAGAGTTGTCCTTGATCTTGATTTAAGGAAAAGACAATATTGGGCATTTTAATATTATTTCAAGGACTATATTGAACATGTATAAAAAAATTAGAGGTCATATCGAATAAATTAAAAGTGCAAGTAACACATTGATAACAATTAAAAATTCATATAACTTATTGGGTCAAAACTTGGGTCGTTTATATCATTATCTGTTTTTCAAACTCAGATCTAATGGACTCTCTGACGTAAGGCCTGCAATCTGGGCCGCCTAAAAAGCCCAGAATACTTCGTCTCGGCTTCTTTCTTCTCCCTCCGACGAAAACCTTTTTAAACCCTAAACCATTTCCCTCTCTTCCCTCCTCTCTCTCTCTCTCTCTCTCCGTGCAACGAGATGTTCTCGCCGGGTACGAAGAGACTGAGCTCGAGCTCACGCGTCCGCGTCCAGAACGCCCCCAATTCACCGCTGACTCCGGTCTCGGAGAACCAAGTCCCTCACCGGCCGGCCACCGGCACCCCGGCCCCGTGGGCTCCCCGCCTGTCCGTCCTCGCCAGGTGCGCTTCCCCACCTTCACGCCCGCCCTCGCCTCCTCGCCTCCGCCCTCTCTCCTCCTCTCTTTTCCAGCGCGCGTTTCGCGCTTGAAATCTGCGCGGGAGCCTCACTCGGAGACTCGCGATCGTCGCGCCGGAGTCGGAATTCCGCGGTCATTTCCTCTCGTTTGCTGCGATTGGTTAGGCCGGATGAAATTGGCCGGCGTGGAATTTCATTTGCTGGAGTTGATCTGGAGTTGAAGTGAACCGGTTGCCCTCGTATGCTGTCGAATGGCCTCTCCGTGTATAAGTTCTGTTGCTTCCGGTGCATTTCCTTTTGTGGTTGCTTGCCGTGCTTAGGGTAGAGGTAGGAGCTAGGGATATCAGTGAATGGTTCATACTTCTAAAGCTGTCGACTTGGAAGCTTCTGGAAGACAAGGCTAGAAGCTAGATGCAAACTGTTAGTTGCTCAGATCCCTTGGTTGAGCATGGAATGTAGTTGGAGATGTTAGCGGATAGGATTGTTGAGCTGTCTCGGTATCGCTTGGCCTACTGAGGCATCTGCTTAGCAAACTGTATTTCACTTAGAGTGACATTTCTTGGGTTTGAGTTCTGTATGCGTGTTTGGCCTGGCGCTCATCTGCATGCATTGGAATTTACGATTGTTTCTATTAAGATATATGAATGTATTTATATTTTGTTTTCCCATCTTGCTTTTGGTGAACTCGGGACGGGTGATGGAATTTTAATGGTGAAGGCCTGAAGGCGCATTTCTGCCTTGAGATAATGGGCTTATGCCATTTATGTTCTGATGGTTGTAGTTTGCTCAAAGAATACAAACTAACCAATGAATGAGCTGTCAAGTTTTAAGTACCTTATTTCATGCATAAAAGTTTGCTTGTTTGAGAGTGACTCGGGTTCTCTTTTTGATAGGCGGGAGCTACTCATGTTCTTGTTTCTCATTCCTCATATTTCTTTTGATATCATCCTTGACACACAGTGACCTTGACACACAGTGAACTTACCTTAATACGAAAGATATCCACATATTGGAGGGCTAAGAATAGAGGACATAGAGACTCGAAAATGAAAACTTTCGTGTTAGCTTCAATGGAGACTCAGGCTATGACATTTATGGCTCTGAAAAACAAATTTTCTTGTCCAATTATATAAGTTGTCTCTCATCATTTCGTCGACTAATGCAGTAACATATTGTGGTAGATTAACATTTGGTTATTTGAACCCAGAATTCCAGCAGGGAACAAAGTCAACAAAAATGCTGAGGTTGATCCGACGAAACCTGTATTTGTTGGTGACTTCCCCCCAGCAGTGCGAGATGAACAAGCAAGTTTTTTGCAGAGTCGTCTTCCTGGTTTGTAAATGCCCTGATATGGAACATTCACCATGTAAATATTCATCAAATATGGTGGCAATAATTTTAATTTATTTCCTTAGCAGGTTATGTGCGAACATCTGGTGGGATAGACCGTGCAACTTCCCTTACTTGGATTATCTGTCAAAATAAGATTTTCATCTGGAATTACTCATCTCCTGCAACTGTTAAAAAGTGCATTGCTCTTAATATTCCTACTGTCATATCTGAAGTCGGAGATAAGAACAGAAAATTATATGATAGAACTGATTGGTTAGTCTGTGTTGTTAACTGGGATGGCACACATCACCAAAACAACAATGTCACACAACATTGCAACTCAGCTGGTATTGTCATGTGTAGCAAAAGAAGTCGAGCAGTTGTGTACTGGCCTGAGATCTTCTCTGACTCTGAAACTGATCCAATTATCAGTTTTGCTTCCTCTGATGAGCTGGATGTTTCTCCTGTTGATGACAAGGCCAGTCCAGATAGCCTGCAACAACATGGTAGGCTTGGAAATATTTCAGCTGGATATGGCATTTTCAACTCTTTAATCGCTACTTCTATTCCTGACAGCAGAAAAGAGTGTGTTGCCCTTGCATGTAGTTCCAGTGGTGAGCTTTGGCAGTTTCATTGTGGTCCATCTGTAATAAACCGGAAATTGATGTATAAGGAAATGGGCAGTTCTTTCTCGCAAGGCAGTGATATTGGCCATAGCACAAGCAGGAAGGTTGCTTTGAGGTCACTCAGTTGGCGTTCTCCTTCTGTTTCTTTGAAAAGATCTTCTCAACAATTCTTCCTGCTGACAGATCATGAAATACATTGCTTCAACCTTGGACTTGATTTGGAAGTCTCAAATCTCTGGTCTCAGGAAATTGTGGGGAATGATGGTGATATGGGTATTAAGAAGGATTTGGCCGGTCAAAAGAGAATATGGCCTCTGGATTTGCAGGTAGATGATGGTGGAAAAGTGATCACTATACTTGTTGCAATTTTCTGTAAGGACAGGGTTAGTGGGTCAAGCTACACGCAGTATTCACTACTGACCATGCAATACAAGTCTGGGATAGATGTACCTTCTGGAGCTGTGGAGCCATTGCAGGAACGTGTTTTGGAGAAGAAGGCTCCTCTTCAAGTGATAATCCCAAAAGCAAGAGTTGAAGATGATGACTTCTTATTTTCCATGAGGCTGCGGGTAGGGGGCAGGCCCTCAGGATCTGCAGTTATACTTTCTGGTGATGGAACAGCAACTGTCTCCCATTATTACAGGAACTCCACCCGGCTGTATCAATTTGACCTGCCTCATGATGCTGGAAAAGTATTGGATGCTTCAGTTCTTCCATCTACAGATGATTGTGAAGAAGGTGCATGGATTGTTTTAACTGAAAAGGCGGGAATGTGGGCAATACCTGAAAAGGCTGTTGTACTCGGTGGAGTAGAACCACCGGAGCGAAGTCTGTCACGGAAAGGGAGCTCAAATGAAGGATCTACAGAAGAAGAGAGAAGAAATCTTACCTTTGCTGGCAATGTTGCTCCAAGAAGAGCTAGTTCTGAGGCTTGGAATGCTGGGGATCGACAAAGAGCGGTTATGACTGGCATAGCACGTCGAACGGCTCAGGATGAAGAAGCAGAAGCCTTGCTTGGTCATCTTTTTAATGACTTCCTCATGTCTGGGAAAGTTGATGGCTCACTGGAGAAACTCCAAAATGCCGGGGCATTTGAAAGGGAGGGAGAGATGAATGTTTTTGTAAGAGCTAGTAAATGCATCGTTGATACCTTAGCTAAACACTGGACAACAACCAGAGGTGCTGAGATAGTGGCCATGGCAGTTGTCTCTACTCAACTTATGGATAAGCAGCAAAAGCATCTGAAGTTTCTCCAGTTTCTTGCTTTGTCCAAAAGCCACGACGAACTGTGTGCCAGACAGAGTATGTACATTTTTATCCTGTCATTGCTGGGATACATGCTTAGGATTGATTTTCTTCTTTGTTTCTTTCTTCTATTTTACTAACAGACAAAATGCTTTTGCTGAAGTATTCCTGTTGCGCCATGTCCTTTCTAGGATTCTTTAGCATTCGTGTCAGTTTTTGGGTTGTAATAATATTTTGAGCTTTTTGGAGCTCACTAAATCGATGTTGAATTTTTACCCTTTTCTGGCCTAAATGATAAGAATATATTTATTATTGGTTTTTGTTTTGGCATATCTTTTTTCTGTAATATATTATTGAACTGCAGGTATTAATCTTTTGTGCTTTTCTTACCAAAAAAGAATCTTTTGTGCTTTAATAAATATCATCTTGAATCTGGATCACTATCATAAGATAGTATTGCAACTCATTCCTTTTAGACATGAATTGATTTTGATGTTATTGGTGGAGAGAATCGTCATGATGTATTTGTGTTTTTGCAGGAAATTCACTCCAGATTATTTTGGAACATGGCGAAAAGCTGGCTGGGATAATTCAACTGAGGGAACTGCAGAACAGGATCGGCCAGAACCGTTCTAGTGGAGTTGGCTCACCTTTTCCTGGATCAGAGAGTGATGCTTCAGGTGCTCTTTGGGATCTGATTCAATTGGTTGGGGACAGAGCCCGTAGAAATACTGTTCTTCTGATGGACAGAGACAATGCAGAAGTATTCTACAGTAGGGTTTCTGATCTTCAAGAAGTTTTTTATTGCTTGGAGAAACAACTAGACTTTTTGGTCAATGTAGATGTGCCACTTGAGATTCAGATCCGAAGAGCTTCTGAACTCTCAAATGCTTGTGTCACCATAGTTCGAACTGCCATACAATTCAGAAGTGAGTATCACTTGTGGTATCCACCACCAGAGGGCTTAACACCTTGGTATTGTGAGCCTGTGGTTCGTAATGGGTTGTGGGGCATTGCCTCGTGCGTGCTTCATCTGTTGAATGAAGCAACAAGAGTGGAATCCTCTGTAAAATCCGAAATCTTCACTCACCTACAGGTGATGACCGAAGTTCTACTTGAGGCTTATGCTGGGGCTATCACCGCAAAAGTTGAGCGTGGAGAAGAACAGAGAGGACTGTTACAGGAGTATTGGAGCAGGAGGGATACCCTTCTTGATTCTCTTTACGAACAAATGAAAAACTTAGCAGCAGCAAGGCACAAGGTTCAATCCTTACAGCCCCACTATTTCATTCAATCATTTGATTATTCACATTATGCTCACTTTTGCAGGACCTTAATGAGGGAAATGGACAGGAGAATGAGGAGAACTTTCAAAATCTCTCAGCGCAATTGCTGGGTGTAGCAAAAAGGCATGAAGGTTATAGGACTCTGTGGAGCATATGTCATGACCTCAATGACTTTGGCCTACTTAAAAATCTCATGGTAGGAAGTTATTATGTTGACTCAGCTTGATCTTAGCTCCAACTCAAGACATGAATATGCAGTCCACTTTTGGGTTTTGAGTCATTAATTTGACACGCTTTTGCGTGTTTGTAATATTTAAATCCAGTTTTTCCTAATAAGACATGAATTTTGCTCATTGCCGTAGCTTGAAGTTCTTTAACAAAGATCTCCTGTTTTAAGTCTCCCAGTTTGTTCTGTGAGCTTCACCTGTCCTTGCTTGTCTTTTAAGCAACTAGCATTTTCAGTCCACATTCCCTTACCCAGCTAATTTTTCTGCTGGTTTCTTAATGATGCGCAATGCAGCGTGACAGCATGGGACCAAAAGGAGGGTTTAGTTATTTTGTCTTCGAACAACTATACGAGAAAAAGGAATTTGCAAAGCTTTTAAGACTTGGGGAAGAGTTTCCGGAAGAGTTGTCGATTTTTCTCCAGCAATATCGTGATCTCTGCTGGCTACATGAAGTGTTTCTTCATCGGTTCTCATCAGCTTCAGATACGCTTCACGCATTAGGTCTTTCTCAAGATGAGGGTAATATTTCAGTAGTGGAAGATGGGGTTGAACCAAGGGATTTGAATCTGACACTGTCCGATAGAAAACGTTTTCTGAATCTCTCAAAGATAGCTGCTTTAGCAGGTATTTTTTTTCTTTTTTTACTTGTTTACATTCAGGATAAATACTGTCCTATAATCTTCTTAAATCCTCAGAAACTGCCTGTCTCGTTCTCCATGTTTTATTTTATTGCTTCATTCCTTGTGTTTTACTTCCCTTATGCTGTAGTCCTTCGAAGTTTTTCTTTGATGTCGATTTTGTCGACAGTTATAACTTGCTTGACTGAAACAATTAAGAAAATAGATGCACTTTGCCTGATTCTGTGGATTTTACGTTTTTAGATGACTTCATCAATTGGCTTTGAGTGCCATGATCAGATGCCAAAATATGATATTTCTTACCTGTATGTCTGCCTTTCAAGTGTAGATTCTTAATGGATATTAGTGATTAATAAGTTAAAAGTTCGATGGCATATATAACTTCTATTTGTATTAATGTCCAATATTGTTTGCATATTGCTGGTTTTTTATGTCTAATCCAATGAGAGGTCTTTGACTTTGTTTCTGAGATCTGGTTTAAGCATAGTCAAACTTTAGATCGTATCTGGTCACTGCAGTTCATTTAATCTTTCTTCAACAGCATAACAGTAATATTGCGGAACTGCTCACTAGATTGGTGTCCTTGTCGTCTTTATTTTTGCAAACCACAGGTGGTAATGATCCTGATGCTGAGATAAAGATAAAACGCATCGAGGCTGATTTCAGAATTCTGAAGTTGCAGGTTTGCATTACTCCTATTTGTAGTAAAAAAAGAAAAGTTGGTCATTATGCTTTCTTTAAAAACTTATCTGCATAGGTCAATTCTGGGCAATTTCGAATGTATGTAGTCTGCACAATTCTTTTCACTAGGCAACTTGATTGCAACTACAATTCCATGCTGAGAATGCCTGTTGAGTTTATAATGTGGCAGCAGATGCCGCAAACCCTAAATAGTGCAGTCTATAATCCGATGTTCATTTTGCATTTGGGTTTTACAAACTTGGCCAGTATTATCACTGTAAATTTATGTATAGAGGGACAGCAATGAGGATCTTCCCATTGCAGTTATTGAAACCATTTGGCTTCCATTTAGTGGTCTAAGCTGGAGTTAGACAATTGTATAGATAGCTCAGAGGATGCATTACCATTTTTTTTTTTGGGGGGGCGTCGTTCACCTAGTTCTGATAGCTGGCGGATTTGCAAAATAAATCTGGGGGGGCGTCGTTCACCTAGCCCATAATTCACTTATTGGTCCGTTCACTTCACCGTAAGGAGTGATCTGCTCCTGAATTGGGTAGAAAGTTGTGCTTAGGTTATCCAACATGATCATTTGGCAGATCATTTCCACAGCTCTTTATTATTGAGCCATGGGGAAATCTATCCATGTATGAATTATTCATATTTACCTTTGGTGATATGAGATGTAATGCTTGTGCATTTGTCTGCAAGTTCTTCTAATCACTAGAACTTGCAGGAAGAGATAATGGACCGCGATATTGAAGCGAAGCAAAACATAGGGCAGCAGCTTCTCCCCCCTGATGATCTGATCAAGTGGTGCCTTAAAAGTGGTGGCCTGGAGCTCATCCTGCGTGCTTTTGATATATTTGCATGGACCAGCTCCTCTTTTCGTAGGTTTCACAAAAGCCTTTTGGAAGAGTGCTGGAAAAGTGCGGCTGATCAGGATGACTGGGGGAAACTTCATCAAGCATCGACCGTCGAAGGCTGGAGCGATGAAGAGACATTGCGGGTCCTTAGAGATACCATGCTTTTCCAGGCTTCGAGCCACTGTTATGGGCCCGAAGCAGAAACTTTTGAAGAAGGGTTTGAGGAAGTGCTGCCATTGAGGCAAGAAAATATGGAGCCATCCGTTCTAAAGGAGTTGGGGTCTTCTGTGGAAGCAATATTGATGCAGCACAAGTACTTTCCAGATGCAGGAAAACTTATGCTGATGGCAATTGAGTTGGGCAGTGTTCGGAGCCGTACCAACTGTGAAGAGGGTCCTTTGCCCATGGAATGATAACTCCGAGACAGAATGATATAACTTGTCCTGCTTATATCCTTGTACATTGTAATGAGTCTCGTGTTCTCATGGCATGATCATCTAGGCATCCGTCTTTGTTTTTCGTGGGGGGGTGTTGAAGCAGATGTGGGGTGACTTAACCTCTAATGATCAAAGGCGAGAATTTTCTCGAAAGCCAACGGATAGTCCGAGAAGAGTGCTTGGAAGAAGAGAGGTTGAGCTTAGCAGATGCATCGTGTGATTATAGCAGACTGCAGTGGAATGAAAAATCTGCACCGCGATCTTGTACAAACAAGAGAAAAAGAATGTGAATTCTACCTATGCCCCTTCCATGTTTACCCATCTTTTCACCTCTTTCCGTTTTGTTTTTTGTTTTTTCAATTTTAAAGTATGGCAAGTTGCATGATCTCTTAGAAAGTTTCCGTCTAGTTCATTCGGTTTGCAGTCTCATCTCAAGTTCTTGGGCAATCGGCTAGGCATTTGCCCCATACACAACAGAGTTTCATTTCCTAGATTTGATCAGATATGTGATTTGCAATTACAAGCATGAAATAAAATAAGATAAGCTTAAAGCATGTAATGTTTTGGTGAAAACTGGTTGCATGGTTGTGTTACTTTTATGAGTTACTTTACAGTATATCCAAAAAAGAAATTAACATAAGAGAGATTAATAATGTCGTTGTGAGTTTTGAAAAAGCTCGAGCTTATTAGTAACAGAAACCCGAATCAATGAAGCAAAACGTACTTCTGTACAAGAGAAGCCGACATCCATTGATGAGAAAAGTCAATTGTGGATAAAGTTTAATCTCCAGTGTCCTCCCTGGCGGCCCTGAATCTGACTAGGATTTTTAACTCCGTGGTCATGGTCATCCCCCCCACTGAAGACGTTACGGTACGTCCACAAGATCATCCACAGTCCACGTGGCGGAAGGCCATCGGCTCTGTCCTCGGGAAAAATCAGGAGGAGAAATCCGAATCCGACCTCAGGACCAATGGGACGACGCTGACGTGTACATATCCTGATCCAGGAAATCTTCTCCTTCCCAATATAACCCTTTGTGCTCTCCTCCTACCATCAGCACCAATTGCTCTCCTCTTGCCATTCGTTCCGAGCCCAAGTCACGATCTCCCAGTGAAGAGAAATGGCGACCACCGTGATCCAACAGTCCGCATTCGCCGGCCAGACTGCCTTGAAACAGTCTAGCGAGCTCGTCCGCAAGGTCGGCAACTTCGCTGGCGGCCGCGCCACCATGCGCCGCACTGTCAAGAGTGCTCCTCAGAGCATTTGGTAAACGTCTAGCGCTCTTGTTTGTTTTCGGTGCTTAGTAGCTTAGCTCACTCGATGTTTTATTTTTATCTCGTGGCCTCGAGCTTATAGCCTACTCGATTGCACCATCTCAGAAAAGTGAACAAGCAAAGGACTGACAGCTACATAAACATTTAGTGAATCAAATTTTGTGTTATATTTAAAGTTATTCTAAGATGGAGCATCGTGAATGGAAAAAATGAACTGTTTATGTCCATTTACGGACAAGCATGAACTGGGAATCTTCCATGCTTGGGCTTGATCTCTCAAGCTCTCCTCCTGTTGCCCTACAGACTCTTAAAAATGATCATTCCTTCCAGGACAGTGACGTCACTTTCATTTAGGAATAGTCAGCAATGAATTCTTACCCAAGTGAACTCGCAATTTTATCGACAGGTACGGACCGGACCGCCCGAAATACTTGGGCCCTTTCTCGGAGCAGACCCCGTCCTACTTGACTGGTGAATTCCCCGGTGACTATGGCTGGGACACTGCTGGTTTGTCTGCAGACCCCGAGACGTTCGCCAAGAACCGTGAGCTTGAAGTCATCCACTGCAGGTGGGCCATGCTCGGTGCCCTCGGGTGCGTCTTCCCCGAGGTCCTCCAGAAGAATGGTGTCAAGTTCGGCGAGGCCGTCTGGTTCAAGGCTGGAGCGCAGATCTTCTCTGAAGGCGGTCTTGACTACTTGGGCAACCCCAACCTCATCCATGCACAGAGCATCCTTGCCATCTGGGCCTGCCAGGTATGATTAACTGTGTTATGCTTTAGTAAAATTATTTTCACAGGATAATTAAATCTAGTCTTCAACGACCGCATCCTGTATTTTGTTGGTTAAATGGCATATGTAATTTGAAAATGGCATGACAATTCCTTGGAGTTTGGTCAGAAGAAACAATCCTTTCTCATGTTCAATGAGATTCATTCCAACAAATATTAGGGATAACAGCTAACAAGGTCTGTTTAAATGAATTCAGTATCTTAGATTTAGTACAACATTTTAGCATATTGCTTCTATATAAGTCAGAATATACATATATATGTATGTATGTATGTATGAATGTATGTATACCGCTTCACTATTTACTCGCCCCAGAAGCAAAACTTGGTTATTGTTCAACCTAAGTTGCTTCTTCTGCTGTTAGGTTGTGCTCATGGGATTAATTGAAGGATACCGGGTTGGAGGAGGACCTCTTGGTGAAGGCCTTGACCCACTTTACCCTGGTGGAGCATTTGACCCTCTAGGATTGGCAGATGATCCTGATGCATTCGCTGAGTTGAAGGTGAAGGAGATCAAGAATGGAAGGCTTGCAATGTTCTCGATGTTTGGATTCTTTGTTCAGGCCATTGTAACTGGAAAGGGCCCGATTGAGAACCTCTTCGACCACCTTGCCGATCCCGCAGCCAACAATGCTTGGGCTTATGCCACTAACTTTGTCCCTGGAAAATGAATTTGAATTGAGGGCTTGCTGAAGTGTAAACGATGTTGGTTTCCTGGAACTTGTTGCGTTGGGGCCTCGTTAGAACTGATGTAACTTTACCGGCCGGAAGATGCTTGAGACAATGTATTAGCAGACTTTCAGCTCTACTGTGCTTCAAGAAAAATATAATTTGGACTGATTGCCTTGTTTAATTTGGTATGTGATGGCTCTATCTCTGAGGAACTGCAGTCTGATTATTGAGAAGCTGGTGCAGACCTTATCTGAGAGTTATTATGGTATCGAGTTGCTTCTTTCTGAAAATACCAGAGAAGCTACCCAAGTGATCAATAACACGGAAATGGCTTAATCACCAGAAATCATTGCAAGAACATGATCCACTTTTGAAATGATGGAAACGGCTATTATCTCTCACAATGATTTCTCGATCATAGATACGGGAAAGTAGCTTAGTTATAGAATGACAATCGTTACAAACACGAAGGTTCTTCATGATGCGAATCGGACTTCCGGGGTATACGTTTATGAGACCAAACGCAATGGCCAGTCTTTCACTATGGTTCTCCAATTCAGTTTCCCTCTCTTCCTCCTCTTCAATGCAGAGAAGAACTTGGGAAGTATCAGGCACATGCCTTGCCAATTTTAATTTCTCTCTCATTTCGGTCAACTTAGAGTAAATTTGTTCCGTCTGCGGATGTGACTTATCACCCACAAGAAACTCATGGAGCATTCCTTCATGCTCAATCGAACTACAACCCGGCTCTTTCCTAATTCCTTTCTTCTTCATCATTTCTCTAACTTGTGAAACTTTGTCCCACTTACCTGCAGCAGCATATATATTCGAGAGAACAACATAACATCCTATAGTCTCAGGAGCCAATTCAATCAAATGTTGTGCCGCATATTCACCAACTTTTTGGTTTCCTTGGATTCGGGAACCACTAAGTAAGCTCATCCACATTACTTTGTTGGGTTTCATGGGCATGGTGTTGATCACATACTTTGCCTCTTTCACACGCCCAGCTCGGCATAAAAGATCCACCAAGCAACCATAGTGTTCCATTGTTGGTTCAATCCCATATTCTTTCTGCATCATTTCGAAATAATGGCGCCCATGATCAACCAAACCTGCATGATTACAAGCATTTATTACTCCAACAAAGGTTATGGCATTGGGCTTAATTCCAGCTTTGCGCATTTCAGCAAATAGCTGAAGAGCAGGACTAGCCAGGCCGTGCATTCCCAGTCCTACAATGATGGCAGTCCAATGGCCCAACTTCTTCTTTGATACGGAGTGAAAAATAGCCAGTGCACTCTCAATGCTCCCACATTTGGAATACATTTCTATGAGAGAAGTACCAAGAACACCATCCAATGGATGTTCATTCTTTATCATATAAGAGTGAATGCAGCTCCCCGTACTAAGAGTTGCCAATCCGGAAACTGAAGAAAGAGCACAAACTAAAGTAGCATGATTAGGTACAAAACCTTCTTTTAGCAGGGAGTTAAACATGTCTAGAGCTTCCTTAAACCGCCCATTCAAGTCATATCCTGCAATCATTGAATTCCACGTAATTAAATCTCTCGCGGGCATGTCCTCGAACAACTTACGAGCCGAATTGAAATCGCCCGATTTCATGTACCCATTGACCATCGCATTCCAAGATACCAAACTCCTGCTTGGCATTTTCTCGAATATTTCTCTAGCAGCCTCAATCTTCCCACTTTTCGAAAGGCCATCGACCAGAACCGTCCACGAGAAAGCGTCCCGCTCCGGCATTTCATTAAACACCTCCAACGCCCGCTCAATCTCCCCACACCTCGCATACCCATCAATCAAAGCATTCCAACAGACCAAATCCTTATCATCCATGCCATCAAAAACCTTCCTCGCAGAAGCAATGCAACCGCACTTGGAGTACATGCTAACCAAGCTGCTCTCCACGAACTTATCCGAACCCAACCCAATTTTCACAGCCAGCCCATGAACCTGCTTCCCCTCCTCGACGGCGCTCAACCGAGCACAGCCCTTAATCACACACGGCAGCGTGAAACCGTCAGGCGTGCATTCCCCAACCAGCTCGCGGAACAGACACAGCGCGTCGTGGGAATGCCGGTTCTCGACGCAGCACTTGATGATGACGTTCCAGGAGGGAAGCGGCGGCCGGGGAATTCGGTCGAACACGGAGCGCGCGTGGCGGAGGTCGTTGATCTCCGGGGCGGCATAGAGGGCGAGAAGCTTGGCAGCCGTCGGCGGGTGATCGAAAGCCCCGGTCTTGAGGGACAAAGCGTGGACTTGCCTCGTTTCTCGGGCGGTCCGGCAGTTCAGGAGGAGAGAGAAGTCGAAGTTCCGGGGAAGGTCGCGGCGGAGAGGCGGCGGAGGAGAAGGCGGCGGAGGAGGAAGCGCAGTTCGCATCGTCTCCGAACTGAAGGACGAGGAAAATGATGCGGACTACGTTTCTTATCTGAATCCAACGGTCCCGACGGGCCGGACTCCTAGGCCTGACAAATCGGGCCGGGTCGCTCTGGCCCAGAATGTCGGGCCTGACAACAGTTGTCCAGGCCCGCTCACGGCACAAAGATCCTCGCAGTCTGACCCGGTTCGGTCCGAAGGGAATGATAAATGGGATAACGACGTAAATCATCCATTAACTTTAACCGAATCTACAATGTGATTCATGAATTTTAGGATAATGACTTAAAAACTCATTTGGTTCAATATTTTAAATGGGTTTTGAGACTCTAAAATCCCTTGGATAAATGCAAATAGCGTTTGATTCCTTTTTTGCTCAATGTTTGGGGAAATGTAATTACATTCCAAAGGCCTCCAAGTGTCTTTAACCCAAGGCAGATCCGAAGGTCCTTTGAGAAGTGGCATTCTTGAAATGCAAGTTTTGGCCTTGTTCATTGCCATGTTCATTGTTCATCTTCTTCACATTTTGCACGAAGGAGTTGAAGAAAGGCCGACGACCGCTGCCCAAGGGGTTGCGCGACCTCGACAACCATTATCTGGGTTGTAGGAACCCAAACAATGCCACTTGAGGTCGAGCGATCTCAAGTGAGGTTATTCAATGGCCAACTCTAGTTGTCAAAGTTTGTTTTGGCTTGCCAACGGCTGCGCTCTATTGGAGGTAGTTTGAAACTTTTTAAAATAAAAAAATAAAAAATAGCAAAAGTCCTTTAAAAAAAAATGTCATTTTTACCCAATGGCATGGCATTTAAGTAAAAGTTGCTTTCAATGCACTTTAAAATTTACTAATCACTATTTACATTTTGGAAAACCCCTTTAACTCAAGTAATTGTATTTTTCCAAAGACATTTCCTAAAGTCGAATCAAATAGGCCAATGTAGGCCTTGAATTTTACCTCAATATGCGATATGATCTATGAACTTTTAATTTGTCCAATATGATTCCTAAACTTTTGATATATGTTCAATTTAATCCTTGAACTATATGAAAATATTCAATGTCATTTTTCTATTAATTTAAGTTCAAAAACAATAATATAGTTCAAAGACTAAACTAAACATGCACTAAAAATCCATAAAATCACGTTAAATAATTTAAAAGTTTAGGAACGACTTTACATATTGGAGTAAAGTTAAAAATCATATAAAAACAAATTAAAAGTTCAAGATCACAATATATATTGGGCCAAAGTTTACATATCATTTATGTCATTTTTTTAATGTAAATTCATCTATCGATCCATGTGAAATTCAAACAAAGATCGATTTTTTTTTCTTGATTTAAGATTAATTGTATATGATTAATAATACAAGGAGAAGAGTGGTGTCACCTCATCTGGCCTTGAATCTTTCTGGTCAGCAACCATGCAAAGCTCCGGAAGCAAACGTTCGTCCTCCGTAACTGTATCCGCGACTTTTTTTTTTTTTTTTTTTAACACGTGGATCTCATTAATGTTGTTCCTAGTAATTGCAATTGTGTACAAAACATGGCCAACTTTGTTTCATGCGCCAAAGTCAACTTTACCCTAAAAAAACATTTAGACACTTCTCAATATTCGGGAGAATTCTTGTTGATGAATTTGTGGCAATTGGTTGAATTCAGATCTCGCCGGTAAAGGGCGATCAGATTTTCATCATGATTGGAGTATAATTTTTGGAGTAAATGTATGGATTTTTTAATAATGGACAAACGAGTCACTTTTTAAAGATAACTTGAGATTAGGTTGGGATAAAAATCTCCTCAAAACGGGAGAGAGAAACTTCTAAATCTAGATTGGATCGAAAGAGAAAAACTCTTCAGAACAGGAGACAGCAAGAAAAAGACAACAGAAAACCGGATCAGCCAAAAAAGAAAGGAAAAAGGGAGGAAAGGGAGAGATGTAGTTCAAGCCCTCCCCTTCATAAAGGTTGAAGAAGAAAGTAGCCTGAAGATGAAAGGTAAATGAGCGAATCCTAAGGAGGAGAGTTCCTTTTCTAAAGAAAAATTTACAAATGTTCTTTGCCTAAGTAAATCTTCTATCAATCTATGCTTATCTCACTCTCGTAACTTCTGAATGTACATTATTTACACTCCCGTTTATTAATTCCCCTTTTTCATGTCCGTTCTAAAGTATCAACTACATCTCTATCCTCGCCATACTCCTTTTGATAATTAGTTTGGGGGGTGTGTATAGAAAAAGGTATTCACATACGAAATGCAATCTTGTATTAAACTTTTGGAATAGTATTACTAAGTCTAATTTTATTTTCGCCTTATTTATGTGAAATTAGATATGATTACGAAAGATGTTTTTCTAAACACATAACCTACTAACAAATACCGGATTCAAAACACGGCCGCATTAGGTAATCGAAATCTGTAACCTTGTGCACAAACGGTCGAGAGAGACGATCCGTGCTCGCTAAACTGCCATCGCCGAGTGCTCCCGCCCCAAAAACTGCGGTCGCCATCAGCCGAAAGAGGCCAGGGCAGCAAGCTGCGCGTCGTCTTCCATGGCATGATGGTGGTCCACAAGCCGCTAGCTACAAAACACGACGGGTCGGAACAAATTCCTTCTGCTCCTTGTCCCGTTCTGCATGCCCTTTGTCTGCGTTCCAAACGAATAAAATCGAACCGAGTTGAAAAACCGCAACGACGACGACGACGACGAGGAGGCGATCACACGTCCTTCGCCGAAGCCTTCAGGTACAAGACGACAAGCCGACACAGTGCATCGTCACCTAATCGTTTATTCCCCACCTCCGCATCCGTCCAAACGCTACCACGAGATCCCCGGTTTGGACTTGCTCCCTCGCCATCTTCCTCCCCTGGAAAAGTCTCCCTGTCCTGTTAAACTCACCAACTCAACCCTTCTCTCTCTCTCTCTCTCTTTCTGCTGTGAACTCAGGCTTTTGGAGGTTTGTTCTTGGAGGTTGGCTGCACAGCAGCCTGATTCTTCTCCCTAATGACATCACCCCGGATCGAGAAGATGGCCTACCTGGAAAGCAACCCCTCTTTCCCTTTCTTTCTGAACTGATGAAGCGAATTATGTTGACGCCTCTGGATTCATGGTGAAAGCACATGGACAGACACTCGGGTAATTTTCAAGAAAATCCATGAACAAACTGAGGTGGTCGGTTGAACAGCCTCTCGCTGATGTCATGTGCATTAGCATGGAACGAATCATTTTATTTTTATAGAGACGTGCTCATCAGAAGGTCAAAGGTTTAACAGTTCATTTGGAGAAAAAAAAAAAAGAACTATGGGGGGAGTTTGACACGGGGACATCCCCTCCTGGACACCTCTCTCATTCCTTCCCTTTTCTTCTTTTTTATATATAGAGAGATCCGAGACTTTTCGGAGCCAGGTTTGAGCTTCTTTCGGAGACCAGCATCATCGCCTACCTTCCGACCCTCTCTTCTTCGTCATCGTCCCTCGGAAGCTCTCGTTCCATGGGCAGGCAAGGCGCCGATCCTAGCCCCACGGTCGTGAGCTCTTCCATCGCCCTGCTGCAAGAGAGGTTCAGGGAGCTGCAGCGAGTGAAGCAGAGAAGGGAAGAGAGAGAGCTGATGAGACTGTCGCTCGAGCCGGACCTGGCGGCGGCTCCCGCCAGGAACCCGGATCGTCAGGCCAAGTTTGGTCTCCAGCCCGGCACGAGTTCGAGTTCTTCTTCCGCTCAGGATTATTGCTCTCTCTCGCTCGGCCTCGGGGCTCATGCCAACGGCGACATAGCCGGTTCGGAAGTAGTGAAGACCGACCCTAGGTTGGGCTTATGGCCTGGCAACGATAGACCGGCAATTTCAGGAACATCGAAAGGTTTCGAGAGCCCTGATGTGGATACGTCCCTCCATCTGTAGAATGCCTCTTTTTCTTTTTCCGGAAGTCCTAGACACATGTATGTAAGTACTGGATGTATGCTCTCTTTTTCCTTCTTTTGAACGAGGATCTTGGGTTGGATCGGATGCAACGTCGCGGCCCCATGTGACAGATCCTTTGATTCATACAAATTTTGCTTCTCCTTTTCTGGTCGTTTCGGAGGTGGGCGTTCTTTCGGTGATCACTTCTCTTCTTAGACTAATTATTTATATCTCTATAGATGTTATTTCAAAAGGCTAGATCGGAGGAGACCGAGTACCCCTCGATCCTTGATGACAGAGGATTTTGCAGTTATCGTCTCAGAATGGACTGATCGCTCTTTCGCCTTCCGTGCTTGGTTTATGGTGCACACGAGCTGCAAAGAGCAGACGCAGACTGAATTTTTCACTCCAATGAGAATTTTTTACCCCAAGTTTGCGAAAATTCAAGGCTCGCTAAAGCGAGATTTTTTTTTTTTTTTTTGGTAAAAGGAGCAGCGTGGCCAGATGCTAAAGCGAGGATTTGTTACTGTCAATTCCGAAATTTCACACTGCTCTTACATTGACATAAGTTCTGGCTAAGTAAACAGACTGCTGAATTTGGTCGACTGAAGATTAGCCTCTCTCTCGTGTATTCACCGTTCACCAAGGCATGCTTGAAGAAAACAGCGAAGAAGAGGAGGTAATTTTGCCCATCGCTTTTGCCTTGCTATGTTACGTGGTCGGTCCAATTTTCATTTTATGTCTTGCACCTTTCATCTAAATGTGGGAAGACAGAATAATTCCGTTTTCTGGCACTTGACGTTTTCCATAAAGATTTTATTAACGAGTGTCTCCAGAGCACTTGTTAAGCATGTCATAAAAGTGATAATTAACTTTAAAAATAAGTGACTATACATAACAATATAAGGTTAGTACATTGAAAGGCTGGAAAGTCTTCCTTTAATCAGTAGCTTAACGGGTGTCCAGTGGAACCCTCTCCAACTAAATCCATTCATGCGATTCTTCATGCTTAATTTGCTTTGGAGTCCTGATTCCTGCCATGGCGGCTTGAGGGAAGTGGACGAGCCTCGGTAAATTTTTTGGGTGGATGGGCCTGGAAAATGGCTGCTCATCAGTCGGGCTGGGATCTAGCTCGGGGGCCCCTCTGTGTTTCACGGGCCGCTTTCTAAAGCCCATTAAAAGCCCTAAATTTGATCATTTTGCTTCTTCTGGACATGGACAAGGTGAAAGGAAAATGGTTGGGCAGATGGTAGAGTTTGCCCGACTCTCCTTTACCCCAAAGAATCTTCCTTGTAATTACTAAAAAGTAGACATGTTGAGTGGGTGGATCGAAGTCGGGTTGACAATGGCCAAATCCAAATTGATTATTTAACTTATTTTGACCTATTTTCATTCATTACAAATCTATGAGCTACATCCAATCAAACTCCTATTCAATCAAATTCATTTCGTTAAAAACACTTTTATATATAATTCAATTATGAGAAAACTTATATCAAAATTAAGGTAGAAGCACGAAATGAACGAGTGCAAAATTGAGAGTCATAGAGGTGCGTTAAATATAAAAAAGTTATTAAATCATTTAATATCCATATTATTATTATTTTAGGCCTTATTATTTTAAACATATTTATGATCTATTTATTGAATATAACTTATCCATATGACAATCCAACTCATCAAATATGGGTTAAAAAACGGATTTATGGCCCATTTTGACGTGTCTACTAAAAATAAAAGGATTTAGTTAATTAAATCAAGAAACTTATTAAGCAATTGATTAAGAATGGGTTTATGCGTTCATTTTCTTAGTACCATGCGTAATTAACGAGCTAGACTATAAATGATCTCGAATCACATCCCTTAGTCATACGAAAGTCTCCCATGCTACGTAGCAAAGCGTTAAAAGTTACTATTATTTGATCAATCGATCGAGTTGTTACCACCAAAGCAGTGTCGCCGAACAAATCAAGAATCCCCAAACTCGACCAACGATTGTGATTAGAGAATCCCATGCCCGTGAAGGATAAGCCTAGAGTCATACAAAGGTGAGGATATTAACCTCAACGGCGTCGATTTGCGCAGAAAAGCTGTCTTCCACGTGTCGAAAGCTGATTCGCTAATTAGCCGGGGCATTTGGGAAAAATTGAGGCCACGCTGGGCCTCCGGTTTGCCACCATCTCCAGAACCTTCTTCTTCTTCTTCCCTCCCTCCCTCCCTCCCTAAAACCCTACTAAAACCCCCCCCTGCTCACCGCCATTTCGCCGCTCCCGGAGCTCGCCGTCGTCTTGCCCTTCCCTCGTCTCGATTACGATCCCCTGCGACCATGCACAGGCTCTCCTCGAGGCGCTCCGTCTCGGCCCTCCTCCGCCTCCGCGGCCCCGCCTCCGGCTGCCGCCCCTCCGCCGCCGCCGCTCCCGCCGCCGTTGCCAATACGGTACGATCGCCCGAACTCGAAGCTATCCGTTCGATCGAGATGGAAATGTTAAACCTTTCGCTGCGAATGCGCTTCGCGTGGAGTGCTGCGTTCGGTCGTTTCGTTTTTTTTTACGGTTCGCGTTACCCGAATCGTTGATCGTCCGTCCTTCGCGCGTGTGATTTTTGGAAATATTGGATGTATTTCTCATCCGGCGATGTGAATTGACTTCTATTTCTTCTTGTTTCTGGCATGGACTCTGCGCAGGCGACGGAGAATGATGTCGGGGGCGGTCCGTATCCTGCGGTGTCCAGGGGTGGTGCAACATTGCCGGGCCTTCGCACTCGTTGAACTTGAAAAGCTCTTTGCTTTCTGGCAGGAGGTATGAATCGACCGCGGCGGCGAACGATGCGTCTCCTCCGCCATCAGCCGAGAAATACGAGTATCAAGCAGAGGTATGCGGCTTGGATGGACCCATTGATTACTTCTCTCGTTGGTTGGGGTTGTCTGTTGTTGAGTTGTATGTTTTGCTTTTTCGATGGCAGGTTAGTCGTCTTATGGACCTCATTGTGAACAGCTTATACAGCAACAAGGAGGTGTTTCTTCGGGAGCTCATTAGGTATCTTTTGGGTTTCGACCTATTCATCTTGCGGATGCTGGCGCTCATGAGTTTCTTTGTTTTCCCGTTGACTACATAAACTCTGTCTTCTCATGGTGGTCTAAGCACAATTTCGAACTAAGACCGTGATTTGAAAACGATATGATAAATGATACTAGTGTGGGCCTGTGGCATTGAGCTACACTTTCTGTGGCTTAGGGTTCTATTTATGACTATAAAAAAAAAAGAGTTCTGGAATTTAAAACTTAATGCCTTACAAAAGGCCTTGAATATTTAGAAGACCAAATTCAGTCAATATTCGGAATTACTAGTAACATTTGATGTGGTCGACACCTTTATTTTATCTGAACGGATGTTGAAGATAAGGAAATGGTGTCTTACACATTGAAGGGCGACTTACTTTCTCTTTGCCTACCAATATTGACTTTGAGGCCCGATATAATTGGATTCTCCTTTATATATGGATCAATGGACATACAGGTACACAAATTAGCTGCAGAGTTAAGAGTTCTGCACCATTTAATAGACTAGCGCAACTGAAATTGTCATTCTACTTTATGAGTGCTGTCATTTTGTGGAGGTTTAAGTCAGTTTATTATCGTCATTATCTTTTTGAATTCTAATTGCTGTCTAGGCATCCTAAGAAGAAAAGTAATCAATTTCTTCCTAATTTATCGAGTTGTCATTGTCCTCATTTGGTGGTGCTCATGTATGTGTTCCCAGCAATGCAAGTGATGCCTTGGACAAGTTGAGATTCCTTAGTGTTACTGAGCCACAACTTTTGAAAGATGCCGCAGCAGATCTTGATATCCGTATTCAGACTGATAAAGATAATGGAATCATATCAATCACGTAAGTCAATGAGCTGCTGGCTTTGACTGATGATTTTACATTATTTAAGTTGTTTAAAGCCCCACATGTTGTGTGTGCAGTGATACAGGTATTGGGATGACTAGACAAGAGCTGGTTGACTGTCTTGGAACAATTGCTCAAAGTGGAACAGCAAAATTCTTGAAGGCAGTAAAGGTCCTGCATTGTTGGCTCTGATGGTGGTGTTGTTTTTGTCCATGCTAATTAGTGAGATTAACGGTATTTGCTTATGGATGTTTTTGGTGCAGGAGAGTAAAGAGTCTGGTTCTGACAGTAATTTAATAGGTCAATTTGGTGTGGGATTTTATTCCGCCTTTCTGGTTGCCGAAAGGGTATGTTGTCCAATTTGTATAACCTCTTCCTATGTACAATGAGTTTTTTTTTTTTTTATTTATTCGAATATCTACAATGAGTGTGCTTGTTGTGATAGTGTCAATCATTGAGACGTTTTTTTTTCTTCCCCATTTTGAAGGTGGTTGTCTCAACAAAGAGTCCAAAATCCGATAAGCAATATGTGTGGGAAGGAGAGGCTAACTCCAGTTCCTATTCCATTCGGGAGGAAACTGATCCGGACAAGCTTATTCCACGGGGAACTCGCCTGACCTTGTATCTCAAGGTAAGCTAAATGCTGCTTATCTTTATGTTTCAACTTGTATCATTGTCTGTATGTTATATGGTACGTGGGCTCTTATTTGCTCTGTTATTGGGCTCACACGAGTCTTTATTGGTCTATGTTACTGTAGAATGATGATAAAGCTTTTGCACATCCAGAGCGGATACAGAAGTTAGTGACAAACTACTCGCAGTTCGTTTCTTTCCCGATCTATACTTGGCAGGAAAAGGGATATACTAAAGAGGTTTGACAGATCCATGGATTTTTCCTTTTTCATTCACTTCATTCCATTGGAGAGCTGCACTAGTGACTTGCCACTTCTGTGGCCCATTTCTTCTTCTTTTATTTAATGTCGGCATGCTATTCTTATGCAGGTGGAGGTTGATGAGGATCCTGCTGAAGCCAAGCAGGAGGGCGAAGATGACAAAGCTGAGGTAATCTCTTTCAGATCATGCTCTAAAATCTGGTCTGTCTCTGAAGGACACAGTTCTTTTATTATGCACAGTAGAAAGCTTGTGTATCTGCTTATCTGCTACTGTTATGTGATGATGTTGCAGAGGAAGAAGAAAACAAAGAAAGTTATTGAAAAATACTGGGACTGGGAGCTGACCAATGAGACACAGCCTATATGGGTAGCTAGATGCATAAGCCTTTGCTCTGTTTGGATTGAAGTTTCTTCATTCAGGGGAGAGTTTAATACTTGTTTTCCTTTTATTGTAGCTTCGGAACCCCAGAGAAGTTTCCACCGAGGAGTACAATGAGTTCTACAGGAAAACATTTAATGAGTACTTGGATCCATTAGCATCTTCACATTTTACAACTGAGGTGATGCTCATTAATTTGCTTGCATGTTATGTTTACTGTTTATAGTGAGCTCAAGTCAGAGAGAGATAGTTGGGATGAAATTAACCTACTGGCACTTTGATTTGCTTGCACTACCTATTGCTGCTCTCAGTATTTGAGTTTTTAAGGTAGGTCAGGATTCTTACTTCAGTTGATGACATGCTGTTTTTATGAATTCTGCAGGGAGAAGTTGAGTTTAGGTCTATCCTTTATGTGCCAGCTGCCTCATCTATGGGAAAGGATGACCTAGCAAATCCAAAGACCAAAAATATAAGGCTCTATGTTAAAAGAGTCTTCATATCAGATGACTTCGATGGGGAACTGGTATGCAGAATGTCAATAGTTACTCGGTGATATAAAAGAAAGGTCTCGGTTGAATGTAAGCTTATTAATGCTTCTTCATGTTGTTGTTTGCCTGCTTTGCTGGTCTTGGAATAGTTTCCTCGTTATCTAAGCTTTGTCAAAGGTGTTGTGGATTCCAACGATCTTCCACTCAATGTCTCAAGAGAGATTCTTCAAGAAAGTCGCATTGTAAGTGCAATTAGCATCATTATTTCTGTGGAACCAGTGGTCTTCAAAATATTTTCCCATCTAATCTTTGCTATGGTAACTGTTATTTTTTTAAGGTCCGAATAATGAGGAAGCGTTTGGTGAGGAAGGCCTTTGACATGATTCTGGGCATATCACTGAGTGAAAACCGAGAGGTTTGTCTTGTCTTTTCTCTTTGAGATTTCCATTCTTCTTTTAGTTTCATGGTGAAGATTTCTGACCAGCATGGGGTTTCCTTTAAATTATATTTCATATACGCCTCTTTACTTGTCTCTCCCTTCAGGATTATGAGAAGTTTTGGGACAACTATGGTAAATACCTGAAACTTGGATGCATTGAAGATCGTGAAAACCACAAAAGGATTGGACCATTGTTAAGGTTTTTCTCCTCGCAAAGTGAGCATGACATGATCAGCTTGGATGAGTACGTGGAGAACATGAAACCTGAGCAGAAGGATATCTATTATGTCGCAGCGGACAGTGTGACTAGTGCTAAGAATGCACCTTTCCTGGAGAAACTTCTTGAGAAGGATCTTGAAGTATGTAATTTTTGTTCTTCACCTTGTTAATAATCATCATTTTCCTTTTTTTCTTTGTTCAATGATGGAATGTTGGGCTGCTCCTTTATAGGTTTTGCTCCTGGTTGATCCCATCGACGAAGTTGCTATTCAGAATTTGAAATCCTACAAGGAGAAGAATTTTGTCGATATCAGCAAGGAGGACTTGGATATAGGTTGGTTAAGCTTCTTACTTGAATTATGTTATCGTTTGTACCAGTGGAACTCTTTATGACTGAGAAGTACTATTTGGCAGAAATTTTGAGTTGTATTAATCGGGCTTTAGGTGTCCAGCCCTTATGTGGAAATGTAGTGAATCTCTCTGTAGAGCTGTAGCATGATGATTGTTGTTTGGTCTCAACAGGTGACAAAGACGAGGAAAAGGAGAAGGTGACGAAGCAGGAGTTTGGGCAAACCTGTGATTGGATGAAAAAGCGACTGGGTGACAAGGTGGCTAGTGTTCAAATCTCAAACCGACTCAGCTCATCGCCTTGTGTTCTTGTATCTGGAAAGTTTGGCTGGTCTGCTAATATGGAGAGGTAACTTGATATTTGTTTCTGAGAGGCGATTTTGTATTTCACCCTTTCTGGAAGGATCAATTCTCTTCTCATTTTGTTTTTCTGTCAAGTCTTGATCGTGAATGTTGTACTTCTGGTATAGGTTAATGAAGGCGCAGACTGCTGGCGATGCCTCCAGCCTGGAGTTCATGAGAAGCAGAAGAGTGTTCGAGATCAATCCAGATCACCCAATTATTAAGAACCTAAATGTATGGGTCTGGTTGTCTGTGTTTTTTGATCTTTTGCACCATTCAGTTAAAAATGGTGTCCAATGCATCTTCACCCTCATAATGCTTCCTTTGCAGGCTGCCTACAGGAATAGCCCTGATGATGAAGACGCATTGAGGGCAATTGATCTTTTGTATGATGCAGCATTAGTCTCCAGTGGTTTTACTGTGAGTACCCATGGACTTCCTATCTCGAATATTCAGTCATTCCTGTAAACGTATATTCTAATGAAAGCTCACTGAGCATTAGATAGAGGGACACAATGTACTGCTTTCTTTGAGGGCGGTTCCTCAAACAACAGCCAGTATAAGCAGCTTGATGCAAACTAGCCTCTCATGATTTTGCTTGATTCGCTGATATGTTGATATATTTATGTGTATGATCATGTCGTGAGTATTGTACTTGCAGCCTGACAATCCGGCGCAACTTGGGGGTAAGATATATGAGATGATGGGCATGGCTCTTTCTGGCAAGTGGTTATCTGGACCGGAGGTTCAGTCCGCACCAGGTGGATCTCAAACTCCAGGGACATTAGAGGCCGAGATAGTCGAACCGGTGGAAGCAGCAGACAGTCAGAAATGAGAATAGATTTCTTCTTTTATTTGCCATCTCCATAGTAGGTATCAGCAGGTGCATGAAGCGAAACGGGCTCTTTACTAGTGACAATGATGAGTGGGTGTCAGTTTCATGTGTTGGTATTTTAATTGATGGAAAAGGACGAAGAGCTGTTCTCTTGTGTAGTTATTGAAGATTTGTTAGGGCTCTAAATTCTCCAAACAACCCCCCTTTTCTCCCTCTTCTTCTCCCTCCTTGCTGCTCCTCTCGTCTCTATGCACTTTCTGCATCATGCCATTGGATTTCGGAGGTTAGTTCTTGGTTTTAGGGATCATTTTAGTACCCAATAAGCGAACTAACCCACTCCCTTCTGTTCTTAGAGTTTAATTGTCCTTCAAATGGCCCAACCACTCCGAAATACCTAATTAAATTCGATTAAATGAATAGTCGGAGTCGAGTCTCCTTGTGTGAAATGGGCATATGTAGACTGTTTAGGTTATGCAGGGCTATATGAAAATTTACTGACGATGACAGATGTTTGGATTCGATCCAAATGGTTCTATAAAATTATGCTTCGCATCTTAATCATTCTCAATAAGGGAGATGATTCTAAGGAATTTTTTTTTATTTGTCTTATTCTAAATTTAGCAATTGAATTTTATATTTGAAATTAAACGTTTCCATTTTCGTTAATTTTTTTTTTTTTATCACTGGGCTGCATGTGCCATAAGTGATTTTAAAGATCAATCGGATATTCAAAGAGCTAAAGGGCGATTGATATTTATTTTTGTTGGTTGACGTGAGACGATAATTATTATAGAAATGGATTGATAATTGTAAGGGAAAATGTCACAAATAGTCTCTATATTTTCACTCAATGTCCAATTTCGTCCCTAAACTTTCAATCGGCTCGATTTGGTCCTCGAACTATTGATAAAATGTCCGATCTAGTCCTAAACTTTCGAATGACTCATTTGGTCCCGAACTATTAATAAAATGTCGATCTAGCCCACGAACTTTCGACGGGCCAGTTAGTCCGAACTATGATGAAATGTATGATCTAGTCCTTCGTTACTATTTTTCCTTTTTTCCTTTTTTTTTTTTTTTTTTTTTTTTTTCGCTTTCCCACTACCGGAGCCGGCGGAGGGCCGGCGTCTAGCGAGGGAGCCCCTCGCCGGCGTCCCTCGCAAGCGGGCGAGGGGCTCTCCCTCGCCGGCGTCGGCGAGGGGCTCTCCCTCGCAGATCTGGCGAGGGGCCCTCCTCGCCGGCGTCTGCGCGGGGCTCTCCCTCGCCAGATCTGCGAGGGAGAGCCCCTCGCCCGCTTGCGAGGGACGCCGCGAGGGCCCTCGCGCCGGAGTCGCGGGGGCCCTCGCCCTCGCCCTCACCCTCGCCCGACGCCGGCGAGGACGGCCCCTCGCCAGATCTGCGAGGGAGAGCCCCTCGCCAAGATCTGCGAGGGAGAGCCCCTCGCCCTCGCCCGACCCGACAAGGGGCTCTCCCTCGCAGACGACGAGGGGCCGTCCTCGCGGCGGACGGGCCTCGCCCGATCTGCGAGGGAGAGCCCCGCCCTCGCCCCGACTCGGCGAGGGGCTCTCCTCGGGCTCCCCCTCGCCCGATCGCCGGGAGAGCCCGCCGGCTCCGCTGCTCCGAGAGGGAAAGCGAAAAAAGAAGGAAAAAAAAAAAAAAGGGAAAAAAGAGAAAAATAAGTAACGAATGACTTAGATCGGACATTTCATCATGGTCAGACCAACTGGCAATGGTCGATCGAAAGTTCGCGACTAGATCAACATTTTATTAATAGTTCGACCAAATCGGCCATTCGAAAGCTCGACTAGATCGGATATTTTATCAATAGTTCACACCAAATCGAATTCGATCGAAAGCTCACACGAAATTAGGCATCGAGTGAAAATATAAGACTATTTGTGATATTTTCCCTAATTGTAAAGACGTCCGTGATGATTGTCAGTTTGAAAAAGGATTAAAGGCGGATGTCGTCCTTCTTTTCTTCCTTTTCCTTCAGTAAAAAGGAACGACGGGATAAATCTCACAATCGTAGGTCGGGACGGTTTGGACTTTGACAGTGTATCTCACCCGTCGCGTTTACGGGTCAGAGAAAAAGCAAAAGGAGCACAAACGTCGTACGAAAAGACGACGTACGTCGAAAGACACAAGGGGGAACAAAAACGTGCCCGACCGGTCAACTCGTTCGACTGACCGGTTGAGCCGGTCGTCCTCGCGTTGAAGATCCAAAACGCGTGCGGCCCCCCCAGTCTCGTCTTCGGTGCAACGAGGGTTTTCGCCGGTAATCCCTCTCTCTCTCTCTCTCTTTCTCTTTCTCTCTCTTTGTGGCTTCAGATTTGCAGAAATGATCAGAGTATCGTCTCGAAAATTTCTGCTTGAACATCTGTCTTAGCTTTGCTTGTTCTGGTTTGCCGTTTAAATTTTCGAACTTGGGCAGTTGTTCTTTCTGCTTCAAATTTTCAGCTCAGTTTTCTTGGGTCTTTTCGCCATCTGGGTAAGCGATTCTTAAGTACTTTGGTGTCCGATCTCTTGAATTCTTCGCGACTTTTCGGTTCCATTGCTGAAAAAACGAGACCTTTCTAGTCAACGGAGCTTCGGGTTGATGTTTTGAATAGCTTCGACGGGGTTCGGTTCGGTAGGTCAATCGGGGTTTAGTTTTCAGTTGGAGATCTCCTCTCTCTTCGTTTCGTTTCGAGTTTTCGGGAGGAAAATTTTTTTCACTTCGATCGATTCCGGGTTCGTATCTGGGTTATGGTGTCCATGGTCAGTGGTGGAAACGCGCTGTCGGTGGGCTAAGCTTCATTACGGGGTGTTACCCCTCTGTATGTGAGCTGGTTCCAGTCGTGATGGCTGGCTTTTCTGGGTTTTAGCATAATTGGACCTGGGAATTTGATATTTCTGAGTTAGGAAAATAACTTGTATGTGAATCGATTCGAGAAACCTGCCTGGAGTAACAACAAAGCTCAGGATATGAATGATTTGGAAATATTTCCCTGAAAAGATATCTTATACTGTTTAAAATAATTAGTCGATGGACAATGTTTTCATTATTGAAAACAATTCATGTCTTAAAAACATTTTCGTTTCTGTAAGTGATATAAATGATTTTTAGGAAAGTGTTTTCCGAATCATTCATTTTCTGGGAAACAAATGGGACCTAATTAGATGAACTCCATGAAATGATCCACTGAGATTGGCCTAGTAAGACCCAAGCCAAAGCCCTGGTGCCTGGCACAAACTTATTTGCGCTTGGTGGTGTGGGGAATCAAATGGATGCTATGCATCTCATCCGAGTACATATATCCATTCCCTAACCAAGAAGCCCATTGCATGTGGTTCTGATTGGAAATTTTTGACCGAGGCCATTATGAATCTTGGTCTTGAAAGAGTTCTTTGTTTGCAAAAGCTATTTTTAAACTTGTCGTGCAATTATTTTGTTTCTTTCTTATAGGATAAAACAGCAGAACTAGGTGCTCTGTCAGATGCATATCTTTTGTGCCTTTATGTTCTTACATTTTTTCTGGAATTCTTTTCAGATATATGTAGCGCAATAGATGGGAAGTTAATAAACTTTTTCTTCTTTCACAGTGACACGATCAGGAAGATCAAAATCAACTGATGGGAACATCATCTGGTTCTAACATTCACCACCAACCTTCTTCGCAAATGCTGCCTCCTCGTCAGCAAGCTCGGGGTGGAGGTCTGCAAACATCCCTTTCCCTTGTTTCATCAGATGCCCACTTGTCTCCTGATGTGCAGGACCCTCGACCCAACTCTGATCAAATTCACGAGTCGCCTACTGAAAGTGCTAGTTCTAGGGAAACATGGCCTACTAGCGATGCTATTTTGGGAAAGAAGTTGGAGAATGGGAAGTCTGACAATGATGCCTTTGAACAGTCAGTTGTACGCCGTCTGTCCAGTGCAGATAAGGTACACCTTCGGGACATTGCAAAAGAACGAGTTGATGTGATTGCTGAGAAAATGCAACGTTTGCCAGACGATTATCTTGATGACTTGAAGAATAGGCTTCGGGCTATCCTTGAAGGGAACGGAGGCTCACAGCAGAGAGATGATTTTTTGATTTTGCAAAAGCTTGTTCAGAGTAGATCTGATTTAACTGCCAAGACGTTGATCAGAGCGAATCGAGTACAGCTCGAGATCCTTGTTTCTATAAATACTGGAATTCAGGCATTTTTACATCCAAATATCAGTCTCTCCCAGACTTCTCTTATCGAAGTGTTTGTGTATAAGAGATGCCGGAATATTGCTTGCCAAAACCAGCTTCCTGCTGATGATTGCACCTGTGAGATATGCACGGGCAGAAATGGTTTCTGCAACCTCTGCATGTGTGTCATATGCAACAAGTTCGATTTTGAGGTGAATACCTGTCGGTGGATCGGCTGCGACTTGTGTTCTCACTGGACTCATACCGATTGTGCCATTCGTGATGGACAAATTTGTATGGGGCCCTCTGTTAAGATTGGAGCAGGCTCGAGTGAAATGCTTTTCCGGTGTCGAGCATGCAATCGGACATCCGAACTGTTAGGTTGGGTGAAAGATGTGTTCCAGCACTGTGCCCCAGCCTGGGACCGTGATGCTCTTATCAGGGAACTTGATTTTGTCAGTCG
Source organism: Eucalyptus decipiens (assembly GCA_014182575.1). NCBI lineage: Eukaryota > Viridiplantae > Streptophyta > Magnoliopsida > Myrtales > Myrtaceae > Eucalyptus > Eucalyptus decipiens. Next base: position 30,708,003 of record CM024609.1, on the reverse strand, counting down.
AATTTTCAGTGGAAGTGAGGATCAACGAGGTAGAAGTCTCTTCTGGAAGTGCGGGGAATTAATTCAAAAAATGAAGGAGGGCCTAGTGGAGTCAACAGCATGCAGGGCAATACTGATGTTTTTCCAAGGTATCCTTTATGCAGCTTTTCTAGTAAAATAACAACTAACTTTTTAATCACATGAACCTGTACTCTGCAGTGATAATGTGGAGTAATTACTCCACTAAGCTTACTTCTCACCTTACTCTGGATGCACGACAACATCACATGTACACTATACATTGGATGCCTCCCATCCTTGACTGTTGCTTAGTTGGATATCGATATTGTTGTTTTGCATTACAAGTACTACTAATTGCAAAAGTGAAATGATTTCATCTTGCAAGTTTTAGAAAACAAGGCCTGTCTATAATATAGGAGAACTCTCCTTTTTTTTTTTGGGCTATTGCTCTGGATAATAGCTTAGTAGGTACTATTACTTCTTTGTTTGCAAAGCAATGAAAACTCATTTGAGAACTTATTGCATGGATTCACACCTTGATGCAACCTGTAGAATGGAACGTTTGACGCTTTCTACTGATCTTGTCTGCCTTCTTATGGTGTAGACACTTAGAAACCTGCCTAAACCTAAACTCTCTTGAGAATTAAGCTGTGTATTTCTCTCTAGTAATGATGATATTGATTGTATGACATCTTAATGAAGACCTTGAGGGTGAGTCTCCAAAGAACCTGGAAAATGGGGAAGGTGGACGATTGATAGCTCCACATGAGGCATGTGGCCGTATTGCTGAGGTGGTGCAGGAAGCCATAAGAAAGATGGAAATGGTTGCTGATGAGAAGATGAGGATGTTTAAGAAAGCTCGCATAGCTCTTGACACTTGTGACCGGGAGCTCGAGGACAAGGCCAGAGAAGTGACAGAACTGAAGATGGAGCGGCAAAAGAAGAAACTCCAGATTGAGGAGCTGGAAAAGATTGTTAGACTGAAACAGGCAGAGGCGGAGATGTTCCAGCGTAAGGCTGATGAAGCAAAACGGGAGGCGGATAGGATGCAGAGAATTGCTCTTGCAAAGTCCGAGAAGTCTGAGGAAGAGTATGCTAGTCGATATCTCAAGCTTCGTCTCAGTGAGGCCGAGGCTGAGAGGCAATATCTGTTGGAGAAGATTCAGCTTCAGGATAGCTCACGACCATCGCAAAGCAGTGGCGGGGGCGACTCGTCGCAGATGATGTATACCAAAATCAAGGACCTTCTGCAGATGTACAATTCTTCTGCAAAGACAGAGAACCAGTCCAATGGGCACAATCCTTTCAGATCAAGTTCATGAGAGGTGGTTGTGAAGTGCTTGTGTTGTAGTATGTCGTGAACTTGCTCGTCATATGATAGTCGGCCCCATATTTTGTATTGTAGAGCAGATTTGAATGCTACCTTGTTCCATGTGATTGTGTTAACTAAGCCATGCAGGAGAGAGGTAAGAGCAGTTGTACGTGCTCTGCTCGATCCAGTTATTGCTCGGTGGGGGCACATGGCCTGTATATTCATGACCTTGCGAGGCTCTATTTGGACTAATAGACAATGATCACTTTCTTTAGCACAAGCCATCACTATTTGCAACTTTATCCCGTTTTGATGGATGCTCATGTCGTTGGATTCGAGATCATGACTTAGGTAAATGCTCGTTGTGGTGCCATGTGTCATGAATTTCCCTGGTGCCAGTTTTGGAATTGGCTGAAATTGGAAGGATTAGCGCGGTAAATAATGTTTTGATTTTGGGACTTGGACAGTGCAAATATCGTGCCTCAGTCAATGAATTCTGCTGCGGACGGCCTGTAGCGAGAACACCAAATGTGTGACGACCCATGATCTGGCATCCGATAGGAAACATATAAGGGGGTATCTGCATTGGTTAGGACTTGACCGGTTATCATCACCTTCTGGACCCAGTTCAGGTTCTTGAAAATAGTTCCTCCTCCGCCCTCCAAGCATGAATAGAAGAACCGTCTGCATCGTTCTACCCACGGTAAGCAATTCTGTGAAAAAGACCATTTTGAGGGCAGAGCACTGTAGAATGTTAATACCGGTTCTGCGTAATTAAAAGGAAGAGGTGTACCTATATCTTCCTGATGATATTGGCCCCATTTGATAGTGGACCTATCAAACTCATACCTAAATTGCAGCCCTGTAAATGGGCCCCAGAGAGAGAGAGAGAGAGAGAGTTGGAATCACTTCAAACCACAGCAATTATGAGCCGTTTGATAGTCTGACATGCGCCAAACTCCCTCATTGATCCTTCAACTGAGCAGCGTGAAAGGTAGGTAGAGAAATATTTATGGGAAACCGCAAACGTTTTTCGCCTGTGAAACTGCCGGGCTAAAGCTCGTTTCTGTCCATGAAAGGAGAAGACGACAATGATTAAACAGGAGAAATTGGAATGAGTCCAAGAGCCAAGATGTGGGAAATCATCAAAAGAACACGGTGGAAGATAGTGTGATCCGGGTCTATAAATAGCATTGTCGGAGTAGCTGTCGAGAAGTGAGCCATGTCCATGTCACCAAGGCAAAAACCAGCTGAACCAAGAAATGGGTCTCGAGTGAAAAAGAAAATAAAGATACGTTTGGTGAACAGCTAAGCTCTAATGATCTCTCGCCCCTTTGTTTTTGTTGTGTTCCGGATCGTGTCTTGTCTCCACATGTTCACCGGGTTGTCTCCTTCTGCTTGGTGCGATATTCCTCCTGATTTCCACTCGATTTCCTTCCGGTAAAGCCTAGCCAAGGATCGTTTTTTTTTTTTTTTTTTTTTTTAAGAATGTATCTTCGTTGGTTAAGATTATATGGAACAGGTCCGTGGATGTGCAAATACCTGCGTGAATACTTGGATTTGTTTGTAAGGATTGTACATTCTCAATATGGACCATTCAAAATCGATTCCGGTTCTTGATTGGCATATGTCGTGTTTCGTCGGTCTTCATGACGAAACCTGCTCCATGACGACAGATGAATCCGTGTGCTGTCTCATTACATGTTCGAATCGTGACGATGAGTACCTTCATAGTGGTCGTGGGCTCTTTAGCTTTATTAAATGTAGGTCAGCTAATTTTTTTTATTCAACATGTGGTAGTTACGCAGATCAGCTAGGCGAACATATAGCTGATAACAGATGAAACCCCCACCATTCTTTCTTCTCTTTCTTCTTCAGCAGTTTCGAGTTCGAAATTGCTGGTGAGAGCAAAATTTCATAAATCAAAATACTTCTGATGGGTGTCTTGTTCAGCTAGGATATCGGTGATGCTGTAGTAAATCGGCTCGCTCATCCCGGCAGCCTGGCCCTTGCGAATGGTCGTTATGACTCAATCTGATTGTTTCAGAACAAGCATGAAACTTACACAAAAATTTCTGAAGATTTATTTAATCATTTTCACCTTCTCACCTAGCAAAAAAACAGAAATAAAGTAGTAGATGGTAGTTGAAGGTTTGAAGCGAGTTGAGGACCAAGCGAAGTGAATTTAGTGGAAGGATCTATCCTTGGGCAATGTGGGAGAGAATTTGTAGGCGTTTGGTTGGATTTGGTGGATATTTGTCAAATCTCACATTCTTAGTCAGATTAGTAGGGTGAGTGGACAGGATTAGCATCATAAGTTGGATAAGGACAGCTTGGTCCTGCATGTGTCTGGTGCTCCATGGCTGAGCCACCATCTTCATCATTCCTAAGTCAGACCAAGTTGGAGGAAAGCCATGACAAGAGGCAAAGAGCACGGTCCAAGAACCTAGGTGATGCAAATTACAAGGATTCAATACCTAAATTTACAATTAGAAAGTTGAAAAAAGGAAATCATAAAGTTAACAAGTTCAATTGATGGCATCAAGTATCCATGACCACTTCCCATCTTTATTAAATATAAAGATTTAAATGAAACAGACTAAACAAATGAAGCAAGAAATGAAAAAAAGAAAAAAAAGAAAAAGGCATTCAAAATGCATGAAAAAAATCATGCATTATTATTGTCCGTAGCAAGCAATGCCAGTCATCTAATGGAATCATTTTCCTCCTCAGGGCCCCACGATGTGATAAATTCATGATGGTCCTATCAATCAGGTTTGAATTCCACAAGATCAGCACCTTCTTTGACTTTTCCTACTATTTAATCGTACATAACACGATAAATAACATTATAAAACGCAAAAAAAACCATTTGAACAGGGGAACAAAATCCTAGAATGTCCCTCTGCCTGGCACCACCCCAAAAAGAAGAATCCCCAACCCCCTTCCCACACTAAACTCTGGAGAAGAGACACAGGCAAAAGCAAAGCTGATCTGATATGGTCTAGATACAATAAAATAAAATAAAACAAACTATATAAAAAAGAATCCTTATTCTATTTATCCAAAAGAAAAAGCAATGGCTGCAAGTTTTTTACTGTCTGTAGTGCTTCCATGACATGCTCCTGGAGTTAAATGGGCATTGAAGGCTCAAGTACTTCGCCCTGATATCATTGTTAATCCGAAGAGATTAGGCAGAATCTCTTTTCTTTTCCCCCCCCTTCAAACCCCACCAACACAAACCATCATCACATGCCACACATTATCTTAAAGCGCCCTCCTTTTTCGCGCCGGTTCGAAAAACATTCTCTCCCCTCCCGGTAAAAGCAAGCACGATAGAAATCGTTTGCTGAGTTCACCCACCCGCTGCCGCTGCCAGAATCCAGTTCCACTGGATCTTCGCGCCTCGCGGGACAGAGAAAAGACGAGGTGGGGTTCGTCCCCCTGTCAACTCGGCCGCAGCTCCTGTGGTTTGAAAAGGAGAGATGCGCACTACCCAGCAAAGTGCGAGTCCGGTTTTCAGGAGCAGCACGTTTCTTTGCAGCAAAGCAAGTCAACAGGTCCACCAAAGAGAGGGCCTTTTGGTCGTGCCCGTTCGCCATTAAAGCGTGGAAAAGAGCAGCAGCACTACTGTCCTTTCGCCCGGTTTTAATCGACCCCCGAAAAGACGAGAACAAAAGATGGGTCGATGATAAAAAGTGGGACTGCTCGTATTCTCTTCTTTCCGATCCATGCACATGGGGTGACCAATGACCCTTGCTTGTACCGTGCGTATGGCCCGGTGCATTATTACCATTGATAAGTATGCATGCTTTTCCGTGCAGTGGTCCGTCCTGCCACTGTTTAGAGTCGATTGAGACTTGTATCGACCTATGAAATAGCTTAATTGGCTCTGTAGGTCAGGTAAGTCACGAGTCAAAACCTAAGTGAGTCGTCTCATGTGGGAATCGTGTGCGCTTATTATGTGGAATTGAATGTTTTTTCCGAACCGATTCTGCATGGACATGTCATTTCCTAATCGCCAATTCGACCTAGTGACATTTTGATGGCTGAAGTGAGAATAAAGGATCATGGGTTTGGATACCAAGTTAGAAATATAAAGAGCAAAAAGACTCTTTGGCTCGGCCATTTCTCGTGTACAAAATGCAAAATCATCCGATCTGTGTCGATCGGGCCTCCCCTATTTGCCGGACACCAGGCACGGCTCCGGATTGATTAAGCTCGACAACATGCTAACACCTCATCATCATCGAAACTACATCACCTCATGGTAATTGATTCCTCAACATAAATCTCATCCTCCAATCGTCCGTATCCTCTCGGGCGAAGCGTGGCGTCTTATGGAGCACCACGAACGCAAACGACGAGGAGGGTCCGACGAGTCGTTCCGGCTGCTCGTGTCCCCTTCGCTCAATTAATGTTATAATAAACAGGAATGTCTAAAAACGACGCCAGTCGAAAGCTACTGAGGGGGACCCCATCGAGATCCTTCTTTCGTCTTCTTCAAGTTCTTTTGTTTTCTTCTTCTTCTTCGTCTTTATATTTTTAAAGCTGTGGCCGCTTGCGCCAACGCACGTGAATTGGACAGCTCCAGTTGGGACGTCGCCCTCTCGAAATGGCAGTGCATCATGGATCATATCCCCCAATCCTCCATCCCAAATGTTTAAGTGGCTCCTAAAGTACAACTTGCACGTCGCTTTTCCAATGTTGCTGCCACTTCAAGTGAGCTTAGAGATGATTGGTTTGTATCATTAGAACTCATAAAAAGATCCAAATGATAATTTTTTTTTTTAAATTTTTTTGGCCTTATTGTGACACTATATCTAAAGATCGATATGGGGAAAATTTCCCCATCTTCCTTTCCTATGTTTTTTTGTCACGAAGGGTCTAAAATTCAACTTCTGTTCAGTGTCAAAAGAGTTGAAACTCGAAACATGCAGAATCTTTCGCGATCTTTTCTAAAGAAGAGGAGAACAAAATATTCAAAGAAAGTTATCAATGCGATAGAAAGGATAAGAAAGCATGCGAGATTTCCTTGAGTGGGAATCTTCTATATATTTCAATCATATCGCGTCGGTATCCTACGTAAATAATTTATTTTCTATTCAAGTCCATCATGAGATTAATATGATTAGTGACTGTTACCTAACTTGGTTATGAGCATTTTAGAATTACATGGGTGGAGACTTTACAACAAAGGAGCATCCCCTAAAACAAGAAACAACACAATTTCATAGAAAAATGAGTACGAGAGTCGCCGGTCGATGAGAGCAGTATAGGACATAAAAACATATCTGAATCATTCAATGGGAAGGAGATCGTACATATACTAAATTCACCCAAAAATACTGGAAAACGTAGAGGTAGAAAAGCGAAAAAAGAAAATAGAAAAACCGGGCGGACCGCAAACCGGGCCGGGCTTTTTCCGGCGGGAGAGAGAGAGAGGGAGTCGCGGCATGCGGTCGCGTCCACCGCCGTCGCGCCGCGACGTGTCGCCCGCCCCCGGTATGTGGAGACCCGGGGGGGGCCGCGGCGCGGTCCGTAACCGAATCGGGGGAGGTGGGGGCCCGCCCGACGGGACGCGTCTGACGTGTCAGGCCCCCGGCGCGTCCCCTTCTGCTGCAGTACACACGTACGCCGTTGCTTTGGAATTTCTCCCTTTTCCTTATAATAATAATAATTTTTTTTTTTTGAAAAGGGAAAATTGAGGAGGAGGGAGGGAGAGAGGGAGGTAACGTGATGTGTCAGATGGTGCAAGCTGGCATGGGCCCCACTCCCCCCCCGGTATTCGATCGCGCCCCACGATGCTCTCTGCCCTCTGCCGCGCTCTTCCCCACACTCGCCAGTAACTCGGGTCGGAATCGGCGATCCGGGGCCTCGGCGTCGTCGGGTCTGGTCGGGTCGGTTCGGGTCCCACGTCCGTTTTCTTTTTTTTTCTTCTAGCCGGGCCCTGGAATCCACATCACCGCGACATCTCCCCATCGTCCCCGTGGCTTGATGTGACGCGTTTCCGAGCGGTTGAACGTTATTTGGAAATATCGACTTACACTTCTATTTACATGGTTTTTCTTTTTAGATTTCCTTACTAAATGTATGGATATCTCTCTTCGAAATTTCCTTTTTTTTAGAATGATTTATATTTTTTTCATAGCACATTTTCTCTCATTTTGACAAGAGAGAAAAAGGCTTACGATAGTTTTAGAAAAATAAGACGTGAATTCTTCTCTTTATTCAAAAAACAATTACACAGAAGTCTAGTTGTTCGATCTTATTTTATTGAGACAATAGAGAATATTTGCTATTGAGTTATGATGACTTGGAGGAATAAATCTTTCATTGGACTCGAGAATTTATACCATCTCGTGCATATATATCTATTGATCCATATAATTAAGTTTACATGACGTAATTGAACCATCGGAACTTGGGAAAGATAAAAGGAATATCTAATATTGTAGAATAATGCATATATCTATTGATCCATATAATGAGCAATCTCCCATATTACCATTGCGAAGTCATATCATCTCGAGGATTTATTCGAATCCAAAGCACTTGGAAACTTTCTATATTCACCCCACTCCAATTTATGTAAGTAATAACACGTCGACAATTTCAACAAGAATTGTGATGGTGAGATTGGATGTAACTTCTCATACTCAATCTAAAAAATCTTCTTTAAGTATATAACAATCATTCGTGTATGGTACTTGCAAATGATTTGAAATGCCTAGGAGCTGATGAAAAGAAAGAGAAATCTATGCGAACGGCTTAATTAACTTGATTATTCTCAAAACAGAATAAATAGAACTCGGGTTCGAGAGAGAGAATCGACTTTTCCTTCGTCTTTGTACTCATATTTTTGGTGGAATTTTCGAGCGATGACTCGAACCCGCAAGGTGAGGTGAATGTCCAAAGTACAAGCACATGTGCACGAACCGGACCGGCACATGATTCCCAAACGTTCGAAGTTCGCGGAGAGCGGAGGAGGAGATCTGCCGTTCCATTTCCATCTGAGGATTGCACTCGATCCATCTTTTGACGAGCGAGGGGGAAACATCGAAAAAGAAAGAGTCATGTGCGCGCGCACCCGCAGAAAAAGTTGGATTTGACCTTGCGCCAATAATTTAATGGATGGAGCCACCACAATTCCACGGTTCCATCTGCTGCCCGGCGGGAGCTTGACAAAAGGTCAGGTAAGGCGCACTGTCTCTCTGCCCATTTTTATATTTTCCTCGTTTTTCCCATAATTTTATTCATAATCTCCTTTAATGTTATTATTATTATGGTAAGCCAGGTGAAGACACTAGATACCAATCATGACGCGCAGTTATAAAAAAATAAAGTCAATTTTCCATTTGAGTGCGTGGATGATAAAAGTGTATGCTTTCTTAAATGATCGAAGGCACGATCTGAAATCCCTATTGCTTTGAAGTAATGAAGTGACAATCTTTGTTTCTTCTTCTTCTTCTTCTTCTTCTAAAGTATTTAATTTTTGCTAGAGAGTATTATCGCTAGGTGGAGAATTAACATATTTGATGCTTAGTTATATTTGGGTGCTATGTAACAAAGGCCATGCACTGCATGGCGTGCCGGCCGGCTTCATTATTGTTTGATGAGCTAAAGACGTGTACCTCCAGGGTTTCTTTCTCCTGGCCTGCCGTGATGCGGGGTTCCCTCGGCCACAAAAAAAAAAAAAAATAGATATGTTGGGTTATTTTGGATGGGCTTTATATTTTATTCTCTCTATCCTTTTTTTTTTCTTTTTTATATTTTAATTCTTGGCATGTTTTAAAATATGGAGCTTTCAATCTTGCGTGTGCCCTGTTGCTTTGCTTCATTGATCATCTCTGAGCAAAATCTCTATGATGTCATTACATAAAACACATCTCTCTTGTTAATTTTGAGGAGATATAAACATCGATTCACAAAATGATGAATGCAACTCTCATCTATCAAATTGAGAAAAATCATCATCACATTACATCGCTCATAGATCAACTTCAGAAATCAGTCACTGCGCCCGTGATATAACTCAAGAATGGCGTTCAATTGAGGACCGAACAATTTCTTGCTACATTTACAGAAGCTCCTCCTTACCCAAAAAAACGATGCCTACAGAGGCTATGGGCCATATGTGTCCGGTGCCTGTTAAATCACCAGATGATTTTGTGGCAATAATCGCTTGGGAGGCTGGAGAAGCAACGAAGTGACGTGGTGAATAAAGAAGAACGATTCGATGGTGGTGGTCAAAACTAATCATGGGCATTGATTAGGGGCGAAGGCTAAACCTCAATCGTGCGTTTGATATTTAATCTCATAGCTTAGGCCCCAAAATCAAACCTAATCTCTCTTTATGGTGATATTTAACTCGTGGTGGGTATGGTATATAGCCGACATATACTTTCATTGATTTGTCCCCGTCTTCACGATCCCTACCGCCAATCGCATTTGCGTAAGGAGGACCCCAAAACCCAATTTTATTTTTTTTCAAGAGAAAGGAAAAGAAGACTCATATAATCTAATGCGATTGCCAAATTAAAAAAAAAAAAGAGTAAAGAGGACGCCAAAATCCATTCCTTCCGAGGAATTGCCGATCCTTTTCCACAGCGCCTTGCATCATGGCGTTCTTCCCATTATTTTTTATTATTATTATTATTATTATTATTTTTTTGGTGATCCAAGGAACCCCACACATACGGCAATGAGAAAGAAACCCCTTGCGAGACACGCGTCTTTGCCCATCACACACGTGCACCGGGTAAGTCATCTAGATATCTCTGTCAGCCTCCTGCACATCACCTTACGGGAGCCCAAGGGAGTCGAACACTCGACCTCTTGTGCGGAAGAGGGAGTGCCCTGCCAGCATAGCCACCCTAGCGGGTGGTGTGTTCTTCCCACTATTGTTCTCTCTCTCGTGCTAATTTCGTCCAATTTCATAATTACGCTCTATTTATTTCATGAAAGATATTTAATTTAAAAAAATATATTTTAAAAAATTAATTACTTATATCACTTATGAAAATGGTTAATAACTAAGCGCTAACCTTTACATGTTATAAATTTCATGAACAGATCACCGTACGTTAACTTACTAGTTCAACTTGCTATAGTACTTTGGGTCAAACTTTTTGTCTCCTTCACACGTGATTCCTTCACCACAATCCCGTAAGGTAAAATTCCCAAGTGCAATCGACCGCACTGTAATTTAAGGCAAATCGGAATGAAATAAAAAAAAAAAAATTTATGGCTAAAGAAATGCTTTTTTCCTTCTTTCTTTTTATGTTTCTTTTACAGCGTTCCCGTTGATCTAAGGAGATGAAAAACGAGCCGGCATCATTGCCATTCTCGCCTTCAATAATTCGCCGTTAGCCGTCGTTGTTCGTCTTCGAATATGCTTTGGACAGGAATAATGAACAAATCCCACCTCCCAGAACATGTTTTTCGAGTTTTCAACAGTTCCCCCCCCCCACATGGACATGCAACAGGCGACGACGACCCGGGCTCCACCCGGACCCCCTCTTCTCTGACCTTCTCTCTCTCTCTCTTTCTCTCTCTCTAGGAAGTCCGTATGTCTGCTGCGCAGCAGGGAGAGGACAAATGCCTCCCCTTTGAAAATGCCGAACGGGCCGAGTGGGGGCAGTAGTCCCTTTCCACCTACACAAAACCAAAAGCAAGCGAGACCCAAGAAAAACAAAAGAGAAGCTATTATGTCACTACGTATATATTTATAAATAATACGAGCTGAGAGAGCGGCAAAGATGGCGCAGTAAATGTAAAGTTCTCTCCTTTGGCATAATTCTTGATATTTTTTTTGTGTGCATAATTTGTTTGCTTTTTGCCTTAACCCTTCGTTGCCCACTTGATGATGAGGCAATGATATGGTGCGCCTGCGCCCAGCTTCAGCATCCATGCTAGACTCCACCACAGAGAGAGAGAAAGAGAGAGAGAGAGAGAGAGAGAGAGAGCTTTAGCCGGTTCTGATCATTGAGTCCAATTGGGCATTCTACGATTCAAGTGTGGGTTCAAGGATTTTGAGTTACCTTTGGGGGAAAAAAAGAAATTTGCGAGCTTGATGCTTCTTTTGGCGATACAGGGGCCATGAGAGGAGGAAAGAGCACATACACAGAGAAAAGGTCCAAAGTTTTTCTTACCTCATTAATGATTCTCTCACAGGTTTGCTAGCCACAGCAACAGCTGGTTCCTTTGGGTACAGCTAAGTTGTTTTGGAATGATTATCTCCTACTTTATCTTCTTCAAAAGAGGTGTGCTCTCGATGGCCTTTCGGGCTTCTCAGGACGTGGTCTCAGAAATTTAAAACAGAACAAGAAATTACACGGCGGAAGGAGATCAAGAAAAGGCAAGGACCTGCTGCTTCGTTTGCTGGTATAGCATATTAGCTAGAGCATGGGGCTCGTCTGGTCGCTTCTCAAGAATCGCAGAGCATTGAAATTTTTGTCCGGGTCGCGCTGAGGCGGTTGAGCTCAAGCTATTGATGAGTTTGTCACCTCTAGTTGGAGTTCTTCTTAGGCTATCAACTCTCTTTGTTGAGTGGCCTAGGGGAAAGATGCATCCTAATGGCAAGCATGCCGGATCTAATGGCAAATTGCAAGCGAGCTTCAAGTTGGATAAAGGGAACGAGCCCATCAAAGCTCACAATTGTATGGAAAGATGGAGGAGAAAGCTCATATTCTTTTGTCTTCTGCTTATGGTGGTCTCTGGGTTTGTTTGGTTTTTCTCGGGTTTCAGTGAGAGTTCTTTGGTGGGGAAGGCGAAAGACCCGGAACTGTGGGAGGAAAAAGCTCGAATCTTTAAACAGCATTTCAATGTCAGCAAGAACCAACTCCATGCTTTAGTTTCTCTGCTCGATGACTCCAAACTGGTGATGTTTTGCTCTGTCCTCTTCCTTACGATTTTCAGTATCCCTGCTTTTCTTCATCTCAGTATAGTGGCCATTGTTGCAATCGTTGTTGAAATCTCTTCTCGTTTATGTGGAAGAAAGGTTGAATATTACGAAGGACATAGTTATTGGACTCCCTTTTTTGTTGAAATGTTCGTTCATCCAGCACGTACGTTTCAAACTTGATTGATGCGGAGACGATGTGAAATAGTGAAAGTAGTAAGATGAAAATCTCGTCTCTTCTCCTTCTTTTTTGACAGCCTTAATAAGAATATACAATTATTTTGAACTTTGTAACTTTGTTGAGTCGAACCTGGTTTGCCCCAGCTATCTTCTAATAATCTGCACCTTGACTCAGCTGGAATTTTCATAGAACATCCTTCTTTAATTACTTTGTTGGAAGGAAATTCGTCGGATGTTTGGAAAGAATTCTGAGCAAGGGCATGAGAGGAACCAACCGTTTAGCTTAACTATGGTGTTCACGGTGCCACCGGAAACTCTGCTACCTCCAAAAGCCTGTATTTTTCTGGAGATTTTGTTTTGAATGTGCATGTTCTTTATGTAGTGTATGAGGGATAGAAAGTCCTGGGATTTGGCTGAGAAATGCTAGCTTTCTGTTGTGTCAGCGTATTTTTGCCTCTGTTCACCTCCTATGATAATGGACTGTGTTCTGGTTGCTTTGGGCCTTTTGCATCATTTTTTTTTTGCGTTCGTCCCATTTCACCAAGTGCATCATATCTCTTGGCACACTCTCAATTTGTTTCTTTTAACATTAGTTCGAAGAACTATAGGGAACATGCTCTTGGTTTGTTTAACACGGAAATTTTAAGAGAAAACGGTGAAAATTGGATTTGTCATCTTTGGGATGGCTTTGACTGAACTACTGTATTCGGTTCATCTATTTCAGGTAGCATCCATCCAATGTTCCAAATTACTCAAAGAAATGGGAAAGGAAATGACATTTATAAATGGTTGTGCCTGCTCTCTAAAAGTCGATTGCTCAGAACATCTGGATCTTCTGAAACAGCAAGTATTGAATGGGGAAGATTCTGAATTTGAGGACCAGTGCCCGGTTCAACCTGAGAATCTCTCCTGGGAGGATTGCCTGTCAATGCTACAGGAAAAATCAATTGCAACTGCTTTGCTATCTGAAATTTCATTCCGATCAGTCAGTAATCCAAACTTTCTGGAGGTATGCTTGCTGCAAATAGTGACCGACTATGTGTAGAAGTGACTAGATATGTAGACAGAGTTGTGTACATATTCTTCTCTTCTGTTGTTTCTGTCATATTGTTCTTCGATGTAATGCTTATATCTTTGATATTGTTGTCATTTTTCATAGCTAGGAGTTCCACCCGAGATAGCATCCGTCTGTAGAAGCTATAAGGATATATGATGAATAGATTAGGTATTTGGAAAGAAACAGTAACCCCACAGAAGCATCCCCTTCTATTTGCTTGCTGTGTTGTCATTTCCTTTGTTGAATATTAGCATTTCCGTAGAGATCAGCCGTGTATTGACATTTCATTCTCTTCATATTTCTGCATCACTCTCATTCCTTTACTTGATATTGCATATCAGACATTGCATATCAGTTGAAATACATTGCTCATTGAGGCATGTCTTCTAATGTAAAAGTTGTTAAAAACTAACCTCTTGTTTTCCCGAGTTTCCAAGTAACTGAAAGACAATATCACTTTTACAGTTAAAAGGGTTCTTTCCTTTGTTCATGACCAGGACATGTCACAAGCAAGGGGGAAGGGAAATCATGCAGGAGATAGCTGCGGGACTAAATCCTTTGGTTTAGTAAAAGGATGCTGGTGGGTTATTTTTGTGATGATAGTGATCTGCAAGGTGTGTGGTTTTTATATGAGAGTTCAGAGGGACCAAACACAAAAAACAGTTAAGCCAAAGCCAGTGAGTCAGCAGCGGGAGCTGCTGCTTCAGCAGAGGCAGCAACAGCAAAACCATAGTTCCTCCAAAAGTGCTGGGAGGTGGCGGAAAAAACTTCTAATTGTATTTGTTGTAGCTGGAGTAATGACGTCCATTTGGTTGTTTTGGCATTTATATGTTAAAAACGTTCTGAGGAGAGAAGAGACCCTGGCCAACATGTGTGATGAGCGAGCCAGGATGCTGCAAGATCAGTTTAATGTCAGCATGAACCATGTTCATGCCTTGGCTATTCTCGTTTCCACCTTTCACCATGGAAAACAACCGTCAGCTATAGATCAGGTGACATTTCTCCTGACCCCTTCTTAATTGATACCCATGCTAAATTTCCATGGCTTCAGGGGTTCTACCTTGACAGTCAAATGTTCATGTGTAGCTTGATGGTTGCGTTACCACATTGATCACACAACAGATAGACTAGGTTTATCTAACAAATATGAAGTTTGCTTGTATTTTTTCCCATGTCAGCAACTTTCTGGGCGAGTTAAACTGACAGCCAAGCATTTTAAGTTGTGAGATAATAGGAGTATATTTCCCTTGAAAATTTTGACAGCGAACTAAACTGAGCCTAAGAACAATTGCAATTCTGCCACTTGTGGTGGATGGTCTCAGCAAAGAACGATTGTGAATGATCAAGGTGGTGATAGTTGTATGTGAGTGCATATTTGGTGGTCTCTAGTGAGTAATAAATTGGAATTAAATATGAGAACAATAATGGGGTGTTGAGATGTACTGGCTGCTGATATTGAGATTCTTGCCCCTTCATATATGCTAGCATTGGATAGGCCAAAAGCTGTAGTCGATGGGAGTTTGTTATCAGCAGCCTCAATCATGTTAACATGCATGAGGTCAACATTGAGAATAGGTGATTCGATATTTTTTTTTTCTTTTCAAACAATTGTCTTTCTGTTGAGTAGAAAAACATGTTTTCATCCTTCGGGAGAGTAAGGAGAGCTTTCACACTGTTAATTTCTACAATATATATTGTAAAGAAAATTGTGCTAAAAAGTGGTTGTTGAGCTCTACTAGGGAGAGAGTGATACCTGGATGTTTGAACCTTAGAAATTGCTTAAATTCCACAAGGACTCTGCAGTGCCAAAGTTCAAAAAGTGATTCCTCGATGTATTTATGCCTTATTTCCCCAATCATGCATATGCTTCCTTTGAGCTGATACCTTCTACCCATGCTTGTGGTTGCCATGAAAATCCAAATTGAATCGGATAGGCCAGGTAATTGGCTGATATCGTGGAATCTTACTTATCTCGCAAAGATATTGTGGGAACTAATATTAACTTTTTGAGTTTAGTTGCTGTGTTGCATGCATGGCCTTCAAGAGCACCTACTTGGAGTAGTAGTGGCATTCATCGTGCAACAAAATTCTCCTTGGTCCTTTGAAAATTTGATGGAGAAAACTCTTGAGATTGATATTTTTTCCATCTCTATCTTGCAGAAAACTTTTGGAGAATACACAGAAAGAACAGCTTTTGAGAGACCACTTACTAGTGGTGTTGCGTATGCTTTAAAAGTACCTCACTCAGAGAGGGAGCAATTTGAGAAGCGGCATGACTGGACAATAAAGAAAATGGAAACTGCCGATCAGACACTTGTGCCGGACTATATGCTAGATAGGTTGGACCCTGCACCTATTCAAGATGAGTATGCACCTGTCGTATTTTCTCAAGAAACTGTCTCTCACATAGTCTCCATTGACATGATGTCCGGAAAGGTGGGTTAAGTAAGGCTAACGATCCTCATCTTTTTGTTCTTTAATGTCCAACTTTTTCTAACCTTTGATGTTGTATGTCATTGTCTTTGTCTACTGATCATGTCCTGAATAGTATATTCACTCAGCAGGAGGAATTGAAACATTAAATTGTATTGTACTCAGTAGGAAAGTTAATAATACGCAGAAGTTACAATAATAACTTCGGGGAATCCCATCAAGATCGGTAACTTCTTAGACTATGCTCATATAACACGTTACTTTTGCTACAAGTATAGGAAGATCGGGAGAATATACTGCGGGCTAGGGCATCTGGGAAAGGAGTACTGACTTCTCCCTTCAAGCTTCTGAAGTCAAATCACCTTGGTGTTGTACTAACTTTTGCTGTATATGATAGAGAACTGCCTGCTGATGCTACAGCTGAGCAACGTATTGAAGCAACAGTGGGGTAGGTGTTACTTGATGGTTTGGTAAATTTCTTCTTTAGATGTAGGTGAATGCATTAAGTATATGTTTTCCATCTTTTAGGTATTTGGGTGCATCTTATGATGTCCCTTCCCTAGTTGAGAAACTTCTGCATCAGTTGGCCAGCAAGCAGACGATTGTCGTAAATGTTTATGACACAACCAATGGATCTGCACCAATCAATATGTATGGTGATGACGTTATTGACACTGGGCTGGTTCACATTAGTAATGTTGATTTTGGGGATCCACTTAGGAGGCATGAGATGCACTGCAGGTACATCTCTTTATAAATAAGTGTTCTTATCACCACATACTTGGGGCATCTCATGATTACCTGGGCTGTTGTGTGTAGGTTCAAGCAGAGACCTCCTTTGCCGTGGACTGCAATAAATTCATCAGTTGGACTGCTGGTCATCACGTTGCTTGTCGGCCATATCTTTCATGCAGCTATAAATCGAATTGCTAAGGTGGAGGAGGACTATCGACAGATGATGGAGCTGAAAAGTCGTGCTGAGGCTGCAGATGTGGCAAAATCTCAGGTGCACTTTTTTTATGTTTCACTAAATTGACGGCTATTTCAAAATTCTTCTTGTTTGTCGTCAACACATGAATCTATTTACTCATAGAAATCTACTTTCTCACCAACTATATCTGTGGCATCTTTGAGTGATTTCTCTTGACATGGATACTATTATAAGCAATCTGAATTGAATTTACCCTTTTATGTTTTTCTCGTAGTTTCTTGCGACTGTTTCCCACGAGATTAGAACTCCTATGAATGGTGTTTTAGGTAAGTAAAAGTTCTTTGGAAATACAATCCAATTGCCAATCTTGACTGAAACATTGACAATGGATTAAAATGATGTTTCAGGCATGCTGCAAATGCTTATGGATACAAATCTCAATGCAAATCAACTGGATTATGCCCAAACTGCTCATGCATGTGGAAAAGATTTGATATCACTGATCAATGAGGTTCTTGATCAGGCCAAGATTGAATCCGGACGTCTCGAGCTAGAAAAAGTGCCTTTTGATCTTCGTTTGGCTCTGGATAATGTGCTATCACTTTTTTCGGGCAGATCTAATGAAAAAGGAATTGAGGTATGTACCCAGTCATTTTCCTTTTCCAATGAATCATCTGTAGCTGTTTCATGCAAAATCTTACAAGAGCTTGGTTTGTCTCTTGTGGTGTTTCTGTTGGGTGAGGGAAGTTGGCTGTCTATGTCTCTGATCGGGTACCGGAAGCTGTTATTGGTGATCCTGGTCGATTCCGGCAGATAATTACAAATCTTGTTGGGAACTCAATCAAGGTCTTTGTTACTTCACTTTCTGTCTATTTTCTCTCTTGCAGTCTTTTTCACAAATTTTTTTTTTGGTATTCAGAAATTTAGTCATTAGCTTGTCTATCTGTAAAGAGGACCTTATGTCTAAGCATTAAAAAGTAGCACTGGGTCTTGGAACTATTTCAAAGAATGCATTTCTTGTGCTTATGTTTCTCTTTCATCCTTTGGTTTCCAAATTTCTTGGAGAGAAGGTCATGTGGATAATGGATACTTTACCAGTGAAAAATAGACCTTGCTGTTGCTGCACATGTTTGGACAGTCAATCTGCTCCTCATCAGATCATCTTTTTCTTCTTCGATGGCCTTTCAAACTTTTTTCTATGAAGAAAAGAGCAATTTATTCGATCTGTGTAATTGTTTGCCATGTTATCTGTGATCTTTGGTAACATTACAAGACAATTCCACTTTTTTAATGTCTTCATGTTTACTGCAGTTTACACATGAAGGGCATATATTTGTCTCAGTTCATCTGCTAGAAGAAGGATGCAGTCAGCATGATTTTAGAGATGTGGAGAAGAGACTAAGTTCAAACTTAGTTGAAGATACATCGGACAAAACTTTTAATACATTGAGTGGGTTTCGAGTGGTTGACAGAAGGAAAAGCTGGGAGCGCTTTAAGAAGTTAAATCGGTCCGATCAAATTGATGTGAATGAATCAGTTGAAGTACTTGTTACTGTTGAGGATACAGGTGTTGGAATTGCCAGAGAGGCACAAAGTCGCATATTCACACCTTTTGTGCAGGCTGATAGTTCCACATCACGTACATATGGTGGCACTGGAATTGGCTTGAGTATAAGCAAATGTCTAGTGGATCTTATGCACGGGGAGATCGGGTTTGTAAGTGAACCGGGCACTGGAAGTACATTTTCCTTTACTGTACCCTTTGCAAAATGTGAAATGAACTGTCTTGAAATGAAGGGGCAAAATTACGATTCAATCATATCAGAGTTCAGAGGATCGAGAGCCTTGGTGATAGATAAAAGACGCATCCGAGCTGAGGTCGCAAGATATCATCTCGAGAGACTAAGAATATCAGTGGACGTCGCTTGCAGTTTGATGTCAGCCTGTACTTACCTTTCCAACTCTTCTAGCCCAAGGTAGACCCACTTGCCACCATAGTGACAAAATTAAAGCTAGTCTATTCTCTTGACACTAAATATGTAAAGAGCCGAAAAAGGTTCATACTGAACGGTTATCTATGATCAGACCTTAGTACTTTGCTCTTGAAATAATCTTACTGTAGGTTGTAAATAGATGTCTCATATGTATTTTGGTGGTTCCATAGTTGTATAATGTAGCATCTATATAATCTAAATGTTGCCTGAGACTTATGAAGCTGTTTTGAATCTCAACAAATGAGTGTCACCTGCAAAAATTGACGGATGCTTGATTGATTGTTGAGTGATTAGCCAGATCTTTTATCAGCCCAGTATTTAGTTATTCTCTCTCTCTCTCTCTCTCTCTCTCTCATTGCTGCATATGTGTCGTTGATCTGCGTATCTTTTCATCTATGGGGAAAAGATTGGACCACAATCATTATACTCTGCCGTGGCCGAAAGGAAAATTCATATTTTGAGTTATGTTACTTCAAACAATTGACAGCCCCTTTGCCTAACAATTTCTTGATTATTTTTCTTGCAGGGAACTATCGGATTTTGACATGGTTCTCATCGACAAAGATGTTTGGGACAGGCAAACAGGTTTAGAACTCAATATTTCACTTTGGAAACACAGGCAAAATGGCAGCAATGGAGTGTCAATACGTCCCAAGATTTTTCTTCTGGCTACATCCATTAGTCCAATTGAGCACAGCGAGCTCAAATTAGCCAACCTGGTAGATAATGTGCTGGCAAAGCCTCTCAGATTGAGTGTCTTGATATCCTTTTTCCAGGAAGCCCTCGGTAATGGTAAGAAGAGGCTATCTAATAGGAGAAAAGTATCAACTCTTGGCAGTTTGCTGAAAGGAAGAAGAATCTTGGTTGTGGATGACAACTTGGTAAACAGAAGAGTAGCAGAGGGTGCTTTAAAGAAATATGGTGCCATTGTTACTTGTGTTGGGAGTGGTAAGGATGCTGTGGCCAAGCTTCGGCCGCCCCATGACTTCGCTGCTTGCTTCATGGATTTGCAAATGCCAGAGATGGACGGGTAACGGATATACTCTTCTATTATTTTATACTGAACAATGTTTTGCATTTTAATTATTTCTTTGTTTGTTTATTTTGTATTTGCTGAGCATTTGGTAGTTTCTTCTAATATTGTAGGTTTGAGGCAACACGACAAATTCGTCACCTCGAGAGTGAGGTTAATAGTAAGATTGCATCTGGGGAAGCATCTTCCGATGCATTTCCTAATGTGGTACATTGGCGTACTCCTATCTTAGCCATGACAGCTGACGTAATTCAGGCTACAAATGAAGAATGCCTCAAATGTGGAATGGATGATTATGTCTCAAAGCCTTTTGAAGAAGAGCAGCTTTATTCAGCGGTAGCACGGTTCTTTGAGTCTGGCTGAGAGATAACGATATGATGGCAGCACATCTACTGTCAAAAGCTCCATGCCAGTGGCTGATCACTTTTCACAACTTCGCTGGGGCTTGCCCTTTTGGGGCGGGGGACATCAAATGGTTGTCATGACGTGCCTTGTGCATTGTACAGCTATGGTCTTTCCCGGTGGCATTCTTGGAGTTCCAGGTATGGCAAACTTCAGCTTACTCTAATATATGTCTAGATGAAAGATGGCAGCTCTTTATACATAACAAGAACTTTTTAAACCTAACATAATCTTGTTTCTGCAGCATACGAAGCATTGCTTGCAGTCTTGACTTATTGTATTTGACTTTGTGTCAGGTTATTAGATAATCTACATACTTCAAACAATGTGTCCAGAATTGTCCAAATTCAGAACTTTTGGTTGGACTCATCCGATTAACATATGTTCCTTTTATATCTACCACAGGAGCTTTGAGCTTGTTGCCTTAACTGATGGACTCAAATATTTGATTCTGGGCGGCGCATCCTGATCTGTCAACATTGATATAGGATTTGTTCTCTTCTCAGAATAGATTCAACGAAAGGGCGTGGCTTGGGGATTGTTCAGAGTCCCAGCTAGCCTGGTTGCAGAGTGGAACTCAGCTCTGCAGATCCTACTACCGTGCTGCAGCTAAAAGTGAGGTAATTGCCTAATGGTAGGGAGCATTTGTATTAAAAACTAGATAGCGGTTGATCAATCAATTGGTTTGGTAGTTTTTAGTTCCTACCGAATTTCCTCTCTTTACTGCAGCTTCGAGGAAGATGAATGACCATTATTTTTTACCCTTGGAGGTGCCTCTCTGAGATGCATCGTGGACCCCCAAGTTATTGAGATTGATTTCTCGGGCATGTCAGCCCTTCTGTCAGATGTAGAAGGGAGTTGAGTTCCTCATTCTTTTCCCCTCGCCGGTGGACGTCTCTCCGATGCTTAATAAAGGATTGTATTCTTTTGGACACTGAAGAAGCAGGCTCGAAATGAAAATAAAATTGTCAAGCGTATTTTCTACCGCGGTGGAAGAATATAGTTAGTTTTTGTTTCCTATTATAGAGTGTTGATCCCTGTTCCAGCAAAAAATGACCCAGCTGAAAGGGTCTAATCTTTATTAACATTATCACAAACGCATTCTCAATCTCGTGCGGATATCATAATGTGGAGATTACTGTGGTTCTATTATCCCCACAGAGAATGATATGTGACTTTGGATAAAAATGTACATCCCAAAACAGTTCTTTTCGCCCCTTCTTTACCATGTTCGAATTAATCAATTTTCAAAGCATAAGACCTTCAGAAAAGAATAAAAGTCTTATTTTATCAGGTTGGCGAAATAAATGATAAGGCAATATCTTCTCCAGGAGACTGCCAAAACAGCCTTGGTGAAAACTTCATCAACACTGCATTTATGTCACGGGAACTAGAGAATCCTTCACTGTGTAATACATCCTGTTAAACCATGGTTATTGCGTTACAACATTTGAATTGCATCGGACGACTTATCAAGGAGGATGGTATTTTATTGGTTTTCTTAAAACAACAAACATGAAACACCGTCTCGGCTTAGACATGACAACAGAGAAACCAGACGAAATTTCAGCAGCAGAATGAACGCAGATTTCCAATTAAATTTGTAGAAATTGATATAAAATAAAAGAGGAGAGCATATAAAACAAAAGAGGAGAGTGTACAAAACTGATTAGGATTGGCCAATTCTCACACTTTTATTATTAATTAAATAACATCTAGTGACCATAATAACCCTCTTAGTTTTAATAACCATAATAACCCTCTCGCACTTTCAAAACCCCTTAAGCTGGAGTATAGATATCATCGTATCAAGCATGCCTAACCTGTTACAAATATGCTCAATCCTACTACTCCCTAAAGACTTAGTGAAAATATTAGTTAACTGTTCACCGGTCCTAACATGACTAGTAGAAATAACTCAAGCACGAAGCTTGTCGCGGACAAAGAGACAATGAACTTCAACACGCTTGGTAAGCTCATGGAATACTAGATTTGAAGCAATATGAATAGCCGCCTGATTATCACACCATAACTCCATTGGTGCAATATCTGTGAATTCAAGCTCAACTAGTCCAGATAAATTCACAAATAACTCGAGCCATAGCTTTGTATTCTGATTTTGTACTGAATCTAACCACAATACTTTACTTCTTACTCTTCCAAAATACTAGGTTTCTTCCCACAAAGGTCAAGTAACTTAAGTAGTATTGATTCTACCAAAAAAAAAAAAAAACTTAGTATTGACATCGACATGTAACATGCGACACGATAAGACATGAC
This sequence comes from Eucalyptus decipiens, assembly GCA_014182575.1. Lineage (NCBI taxonomy): Eukaryota > Viridiplantae > Streptophyta > Magnoliopsida > Myrtales > Myrtaceae > Eucalyptus > Eucalyptus decipiens. The sequence continues at coordinate 30,685,478 of CM024609.1, read as the reverse complement.
ACAACGTGGCACGCCAACATGTCATTTTTAAAATATTAAAGAATTCTAACACGTTGAAACACGTTGTATAATAAATATATATCCTTATATATACATGATGAATTATCATTATGAAGATTATTGCAATCAAATTAATTTGATTCAAATTCACAAATAAATGAATAATAAAAAAAGAGCTTAGAATGAGTTTACACTAAAATCCATAAGTCACGAGGAGTGAGAGTCTTGAGAAGATTAGGTTTTTCTTCTTTCCCCAATTTATTATTATTATTATTATTATTATTATTATTATTATTATTATTATTATTTTACATATTTAAATTTTGATCCATTATTTATTAATTTTTTTTTTAAAATTGGCCCAATGCATGTCGGAATTTTGGACTTGCATGTCAGAGTGTGTGGGGAGCGTTGATCACGTGTTGAATTTTCCAACAATTGTTGACCGCGTGTCGGGCACAACATGAAAATTGCCGAAGAGTGTCAATACTTCTTAGGCAATAATCCGATGTAGGCCTCCTATCTGTAGAAGACCTGACCCAATTAGCATCCTAAAATTCTTCCATCCTTTTGTGACCATGATCACAATAGAAAAGATCATGACCTAGACCTTTCTTCAAGTGTCTTAAAATTCTGACTACAACATCCCAATGATAGTTTAGGGGGAAAGACATAAATTGACTTACAATACTCACCAAAAAGAAATATCGAGTCGAGTAACAGTCAAATGATTTAATTTTCCCACAAGTCTTCGATACCTTTCCATAATAGTTCACTGTTTTCTGCCAACAATTTCAAGCCAGCTTTTCGTTGGTGTATTTAGTGGTTTTGCTCCAGCATACTTGTCTTTGTAAGAAAATCCAAAAAAAACTGTGTTGTGAGAGATGAATGCCTTTCTTTGCCTATGCCACTTCGATACTCAAATAAATATTTAAGTTGTCTTAAATCCTTTATTTGAAACCGCTAATGCAAATACAGTTTCAACTCATTAAACCAACCACTGGGATTCGCTCCAGTGGCCACCCTTCCAACATGGAAGGGGGAGGTGAGGGGTTCAAATCCCCACCTTCTTGGGGGATGGGGGTGGGGACGCGTAAGTTTCAGGAGTAGGTTTCGACTCCCACGCCCTGCGAGAGACATGGCAAAAGTCTGAGAGTGAGTGTAGATTAAGAATAGAGTAGGACTGACAAAAAAAAAACTCATTAAACCCAGTAGAATCATCTCTAGTTATGAAAATATCATCTACATAAACTACAAGAAATATCTGACTAGCTCCAATAGCATGGTAAAATATAGAATGATCTCCACTATATCTAAATAGTCCAAACCGGAGCACTACCTCAGTAAACCTCCCAAACTGGGCTATAGGAGAGCACTTCAAACCATATAAAGATCTCTTCAAACGACAAACATGACTAGACTCCCCCTGAACAACAAACCTGAGTGGTTGCTCCATAGATATCTCTTCATGTAAATCACCATGAAGAAAGACATTTTTAATATTAAGCTGAAAAAGAGGTCAATGGGTAGAAGTAGCCAAAGAAAGCAAAAGGCGAATATAGTCATCTTAGCCATTGGAGAGAAGGTATCGCTATAATCGACCTTACAAACTTGTGTATAACCTTTAGCCACCAATTTGGCCTTGAGGTGAGCAAGAGAACCATCAAGATTAACCTTGATAGTAAACGCCAATTTACATCTAATACCAGTTTTCCCCTACAAGTAGAGGTGCAAGATCCCAAGTTTGGTTTTGGTCTAGTGCCAATATTATTCATCCATAGCTATCCTCCATCTAGATAATGCTTTAGCGACAATTTTAGGAATAAGATGCATATCAATAGTGACCAGACTAACCTAAAAAGAGGTAGGCAGACCAAAATAGGAGACAAACCATGTAATAGGGTGTTGGGTACAACTACGAATTCCTTTGTAATGTGCAATAGGGATATCAAGGTCAATATGTGATGGGCTTATTTTAGACTTAGAGGACGAAGAAGATGAAATAGGTGGAGGTACATTTGCAAGGGGCTCCACATGCTGATGATGTCTACTATATACATGCGAATGATCATCCATTATAGAGGCTCCACTGGTTCATCAGAATAAATAGTAGATTCAAAGAAGGAAACATCTATAATGGTAAAATACTTATGCAAAGAAGAACAATAACAACGGTAACCCTTATACGCATGAGAATACCCCACAAAAATGCATTTAAGAGAGTGAAGGTCTACTTTGGAAAGCCTTGAACAATGATCGCAAATATAACAGACACAACCAAATATATGAGGTGGTAAATGAAAGAAGGATTCGGAAGGAAAAAGAAGAGAGCATGGCCTTGCACCTTTAAGAATAGAGGACAATATGCGGTTGATAAAATAACATGTAGTCATAATAGTGTCAGCCCAAAAGGATTTGTCTATTTGTTAATATTAACTACTACTTTGGAATTTTGGTTTGTCGTGGTGCATCCAAATAGGAACATTGATGAATAGGAAAGGATTAGAAAAATATTCTTTGGCATTATCACTTCGAAGAATACGAATAGGAACTGAAAATTAAGTACGTACTTCAATAACAAATGCACCAAACACAAAAACTAACTCAAAATGACCTTTAATTAGATATAGTCAAGTGACTCTTGAATAGTCATATACAAAAGTAACGAAATACTTGAAATTTAACTTAGAAATAGTAGACATAGACCCCATATATTTGAATGAACTAACACAAACGAGTGGGAAACCTGTTTATTGACTCTTGGATAGTAACTAATACGGTGCAATTTCCCAAATTGACACGACTCACACTCAAGATTAGATAAAGAAAATGAAATTAGGGATCTAACTTTTTAAAACTTTCCAAGGTGGGGGGCCCAAAAATAATGGATTTGATGTAGGGAAGCTGTAGAACAAGTAACACTAGTAGTATCATCAAAGAAGTCCAACCCCCAACAAATTTCCTTCACCAATCATCTTCCTCGTCTTCAAATCCTGAAAAACACAAGAATCAAGATAGAAAATTAGAACAATTATATGCTTTGGTAAGATGACAAATAGACAAAAGGTTGAATGGAAAACTTGGGAGATACATGATTGAAGATAAAAATATGGAGGATGTCAGATGAACTGTGCCTATCCCCTATACCATGGATGGAGAACCATCACTAATGTAACATTGGACATAGATTTATGAAAATTAGAAAAGATACTTGAAACTCCAATCATATGATCGATAGCACCTGAATCAATGACCCAGAGGCAAGAGGCCGAAGAAAGACACAGTGCTGCATTAACTATCTAGATAGAAGAGCTTTGGAGGAGCACTGTGAAACCGTTTGGGAAGTCTAGAATTGATTATACTTAGCAAATTTCTTTTTAGTCATTTTGATCACTTTTCCTCCTTCAGAGGACCATGAAGTGGTTCAGACTCTATTGCATTGGCTACATTAGCTGCAACTTGTTGAGGGGTTCCATGAAACTTCTAATAGAATCTCTGAACGTGTCCTCATAAACCATAGTAATGACAAGTCTCGAAAAATTGGATATTACCACCTTGTCACTAGAAGTGTTATTAGATGAGGGTGGTTGACATCTATCAAAACCGCAGCAGCCACCACTATTTCGGCCATCATTACGACCTCAACCACTACCGTGATTTCCTTAGGCTAACAAGGCTGAGCTATCACTTATAGAGAATGCATCCTTAGGTGGTTCGTGTGAGACCTTTTTAGACACAAGCAAACGTGTACGTGAGTGAAGTCACCTTGTCTCATTTTAAGTATTTGGGAATGGACTACATCATATCTTGGTCCTAGTTCTTCCAAAAAACCCATAGCAACCAATTGCTCTTGTTACTTCTACATTTCCTTAACATTAGAGGTAATGGGTAGCAGGGAATTAAGCTCCTCATAAATTTGTTTAAAATTAGCAAAATACTTGATAAATGACTGACCCTTTCTATTAGCTGCATAAAATTCTTGAAATACTTCATAAATCCTTAAAAGATTATTTTCTCTAGAATAAATGACATTCAAGTAGTCCCACAACTCCTTCACTGTATCAATATATGTAACCAAATTTGCAACTTGGGATTCCATGGAGTTCAACATTTGACCAAGAATTCATGCATCCACAATATCCCAATTTGTATAGGAGGCAGATTTGTTACCTCTTAGATGATTTTGTTACTTTTTCCCGGTCAATACTAGCAACACGATTTTTATTTATTGCTGGAAGTTAGGGATACCTTTTAACTTCTTCTCTATCAAACGACCAGAAATGTAGACACAATCTCAAACACTATACCTTTATTCTTCACCATAACCTGATGTGTATCAATATAACACAAGAATTTTCAGCACATTAATCAAAGGGAAAATTGTCAAAAAAGTCATACTCTTATTGTACGCCAATGATGTCCTAAACATTTTAATTTTGCCAATTTAATCCTAAATCTTTTTACTTCTTGTTGATTGAGTCTGAAGGGAATAACTGATTCCCGATAACAGGATTTGACACTGAATCAAACCCCTAAAACTATGCGGAAGCGAGGCCCGGGAAATCGAACATGCATCACCGATCCTAAAGCACACCACAGATTCGAGTGTACCTTTTAGCCACAGATTAAACACCGATGTTGATGGAGGAAGAGAAACCGAGCAATTCGATCCGAGGAAGCAAAAATCCTTCGAGCGATTCACTGTTCGTACTTTGAAGAATAACGGGAGAGAGAGAGTGCGTTGAGAGAAAGAACGTACGTCGTTTTCTTTTAGCAAAAACGGTGTGTTTTCTCTCTCTCTCCTCCCTTTTATACCCCCTCCTTTCCACGGGCCTTATTCCCGTGGGCCGGGCTTCATGGGCCCAACTTAGCCGGACGGGCCTTAAGCCCAATTAATAAATAAATCCTTCAGAGTCCATCTAGTCAATTATGACCGAAAAATGCTGATGAGGACATTAGCGGTGCCACATAAGACCGTTGGTATCGACGCAAATAATTTTTAATAATATTTTCATATTTTTCAAATGTTTATTATCTTTTCTAATTTTTTTCTTTCTTTTCTTATTGGCTTTCTTCTTTTCCTTTTTTGGTGGAAGGCCACTAGCCACGGCCAAACAACTAGTCTCGCTTGCCATAGGTGAGGCCTAACAGAGCGAGGGCGACCTTGGCGAGGGGGAGCCCTGGCAAGGGCTTCGCTTGCCAAATCTAACAAGGTTGGCCCTCACCCAGCGTTACCGTCGCTTGGCCCTTGCCCAAGCTAAGGCGGCCTAGCCTGAACAAGGGTTGACCTCCCCTTTAACCGATGGCCGGCCGTCGCCTGTGATTGGCCACCAGAAAAGGATAAAAAGAAAGCCAAAAAAAAAAAAAAAAAAAAAAAAAAAGAAAAAAAGAAAAAAAAAAAAAAAAAAAGAAAAAAAATAATAAAAATTTTAAAAATAAAAATATTATTAAGAATTGTCCACGTCAACGCCGATGGTCTTACGTGGCATTGCTTGCGTCTACATTAGAATTTTCCAGTTAAAATTGGCTGGATGAACTCAATTGGTAAGAAGTGAAAAATGTTTAGTACTGAATTGACAAAATTAAAAAGTTTAGGACTAAATTGACAAAAATACAATAAATTTAGTACTCTTTAGACAATTTTCTCAATAATCAAATTGCAATAAAACCAACTAGAATTCAATTCAACAAACTACCATGATTTGTTTCAAACAATCAAAATCTCCACCACACTTTAATCAAATTCACCTATTTCATCATAATACGCTGAAATCGTAGATTACACCCAACCATAAACCACCTCATCCAACATCAATTTTGAGGTGAATAGGGTCAGCACTCCCATCAATTTTTTTTTCTTTCAAAACATAGAGCACAACAAACACAAGAACGAACCTTAAAGAACCACAAAGCTTAGATTAGCTCGCACAAAGGGATGCGAGCTTGACAAGTGCTAGATCTTGGCTGGATGAATGAGACCAGCGATGCTAGATGATGCCCGATTTGAGCCAATGACACTCGCTGGTGTTTGATCTAGACTCAATAGGACTAGGTGACACTAGATTGGGTTGGATGACGCTCAGTGATGTCGAATCAAAACTCGCTAAGGGTGATCGGTCAAGGGTGGGTAGGGTTTAGACCTGGACCCTCTACCCGACCCTATTATAACTGGTTCTCCATTTTTGGATTATGTACTCCGACCTTGTTTGTATTGAACCTTATACCCGACCCACCCTGTTTTTCCGATCCGGTTCCAGGGTCAACCCTGTTTCCACTAGAATCTGTTTTGCAAATACCTGATATTCTATATGGCTTTGAATTTTACATTAATATGTGAGAAAATAACGTAATCTTCATAATTTGTATTGAAACATTAAGCACTTGTAATAAATAAGTACACAAATTTTTTGATTAAACGAAAAATTAATGATCCACAATATTAATTATCATAAATAAAATCATAAAGTAAAGCAAAAATCATAATATTGCATAAATATTAGCAACAAACATGGGTTTACTATTAGTTTCATTTCCACAATTACTACATGAAGCTGTTCATTTATCTAAAACAATTAACAAATCTTTGTTGCAAGCATAACTCCTCCAAAAGAGAAATTAGGCGAGCAACTCCACGTGGTACATGGGAATTTGGCGGCGACGGACGCTGTCTGTCTATTGGACGGTGTGAGAGAGGGAGCCAATGAGGGAGGGAAGCGAGTGAGGAAGAGTAATGATGAAGGAGGTGCGTTGTGCATATCTAAGAGAGCCAAGAGGAAAAATGCCATGCGATTGCGAGAATAATAATAGAATTCAGGAGAAAAAAAAAAGGGTTTTAGACATCTACTTACAAAACCGGTTCCAAAATTGGTCTGGGTGGGTAATCACTTGGACTCAGTTCCCGAACCGGTTCAAATCGGTTCCAAATTTTGGGAACCGGTTTCCGAACCGATTTTAATGGGAATTGGTTCCTGACCCTAGTTTCCAGGTGGGTTGGTCCGATTTCTGGGTATAGCCGATCTTGTTGCACACCCCAAAAACTCGCAATGACTAGATTTCTTTTTCTTATATTCCAGCTTTGATATCATATAGAAATTGATATAGATCAAAAGTGGAGAAAATATAGCACAAAAGAGGAGAGTATAGAACAAAAGAGGAGGGCGTACAAAACTTATTAGGGTTTGCCTCTCTTTACACTTTTATTATTAGTTAAATAACATTTAATGACCATAATAACCCTCAATGTTAATGACCATAATAACCCTCCCACACTATAGCAATATTAAGCCTGAAACAGGGCACATCCGACTTTTTGAGATCTCGATCACGGTACATAGTTTTTATGGATCTTGAGCTCATGTTTCCTTCAGATCCTTAAAAAAGCAAGCTCCCCCAAGCAGCAATGAACGCGAAACCTCCAACTGGTGCCAACATGGAGTATTTTCTGTCCTCATACAGTGCAGCTGTGTAGCACCTAAAATATTTTGCAGTTAGTGAGGAAGTAGAGATGATATCCAGATTCCAGAAATTGAGCAAATAGGATTGTTAATGACCATCAAAACAAAAATTTGGGGCATCTAGCAGCAAATGCAGGATCGTATAGTATGAGACAATAGCAATTTATACCAATTAGGGAAGGCAAGATCGGATGTATCCATCTCCTACAATGCCAAAAGCTAAGAGGCCTAATTCAATATGTCATTGCCATTTTCTGTGAAACTTTATTTTCACAAAGAATCTAGGTCATTATATTGAGTTAATTGCCAAAAAAACCCAAGTCATTACCGTATTCAATTCACTGCATGCAAACTGTACATACTCACAGGCACAACACAATCATCAAAAGTCCCACACCATGATAGAGGGAGTTCATGATGTGAGATATTAGAGGAACATCACCCCACTCCCCCAAGGATCATTACAAGAGCGGAACCTCAAAGGGGAAGCTTTTGATGCTTGCTAATAGAGAGGACAAAGAAATACACAAACAGGAAAAGCTCTGAAAACCCTGACGATTTTGCTGAGGCTTTTTTCACAAAGATGCAAAGATGGTTGACGCCCACAAGTAGGTCTTTAAGTTTACACCGACAGCAGTGGTGAAGCAGCGAGAAAAAAGACCAAAAAATCCATTCGGTGGCAAGGGGATCACCTAAAACAACTTCAGCCGTTTTTTGCGGAAACAAAATGGTGCTTGTAAGGTTTTCGCTGAAGATTATTTTAGAAAACATCCACCATGTCACTATTGTATTGTACTGAGAAGGTAGTGGAATTTCAAGAAAAATTCATCACAATTGTCGATGTCGATGAAATTAGAAGGAAATATGAAGCCGAGGAGCATAGGAAATCTTCCAATCCAATTTGCGGATTTGGAAATTATGAATAGGAGATGGGGTTGACTCAAATAAAGTTGGCAGGCAGAGAGGAATTCTCTAAGAACCACCAGTAGATTTTACATGGTTGTTGCTTTTAAACTAAACCCCCACAAGGGGCAAACACCTTGTGCTAGCACACAAAGCAAGGGAATAAGTATGTCTCACAAAATCCTCATCACGAAATCAACCGTGCTAGAGAAAAATTAAAATGTCTTTTTCTGTTCCTCCAAACATCAAGGCACTAACTTTCACTATGAAGGTACTTGCCTCTCTGGCTCTAAGCCCTTAGAATTTAGAGGCTCAGTGCCGTGAACAGAGGATACGAATCTCCATGATGTCCTAACTGCTAAAAATGCAATCCTACTGCGATTTTCCTACAGTGAACAATCTCCAATCACAAATTATAAGGTTTACATGCTCAGAAGAATTGATTGTATAAATACAGCAAATGAGTAAAATAACATAAAGAGGCCAAGACTTACGACCCGGAGAACAAAAGAATTCCAGCAGTCAAGAGCCCTCCGAACTGAAACAGGAAACGAGGTGAACCCACTTATTAGAACCGCACAATCACTTCCACAAAAGAACAACCAACTATACTGAACCGCCTTTGATTAACATTTCATCACATTTCTTCCAAGATCACCAATGAAAAATCCCAATTGCAAGAACAATCAGTGTCGGAGGAGAAGAGGTACTCACGAGATGGGGATTTTTGGTGAAAGGGGCAGTGACAAGTGCAGCTGTGTGAACCAGATGGTACAAAGAAGCGGTCTGCCATACCTTCACATAATTTTTAAATAGAAAAAAAAAAAAATACACCAAAGAAAGAAGAAACCCATGTCAGTCCTAAACAAAATCAGACCCTTAAACGAAAGAATTGAAAGCAAGGACGCGCGGCTATGGAAATGCACCTCCTTGTAAGAGGGATTCTGGGGTCTGAAGCCATGGGCACCATATGTTCCCAATGCAAGAGCTGCCACTCCTGCTCATTTCAACCAAATATATGATTTTTCTCCAACAATTGGATGATAAAATTCACAGAGAGAGAGAGAGAGAGAGAGAGAGAGAGAGAGGACCAGAGACGGCAGCGACTTTGTGCCAGGTGAGAGCGTTCATGTCTCTCCACAGTCTTCGCGTCTAACGAGCCCTTTCGACTACCCGCAAGACTTCTGCAGATGATATTGATGATGAAGCTTCGCTTTCTCCTTACAACGTAAGGAAGGGATCGGAGCGATTTATTACTCCGCTCTCTTCACTTCATCCGTTCGCCAACTGTTCGTTAAAATGCCCGCGTCTGTCACCACAGCAATAAAGCTAGCGTCTTGTCGCGGGGCCCTGTGACGAGTTCATATTCCCCTCAACCTTTCTCGCCGAGGGCCAATCACGACCCAGTTTCTTCGGCCCAAAGATGGAGAATACCCGATCCAATGGGCCTTTGCGCGAAAGGCAGCCACCACTTGCGCCACGAACGTCCGTCACCCGGCCCGATCAAAGGCTCAAGATAGTTTTAATCCCGGGTCTATGCGTAGGCTTTCGTGCTGGGGATCAAAGAGGGGGGGAAAAGGACGAAGGAAGCTTTGCCATCGACTGTATAAAGGTCAGCTGATTGTTTGCAGAAGACAAAAGTCATCTAGCGAATGGACCTCTCTAGGGCTGATCAGGATTGGACAGGCATGATGAAAGTTTGAGGTGGTCCCGTCGATAGTTTACATGTACCATGTTACATGATAGTACCCGAACTCTTGCACCTTGGGTTGCTAATCCACTGAAGTTCTCACTACAAAATTGTATACCCAACAGCAAATTTTTGATGTTTGAAGGGGGAAATGTGCACATTTCTTAATTGATGTATGAGTGATTCACACGGTTTATTAGATTTTTCCACTAAAATTAAGACGACTTGTATTGAATGTGATAGAAGAGATGTAAGTGAAACTAAATTCACTTTATTTGAGTGCCACCGATTATTAATCCTTATATCACAATGTCGAAAAAATAATTTCCTCCAACTCGTACAGTTTTTCCGTTCAAAGGGTTATTTCGAATTATTTTGTTTTATCAATCTCAATAAAACAACGGGACATCGTTGTTTGATTGGGAGGTTAGATTAGTAATAGACAAAGAAGACCAGGTAATACACTGCCACGAGTCGCGTCTCTTTTTCAGTACAAATGTTTCTGTTGCTATCTCTTGAAAAATCATTTTCTCTAAATATCGTAACTCGCTGTAATAATACACATTTCTTTTCTTGATCTAATATAGATTTTCCTAGTTTACTTTAGTTGAAAAATTGTTTTACTGGCTTGAATAAAATTTCACTATTTAGTGACCAAACGAACTTAATTTATCATGAAATCACCATTATATAGTATTTACATGTTAGGATATGCAACCATGCATTATTATTATTATTTTTTTTGGATCATAATCATGCATCGTTGAAAGTTGGTACTTAGGCAAAGACGTCTGGGAAAATTGTCAAAATAGTCATAAAACTTATTATACATTTATCAATTTACTCATAAATATTTTATTGTGCTATTAGTTTTTAACATTTTCATGTTTCAGCAATTGAGTTAATTCGGCTAATTTGGCTGAAAATCATTGATTTAATGTCGACTGTTCTATGTGATATAACCGGAATTATTTTTTCTAATTTTTAATATTTTTTGGAAATTTTATATTTGTTGTTTCTTTTTCCATATCAACATTTTTTTCTATTTTTATTATTGTTAAGGGTTGATTGGGGGTTGTCGGCATTGGGTGAGGAGGGCCTGCGAATCCTCGCTGGTGGCCCCCTAATGGCCCTTAACAATTAAAAAAAAAAAGTAAAGAAGAAAAAGAAAAAAAGAAAAAAAAAGAAAAGAAATATAAATATAAAAAATTCAAAAAATATTAAAATATTATTAAAATTATTTACGTTAGCGTCAATTATATCACGTAGGATGATTAGTGTCTATGTTAGCGATTTTTAGGTCAAAATTAAAAGAAGGAATTCAATTGGTAAAAAGTAAAAATGTTTATGTCTCAATTGGTATAATAAAAAGGTTTATGATTGAGTTAATAAAAGTAAAATAGATTTATGATTTTTTTGAACAATTTTTTTTAATTGTCCTGCTCCCTCCTATTCAAATCCAAGAAAAAGAGAAGATCCACCAACAAAATAGTACAAATCGCTCCCTTGAACAATCACTGTCAAGCCCAGCTTGGTGGCCAGTGGTCACCTAAGCAGCTGAGCTTCAAATTTAGCTATATTACAAGAGTAACGAATGAATCCTTCCGTCGTAAGCTTTATATAGTATAAATTAAATAATTTCCCCCTTCGTTTATCTCATACTGTTAGAGCTACCCATAATTTGAAGAGCGTTATACAAGAATATCTGCCACCAGAGTTAAAAATGGAAATCCATCTACATTTGCATAGTAAGTAAGTTTCTTTATATTAATCAAATTCAACACATGAAAAAAATGTTTCCCATTAGTAAATTCGGCTAATGCATTATATATTTAAGTCAAAACCACCATTTATTACTATACATTAATTAATCAGTCGCTTTCTATCCATATATAGCTATCGTTTCCGTTCATTTTGCATAAATGTCTCGGGCCCGATGATTCTCACCTTATTGATGTCACTAAATTGATTTAGCAAATAAAATTTACACTATCATCCCAATGATAACTTGCATTAGTATAGTATAAAACAAACAACGCAATAATGCTCGGACAAATTAATCATCATATAAAAAGAGGATATAGCATTTATTTCTAATATTCTAAACAAAAGAATTTGTAATGGACATAGGCTGGCGGGTCACTTCACTAGCTTTTCCTCCTCCTCTTCTACGCTCGAGCTTCAAATTTTTTTCCCTAAGAAAAATGGAAAGACGATCTACTGTTTCTCTCTTTCGTCAGACGTTCACGGGCTTGCAGAGGAACATCAGCGAGGAGGAGGCGCTAGCGGACCCGTCGCCGAACCTGCTACCGCCGCCGCCGCTCCCGTTCCCGAGCCTTTCGTAATAATCCACGCAAAACAGCGAGAGCGACAGCTGCAGCTCCTCCCGAGACCGGACCCGCCACGGGAGCTCCGCGCGGCGGACCGCCCGAGGCGGCTGAGGACCGGGCGGATGCAGACCATGTAGAGGCGGCGGTAGCCGCCGAGGGCGGAGACGACGGGGCGGACGGAGGAGGGAGGGGGAGGGGAGAGGTGGCGGAAGCAGAGGTGCTCCCAGACGGAGTCGTTGCGGGCGAGGGCGGACCAGAGGCGGCAGACGCAGGCGGCGACGCAGAGGGAGCGGCCGTCGAGGCGCTTCAGGATCTCGGCGAGGACGTCGACGTGGTCGTTGATGCAGAACTTGGGTCTCTTCTCCTTGCAATGGTGGTGGTGGTGCACCATTTTTCAGATCAGCTGTGAGAGAGAGAGAGAGAGAGAGAGAGAGAGAGATAGTAGTAGTAGTAGTAGTAAGGGAGAGAGAAGAGGGACGAGGGGGTTTATATAATGCGGGGTTTGTCAAAAGGACGTTGATCGCCTTTGAGGGAAAAGAATAGCGTGGAGTTTAAGGGATTTGACTTCACGCGAGAGAGAGAGAGAGAGAGAGAGAATCGAGGTGAACAAGAGAAGAGGCCAAGAGGAAAAGTTACAAGATGAAGAACTGGAATCAATGCAGCGAGTTACATTTTCCTCTTCTTTCCTTGTGCGTTTGCAACGCAGAGAGAGAGAGAGAGAGAGAGAGAGAGAGATGAATATAAATTGTCTGAGAGTTTTTGTTGGGTAATGGTTTCGCAAACTTCGAGAATTGGGGGCCATTGCGAAATCACTGACTTTCGAGACCATCATCAGTAGTCTCCCTCTCTCCTTTTTCACTTCGATGTAGGGTTTTGTCTGCAACTGCAGCTCCATTTCTCGCTTCTCCCTTATGCCTTTGTTGTGCATGGAAGGGTAGTAGCAGCAGCAGCAGTAGCGGTAGTAGCGGTGGACCTTTCACGGGGGCGAACAAATTATTGGCCAAGCTCGAACCCCAAATTCAGAAGTTGTCGAAGCGTTTGTAAAAAGTTATTAAGGCAGTTCTGCATAAAAGGCAATTTCCCATGTGTCCGTAACAAGGACGCTAACACTCGAGGGGTGAGCAATAAGTGGTCCCGGCGGGACCCTAGGATTGGCCTAAACTATTATTCAAGTTAACCCACCAATAAAAATTACACATAGAAGGGCCTATGTATGCCTTGCTCGCAACCGAATAAGTCTGGTTGTCCTAGTCTCGAAGTTATAAACACTTCATTAGGCTCATTAAAAGTGTCTTCCAACCTTAATTGTAACCGACCCCTGATCACCAAACCCATGATCATATCTAATTAGCACAAAAACTAGTTCTCTCTCTCTGTCTTCTACATGCCTATGCTCAGTGATCTCATCGTCTTCGACAATAACTATTCTAACACACATCACTGTCAAGATCTAGAAGAAAGAGCAGCTGAGATCAATTGAGCCCAACGTCTAGAGGAGCGGGCGAAGTTTGTTGCACCAACGTTGCTTGATCTTGAGATGCTCTGGTCACTCATTGACGGTGACACGATCGCGAGAGATGGGGATTTGTTTGAGAAAGAGAGAGAGAGGACGGCGACGACGATTGAACTATGACGCGATGGTGGATTGATTGCTTAGCGACAGCTATGACATTGTCATGGTGGCTAGTCACATGGGAAGGAAGGGAGATAAGAGGATTGAGTTAGGGTTTTGTGAAAGTGTACATGTAACTTTCTCGTGTGGAAAATACTAGGCATATTTTTATATGTGTTGATTGCTTAACGATAGAATTACCTAAAATTGGAGAGGCCTAGCTTATCCCACCTCTTGTCTTGAGCATGACTATTCACATCCTCTTTTTACTCGTTTGTGAGATCTCCTAAATTCTTTACATGCACAATAATTTAAAAGGGAAAAATGACACGGATGGTCTTTGAATTTTGATTTGATATGCAATGTTGTTTATATATTTTTAATTTGTTTGATGTGAGCCCTAAACTTGAGCCCGGTGTGTAATGTTGTTTATGAATTTTTAAGTTACTCAATATAATCTGTGAACTATTGATACATGCTTGATTTAGTTTTTGGAGTATATGCTCAATGTAGTCCTTTCATTAATTCAAATTAATATAATTTGTTAATGTAGCTTTCAATTTAGTACGTTTGAAAAGTTGACAAAAACAACTTTACACGTTGATTATCCATATAAGATATAAATCTCAATGCGAAGTTTGACATGTTTGCAAATCGAGATTGATTTAGCATATGGTATTCTTTTTTTCCAGAATATTTCTAAATTAAAGAATAACGTTTTATTTCAGAAAGAGGAAGTAGTTTTGGATGGACTTTACTTTAACGCCCCAACCAAAGACCCTTTAGTTCTATTATTTTGATTTTTATTTTGTCGTAAATATTTATATGATTCTATATTGAAGTAAGAAAAGTAACTTTTTTTGTTAACCGAGGAATCGCTAGAGATCACTTTTCGGGATCACCAGTAAGAAAAGTACTTTGCATGTGCATTTCAGACATTTTATGTCATACTAGGATTAAGTTCTATTATTTTGATTTTTATTTTGTCGTAAATATTTATATGATTCTAAACTCAGAAGTCATGTTGTTTATCAAATTTTGCAAGAACCTCCACATTTATGTCATACTAGGATTAAGTTCCACTTATTAGCTCAATATTCCAAGCTATCCAAACAATCGTTTCTTTTTACATAGGATCTTGATTGAGAGAATAAGTTACGATTGTCTTTTCTTGAATAATGCTGGAGATATAAATAATGAAACAGAAATTCGATTAAATAATGTGATGTAACGGGATAGACATCCAAACAAATTCATTTAAACTTAAGTTTCCTAATAACATGTTATGTTGTTTTACAAGATCAACTTGAAAGCTACTAGTCATATATCTTTATATTTTCATTTCGTTTTGTATCTTATAAATTTTGCAAAGTTAAGCCTATTTTATGTGCGTAATTTTGGTTATCCAACATCATTTCCCATATATTCTTTTCGCTTGATTTGCTGCCACTGCCAAACTATTAAAAGTTAATGCTGTAGCCTCAACGACATTTTACTCGTATGACTAATTTTTTGGGGGGTTTAGCTGTTAGGTAGTGTTTAGATCGGCTCTTGTGCACTTCAACCGATCCATTTCACCAAGTGATTTTAAGGGCACATTGATTGGTTTGATGCTTTTGGGATTTTACTTCTGAAGTGCTCCCAAATGTTCTATCATCAACTTGATATCAGAATATGTATAATTAATTGAATATTGCTTTAAAAATTTAACTTGTTACGAAACCAAGTAAATAAACAACGACGAAATCTAGAAAATTATTAAGCTGAAATACGAAAAACGAAATGTCGCAATCAGATCTTTCAACGAGAAGTCCCCCTCGGATTCATGGTCAGGCTAGCAGCTACTCGGTTGTCTTATGGACTTTGTCTCGATGGAGTTGGCATTTGGCCCGGCAAAGGAAAAAACCAAGTCCTGCGAGACACAAAGCATGAAAAATTTCACAAAAATATCACCAACAAGGTCTGTCTAGAATCGACCTCAGACGTACATAGGCTTCTTCTATAATGGAAAATAAAAATAAAATAAAAATAATTGGACCCACCTATATATATATGTATATTTGAATGGATGATAGAAGCTGAGAGGGAGTGTCATTGGGAGTTGTTCTCTTTCGTGTTTGGACTTGTTTGTTGGACACATTTGAGGAGCACTTTTCCCTATTCTTGCTTGGAGGAATTTGATAATTGCTAAATTACAAAAGCATACCCGTAAAGTGCGCAAAAAAGAAGAAGAAAAAACATATTTTTTTCTACATATTTTCACTCACTCCCCCAACAACTATCATTTGTACTTAAGTTGCTTGTAAAGTATGTGCCTCCCGCAAACAAGTCAACACGCATATAAATGTTTTCACCATGTCCCCTTGCCATATGCCCTTATTCATGGGTAAAAATTCCATCACTTATCTATATGTATTGGTATGGATATTTTCGCACTGAAAAAAAAAGAAGACAAAATCATATAGCCACAAATCATTTAAGTTAAAAATTGAGTAGTGCCAACGTGAACCTCTGAATATATGAATGGATTATATGTGATGTAAGACTCTGAAGATCTTTTTCAGTTAAAATAAATGTCTGGTCCAAGGCAAGAAGGCATTTGGAGCTCCTATTGCACATATGACGTGGAAAAACACGTTAATTAACAATTGCTTCCTAAATTAGGAAGTCACATTTAGCATTTTTAACTTAGGAAATGAAAATATTGTATGAATTGATTATTTATACTGCGCGTTAATGCAGAGCAATTTAAGATAGTGAACTTCACGAATATTTGATACACATAGTTTTGAAAGACCTTCGAGTTTCTGACATTTCTGAAAAGAATTTTCAGAGAGGCAAATGTGTCTTATATACTATATAATATACACTAAGGGTCAATGCCATTCCATTTTTCCATAATTTAATGACAAAAAGTGAATCCAATGATACGATCACATCAGAAAAGTTTATGTGTTGACATGTGTAACGAACTCTCTCTCTCTCTCTCTCTCTCTCTCTCTCTCCAGCTAATCTCCATGATCAGTAGCATCCAAAGAGCTACTTAAAACGCCATTTTCGTTGGCTTCTCCACTGACACGAGCTCATTATTTAAATGATTTGTATAGCCCCTGGTCAATGTCGGGGACATACACATGAATTTAGTTTTTAAAGAGGGTTTTGTTTTGTTTGTTTGATCGAAATGCTGGGTTTGCATTGAAAATCTTTTCGGAGACTTCCTGCAGGTGATGATAAAAACTCGACAACAACGTGAAAAGGACCAACACGTGAGAACAAAACACGAAGTAACAAGCACAACCCTAGAAGGGGTTTCATTTCATTTGTTGCTGTGTTTGGGTATAGACTGACCCTTCTTGCCCTAACTGCTCCTTTAGCCACGAGCGAGCGATGAAGGAATCTGTGAATATTTCTTGGCCTTATACTTGATATATAGAGCTTGTTTTCGTTAGAAGTTTCTGATGGGGCTTGTATAGGTGTAATGGGATAACCATTTTGTGTTAAAATTTTATGCTTCTTGTCGAGAAATTGACGTGGATGCAAATGGATATGTATAAGTTGGGCCTTACATGTAAATAGAAAGGATGTCAGGTGTAATCACGTCATAATGGAAAGGCGTGAATAAGATAATCCGAAAACAAAACAAACCAATACAAATAATGAGTATCTTATATTTAAATTTGTAACTTTTATTCTCATATCATATACACAATCACTCAATTAGAAACTTTAGGGTTTTTCAAGAATAATTGTGTCTATTAGTGTATGTCGAACGTCTTCGACATACTTGTTAGATGGAAATTATCCTTGATGTGCACAATAATCGTGCTAAAATGTGAAGTGTATCAATTGCTATTCAATTCGCTTTCCCGTTCCCTTTATTCACACAAGCAGACACAATAAAAGAAGTCCTATGATCAATGCGATTGGGTTTGATAAGATTTAAGTGCTTCCATGTGATAGTCTTTTCATTGATATTCTATCTTTCCTTGAGATTGAACGAAATTTATGACCATGGGATATGCATGTAATAAAAAAGGACATCTATAGATTTAAATCGTCCAAGAAGTCGCGTTTGTATCCATTACAATACCTTGTCTTGTGGGAATTTGATTGCTTAGTGATTGACATAGAATTAGAAAACAAGTTTTTCTATTTTTATTTTTTCCAAATTTCCAGTTTGTCAAATTAGGCTAGTGTTTTCAGATCCTACTAATATGAAACATCCAATCAAAATTAGGAAATAAATCAGAAAATTGCCTCTAATCCAGGAAGAGATGTCTACAGGCAAAACAGAGATGGAATCGTACATTTCTTATTCATTAAATTCATATGTTCTAGCAATTGTGAAACAAATGGAACTCAACAGAAGACTAATTCAACCTGAAAAGACCACCAGAGAAGATTGTTCCCAAATGAAGAGCAAGGCAAGTTTGTTCTTGTGCCCATCTTTCCTAGTTTCTGTGCCCTTGTTTCTTCTTCAAGCGAAAATTGGGAAAATTACCAAAAAAGTCATAAACCTATTGTAATTGTACCAATTCAGTCTTAAACTTATTTTTTTGACCAATTGAGTCATAAACCTTTTATAATTATTCCCGATCAGTCCATCCAGCCAAAATTGACCAGCCGACGTTGACGTGATAGTCGGCTGGTGCTGATGAGCTTTTTTTAATAATATTATTTTTATTATTTTTATTTTTTTCCTTTTTCCTTTTTTTTTTTTCCCCTCCTCCCTTCTCCTTCCTTTGGCTTTGGCGGGGCGAGCTCCCGCTGGATCTAGCGAGGAGGCCTTGCCATACGTGATGGCGAGCCCCCGCCGGATCCGGCGAGGAGGCCTTGCCATACGCGACGGCGAGCCCCCTCGCCGGATCTCGGCGAGGTGATTTAGCGGGCGAGCCCCCGTCGGATTTGGCGAGGGCTCACCTCGTGGTCGTTGGGCGAGGCGAGCCCTCACCAGATCCGGTGAGGGGGCTCGCCGTCGCGTTTGGGTGAGGCCTCCTTGCCGAATCTAGCGAGGGCTCGCCTCGCGATCACGAGCGAGGCGAGCTTGCCGGATCGCCTCGGTTGGCGACAGCCCCGGCCGGTCACCGAAGCCAAAGGAAGGAGGAGGGAGGAGGGAGGAAGAGGGAGAAGGGAAAAAGAGAGGAAAAAGGATAAAAAAAGATAAAAAAAAAAGATAAAAGATAAAATATTATTAAAAGAAGCTTGTTGGCGTCGGCTAGCTGCCACGTCGGTGCCGGCCGGCCAATTTTGGGTGGATGAAGTGATTGGGAATAATTGTAAAAGGTTTAGAACTCAATTGGTTAAAAAAATAAGTTTAGGATTAGATTGGCACAATTGCAATTGGTTTAGGACTTTTTTGGTAATTTTCCTAGTGAAAATTATTCACAATCCGCTCTAGCCCTTTTTCCCATGATCCACTTGTGCCCGATCACCACTCCAATCACTAGTCCACTGTTATACCGCATCGAGACAATCTTCCAATCTATTTCGTCTGGACTCCTTGACTTTTGATCTCTTCTTCTGATGTTGAAGATGGCGGCGGCAATGCATTGAGCTCTCCGCATTTCCTAGAGAGAAAAATATCACATAACCCCGTGTTCGCTACGTATGAGTTGTTTACAAATGTATTGGAACTGTTGTGACTGTGGTATGGGCCCAGTTAAATGGTTTTAAGGCAACTTGAAAGAATGCAAGCGATGTGAGTCGGGTCAACTCGTGGGATCTCTCCTGGACGAAGGGATGGGCCGCCCAGAATGTTATTCGAAAGGTTGAGCAACTGAAGCTGCTTTAGGCTTCCAAGAGACTTGGATATCTCTCCCCTAAAACTGTTGCTTGAAAGATGGATCAATGTGACAAAGTTGTAGATCCTTGAATACTTTAGTTGCATAAGCCTTTGTTGGTCATAATCGTAGAGCAGTCGAAGGGCGTGTGCTGTGGGCAGAACCTGTGACAGAGGTTCTTAAAGGGATTTATGATTCACAGATCTGTGTAGCCCAAATTGTCCGCTTCATCTACTGCTGCAACTTTCATGGTAGTCTGACGACCAGAGTACTTAGGGTGCGTTTGGAAACTGCTTTGGAAGGGGCTTTGTTTGACTAAAGATCTTTAGGCCGAAATAGAGGTGTTTGGGAACCACTTTGCAAGGCGCATTGGGGAGATGCTAGCATTTGCAAGGCTAAAAGCCCAATCACTGTTCACCTGTATATTGTTCATCTTCTTATCCAGTGGCACGGACGAGCTCGAGAGGCCGGCGATGGACTCGGCTGAGGTGGGCGAGGTCGCGGCAACCGCTCGCGAGTCCCGACGACCGCCGGCGAGTCGCGTTGCCGCGACCCAGCTTTGGGTCGCGCGACCTTGGGCGCAACCTAGATCCGGGTCGCCGGAGGTCGCGCGACCTCCGGCGCGACGCAGGTCACGTGACCTCGGCGTGACCCGGATCTTGGTCGCTGAAGGTCGCGCGACCTCACGCGAGCTTCGGCGACCCGGATTTGGTTGTCGCGAGGTCGCGCGACCTCCGACGACTAGATTTGGTTGCGGCGAGGTCGCACGACCGATCGGCGCGACCCAAATCTGGTCGTCGCGAGGTGGCGCGACCTCCGGCGACCAGATCTGGTAGCGACGAGGTCGCACGATCGATCGGCGCGACCCGGATCTGGTCGCCGCGAGGTCGCGCGACCTCCGGCGACCAGATCTGGGTCGCGTCGAACGTCGCGAGGTTGCGCAACCTCCGGCGAAGGGCCGTCGAGGGTCGTCCGACCCTAGGCGACCCTCGCCGGAGGTCGCCCGACCCTAGGCGGCCCTCGCCGGTCGTTTCCGGGTCTCGCCGGCGGCTGCCTGCCTCTCGCCGGCGGCCTCCTGCCCCTCGCCGGCGAACTCTTTTATTTTTTTGATAGTTTTTTTTAATTTTTTTTATTAATCATCAAGTCCTTTGTAAATGTAGTATTTCCAAACACTATTTTTTCCAAGCTACTTCAAAATGGACTTTCAAAGTACAATTTACCAAACACCATTTGCATTTTGGAAAACCCCTTTAACTTAAAGGTGTTTGCATTTTCTCAAAGGCTTTTTCCAAAACAGTTTCCAAACACACCCTTAGATGGCAAGCTACCGGCAATTCTGCTGGGACAGGCCGATGATCTGAACCCTTGGAAAACTGTAGTTACTTCCAAGTTGCAAGATCGGCACGATGACACGTAAGCCCAACCAGGACGGAAAAGTATCATTGATTTGGTTATTTAGGAACTCCTACTCTTCACAGCCTGCGAGTGCCTAGGTAATGGCCTTTGGAATTGAATATAACTGAAATCAATCATCATCAATTTGCACACTCGTTTTCTTGACTTGAGGAATTCTCCCTCGGAAGTTGTTGCTTGATAGGCTAATCACTTCCAGAGCGTCACTCAGATTGCTCAAACATTGGTGGAAGTACACCGATCAAAGCGTGCTTTTCATATTTCAAGCAACGTGACTTTGTTTGATAATTGCTTTCTGAAATGGATTGAAAATGTGAAATGCTTCACGAAAGTGATAAGTGATTTGGTTTGTGAATTATGATTATACAGTGAGTTATGATGGTCCATATAGTTATTTGAAAGTGGCATTGTTGGACTTTGCGCCATTGTATATTTATGCCGCAAACTCTTTAACCAATACGTATAAGAAACAGGAATGTATCTTTCTCTATTTTGTATTTTAAGATATTTCTCATTTTGTACTTTTATACGCCAATATATGAGATTAAATAATTGCTTGTTACTCCCCATATATAATTAATAAGTAATGACCCCTTTATGAAACTGAATATTTTTTTAGTGATATCAATGTTAGATGATCATAAAGATTGAGTGTATTCTATATGATTGGAGAAAAATATAATGGTTTCTAAGTAATTAATGCGAAAGGAAGTGGAAGTGAATAGAGCTACTCGAGCAAAGTTTTTCATTTTACTTAACTTTCTTAATATTTATATATTTTTCTGATAGATGTCTCACACATGTATGATTACAGAATGCTATAACTAAAATGCATATGGAATACTTAATAACTAAAGCAGGAAAACCTAGAAAAATTATAGGTACTCAAACACAGAAGACGAATTCGACCAAAAAAAAAAAAAACACAGAAGACGAAAGATTTCGGTCAGAGTATTCCTTGGTTTCACACAATCTCTTCCACCTTTTTCGTCTTTGTTTTGTTCTGCCGAAGTTCTTCACAAGGCTCTGAGCCCTTCTTCCTGTGATCAAAGTGTTCTCGAGGACCACTCCAATCACTAAACCACTTACATACCCCATGCACACGATCTTCTAGTCTAATTCCATTGCACTTCCCGAATCTTGATCTTCTTCTGATGTTGGAGATAATGGTAGCGACGCTTTGAGATCTGCGCATTTTCTAGACAGAGGATTGCCACATAGCCCTGAGTTTCCCTTGTAAGAGTTGTTTTCAAATGTAGCAAACTGCCTTAACTGCGGTATCGGCCCGGTCAAATGGTTATAAGATACATTAAAGACTGCAAGTGAAGTGAGTTGAGTCAACTCCAAGGGGATCTCTCCTGAGAGCTGGTTTTGAGAAAGGTCCAGTTGTTCCAAGTTCATTAGGTTTGCCAAGAATGGAGGCAGAGGACCAGAGAGTATGTTGTTGGAAAGGTTGAGCAATTCTAGTTGCTTTAGGTTTCCGATGGACTTAGGGATCACTCCGCTGAAGTTGTTGCTCGAGAGATCAATCAATGTGAGATACTCTTGGATCTTTGAGTAATTCATTTGGATTCCTTTGGCAATTACACTGGGAGAATTACCAAAAAAGTCCTAAATCTATTGCAATTTGTACCAATTCAGTCCTAAACTTTTTTTTTTTGCCAATTTAGTCCTAAACATTTTATAATTGTGCCAATTCAGTCATTCTGCCAAAATTGGCCGGCCGACGCCGACGTGGACGTCGGCCAAAGACAGCTGGCCGGCGAACAATTTTTTCATAATTTTTTTCGATTTTTTTTTTTAAATTTTTAATTTTTTTTACCTTCTTTTTCTTCCTCTAGCCGATCGGAGCCGGCCAGAGGCGAGGGCCGGCGAGGTTGACCTCGTCGGCCACCGGCGAGGCTCACCCCCGCCCACAACGGCAAAGGCGAGCCTCGCCCGGTGACAATGAGGCCGTCGTCGCCCAGCCAAGGCGAGGCTCGGCCTCGCCCGGCCATGGCGACGGTGGCCTTGTA
This sequence comes from Eucalyptus decipiens, assembly GCA_014182575.1. Lineage (NCBI taxonomy): Eukaryota > Viridiplantae > Streptophyta > Magnoliopsida > Myrtales > Myrtaceae > Eucalyptus > Eucalyptus decipiens. Next base: position 30,662,281 of record CM024609.1, on the reverse strand, counting down.
GTTCTTTGGCGAGGCTCGCCGCCGGGCGGGGGGCGAGCCTCGCCCGGCGACGACGAGGCCACCGTCGCCCGGCCAAGGCGAGGCTCGGCCTCGCCTAGCCATGGCGAGGACGAGCCTCGCTAGATCCGGCGATGGCGGCCTCGCCGGCCACCGGCGAGGCCGTAACTAGATTTGGCAAGGCTCGACCTCGCCATGGCTGGGTGAGGCCGAGCCTTGCCTTGGCTGGGTGATGGCGGCCTTGCCGTCGTTGGGCGAGGCTCGCCGCCGGCGGTTGGCGGGGGCGAGCCTCGCCGGTGGTCGGCGAGGTCGGCCTCATCGGCCCTCGCCTCGGCCGGCGCCGAGGAAGAAGGTAAAAGAAATTTAAAAAACATTCGAAAAAAATTTAAATTTTTTTTTAAAAATTATTAAATTTTTTTTTTCGCCGACCCCAGCTATCTCCGGCCGGTGTCCACGTTAGCTCCGGTTGGACAATTGGCCGGAAGGACTGAATTGGCACAATTATAAAATGTTTAGGACTAAATTGGCACAATTGCAATAGGTTTAGGACTTTTTTGGTAATTCTCCCCAATTACACTCATAGAGTAGTCAAAAGTTGCACTCGGATAGAATTGCCATTGCTAATGACATCCCTAATGTAGCTCGATGGATTTGTCTCAGAAACTTTCATGGCAGTCCAACGCTTGAAGTATCCGGATGGCAAGCTACCAGAAAGAATATTTTGGGAGAGGTCGACGATTTGCACCATAGGAAACTCAATCCCGTTAGCTTGTTCCTCGATAAGTCCATGAAATCCATTGTATTGCAATATAAGTACCTTCAAGCTTAGTAGTGAGCCCAACCATGACGAGAAAATATCCGTAATCTGATTGTTTCCGAATTCAGGAATTCCAAATTGTTACAATTGTGGAGTGATCTTGGCAATGGCCCTTGCAATTTATTGTAAATCAGATCAATCAGACTAAGCACACACTGGTTCACATTCAATTAGGAATTTTTTCGATAAAGTTGTTACCATGTAAACTCATTACTTCCAAAGTACCGCTTAGATTACTCAAACATTGTGGAATAAACCCAGTCAGATTATTATCAGACAAATCAATCATCTGAATAGAAATTAGATTGCACATGAGTGGCGATATTCCTCTGAAGAGTTTGTTGTTTGAGATGAAGTAGTGCTCAATTACGCCGGGGGGATCGGAACCGATCCTTGCAACTTGTTGAATGTGCAAGTTTTTTCCACTTGAAAATAACGGGATCTAGAGCAAAACTTGTTAGGAAGTTGCCAAAAAGGTTCAAAATGGTTTAGTTTTTCTGTGCTCACATTCAGAAACCATTCGGGAACTTGACCATAAATCTTATTGTAGGATAGATCTAGCTCTCGCAAGTTGTCTTGACCTTGTAGAAACTCGGGGAAACTGTTTAAGTTGCATGAACCTAGACCCAGAGAAATGTATTGGCAAGTTATGTTGGTTTCGATGATCAACGACAATTTGTTGAAGGATAACACAAGGGATTGAAGATTTTTAGCCTCTAAAAATGCATCTAACTTCATTGTGCCACTTAAATTATTTGAATTCAATTGAAGATATCTGAGATCTTGTAATTGGAAAATCGTGCTTGGAATTTCACCATGGATTTGGTTAGAAATAAGATAAATGTACTCCAACTGGGTGAGTCTCCCCAACGAGGATGAGATTTCACCACTCAATTGATTTGAGTCAAGTGCTAAGAACTTGACTCTAAGAGATCTTTAAAAGAAAGTGGAATCTCACTCACTCATTGATTGTATGAAAGATCTAAACGAGTAAGTTGGATGAGGTTCCTGAGAGAGGATGGAATACACCCAATTAACATATTCTCCCCCAAAGCTAACTCCTCAAGCTAGACCAAATTTCCCAAGGAAGATGGAATTTCGCTCGTTAAAGAATTAGAGATTAATAATAAAAACTTCAGGTGGCTAAGACGTCCGCAAGAAGATGGGATTTCACCTCCGAATTGGTTGTCGAATAGACTCAAATACTCCAGTTTTAACATGTTGCCAAAAGAAGATGGAATCGTACCTTTTAATGAATTACCAGTTAAGTCTACATCAGTAAGTAGGGTCAGGTTTTCGAGGGGCCGGATTGTGCCTATCAGCCTATTTTCTGAGAGTTCTAGATTGACAAGTCGGGTCAAGTTATCGAAGGAATATGAGATGTGGCCCATGAAGTTGGAGCTAGAGAAGTTCAAGTCACTCAAGGAACCAAGATTTCCAATTGCCGAGGAATCTGACAATTGAAGTCGTTGAAGGCAAGGTTAAGGCTTCTTAAGCGAAGAAGACGGAGAAGACTGGACCTGCTTTTTGCTCAGGACCTCGAGGTCCACCAATTTTCTGAGCTGTCTCCAGTATTCACCGTATGGACGGTAAACAAGACCAACCCTCCGTAATGGATAGCCAGAGAAGCTACATTACCAGGCTTCTGCGCAAAATCCAGTTCCTGGACCTTCAACACCTCTTTGCCATGCTCTGCCGATCAGAAAACCAGGGCTGAAACTTCGCCCACCTAAAAGGCTCGTGATCGGCCCGGGGAGGCTTGCCATGTCTCTAAGCAAATGATGCAGTTACGAAGAGAGCATTTGATGCAAATTCCCCATGAGAGTGCATTCCCCATGAGAGGCAACGTCTCAGGCCCCGATGCCGAATTTGCCGTTAGCTGAAGCAACATCGAGATTTGAAAAACCATATCAAATGTGGGTCTGCTGAACTGGCATCACAATTCAATTCCCAAGAAATAAATTTTTTGTTTCTAGAGGAATATCAAGGCAAATCTTCATGTCATATGAATTACCAAGTTTTTTTCACCTAGCAGTCCTTGTCTATAGACTTAAAGCAATACACTTTAATGAACATTGACATAAGATGGACCAATGAACCTTCGGAAACATATTCATAAAATGGTCCTTCTACAGACCACGGGGCCTAAGGGAATTCATAGTTTATGTGTTTATTTACAGGCCTAGTTGACCATGCGATGCATGAACAGAATTTTTCTTTTCAAAGAAATACAGATTATTCTGTTTTACTACGTTAATTATCTCGAGCTTAATTACAACGAAGGATCGCTATTCTTAACCTCGAAGTATGATTAATCACGTAGTTCTGAGCTACCATGATGGCAACTTCAACAAAGTCTCAGTCCGTTTCTTAGCTAACGCGCTTCTCTTGTCCATACCAATCTTGGCAAATTATATCTAAAACTCTCCGTTTTTCATGGCATTTTCTCTCGTAATTCTTGGTAAGTTAATGTGCTACGAGGCGTTCTTAGTCAAAGCGGTTTATCATTACCCAGCGTACAAGTCAAGCAGATCGTGGAGAGATTAACGTATGAAGATCGATGAATTCGATTTGAAGCATATCTGATCGTGCGCTTTCCGGCCTGCCTAGTCCTGAAGCACAAGTTGGGCGGGCCTAGGCATGTAATTTCTCTTGGGCCCGACGCATCCACGTAGGCCGACCAAGCCCATGAAGGCCCAATCTCTCTATAGAAATGTCAATAGTTTTTAAATCACGGGCAAGGTTTTAAATCCAATTCTGGCTCGCCATTGTTCAACTCTAGTTCAAAAACAAAATCTCAGTACGGGCCGGTTCGAATTTTTTTCCAGATCCGTTTACATCACCAAGCCCAAAAAAAGGCCTAAAACCCGTGTATGAATGAGTAGGAGAGCGGAAAAATAAAACCCCGGCAAAGGGCGGATACTCCAGCATTGCCTTCAGCTGTGGACTCTCTCCGCAATTGAGGAGCACGACAGTGATCTCCCTCAACAGTAGCGCACGCAATGGTGCAAATGCTTCCACGGCGAGTTCAGTCGATTCATATATAGAAGGATTAGGAACTGGAGAACCACAAATAGCAGCTTCAATTCAATTAAATTCTCTGATCTAGCAACAAGGCTGTCAAAATAGGTCATAAATCCATCTATTGACCCGTATTTAATTTTTCTTTTAAGTCAAAAACCTTTATTTGGTTGTAATATGGGTTAGTAAAAATTGAAAGAAGGCTTGATATGGATCTATAAACAGCAAAACCCATCCCACGTAAATGTGGGCGTAAATGGGTTTAGACTCTATCAAGGTCCGATCCAACGGCAAGGCCTTAACACGCCATGACCGTTGTGGCTGGTAGGAGATTGGGAACGGTCCGGCGTATGCCGTTCATACGTGACCAAACAGATCCTCCCGATGGCTGCCAGATCACGGCGGTGGTAGTTCAGCTACAAGTTCTACCCAGAGAGCTCCAAAGCTCCGAACGTCTAGAGCTTCCCCTATCTGGCCAGACAAATGACCGTGGCATCCAGAATAATCTCAACCTGGTTCGTGTTAGGATTCTAGTTGTCTTTTGAGATTGTTCTGGTTTTCACTGTTTCGGAGGTATTGAGAGTGAAATTCTTTGTAATGCTTCAGTTTGTTCACGAGTTGTTTGAAGAAATGCCATTTAGGATTTTTCATGGACACGGTGGATAGATGGTTTGAAAGGGTGAGAGTTGAGGTCGCGAATTATGTTTCTGATATTTTGCTTCATGAAATTATAGCTATATCCATTGGTGAGAGTGCCACTGTGTATGTAATGACCATAATGGGGGTAGTCAGGAAACTTACATTTTGGCAAATGATCATAATGATTGGGTACAATTGTAATTATATTTATTCGGCTCTGTAAACTTTATTTTTATCTTTATTTTTAATTTCAAGAAGAAAAATATCAAATTAATAGAAAATACAAAAAAAAAAAAAGAGCAAATTAGGGAGAGAAAAAAAGTATTCGAGCATGTATATGGGTTGTAAATATGGGTTTTAATGCCTTTAATCCGGCGGTTCCTCGGTTAACAAAAAAAAAAAATGAGTGAGTACAGAATTTCAAGTATGTTGTGAAAATAACGTTAGATAAGCAAAAAAAATTAAGTTTTTTTATTAGATTGATGTAAATTGTAATGGTTTTTAAGTAATTAATGTGAAATAAGGCTCAATCACAAAGTTCCATTCTATTCAACTTTCTTATTTTCTGATGTATGTCTCACGCATGTATGATTACAGAATACTTTATTCAAAATGCATATGGACTAGTTAATATCTAAAGCAGAAAAACTTAGAGAAAGTTACAAGTGCTCAAAAACAGAAGATGAAAGATTTCGTTCGAGTATTCCCTGGTTTCGGACCATTTCTTCTACCTTCTTTGCCTTTGCTTTCTTCTGCCAAAGTTCTTCACAAGTCTCCATGCCCTTCTTGTGATCAAGCTGTTCTCGAGGACCACTCCAATCACTAACCCAGTTGCATAACCCATGCATGCAATCTTCCAGTCTAGTTCCATTGCACTTCCCGAATCTTGATCTTCTTCAGATGTTGGAGATGATGGTGGTGACGCTTTGAGATCTTCGCATTTTCTAGATAGAGGATTGCCACATAGCCCTGAGTTTCCCTTGTAGGAGTTGTTTTCGAATGTAGCAAACTGCCATGATTGTGGTATCGGCCCAGTTAGATGGTTATAAGATACGTTGAAGACCTCAAGTGAGGTGAGTTGAGTCAACTTCGAGGGGATCTCTCCTGAGAGCTGGTTTTGAGAAAGGTCCAATTCTTCCAAATTCGTTAGGTTTGCCAAGAATGGAGGTAGAGGACCGGAGAGGATGTTGTTGGAAAGGTTGAGCAATTCTAGTTGCTTTAGGTTTCCAATGGACTCGGGGATCACTCCGCTGAAGTTGTTGCTCGAGAGATCAATCGATGTGAGGTACCCTTGGATCTTTGAGTAATTCATTTGGATACCTTTGGCAATTACACTCATAGAGTAGTCAAAAGTTGCCCCTGGGTAGAAAGACCAATGCATGATAGCAACCCCAATGTAGCTTGGTGGATTTGTCCCAGAAATTGTCATGGCAGTCCAATGCTTGAAGTATCCGGATGGCAAGCTTCCACAAAAATTATTTTGGGAGAGATCAAAGATTTGCAGCATTGGAAACTCAATCCTGTCAGCCTGTTCCTCAATAAGTCCATGAAATCCATTATTCCGCAATATAAGTACCTTCAAGCTTGGTAGTGAGCCCAACCATGATGGGAAAATATCCGTAATCTGATTGTTTCCAAAATTTAGGAATTCCAAATTGTTACATTTGCGGAGTGATCTTGGTAATGGCCCTTGCAATTTATTGTAACTCACATCGATCTGAACAAGCACGCAAAAGTTCGCATTCAAGTTAGGAATTTTCCCGATAAAGTTGTTACTGTGTAAACTCATTACTTCCAAAGTACCACTCAAATTACTCAAACATTGTGGAATAACCCCAGTCAGATTATTATTAGACAAATCAATCATCCGAATAGAGCTTAGATTGCATATGAGCGGCGATATTCCTCTAGAGAGTCTGTTATTTGAGATGAAGTAGTGCTCAATGACAGGTTGGGGAATTGGTACTGATCCTTGCAACTGGTTGAAGCTGAGATCTGCTGCACCAAGTCTTTTCCACTTGAAAATAATGGGATCTTGAGCAAAACTTGTTAGGAAGTTTCCAGAAAGGTTCAAATATAGTAGGTTTTCTGTGTTCACATTCATAAACCATTCGGGAACTTGACCATAAATGTTATTGTAGGATAGATCCAGCTCTTGCAAGTTGTCTTGATCTTGTAGAAACTTAGGGAAACTATTTAAGTTGCATGAACCTAAACCTAGAGACATGTATTGGTGAGTTATGTTGGTTTCGACGATCAATGACAGTTTGTTGGAGGATAACACAAGGTACTCAAGGTTTTTAGCCTCTGAAAATGCATCTAACTTCACTGTGCCACTTAAATTATTTGAATTCAAATCAAGATAAATGAGACTCTGTAATTGGAAAATCGTGCTTGGAATTTCACCATGGAATTGGTTAGAAGAAAGATAAATGTACTCCAACTGGGTGAGTCTCCCCAACGAAGATGGGATTTCACCACTCAATTGATTCGACTCAAGTGCTAACAAGTTGAGCTCTAGGAGGTCTTCAAAAGAAAGTGGAATCTCGCCCACTAATTGATTGTCTGAAAGATCTAAACGAGTAAGTTGGACAAGGTTCCCCAGAGAGGATGGAATACGCCCAATTAACATATTACTCCCCAATTCTAACTCCTCAAGCTGGACCAAATTTCCCAAGGAAGATGGAACTTCACCCGTTAAAGAATTGTAGAATAATGATAAACGCTTCAGGTGACCAAGATGTCCGAGAGAAGATGGAATTTCACCTCCAATTTGGTTGAAGCCTAGACTCAAATACTCCAGGTTCAACATGTTGCCAAAAGAAGATGGAATCGTACCATTTAATGAACTACCAGTTAATTCTACATCAGTAAGTAGGGTAAGGTTTTCGAGGGGCTGGATTGTGCCTGTCAGCCCATTTGCTGAGAGGTCTAGATTGACAAGTCGGGTCAAGTTACCGAGGGAATACGGGATGTGGCCTGTGAAGTTGGACCAAGAGAAGTTCAAGTGACTCAAGGAACCAAGATTTCCAATTGCCGGAGGAATCTGACAATTGAATTCGTTGAAGGCAAGGTTAAGGCTTCTTAAGCGAAGAAGACGGAAAATACTGGTGTTGGAGTTGACTTTACCGGAGAGACAACTGCAACTGAGGTCGAGGCCGATCACGTGACCGCTTACCTTATCACACTCAACGCCAGCCCAAGAACAGTAGTCGCTTTGAGTTTTCCCTGCTGATGCGTTCCAGGATTCAATTTGTGCTTGCTCAACTGGAGCGCCGCTGAAGGTATTGTAACAACACTGACGCTTTTTGGTGAAGAAGGTTCTCTTGAACTCCAACAATGCGGATCTCTCGTCTTCATGGCAACGTGGTTGGGTTGAAGCAAGAGAGTGTGAAGCAACAATAGCAAGCAAGAGTATCATGTAGCTGAAGTGAAGTGACTCTTTTTCCATGTTTACCTAAACAAACTAGTGGTACTCTCAAACCCTCTCTGTCGACTTAGGAGCACATGAGGCCTGATGATGGAGATGTTATATAGCCAAGTTCTTGTCAGATGTCATTTTCATGCTTTAATGTAATGTAGTGAGTTGACTATAGTCAATGGATCCTGTTAACACGTTAATTCTAGTAGTCATGGACAGGGATATCTCTTGCTTTGGAATTTTTGTACTAGAGAGCATGCTAGCTTCCAAATTTCAAGATACATAATTTCATTGTTTATGCACTGTAAAAATACACACCCGACACTGTTTCTTCCCCAAACAACAGCTGAAACTTAAGTATATAATACTTGATTTCAACTAGTTAATTTAAAATTTTGTGAGACCACTATAACTATTTTTGGAAGGGGTTCCGAAAGATTTGAAATCAAAGCTTTCTAATTTGATACCACATAAAATTTTGTGAGACTTCTCTCAACGATTTGATAGACTAAACTGTTAGACCAAAATATAGTTTTAATAATTTAATATGATATGCAGGTAGAAATAGAAATATAGGATCATAGTGGATGTTTATATTGGTCATATCATATTATGTAATCTTGGATGGATTTCCTATCTCGTAACACTTAAAGTATAGTGTAAATAGGAAATGGCTAGCATAACTGTCTTTGCAAAGTGATGGTCTCACGGTCAAAGGGAGGCCATAAACATTTTTCCGAGGAAATCAGGAGACTTCCTCAACCGGTTCCAATTTTTTACCATATGTGTCCCATTTTTCTTTTCTCTTTTTACTTTTAAGTTTTCCTTTTACAAGCTCAATTGAGAGACAAAATTACAAGAGGATCCACGGAATCAATTTTTTTTTAACTATGAAGAATTAAAAAATAACATAACTATCGCAACAGATTGTCAAATGTGTGGTCGAGGTATGGTCGTTCCTATTCAAAACTAACGGAACGGTTATCTCAGCATTTTCCCCGTTTTTATTATATAGAAATACATTTTCCAAAGCAGGTCACGGTCAAATCTGTTGGGGAAATATTCAAACAAGGTTCCGATTGTCTAGAATAATTAAAGAAACAAATCAAAGTAATAATATTTAAATAATAAGAAATATACAAAGATCTCAATTGCAACTTTTAAAATAGTGGATATTATTCTCTGATTAAAGAATAAGATTATAGTTCCCAAATAAAATAAAATAAGTTAATAAAAGAAAATAGGAATGTAATTATCTTGTACAATTTGAACTCTCGATTATTGTATGATTTTGTAAACTAATAAGTCATAACTATGGATAAAGGTTTGTTAATTCTGCTTCTTGATTGTAAGAAAGCGAGAGTTATTTGTTGTCGTCGAATTTTAGTTTCTATCTATATAATTTAGACATAAAATGCTTAAGTTTTGGATGGAATTCGTGTTAAAAGCAACTTCACTAATGAAAATAATGGTAGTGATAAAGACAACGAAAAATGCAAACAAAGATGATAGTGATGAAAGTGTCACGACACCATGGGACATGAAGTTTTTTTTTTTTTGTTCATCTTTTAAATTAAATAGATGTATATAACATTGAAAATTTATCTTTAATAAGTGATAATAATAAACTATTTGTAATTATTGATATTGTGGTAGCTATTTTATTTTTTATTTCTTCATATTTTTCAAAAAATTGATCCCGTGGATTCTCTTGTAATTTTGTTTCTCAATTGAGCTTGTAAAAAGGAAACTTAAAAGTAGAAAGAGAAAAGAAAAATAAGAAACACACGGTAAAAAATTGGCCGGTTGGGGAGGTTCCCTTCGATCGTGAGACCGTCACTTTGCAAAGGACGGTTGTGCTAGCCTTTTCCGTGTAAATGCAAGTACGCAGTCCCCATGACAGCCGGGGTTTCTCTCTCCAGTCACACGCCTGATCAAACCAAAGACCAAATGACAAAACCCATTCAATCGGAAACCATGCCAGCAGAAAGAGAGCTTCAGAGTTCAGACCGTGAAGCTGACTCGCAGGTCGGTAATGATGACCGGGCTGCAGAGGTGAGGACTGATTAAGCCAAACATCAAGTCATCTCTTTCGGCGAAAGTGAGATGTTGCCCTTTTCACATCTCTTTCTTTATCTAATATTCTTAAATGCGTTTTATAAGTTTTCTATTTTCAAAAATAATTTCTAGTTAAAAATAATTCTTTCTTTTTCTATTTTTGAGAATAATTTCTAAGTATTTTACTACTTTAATTCATTTTTTTTCTCTTCTTGTTCAACCTTTGGTTAGTTGCTAATCGTGAGATAATTGGCAATCGGCCGATGAGGACTGGTGAGGCCGCGCCGTCGCCGAGCCTCGTTGGTAGTTAGGCGAGGCTCAACCAAGCCTTGCTTAGGCGAGAAGCCTCACCCAGATTTGGAGAGGCCAAGCTTGCCCAATCGCCGACAGGGCTCAACCTCGCTAAAATCTAGCGAGGTTGAGGCTCACCACTTACCGGTGGCTGGATGAGCCTTGCCCAACCAGGCGAGGCTTGATAGTGGATGGGCGAGCCTCTAGCGAGCTTGCCAACCCAACCGGCCACCAATGATTGGTGGCGGCGGACGGTGGTGGTGGGGCGGCGACTAACGGCGGTAGCAATGGAAAAAGAAGAGAGAAGGAAAAAGAACAAGAAGAAAAGAACAAGAGAAAAGAGAAAAATGATTTTGGGTTGGCTTGATTATGAAATTATTCTCGAGAATAAAGAATAAGCTTTTTTTTACTCCTCAATCTTGTTCCAAGTCTATTCTTGGGAACAAATTTATTTTCGAAAAGAAAAAATTTACGAAACAGATTTTTGTTCAAAATCTATTTATGGAAACAAAAGAACATAATCAAATACTATTTGGCAAGTTGCCTAACGCGCCTTTATCAAACTACAAATACAAAATGGGACCAGTCTCATAGCATGAATTGTCGAATATCATGGTTTCTCATAACTCCGTTCCTACATTTCTCAGCATTGGCCGTTGGGGATGCAAATTGGCAGTGATGTTGATCACTAAATTGCCCAAGAAACGGATTACACTCTACTTCTCCCTTTTGGATGGAGCGTAAAGAGTAGAATTCAATGACTTTTCATTTGTTCGAATGAAATTCGTCCTTGCTATGTCTTGTGAACAAACATGCTATGTATGTGAGGAACAACGAAACGATGAGAATGAAAGAGACCAGTTTTTGTACTTCTTTTGCACAAAAAATGGTGCATGATCTATTGGTTAGTTCATGAATCATGACGGGCGACAACGGGAAAAGCATTTTAAAGAGAGATGAGACTCTGAGATCGAGAAAAGCAGTCCATTATAATTGAGCTCGAGATAACTAATGAAGATAGGACAGTACATGAGCCTAATTTTTCTCTTTTGGGGTTAAAAATACACAAGCCTAATTAATCATCCAATGCATGAGTTGATTTCTGTTCAAAAAAAGGCCACCCTTTCTTACTACATTAATTATCTCGAACTTAATCATGACAAAGGACTGCTTTTCTTGATCTCGGATTCTGATTAATCACGTTGTTCAAAGTCAGCCATAACGGCAACCACGACAAAGTCTCTTCCCTTTTACCAAAAGATTTGCTTCTTTGCTTTGAACTGATCTTGCTTGACCAATCGTATCTTCAACTCTCCCGTTTTCATTGCGCGTTCTCTCATAGTTCTTGGTAAGTTATTGTACTATAAAGCATACTTAGTCGACGCGGTTTATGATTTCTTACAAATTAAGCATGAACATGACAAAGATGCAAAAATTGAACCCCAATCTAGATCTTTTGCCTCCTCAGTCCATTCCTCCACTTCTTTCCTCCTCTCCATCATGTGTAATTTCGTAAACCAGTTTTAAAGTACCCGACTATTGGAACCAAAAAGTAATGGCAACTTTGGAAATTTGGATTGAAAACACAAATACAAATGGAGGTAGAACTTTCCTTTCTTTTTTTTGGCCAACTCTTCCCTCTCTTTACCGTGCGACTGTGTGCGTATGTGTTTCACGGGCTCCTTTCCCGCTCCCGTTCCCACCCCCATCCCTTTTACCAGGGGATCGCGTGTCCAGTGGGCAAAATAATCGAAATGCTTTTATCTCTAGCTGCGTGCAACGCATGATTTTCTCCCATACGAAAATGTCGACAAAAGCAGCTCTTGGAGTCGAGAAACGACAATCCACCTAAAAGTCTTCAGCAACTTTTATTGAAAAAAATGCGCAGCCTTCTTTGAAGAACAAAACCAACCCACCTAGAAACCAGGGGCCAACGTATTCAAAGCTTCAATATGAGTGTTTGAAGATCAGTGGATTTAGAACAGGATCTGATCACGGTTGCGGCCTGCCCAGGCCTGAAGTGCAAATTGGGCGGGTCTATGCATTGTATTTTCTCTTGGGACCTGGCCGATCCACCTAGGCCGAAAAGCCCATGCAGGCCCGATCATCTTGTGAAAAAGTTAATATTTTTTTAAATCACAGGCAGGGTTTTAGATCCAATACCAGTTGGCCCATTTTTCAAGCCTAGTTCAAAACCAAAAATCTCAACCGATTCGGGTTTTCTTCATACCTGTTTACCTCACCAAGCCCAAATGCTTGCCATCAGCTGGGGACTCTCTCCGCGCCTCAGTAGCGCGACAGGGATCTCCATCAACGAAAGCACATGCAACTATGCAAACGCCTTTAGAGCGAGCTCAATCGATTCATATCGTATTGGTGGACAAGGATTGACGATGTTCTTCCAATGGCTTAGCGACCTCGATTTGGAATCAGGTGATGTATTTGGCTCCGATGGGATGTTCTCGTGCCGCTTCTCAACCTGCCGAGGGAGATCCGAATCAAAGATTAGTTAGGTTTGCTCCTAGTCCTAAATGCTTTTATTTCTTTTTTTTGCGTGTGATCGTGAATTTCCAAGTTTTGGTTGTAATTATGAGACGAGGATTGAGGCGTTTGGATTTTGTTTTCTAGAGTACGAAGTCGTCTTTGTGGGAGGTAGGGGTGAGTATTGGTCCAGGGTTGATCTTGGCCTGGCCCAACCCTACTAGTTTGGTCTAATTTTCAGGGGAATTGGGTCAGTCATTAGTTCTAAGATTCTTGGATCAGTATTGTTCGGATTGATTCTCGATCTCGAGAATTTAGGATTGATTTAAACTGGACTAATCCTGACTATATATGTTATACCTAATATATATTTTAGATATATTATATGTTATATATAGTATTCTTATACTTATTCTAAAGAGCAAACTCTCACTTAAGCCTCAACTAGTGTTCTCCTCTTCAAGTACTCTTGTTCTCCTTCTTTTTTATCCTCTTCTTTCTTCTTTATCCTCTTCAATTTTTATTGGAAAGAAATAAGTTTTTGCTCATGAGCAACCTCGGCCTTCTCGCCGTGTGATGATTGCCTCGCTCGGCACTTGCCTCTCATCGCTTGTGCCACTCGTCACTTGACGCTCACCTCGATGATCACCAGGCTTGTCGTTCGACTTTCTTCGTTGACCTTGCTTGTTGCCAAGTAGATCGAAAGGAAACAAGCCCTAATTAGAAACCATCTTCGTTTGTGAGCAATGCTCATTGTTCGCCACTTGCCTTGTGGCTTGCCCTCGTCTCATGACTCACCCTTATTGATAGATATATAATTTGAAATAATAAGTTTGTCTTTTTAGAGAATACAAAAAATGAAAACAAAAAAATCATTGGTTGGTCTCAATCAACCCGATTGAACCCATAGGGTCGATCCAATCCTTGGTTCTAGGCTTAACCGGGCGCCTTTGATCCCAAAATTGAGTACCAATACTATGAGGATTGGTTACTAAGTTAGGTGTTGGATCGGTCCAATTCGAACGATGATTACCTTAGTGGGAGGTGTGGTGGAGTTTTAAAACGGCTGACGGTAAGTACAATCTGTTTTGCAAAGGTGTTTGAGTTTGGGGATGTGGCTGACATCAACATGTGGTGAAATGCTACAAGTGTCTCCGCAATAGGGTTAGATGCTTTTGGAAAAACATTTTATCAAGAGTTAATATCCTAAAAAATCCCAAACTGGTACACATATGACAAATTTACCCTAAACTAATTTTTTGACCACCAAAAATCTCAAACTGGTATACCTTTGACAAATTTACCCCAAATTGGTACACTTGTGATAAATTTACCTTATGTTAGTTTTCGTTAAATTTTATTGTCAAATTATTAAGTTAAATGATATATGACAGTTGACCGGTATACCAATTTGAGATTTTACGCTCCGTTTGTCATAGTTTACAATTTTTGTGATTTTTTTTGTGGTACTAATTTAATTTAGCAGAGGGTATATTTGTCACAAATTTACCAGTTGGAGTTTTTTATGGTCGAATAAATTAGTTTGGGATAAGTTTGTTATAAATGTACAAGTTTATGGTTTTTTTATAATCAGTCGGGATAAATTTGTTACAGGTATACTAGTTTGAGATTTTTCATAGTAAAAAAATAGTTTAAGGTAAATTTGTCACAAGTGTACTGCAGGTTTGGGGTTTTGCGGGGTATTAACCCTTTTATCAAAACCTTTGCATTTAGTTTAGGGTAAAGAGTTTTCACGAAATGCATAAAGGACTTTGATTTAAAAAAAAAAAAAAAGGAAAAAGTTTAAAATTGCAAGGGCGACCCTCCTCGACAACTCAGGCGAAGCCGGCAAATTCTTTCTTCTCTTTGTGACCAACCGGCAATGACACCGTCGAGAATCTTGTCCATTTTCCAGTGTATTCTTTTAGTGCCCTTCTCATCCCAGTGAAGACCCCGGCAGCTCTGGAGAGGGGAATTGATCGGGTAGGTCGAAGCCTCCAGAGAGCATTAACAGTTCGATGAGCCCTCCTGATATGTACATTTTCAACTGAATACGGCCCTGGATATTTGAGGTCATTCGCCAAGGAGACGGATCTCTTGATCGGGTTGATCGGTGCACCTCGAGACAAAGCGATCACCAAAGAAGTTCCATGCTTCTTCTCCTGTCGATTCCGAAAGTCTGGACCTGCTTATTGCTCAGGACCTCGAGCTCCACCGGCTGTCTCCAGTGTTCACCACATGGACAGAAAACAAGACTTTAACCGTCAAAATTGATAACCCGAGAATCTAAAATACCAGGCCTCCGGACAAAATTCTACTCTTGGACCTTAAACATCTCCGTGGCATGCTCTGCCCATGAGCAAACCACGGCTGAAACTTTCGCCCACCTGAAGGCTCATGAACAGCCCGTGCTCGCTTGCTATGTCTCTGAGCAAATGATGCGCAGTAAGGAAGAGGCCATTTGATGCAAATCCCTACGAGAGGCAGCCTCTTAGGCTGCCGTAGCGAATTCGCAACTAGGCATAGAATTTTGGCAGAACCCGGAGTTTGGCGATAGCGAAAAAGACCAGAAGGACGGAGGCAGAAAGAAGAAAGCGAGGCAACCGGAGCAATAGTGAGATTTAAAAAACTATATCGAATGTGAGTTTGTTAATCTAGTGTGGCGGCTCAATTCCTAAGGACTGAATATTCTGTTTCTAGATGAAAATCAAGGCAAAATCTTCATATGTATCCCTAAAATTGTTTTCACCTAATAGTCCTTGTCTATAGACTTGTTGCAACACTTTAATGAACAATGACATAAGATGGGGCAGCGAACCTTTGGAATCATATTTATAAATGGTCATCCTACGGACCACTAGGCCTAGGGAATTCATAATTTGTGTGTAAGAGCCTAGTTGATGTGCGATGCATGAGCATATTTCTTTTTGAGAAACATGGGCTGCCTTATTTTACATCATCAATTAACTTGAGCTGAATTACAAAGAAGGATCGCTTTTCTCGATCTCGGAATACGATTAATAGCACCATTCCGAGCCAGCTATGATGGTAACTTTGACAAAGTCTCGACCCTTTTCTTAGCCGACATGCTTCTTTGGTTCATGCTAATCTTAACTAATCATATCTAAAACTCTTCCCTCTTTCACTGCATATTCTCCCGTAATTCTTGGTAAGTTGCTGCGCCACGAAGCGTTCTTAGTCAAAGCGGTTTATTACCGGGCGTACAAATTAAGTAGGTAATGGAGACATCGATGTATGAAGATTTAACGAATTTGATATAAAGCATATCTGATCACGGGCTCTCTGGCCCGCCCAGGCCTGAAGTACAAATTGAGCAGGTCTAGGCAAGTAATTTCTCTTGGGCCATGAAGCCCGACCTTTCTATAAAAAAGTTAATAGTTTTTAAATCACGGGAAGGGTTTTAGGTCCAATACCGGCCCGCTTATTATTCAAGTATAGTCCAAAATCAAAATCTTGGACAAATTGGGATTTTTACTCCAAACTCATCTGCATCACCACGCCCAAAAGACAAAAATTCCGACATTGTCACCGTCATTGAATAGCGCGACGGAGATCTCCCTCGACGGAAGCACGTGCAATGGTCCAAACGCTTTTAAAGAGAACTCAATCGATTCATATATAGAAGGCTTAGGAATCAAAGAACCACATAGGATTCAATTAAATCATCGTATCTAGATTATTATATGGGCTAGTAAAATTTGAGATGATGTGGGTTTATAAAAAGGAAAGCCCACCAAAATGCAGGTTTGAACGAGTTGAGACTCTTCCCAGGTTAGACCGCCTATGGCAAGGCCTCGACTTGCTGTGCTGTAGCCTGTAACGACGGAGAGTGGAAGGTCCGCATCTTCGTCCCCATGCTCGGACGACCGATGCGACTGACAGGAGATCGGGAACAGTCTGGCAGTGCGCAGGTGGTACGCGACCAACCAGATCCTCCCCAACGGTCGCCAGATTGTCATTGGCGGCCAGCGGCAGTTTAACTACAAGTTCTACCCGAAGGGGTCCAGAGCCCCAAACGTCTATAGTTTGTCCTTTCTGGTCCAGACAAACGACCATGGCATCGAGAACAATTTCTACCCGGTTCATGATGGGATTCTGGTTGTCTTGTGAGACTGCTTTGGTTTTGGGTGTTTTGGAGGTATTGAGGTCGAAATTCTTCTAGTTCTTTCGGTTTGCTCGCGAGTTGTATGAAGAAATGCCAGCCAGGTTTTTCTCAGGGAAACGGTGGATTAGATGGTTCGAGAGGGTGAGAGTTGAGCTTGCGAACTTTGTTCCTGATATTTTGCTTTATAAAATTATAGCTATATGTATATTCATTGGTGAGATTGCCACTGCGTGTATGTAATGACCATAACGGGGGTACTCATGAAATTTATATTCTGAAAAATAGCCATAATCATTAGCTACAAATGTAATTATATTTAAGCTTTATTTTTATTTTTTTTTTCAAGAAGAAAAATATAGCAATACATAGAAAATACAAAAGAGTAAAGCAAATATAGGGAAAAATAAGTAGCTGAGAGTGCATATGCATCATAAATATGGATTTTAATGGGCTTTTAGTGAGTCGGCACGAATTTTCATAGGTTGTGAAATCAATGTTAGATAAGCATAGCCGGAAAATTTCAGTTTTTTATTAGATTGGTGTAAATTATAATGGTTTTTAAGAAAACTGATGTGAAAGGGAATGGAGCTTTGTGAGATGTGGCTAAACTGCAAAGTTCCACATGTACGATTACATGATGCTTTTTTCAGAGTACATATGGAGTAAGTTGATATCTAAAGCAGAAAAGCTCAAGAGAAATTTATGGGTACTTAAACACAGAACACAAAAGATTTGGGTCGAGTATTCATCGGTTTCGGACCATCTTTTCTATCATCTTTGCCTTTGTTTTCTTCTTCCAAGGTTCTTCACGAGTCTCTGAGCCCTTCTTCTTATGGTCAAGTTGTTCCCGAGGACCACTCCAATCACTAACCCCCTTGCATACCCCATGCACAAGATCTTCCAATCTAAATTCATTGCACTCCCCCAATCTTGATCTTCTCCGGACGTCGGAGATGATGACGGTGATGCTTTGGGATCTCCGCATTTTTTAGATAGAGAAGTGCCACATAGGCACGAGTTTCCCCTGTAAGAGTTGTTTTCAAATGTAGCAAACTGCCATGACTGACCAACCAAAAAAAAAAAAAAACTATTGTGACTGCGGTATCAGCCCGGTTAGACAGTTATAAGGTATATTTAAGACCGCAAGTGAAGTGAGTTGCGTCATATCTTGAGATATCTCTCCGGAGAGCTGGTTTTGAGAAAGGTCCAATGCTTCCAAATTCGTTAGGTTTGCCAAGAATGGAGGTAGAGGACCGGAGACCATGCTATTGGAAAGATCGAGCAATTCTAGTTGCTTTTGGCATTAATGCTCATTGAGTAGTCAAAGATTGGGTTTGGAAATAAACCCCTGATCAATCCATTAATATCCCCAATGGAGCTTTGTGGATCTGTCTCAGAATCTTTCATGGCAGTCCAATGCTTGAAGTATTTGGATGGCGAGCTACCAGAAAAGCTATTTTGAGACAGGTCGATGATTTGCAGAATAGGGAACTCAATTCCATCAGTTGGTTCCCCAATAAATTCATGAAATCTATTACACCGCAATATAAGTACCCTCAACCATATAAGTGAGCCCAACCATGAAGGGAAAATCTCTAATATGATTGTTTGCGAAATTCAGAATTCCAATTTATTGCAGTTGCGAAGCGATCTTGGTAATAGCCCTTGCAATTTGTTGTAACTCAAATCAATCATGTGGAAGTTCCCATTTGACTAAGGAATTTTTCTGATAAAATTGTTGCTCCATAGACTTATTATTTCCAAAGTACTACTCAAATTACTCAAACATTATGGAAGAAACCTGGTCAAATTATTAGTCCAAAGAGCCCTATCTAGTCTTTTCTTGAGAAGCTTTTTTCCTTCCTTGTTATTAGTCCATATATATGAACATCCCTTACTCTCTATATTTATTAATGAGCATGAGTTTATAAAATCCCAGAATGTCACCATTTTATATTGATATAATTCTTGCTTTCCAAGCTTTTTCCATTGATAGAGGACCTCATTGAAATCTCCAACACATAGCCATGGTAGATGATTAGAGACATGGATGGAGTTTAAAGTTTGCCATAATTTCAGCCGCTCCCTATAATTTGTGGATGCATGTAAGAAGGATATCTTCATCATTACTCCACTATTAAGCTCCTTGCTTCTAACATTGATAAGCTCTTCAATGCTAGTTTCTATCTCCACCCGAACCTCCTCATCCTACATAAGTGCCAATCCTCCCTCGATTCCAATGGTATTAATAATAATTGCATCTTTATATTAAAGACGCTTCCATACTCACTCAACTACAGTTTCTTTGTTCTTGGTTACCATTAGAAAATCAAGTTGATCCTCTCTCGAGCCACTAAGGCTCGAAGATGCTAAACTGTTAGGGAATTGCCCAACCCTTGATAGTTCCAGCTCAACAACTTTCTATATACTGTGGTGGCTTATTTGGGCTAGCCACCAAAGTTTGTTCTGTCTCCTTCCCATACCTAGACCGAGTTGTCCTGTAGATTCTCCTCATCCAATAGGTGCCTAGAGCTTCTCGCTTCCCATATAGGGCAAAGCGATTCCCTTTTTTTGCAGCCGGTATTTTAAGTCTTGCCTTTTCTTTCTTTGGAATCCATGCACATCTATAACTTTCGGTTGAGGGGAGCGATAGTACTTGAGTTTGCTGTATTCTCTTTCCTTCATTCAGGGCTAAATATTCCACCATTTGTACATTTGTTGCTGAGTTGTAGACTACCAAAGCCTTATTTGACTATGTTTGATCATTTTGCAGGTCCATTTCTTCTGTGAGGATACGTGTTTCTGGTATGATTTTCTCTTCTTCAAGGCTTGGGTCTATTTTCCCATAAGAAAAGTCTTCCAACATGTATTGTATTCTTTCACCTCCGCTTTCAACCAAGAATCATATCTACTAGGTTTGTCTTGGGCCAATCCTATGTCCTCATATGGATATTTTGGGCAGAAATTTGCATAGTGTCCAATGTAGCCGTAGGAGTAACAAAAATGAGGCAGTTGCTCATATTTGAAATCAATTCACCATCTCCCACTTGCCAATTCAATAATGGTTCTTGTCATTAACGGGATTTCTAAGTTTAGTAGCACTTTAACTCTCCCATTTTTGCATGAGCTATTATTACTTGCTTCTATTTTAACCTCCTCTCCTTTGCCTAGCTTTGAGGCGATGTTTTGCAGGGCCTTTTTAGTAACCCAAGTGCGTGGTATACCCAGCAAATGTACCCAAAAAGCATAATGCTTACATTCGTAACAATGTTTAGGGACGTTGGGGTCTCCTTCCTATAATACAAGGAGATTACTACCAAAGGACCAAGGCCTAGAGTCTAGCACATGTTTCTTCTCCTCTACCTAGTGGAAAATAAAGAGATAATACCCAGGTTCGATCATTTCACATTTTACCAAATCTCTCTTCCACGCTTTCTTCATAGTGCTGAAAAAAGCTTGAAAGTTGACATTCAGTTTTGAGAAAAGTTTACCGTAGAGAATAAGTTCACATTCCTGTTTCTCTTGTTTAGGCATTTCATCGACCAGCTTGGTGACATCCTCCTCCAACCACAAATCACCTTTACTCTTGCATAGCGCCATTACTCTGAGATGATTTTCATGTGTGCCCTCCATTCTGCAGACTCAGGAGTACATGAGACCTGATGATGGAGATGTTATATAGCCAAGTTCTTCTCGGATGTCATTTTTCATGCTTTAATCTAAGGTGAGTCGATCATGATCAATAGATCCTGTTACGGCGTTAATGTTAGAATGGTTGACCACATAGTCTGCTAAAACAGTCCAGATCGTCCTTCACATGGGGTTCTAGAGATCATGACCTAGTCGCAGTTCTCCTCCTAATTTCCAAGTGCATGTTTCAAAGCTAGCGGGCTCTTTGGGGGTGCTGGTGGAACTCGCTTTAAGCTAGGTTCTCTATTTTTTTCCGTCTTTTTTCTTCTTCATGGTCCCGCGGCAGCTTCCTGTGAAATACAAAAGTCTTCGTCTCCATGCCGGCCAAAATGATCAGCAAGAAATTTTCGCTTCCGTGAACATCTCTAAGTGTGGACCAAGAAAAGTGACTTGAATAGACGTTCTTGGTATACTGAAAAGTCCTCGATGACCTTGACCTAAACATCTGTGCGTTTTTTTTTTCTTTTCAGTGAACCCAGAAAGAAGGCACAACATCCATATCTTTCGTATGGATAAGGATTGAGAGAGTGGACACTGTGTTGAGTTAGATTGCTCTCACGGATGGACTCTAGTGGGATTTACCAAAACTAAGGATTGAGGTGCATTGATTCACATTTACTCAGTGCATCCAAGTATGGCTTCAGTAAGTTCGTTTCATGCTCTTCCACTTTGTAGACTTGCAGGGAAGAAAGGATGGCCCTATTCACAGTAAGAATGTCTTATTATATCAGTAATGCCTCAACGGAAAAATCTTCTTTTACAAGGACGAGGAATGCATAGTTATGTAATGTAACAGTTCTTGATACTATTCAAGAAAAGTTTTGGGGTGAAACGTTATAGGATGGCGATTAAGTTCAATTCATTCTTTTTCAAAAGGTGTAGCTCCAAATACCTCGGTCACATCGATCTCTTCTGGCTTGATCGGCTCGGGGATCTGCCAATCAAAGTGGTAAGAGCAATTGAGCAAGTGGAAGTTCAAAATTGGCAAGACCAAATAAAATGTAGGGGCACATCCTTCTACCTGCCCTGGATGGAATATTTTGACTGTACGCGTGTTCATGAATGTCCGAGTTTTGGTTGTAATAATGAGATGAGGACTGAGGTGGTTGGATTTTGCGTGAAATTTCTGGAGTACGAAGTTGTCTCCGTGGGACGTGTGGTGGGGTTTCGAAACGGCCAACGGTAAGTGCAATCTGCTTTGTGAAGTTGTTCGGGGCTCGGCGATGTATAGTCGACATCGACATGTGGTGACATATTATAAGTGTCTCTGCAATAGGGTTGAACGTTTTTGGAAGAGCATTTGATCAATCCTTTGCATTTACTTTAGGGTGATGAGTTTTCACGAAATGCAGAAAGAACCTTGATTTAAAAAAAAAAATGAAAAAAAAATTGCAATGATGACCCTCTTCGACAACTCAGGTGAAGTTGGCAATGGTTGTCGCCAAGGTCATGCAACCCAAGGTGAGGCACCGCCAGAGTCGTGCGACCCCACAGGAGACCTCAAGCGAGCCAGACCAAAAGGCCTCTGACATCGTGCACCCTAGGCAGTAGGCATGACCTTGGGTGAAGTAACACCGGAGTTGTGTGACCCCTAGCGATTAGCCGTATAGTTACAAATCATTTAAGTAAAAAAATCGCACCGACATAAACCTATGAATCTATGGATAACATATATATGATATACAATGTGGGAACAAATTCGAAGATTCTGGTTAGTTAATAAATATATGATATGAAGAAGCAAGTTAATCAGCAATTGCTTAAGTTTGGAAATCACTCTTAGCATTTTAGCTCCAGAAAAGAAAAGAAATATAAGAGTTGATCAATTACATCACATGTCAATGACGATAAAATAAATGTAAGAGTTGCTCAGTATATAAATTTTTAGAGACCTTTTGTGTGCTTAAAATGTTTTAAGACATTTCTTTTCAGAATTATCAGAAAGGCAAATATGAGTTGTGTACTACATAATACATGTCAAGGGTGAACGCCTTTTCATTTTTTTCCCCTAATTTGTGTATAGTGAATCCAATGATCCGATCCCATTAGAAAGCTAATGTGTCGACATGTGTAATGATTTTGTTTTGCTTCCTTTAGCTAATCTACATGATCAGTGGCGTCCAAAGAGCTACTTAAAACGCCATTTTTGTTGGCATCTCCACTTTTTGATCTGTATAGCCCCTGGTCAATGTCGGGGACTTACACATGAATGTAGTTTTAAAGGTTTTGTCTTTTTTTTTTTTTTTTTGGATCGAGGTGCTGGTTTGCCGGGAATCTGTGAATATTTCTTGGCTAGAGAGTTCTTGTTTTCGTTGCAAGTTTCTGATGGGGCTTTTATAGGTGTGTGAGGATAACCATTTTGTGTTAAAAGTCCATGCCTTTTGTCGAAATTGACGGGATGCAAATGGATATGTATTAGTCGGGCCTTACATGTAAATAGAAAGGATATCGGTTGTAATCAAATTATATTAGAAAGTCGTGAATAAGATCATGCGTAAACAGATCAAATCATTACCAAGACCCCACGTACACTGGACAATCGTTAACTCAAAAAGTTTAAGGTCTTTCCCGAATAATGGTTGTCTAGTAACGTCTATTCAATTCGCTTTCCTGCTCGTTTTGTGCACACAAGCAGACCCAACAATAAAAGAAGTCCCATGATTAATGCAATTGGGTTTGATAAAGATTTAAATGCATCCATGTAATAGTCTATTCATTAATATTCTATCTGTCCGTGACATTGAACGAAATTTATGACCATGAGATATGTATGTGACAAAAAAAGACATCTATAGATTAAAATCTTCTGAGAAGTCGCGTTGTAGCCATTATAATATCTTATTTTGTGGGAGTTTGATCGATTTGTGATCGAGCTAGAATCGAAAGACAATTTTTTTTCCCAAATACCCTATTTGTCAAATTAGCTTAGTTGTTGACACTTAAATTTTAGCAAACCCAATTAGCTGTTTACCACATTCAAATTAGGGATTAATTTTTAACCCTTAAACAAAAATATTAGAATTAAATTGCATAACATATAATTTTAGGATTTTTTTTTAAATTATTACAGTATTTGCATTAAACTGGCAGATGGACTCAAATTAATTTAGTTAGTTGGACTAAGCCTGCGATGAAGAGAGTTTGGATAAGCCCATGAATGAGAATCACGTGGTGCTTCATATGGGATATTTGAAGCTCATGCGTAATCAAGAGGATATCGTATTATTAAACTCGGGAATGATATTGACATATCCTATTGATTTCATCAATATGAAAGAATGGAAAGGAAAAATAAATTGTTTAAAGAAAATAGGCAGGAGGAGCATCACTGCACTTGAATGGCTCGTCCCCAGAGAACATATATTTAGCCATTGAAAATTCGGTCAAGTCATCCAAAGATTGACCAAATATCTCCGCTAAAGAAAATAAGGCAAGGATTTTGACGAAAGAGTATTGTCTTGCGTGGGGACGTAAATTTGATCTCATTATTCCGGCAATATATCTTTTTGACAATATTTATTGTTCAAGAGGAAGGAAGGTCTGCACAGATCGTCTCTTTGAATATCTCTATACAAAGAAATGATTCTAGGAGAAGATTGGTCCGCGTGGATCATATATTCAGTGAATATATTTTTGTCTTAAGACAAAAAATAGCGTGCTGTCAAGGAAGATTTAAAGTGTCCAGAAGAGGAAACGAAGTTTGTTTTCTTTCAAACCCTCTCCCTATAAAGGACCTTTAGCAGACGAAGAATGAAAAGGGGCACAACTGTGAGAAAGCGTTCATAGAGAGAACGTGAAAGAAGTTTTTTTTTTCTTTCTCTGACAAATGCAGAGAAGTAAAAGACAGGGGAAAGGGGCGGTCTCCTTCGGTTCCCCTGCCTGGTGCCTCCAGTTGTTCGACCGTGAAGCCGACGCCCATAGCCTATCATTCGCGGCTGCTGCCGTTACTCGTCCAAACAGGTGCTCACATCACTGCCCGCATCGCTGTCGCCACCGCTTGCCAGAACCCAGCTCGACGCCGTGAGCAGCAATGACGCTACGGCCAATCTTCTACCGGTGAACGCTGCTTGACGCTATCCCTCTGCGAAGATGACATTGCTGCTGAATCCAACTCTGGGACGTCGCCACTGTCCGCCTGAATCCATCGTGTCCCTGTTACTTTCATGAGCCGAGGAGCTGTCACGGATTCCCCCTTGTCCGTGACGAAGAGATCGCTGCCCAACATGTGCTTCTATTTTGCAGATATCTCCACCTGCAGCAAATCCTAAAGTCACGTGCTCTAGGGAGGCAAGATAATAAAAGGAAGAAGAGCGAAACAACAAAAAGGGAAAGGTGGGAATCAGTGGAGACCCATTCACACAAAGAAATACACGGGTGTAGACCCCATTGAGCTACGAATACTTCTTGCTAACAAGCCAATCACGCGATTAGCAAACCCAAGCCATCCGTTGCTCAAATTCAGAAACGATATCCTTGAAATAGGTAATGATCTCATCCGAATATGATTTGGATATTTTATTGCCTAATATATGATTTCAATATCTTATGTGCCTATTTGAATGATAGGTGTACTTCTAATTAGAATTTATTGCCTAATCCACTACTGCATGTCGATTTTTTATTCCATCTATAAAACTTTAGATGGAATAATTAATCACGCGAGAATAAAATTGATATTTTGATCTTTAAAATTTAAGATCAATTTATCGATTTTATTAGCGAAATAATCAAGTTGATTAGACATTGTTTCCTAATTCTATGGATGATGTCTTTGATGATCGTGAATGATTTGGTGCTTATTTTGCTTTTTTTGGTAAAAGGTAATAAATATAATGAGGAAAAGCTAAATATACAAAAGATCTCGTCACCGGAAACTTACATTCCAAATGAAGGATATAAGGAGTGAAAGGGTGACGAGATGTAAGAGCCACTAGACGTGGCACACACACTTCAACACCAACTCCAAAAGAGAGCACGTCATGGACAACTGGCTACCAAACACTTATCTTGCTTTAATTCTTTAATTGCTTTATTTATCCCAAAATCACAAAAAGATTGCATTTTCATATCATGTAGATTACAATTGATTTCCTAGATAGAATTGCATGATAGAATAATTAGATACATTTCTAATTATATTAGAATGCATGTTTAGATAATATCTAGGTTAGATAATAACTTAGAAATAAACGGCATGTCGAGATAAATTTCTAAGTTAAGATAAGATTCAGATTAGTTTATTTCCTAACTTAAAATAGATAATATTTAACTTTAGTTAGATTTTTATTGTTAGTAATTTTTAATTACGAATTTTTATAAAAAAAAATACAAAAGTATCATGCGCATGTCATATAGAATTGGGTTCATGAAATGCATGTTGTTAACACTTAAATTTTGACGACCCAGTCAGTTATTTATCGCATTAAAAAATTAGGGATTAATTTTTAACCCCTAAGCAAAAATATTAGAATTAAGTTGCATAGCACATAGTTTTAGGAGCATCTTTTTAGTTGCATTGGATTGATGACATATGGGTTCGAATTGGTGGTTTTGAACTTTAAATTGATGAGTTGGACTAAGCCCATGAAGAGAGCAAATTGGTCCAAGCCCGTATCCTCGAGGAGATATGACGGGTTCATCTTTGCAAGATTTGAAATTTGAGAAAAATCCTATTGCAAGTTTGAATCGGTGGAGAATATTCATTTTTGTAAAGGAAATCTAGAAGAGATGTGGAAAATAAAAAGAAATATTGCGTTTGGAAAATTTTTTCGTGGATGTTGATTTGAAGAGAAAAATAAAACCCTAATCCTTGGCCTATAAAAGGGTTGCTACACTACAGAAGGGGGAGAGGTCACACAATAGAAATACACGGCCACAATTCATGACGAAAAGGTGACAACACTTTTTGAGAGGGAAGGAGAGAGAGCTTCAAAGAATACACGGCAGCCACAATTGGGAGAGCATTGAAGAGCGAGCTTCACGCCCCATTGGAGGTTCACGTCTTTGCAAGATGCCAAAAGGAGTCTTCACCGCACGGAGAGATTGACGTAAAAAATCCATCAACTTCGCAGGTTTTCCGGTGATCGTCCACACACCAAGAATCCCATCAATCACCACAAGGCAGCCTAACCGAAACATCCATCGGCTAGCATTGACACGTCTTCAGTCCACCAGTATCAAGGAGGACAAGTTCATGGTAGCTTATCCACACTCACGGTCAAAGACGATTTGCAGGTTATCCAAGCATGCCCGTTGACCACTGAACCAAGGATTTGCTGGTGATCTCCCTCCTATCACAGCTTGTAGGTCCCGAGCGCCCCACATGCTCGAGTCGCGAGCTTCATCGCTTCAATTCACGAGCCCCACTGAATCCTCATTGGTCGTGCACCAAGAAACCTTGGCTGAGACGGCATCACAGGCAGCCATCCTATACCACGGACGACCGCTGAGAAGTCCACACCAACACGATTAGCCGCTGCTGTGAGCTGATCATCCCACCGCACCATCCCTGGTTGCAATCCTCGATTTCGATCTAGTAGTCCTGCTGCCGTCAACGCCACTGTCAACATCCATGGTTGTATGATGACATGCCCATTACCGTGCGAGCCATCCGTCGAACCGCCGCTTGCTGCCTATCCACCATCGAGTGCCGCAACCCTTTCCCGGTCATCTGACGAGCTGATTCCGTTGGGTCCAAATTTGGTAATATCATTTGCGGAGTTAGGTAATTATCTTATCTAAATTTGATTTGGATATTTTATTACCTAATACATGCTTTTCAATATCTTACGTGTGTATTTGAATTAGGATTTATTGCCCAATCCATGTCATTTTTTTTTTATTCCATCTATAAGGCTTTAGATGGAATAATTAATCATGAGGAAATAAAATTGATATCTTGATCTTTAAGGCTTGAGATCAATTTATCAATTTTATTAGCAAAATAATCAAGCTTGATTAGATATCATTTCTAAATTCGAACGATCGACAATATCTTTGATGAATGTGGATGATTTGGTACTTATCTTTTAAGTGCTTTATTTATCCCAAAAAATACGAAAAAAAATTGCATTTGCATATCATGTAGATTAGAATTGATTTCCTAAATAGAGTTGCATGATAGAATAGTTAGATTTTTTAAAATGCACGTTTAGATGGTATCTAGATTAGATAATATCTTTTGAAATAAATTACATGATGAGATAATTTTCTAAGTTAAGATAGGATTCAGATTAGTCTAATCCTAACTTAAAATAGATAATATCTCATTTTAGTTAGATTTTTATTTTTAGCAATTTTAATTACGAATTTTTATAAAAAATACCAAAATATCATGTGCATGTCATATAGAATTAGGTTCATAAAATGCATGCCATTTAGTGATTGTTGCTAGGTCCATTTAATTAGAAATTGCCCGTAATTAAAATTAGGTCATTTGGTTAAATTGCATTGCACGTAGTCTTAAACTTCATTTAAACAAGAGAAAATCCTTAAAAAGATTGAGTGATTGTGAATTATATCTAGGGCTTTAATTTTGAGCTAACATTGCAGATGCTTTCGTTTCTATGAGGTAAGTTCCGTAATTTATTCATTATTTTATTGGGTGTTAAATTGGTGGTTTGTGTACCCCCATGACACCTCACATGTTAAGGAAGTAAATTAAAATCAATTTAAGCTACCTACAAAACATTTTTTTTGAAATAAAAAAAGAAAGGTACTGAAAGGGCGTTAGAGAAATCTAGCTTAATCAAGTCCCCGAACTCACAATCTTTGGTTCGTAGGAGTAAAGTAAATCTCCCGTTACTTTACTTGGGTTTCTAATTGACCCACCAAAAATTGATTAGTGGCAACTCTTAATTGAAAAAATCATTTACATGTTAAGAATTTGAACCTAAGTTGCGAATTGGTATGGGCTTGGGAGAGCCCGAGCTAAATTTAGGCTCAGTAATTCATTAGCCAAACCCTAGGTGGTGTACCCTAAATTTAGGTTGCAACACATGTCATTTAGGGCGCGTTTGGTAACAATTCTGTTCTCGGGAATAATTTCTGATAAGAAATGATTATTTTTTATTCTGTTTTTGGGAACAATTTCTAAGCATTTTAAGCCGTTTGGTAACTATCCAAAATTTCTGATTCTAGAATAGAATTGTATTTGAGTACCGTGCTCATTGATTCTGTTTCAAATCAATTTCTTTTCATTTTTAAATAATTTTTTTACTTTTTTCTTCTTCTTCTTTTTCCTTTCTTTCTCCTATTATTCTTCTTTAAGTGGCCGAGTCGGTTGGCAACCGGCTAACCCTTGTCGGCCGAGCCTCGTCGGTGGCTAGGTAGCCCTCGTCAAGGCCGGGCGAGGCTTGCCGCCACCGGTGAGGCTAGGCAAGCCTCGCCGGGCGGGGGTGAGGCCCACTTGGCCACCGGCGAGGCTCGCCCGGCCTCGCCGGTGGCTAGGTAGGCCTTGCCGATGGCTGGGCTTGCCTCTGGCGAGCTCGCCAGACCTCGCCTTGGCTTGGCGAGCCTTCAGTGAGCTCGATGGACCAGTTGCCGGCGATTGGCGGCGGTGGGTGGCAATGGGCTGTGGAAGGTGGACGGCGATAGTGGCGGTAGATGAAGAAGAAGAAAAGGGAAGAAGAAGAAGAGAAAATGGAACAATAAGAGAATATGGGCTTAATTCTTAGATTTGTTCCCGGAAATAAGAATCAATTTTTTTTTTATTGATTCTGTTCCAAATCTACTTTCGGGAACAAAAATTTTACTAAACACGATTTTGTTTCAAAATTACTCTCAGGAACAAAAATTTTACTAAACACGATTCTGTTCCAAGCATTGTTTGGATGGTTACCAAACAGATCCTTAGTAATCGTTGCTAGGTCCATTTAATTAGAAATTGACCATCATTGGAATTAGGCTATTTAGTTAAATTGCATGACATATAGCTTAGATTTCATTAAACAAGAGAAAATCCAAAAAAATTTGAGTGATTGTGTTAATTAGAAATCATATGTAGGGCTGTTGATGTGAATTCTGACCTAACATTGCAAATACTTTCATTGCTATGAGATAAGTCCCGTAATTTATTTATTGCCTTTTTAGGTTTTAAGTTGGTGGTTTGCACACTCGTATGATCACCTCACATGTTAGAGAATTAGGGAAGTAAATTAAAATTAATTCAAGCTGGCTGCAAAACATTTTTTTCGAAATAAAAGAGAAAGGTACTGAAAGAGCATTAGAGAAATCTAGCGTAATCAAGTCCCCGAACTCATAATCTTTGGTTCGCAGGAGTAAAGTAAATATCCCGTTAATTTACTTAGGTTTCTAATCGACCCATAAAAATAGATTAGCGGCAAATCCTAATTGAAAAATCAATTGCATGTTAAGAATTTGAACTTAAGTTGTGAATTGGTATGGGCTTGAGAGAGCTTGAGCTAAGTTTAGGTTTAGTAATCCATTAACCAAACCCTAGGTGGTGCACCCGAGGTTAGGTCGCGACACTAGGTGCATCCGAGGTTAGGTCGCGACACTAGTGCCTTCCAATCCTACTAGTATGAAACATCCATCCAAAATCAGGAAATCAATCAGAAAATTACCTTTAATCCAGAAAGAGATGTCTACAGGCAAAACAGAGATGGAATTGTACATTTCTATACGTTACATTCACATTATGTTCTAGCAATTGTGAAACAACTGGAACTTAACAGAAGACTAATTCAACCTATAAAGACCACCAGAGAAGGTTGCTCCCAAATGAAGAGCAAGGCAAGCTAGCTCTTGTGCCCGTCTTTTCTAGTTTATGTGCCTTTGTTTATTCTCTAGGAAAAAATTATCCATAATCCGCTCGAGCCCTTTTTCCCATGATCCATTTGTGCCCGATCACCACTCCAATCACTAGTCCACTAGCATACCCCATCGAGACAATCTTCCAGTCTATTTCGTCTGGACTCCTTGACTTTTGATGGTGGCAGCAATGCATCGAGCTCTCACATTTCCTAGGCAAAAAGATATCGGACGCCCCTGCATTTCC
The DNA here is from genome assembly GCA_014182575.1 of Eucalyptus decipiens. NCBI lineage: Eukaryota > Viridiplantae > Streptophyta > Magnoliopsida > Myrtales > Myrtaceae > Eucalyptus > Eucalyptus decipiens. The sequence continues at coordinate 30,631,722 of CM024609.1, read as the reverse complement.
TCCGTTTGAGTTGTTCACAAATGTATTGGAACTGTTGCGACTGTGGTATGGGCCCAGTTGAATGGTTTTAAGGCACATTGAAGAATGCAAGAGATCTGAGTTGAGTCAACTCTTGTGGGATCTCTCCTGGACGAAGGGATGGGACCACCGAGAATGTTATTCAAAAGATCGAGCAACTGAAGCTGCTTTAGGCTTCCGAGAGACTCGGATATCTCTTCACTGAAACTATTGCTTGAAGGATCGATCAACATGACAAAGTTGTAGATCCTTGAATACTTTAGTTGCGTGAGCTTTTGTTGGTGATTATCATAGAAGTAGTCGAAGCGCGTGCATCAGGGGCAGAACCTGTGACAGAGGTTCTTGATGGGATTTATGATTTACAGATCTGTGTAGCCCAAATAGTCTGCTTGATCTACCGCTGCAACTTTCATGGCAATCCAACGATCAAAGTACTTAGATGGCAAGTTAGGTTGCGCATGACAACGTTTTTGTTCCTCCGGCTTTCTGTTATTTTGTTCCCTGAAACAAAAAAAGAATAGAAATCCGTTTGGTAATGCCAAGTTGTTTTTCTGTTCCTCGGAAAAGAAAGTTAGCCCGAGAATGGTTTTGGAACAGAAATGAGAAACAAAAAAAGTTCCTTCTGATTCTCGGGAACAAAAATAAGAAACAACTTATGTAACCCTAACTTCTCTTTTGCTCCCTTCTCATCTCACCTCTCCCTTTGTCCGCTTGCCTCTCTCTGATCTCATCACCTCCGGTCCCCTCTCTCTGGTCACGTTGCCGCTGGTCCTATTGTCGCCGATCTTGTCATCATTGGTCTCATGGCCTCCAGTCCCGTAGCCTCCGGTCGACTCTCTCTGGTCCCGTGCTCGTAGCCTTTGGTCGCCTCTCTCCAATCCGGTCACTATCTCACTTCGGTCCGTCGTCTCTAGTCGCAGTTCTCTTTGGTGGTGTTGCCTCCAATTGGGTCGCCTTTCTTCGAGTCGGTTGCCTCCAGTCCCGTTGCCTCCACCTCTCTTCGGTGCCGTTATCTCTAATCATGTCGTCTCTGGTCGCTTCACTTTGGTCACATCGCTCCGGTTGGGTCGCCTCTCTCCGATCCCGCCGCCTGCAGTCTCGTTGCCTCTGATCGCCTCTTTTCGATCCCGTTGCCTCCATTCACCTTTCTCTAGTCACATCGCCTCTAATCGCGTTGCCTCGTGGTCATCTTGCCATAAATCAGGTTTGTTGCTTTGATTCCTTCTCATTGTACCTATTCTACCAGTGATTCTCACTTTTTCTGAAGTTGAATCTGCTGCCTGCAGTGCTGTCACCTCCGATCGCCTCTTTCCTATCCCATTGCCTCTAGTCTCATCGCCTCTGGTCACCTTTCTCTGGTCGCATCACCTCTGGTTGCGTCGCCTCGTGGTCGTCTTGCCCTAAATCAGGTTTGTTACTTTGATTCCTTCTCATTATACCTGTTTTAGTGGTGATTCTCACTTTTTCTGAAGTTGAATCATGTCGCCTCCATCGAGTTGCCTCTGTTTGTGCTCGCCTCTCTCACATTGCTTCCCTCGTGCTTGTGTCGCCCTTGATTCTCACATGTATCAGCTAGGCTGACTAAAACAAACCAGAGTTGATATGATGAACAACATCAAAATTCTGGTGCATTTTTCTCTATGCTTCTTTGTCTCTCAAAACCAGTGGGAGTATGAAATGAAATGAGATAGTTGTGTATGTGTGTGCGTGCGTGTGCGTGAGTAGTTGAAGTTATCGATGCTCTGTTTTAGCAATAGGCTGTGATAAAGGCTCTGTTTTAGCCAACAAGACCAGGGGTTGTATAGGGCAAGCGTAGTATATTTGGATGGCAATGTACAACCTACACAGAAGCTGCAATGACTGAAGGTATAGCGGCATTTACACATTGAAAGGCAAAAAGTAACTCAAGGTGAAAATGGCATTTCTCTGAGTGCATTACGGAACATTTCAGGTTCTAGATTATGACACAAAAGGACAAAGATACTGACATTTTTAGGAATTTTTATGCATTGGGTAGCTATCCAAGGTTTAGAGTTGGATCCATTGATTCTGGTTTGATGCTTGTAGCTGCTATAATGACATTTTTTATGCATTGAATAGCTATCTAAGGTTTAGAGATAATATCATCCTATAACTGGATTTGGTACTTGTGTCTTTCTTTAGTCTATATTGATTTTTTTGTATTTGTGTGATAGCATATGTACTATGGAAGATGAATCAAATAGTGTGTCTAATGAAGAGGTAGCAGTAGTTGAATGCACAGGAACTTTGCCCTATATGGAGATCTGGAGTATCTATTTGGACCTATAAAAGACGAGGTTGTAGATGATACATCACATGATGAGGCGGTTGAGATAAACATAATCAGGAAAAATATTGCAAATATGATGGCAAGGGATCACAATAAACAAGAGATTCCATGGCTTTTTTTATTTCCACTTTTGCGATGTGTTTTTTTTTTTTTGAAAACTTTTGTGATGTGTTTGTAAACTATTATGAATACATTTCTATTAATAGTATTAAAGTCATCCAATTCTATCTCCATGAGCATAAATGCCATTGAATGTATCATAAATGTGGACAAACAAAAGAGAAGCAAATTGTAAGCTATTGTATAGTTGACATTTCAGGACCTACAAACCGCGATCCGAAGCTTACATCAACATTTCAAGACCTACAAACCGCGATCCGAAGCTTACATCCTAGTCAAGAAAGAAAAAAAGCAAAAGAGGAGAGGAAAAGCACCTCCCTTCATCAAAATTAGCCAAAACCTTATAAGCTTATATGAAACACGAAAATGAAATAGTTTGTAATTCGAAAGAAGCAAGGTAAAAAATAGCATCAAGATGGGATGCATTGACGGCTCAAAATGCAAGAGACCGAGGTCTTTACTAAGTGGTTTAGGAGCATACTATGAACTAAATGCATAATGACAGCAAAGCCACGCCATGCATGCACCATTCCAATAGTTGGAAATTTCCAACCTCAACCCGACATCCATGTCAAGATTAGAAGACTAAAATCCCCAAGCCACACATGCACTAGAATTACAATTTTTTTTTTTTTAAAGAGTAAAAACTTAGTCCTAAGGAAATTACTACAAATTAATTTGGCTAAAATATCCCTTGTGCTTTTTCCATAATATTTGCTATACCAAACATTAAAATTAGAAAAAAAAAATATATTATTGAGAAATATAGTTCAAAACTTCAGTTTGTGAATGCGATTCCAACAAAGCCTACCTAAATTCAATAGGCTATAAACTACATGAGTAAAGATCCTCACACACGAGATATAAGATAATAGCTCACGTTCCATTACAATACCACCTATGTTACAGGATCATTTTCGACTAGAATTCTTACACCTAAGTAAATGTATTATTAATCTAATAATATTTTGATCTTGTCAATTTTATGTAATATATAATATATTCCTTTTTCTTATTTTTAATTTTTTAAATTAAAATTTAGAATAGAAATTTTGTGCAATTACCAAACGGGTTTTCGTTCTTTTCATTCAAGAAATAGAAATTTTGTGCGATTACCAAACGGATCCTTTGCTCAGAAATTATTCTCTAGAATAGAAATAAAAAAAGAACTATTTCTTAAAAAAAAAAAAACTCTTCCCCAACCAAGAAACGTTGTCATGCGCAGCCTTACTAGCAATTGTTCTGGGATAGGTCGATGATCTGAAACCTCGGGAAACTACAGTTACTCGAGTTTCCCAATCATGGGGTGGAATACGTTAGGGGTGCATGACAACCTCGATTTCTGTTCCATAAACAATTTTTATATTCCTATTCTTACCTTACCAAAAAAAAAAAAAAAACAATTTTTATATTCCAGACTTATTTCTGGAATAGAAATCTGTTTGGTAAAATTATTTTATTTTTCTATTTTTGAAATAGATTTTTGTTCCAGAAATAGGTTTGGAATAGAAATCAGAAGTAAAAATTTTCTACTTCTCTATTTTTAGAATAGAAATGAGAAATAAAAATTCTTCTCATCGTGTCCTCCATCCGTCATTGCCGACCACCATCCGTCGGTCGCCGGCCGTTGGTTGCCGGTCGTTTCCGCCGCCATCGATTGCCGTCCGCCACCGCTGGTCGCCGGTTGCCACTTGTCGGTCGCCACCGCCGCGGCCATCGATCGCCGGTCGCCGGTTGTTGCCGTCCGTCGGTTTCTTTGCCGTCCGAAAGGAAGAAATTTTGTGTCGTTATCAAACAAATTTCTATTTTTAGAGTAAAAATTTTATATCGTTATCAATGGTTATTTTTGCTTAGAAACTCATCTAGAAATAGAAATAGAAAAATCTATTTCTCTTTCAGAAATCAATTTCTTTCTAGAATGGTTATCATTCGTGCCCTTAACTTGCAAGATAAGCACGATGTAAGGTTAGCCCAACCAGTATGGAAAAGTATCATTGCTTTGGTCATCTTGCACATTCAGGAGCTCCTACTCTTCACAGCCTGCAAGTGCCTAGGTAATGACTAATGGCCCTTGAATGGATTATGACCGTTCGACCAAATAATGATTATTCTCGACTTGAGGAATTCTCCCTTAAAAGTTGTTGCTTGATAGGCTAATCACTTCCAGAGTGTCACTCAGATTGCTCAAACATTGGTGGACGTACACCGATTTAGGCGTTGTAGGACAAATCGAGGGCATGTATGGAGCTCAATTCTCAAATTGACGGCGAAACTTGTCCAGAGTCTGTTATACGAAACAAGATAGTGCGAGACAATTGTGGGGGGGACTTCAGGAGGTCCTTGCTGCTTGTTGGAGCTGCGGTCTAAAGTCTTAAGTGCTTTCCATTAGAAAACATCAGGGGTTGCAAAAAGCCCATTAGGGAGTTAGTAGAAAGTTTCAGAACCAATAGCTCCTCTTTACTCACATCTAAGAACCACTCTGGTACTTTGCCAGTGTAACCCCCCGAAATCCACTCAGCTTCTGTGGCGGACTCCTAAGCCAGGACCTCGATCTCCTAGGACCTCGATCTCCTATCTCCCAATCTAGGCCAGCCAGCCATATCTATTGGTGAATCAGCCTCGACGCCGAGTAAGCAAAACGCCGACTGATGTCAAATAAGCGTGGCGTGACATGGTATTTTGGAAAGATAGTGAATGTATTTGGAGCATTTGTCTTATAGAACCTGGATCAGACGGTGACTAATTTTCATTTCTAGGATTCGTATTGTGATTCATATTGCTTTTTATATTTAAAGCGATATTAACTTAGTTTAGTAATTGCTTTATGAAACAAATTGAAAATGTGAAATGCTTTGTCAAAGGGCTAGATGATTTGGTTGTAAACTCTAATTATGATGGTACTACGGTTGCTTGAAAGTTGAAAGTGGTATTGTTAGATTTTGTGTTATTGTATATTTATATTGCAAACTCTCTGACCAATAGATATAAGAAATAGGAATGTATGCTTCTTTATCTTCAATATTAAAAGGTTTCACATTTTGCATTTTTTATAAGTCAATATATATAATTAAATGATTGCCTATTATTCAAACCATATAATCAATTAGTAATGACCCTTTTATATATTACATGGATCAATTTTAAGCATTTTTTTCCAGGGATATCAATGTCACATAAACAGAAAAATTAAGTTTCTTTTTAACCTATTGGTGTAAAATATAATGGTTTTGTGAAAGGAAGTAGCAGGGCATGGAGACTTCTGATGATGTGGCTCAAAAGTTTCATGTTGCCCGACCATTTTGTTATCTATAGACGTTTCTCATTTATGTCCCACACAAGTATGATTACAGAATGCTTTATTGAAAATGCATATGGACTACTTAATATCAAAAGCAGAGAAACTTTAAGAGAAAGTAACAGGTACTCAAAACACAGAAGACAATAGATTTTCGATCGGGTATTCCTTGGTTTCCGACCATCTCTTCTACCTTCTTCGCCTTTGTTTTCTTCTACCAAAGTTCTTCACAAGACTCTGAGCCCTTCTTCTTGTGATCAAGCAGTTCCCGAGGACTACTCCAATCACAAACCCACTTGCATACCCCATGCACACGATCTTCCAGTCTAATTCCATTGCACTTCCTGAATCATGATCTTTTTCGGAAGTCAGAGTTGATGGCGGTAACCCTTTGGGATCTCTGCATTTTCTAGATAGAGGAGTGCCACATAGCCCTGAGTTTCCCTCGTAGGAGGTGTTGTCGAATGTAGCAAACTGCCGTAACGACAATATCGGCCCAGTCAAATGGTTATATGATACATTGAAGACCGCAAGCGAAGTAAGTTGCGTCAACTCCTGAGGGATCTCTCCTGAGAGCTGGTTTTGAGAAAGGTCCAGTGCTTCCAAATTCATTAGGTTTGCCAAGAATGGAGGCAGGGAACCGACCAGAATGTTGTTGGAGAGATTCAGGAATTTTAGTTGCTTTAGGCTTCCGATGGCCTCGGGGATCGCTCCGCTAAAGTTGTTGCTTGAGAGATCAATCAATGTGAGGTACCCTTGGATCTTTGAGTAATTCATTTGGTTGCCTTTGGCAATTACTCTCATGGAGTAGTCAAAGGTTGTGTCTGGAGAGAAAATCCAGGCCCGCGTAATAGCATCCCCAATGTAGCTTGACAAATTTGTCTCAAAAGCTTTCATGGCAGTCCAATGCTTGAAGTATCCGGATGGCAAGCTACCGGAAAAAATATTTTGGGATAGGTCGATTATTTGCAATGCAGGGAACTCAACTCTCTCAGCTGGTTCCCCAATAAGTCCGTGAAATCTATTATACCGCAGTATAAGTACCTTCAAGCTAAGAAGTGAGCCCAACCACAACGGAAAAACATCCCTAATCCGATTGTTTCCGAAATTCAGGAATTTCAAATGGTCACAGTGGCAGAGTGATCTTGGCAATGGCCCAAGCAATTTATTGTAACTTAGATCAATCATAACAAGCTCACATAAATTCCCATTCAAATTAGGAATTTTCCCGATAAAGTTGTTGCTCTGTAAACTCAGTACTTCCAAAGTACTACTCAAATTACTCAAACATTGTGGAAGAGACCCATTCAAATTATTATAAGACAAATCGATCATTTGGATAGAGCTTAGATTGCATATGAGTGGTGATATTTCTCCGGAGAGCTTGTTATTTGAGATGAAGTAGTACCACATTTCAGGAGGGGGAATAGGAAGTGATCCTTGCAACTCGTTAAAACGGAGATCTACTACAACGAGTTTTTCCCACTTGAAAATAACGGGGTCTTGAGCAAAACTTGTTAGAAAGTTGCCAGAAAGGTTTAAATGACGCAGCTCTGTTGTGCTCACATTCAGAAACCATTCAGGAACTTGACCAGAAATGCTATTGTAGGAAAGATCTAAGAAAAACAATTCATCCTGATCTTGTAGAAACTCCGGAAAACCATTCAAGTTGCATGATCCTAAACTTAGAGCATTGTACTTGTGAGTTATGCCAGTTTTGGCAATCAACAACAGTTTGTTAGAGGATAACCCAAGTACTCGAAGGCTTTTGGCCTTTGAAAACCTACCTAGCTCTATGGTGCCGCTCAAGTTATTTGAATTCAAATTAAGAGTGTGGAGACCTTGTAATTGGAAAACCATACTTGGAATTGCACCATGGAATTGGTTGAATGAAAGATCAACGTCAATCAATCGGGTAAGTCTCCCCAAAGAGGATGGGATTTTGCCACTTAGTTGATTTGACCGAAGTGTTAAAAACCTAAGCTCCATGAGGTTTTGGAAAGAGAGTGGAATCTCACCCGCTAATTGATTGTATCCCAGATCTAAATGAGTAAGTTGAACTAGGTTTCCAATGGAAGATGGAATTTCGCCGGTTAACTTATTTAAGCTTAAATCTAGACTGGTAAGTTGGACGAGATTCCCGAGGGAGGATGGAATTTGCCCATTTAACATATTGCCTGCTAGACTTAAACTCTTAAGCTGGGCCAAATTCCCCAAGAAAGATGGAACTTCACCCTTGATAAAATCGAAGCGTCGATCTAAATGCTTCGGGTGATTATGACGTCCACAAGATGGGATTTCACCTCTATATGGGCCGACATGCGCAGCATTCAGACGTCTATATGGATTATAACGTGGAGCAACAACCTTCATTGGAGCACAAGGAGTATATTTTCGTGCCTGACGTCCACAACCAGCGAAGAAAGTAGATATGGTCAGGTCTTTGAGTGTTGTGCCTATGGACCTATTATTTGAGAGGTCTAAATGGACAAGTCGGGTCAAGTTACCGAGTGAACGTGGGATGTGACCCATGAAGTTGGAGTCAGAGAAGTTCAAGTACATCAGGGAACCAAGATTTCCAATTGCTGGAGGAATCTCACAATTGAAGTCATTCAAGGCAAGGTTAAGGCTTCTTAGGTGAAGAAGACGGAAAATACTGGTGTTGGAGTATATTTCACCCGAGAGACAACTACAATTGAGGTTGAGGCCGATCACGTGACCGCTTACCTCATCACATTCAACACCAGCCCAAGAACAGCAGTCGCTTTGAGTTTCCCCTGTTGATGCGTTCCAGGATTCGATCTGTGGTTGCACATCTGAAGTGGCGCTGGAACAGCAAGGAGGCTTTATGGTGAAGAAGGTTGCCTTGAACTCCAACAACGCGGATCTTTCGTCTTCATGGCAATGTGGTTGGGTTGAAACAAGAGAGTGTGAAGCAACACAAGTAAGCAAGAGTATCAAAAACTTGAAATGAAATGACCCATTTTCCATGGTTGGCTTAGCAAATCTAGTGGTACTCTCAAACTCTCTGCCGACTCGGGTGTGCATAAGGCCTGATGATGGAGATGTTATATAGGCGAGTTCTTCTCCGATGTCATTTTCATGCTTTAATCTACTACAGTGAGTAGACTATGATAAACAGATCATGTTACCGTGTAAATGTTAGAATGGGTTGGTTGACCAGATAGCCTTCTAAAACAGTCCGTAACGTCCTTCACAAGGCCTTCTAGAGATCATGACCTAGTTCTGTGACCGACTGCGGAACTCAATTCCTCAATTATAGATGACAGCTCAAGATATGGACCGCTTACTTTGGAAATGTCTCTTGACTAAGAATTCTTGCACCCCAAAGAGCACGCCAGCTTAGAAAATGGAAGATACGGAATGTCATTGTTTAGGCGCTTTGTTAATATATGCTTGACACCGTTTCTTCCCCAAATATAAACTAAAATAGAAGTATATAATATTGTATTTCACCTGGTCAGTATAGAATTTTGTGAGGCGACTACAATTGTTCTAGAAAAGGGTCCTAAAAGATTTGAATTCAGGATTTTCTACTTTCATACCACGTAAAGTTTTGTGAGATCACTCTCAACTGTTTTAAAAAATTAAGCTCTTATATGAACATTGTTCTAATAATTTAATGTCCTTACAATAAAAATTAGGAATTGATGCTGGGGCATTTGGAGACAATATCGGTTCTATAAAAGCATTACTGATCGCATAGTTATCAATATACCAATACTTCAATAGCCGTGTGTTTTGAAGGGTGTCCACATTCAATGGATCAAGCAAGTCTTGGATACCTACACCCAATAATATTTATTTCTTATATTTTCAAGGTTTAGTAAATATCATTTACAATTTCTAGAGTCCTTATTTATGAGTCCTTTGTCTTCCCAAAGAGTCTAAGTAATTACTCATACCTGGAGAGTTGTTCCAAGTTCGTCTATATGAACATGTTGCGATGAATAAGAATGCAGACTTGTTTTGAGTGATAATTCATTTAGCCTTTAGCTTGAAGACAAGAAGGATCTTTTATTATGCTCTTATCTCTTAGGTGGATTCTTACAAGTGGCGAGCGACCTATCCAATTTAGTTCTCACTTGGGTTACCTCCCATCTCTCTACACTTTCTCTGGCGTCAGGAATATACAATCATAGTAGATTGTTATGTTGGTTAAGTAATATCATGTAATCTTTTGTAACACCTGAATATAGTGTAAATACATGTGTGCAGTCTCCATATCAGGCGGTGTTTTTCTTTACAATCACACACCTGATCAGCCACAGACCAGATCACAAAATCCTTTCAGTTGGAACCCACGCAATAGAAAGAGCTTCAGACTTTTTGTGGAGGAGACTTGCAGGTCGGCAATGATGAAAGGGAGGCAGAGTGAGGATTGATTAGGCCAAACATCTAGTCATCTCTTTCGGACAAATGAGATTGTTTCCATTTCACATCTCTTTCTTTGAAAAAGATGTTCTTTCACCGCGAGTTTCATTGAATTGTTCACTAAGATGGTCTGATTACAACTTTTTATCGAACTGCAAATACAAAATGGGACACCAGTCCGAATGCACGAATCATCAACTGTCGTGTCTGAATTGTACATATAATTTCATTCCTACATCCCTCAGCAATGCCAGTTCGTGAGCAAATGGGCAGCGATTGTGATAGTGGCGTTGACTGAGTCAATTGGGCAGGAAAAAAAGTGTTGATTCGTCAACAAAACGCAAGCAGAAAGTGGACGCTATAAACGGGAAGTTAGGGGGCACAAAGAAGAAAAGAGAAAAGGAGAAAAAGAAAGAAAGAAAAAGAAGAATAAAGGAAAAAGAAAGGCGAGTGTTATATCACGGCATATTGCAGGCAAGTCTTATATCACGGCATATCACTTGAGGTGTTCTTGGAATATTGGTACTTAATCACAGGTTGAGTTATTACCGAAGGACGGTGTATGTGTAATATTGACTTTCCATAGTAATTACTAGGGCTACCTGATCATACTTCATTCTTGATGTAGATGGAGCATCGTTGCAGAATTAATTAACTTGTCATATAAAAATGAAATTGTCACTTGCCAAGAAATCTGATTTTGGAAAGGATGAACAAGGTTGATTTTCTAACTTATTTCCTCAAATATCTAGGGTGAGCTTTGGCATGGTTAATTGAAGGTGAATTTGAAAATGTTGTATTAAGTACTTCTTTATTTTCAATTTGTTTTAACAATTTGTCCATCAAAGGACATTCCACCCTTAAAACTCTAAAAGAAACTTGTGGCCAGGGGTGAGCATGGTCCAGGTTGGGCCGGTCCACCCTCTAATCCTAGGACCAACTCGCACAGTGTCGGTCCTCAATTTTTGGGATCGAGAACCTACCCTAATGAGCTTGGGACTAAGGATCGGACCAACCCAATGGGTTCAGTCCGATTCCAGGATCAACCCGAAACAAATCAATAATTTTTTATTTCACTTTTTGTACTTCTTTAAAAAGCTATTAAGGACCGAACTGACTCAATGGGTTCGGTTCGGTTTCAAGGTCAACCTAGGACTAACCAATAATTTTTATTTCATTTTTTTGTACTCCGTGAAAGGGCAACTGAGGACCGTACCTACCCAATGGGTTCGATGATGAGCGAGGTCAGCTAAGAAAGGCAAGCGGTGAGGATCAAGTGGGGTGAGCGTCGAATAAAATGAGCATCGAATGTCAAGCGGGGAGCAATAGGCCAAGCAAGCATCGAGCGACGAGTGGCACAAGTGACCCAAAGCGATCGAAGCGAGTGTCAAGTGTCAAGCGAAAAAATTGTTTCTTTCGATTTTAGTAAATTGAAGACTAAGAGGATAAATAAGACAAAGGAGAATGAATACTAGAGGAGGATGATTTAAGGAGTTGTTTATACATTTTTGGACGCCGTGAGAATTCCTTACAAAAACATTTTTCACCTTCTTAAATTATGATTATTGACGTTGTAAAAGACATTAAAAATCTAAATTATTAAAATAATATAAAATTACTTGAACTTCTTACTTAAAAATTGTTTAATGTTGTTAATGCTGCCTATTTTAAGGTTTTTTTATATAAAAAAATTATAAAAAATATATTATATATATATATATATATATATACACACACATACATACATACATACATATTTAAGATTGGTCCGGATTGGACCGACTCGGAATTCTTAGGATTGAGAACCAATTCGCATAGTGTCAATCTAGGAATTCTAGGATCAAGGACCGACCCAGTCCCCCTGGGAACCAGACCAAGACTGGCAGGGTTGGGCGGTCAAGGTCGGTCTAGGGTTGACCCCGAACCGATGCTCACCCTACTTGTGGCTACTGGATAGGTCCTCTACTTCTGATCTTTTCTGTCTTTTTTCTTCATGTTCCTGCGCTTTCCGGAAAATATGGAATTCTTGATCCTCACGCCAGGCAAAGTAACCAACACGATTTTTTTGTTTTCGTAAACCAGCTCTTGGTGGGGACCGACAAAAGTGCAGGGCCAAACTTGAAATTGTCACTTGCCAAGAAATCTGATTTTGGAAAGGATGAACAAGGTTGATTTTCTAACTTATTTCCTCAAATATCTAGGGTGAGCTTTGGTATGGTTAATTGAAGGTGAATTTGAAAATGTCGTATTAAGCACTTCTTCATTTTCAATTTGTTTTAACAATTTGTCCATCAAAGGACATTCCACCCTTAAAACTCTAAAAGAAACTTGTGGCTAATGGGTAGGTCCTCTACTTTTGATCTTTTCTGTCTTTTTTCTTTATGTTCCCGTGCCAGTTTTTCGGAAAATACGGAATTCTTGATCCTCACGCCAGGCAAAGTAACCAACACGATTTTTTCGTTTCCGTAAACCAGCTCTTGGTGGGGACCGATAAAAGTGCAGGGCCAGACTTGAAATTGTCACTTGCCAAGAAATCTGCTTTTGGAAAGGATGAACAAGGTTGATTTTCTAACTTATTTCCTCAAATATCTAGGGTGAGCTTTGGTATGGTTAATTGAAGGTGAATTTGAAAATGTCGTATTAAGCACTTCTTCATTTTCAATTTGTTTTAACAATTTGTCCATCAAAGGACATTCCACCCTTAAAACTCTAAAAGAAACTTGTGGCTACTGGGTAGGTCCTCTACTTTTGATCTTTTCTGTCTTTTTACTTCTTGTTCCCGCGGCAGTTTTCCGGAAAATACGGAATTCTTGATCCTCACGCCAGGCAAAGTAACCAACAGGATTTTTTCGTTCCATAAACCCGGTCTTGGTGGAAACCGACAAAAGTGCAGGGCCAAACTTGAATTGACGTTCTTGACACTGTGCAAAGTCTTCAATGACCTTGACTTAAAACATAAGTGCTTTTTTTCCTATTATCCCAGAAAAAAATCATAATGTAAATTACTCTTTATCATCGAAAAACGGACACTATATAACTTTATTGCATTGCAAAAAAAATGCTATGGACCTCCTTTTTTCAAGGATTATCTTAGAGAAAGGATATTAACATTTTTCATAAGGATGAGGATAGAAGGAGTGGACTCCACATTGAATTAGATTGGTCTCACAAATGGACTCAAGTAAGATTCGCCTAATCTAAGGATTCCAATGAATGGATCTAGACTTAGAACTAGGGAGAACCAAGAAAATTTTCTGCAGGTATGCCTTCCCACAATGGGCGAACAACTCCCGTTCAAGCCCTTCAGGGACAGCCTTTTAGCAGAAAACCACTCAGTTCTTTAGTTCAAAGCCTAGAGACACCCAGAGATGCTAGGATGGAAACGTTTCTAACCTATCCAAGCTGCATTTCTTGAAGGATCCTACCAGGCTGGAGAAGAAGAGAGATTTAGAAGGCCATGAGAGATTTTCAAAGCACACACTTTACTTCAGGGGACTCTGCCCAACACAATACACCCTCCTCACCTTATATAGATAATAAGAAGTCACAAAGACACAAACAAGGACCTAGCTGATAGGTCCGGATACAAACCGAGGCACCGGAAACTTCCGGGAGGGAATTATTTGCACACTATGAACAGTGACCGTACTGTGAACAATACCTTCCCTAGCCTAGTGCTACAATAAAAGTGAACAGTAGCTTGATACAGTGAAATTGTACGGACATCAAATTTTTAGCGGTCTCGTCCGTCACGGGCATTGTAGCTACAAACCGAGTCATCTGAGCTGTCTTTTAGGAGATGTGCCTCGTATTTTGTTCAAGGGCTTCAAGGTCTTCAGGTGAAAGGATTTGGCTCAGTCTCTGTGATGAGGATGCTTCTTCATGAGCCCAATGGGATGCCTCTTCTTCAGCCCAGTTTGTGTTGTCATTTTCTCGAGTGTCGGCAGGAATGCTTAGCTGAGGCCAGTTGGATGGTTGTGCATAAAAGGACATGTCCATGTTGTGGAACAGGGACGAAGGTCCGTGTTCATAGGGATCCTGGGACAGAGGGCCTCCAAAGCGTGCATAGGGATCCTGGGTGGATTGGACAATATCGTCTGTTCCTGTCATTTCATGCTCTTGAGATGATGCAGCTTGTCTGTATTGCTCGAGTGCTTCCCTAGCTTCTGGTGCTAGGTCATAATGGTCCCACGTAGTGGGTGCGTTATTCCAAACATCTTCAGGAATGGTTTTGTTTTCTTGACACAGGACTCTCTAGAGTTCTCGGTACTCGTTTTCGCAGAATTTAACAGATCTTGGATAAGATTTGTAAATTCGGGCTTCCCTCCTGTTCAGATAGGGTTTGTAAGATGTGGTCCCTATTTCCTGTGCATTATCGATAATGGTGCCATTATTTGTGAAAAAATGCCATGGACGTCGGAAAAGCGGGATGGTGTGGACTTCGATTTGGTGTCATGGTTCTCGGTTCTTTTTTTCAAGTCTTGTTTCCAACATGTAGGATGATAGAACCAATTAAGAAAGTCTAAGAGATTTTTATCGCTTTCTTTTTCCACATTCCTTTCGAGTAAGAATATCCTGGTGAGGTTTGCAATGAATCTTCTGGTTGGAATTTCAATACCTATTAAGTACTTATTGGTTAAGTACCATAACAGCGTCTTGAGCTGGTCAGGGAAATCATCTTCCTTCCAGATGAGAGGATGAATGAAAGGATAATTCAAATTTAACCCAAAAGGATAGAGAATCGAACCTCCATTGAATCTGAACAGATCTGTGTGGCATTGCCACATAAGATTTTCCAGATTTTTAGCAAGATTGTCATTTTGGATGTGTTGAACAATCTCCTGGGGATATTTCCAGCTTGACAAGTCTTTGATCTTCTCAATTTTGTATTTTACACCATAATTGAGCATATGGAAGGCAGGTCGCTTGATATACATGTTGATTTCAGCTGGTGCCTTGGGTCTTGACAGAGTCGGCAAGTACATTTTTTTGCCGAATGTGTTTGGTTTCAAAAAGTATTTCGAAAACCATTCAGCCCATCTAAGCGGCTGAGAATTTGGAATGCATACATTTAAACTTGGTCATCTGAGGGAAAGATGCCATGTCTAATTCTACCAGGAAGTGATGGCCGATGAGATGAAATTCAAAATTTTTGATTCCATTTTTTACTGTCAAGATTTATTTGAAAGTGGAGTGGTAATGCATTTCAGCTTGAGAAAACTTTCCACTTTTATAAGCACAGATGTGTTTCTTACCATCAATCTCTTCAAACAAGATGGCTGCCCAGTATTCATCACTGGCGTCAGTTTGAAGAATTCTTTTTCCTGTTGATGGTATTTGCAATGGTGGGAGATTCTGCATAATCTCCTTAAGCTCAGCGACTACTTCAGTCTGGGGTTTTCCCCAGGGTGGGGGATTCTTCTTTAGCATGGATTGCAAAGGAATCAAAAGCTTTGCAATGTTTGGGACAAAATCCCTGAGATAATTGATTATCCCAAGAAATTACTGAACTTGTTTTGTGGTGAAGTTGTCTTTAGGAAATTTCAATAATTCTTGAGCAATATGTGGCCCTGGGTAGTACGTACCTTTGTTAAGGTGCATACCAAGAAATTCGATTTACCTGCAGGCGATATTCATCTTTCTTTGAGAAAGCATGATACCGTGTTTCTTCACAATTTCTGCAAATTGCTCAAGGAGTTGATGCGGTGAGCTCATCGGGATCAGAGCAGAATGTCGTCAATGTATATGGCTGCATTGACAAGATTGGTTGGAAAATACGACACATGGCCTTTTGAAAAAGGATGGTGCTACCTTTAGGCCAAAAGGAAGAACTTTCCACTTTGGAAGTCTTTGGTTCGGGATACAAAATCCTGTTTTGGATCTATCTTCAGGGTGGATGCCCAGTTGCCAAAATCCGGCTTTAAAGTTGAATTTGGAATAGATATGGGCCTTGGTCAAGCCAGCAAAGAGAGAGTCTCTGGATGGTAGAGGGAATTTATCATCTTGGAGAAAAAGATTGAGAGGCGATAGTTGATTACAGTCTCATTTTCCCTCTTGTTTTGCTCAGCGCGTTTATTGACATAAAAAGCTTCACAAGCTCACTAGGAATTGGAAATTTCAATAAGGTCTTGCTGCAATAGTTTTGAGCATTCTTTTTGTGCTAAAACCAGATGTTCTGGATTCATTCCCGTATGACTCGCCTTGGTCGGATTTATATCTTCATTTTTCTTGAAAGGAAGGCGAACAAAGAACTCTGGATTTTTCCACAAAGGATGGGAACATTTTTGGGCAAATTCTGAATGGGATTCCGCACAAGATTCTAACAACTTTTGCATGATTGGATCGAGTAGACTCATCTGAATGGAAAAGAGTCTCTGAATGTTGACAAACTCAGAGAATTGGTCTTTATATCTAAGACCTTTTCCAGGAATGATGCGAAGTTGAGAAATTTGAGTCATAATATCCCACCCAATTATCAGATCTTTATTGAGGAGACTTGATCCAAAGATTTTTGTGGTTATGGAACACTGAGGAAAAAAAGCGGACCGATTCTTCGGAGTGGTTCTGACGCTTGTGGAGAAAGTATCTCCAGAAGCTGAATTGAAATACCTGATATAAGGAGTTCAGAATTCTTCAGGAAGAACTTTAGTTTCTAGAATGGAACAACTTGCTCCGGTATCAATGAGAGCAATAATAGTGATGGGTTTGGCAAACTTTGAGGTGAGTTTCACTGGGAAATGAGGACAGTGGGTTTGACTTGAAAAAATGTCAAGATTTAGTTCTGGAGATGTGGGGAAAATGTGAAAAATGTCTTTAGACTCTGAGTCTGACTCATTCTCACTAGAAGTTTGGTACGATGGAATGGCACAAAGAGTTTGTTCAAATGGTTCTTCATCAATGAAGAATAAGGATTAAATATCATCATTTTCAAGGGAAATGCCTGTTTCATTTTCAATGAGATGAATTAGATGATTCTGACCTTTTCTCGCTTGAGGACAATTTTTGGCAAAATGTCCTTTCTGGTTGCAGATGTAGCAACGGTTTGATTTCTTGCGACCTTTATGATCTTTCCTTTTGCGTAAGTATCGCATTTTCTTCTTTTTCCTGAAATGCTTGGATCCATGTTTGGGTTTGTTCCACCAGAACTTCTTGTAATGCTTCTTTTTTCTAGAATACTTGCCACAAGTACCATCACAGTCTTGCTTGGAGCATTTGATTTTTAACTTCTGGCGGGAACAAGCTGATTCAAGGCGCTTGTCATCCGTGATGTAGGTGCGGACCATCTGGCGTTTCAAGCATAATTCTTCAAGGCACAGATGGATTTCTTGCTGTATTTCTCCCAAGGGAATATCCTGTACCCTCCTTTGTTTTCCGAAGAACGATCTTTCAACCATCTGAGATAGTTCTTTAGGGATAGAAGTAAGGAAAACATGCTTCAGATTTGGATCTGCTCCGACTTGATAAAAAAGTTGAAGCATTAGTCGGTAATGCTTGTCAAGATGTTTTTTCTGGAGGGAGCAGCATCTTCTTTCAAAAAATTATCTCCTTTTTATCTCTATGAGATCAGTGGGTTTTCCCACAAAAAACATGATATAAAATGGTGATGGCATGGCTGAAGTTTGGTGACAACAGAAAATGTATCTGGTCTTGTTCACCAAGTGATTGCCACCAAAGTTTGAGACTTTCTGTGAACCTTGTAACAAAGTGGTAAAGAACATCATTCATATCATGGTTGGTAATGGACTGGGTATTCAACCAAGTATGAAATTCCTCAAGTCTTTCTGGCCATTTGGGATAAGGAATATCATCAATGGTGAAAAATTATTTGGATGTCATGGATGTAGGTCGGGCAGGATTGCTCGTCTGACCGATTTCTGGGTCAAAATAGTTGGATTCCATTTCATCATCTAGAGAATCAGCCATGAATATTGATGAAGTGACTGGCACAATAGGAAGGGAATCAACAGGAAGGGAATCTACTGTAGGAATTGAGAGGGATGAAGAAGAAGAAAGAGATACTGAATCTGATTCAGTATCAGGAGAAGTTTGTTCTGCTGGGAACAAAGTCTGCTTTTCTGGAATGGCAGAATCTGATTGTTGTATGGCGGAGTTTGATTCCTGAGTACTCAAATCCTTTAGAAATGATTCTAATGGATTTGATAACATCATCTGATCTGGCCTCTCTCTTATCACAAGCGAACTTGATTCTGTAGGCGCCTTTTTTTCTTTCCCTTTATCCTTCTGCAGGGCTTTGAGGCGATTTCGTATTTCTGCCATGTTTGGTTCTCTTCTGTAGGGATCTTCTGGGATAGTGGCAAAAATAGAGGTTTGTGGCGGTGGAGGTACATACCCGGTTCTAACAGAGGGTGCTAATGGATCGAAAGGTCTAAACATTCCTTTTTCAAGAAGTTGGATTTGCTTCTTGAGCTTTTCAATTTCTGGCTTTGGGCTTTCAAGATAATGATATCCAAGATGTTGTCCTGATTCCAAGGCATGAAGCCTTTTTTGGAACTCAGAAAGTATCTTCTTGGTGCTCTCGTCATATCTTCGGAGATCTTGTTGCACGTTTCCAATCTTGGAATCAATTGCCTTAAAGGCATTGTTTTGTGCCAACAGAGTCTCTGATTGCCAATTGAGAACAGCTTCAGCAGCAGAAATCTTTTTGTGTCTTCCATGTTCATCCACATCAGTAGTAGTTGGTATTTCTGGAACATGACGATATCTGTTTTGTGGATCAATGAATTCCTCTGGAGTAGGAAACGAAAGTTTTGAACTTTCTCTGACAAGAGTGGGAAAATCAGTTTCTTGGAACATGGCAATAGAAGAAGTGGGGGGTGTTTCTGCAGGAACCTCAAATGGGTAAGAATGTTTCTTGGCCCATTTTTGGATTGGCTTATATAACGGGGAGATAGCTTGCTTTTTCTAAGGAGGAGATGGTGGAGGTGATTTTGGTGGATCTGGTGAGACTTTAGGTGTAGTATTAAACTCTGGTGGTGGAGGTGGAGCATAAGAAACCATGTACTGGTACTTGTTACATTCACCAAGAGTATCAATGGAAGGATCTCCGTTTAAATATCTTTGGTACACCTTATTCTTTGACTTTGTCCGTCGAGGTGGAGATCTTGCTAAAGGATCTACCTCGTCAGGGGAATTTGTGCAATAGGAACATTGGCAAAAAGGATCCCAAAAACAATGACCGTAATTGTCTTTATAGTAATGGACAGGATGTCCATCACCATCAAAGTGTCGAACAAGCTTTTTTGGATCTGGCTCGGAAATGGATTGAGGAACACATGGTTCAATCATAAAGACGGTTTGGAAGATAGAGGGACTTTCTTCCTTTTCCTTGCCAAATTTGATGGAAACAGTTCCATCTTTTTTTCGAACGAACTCTGAATCCGTGGACTGGAAAGGCTTGTTATGCTGGTGTAGCTTTTCATAGTTGGTAATCCAAGTCTCCGGGAGGAGCTTGGCCAACGTATCCTTTGGGATCTGTCTAGGAACATGGATGCATGATGCCTGATCATTTTGCATGGAGATAAACAAAGCATCTTCATTACCATTATTGAAGTTGAGATCAAGGGCATGGTTCTGCACTCGATAAACCATTTGGTAGTGAAGTGTTGTAGCAACAAATTCAGCAGTTTAAGGGGCAAAAGTGAGTTGAACTTGAACTTTTAGAAAAGAGAGTAACTGGGGGTTTGAAAGAGCGATATTGAAATTTGGATACAAAGTCACGAAGACTGTTTACGGCATTCAAAGTGGTTTGAATGCGATCTGCGATGCAAGCATGCTGGTATTGTAAAAACCTGGTATTCAATAATGCTATTCTTGCCACAACTGGCAAACCTTTACGACCATGGAAGGTAAGAGCAAGACGAACAGCTCCATAATGGACATGAGTATATCCCTGTTGAGCCCATTGTCTGGGAAACTCTGGAGGGATCTGGAGAGTGACGAAGTACTCTTTTTCATGGGTTTGGAATGGGATCTTTGGTCGAATTTGGAGGACCGGACGTACTCCTTTACTTGCTTTGGGGTTTGGTGAATAAGTTGGCGGATGGAACGTATGGGTGAGAAAGATGTGTGTGGTTTGGCAAAGGCGGAATAAGGGTTCATGAGGGGAAGATGAGTTTTAGAGATTTTAGTTTCATCACTTAGAGAGACTTCATAGAGATAGTCTATCTTAGAGGCATTGGACACGCGAAACTCTGGTGAGGTTGAAGATGAAGGAGATGAAGTAAGAGAAACAGGTGCTTCGAGAATTTCTGGTTGTATAGACATGATGAGAAGAGATCTTCTCAGCACTGGATTCACAGTACGGTCACTGTTCATAGTGTGCAAATAATTCTCTCCCGGAAGTTTCCAGTGCCTCGATTTGTATCCGGACCTATCAGCTAGGTCCTTATTTGTGTCTTTGTGACCTCTTATCGTCTATATAAGGCGAGGAGGGTGTATTGTGTTGGGCAGAGTCCCCTGAAGTAAAGTGTGTGCTTTGAAAATCTCTCATGGCCTTCTAAATCTCTTTTCTTCTCCAGTCTGGTAGGATCCTCCAAGAAATGTAGCTTGGATAGGTTATAAACGTTTCCATCCTGGCATCTCTGGGTGTCTCTAGGCTCTGAACTAAAGAACTAAGTGGTTTTCTGCTAAAAGGCTGTCCCTGAAGGGCTTGAACGGGAGTTGTTCGCCCACTGTGGGAAGGCATACCTGCAGAAAATTTTCTTGATTCTCCCTGGTTCTAAGTCTAGATCCATTATTCAATGTATCCAAGTATGACTTTAGTACATTGGTATCATGCTCCCATAATTTGTAGATTTGCAGAGAAGAAAGGATGGCACTATTAGCAGTAAGAGTGTCTTATTATATCAATAATACCTCAATGGCAAAATCTTCCTTCACCGGGACATGGAGTGCATAATGGTCATTGATACTACTGTCAATGCTTTGGGATGAAACGTTATAGGTTGGCAGTTATGTTCAATTCTTTCTTTTTCCAAGCTGTAGCTCCATATACCTTGGTCTTGTCAAACTCTTCTAGCTTCTAATCAAAGTGTAGAGCAATTGAGCAAGTGGAAAAATTCAATATAGACAAGACAAATAATAAGCCAGGATACATCCTTCAATCTACTCCATATGGAATGTATCCAAAGTTAGTCATGTAATAGTGCCTTTTTCACCGAGCTTGGTCACCATCACAAGCTCCTGTTCCACTAACTGAGCATGCTCATACAATTTATGATAATCCTTTAGGTTCAAAGGCACCAAGTGCCTACAAACTTTAGGCCTCAGACCATTCAAAAACCTTTTGGCCTTATAGTCCCTATCCTCAACTAACCTAGGAGCAAACATGGAGAGTTTAGCAAACCTTGCCTCATACTGATCCATCATCAAGTTGTACAAGACATTCATTGATAAAAAATTTCAGCAATTTTCTTTTCCACCTCAATCAGGCCTTCCGCCCACGTCCAACCCCTTGGGCCTTATTCATGGTCCACCATCCTCTCTCTAGTCCATGCTCAGCCCAAAATTAGGCCCACTAGGCCTTCACAAACCTAGCCCACTCGCAAAGCCCATCAGACAATCTACCTTTCTTGATTCCTTTTCTATCGACAAGCACTAGCTTAAACGGAATTCTAAGATCGAAATTTCAAGATTGTCACAGATCGAGAATGGTAGGACCAGAGGGGGATCAAGAAAGGTTGAAGACAACAAAGAAAAAGGATAAAAATTGGATCTTGAAAGTGAGCTTCAATGGTGTCAAGAGTGACAAGACTAAAAGTTAGAAGCTGCTTGTCTATAGAGGAAGATGAGTAATGAGTGATTAAGAAAAGATGTGGGTTCAAAACCCTAAAAGGCACCGGTCTACATATGGAGGATTAGAAATCGAAGCGACATTACATGAGAATCAACGTGATAAAGCCGGCCAGTACAATCATTAAAATGATTAAAAGAATTTAGATATATTTTAATTATTTTAAAGGGGGCATTTGTTGGCACCCAAAATTGGCCTATTAGATTTTGGAAGGAGACAAGAGCAAAGTAAGCCCAGCGAGCGAGAACCCATGAACAATGGGCCAAAAAGCCAGTAGTCAACAGCAAAGATGTTGAAAGAAGCAACATTAGGACCTATCGAGATGAGTGAGATAAGAGTGGAAACAGTTATGGGAATTGGCACTAGCGAGAATATCGGTAAGGCAAAGTAGTTATTGATAGGGAGTCGAAGCTTCCGGAAGATTTTAAAGATCAAAATATTAATCACCAAAGAGCAGTTACTCATAGACTGTGGCATCCTAAAATTTCATAGCAATCTCTAGATGCATTACGATCCATGAATAGGTGATGGAAGCACAATCGGACTATATTATAGTCATTAGACCAATGGATTACCATTAATCAAGGCCGAGCATTTAATGGACAATTGTTTTGTTGGAAAACTATCCTATGTCCATGTGTGATCAAGGATTGTACTAAAGGATAAATTGATAGGGAAATTTCTTGGCCATGTACTCTATAAGTTGGATTACTATCGATTAATATTGCAAAATTTTATGGCCATGTGAATAATTGTAATTAAGTAATTATGAGTGGGGATTTAAGTGGAAAAATAGGAGCAAGTGTGGGCTGGACACTTAAGGCCGAACCAGCCCAAAGCAGCAGCCCCACCATTCCCCCATTCGGTCAACCAAGGCTTGGCCCAAGCCCGGCCCATTAAGACCACCTCTTTGCATGAAAGTTGACAAGTGGCAAGAGAGATCAACCAAGTGTCCATTTCCATGCAAAACCTCATGATTACTAGCTAATCATGAGGGTGAAAGAAAGAAAAGGGGAGAGAGAAGGGGCGGAATGGACGAGGGAACTGCAGAGAGAGAGAGAGTGAGACCGAGCGGCTGAGCGAGCGAGAGAGAGAAGAGGAGGACTATCTTCCACCGTGCGTGTGCCTGCTTCCGCTGTCGACGCCACCTAGCTCCACCGTCGATCGAGCCACGCCCGAAGCCTCAAGTCACCGTTTTGCTTGCTGTGTTTTCGTGAAATTAAGGCAACTGAGAGTCCATTGATCTACACTTTGCTTGCTATGGTTGTGTGTGAAGTGTAATGGATTTTGGAGATGCTTGAGTTGTGATGCTGGATGTTGGAATTCGAAAGTATAGGAGTAGTTCTTCAAGTTAGTAAACTGTTTCATGGAAAAACAGCTTGACCTTTGGCGATTCCGTGAATTTTCTGTAATGATCTAGTCGAAATTTGACTTTGTGTCCTTGATAAAAGTTGTAGATGACATCCTGAGGAGTAACATACTAAAATTTGAGAAGAAACGGACAAGTATTGATTGGTGAAACGATTTTCTTTGTAAATGTTAAATCTGCAAGCTATTACAGAGTGTTAGTAAGGAATATCGAAATTACTGCTCTTGATATAAAATGAATCTGACTTAGTGTTCTGCATGAAACATTTTCGTTTAGGTTTTGTTTATAACATATCCAAATTTCATAATTTTCTGAGTTAATTTAGGGTTTATACCAAATTTGTGAATAAAACTGGGCAATGCTATGATGCATGGACCATAGCGACTCGTACGAAGTTCTTTTGACATAGTGTTTTTCATGAAACCTTTTTCTCTAGATCTCTTTTATAACATGTTAAATTTTCAAAATTTATTAAGATTTTTTACTAATTTTTTTCAGAATTTTAATTAAAGAAGTGCATTCTGTTTTATCCGAAAATTGTTTTATTTTCAAGAACAAATGAATTGCTTTATGAGATATGATATCTTGGGTTGTTATTTATACAGCATATGTGGTGACATTTAGCATATCATATGGCATCAAAAGTTGATTGAAACCTTTGACATTATTGCATCAAAAGCTGTTTTGAAAGTGAGACATATATGTGAATATACATTGTGATGTTGATGATACCGTTGGACCCTTGAGTCGACGATGCCCCGGGAGGGTTGGGATGCCCGGAGGTGTGTGCCAAATGCCCGGAGGTGTGTGCCGGATGTCCTCGGGAGTTTCGAGATGCTGGAGGTGTGTGCCGGAAGCCTTGTGACGCCAGTTGGGGTACAGGATGCCCGGAGATGTGTGCCGGATACCCGGAGGTGTGTGCCAGAAGCCTTGTGACGCCAGTTGGGATACAAGATGCCCGGAGGTGTGTGCCGGATGCCCGGAGGTGTGCACCGGAGGTCTTGCAATTCCAGGTTGCGTGCGAGAATCAGGAGGGATGCAAAGATTGGTCCTTGGGAAAAATGAGATCCTTTTGAATATCAAAATGGGAAATGAATCATGCGCGTGTGTGTGCATATGGCATAGTGCATGAATTGCCTATGAAATTGAATTTGTACTATTTGGCATTGAGAATGCGATCATGAAGGCATTAAATGGATCTCATGGGGATATATACATGATTGTATGGATGATATGAATCATGTGCGTGTATGTGCATATGGCATAGGGCATGAATTGTCCATGAATTGAGTTGGTACTATTTGGCATTGATAACGTGGTTATTAAGGCATTGAATGAATCTCATGGAGATATAAGCATGATTGCATGGATGATAGGTGCATTTCACATGAAAGTTTGGTTGTCTTGCTTGTTGCATTGTGTAGTTTGATGGATCTTTTACTGCTGAGTGATTGTAGTCACCCCTTTGGGGACTAACATTTCAGATTAAGAGATGCCCCTGTTACCAGTCATACATGGTACTTTCTATGGCTTACCGTCTGACGTTGAGGTTGAGTGTTCGGAGCATTCTTGTGTTGATGTTCGTGATCTGATGTTCATCTGTGTTTGAGTTTTAGTTATGTATGACGTGGGTCTACCTGATGGCCCAGTAGTCCAGGAGTTCCTGTCCATGCATATTCGTCGCGACGGGATCATGATGGGGATGTTGCCGCCGCCACCGGCCGATGCACTAGGTTGGGTGTGATTGTGCGTGTGACTGGTAGAGGATGACACTTTTTGGATAGCCGACACTGGATGATGGATCAATGTACATGACTGATGTGGGGTCGGGTACTTTTGGGTTATAGCCGAGCTTAGTAAAGCCTTGGCCTTTTGATGTACTGACTCGTGATGTCCATCATAGTTATGTAAATAAAAGTGGTTCGGCTCTAACTTATATATGAAATGTGTAGTTGGTGTGCATTGCATCGCATTATTTTGTTGGAGTATGGGGTAGAGAGATTTTGATTTTGCTTCCGCTATATGGACTACGCTGGGACCGATTTAAATGATACAAACCTCTAGAATTTATGGACCCATCTATAATTCAATGGTATCAGAGTGACATGTTATTAGGACAAGTAAAAGACAAGTGAACTGTGGCGACCCTAGCGGATCGGGGGCCGTGTCGAGGGTTGCCACATAAACTATCACTATAAATAGCCAAGGCGGCATCGGTGTAAAAGGACCTTTTGCCAAACGATAATCAAACACCTATTTCATTTGCTATCTTTTCCTTTATCGCACTTTTTCCATTCAATCGCACCTTATTTTTCTCCTATTTTCCTACACTTTCATTTGCCTATAGTTTAGACAAATCGCTTCCTTTCCAGAACAACACATAACCCATTTCAAATAATAAAGCCGAAGCTTTGCCCCTTCGTTGAAAAATATTTGTTGAGAGAATTCTTCCCCAAGGGACACGTACCATTTAGATAATTCCCACTCAAGTCTAAGTGAGTAAGTAGGATCAGGTTTTTGAGGGGCAGTGTTGAGCCGATTAGCATATTTGTTGAGAGGTCTAGATGGACGAGTAGGGTCAAGTTACCGGGTGAATGTGGGATGTGACCCGTGAAGTTGGAGCCGAAGAAGTCCAAGTGACTCAAGGAACTAAGATTTCCAATTGCCGGAGGAATCTAACAATTGAAGTCATTCAGGGTTAAGGCTTCTTAGGCGAAGAAGACGGAAAATACTGGTGCTGGAGTTAATATTGCCGGAGAGACAATTACAACGACATAAGAACAGTAACAATGCCAAAATTTTAGAAAGGCACATATTTGAGTGTTTAAACTTTTTTTCGCTCATTCGAGTGTCATATTGGAAAAAAATCGATCTCTTAAATATCAATTTGAACTAAATGTCCTACATGGAATTTTAAAAAAATTTTTTTTTGAATCTTTTGAATTTTGAATTTTTATTTGTATTTTACTTCTTCGTTTTTTTTTTTCTTTTAGGGCTGGTCACAGCTTCACCCAGGGCCTTCGCGGCCAAATCTGGGCAAGGGCCGCCTCGCCCTCACCACAAAGGTCCTGGGAGAGGCTGATGGGGCCTTGCTGACCGCTGGTGAGGCCATGATGGCTCTCGCCCACTTTGGGCGGCATCTAGCTCTGAGCGGCAAGGGTGATTATGATCTAATGCAGTGAGTCGACTGTGATTAACAGATTTACCGCGTTAGTATTAGAATGAGTTGACCAGATAGTCTGATAAAACAGTCCATATCGTCCTTCACAAGGCATTCTATAGACCATGACCTAGTCCTGAGACCGACCGCGAAACTCGATTCCTCCGTTATTGATAAGCCTCAAGATACGGACTGCTTGACTCTTCCAAGGGTGGACTACAGAAGAATGAATCGAAGCCTTACGTGTCGCAGTTGTCCTCCTAATTTCTAAGTCATTCTTTAAATTTCTTTTCAACTTTGTTTGGGCCGTGTCTTTGGGGGACGTTACTCTTGAAGGCATGGACAGAGATGTCTCTTGACTTAGAATTCTTGCACCCCAAAGAGCACGCTAGCTTAGAAAATTGCAAGACACGGAATGTGATTGTTCAGAAGCTTTAAAAATATACACATGACACCATTTCTTCTCCAAATAAAAGCTGAAACAGAAGTATATAATACTGATTTCACCCTTTTAGTTTAGAATTTTGTGAGACCGCTACATCTGAACTAGAAAAGGGTCCTGAAAGGATTTAAATTGAGAACTTTCTTTTTTGATACCATGTAATATTTTGTGAGACAAACTCTCAACAGTTTTAAAAAATCAAGCCACTAGAAGAAGATGTGATTTTAATAATTAGATATTCTAATGGTTAGAAAATAGGAAGTAGGATCATATTAGATGTATATATTGATTGTGTAATATTTTGCAATTTTGGATTTCCTATCTTGTAACACTTAGTGTAAATACATGTGTATGGTTTTCATATCACATGGTACTTTTCTCTCCAGTCACAGACCTGATCAACCAGAGACCAGATCACAAAACACATTTAAAGTGCATTTGGTTCAATATTCCTAAGGGGCAATCAACTTCCAAAACCCCTTGGAAAAATATTGAACTATTTGGCAATCATTTTGAATAAGCTTTCAGCTAGATACTAGCCTTGGGAAAGCTGAAAGCCCAAATAGCATTGGGCTTTTAGCTTTCCCAAATACTGAAATTAATTTTTCCTTTCAAAATATCCTTACAAATTCTTTAAATTTCTGATTTTGTCCCTGGTTAATTTTTTTTTAAAAAAAAATTAGAAGAAGGAGACAACCCTTTGCTGGATTGGTGAAGGGCTACGGTTGCCGACGAGCTAGATCTTACGCCAGCAACCGTTGGTTGAGGTCACACAAGGATGGGCAACCCTTGGTGAGACCCACTCAACCCAAGTGACCCACGACCTAGGCACGAGACTTAGTCAAGGGTCGCCTGAAGTCATGAGACCCAAGTGGCAATTGCCTAGGTCACACACTGCTTGGGTTGAGTGGGTCTCGCCAAGGGTCACACAACCTCAAGCGACCTCAATCAACAACCGCCAACGCCAGATCTATCTCACCGGCAGTTGTAGACTTTTGTTGGTCCAATGAAGAGTTTAGTTCATTTTTCAAATATATATGTGCATGCCCAAAACTCATTGCAAATAAAAAGTCAGTTTGTAAAATTGTTTCACTAAATATAATTTTCATTTCCCAAAATAGCTTTGACTTTTTGCATTTGCTTTGCACTCAAAGCTCATTTGCAAAGTTGGAAACCCTAACTAGCAAGTCGACAATGATGAAAGGGATGCAGAGTGAGGATTAATTGGGCCAAATCTCAAGTCATCTCTTTCAAAGAAATGAGATCGTTCCCATGTCACTTCTCTTTCTTCGTATGAAGATGTTCTTACATCGCGAGTTCCATTGAATTGTTCACTGAGATGGTGTGATTACAACTTCTCACCAAATTGCAAATACAAAATGGGACCCAGTCCGACAGCATGAATTGTCAACTGTCGTGGCTGAATAATAGTGGCGTTGACTGAGTCAATTGGGTAGCCACAGTAAAAATTTGGCTAGTTAACACAAGGCAAGAAAAAGTGGACGCTATTAAGGAAAAGTTAGGGCGCACAAAGAAGAAATGAGAAAAGACAAAAGGAGAAAAAGAAAGAAAGGGGGGGGAGGGGATAGAAAGGCTAGTCCCATATCATGGCCTATCGCCTGAGGTGTTCTTGAAATATTGGTAGAAAATCACTGCTTGTGCTGTTACCGAAGGACAGTGTATTACTAACTTGCCATAGTAATTGCTGGGGCTACTGATCATGCTTCTTTCTTGTTGCATATGGAACATCCACGTAGAATTCTAACTTGTCGTAGAATAAAAGAGATTGTCGCTTGCCAAGAATTTAATGGAACATATTAATTTGTTGGGTCTTTCGAAAAGGATGAAGAAGGTTGTTTTTCTAAGTTATTTCCAAAAACATATTGGGTGAGTTCTGGCATGGTTAATTCAAGGTTAAGTTCTAAAGGTGTGTTTTGTACTTCTGGATTTTCGATTTGTTCTAACAATTTGTCCATCCAACATATTCGTCCTCTAAAAGAAACTCGTGGCTACTAGGCAGGTTCTCTCCTGTGATCTTTTCTGTCTTTTTTCTTCTTTATGGACCCACGGCAGCTTCCTGTGAAATACAGAAGTATTCATCTTCATGCCGGCCAAAGCCACCAGCAATATTTTTCGTTTCCTGAAACAGCTCCAAGTGTGGACAAGAAAAGTAGTAGGCTAGACTTGAATAGATGTTCTTGATACACTGAAAAGTCCTCGGTGACCTTGACTTAAATATCTGCGCGTTTTTCTTTTCATTGAACCCAGAAAGAAGGCAAGGACATCCATGTCTTTCGTAAGGATAAGGATTGAGGGAGTGGACGTTGTGTTGAGTTAAATTGGTCTCATAAATGGACTCTAATGGAATCCACCAGAACTAAGGACTGAGGTGCATTGATTCATATTTACTCAGTGCATCCAAGCATGGCTTCAGTAAGTCGGTATCATGCTCTTGCACTTTGCAAACTTGCAGGGAAGAAAGGATAGCCCTATTCGCAGTAGGAATATCTTATTATAATAATGTCTCAATGGTGAAATCTTCTTTCACAAGGACATAAAGTGCATAATTGTTCTTGGTACTACTCTCAATGCTTTGGAATGAAATCTTATGGGATGGCAATTAAGTTCAATTCATTCTTTTTCCAAGCTGCAGCTCCAAATATCAAGGTCACGTCAAACTCTTATGACTTCCGATCAAAGTGGTAAAGTAATTGAGTAAGTGGAAGTTCAATATTTGCAAGACCAAATAATATGCTGGGATACATCCTTCGACCTGCTCCATGTGGAATGTATCCGAAGTTCGTCCCTTTATAGATGACTGAAGAGTTTTCAAATCTCTTTGATATAAAGCATTCAGTATCATTCCCCCTTGATTAGAGTCTCTTTCAAGTACCCCCGCGTTGATGATGACTAAAGTTTACGGCCATATCTAATATCTAGAGACCGCACATCTGTCCCTTAGCTCTCTCGTGATGAAGGGAATAGGACGATACAAGCATGGAGTTTCTTTAATGACTAGTCTCAAATAGTGTAGTTGCCGGATGTCTTGCTCGTCGATCCTCTCTTTTCCTCAAAGGTGAATTTCAGATTCAATTCTCTCCATTATTCTCGGGTTCTTCACCATTTTGGCCATCGCCTATTCAAGAGTCATGGCTGATGTAACATGAGAACTTTGACTCGATCTAAAAGTGTGGGAAAAAAAGAAAGAGAAGAAGATGTTGACAGATAAAAGAAAGAAAGAAAGAGGAGAGTGCTGCTTCGTCCAGTGAATAGAGAAAAGAAACAAAGGAGAGGGAGAAAGAAGAAAAGAAAGGTTTCTTACGTACCCTCCACGAAGACCCCATCAAATCAAATTAACTTTGTTTTGTAACACTATAAGATTTAGGTCATAAATTCAGTCATGTGATTTTTGAATTGAGGGATTCGATTTAGAAGTTAAAAAGCTATGGAATTACATGGAAATTATAGATTATGGATTTGATGGAAATCTCTTTTAGTCTTGGAATGTAATGAAGGCTCTTTTCATTTGGAGTAACCGTTTAGTCGGAGAGAAATTATCAATTGGGTTTTTCAAAAAGGTTTAACAATGTTGGTTTTCTAAGTTATTCCAAAAACATATGGGGTGAGTTTTGACATGGTCTATTTAAGGTAATGCTCAATATATCGTGTTTAGCACTTCTTGATTTTCAATTTGTTAGAACAAATTTGTCCATCCAACGTACTCGTCCTCTAAAAGAGACTTGTGGCTACTGAGTAGGTTCTCTCCTTTGATCTTTTCTGTCTTTTTTCTTCTCCATGGTCCCACGGCAGTTTCCTGGGAAATACAGAAGTCTTCGTCCTCATGCCAGACAAAGTCATGAGCACGATTTTCTCGTATCCAGAAACCAACTCTTAGTGGGGACCGAGAGATGTGCTAGGCCAAACTAGAATCGACGTTCTTGACACTCTGCAAAGTTTTCGATGACTTTGACTTAAACCACAAGAAAATTGTCCAATTTTTTTTTCTCACTTTTAATTTTACCAATCGAGTTATAAACCTTTTCACGTTTTATCAATTGAGTCCATTCGATCAATTTTGACCCCGATTCTAAGTGGCACAGCCAATGCTAATGTATACATTTTTTAATAATATTTCTTTTCCTTCTTTTTCTTTCTTTTTCTCCATTTTTCTTCCTCCAATCAGTCGTCGGCTTGGGCAATGGCTGGTGACCGGCCAAAGGAAACAACAGGCGAGGGTTGTGATGCCTAGTGAGGGTCTCATCGCTAAATCTCCCGAGAAGAGGGGGGCGTGGCCGATGCTTCTTCTCGCTTTCCATTTTCAAACTTTTCCGTTGCAATTCTCCAATGGCGTAGGGGAAAAAAAGGTAGAATGGAATTGGTAAAAAAAAATCAAACTCCAATTGGAACTAAATGGCAACACAAAAAATGCCAACACAATGACGATAAAGAGGAGGAGAAAGAAGAGGAAGCTGAAGACAGAAAAAATTGGCAACGCCTTCAAACTTGGATAGGCCCATGTGAGCACCATAAGTGCATCTACGACTTTGGAGATCATGAAGAACATAGGTAGATGGGAGCGACATTGCCTACCGGCCCCTGTTGGCCATTGGTGAGGTCACCCCTCTCCAAATCCAGGCGAGGGCGACCCTCGTTAGTGGTTGCCTTTGGTTAGTCATTGGCCATCACTTAGGCTTAGTAACCGGCTAGAGGAAGAAGAAAGGAGGAAAAAAAAAGAAAAATATAAAAATCGATTCACATCAATGCCAACCGTGCCATGTAAGACTACCAATGCTGACAAGACTACTATGTTAATGATTTTCGGCCAAAATCAGCCAGATGAACTCAACTGACAAAGTATAAAAAGGTTTAGGATTCAGTTATCAAAATTAGAAGGTTTATGACTAAATTAGCAAAATTGAAATATGTTTAGAACTTTTCAAACAATTTTCTCCTTAAACGACTATGCTTTTTTTTCCTATTACCCTAGAAAAAAAAAAGCACAATACTCATATTTTTTGTAAGGATGATTATCAAAATAGAGTACTCTGCGTTGAGTTAGATTGGTCTCTCGAATGGACTCTAGTGGGATCTATCTGATCTATGGTTGAGGTGCATTGATTCACATTCATTCAGCACATCCAAATATGGCTTTAGTATGTTGATACCATGCACTTGCACTTTGCAAACTTGCATGGAAAAAAGAATGACCCTTTTAGTAGTAAGAGTATCTTATTATATTAGTCATGCCTTAATGGCTAAATCTTCTTTCACAAGAACAGGGAGTGCATATTAGTCCTTGATACCACTCCCATAGCTTTGGGATGAAACGTTTTAGGATGGCAATTAAGTTCAATTCGTACATTTTTTGAGTTATAGCTCCAAATACCGCAGTCATGTCAAACTCTTCTAGCTTCCAATCAAAGTGGTAGAGCAATTGAGCAAGTGAAAGTTCAATATTGGCAATACCAAATGATATGTTGGGACACATCCTTTGACCTATACTAGAATTCTAAATAGGATAGGACCGAATATGATATAATATAATATTCATGGATTTTACTACATCATATTTACTGTTTGGTAAATCATAATAATAAAATCAGATATATTTACATCATATCATAAATATTATTTGAATAAATGACATATTAGTGTAAATGAATGTAAAAGTTCACAAATAAAAATGGTAAAAATATTTTACGACACTCTTGTCTACTTTATTTTTATTTGCTTTTTTTTTTTCCTCTTTTTAAATTATTTTCTTTTTATTTCTTTTTCCCCTTCCACTATTCTCTAATAAAATCTTTTTAGATAGTAAACTGTACTAATATACTTAAAATACTAAAATACCTAAAAATATGTAATAAATATATATTTATAATAATTATTAATATATATTATAAAATAGAATTAAATTCGAATATGTAAATAAAAAATATTAAATTTAAAAAACTAAATTCTTATTTTTTTTGTTGTTTTGAATTTCTTATATTAGAATTCAAATATTATTTATATTGAAATATAATTTAATTTTATTAATTTAAGAAATTTGTTATTCGAGAAAAATAACTTTCATATTATGAATATTATAAATCCTATTCACTTTTAACCCACCTCCCCTATGAGATAATTTTATCCAAGTTATATTCCTCTTATATTTGACTTTATCTAGTCTTAAGCAGGCACCAAATGCAAAATATGATAAATTTTGTTCTGATTGTGAAAAGCAACATTTGTAGATAATTGAAAAGTTTTCGAATCTCTCTGATATAAAGCATTCAGAATCATTCCATTGATCAGGATCTCTTCTGATTGCCCACGCATTGAGGACGACTAGTTTTTGGCCGTATCTCCTATATGGAGACTGCACATCTGTCCCTTAACTCCCTTGTGATGAAGGGTATTGGAGGATGCAAACATAGAGTTTCTTTATTGACTAGTCTGTTCCTGGATGTCTTGCATGTCGACCCTCTCTCTTCCTCGAAGAACTTGCCAAATTTCAAATCAAGCTCTCTTCGTTACTCTGGGATTCTTCACCATTATGGCCGTCACCCATTCAAGGGTCATTGCTGTTGTCTCACTTCCTACTTGGATCACGTCCTGGAAGGGAAAGGTGTTGGAGAAATCTTCTTGAAGTGTTTTGAAGCTGACAAAACGTTTCCTTCAATCTAGTCTGAAGGTTTTGAGGACTATGCTATTTAAAGTCTGAAGACCTCCGGACAGCCAAACTCAAGACTCAAAGTCTATCCTCATTGACAGTCTCTAATCCGTTAAAGAAAGGTTATCCAAATCTGAATGATTCGTTAAGGGGATGTCCTTATCAACCTGGAGAAGATCTCGTGGCTGGAGAAGACATAACGGAATCCTTTGATTGATCGAGATTGACTCGATGATTGAAGATCCGATAATTGTCTGGATATTCTTGGAAGGTTCTACTTATGGAAACCGAGATTCTGCTTGTATGGGCGAACAAGATTGATGAGCTATCGACACGTTCCTTTAATAGCTTTATTAATCTTCTTAATTGATTCCGTCTAACGGGTAGATTGGATGAATTCCTTTGGTAAGTGCCAACGGGTATGATGGCATGAAGGATATATAAAGAAGATGTTCTAAGTTGTTGAGGTGTGCGCGATAGAAAAATTCCAAAGTTTGAAAGCTTCCTGTTGTTTAGACAATCTCTTTGAGCGATCCATTGTATTCAAAAGAGAGTCAATATTTGTAAGAGACCTTGATGAGGTGTAGTAGAACATCTACGCTGTGGAATCAAGGAAGAACTGCGGTGTAACTTCTCTTTTGTTCATAGTGAAATCCAGCCAGTAGGCTGTCAGTGCGGAAGAGTGGACGTAGGCTTGGAATAAGCCGAACCACTATAAACCCTGTGTTCAATTCTCTCTTCCTTACTCTCTTTACTTTGATCGTATTTCATTTTGTTTAATCAAGAAAGAATTTCCCTTCTATCATTTGCCAAGTATTGCTTTTGTATCTCGATAAATTGTTTATGCACCTATTCACCCCCCTCTAGGTGCTTATACTAGCAGAATTGTCAAGTTTGATCAAATGAAAAGAGCGGCACTTAGTTGGCAATCTCCACACAAGTTGATGAACACAAGGTCTTCTCAGGAATCATACATTTGACATAATCTGAAAGCCCCACCATGTTGGCCCTGCATAGAGAGGTGGAAAAGAAATCGAAACATGTTTATTGTAGTTATTTGATATTGGGATGGCGGCCAATAAATATCTTTAAGTGCTACAATGAGGTTAGCCTTTTTGGCATTGCAAGCATATAAATACTAAAATCTGACGGACTGCCTTAGGGTTAGGACCTTTAGAATTGTTCAATACCCACTCTTCTTCTGAAGCCCGCACAAACTTTATGTTAGATCACTTACTGGACCTTTTAAGTGTCTGTCTTACCATGAGGATTGCTTTTGATGGTATTGGTCGTAAGATAAAACTAAATGTCACCGGGTTTCCTGAATCTTCAAGAGGACATTGCCTAGATCTTTTTGGCCAGATTCATGACTCTTCTTGTCAGATACTTTCATCTCTTTGTGATCAGCAATGACATTGTCGAGTTCAAGGAGTATTCATGATCATTTGCTAAAAATTAAAGTTCATTAGAACATGGATCCTCATTAACATGCCATTCTTTCTCCGCTTAACACACCCTGGAACACTCTCAATAAGTTTTCAGGTAAGATGACGTGACAGGAATGGCGAGTAAGCTTAATTCAGTATTCAGTCTTTTTCCGTTGCTCTATATACTTCAGTCATGTCGAACTCTTCTGGCATGATCTCACGAGGGATCTTCCAGTTGAAGCGGTAGAGCAATTGTGCAAATGGGAGTTCAATACTGTTAAGACCAAGTAATATGCCCGGACACCTGCTCCAGATGGTATGAGCTCAAAGTTGGTCCCTTTGCAGCTAACTGAAGAGCTTCGAATCTATCTGGTACAAAACTATCATTCATGTGTGGACTTCCCATCAGTCCCTTGACTCTTATAATTAAGGGAAAAGGAAGATGCACTTGTACAATTTCTTTAATGACTAAATTTAAGTAATGTAGTTCCTGGAGGTCTTCCTAGCCGATTTTTTTTTTTTTTTTTAAAAGGACTGCCGGATCTTGCACCGCACTCTATCTGAAACTCTTGGGTTTCTCAGCATTTCCTCCGTTGCCCACTCCACGGTTGTCAATGTACTTGCACTTCCACCTAAGAATATGTCACGGAAAGGAAATATGGCAGGATCTTTGAGTTTGGTCAAATGCAAAATAAGAATGAAAATTGGTGGTGCTGGCGCTGGCTGACGAATGCATTGTCTATTTTGGGAATCAACATTTGGTATAAGTGGAGGAAAGGAGGAGACAAAATCATGCTTAACATTTAGTAGGAGGCAACGCAAGCTGATCTCTTCATTATTGCACGGATAACTGATTTCCAGCAAAATTAGGCACGAAATTTATGTGTAGACTCTTCGGAAGGTATAGGAATTGTAAACACTCAACTTGTTCGGTAATTGCAGGCATATTCTGATTTCTGACATAGTCGCAAAACTTTGAAAGCTTAATGTTCACCCAAAGGAATAGAGAATTCATCCTTTAGCAGTTCCTGTGACATTCTTTGCGGCACTGCCGAGTTTTCTTCCTATAAAAGAAGTAGACTGCACTTATCTCCCGACAAGCACTGACATGACCTAATTTGCATTCCAGAAGGTTCATGTTTGATTTTCTTATTTCTTGGACTAAAAGCATCCAAATTAAGCTTGCGCAGACCTCATTATGCCTTGGTATGGAATTTCATCATAGCAGAAGCCTAAATAGATTAAGGGGTGAGTGAAGACTCAATCTTATGAGGAGGGTCCCTGTGGTATTATCTGTCATAAGGTAAAACTCAAGCTCTCTGGACACTTGAATCTTTAAAAGCACGTCAACTAGATCTTCTTCTCCAGATTCATTGCTCCTGTAGGTAGATTTTTCCTTTTCTTTGTAACCAGCAATAATGACTTCAAGAATCTTGTCCATTTTCTGGGGTATTCTTTTCAGTGCCCTTCTCATCCCTAAAGAACCCTAGGAATGTTAGAGAGCAATTCAATGATAGCAAAGGAAGGAACTTTTGGACGCCGACACTGAATGATGGACTTTAAGTATACAACTGTCGGAGGAGATGTCAGTCATCTTTTGAAGTATAGCCGAGTATAGAAGATTACGGCATTTTGATGTACCGATGAATGATGTCTATTTGGTTTAAGTAAATAAAAGTGTTCGGCTTTTACCTATAAATGTTTAATTGGTGTGCATCGTTTTCTGAATATAGGAAAGGGAGTTGATGGATGTGCTTCCACCATATAAATTGTGCAGGGACCGATCTAAAAGATGTAAACCCCCAGAATTGATAGACCTTCAGGTCAAGCAAGGCGATGGTAATCGAACTGTGGCGACTCTAACGGTTCGGGGGCTGTCAAGGGGTGCCACAATTTAATTGTGGATGAAAAAGTGAGGTACATTGAAAAGACTATGCAAGTACTGGATCGAAAGGAACAAATTCTCAAGACCAAGAAGATACCATTGGTTAAGATGTTATCGTGACATCATGATGTGGAGAAAGCCACATGGGAAAGTGAAAATGAGATGAGGGAAAGATACCCTCACTTGTTTAAAGAGACATAGGAAATGTCTAATTTCGAGAACGAAATTCTCTAAGGAGGGGAGAATTGTGGCATCCTAAAATTTTATGACAACCCCTAGATATACCATGAACTATGAATAGGTGATGGAAGCGCCATCGGACTATATTATGGTCATTAGACTAATGGATTTCAATTAATCAAGGCCGAGCATTTAATGGACAATTATTTTGTTGGAAATGTATCCAATGTCCATGTGTGATTAAGGATAGTATTGAAGGATAAATTGATAAAGAAATTTTGTTCTTGGCCATGTACTTTATAAGTTGGATTTTTATTGATTTATGTTACAAAGTTTTAGGGCCATATGAATTGTAATTAGGTATTTATATAAGTGGGGATTAAATGGAAAAATAGGAGAAGTTGTGGGCTGAGTATTTGAGGACCAAATCAGCCCAAGACAGCCCCACCGAATCCCCCACTGTTTCTCCCCATTTGGTCGGCCAAAAAGCTGGCCCAAATCCAGCCCAAAGAAAGCCCATCATCTTGCATGAAAAAAATAACAAGTGGCAAGAGGAAGTTACCAAGTGTCCTTCCCATGAAGCCAAGTGCCCTTCTTACAAAGACAAGTGTCCTTCCATGCAAAATTAACCAAAGGCAAGTAATTAAACAACCAAAAAGGAAAAGGGGAGGGGGCGGATTGAGCAAGGCACCAAGAGAGAGAGAGAGAGAGAGAGAGAGAGAGAGAGAGAGAGAGTGAAGTCGAGAGAGGAGGAAGAAGACCGGCCGCCGTGCATCCGCCTAGCTGCCACCGTCAAGCCCGCCTTGCCCCGCCGTTGTGCTTGCTGTGATTTTCCTTGGATTTGAGGCAAGTAGAGTCCATTGATCTACACTTTGCTTGCTGTGATTATGTGTGATGTATGGTGAGTTTCGGAGGTGGTGGAGGTGAGAATTTTCGAAGTTATGGGAGTAGTACCTTAGTCTAGTAATCTGTTTTCTGGAAAAACAGTCCGACCTTTGGTGATTTTGTGAGTTGCATGCAATTTTCTAGTTGGAATCTCACTTTGACTTCTTCATGAAAGTTGTAGAGGACTTCTTGAAGATTAACATACTAATATTTGAGATGAAACGGACAAGTATTGAATGGATCTCATGAGAATATATATATATATATATATGATTGTATGGGTGATATGGATCATGCACATGTATGTGCATATGGCATGGGATATAATTGCCTATGAAATTGAGTCGATACTATATGACATTGAGAAAGCAATCATGAAGGCATTGAATGCATCTCATAGAGATATAAGCATGATTGCATGGATGATATGTGCATTTCACATGAAATTGTGGTTGTCTTGCTTGTTGCATTGTGTAGTTTGATGGATCTTTACTGCTGAGTAGTTGTACTCACCCTGTTTGGGGATTAACATTTCAGACTAGATAAGATACCTCTGCTGCTATTGCCACAAATAGATGGATCGAGTGGTTGGATATGATCGCGAGGAGGAGGATAGCAAAGGAAGGAACTTTTGGACGCCGACACTAATCGATAGACTTTAAGTATATGACTGTTGGAGGAAATGTCAGTCATCTTTTGAAGTATAGCCGAGTATAGAAGACTACGGCATTTTGATGTACCAATAAATGATATTCATCCGGCTTAAGTGAATAAAAGTGTTCAGCTTTTACCTATAAATGTTTAGTTTGTGTGCATCGTTTTCTGAATATAGGGAAGGGAGTTGATGGATGTGCTTCCGCCATATAAATTGCATAGGAACCGATCTAAAAGATGTAAACCCCCAGGATTTATGAATTATAATGAAATTCCTTGGTATCAAAGCATTATATTATCAGGTCAAGTGAAAGGTAAGCGGACTGTGGCGACCCTAACGGTTCGAGGGCCATCGAGGGGTGCCACAATTTAATGGTATCAATTAAATAGGTCGAAGCCTCCAGAAATCATTAACAGTTCAATGAGCAATGAGGTTAAGCTATCCTAATATGTACATTTTTCACCAAATACTACTCGAGATATTAGGTTATTCGTCAAGGAAATGAATCTCTTGCTCATGTTGATTGGTGATCCTCGAGACAAAGTGATCAAGCTAATGAAGTTCCATGTTTCTTCTCTTATTGATCTGAAAGACTAGACCTACTTATGGCTCAGGAGTCAGGACCTAAAGGACCACCAGTTTTCTGAGCTATCTCCAATATTCGTATGGACAAAAAACAAGACGAACCCTCCGTGCAATCGATTACCAGAGAAGCAAAATTACCTAGCCTCGTCGCAAAGCTAGCTCTTAGACCTTCAACACCTCTTTGCCATGCTCAGCCCATCCAAAGACCAGGGCCACAACTTCACGCACCTGGAGGCTCATGGTCAGCCCATGCTAGCTTGCCATGTCTATAAGCAGATAATGCAGTAAGGAAGAGAGCATTTGATGCAAATTCCCCATGATAGGCAAACTCTTAGGCCCTGGTGGCGAATTCGTAAAAGGAGTAGAAGAATGGCGTGTAGAGAAGAAAGTGAAGCAGCCAAAGCCAACAATGAGTTTCAAAAAGCCACATCGAAACCATAAATCTTTGAATTGTTTGTGAGTTCGCCGAATTGGTACTACAGCTCAATTCCTAAAGACTAAATTTTCAATTTCCAGATGAAATCTAGTCGAAATGTTCATGTGACGTGAATCACCAAATAGTTTCCAAGCCTTCCTAGTAGTCCTTGTCTATGGACTTATAGGGGCTGCATGGTAATGTTCTTTTTTTTGTTTATAAATAGAAATTTTGTTTTTTTGTTCCTGGGAACAAAAAAAAACAAAAACGCGTTTGTTTGCGTTTCTGTTCAAAAACTGTTTTTTGTTCCCGAAACAAAATTGGAACAAAAAAAAAAAGAAACAAAAAAAGTTACTTTTCTGTTCCAGAAACACTTCTTGAAAGGCCAAAAAGAACAAAAACGAAACACTTTTGATTCACCACCGTCTCTTTCATTCGTGCCCTACCCGAAACAAGCTCTCCCTTTTCCAGCGTCTCTCACAAGTTCACCACCGGCTGACTCTCCGACGCCTCCCACTCAGCTGACTCTCCGGCGCCTCCCCACTCGGCTGACTCTCCAGCGCCGACAGCTGCTACTCCTTCACCGGTTGAAGCTTTTGAATTGAGGTAAGTTTCTACTTTGCTCCTCCTTCACCGTTCGACGAGGGCTTCGACAAGAGCCACCCCTCGCAGATCTGGGCACAGCTGCTCGGGGCTCGAGCGCGACAGCTCGCTTGAGCTAACGCTTGCCCAGATCTGCGAGAGGCTCGCTCGAGCAAGCCCTCGTGCTCGAGCCCTAAGCAAGCATTGCTCACTGAAGCTGCTCTGTCGAGCTCGAGCTGCTATGGTCGCTCGACAGAGCAGCAACGCTCACTCGAGCGGCAGAGCAACATGTCTGCCAGCTCAAGCGAGCAAAACGAGCCCCAAGCGAGCGTTGCTCGCCCAGATCTACGACAGATCTGGGCGACAGCTGCTCGCCCAGATCTACGACAGATCTGGGCGACAGCTGCTCGCTAGAGCTGCTCTGGTTGCTCGGCAGAGCAGCGATGCTCGCTTGAGCCGCTCGCTCACTCAAGCGAGCGTCGCTGCTCTGCTCGCTCAAGTTGCTCTGTCGAGCTCAAGCTGCTTTGCTCGCTCGGTAAAGCAACGATGCTCGCTCCAGCTGCTCTGCCAGCTCGAGCGAGCATCGCTGCTTTGCTCACTCAAGCTACACTGCTTGCTCAACAGAGCAGCGTAGCGACGCTCACTCAAGCGGCAGAGCAACGACACTCGTTCGAGCTGCTCTGCCAGCTCTAGCGAGCATCCCTGCTCTGCTCGCTCGAGCTACTCTGCCGAGCTCGAGCTGCTCTACTCGCTCAGCAAAGCAACGACACTTGCTCGAGCTGCTCTACTCGCTTGAGCTAGCATCGCTCCTTTGATCGCTCGAGTGAGCATCGCAAGCAGAGCAGCAACACTCTGCTCACTCGAGCGACCCAGCGGTAAATTTCTTTTGTAATATGCTGAGTAACTATGAGCTCATCCAAAATCACCATGAGAACTATATTTTTGACAAAGAGGAACTCTAGTTGAGTAACTTATAGAGGAAAGACTGAACGACAGGAGCCACTCTCAAGAACTTCTTTTTGTGTTTGAAGGTAAGAGCCAAGGGTAATGCTACCTTGTGTTGGCTGAATTTCATGGTTGCATATTATATCTAGCATTACAATGAAATGCTTAGGCTGATCATTTGGATTTCACAGCTCAAAACAGGTTGGAGAGAGTAGTTGTTTAGGTTCATTTGGAGCAAGATTGAACTTTTCACATTTACTTTTATGGTAGTGTTTGAAATATGGCCTATATTTTGACATAGTAGCTCAAAAACAGGTTGGAGAGAGTAGTTTAGGTTTCTCACAATGCTCTTTATTTTATTTTGAGCATTCTGTTTGATCGATCATTGCTAGTCATAGTACTATGTAGTTCTTGTAGCTCAAAATGCAACTTATGATCTGTTTTATACAAGTTAGTTCAAGAATTGTCAATTTTGTCATTATAGTCTTCTTGGCTTGCATCTCTTAAGAATGATTTTGTGTATGGCATATATAGTATTATGTTATTGATTTAACTCATAACTCATATGCTGCTCAATCGGTCAAAGATTAAATGGCATCTGAGAGAAAGACATTCAGTGCAAAGTGGACCGAGTCTGTAACCAACCTATTTATCGGTTTGTTGGTGGATGAGATCAAAAAGAGAAATCGGACCTCTTCTACTTTCAACAAAGCAAGGTGGAGGAATATGCAGACTGAATTCGTTAGACAAATAGGATGCCAATATAGCATGGTCCAGCTGAGGAACAAGGTAAACAAACTCAGAAAATAGTATAATAGTTTTCAGAAACTTATGTCTCAGTCTGGATTTGGTTGGGATAATGTGAATAAAAGAATTGTTGTCGACAGTCCAAGTATATGGGAATCTCACATCAAGGTATCTTTTTTAACTTTTTGGTCATTTTGATGTCATTATATATGTAAATTTTAAAATGTATGATTATATTGCTGAAATGTCATTATTGTGAAAATTGTAAGAGAATGTAGAGTGGGCAAAATTCAGGAAGGATGGATTTCCCCAGTATCCCGAGCTATGTATTGTATTTAGTGGTACATATGCTACTGGGGAATATGGCATTGGAAATGCTCAAGATGTGACGGTGTCGGAGGAAGATGACAATGGTGATGGCAATGTAGGCGGTGACAATAGTGGTTGCAATGCATATGGTGACAATAGTGGTGGCAATGCCTATGGTGATGCTGGTGGTGGCCATACAGATGACTTCGATGATCACCACACTCATGAGAGAGTCTTTACATCAGATGATGCTGTAACTTCAACTCGTGGAAAGCACAAATTGGATAGGACTCCAAATACTAAGAGGAGAATGAAGAGTACCCAAAACAATATTGATGACACTTGCAAAGCCATACAAGACTTTTTGAAAGTTAAGTCAAGTCAATCTGGTAGTGGCTCTGCAACCTCTGGGGTTATGCCATCACCTGTGGACCCTCTCTTCGTAGTTGCTGTGATGGATATTCTAATTAGTATGCCTGAGATAGACCAATATGTTTACAATAAAGCAGTGGAACGAGCATGCGATAGTGCCTCATGAAGGGTGGCTTTCATTAAATCCCCACCTGAAAGGAGAAATGGACTTCTTTATCATCTTTAGTAGATGTTTGGAAATATATTATGGATTGAATGGGGTTTCATTAGATTGTATAACTTGTGTTATCTATTAATATTTAGTTTTTAAAGATATTAGTGTCGAGACTCTTGGTACTTATATGTAATGGCATCTTCTATTGAGACTATAACTTATGTTATTGATTGTTATTGGATATATTTTCAAAATCTATATTGATGTTTTTATATTTTTGTGATGGTATAGGTACTATGGAAGAGGGACCATATAGTATATGTAGTGAACAGATAGAACAAGTTGAACAATTCTTGGATGATGATGATCTTTGCATATTGCTAGCGTGGTTGTGCACGGTTGCGATTGACGCGTCCGTGCATACAAGAGAACCCATTAGGGACAGCAAATTATCAGGATCCGAATGGATAATGGAGATTGTTTCTGGACATTCAGATAGGATATATGAAGCCTTTAGGATGGAGAGGCATGTTTTTCTGAATTTATGTGATTTGATGAGAGTAAGAGGTTGGTCAAAAGATAGTCAACATATTCGAATAAATGAACAAATTGGAATATTCTTATATTTGGTTTGTCATAGTAGCTCAAATAGAGATTTATGTGAGAGATTTCAACATTCTGGAGAAACGATCGACAAGTATTTCAACAAAGCGTTGAAAGTAATTATCAAACTTTCAAAAGAAATAATCAAACCACCGTCATTTGATGTCATCCCACAAGAAATTCTTATGGATCCTAGTCATAAGCGCTACTTCATGGTATGATTTCTATATCAACTTTA
The DNA here is from genome assembly GCA_014182575.1 of Eucalyptus decipiens. Lineage (NCBI taxonomy): Eukaryota > Viridiplantae > Streptophyta > Magnoliopsida > Myrtales > Myrtaceae > Eucalyptus > Eucalyptus decipiens. Next base: position 30,588,160 of record CM024609.1, on the reverse strand, counting down.
TACCATCAAATACATGTAGTTCATAATCTTATATAATCTTATATTGGTAATAAATTGACAGGACTGCGTAGGTGCTATGGATGGCACCCATATAAATGCTATTATCCCGGTGTCTCAGCAGGTTCGATTTAGAGGCAGGAAATGGACTACCACCCAGAACATGTTATGTGTTTGCTCATTTGATATGAAATTTACTTTCGTGTATGCTGTATGGGAAGGATCTGCCAATGATTGTCGAGTGCTTTTAGCTGCACTCGAAACTCCTCAATTGCAATTTCCTCGACCACCACCTGGTATTTGATATAGCTAGTATAAACACCTAGAGGGGGGTGAATAGGTGTAAAAATAATTTCTCGAGATATGAAAGCAATACTAGGCAGACAATAGAAAGGAAGCTCTTCTTTAGTTAACAAAACGAACTATGATCAAAGTAAAGCAGAGAGTAGAGAAGAGAAAATTGAACACAAGGTTTATAGTGGTTCGGCTTATTCCAAGCCTACGTCCACTCTTCGCACCGACAGCCCACCGGCTGGATTTCACTATGAACAAAAGAGATGTTGCAGCAATGCTTTCCCTTGATTCCACAGTGTAGATATTCTACCACACTTCCTCAAGGTATCTCAAAATATAGACTCTCTTTTGCGTACAAGATTTCGCTCAGTGAATGAATTGAGTAAGAATCAAGGAGCTTCAGACTTTGGAATTTTTCTATCGTGCACCTTCTCGAACAACTGAAACGTCTTCCTTTTATACTCCTTTATGCCATCATACCCATCGGCACTTACCAAAGGAATTCTTCCAATCTTCCCATTGGACAAAATCAATTAGGAAGATCATTCAAGCTATTAAAGGAACATGTCGATAGCCCATCAATCCTGCTCGCCCATACAATCCGGATCTCGGTTTCCATAAGTAGAACCTTCTAAGAATACTTCACCAATCATTGGATCCTTAATTAATCTTGATTCGAATAAAGGAATCCGTTACGTCATATCCAGCCAAGAGATCTTCTCCAATCGATAAGGCCAAATCCTTAATGAAGCACTCAGTTCTAGATAGCCTTTCTTCAACGGATTAGAGACTATCAATGAGAATAGACTTTGAGTCTTGAGTCTGGCAGTCCAGAGGTCTTCAAACTTTAAATAGTAGAGTCTGCAAATCTTCAGACTGGACTGATGGAAACGTTTTATCAACTTTAAAATATTCCAGAAAGATTTCTCCAACAATCTCCCCCTTTTTATGGTGACAAAACTTTTCTGCAAATTTGAATAGTTTTGACTTGCAAAAATATTACTCAAGCAAATATGGATATCTCATAAAGACTAATGGCTTAATGATAACACTAAAATCTGCAACCACAGAAAATAGGTTAGTCTTGCATGAAAAGCTATTCATAAGATATCAATAGTACTTAATATAAGCAGCAGTCAAATCCAAATCCACATTCAGTCCACATCCAGACACACAAGTCAAACATCAAAACAAACCAAAAGTTCAACAAGTTTAAGTTCAAAGTTCAAAGATTTTTCAAATCTCGCATCTCTCCCCCTTTTTGTCATCATAAAAAAGGTTGAGATGGGAATAGAATGAAGTCAAATTTGCTTGGGAACGCGAACAAGCTGGAAATCTCCCATTGACTAGATGATGTCTTCCAGCTTCTTTAATTCTTCCTTCAGTTGATCAACCTTTTCACCTTTAGCATTGGCTTGAATTTGAAGAGCAAGGGTTTGGATCTGATCAGATAAGGAAACGGAAGAAGCTTGTCCTGCATTCTTCAAGTTCTGAACTTCGCACTCCAAAGCATATATCTGACCCCGCATTTCCAAGAGAACATTAAGGATTGTTCGAAAATCTACTGAGTTATCAGTTTGCGTATTGGTTTTGGCACGATCTGATGGAGTAAAGGCATACGATGGTATATCAACATAATCACGCAGATTTGGCGATGAAGCAACATGTCCCTCCTCAGGAAATTGAGAGGCATGGATGTCCTCTGGATCTGCTGGAGAGCGGCTAACTCCTTCACTAGTAACAGGATATGAGGACATTCCTATTTTCTCACCATCTCCCCCTGTTTCCATGGCTTCAGGTGGAGAAGAGTGTTCCTCATGCTCTTCTTCCTCTTGATTTTCTCTTTCTTCTTCTTCTTCAAACCTTTCCTCCTCTTCTTCTCTTTCTTCAGCTTCTCTCTCTCCTCTTCTTCTTTTTCCTCTGCTTCTTGCTCCTCTGCTTCTATCTCTTCTTCTTCTCTCTCTTGTCTTTCTCTCTCCTCTGCTTCTCTCTCCTATCGTTCCATTGACTCTGGAACAGAACGACTAAGCTTCTTCAATGCTATAGCAGAAATAGTGAGGTCATCCTCATCATCTTCATCCTCAATGATGAGAGCTCTTTTTTTTTTTGATGGAGTAAATATGGGCTCCTTCCCTTTTCTTTTCGGTGCAAAAGAGGCTTGATAAGGCTTGGCAGGGGTTGTCTCCATGAATTTCTCCAACGCATTGTCGAGTTCTTTTAGACGCATTTTGGACACCATTTTCAGTCCTACCACCATTTTGTCACACGATTGAACACAGAGAATTTGTGGAGGCTGAATATTCAAATGTCTGAATATCTTTGACACAAGACCTGGATAAGAAAGTTGGCCCTTGTCCTTCATCACTGCTCTATACATGTGGAACAGAATAGTGTGAGGAAGAGAAAACTGTTTCCCAACATTGATAGCGTACATCAGCTTTGCCTCTGAGTTTGAAACATCAGTCTTGGAAGTTGATTTCGGTCTGAGGCAATTGATCACAATCTTGTGAAGTAGAATGTTGAATGCACGTATCCTTGAGTAGGAAATCCTTCCCTCTGTCCTTCTATCTTTAACAAGTTCCAATGTAGCACGAGCAATAGAGACACTGATGGGTTGATATCTCCCTCTCTCAACCCCAATCACATCAGCCAGCATATCCACATCCACCACAAAGTCCTGATCTCGGACACTGAAAGAGATTCTATTTGTATCCAAGAAACTAAGATTTGAATAGAAATATACAGGTAATTGAGCATAGGCTTCTGTGGTGTCAGAACAGAACTGCTCAAGTTGAAGAAAACTAAACTTTTCCCTCAAATTGATATTCACAGCATCAAGGAAATCAAAATCCACACTCCTAGGGTTTATCACCCCACGCTTCAACAATATGGAGTATAGATCCTTCTGTTCCTTCGATCTAAACAACTCTGTCCTTTTTCCTCGAATTTTCGCCGCAACCCCCATTCTTGGTTGAAATTGGCTGTACAAATTGTCATCATCATTCCCATCTATCAGATTAAATCCCCCAACACGCGGATCACTTGGGATATTTGCAAGGGTTTCTTCTACCAACCCCTTAGGAGCAATTCCCAAATGCTCCATTTTTCGCAAAAAGATGTACTCATTCCCATATCCCTTGTCCTTAAGAAACTCATCGATGTAGTTTAATGGAGTATTAGTCCTCTTTAAAGCACGGTAAAGCTTATAAATAAAAGAGGGCCTTTGAATTCTTACAGGATCTGCGTCTTCAACGATTTCTTCCTCTTATTGATGACCAGCACCCTGTGGACTAGTTGGTGGAGAATGACGCTGCTGAGAATGTTGTGGGCTCTGCCGCTGACTTGGTGACTCCTCTTCCTCGGTGAGATCAAAGTGAGTAGGCCCCTCACTCATTCGCCGTGGTCCCCTGCTTGCGATCCTCGAAGACTTTCTTGAAGACGACATCTTTCTCAGTCTTTGAAAGATTCCTTGCTTGACTTTCCCAAGAAAGATGACAACTTTTTCGAAGATTAAACAAGGGAGGAAGACAGGAATGGAAGATCGATGCTTTTTAGGGTTTTTGAGTTAAGCGAAGAGAAACCGACTGTATATAGCTCAGTAAAAAAGGGGAAAATACCAAACGTCGTAAAGGAAAGTGAAAAGATGCCTCTTTTAAAAATAACTGCCTTTTTCAAAAATAGATAACTGCCATTTTTAAAGAGAAATTAACTCTTTTTGAAAAGGAAAAATTGCACTTTTCATGAAAATTGAAGATAGCATAAATCAATTATAAATAGATAAAGATCGCACCTTTTCGAGATTTAATATAAGAGAAAATAAAATAACTTACAGTCAAAACCATGATTGTCTGAGTCTGAGAGTCTCTAGACTTTAACTTCTTCAAACTTCAATATGTTGAGTCTGGAATGGATGATTTCAAATTGATTTTTCTCCAAAGGCTTTGTAAATATATCCACCAGTTAGTTCTTTGAGTCAACAAACTGAATTGAAACTTCTCCATTTTGAACATGATCTCTAATGAAGTGATGTCGAATTTCTATATGCTTTGCTCTTGAGTAAAGAATTGGATTTTTGTTAAGGTTGATTGCACTTGTGTTGTCACATTTAATCTCCGTGCATGAATCTTCAATTCCAAAGCCTCTTAGCTGTTGTTTTATCCACAGAATTTGTGAACAACTTCCGAGAGCTACATACTCTGCTTCTGCTGTAGAAAGAGCTACTGTACTTTGCTTCCTTGAAAACCAAGACATTGTCCTGCTTCCAAGTAACTGACAGGTACCCGAGGTGCTCTTTCTATCAACTCTGCAACCGGCTAGATCTGCGTCTGAATATCCAAGAAAAGTAAAGTCTCCCTTTTTAGGATACCAAAGGCCGATGCTTGAAGTTGAAGCAATGTATTTGATAATACGCTTTGCATCACTTAGATAAGATTTTTTAGGGTCTGCTTGAAATCTAGCACAAATGCAAACACTAAAAAAATGTCAGGTTTAGAAGCAATAAGATAAAGAAGTGAATGATGATACTCATGTATAGCTTCTGGTCAACTTTCTTTCCTCCTTCATCTTTATCTATCTTTAAGGAACTTGACATTAGTATATCAGTCTTTTTGCAATTTTTCAATCCAAACTTTTTGACAAGATCATTAGCATATTTTTTTTTTTATGAATAAAATTGTTTCACTTGAAGTCCAAGAAAGAATGTTAGTTCACCCATGATGCTCATTTCAAATTCATCCTGCATAGACTTAGAGAATTTCTTGCACAAACTTTCATTAGAGGATCCACAAATAATATCATCAACATATATTTGAACAAGTAGAAAACTTTTGCTTTCTCTTTTGATAAACAAACTAGTGTCTACTTTACCTTTGACAAAGCTGTTTTGAATTAAAAACTTACTTAGCCTGTTGTACTAAGCTCGAGGTGCTTATTTTAAACCATACAAGGCCTTTTTCAATCTGAATACTGAGTCTGGCTTCCTTGGGTCTTCAAACCCAGGTGGTTGTTCCACATAGACTTCCTCATGGATGAATCCATTCAGCAAAGCACTTTTGTCGTCCATTTGGAATAACCTGAAATTCTTATAACAAGCAAAAGCAAGTAATAATCGAATTGCTTCTAACCTTGCTACTGGTGCGTAAGTCTCGTCATAGTCTATCACTTCTTCTTGTGTATATCCATTGGCCACGAGTCTTGCTTTGTTTCTTACGACTTTTCCTTTTTCGTTCATTTTGTTCCTAAAAACCCATTTAGCTCCAATAATAGATTTACCTTTTGGTTTAGGAGTCAACTCCCAGACATCATTAATGCTGAATTGTCTGAGTTCTTCTTGCATAGCTTCAATCCAGCTTTCATCGGATAAAGCTTCTTCTATGCTTTTTGGTTCTATTTTAGAAATAAGAGCCACAAAGACTAGACTCTTCGCGCCTTTTGGATCTTGTGCGAATTCCTTCATTAATGTCGCCAATAATGAGATCTTTGGGATGACTGGACTTATACTTCCAGTTGCTGGTTGATTTGTCAGGTTGATGATCACTTCCTTCATTTGAATGTTCAATAACCACTTGTTGTTGGTCTTTCAGAGTCTGAGCTGCTTCTTGAGATTTAGACTTTGTAGAGTCTAGAGCAGATTTAGATTCTTCAAAATGAGTATGAACAGATTCATTTTGCATAGAATCCTGAAATTTGACATTCATTGATTCCTCCACAGATTGACTCTTCTTGTTATAGACTATGTAGGCTTTACTTGAGGTAGAATATCCAAGAAAGATGCCTTCATCTAATTTTTCTTCAAATTTACCAACTCGATCATTTTCAATATAAAGCATTTGCATCCAAACACATGAAAATATGAAACAATAGGCTTCTTTCCTTTGAATAACTCATAGGGGTTTTTTCCAGAATAGGCCTTAGAAAAACTCTATTGATAATATAACATGTTGTTGAAACTGCTTCAGCCCAAAATTGTGAAGAGATGTTACATTCAATTAAAAGAGTTCTAGCCATTTCTTAAAGTGATCTATTCTTTCTTTCCACAACTCAATTTTGCTCTGGAGTATATGGAGAGGAGAACACATGCTGAAAACCAAATTCATCACAGAATTTTGTAAAATCTTGATTTTCAAATTCACCTCCATGGTCTGTTCTTATACTCGAGATAACATACCCATTTTCATTTTGAACCTTTTTAGCAAACTTTTCAAAGTAAGAGAAGGTTTCGACTTACTTGCCAGAAATATACCCAAGTAAATCGTGAGTAGTCATCCACAATTACTAGGCAATATTTCTTACCTCCAATGCTCTGAGTTCTGGTTGGTCCGAAAAGATCCATATGCAAAAGCTGCAGTACACGATTAGTGGAAACTTGATTTATTAGTTTAAAAGAATTTCTTACCTGCTTTCCCATTACGCATGGTGTATATAGATCAGACTTTTGGTATGATAAGTTGGGTAGACCATGAACAAGCTTCTTTGCTGAAATTTTGGCTATCTGCTTCATATTGATGTGTCCAAGCTTTCTGTGCCATAAGCTCGCTTCGTCTTGAATTGAAATTAGACATTGCAATTCATCTAGTTTCACATCCAAGAGGTAGATATTTCCATGTCTTCGACCCATGAATGATTGAGTAGAATCTTTACTAGTTCCTGAACATATTCCCTTTTGAAAGTTAATTTTGAAACCAGTATCACACAGCTGACTAATACTGAGCAGATTGTAATTGAGTCCTTCCACTAGGGAAACATTGCTTATTGTGAGGTTTCCAATCTTTACAATTCCAAATCCCACAATTCTTTCTTTGTTGTTTCCTCCAAATGAGACTTTTTCACCATTTACTTGAACGAGCTTTATGAAACAATTTGAATCTCCTGTCATATGTCTTGAGCATCCACTATCCAGATACCATTTTACCTTTTTCTTGATAGTGACCTACATTTAAAAAAGAGACTCAAGCTTTCTTTGGTACCCATATTTTCTTGGATTCATTGGTGTTAGTATGATATGCGGTTTTTGCCCATACTTTCTTAACAGGTTTCCAGACCATAGGACATTCTTTTTCAAAATGATCTGCACTATTGCACTTTGAACATCTGATAGCATTTCGACCTACTAGTTTTACAAAAACCTTTTTGAAATGATTTTTGTAAGCATCTTTTGTAGGTCTTTGCTTAATTCTTTCCTTCACTTTAGGAAAATCAATTAAAGGAATGGTTTCTGTTGTCATTCCTAAACCAGATTTATTGAAATAAGGTCTTTGTACTGAAAGAATTTTCTCCAATTTCTCAGATCCTATTGAAATTTTTTTTGAAATGTTTGATAAGACATTTTTTAAAAATGCATTTTCTTTCAAGAGATTATCTTCGCTTTCTTTCAGGGTAGAAACATTCATGTCTAAACATTTAACTCTTTCCTTCAAAACATTTTCCTGTTATTTTAGTGCAAAGTTTTCCTTTTTAAGTTCGGAAATCCTTTTAAGAGAAGTCTTAAGACTAAAACACAGCTCATCAATGTATTTAGAAACTTTAACAGGGATTTTAAAGTTTCTTACCTCAAATTCACTGTCTGAATCTGAGTCTGTCTCTAAGTTTGAATCTGAATCCGATTGTGCCATCAGACATATATTGGCATAATCATCATCACTTTCTTCACACTCTGTATCACTCCAGGTTTCTGCTTTAAAAACCTTTCGATACTTTTCAGCTTTTCCTTTCTTCTTCCTCAGAAGAGGACAGTTGAGTTTGATGTGTCCATTTTTCTTACATTCAAAGCAGACTACATCTTTGTTTGATTCATCATCATCAACAGACTTGGTTTGTTGCTTTTGAAAACTCTGTTTCTTTGGATTGAATCTTCTTCCTTTTTCTGTTCAGCTTTCTGAATCTTCTTATCATGAAACAAGCTCCTCATCGTCCATATCATCTTCAGAATTTGTGACATCAGAATCATCATCGGATTTTAATGCAATGGATTTCTTACCTTTAGGATCTTCGTCTTCATTGATTCGTTCCACTTCATAAGACTGAAGAGTTCCAACCAACTCATCGACAGATAGTGGCATGATTCTTTGTGTCTCTCTTATTGAGGTCTTTATGTGATTACAATCCTTAGAGAGTCCACGCAGTAGCTTGTTTACCTTCATGGGATCAAAAATTGGTTGACCTTGACTTTCAAGACCATTCACAATTTCTGTAAAACGACTAAACATGTCAGTTATAGATTCTCCTAATTTCATTTTGAAGGCTTCATATTGACCGAGGAGAATGTTGATTCTGGTCTCTTTCACTTGATCAGTTTCTTCATAGGTGATATGTAATCTATCCTAGACTTCTTTTGCTATAACACAAGAAGATATTCTATTATATTCAGTAGGTGACAGAGCACAATATAAAGAATAAATTGCTTTTGTATCAAGAGCTTGTCTCTTGATTATCTCTTCCTGAGTCATTTCACTTGACTCAACGGTTTCTTTTCCTCTCTCTGAGACAGATACAGCTTTAGGAGTGATTCATTTTTCTACAACGTCCCATTCCAGAGGATCTTTTGATCGTAGGAACGCTTTCATCTTGTTTTTCCAGATGTTGTAATCCTTTCCATCAAAGTAAAGTGGTCTGGTATTGCTTTGCCCTTCCACCAGCCCTGAAGCTAGCATACTAGCCATGGATCTTTAACTCTGAAGTAAAACACTTCAAACAAAGTGAGTACACAAGCTCTGATATCAATTGATATAGCTAGTATAAGCACCTAGAGGGGGTGAATAGGTGTAAAAATAATTTTTCAAGATATGAAAGCAATACTAGGTAGACAATAGAAAGGAAGCTCTTTTTTAGTTAACAAAACGAACTATGATCAAAGTAAAGCAAAGAGTAGGGAAGAGAAAATTGAACACAAGGTTTATAGTGGTTCGGCTTATTCCAAACCTACGTCCACTCTTCTACACTGACAGCCCACTGGCTGGATTTCACTATGAATAAAAGAGATGTTACAGCAATGCTTTCCCTGGATTCCACAGTGTAGATATTCTACCACACTTCCTCAAGGTATCTCAAAATATAGACTCTATTTTGTGTACAAGATTTCGCTCAGTGAATGAATTGACTAAGAATCAAGGAGTTTCAGACTTTGGAATTTTTCTATCGTGCACCTTCTCGAACAACTAGAACATCTTCCTTTTATACTCCTTTATGCCATCATACCCGTTGGCACTTACCAAATGAATTCTTCTAATCTTCCCATTGGATAGAATCAATTAGGAAGATCATTCAAGCTATTAAAGGAACATGTCGATAGCCCATCAATCCTGCTCGCCCATACAATCAGGATCTTGGTTTCCATAAGTAGAACCTTCCAAGAATACTTCACCAATCATCGGATCCTTAATTAATCTTGATTCGAATAAAGGAATCCATTACGTCATATCCAGCCAAGAGATCTTCTCCAGTTGATAAGGCCAAATCCTTAATGAAGCACTCAGTTCTGGATAGCCTTTTTTCAACGGATTAGAGACTATCAATGAGAATAGACTTTGAGTCTTGAGTCTGGCAATCCGAAGGTCTTCAGACTTTAAATAGTAGAGTCTGCAAATCTCCAGACTAGACTCATGGAAACGTTTTATCAGCTTCAAAATATTCCAGAAAGATTTCTCCAACAGTATTTACTTTATTTATATAGACATTTGTGATTATATTATGGTTGAATATCACAACAAATTTATATATATCATGTTGTAGGGAAATACTACATGGTAGATTCCGATTATGCAGCACTTCTAGGATTTTTAACTCCATTTAGAAAGGAACAGTATCATCTCAGCGAATATAGAGAGAGTGGGAAACGGCCAAGAACAGCAAAAGAGTTATTCAACTATAAGCAATCTTCACTAAGAAATGTAATTGAGAGGTCATTTGGGGCATTAAAGAATCGCTTCACCATTTTGAGACATATGCCTCAATTTACAATTCAAAAGCAAGCACTTGTTGTAATTGCATGATGTGCTCTTCATAATTATATTCGTGATCAAGATAGGATGGACAAAAAATTTTTCCATATATGGAGATTCGGAGTATCCATTTAGACCTACAGAAGTAAAGGTTGCAGATGATACGTCGGATTAATAGGCATCTGGGATAAACATGCTTAGGATAAGTATTGCAAATAAAATGGCAAGGGATCACAATATGCATGAAATTTGTTGACTTTCGTAATATTGTTTTTAAATATTCACTATGATGAAGTTGAACAATGAACTATATTGCTTCGTTATTGTGATGTCATGTATGGAAGGGTTCATGTTGAGATGTATAAGATACTCTTCTTTTTGCTAGTTCTTATTGTACGAATTTTACTTATAAAATTTTCTTTTAAGTATGCACATATGACCATGTTGAAAATATTTTTCTTCACTCACCATGATCAAAATTAAATTGATGAGCATTTCATGAGAATGAGAATTCAATATCAAGTTTATATGTTATAAAAATAAAAAATAAAAAAAGTACTTGAAAAATTTGATATAAATTTTACTTACAAAATTTTCTACCGAGTATGCGATATGATCATGTTCAGAATATTTGTCTTCACTCACCATGAACAAAATAAAATTAATGAGCATTTCATAAGAATGAGAATTTAATATCAAGTTTAAACTTTATTAAAAAAAAAAAGAAAAAGCATGAAAAATTTAAAACGGAAATTTTGTGCGATTCTAAACGTGTTTCTGTTCTTTTTCTATTCTAGGAAGAGAAATTGAGTGGAGTTACCAAACGTGTTTCTGTTCTTTTTTTATTTCAAGAACAGTTTTTTTTTACACTTACCAAACGCGTTATTTTGTTCAAAAACTGTTCCCCAGAACAGAAACACTTCTTTTTATTTCTGTTCTCTAGAACAATTTTTTAACAGAAACGTTACCAAACGTGCCCATAGCAGCACACTTTCATGAACAATGGGATAAGCTGGGCCAACGAACCTTTGTAATTATATCTATCTGTAGGGTTATGCTGCTGACCATGAAGGTTTTAGATACCCATAGTCTTTGCCAATTTACTAGCCTAATCGACCATCCGCTGCATGATAAGATTTCTTTTCAAATACAACTTGCTCTATTTTACTGCATCAATTATCTTGAGCTTAATCACGAGGAAGGGACCTCTTTTCTCGACCTTGAAGTATGATCAATCGCCCTATTTCGAGCCAGCTATAATGGGAACTACGACAAAGACTCAATCCAATTTTTCAACTGATGCGCTTCTTTGGTTCGAACTAATCTTAATGAATCATATCTAGAACTCTCCCCTTTTTCATTCCATATTCTCTCATATTATTGGTAATTTAGGCGTCCTTAGTCGAAGTGGTTTATGATAACCTGCTGTACAAGTACAAATTAAGCATGTGGATGATAAAATTAAAAACCCCAATCTAAACCTTCGCCTAGCCCAAAACCCAAATCTCAATTCAGTTCGGATTTTTTCGCCAGGCCCGTTTAAATCACCAAGCCCAAGTAGGCCCAAGCCCGCGTATGAATCAATAGAAAGAGCGATAAAAGTAAAAAGCCCCTGAAAAAGACAAGAATTGCGACATTGCCATCGGCTGGGGTACTCCCTCTCTCTCCGCCACCGAGCAGCGCGACAGAGATCTCCATCGACGGAAGCATTTGCATTGATGCGAGCGCTTCCGGGGTGAGCTCAATCGATTCGCATCGTGCAGGCGGCCGCGGATTGAGGGGATATCGTTCGAGCAGCTCCACGTCCTCGATTCGGAATCGTCCGACTTTTGCGTGTTTGGCTCGGATGGGACGTTCTCGCGCGGCTTCTCGCCCGGCCGATGAAGATCCGAATCAAAGGTTCGTTGCGTTTGCTACTGGTCCTGCGCTGTGCGAGTCTTTGGTTGTAATCGTGAGATGACGACCGATGTGCTTGGAATGCTGTGGAAAATTTCTGGAGTACGAAGTTGCCTCCGCATGATTGGAGCGCCGCGATTGGGGGGGCCGGCCGTGTTGGTGTGTATTTGTGATTGGTTTCGTTCGCTTATGCTCTAGCGATACTTCGCATGCGATATCGGTTAGCTCGAGAGCTGAGGCTTGAAGGATTGCGCGAGCCATTCCCTGCGTTGAATGCATAGGACCCATGTGCTCTGTGCCTCTAGAGCTTCTGGAATCAACGCGCTTCCGTTCTAGTTTTACTTTTTGAAGATTTTGGAGAGATGGCCATAATTCTTAGCATTATAGGGTAGAATCGAGTTCAAGGCCGGGGTCATTTGGGCAGATGCCTCGATCGCAGAGTTGTGTTCGTTCATTGGGTATCCTTTATCTACCAACTTCGACTAGTCCTGTGCCTTTTGGTTGATTTAGGAATTCATTCGAATGCATTTCCATGGGACCTTAATTCAGCGAAGTTTACATTTTATCTTGCTTTGTATTGCTGGTGAAGCTCACCTTAACTTTGTCTTTCTGGTAGATCCAAGAAGAAGATCCAAGAAGAAAAAGATTGCCTCTGGTCCAGAAAATGTAGACTCGCATCTGCAGTGTACCGGCGGCCGACTTTTTAGCTCTTTTTGGGGATATGAGTTCTCTCTCTATTCTTCAGGCTTATACTCACATGCTTGTGTCACGGGCCGAGAGTTCCCTTGGCCTCGGAAACGACCCGCGGGTGCCTAGCGAGCGGAATTCGCCAAGCAAGCCATTTCTTTAGCTGTTCCATGAACGATACGGTGAACGATTCTTCGTACGAGATCCTACCACACCCAGCTTCACTCGGGCGTCTAGTCCATCGAATGAGACAGTAGTTCTCTTTAGGCACAACAACTGGTTTCGGCCTGCCATGGCCTCGTCAGGAGAGCGGCATCAGCTCCCAACCGTTTGTGCACGGGAGGCCTACCCCGTCTTCGAGCTCCTAAGTGATATAATCCTTCTATCCTAGAACTCCTAACACCAACCGTCCCGACGCCACTCCCACGGACCGGTTGTGTTCTACCCCTTCGCCTCACACTCTTCACCAGATAACCCCAAGCGCCACTCACAAGTGTCACGAGTACGGGAGGATTCATGGACCGTGACATTCTCCCCCACTCAATTCGCAACGCCCTCCTTGCGATCTCTGCTCTATCGCTTCCTTGCGTAAATTAACCATTGATGTGCCACTTTTGGGAATTCACATCGAACGGTCACGCTCGCCCAACAAAACAGGTTTTGCTCAATTGGTGGCCTCTTTTGATCTCAGCCGCTCGGCCTTTGGTCACCTGCGCTTTTGGCAAGTGTGGCATCTTTCGCCAACCGCATCTTTTGGCAGCACCCTTTCAGCCTAATCAGCATCTTGACCCCAGCAGACCAATGGAGGTTCTTTTCTTGTTGAAAACGCAGCAGTAGACCTCTTCTTCGTATTCACCGATCGATCCAGGAACGTTATCCCCATTCAGCAAGAGTTCGGTTCTTCTCTAACTCGCATTCCGCTCGACGAGAAGCCGACTCGTCCTAGCACCCATCCACTAGGACTTATCTGCTTGACCCACACATGAGCGAGGAGTCCGATTCTCCGACTTGCTCACTCGCTTACTGGAGGGATTCCTACTCTGATACCACTTGTCACGAGCCGAGAGTTCCCTTGGCCTCGAAAACGACCCGCGGGCGCTTAGCGAGTGGAATTCACCAGGCAAGCCCTTTCTTTAGCTGTTCCACGAACGATACGGTAAACGATTCTTCGTACGAGATCCTACCACGCCCAGCTTCACTCGGGCGTCTGGTCCATCGAATGAGACAGCAGTTCTCTTTAGGCACAACAACTGGTTTCGGCCTGCCATGGCCTCATCAGGAGAGCGGCATCAGCTCCCGACCAGTTTGTGCACGGGAGGCCTACCCCGTCTTCAGAGCTCCTAAGTGATATAATCCTTCTATCCTAGAACTCCTAGCACCAACCGTCCTGACGCCACTCCCACGGACCAGTTGTGTTCTACCCCTTCTGCCTCACACTCTTCACCAGATAACCCCAAGCGCCACTCACAAGTGTCACGAGTACGGGAGGATTCACGGACCGTGACACTTGAGTCAGTTGTGCCCAATTTTCTTAATGGACTTAGGAATTCTTTTTCGATTGTTAAGCATGGGTTATCCATAGATTATTCTTGAATTTATTCTTAAAGGCTATAAAAGTACCATAATTTTACGGTCCTACAATATGACGAGCTATATAGGGGTTAACCTATTAGTGGTAAATTGAATGGTTTGTTATTTCTCTTATTCTTAAAGGGTTAAATCTTGTTAATCATACTTCTTCTTAGGCAGGGCAAGACAGACTTCCTGTCTCTGATTTTGCTGAAAACTTAGCTGTGCAATGTAGTTATTGGTCAGGGAAATGAAGAGAAAGGGGCTTCCTACCACTGCAACTACTGCAACAAGGATATATGCGTATCAAGCGTGCGACTTGTCCAGATTTTGACCTTTGCAAAGAATGTTTTTCTATTGGAGCTGAAATTACCTCCAAAATTGGTCACAATGACTGTTTAGGCAAATTATCAAAAGATTTAGACTAAGTTGACTAAATGAAAGATTTAAAATTGAATTTGTCTCTATACAATAGGTTTAGGAATTTTTTTTTTTTTTTTTTTTTTTTGTAATTAACCCTCATTAATTTTCTCGAGCATAATCATAGTGAAGTATTGCTTTTCTTGATATTGAGTCTGATTAATTGCGTTCTTTTGGACCAACTACAATGGCAACTCCAACAAAGTTTTAGCCTTTTTCTTTTCTTTTTTTCAAGAGGATGTGCTTCATTACTTTGAACTAAGCGTAACAAGTCATATCGGAAACTCTCCCATATTCATTGCGTATTCTCTTGTAATACCAGGCAAGATATTGGACGACTGAGTGTACTTTGTCAAACCGACTAATGATTACCTAGTGTACAAATTAAGCGTGAAGATGATAGTGACACAACACTTAAATTTCAATCTAAACCATTGCCTCCGTTGTACCTTCATTCATATATATATATAATAAATAAATAAAAAAGTAGTTTTCGAATCATGGGCAGGGTTTTAGGTTTGATACCAGCTAGCCCATTATTCAAGTCTACTTCAAAACTAAAATCTCAATTCGGACCAATTCGGATTTTTAACTTTTTCCAGACCTGTTTTCATCACCAAAACTATAAGACAAAACTTTCAAATTGCCATTAGATTGGACTCTCACGGTGACTGAGCAGCGCAACAGAGATCTCTCTCAACAGAACCATATACAATGATACATCGCTTCTAGAGCGAGCTTAGTTGATTCATATATAGAAGGATTAGGAACTAGAAAACCGCAAATAGCAGCCTTGATTCCAGTAAATCTTCATCTGTAGCTACTGGCCAATGTCAATTATGGCTGGAATACAATCTGCAAGCTTCAATTGGGAAGACAAAGCAAAATCATAAACCGCCCTAATTGTACATCTTCTTTGCAGAGGTCCTGTGACATGCTAATCATCTGCAATTATAGATGTATTATGAATGCGTATATGCACAATACATATAATAAATATGAATATGTTTATTTGTCTTCTGTATTAAATAAATAATTGCTTATTATTAAACTTATGTGATACTTAAAGATGGCCTTTATGTGTGTGTATATATATTACATAAATCACTTCAACAACTCATGATTTGGACTGCTCGACTCTTTTATTCTAGATAGCACCTTGGACGGTGGACTATAAAAGATAAAAATCAAAGTCTACAGCGTCAAAGTTCTCCTAATTTATATATATATATATATTTCCTTTTAACTATCGCCCTGGGATGTGCTTGAGGTGCTCTCTGCGGGTAACATGTCTCCTCAAATATTCCAAAAACGGAGCTTCCTGACTGCAAATGGGTTAGTAAATAAGGAAGTTATTTTAGAAGGCATGGACAGAAATGTCTTATCGACTTCGAATTTCTTGCACTCCAAAGAACACGCTAACTTTTTTTTTTTTGGTCGGTCCTACTCTATTCCTACTCTAACACTCACTCTCAGACTTTTGCCCTGCCTCCTTACAAGACATGGGAGTCGAAACCCACTCCTGAAACTAAATCGTCCCCATCCCAACCCCCTCTGAGAAGGTGGGGATTCGAATCCCCCACCTCTCATTTCCAAGTTGGAAGGGTGGCCACTAAAGCAAACTCCAGTGGTTAGAACATGCTAACTTGAAAAATTGAAAAAGAACAAGCAAGTTACGGAAGGTCTATGTTGGGACGCTTTAAAAATATACGCCCGAGCCAGTATCTTCCACAAATGAAAGCTGAAATAGAAATATATAATACTATAATTGGCCTGGTTGTTGTAAAATTTGATGGAGCTGCTGTTAAGCATTCCTATTCGATATCATGAAAAATTTTGTAAAATTACTATCAACAATTTTAAAAGTTTAAGTCATTAGTTGAATGCACGGTTTCAATACTTTAATCTTCTAATAATTAAGAACGGGATATAGTATCATAGTAGATGTGTACCTTCATTGTGTAATATTCTATAATGTTAAATTTCCTATCTCGTAATACTTGAATATAGTGTAAATACCTATGTGCGGTCTCCATGACACGCGGTTTTCTTCTCCAATCACACATCTAATCAACTAGAGACGAGATGACAAAACCCATTCAATCAGAATCATGCAGTAGAAGGAGCTTCAGAATTTCTATTGAGCTAACTTGCAATCAGTCAATGATGAAAGGGATGCCGAGTGAGGACTAAGCCTGTTTGGCAACTTGCCAAACAAAGTCTTGTTTCGTTTTTTTGTTCCCGGAATAGATTTTGAATAGAAATGTGTTTGGTAAAATTTTTGTTCCCAACAAATTTTTATTCCCAAGAACAAATTTCTATTTTTTTATTCTCGAAGTAGATTTGAAACAAAATCGAGAATAATAAACAAAAAAAAATTGATTCTTTGTTCCCGGAAATAATTTTTTTAGAATCAAATTAACCTATTTTGTCTTTTCCTCTTCTTTCTTATTGTTCTTCTTCCCTCTCCTTTGTTCTTCAAGTGCCGTCACCACTACCATTGCCGCCCCCGCCACCGCCGCCGCCATCGCCGGTCCGCCGAGGCTCACCAAGCCACCGCCGAGGCGGGCCTCGCTCGAGCCTCCCCCACGGCCATCGACGAGCCTTGCCTAGCCAAGCGAGGCTTGATCTCGCCCACCGCCGATGAGGCTCGGCCAACAAGGCATAGCCTCGCCGAGGGTCGGTGACGCTCTGGTGAGGTCGTCGACCCTCGTTTGGCTAGTCACTAGCCATCCCAAGGCCGGCGACCGACCACCTTGAAGAAGAAGAAGAAGAAGAAGAAGAAGAAGGAGCAAGAAAGGAAAAGAAGAAAAGAAGAAAAAAATATTTAAAAAATAAAAAAAATGATTTGAAATAGGAATTGAAATTTTGCTATATATAGAATACACATTTAATTTTGTATTTTAATTTATTATTTAGTATTTATATTTATAGTTTATACTATAGTTTATTATTTACTATTTAATAAAAATTTGATTAGTTAATATTTTTATTACTTAGTATAAATATAATTAATCAATAGAATTTCTATGATTTGATAGAATTTTAAAATGAAATAGAATTCTAAATTCGAATTCTTTTGAAATTGAAAATATAATAAAATATAATATAACTTCACTCATTAGAAGACAATTATATTGGTGAGTAATCTATAAGAATTCAATATCAAATTTACACTCATCTAAAGAGGTAATTGAAAAAGAATTGGAATAGAAATTTTATGCAGTTACCAAATGCATTTCTATTATTTTTCTATTCCATAATCAGAAATTTTATACAGTTATCAAGTGCTTTCTTTTGCTCAAAAATTATTCCCGGGAATAGAATAAAAAAGAATCATTTCTGCTCAGAAATTATTCTCGGAAACAGAATTGTTACCAAATGTGCCATAATTGGGCTAAAACATCAAATCGCCTATTTGGACGAAAATGAGAAAGTTCACGTTTCACATATTTTCCTTTGTTGTTCTTACGTCACGATGGTCATTGAATTGTTCCCTAAGATGGTCTGAATACAACTTCTTATCAAACTTCAAAAAAAATATAACCGGAGACCATTCCGACCGCATGAATTGTCAACTACCGAGGTTGAATTGTTCTTGAAACTACGTTCATATGTCTCTCAGCTATGGCAGTTCGCATGCAGATAAGCAGAGATGAAGAAAAATTTGATCCCTAACTTGCATGAGCAGATTTCTTTTCAAATATAGGCTGCCTAGTTTTACTACATTAATTTTTCAAAGTTAATCATAACAAAGGACCGCTTTTATCTATCTCAAAGTATGATCAATTGAGTCATTTCAGGCCAACTTAGCTATAATAGCAATTTCGACAAAGACCCAACCCTATTTTCAGCCGATGTGCTTCTTTGGTTCGAGCTAATCCTAATGTATCATATACAAAACTTTCCACTTTTAAAGAGGAGAGAATATGCAATAATCATAGTGTACAAATTAAGCATGAACGTGAAGAAGACGCAAGAATTAAACCCCAGTCCAAACCTTTACTTCCTCTTTCTCTTGTTCCATTTCTTTCACCCTCTTCCGCTACGTCTCTATGTGCCAGTTTCGTAAATCGGTTTTCAAGTACTTGAACCGTTCGATATTAAAATTTATAGGTTAATGGATTCGATCTAAAACAGATCTAATAACGGGTTTTGAGGCCTGCCCAGGCCCGAAACACAAATTGGGCGGGTCTAACCACGTAATTTCTCTTGGGCCTAGTGCAAATAATGCAGTAAGGGAAGGGAGCAATTGATACAAAATTGCTCATGAGATGCAACCTCTTAGGCCTAGGTGGCGACTTCACCGCTAGGCCTAGAATTCTGGGCCAGACCTGAAGTTTCGCAAGAAGGGAAAGGACTAGAAGAGCAGCAGAAAGAGAAGAAAGTAAGGCAGCCGAAGCAACAACAATTTATAGAAATAAATCTTTTCTTTCTTTTCTTTTTCCTTTTCTTCTTCTTCTAATCGGCCAGTGGAAACTTGTCGCCAACCGCCTCCACCACCGGTCACCGGCCTTCGCTGCCAGCCAGCACCACTCGTCAACCACCAACGGCGGCTAGAGGAGGAAAAAGAAGAGAGGAAAAAGAGGAAAAAAAGAAAAGTCCAAAAATTTATTAAAAAATTAAAATAAATTCTACCGCACAAAAAATTATGGGTTATATTAAACATATTTTTGTTCTTTTTCTATTCCTGAAATAGAAAATTTGTGTAGTTATCAAATACATTATTTTATTTAGAAATTGTTGTCTAAAAAGAAATAGAAAAAATTATTTTTGAAAAAAAATTATTTTTCAAAATAGAAATGTTAACAGACGTGTGATAAACCTTCGCCTAGCCCAAAACTCAAATCTCAATTCGGTTCGGATTTTTTTTTTGCCAGGCTTATTTACATCACCCGGCCCGAATAGGCCTAAGCCCCCGTACGAATCAATTAAAAGAGACAAAAGCAGAACCCCGGCAAAGGACGAGAATTGCGACATTGCCATCAGTTGGGGGACTCACTCTGTCTCTCTCTCTCTCACTCCCCCCGCCACTGGAGCAGCACGACAGAGATCTCCATCGACGGAAGCATTCGCAGTGATGCGAGCGCTTCCGGAGCGAGCTCAGTCAATTCGCATCGTGTAGGCGGCCGCGGATTGAGGGTATATCGTTCGAGCAGCTTCGCGACCTCAATTCGGAATCGGCCGACGTGCGTGTTTGGCTCGAATGGAACGTTCTCACGCGGCTTCTCGCCCGGCCGATGAAGATCCGAATCAAAGGTTTGTTGCCTTTGCGGCTAGTCCTGCGGTGTGCGAGTTTTTGGTTGTAATCGTGAGATGAGGACCGATGTGTTTGGATTGTCGTGGAAAATTTCTAGAGGACGAAGTTGTCTCCGCTATTAGGGGGATCGTGTTGGTGTGTAATTGTGATTGGTTTTGTTCATTTACGCTCTAGAGATGCTCCGCATGCGATGTCGATTAGCTCGAGAGCTGAGGCTTGAAGGATTACATGAGCCATTCCCTGCTTTGAATGTCATAGGACCTGTGTGCTCTCTATCCTCTAGAGTTTCGGGAATCGACTCGCTTCCATTCTAATTTTACTTCTTTGAAGAGTTTGGAGAGATGGCGATAATCCTTAGCATCATAAGATAAAATCGATGCCCGTTTCTCATATGCCCTTATTCAAGAGCAAAAATTCTGCCACATTATCTACATTTGTTATGTATGGATTTTTTGCATTTTAAAAAATATCGTATAGTTACAAATCATTTGAGAAAAAATCCGTGCCAGTGTAAACCTATTAATCTACGGATAATTTATATATGATGTACGATGTGGGAACAACTTTGAAAATTCCGGTTAGTTAATAATTGTTGGGTCCAAGATGAGATAACATTTGTTGCTCCTATTGCACAAATGATGTGAAGAAACAAGTCAATTGGCATTTGCTTATTAAGTTTGGAAATCACACTAAGTATTTTAGCATTGGAAAAGAAAATGGTGTAATAGTTGATCCATATCACGTGTCAATAGCGAGACGCTAATCGATATAGAAAGTTTTGATAAACCTTTTGTTTGCCTAAAATTTATAAAACATTTCTTTTCAGAAAGGAAAACGTGAGTTATATATCACATTAGAAAAGTTAATGTGTTGACATGTGTAATGATTTTCTTCTTTTTTTTTTCTTTTCTTTTTCAAGTGGCACTCTCCAGCTAATCTCCATGTTTTTATTATCATCCCAAAGAGCTACTTTTTTTTTTTTTCTTTTGGTCTGTATCTAAAGAACTCTTTTTTTTTTATTCTACTCTAACTCTCAACTTACTCTTAGATTTTTAACTACCTCTTTACAGAGCTTAGGAATCAAACTCCACACTTGCAATTAGACATTCCCACCCTCAACCCCATGAAAAGGCAAAAAATTGACTCTACACCTAAAACTAAACGTCCTCTTCTCTAGTCCCCTTAAGAAGACGGAGAATCAAACTCCCAACCTCCCCTTTCCCATGTGAGAAGGGTGAACACTGGATCAACCCCCAATAAGTTATCTAAAGAGCTACTTAAAATGCTATTTTTGGAAGCTTCTCCACTAACACAAGCTCATTATTAAATGATTTATATAGCCCCTGGTCAATGCCGGGGACATGTACATGAATGTGGTTTTTAAAGAGGGTTTTGTTTTGTTTTGTTTTGTTTGATTTAAGTGCTGGGTTTGGATTGAAAATCTTTCGGAGACTTCTTGCGTGTGATGATAAAAACTCGACAACAACGTGAAAAATATTCACACGTGAGAACGAAACTTGAAGTAACAAGAACAATCCTAAAGGGGTTTCATTTCAAGAATTATTGCTGCCTTGGTGGGATCTCTCTTGAGAGCTAGTTCGGAGAAAGGTCCAATGCTTCTGAATATGTCAGTTGGCCAACTACTAAGGAATGGGACCACCGAAAATATTGTTGGAAAGGGTGAACAATTGAAGCTGCTTTAGGCTTGCAAGAGACTCGGAAATATCTCCACTGAAATTGTTGCTTGAAAGATCGATCAATGCGAGAGATCAATAGATCCTTTAATACTTTAGTTACGCGCCTTTGTTGGTCATTATAGTAGAGTAATTGAAGGGCACGTATTTTGTACTTTTGGCAGAGCCTGTGACAGAGGTTCTTGATCTGCGTAGCTCAAAAAGTTCTCTTGATCTACCGCTGCAACTTTCATGGCAGTCCAACGCTCCCGAGTACTTAGAGGGCAAGCTACCGGCAATTGTTCTGAGATGGGTTGATGATCTGAAGCCTTGGGAAACTATAGTTACTTTTAAGTTTCCCGATCACTCCATGGAATCTGTTAGTTTGCCAGATCAGCATGACAGACAAGTAAGCCCAACCATGATGGACAAGTATAATTGATTTTGTGATCTTACACATATAGGATCTCCTTCTCTTTAAGGCCTGCGAGTGCCCTTGGTAATGGCTCTTGGAATTGATTATAACTGAAATCAATCATCATCAATTGCACGCTCGTTTCAATGACATGAGAATTCTCCCTTGGAAGTTGTTGCTTGATGGGCTACCCACTCCCAGAGTGTCACTCATATTGCTGAAACATTGGTGGAAGTACACTGGTCATCTGTAAGACTCAATTCGAAAATTGATGGCGAAATTTGTCCAGAGAGTCTGTTATCCGAGACAAAGGATGATCATCGGGGGGGGGGAGCTAAGATCTAGAGTCTGGAGCTTTGTTCATTTGAAAACATCGAGGCGTTGCAGAAAGCCCGTCAGGGAGTTACTAGAAATGTTCAGAACCTATAGCTTCTGTTAAAAACGCCCCGAAATCCAAGCTTCCAATGCACACTCCTGTGCCAGGACCTCGATCTCCTATCTCCCAATCTAAGGCAACCTGCCAATACTATCGGTGAGTTAGTTTTAACGCCAAGACAAATCACTGTCTGATAGTGCTTGGAAAGAAAGCGATAAGTTTTTGGAGCATATTTTTTTTATAAACTTAGATCAGATATTGACTACATTTTCATTATTAAGATTTGCATTGTGATTTGCGTTGCTTTTCGTATTTATAGCAATGTGAACTTAGCTCAATAATTTCTTTGAGAAATGGATTGAAAATGTAATATACGATTTGACTTGTGAACTCATACAGCTGAGTTATAGTGGCACAATACGATTGTTTAAAAGTGGTATGTTGGACATTATGCCACTGTAAATTATAGGAATGTGCGTTTCTTTATCTTCTATATGAAAAGATTTCACATTTCGTACTTCTATGCACCAATATATGAAATTAAACAGTTGCTTATTATTCAACATATATAGTTAATAGGTACTGACCCCTTCATATACTACATGAATCACTTTTAACTTATGTTTTAGATAATCAGAAAGATTAAGTGAATTTTATATTATTGGAGTAAAATATGATAGCTTCTAAGTTATTAACGAGAAAGGAAGTTGAAGGGAATAGGCTCTCTAAGCAAAGTTTCATTTTATATGTCTCACGTACGATTACAGAATGCCGTATGCAATGCATATGGACTAGTTAATAACTGTCGCATAAAATCTTTGAAAATGTTACAGGTACTCAAAAACAGAAGACTCAGATTCTCGGTAGAGTATTCCTCGGTTTCGGACCATTTCTTCTACCTTCTTCGCCTTGGTTTTCTCCTGCCAAAGTTCTTCACAAGACTCTGAGCCCTTCTTCCTGTGATCAAGATGTTCCCGACGACCAGCCCAATCACTAACCCACTTGCATACCCCATGCACACGATCTTCCAATCTAATTCCGTTGCACTTCCCAAATCTCAATCTTCTTCGGATGTCGGAGATGAAGGCGATGACACTTTGAGATCTCCATATTTTCTAGACAGAGGAGTGCCACAGAGCCCGGAGTTTCCCTTGTAGGAGTTGTTTTCAAACGTAGCAAACTGCCGTGACTGCGGTATTGGCCCGGTCAGACGGTTATAAGAAACGTTGAAGACCGCAAGCGAAGTGAGTTGCGTCAACTCCTAAGGGATCTCTCCTGAGAGCTGGTTTCGAGAAAGGTCCAATGCTTCCAGATTGATAAGGTTTGCCAAGAATGGAGGTAGAAGACCGGAGAGCATGTTGTTAGAAAGGTTGAGCAATTTTAGTTGCTTCAGGCTTCTGATGGGTTGAACTAGATTTCCAATGGAAGATGAAATTTCACCAGTTAACCGATTAACACTTAAATCCAAACTAGTAAGCTGGACAAGGTTCCTGAGAGAGGATGGAATTTGCCCACTTAACATATTGCCTATCAGACTTAAATACTTGAGCTGCACAAGATTTCCTAAGAAAGGGAGAATTGTCCAAAAAGTCCTAAACCTATTGCAGTTTTTGCCAATTCAGTCCTAAATCTTTTAATTTTGCCAATTGAGTCATAAACTTTTTCACTTTTTGCCAATTAAGTCCATCCGGCCAATTTTGGCCGGAAAATGATGACGTGGACGTCGGCGATACCACGTAGGACTGTCGACGCTGATGTGGATAATTTTTAATAATATTGAAATTTTTTTAAAAAAATTTTGAATTTTTTTGAATTTTTTTTTTTTTTTTTTCATTTTTTTGAATTTTTTTATTTTTTTGGCCTTTTCTAGTGGTCGGCCAACCGTTAGTGGCAAGTCTATTTCCCTTATTGATTCCTTTCTCATCCCGTTGAAGGCTTGAACGAGAATCTTTGGAGTGTGGACATTTTCCATTCCTATCCCCAATTGACAGAGGGCAGATAAAGGGCAAATGTTCAATGTGGAACCATTATCGATCAGTACCCTCGAAATCTTGATTTCAAAATGTTGAGTGGACAAATATACACCTTCGTGTGTACTTAACCTTCAAGAGGGAGGCCTTTCTCAGAGAAAAGTATCTAATCTCTAAGAAGTATGACACCCATAAACTCCTCCAACTATACTTCTCTAATGGTCTCGGGTATGTTGACACCTAAAGTTTTGCCCAACAATCATTTCCGAAAAATGAGAAATTGTTTTTCCACAAAAATATTTCATGTCAAATTCTTGCATATAGATTATCTATACGTTTAATATAGTTTTTTTCAAATGGAAGATGTTTTTCCTAAAATAAAAAAATAAAAAAAATTAAGCTGTTAATTAGATCTTGACACTAGTTATCATTGATTCCGAGCTTGTATTGAACAACTCTATTAGATTCAAGACTATATGATATGTATGTATCTCTATTAGCATCTGACCATCTCTGTCCAATACTAGTATTGAACATAAGTCTCCTTTAATAAAAATCAAAACATAACATTTGGTGAAAGATATTTCGTTGTGAAATCTAAAATCAATAAAACAAGTACAAAACGATCAGCATCGACCCATAGATCTGGATCTCTTCCAAGTGCCCATGCCTTGATGATGACTCTAGTTTTTCATGGTATCTTGTATCTGTGGACTTCCCATCGATCCCTTGACTCTCTTATATAGTCAAAGGAAAAGAGAGATGCGTGCGTACAGTTTATGTAATGACTAAATTTAGGTAATGTAGTTCTTGGAGGTCTTCCTAGCCGACTTTCGGTTTTCCTAAAAGGATTGCCGCCTCTTGGACCGCGCTCTCGCCAAAGCTCTTGGGTTTCTTAGAATTACCTATGTTGCCCACTCCAGAAAGCATTAACAGTTCAATAAGCAACATGTTAAGCCATCCTGATATGTGCATTTTTCACCGAATGCGGGCTTGGATATTAGGTTATTCAATAAGGAGACAAATCTCTCGCTCATGTTGATCGGTGCTCCTCAAGGCAAAGTGATAAAGGTAATCAAGTTTCATGCTTCTTCTTCTCTTATTCACCTGAAAGACTGCACCCGCTCATTGCTCACTGCTCGGGACCTTGAGGACCACCAGTTTTCTGAGCTGTCTCCCCTATTCATCATATGGACAGAAAACAAGACGAACCCTCCCTAATTGATAACCAGAGAATACCAGGCCTCGACGCGAAAGCCAACTCCTGCACCTTCAACGCCTCTTTGCCATGCTCTGCTGACCAGAAGAACGGGGCTAAAACTCCGTGCACCTAGAGGCTCATGATTGGCCCGTGCCAACCTGCCATGTCTCTAATCAAATGATGCAGTAAGGAATAGAGCATTTGATGCATATTCCCCATGAGAGGAAGACTCTTAGGCCCTGGTGGCGAATTCGCAATCCGGGCCAGACCCCAAATTTCGCGAGAATGAGAAAAGACTAGGAGAACTGCACATAGAGAAGAAAGTGAGGCAGCCGGAGCAACAGTGAGTTTCGAAAAGCAATACATCTTTGAATCGTATGCAAGTTCGCTGAATTGGTATCACGGCTCAATTCCCGAAGACTAAATTTTCCATTTCTAGATGAAAATCCAGGAAAAAATTTCATCTGCCATGGATCACCAAATTATTTCCAAGTCTTCCCAGTAGTCCTTGTCTCTAGACTTACAGCACACTTCCATGAACAATGGGATAAGCTGGGCCAGCGAACATTTGCTGCCACAAAGGCCCTAGATATTAATGGTCTTTGTTGATTTACGAGCCTAATTGACCATCTACTGCATGATCATATTTCTTTTTAAATACAGGCTGTCCCATTATGCTGCGTCAATTATCTCGAGCTTAATCATGAGGAAGGGATAGTTTTTTCTTGTCCTCGGAGTATGATTAATCGCACCATTTCAGGCCAGCTATAATAGCAAGCTCTACAAAGACTCGACCCTTTTTTTCAAGTCGATGTGTCTCTCTAGTTCAAACTAATCTTAATGAATCACATCCAAAACTCTCCCCTTTTTCATTGCATATCGTCTCATAATTATTGGTAAATTAGGCATATTTAGTTGAAGCAGTTTATGATCACCTAATGTCCAACTTCAAATTAAGCATGAACATGTTTAAATTGAAAACACCCAATCTAAACCCTCGCCTAGCCCAAAACCCAAATCTCAATCCGGTTCGGATTTTTTTGCCAGGTCCGTTTATGTCACCAAGCCCAAATAGGCCCAAGCCCATGTACGAATCAATTAAAAGACCGATAGAAGTAAAAAGCCCGAACAAAAGACGACAATTGCGACTTTGCCATCAGCTGGGGACTCCTCTCTCTCTCTCTCTCTCCCCCCGCCACTGGAGCAGCGCGACAGAGATCTCCATTCTCCATATCGACGGAAGTATTTGCAATGATGCAAGCGCTTCCGGAGCGAGCTCAATTGATGCGCATCGTGCAGGCGGCAGCGGATTGAGGGGATATTTTTCGAGCAGCTTCGCGACCTCGATTCGAAATCGGCCGACGTGCGTGTTTGGCTCGGATGGGACGTTCTCGCACAGCTTCTCGCCCGGCCAATGAACATCCGAATCAAAGGTTCGTTGCGTTTGCTACTGGTCCTACAGTGTACGGTTTTTGGTTGTATTCGTGAGATGAGGACCCATGTGTTTGGATTTTTGTGGAAAATTTCTAGAGGACGAAGCTGTCTCCGCAGGATTGGAGCCCTACGATTAGGGGGATTGTGTTGGTTTGTAATTGTAATTGGTTTCGTTCATTTACAGTCTAGCGATGCTTCGCACGCGATATCGATTAGCTCAAGAGCTGAGGCTTAAAGGATTGCGTGAGCCATTCCCTGCTTTGAATGCCTAGGACCTGTGTGCTCTTTGTTCTCTAAAGCTTCTGGAATGGACTTGCTTTCATTCTGGTTTTACTTCTGATGGATTTTTCCTTTTGATGGGCCTAAGTTGGCCCGTCTGCCCATGATGGGCCCAAAGGCCCAGCCCGTGAGTTGAGGGCCCATGGAGGAAGTTATTATAGATAAGGGAAAATCAGAGAGGCGGTTATCAGTGTGAAGTTACGTATTTTTGAGAAGGAGAGATTACGTTCTCTCAGTTTTTACGTAACACCACTTTCTCCCGAAGAACAGAACAGGATTATCCTCTAAAGAACAATGTGGATTCTTCCTCGTGTCACAACACCGGTGTTTAGTCTGTGGAAACAAGGTACGTTCGATTATGTGATGTGCCTTAGGATCAGTGATTCATGATTTTCCTGGGCTCGCTTCCGCTACGTTGTTTTCTCTTAGGGTTCGATTCTGTGTCGAATCACTGTTTTGAGAATCTCGTTTCTCGAATTTTTCCATCATTGGTATCAGAGCGACTCGATCATGTTTCTCGATTACAGTTTACGTTTATAAACAAGTTTTGATTGATTTTTTTTCGTTAAACGTCATTGTTGATCGATTAAGAGATGGAAAGTCCCCGACGCTATACTTTTCCCCTAGTTTTTTTTTTTTTTTTTTTTTTTTTTTTTTATTTTCCGTAGATCGAATTGCGTTTCTGATTGCTTAGGGTTGAAGTGCTCATCTATACGAGAATTTCGAATGGTGGCTCGCCACCGGATGCCACTGGACGTGCCGCCACGCGCGGCTGATGTGTTTGACTTGCCGAGGCAGTTCCCAGGCACGTGCAACGCACGCACAAGCGGAGGAAATCGTAGATGCATGCAACACATGAGCGCGGTAACCGCACACGCGTGCGGCAACTGCCTACACGTGCAAGGCACGCGCCGGCTGACGTCATCGTGACGTCAGTCGGCGGTTGCCCATGCACACGTAGGGCACGAGCCGGTTGATTCATCCGACCAGCCCGTCCGGCCCGACCGGCCTCACCGGTCCGACTAGATCGTCCCAACCCGACCCGTTTGACCCGACGGACCCATTGACCAGACCTGTTGACTCAACCGGTCATCCGTTGACTGGCGTTGACCATTGACTTTGACCGTTGACTGTTGACTAAAAAAAAAAGGAAAAGAATGTGTTTCTTTTTTAATTATGTCTATGTGGATTATATGTAATCCCTTTTTGTTCCGCATTTGTTGTAGGAACTATGATGCAGTATGCACGCATGCCTGCATTTCCGAGAACGGACGAAGAAAAGGCAAGAATTAAAAGGCTAATAACAGAGTTAGCTAATTATCGGTGGAATGACAGTGATGTAGTATCACACGTGGTCATGGTCAATCAGATGATACAAGAAATCATCTGGAGTGGTTATCTTATGCCGGATTTTGAGAAGGTGTCGGCCTTAATGAACACTCTTCCACCTGAATGGCAAGCAGTGTTAGATCGCCTATGGGAGGTCAACGTGGTTCCTGATTATAGGAGGTTTGCAGTAGCTTTTGTAAGAGAATATTATAGGATCGAGTTAACCAAAACTTTAACCCTTGGATTGAGTGTCACATGGCGCGAGTGAATGCGCCTTGGAAGTGGCATGAGAGCTCTCCAAAAGTTTTTCCGTGGTTGGCTAATGTATCTTCAGATTTCTTAGAGAATTTTACTGACAGATTAAAGGAGACTTTCCCTACTTATTTCTTAGATGAGTTTGAGATATTTTAGGTGCAAATATCTTTTTCTATGTTGATATTTTTCCTTTGAATATATTACTTAGTGCAATGGACATGATTAATTATTGAAAGTTCAATGTTATTTATTGTTGTAAATTAATATGTTAATTTACAATTCATTGTGGGAAGTTTAAGAAAGTTTTAGTGACTTTGCTGAACTTACTTTGCATAGAAGATTACATTAATGATAGTTTTGAGTTAGGATTTTTAGATAATGATTGGAAACATAGTGATCTTTTGATTCCGAAACATTATTTGAAATTATTCATTAATATGATGGGTCTGTGCAAAATGGATGCATAAATGGTAGGCATTAATAATTCGTGCATATATGTCTGATATGTTCAGATCGATGGATTCAACAACTAAGAACATAATTGCTGATTTGAACAAAGAAGATAAATTGAACGTCGAGAATAGTGAAATATTGAATATGAAAATTCAATATGTGCTTGAAAAGCAAGAAGCACTAAAAGCTCTTGACCATGTTATGGAAGATCTTGAGAATGCTGTGTGCCACCTTGAGCTAGCAGATGACCGCCTCAAGGCATTTGAGCGGGATATAGATATTTGCTGTGTTGCTTTCAGTTCAGAAGGGGCTTCAAGCTTTAAGTGCAAGCGTATTGATTCGTTCAATATGTGGAAATGCAAGGGATCAAGTCCTTCTTACAAGAAACTAAGAATTAACCAACATAAGAGAGAAAAACGTCCTCGTGTGAAGAGAGGAAAGCGTCCTCGAATGAAGAAACTGTCAAGGGTGGAGTGTTTTAATTGTAACCAGAAGGGTCACTATGCTCGCGACTGTCGTGAGCCAAAGAAGGTAAACCCCTTGTATTTTTGGGAACTTTGCGTATGTGTCAAATTCTATATTCTTAACTGAATCTAATCCTTTGTGGACTGTAGATTCGGGAGCAACAGACCATGTAGCGAAGGATAGAGAATCCTTCATAGAATTTCGACGAGTTTTGAGTGGAACTAAGTGGATCTATGTAGAAAATAACTCCAGAGCTGAAGTTAAAGGGATTGGCACCTGCCAATTGAACATGCGTGGTGAATGCACCTTGTTTCTACATGATGTTTTATATGCTCAAGAGATTCGTCGAAATTTAATGTCTGTTTTGGTGTTGGTTAAGCTTGGTTTTAGTGTGAACTTCCATAATAGCGGTGTAGATTTGTATTTGAATACAAACTACTATTGTTGTGGTTATTTTCTGGATGGTTTTATTGTACTAAATGTTGACTGTGGTGATGTCAATGTTTGTTATTCCCTTTTCACATCTTCTACTTCATATGATAATGATGTGAATGTGTGGCATGCTAGACCTGGTCATATTGGCCAACAACATATGAATAGACTAGCCAAAGAGAGCTTGTTGGGTAACATTGAAAAATTCTATTTGCCCATATGTGAGCATTGCCTAGTAGAGAAAACAACAAGAAAACCATTTGGAAAAGGGAAAAGAGTTGAATTTCATTTGCATTTAATCCATTCTGACGTTTGTGGTCCAATGAATGTGAGAGGAAGGCTTGGGGCTATTTATTTCATCACATTTATAGATAATTATATTCGATTCGGATATGTCTATTTGATTTCTCATAAATCTGAAGCATTGAGTTGTTTCAAAAAGTTTATGAACTTGTTAGAAAATCAATTAGACAAGAAAATAAAAGTATTGAGATCCGATCGAGATCGTGAATATTTATCTGATGAGTTCAGAAAGTTATGTGATGAAAAATGAATAGAAAGACAGTTATCTATTCCTTATACTCCTCAACAAAATGGTGTTGTGGAAAGAAGAAACAGAACCCTTCTGGAAATGGTTAGGTCCATGATGGCGCATGCTAACTTACCTATCACTTTTTGGAGTGATGCGTTATTAACTCTTCTTTGCCTATACTTGCCGAGTGCCTTTCAAATCGGTTACTTCCACTCCATATGAGTTATGGATAGGTAGAAAATCGGACTTTAGTTTTCTTAAGACATGGAGTTGTGCTGCCTATACTCATGAGCCCTCTCACAAGTTTGAGAAATTGGGTTCCAGAGGAAAGAAGAGTATTTTCATAAGATACTCTGAACACTCAAAAAGGTATGTATTCATAGGTGAGCAGGAAAGTGGGAGTATAACTGAATTTGAATCACGGGATGTCACATTCTTAAAGAATGATTTTCCTAAGAAGGGCGAAATAGGTGAGGACTACTCCCTATTTGAAACTTTGGATCCATATAATGAATTTGTAATCATATTATTATATGTTGATGATATACTAATTGCTGGAAGTAATAAGGAGTTTATTAATATTGTCAAAAGTTGGTTATCTTCCAATTTTGAGATGAAAGACATGAGTGAGGCTGCATACATTCTTGGAGTTAAGATTTCAAGAAATCGTTCGAAGAGATCATTGTTTCTTTCGCAAGAAACATACATAAATAGGGTTCTTGAACGATTTCGTATGCAAGACTGTAAACCCATAGATACTCTTATTGCAAAAGGCGAATGATTGAGCCACAGATTGTATCCAATGACTCCACAAGAGAAGGAACAAATACAACATGTTCCTTATCTTAGTGTTGTTGGGAGCTTGATGTACGCTATGATGTGTACAAGACCTAACATATGTTTTGCAGTTGGAATGGTAAGTAGATACCAATTCAATCCAGGTCAAGCACATTGGAAAGCCATTAAGAGAATACTGAGGTATTTAAAGGGAACTGCTGATTATACGCTGAGTTATCAAGGAAAGGATCTGCGACTCGAAGGCTATTCTGATGCTGATTGGGGAGGAGATTTAGATGAAAGGAAATCTATCTCTGGGTTTGTTTTCTTACTGAATAATGGCGCCATATGTTGGAGCAGTAAGAAACAAACGTGCATAGCCTTGTCCACAATGGAAGCTGAGTTCGTGGCATTATCAGCAGCAATACAAGAAAGTGTTTGGCTTAAGAGATTTTTGGATCATTTAGGTGTTATTGAAAGTGCTACAGATTCATTGTTGGTTAACTATGATAGTCAAGTAGCAATAGCGTACACCAAAGATCCAAAATATCATGGCAAGACCAAATATATAAATACCAAGTATAATTTTGTCAAAGATATGGTTGCACAAAAAGATGTGAACTTATAGTACATGTCTACGCATAAAATGTTAGCAGATCCTATGACAAAGCCAATACCTAGAGATGTGTTTTGTGGCCATGTGAAATATCTGGGACTGCGTAGAGGCCGATGTATTGAATATTATAATTTCCCTTAAATGTTCACATTTAATGAATTTGTGTTTTCATCATTGATGCCTATGACTTTTTTGTTTGACATTTATGCATTTTAATGCTTAGTGCATTATATTAAGTTGAGAAAATATGTTGGACAGATAAGAGATTAGCCCAGTCACACGGGTAATCGCCTCTATTTACTGTGTAATAAATAGAGATGAGACAATTTTTAAGCTTATTATCTAGGTGATAATTGAGAGCTCAAGTTTAAAATACCTATGTCGCCTTAACAGAGTGTTAAGATGAGGACATAATATTTTCTATGTCCGAAAGTAAAATAACCCACATATTTTATATTATCTGTCTATGATGCCAGATGTGAGTTCTGATGAATTCTGTGAATGTAAAGATACATGAACTCAAGTTAGATATTAAGTATATTTGAATTATCATATGTACAGTATTAAAGATGTAGACATATGCTCCATGGGAAATGAGTTAAATACCGTAATACGTATTTCATACTATGTATGCATGAGACAACCAATAAGAGTGGCAAAAGTTTTGATTTCAACTTTTATGCCGTGTGAGACTCTTGAGGAAAAGAGTTCATCAATTTAGTGCCCTCATGACTCTTACTTATTCTCAAGATTTCTATTCAATGTTTGCTATCTTAGAATATTGTCAATGATCATGAATTGATTCGATCTAATGGAACATTTCTAGAAAAGTAAGTTGAACTGAAATTAAAAGTTTCAAGGAAAGAGGAAGATCGAATTTGGAAAATCATATTATAGTTTTGTATTCACTGGTCGACCAATTATGATTGTTTTATGGGATAATCATAATTGTAAATACAATATATCATTATTTAAAAAGAGATCAAAAGAGAGATATAAATGTAATTGATCGATCTAGGGTACTGCATACTAAATCTACTCATGATGTGATGCTCATTATGAGCTGCTATATATTCCTAAAAGATGTATGGCAACGAGTTTTCAAAGTATGCTGGTCATACGGACTATTCACCAGTATGAATGTTGCAGTGAGGAAAAGAGGATTCTGTTAAGCCCACCATATCGAGTGGGAGATAATGGATTTTTCTTTAATGAGCTTAAGTACGGCCCGTCCGCCCATGTTGGTTTTGGTCCACTATGTGCGAGTGGGAGATGATAGATTTTTCCTTTTGATGGGCCTACGTTAGCCCGTCCGCCCATGATGGGCCCAAAGGCCCGGCCCGAGAGTTGAGGGCCCATGGAAGAAGTTATTATAGATAAGGGAAAATTAGAGAGGCAGTTATCGGTGTGAGGTTACGTATTTTTGAGAATGAGAGATTACGTTCTCTCTGTAAGTTACATTCTCTTAATTTTTACGTAACACCGCTTTCTCCCGAAGAACAGAATAGGATTATCCTCTGAAGAATAGTGTGGATTCTTCCTCGTGTCGCAACACCGGTGTTTAGTCGTGGAAACAAGGTACATTCGATTATGTGATTGCCTTAGGATCGGTGATTCATGATTTTCCTGGACTCGCTTCCGTTACGTTGTTTTCTCTTAGGGTTCGATTCTTTGTCGAATCACTGTTTTGGGGATCCCATTTCCCGAATTTTCCCATCAAATTCTTTGAAGAGTTTGGAGAGATGGCCATAATTCTTAGCATTATAAGGTAGAATCAAGTATGAGGCCGGGGTAATTTGGGTGGATGCCTCGATCACATAATTGTGTTCGTTCATTGGGTATCCTTTATCTACTGTCTTCAACTAGTCCTGTGCCTTTTGGTAGATTTAGGAATTCATTTGAATGCGTTTCTGGGGGACCTTAATTCAGCGAAGTTTACATTTTATCTTGCTTTGTATTGCTGGTGAAGCTCACCTTAACTTTGTCTTTCTGGTAGGTCCAAGAGGAAAAAGATTGCCTCTGGTCCAGAAAATGTAGACTCTGCATCTGCAGGTTCTTCTCAGCAACTTTTTAGCTCTTTTTTGGGGATATGAGTTCTCTCTTTATTCTTCAGGCTTCTATTCACATGTTTGAGTCGGTTGTGCCTAATTTTTCTTATGGGACTTAGGAATTCTCTTTTGATTGTTAAGCATGGGTTGTTCATAGATTATTCTTAAATTTATTCTTAAAGGCTATAAAAGTACCAAAATTTTATGGTCCTACAATATGGCGAGCTAGATAGGGGTTAACCTATTAGTGGTAGATTGAATGATTTGTTAATCATACTTCTTCTTAGGCAGGGCAAGACAGATTTCCTGTCTCTGATTTTGCTGAAAACTTGCTGCGCAAAGTAGCTTTTGGTCAGGGAAATGAAGAGAAAGGGGCTTCCTACCACTGCAACTACCCCAACAAGGATATATCAGGAAAAAATGGTATTAAGTGTGCGACTTATCCAGATTTTGACCTTTGCATAGAATGTTTTTCTGTCAGAGCTGAAATTACCCCCAAAATTGGTCGGAAGGACTGTATAGACAAATTATCAAAAGATTTAGATTAAGTTGAGTAAAATGAAAGATTTATGACTGAATTAGTATATGTATAATAGGTTTAGGATTTTATTTTATTTTTTTGTAATCATCCCTCATTAATTATCTCAAGCTTAATCATAGTGAAGGATTGCTTTTCTTGATCTTGAGTATGATAAATCTTGCCATTCTGGACCTACTATAATGGCAACTCCAGCAAAGTTTGGCCTTTTTCTCAGAGGATAACAAGTCATGTCTGAAACTCTCTCATTTTCATTGTGTATTTTCCAGACAGGATATTGGACGACCAAGCGTACTTTGTCAGACCGACGTATGATTACCAGTGTACAAATAAAGCATGAACATGATAAAGACGCAACACTTAAATCCTAATGTAAACCGTTGCCTCCTTTGTACCTTCCCCCGTCATTTTATAAAAAAATTAGTAGTTTTTGAATCACGGGCAGGGTTTTAGGTTCGATTCAGACAGCCCATTATTCAAGTCTAGTCACTAAAATCTCAATTTGGACCAATTCCGATTTTTAATCTTTTCTAGACTTGTTTACATCACCAAGACTAGAAGATGAAAATTTCGAATTGCCATTAGACAAGGGACTCTCACTGCGACCGAGTAGTGCGACAGAGATCTCTCTCAACAGAACTATGTACAATGGCACAATTGCTTCCAAAGTGAGCTTAGTTGATTCATAAATAGAAGGATTAGGAACTAGAGAACTGCAAATAGCAACCTTAATTCAATTAAATCCTCATCTATAGCTACAGGCCAATGCCAATTATTGCAGAATACCATTTGCAACCTTCTATTGCAAAGCCAAAGGAAAATCATGAACCACCCTAATTGTACATCTTCTTAGCAAAATATATGCCCGACGTTTGTTCCACATGTGAAAGCTAAAATCGAAATATGTACTATAGGAATTGACCAAATTGCTGTAAAATTTGATGGAGCCATTGTCAACTGTTATTATGATATCATGCAAAATTTTGTAAGATTGTTGCCAATTATTGTAAAAGTTTAAATCATTAGTCAAATTCGCAGTTTCAATATTTAATCTTCTAACAATTAGGAATAGGATATAGTATCATAGTAGATGTATATTTTGATTTTGTGATATTCTAAAATGTTGGATCTCCTATCCTGTCACACTTGAATATAGTATGGGCTCGTTTGATAACCATTCTGTTCTTGGGAATAAGTTTTTCTTAGAAATGATTTTTATTTTATTTTGTCCTCGATAATAATTTATGAATTTTTGAAGACATTTGGTAACTATCCAACAATTTCATTCCTGGTATAGAAATGCGTTTGGTAGAATTCTTAAGTTTCTTTGTTTCTTTTAACTTTTAATACTTTTCTTTTTCTTTTTCTTTTTCCTTCTCTTCTTCTTCCTCCTTCTTTGTGGTGGTCCGACGACCGGCTAGGCAAAATCTGACGAGCTCGCTAAAGGCTCACCTTGCCAAATCTAGGCAAGATTGAGCCTTGCTTGCAGCCAAGTGAGGCTCGTCGGGGCAACGCTCTCCTCGCCAGGTCTAGCGAGGTAAGCCTCACCTAACCACTGGGGAGGCTCGGCCTCGCCAGCCGACACGAGGCTTGGCCTCACGGTGGCCAAGCAAGCTCGCCGGACCTTACTCAGTCGATTGCAAGCCACGGCCGACGGGAACGACGATGGCCGACTAGGAGGAAGAAGAAGAAGAGAGAAGGAGAAAAGAAAAAAAGAAAAAAAAAGTTGGGCTTGATTCTGGAAATTGTTCCTAGAAACAAGAAACTACATTTTTCTACTTCTTAACTCTGTTTCAAATCTATTCCTAGTAACAAAAAAACGAATTTTTGTTCACGAATTTTTGTTCTCAAGAATAAAAAATTTACTAAATGGATTTTTGGTCTTTTTTCGCTTCGGGGAACAAATGAATAGAATTAGTTATTCCCCATAATATTACCAAATAGGCCCTATAAGTACCTACGCGTGGTCTCCATGACGCGGTTTTCCTCTTCAATCACCTATCATATCAGCTAGAGACCAGATGACAAAAATCCATTTGAGTGGAAACCATGCAGCAAAAGGAGTTTCAGATTTTCTGTTGAGCTTAACTTGGAGTCGGTCAATGATGAAAGGGATGCAGAGAGAAGACTCGGTCAATGATGAAAGGGATGCAGAGTGAAGACTAATTGGGCCAAACATCAAATCACCTATTTGGACGAAATTGTGAAAGTTCACATTTCACATCTCTTCCTTCGATGTTGTTACATCACGATGGTCATTGCATTGTTCCTTAAAGATGGTCCGATTATAATTTCTTATCAAACTTCGATAAATCAGACTCAAGTCCGACCGCATGAATTGTCAACTTTTGAGGTTGAATTGTTCTTGTAAGTACGTTCCTATGTCTCTCAGCTATGGCAGTTCGCATGCAAACTAGTGGCAATGAAGAAGAATTTGATCCCTAATTTGCATGAGCAGATTTATTTTCATATATAGGATGCCCAGTTTTACTACATTAATTATCTCAAGCTTAATCATGATGAGCGACTGCTTTTATCGATTTTGGAGTATGATTAATGGAGTCGTTTTCAGGCCAGCTTTGCTATAATGGCAACTTCGATGAAGACTCAACCCTTTTCTCAGCCGATGTGCTTCTTTGGTTCAGACTAATCCCAACAAATCTCCCTTTTTTCATTGCATATTCTCTCATAATTCTTGGTAAGATAGCCGTAATTAGTCGAAGCAGTTCATGATTTACCTGGCATACAAATCAAGCATGCGCATGATGCAGACGCAAATATTAAACCCCAATCTAAGCCTTTGCCTCCTCTTTCCCTTGCTCCATCTCTGTCATCCTCTTCTGTTACGTTTCTTAGTGTGCTAGTTTCATAAATCCATGTTCAAGTACTCGAATTGTTCGATATTAACGTTTGAATGTTAATGAATTCAATTTAAAACAGATCTAATAACGGGTTTTGGGGCCCACCCCAGCCAAACAAATTGACCTGTTTACATTACCTGGGACAAAAGAAAAAAATTCCGACGTTGCCATCAGCTAGGAGACTCTCTCGGCGACCAAGTTGCTCGACAGAGATCTCTCAACAGA
Organism: Eucalyptus decipiens; assembly: GCA_014182575.1. Lineage (NCBI taxonomy): Eukaryota > Viridiplantae > Streptophyta > Magnoliopsida > Myrtales > Myrtaceae > Eucalyptus > Eucalyptus decipiens. The sequence goes on along the minus strand of CM024609.1, from coordinate 30,550,223 downwards.
AGCATGTGCAATGGTACGCATAGTTCGAGAGCGAGCTCAGTAGGTTCATGTATAGAAGGATTAGGAAATATAAACCACATTGGATTCAATTAAATCCTCAGATCTAGCTGCAGGACAATGCCAACTATGGCTCGAATACTATCTGCAACCTTTAAATGGTAAGACAAAGTAGAATCATAAACCACCTTGATTGTAAATCTTCTTAGTAGAGGTCCTATGACATGCTAATCATCTGCAACTATAGATGGATTACGAATGTGTGTATGTATATTTTTGTATTGCAAGCTCTATAACCAACACGTATAATATATAAGGATATGTTTAATTATATTCTATATTAGAAAATCACAAATTTAATATTTTTTTAAGCCCAAAATATATAATTATATAATTGCTTATTGTTAAACTGATATAATTAATTATAAATGGCCTCTTTATATATTATACGAATCACTTTAACAATTTTGTTTATTGAAATCAATTTAGATAAGCAATAAAAATTAAGTTTTTTTCATCTGATTGGTGTAAAATATAATAGTTTCTAAGTTATTAATGTGAAAGGGAGTGGAAGGGAATGGAGCTTTGTGAAGACGTGCCTTAACCACAAAGTTCCATTCTGCCCAACTTTCTTATTATTCATAGATGTTTCTGATTTATGTCTCACGCATCTATAACTGTAGAATGCTTTATTCAAAATGCATACGGACTAGTTAATATGTATAGCATACAAACTTAGAGAAAGTTACAGGTAATAAAAAACAGAAGACAATAAATTTCGGTCGAGTATTCCTCAGTTTCAGACCATCTCTTTTACTTTCTTCGCCTTTGTTTTCTTCTGCCAAGGTTCTTCACAAGACTCTGAGCCCTTCTTCCTGTGATCAAGTTGTTTCCGAGGAGCACTCCAATCACTAACCCACTTGCATACCCCGCAGACGATCTTCCAGTCTAATTCCATCGCACTCCCAGAATCTTGATCTTCTTTGGACGTCGGAGAGGATAGCGGCAACACTTTGACATCTCCGCATTTTTTAGACAAAGGAGTGCCACATAGCTCGGAGTGTTCCTTGTAGGAGTTGTTTTCGAATGTAGCAAATTGCCATGACTATGGTATTGGCCCAGTCAGATGGTTATAAGATACGTCGAAGACCGCAAGTGAAGTGAGATGAGTCAACTCTAGGGGGATCTCTTCTAAGAGCTGCTTTTGAGAAAGGTCCAATGCTGCCAAATTCGTTAGGTTTGCCAAGAATGGAGGCAGAGGACCGATGAAACCGTTGTTGGAAAGGTTGATCAATTCTAGCTGCTTTAGGCTTCCGATGGTCTCGGGGATCGTTCCGCTGAAGTTGTTGCTTGAGAGATCAATCAATGTGAGGTACTCTTGGATCTTTGAGTAGTTCATTTGGATGCCTTTGGCAATGATGCTCATTGAGTAGTCAAAGGTTGCGTATGGAAGGATCGCCCCGATCGGTAGCCCAGTGTAGCTTGATGGATACATCTCTGAAATTTTCATGGCAGTCTAATGCTTGAAGTATCCAGATGACAAGCTACCCAAAAAATATTTTGAGATAGTTCAATGATTTGCAACAAAGCGAACTCAACCCTATTAACCAGTTCCCCAATATGTTTGTGAAATCTATTATATCGCAATATAAGTACCTTCAAGCTTAGAAGTGAGCCCAACCATGAAGAGAAAACATACCTAATCTGATTGTTTCTGAAATTCAGGAATTCCAAATTGTCATAGTTGCGGAGCGATCTAGGCAATGGCCCATGCAATTTATTGTACCTCATATCAATCATAATAAGTGCACAGAAGTTCCCGTTCAAATTATGAATTTTTTTTGATAAAGTTGTTCCTCTGTAAACTTAGTACTTCCGAATTACCACTCAAGTTACTCAAACATTGTGAAAGAAAACTGATCAGATTATTATCAGACAAATTGATCATTTGGATAGAGCTTAGATTGCATATTGGTGGCGATATTCCCTGAGAGAGAGCTTGTTATTTGAGATGAAGTAGGATGAGATTTTAGAAGTAATCGGAATTGATCCTTGCAACTCATTGAACTTGAGATCTACTACAAGTTCTTTTCACTTGAAAATAGTGGAATCTTGAGCAAAACTTTTTAGGAAGTTGCTAGAAAGGTTAAAAAAATCATAGGTTTTTTGTGCTTACATTCAATAACTGTTAAGTTACTCTGATTGAGTTGTTTTTTTTCAGAGTTTTATTTCTTTTTTACTTACATAAGGGTATTATGGTCATATACAATTTATATTTAATATAAACACAATGGGTGTAGGGTTTCTGTTACTACAGAAATCTACAGCCCCCTCTTTGTTTCTTTTACGTTCTCCTCCTCCTCCTCCTCCTCCTCTATACTCCTTCTCTCTTCCTTCTTTCTCTCTTGCTATTTGCTGCGGGTTCTTTAATCAGCTTTGTGATAGAAACCATTTGGGAACTTGACTAGAAATGTTATTGTTGGATAGATCTAGCACTGACAAGTCTTCTTGATCTTTTAGAAACTCAAGAAAACCATTTAAGTTGCAAGAACCTAAACCTAGAGTAAAGTATGAGTGAGTTATGTTGGTTTCGACGATCAACGATAGTTTGTTAAAGGATATCACAAGTTGTTGAAGGTTTTTAGCTTGTGAAAAACATATCTGACTTTAGTATGCCACTCAAATTATTTGAACACAAATCAAGAAGGCAAAGACTCTGATTGGAAAATCAAGCTTGGAATTGCACCATGGAATTGGTTGAATGAAAGTACAACAGCAATCAACTGAGTGAGTCTCCCCAACAAGGATGGGATTTCATCACTCGATTGATTCGACGAAAGTGTTAAGTAGCAAAGCTCCTGGAGGTATATGAAAGAGAGTGTAATCTCGCCCAGTAATTGATTGGATCCAAGATCTATATCAATAAGTTGAACTAGGTTTCCAATGGAAGATGGGATTTCACTTGTTAATTGACTATAGCCTAAAATTTAAATCAGTGAGTTGCACGAGGTTCCCGAGGGAATGTGGGATTTGACCCATGAAGTTGGAGTGGGAGAAGTTCAAGTCACTCAGGGAACCAAGATTTCCAATTGCCGAAGGAATCTGACAATTTAAGTCATTGAAGGCAAGGTTAAGGCTTCTTAGTTGAAGAAGATGGAAAATACTAGTGTTCCAGTTGATTTTACCAGAGACACAGCTGCATCTGAGGTCGAGGCCAATCACATGACCGTTTGTCACACTCAACACCAGTGCAAGAACAGCAGTTGCTTTGAGTTTCCTCTGTCAATGCTTTCGAGGAGTCAATCTTTGCTTGCTCGTCTGAAGTGGCGCTGTAACAACACTAAGGCTTTTTGGTGAAGAAGGTTGCCTTGAACGCCACCAACGCAAATTTCTCGTCTCCATGGCAACGTGGTTGGGTTGGAGCAAGAGAGTGTGAAGCAATGATAGTAAGCAAGAGTATTATATAGCTGCAGTGAAATGACTCTCTTTCCATGGTCACCGTAGCAAATCTAGGGGGACTCTCAAACTCACTCTGCCGACTCGATTGAACATGAGACGTGATAATGGAGATGTTATATAGCCAAGTTCTTCTGCAATGTCATTTCCATGCTTTAATCTAATACATGAATTGACGATAATCTACAGATCTTGTTGCCGTGTTAATTTTAAAATGGATTAAGCAGATACCCTTCTAAAACAATCCATATCGTCCTTCACAAGGATTCTAGAGATCATGACCTAGCCCTGAGACTGAGAGCAAAACTCGACTCCTCCGTTATAGATAAAACCTCTTGGTATGGACTGCTTGACTCTTTAAAGGGTGGACTACAAAAGAACGAATCGAAGTCTTAAGAGTCGCAGTTCTCCTAATTTCCAAGTGCATTTTCTAAGCTAGCGTGCTTTTGGGGGGGTGCTGACGGAACTCGCTTTAAGCTAGGTTCTCTCCTTTGATTTTTTCTGTCTTTTTTCTTCTTCATGGTCCCTCAGCAGCTTCCTGTGAAGTACAGAAGTCTTCATCTCCATGCAGGCCAAAATAATCAACAGGAAATTTTTCGCTTCCGTGAACAGCTCCAAGTGTGGACCAAGAAAAGTAGTAGGCTAGACTTGAATTGATGTTCTTGATACACTGAAAAGTCCTCGATGACCTTGACTTAAACAACTGCGCGTTTCTTTTTTTCATTGAACCCACCAGAAAGAAGACACGACGTCCATATCTTTTGTAAGGATAAGGTTTGAGGGAGTGGACAGGTACATTGATTCACATTTACTCAGTGCATCCAAGTATGACTTCAGTACGTTGGTAGTGGTAACATGCTCTTGCACTTTGTAGACTTGTAGGGAAGAAAGGATAGCCCTATTCACAGTAAGAATGTCTTATTATATCATTAATGCCTCAACAGCGAAATTTTCTTTCACGAGGACATGGAGTGCACAATTGTCCTTGGTACTACTCTCGATGCTTTGGGATGAAACGTTACAGGATGGCAATTAAGTCAATTCATTCTTTTTCCGAGATATATCTCTAAATACCGTGGTCATGTCAAACTCGCCCGACTTCCGATCAAAGTGGTTGAGCAACTGAGTAAGCAGAAGTTCAATATTAGCGAGACCAAATAATATGCTGGGACACATCCTTCTACTTGCTCCATATGGAATGTATCCCAAGTTACTCCCTTTGTAGGTAACCGAAGAGTTTTCCAAATCTCTCTGATATAAAGCATTCAGCATCATTCCATTGATCAGGATCTCTTTTGAGTCCCCAGGCATTGACGATGGGCATTGATGCAGGAGCAAGCAGCATCCGGGTGAAAGCAGAGTGGCTATTTGTTAGTCGCCTCCACTATCAATCGTTTCTACTGTTGCCCACTCCACAGTCATCAATGTACTTGCGCATCTTCGACTTTGATTGATTGCGAAAAAAAAGAACGAAAATTGGTGGTGCAGACAATGGCTGACGAATGCATGGTCTTGTTAGGAATCAACTTTTGGCATAAGTGGAGGAAAGAACATGCAGCAGTGGGCAACCCAATTTGATCTCTTCAGTATTGCTGGCATATTCTGATTTCCAACAAAATTAAGCACAAAACTTACTCTTCGGTTATTGCAGGCATAGTCTGATATCTGACAAAGTTAGTCACAAAACTTTGTAGGTTAATGTCCACCCAAAGGAACAGAGAATTCATCCTTCTGCTGTTCATGTGACTTTTGATGCGGCACTACCGAGTTTTCTTTGTAGAAATGAAGTAGACTGCATATATTTTCCAACAAGCACTGACAAGAACGAATCTGCATCCAGAATGTTTGGTTTAATTTTCTTATTTCTTGGGCTAAAAGCATCCAAATTAAGCTCGCACAAACCTCACTTATGCCTTGCCATGAAATTTCATCTTAGCAGTCAAAAATAGATTAAGGGGAAAATGAAGCTTCAGTCTTACATGGAGGGTCCTTTTAGTATTATCTGACATGAGGGGAAAATAGAGTATTCGGGACTCCTGAATCTTTACTAGATCTTCTTCACCAGATTCAGCGATCCTGTTACCAAATTCTTTCTTTTCTTTGTAACCAGCAATGAGTTGCCGAGAACTTGTCCATTTTCCAGTGTATTTTCTCTAGCAGCCTTCTCATCCCTAAAGAACCCTGGGCCTTCAGAGAGCGAAAAAAATCGAGTAGGTCAAAGCTTCCAGAGAGCATTAACAGTTCGATACGCAACCATGTTAAGCCGTCCTGATATGTACATTTGTCACCGAATACGGGCCTGGATAGTAGGTATTCATCAAATGATGAATCTCTCGTTCATGTTGATCGTGCTCTCGAGACAAAACAATCGAGCTAATGAGGTTCCATGCTTCTTCTTCTCTTATTGATCTGAAAGACTGGACCTGCTTATTGCTCAGGACCTCGTGGTCCACCAATTTTCTGCGCTATCTCCAGTATTCACCGTATGGACAGTAAAAGAGACGAACCCTCCGTAATGGATAACCAGAGAAGTTACATTACCAGGCCTCTGCGCAAAATCCAGCTCCTGGACCTTCAACACCTCTTTGCCATGCTCCGCAGATCAGAAGACCAGGGCTGAAACTTTGCCCACCTAGAGGCTCATGATCGGCCCGTGGTGGCTTGCCATGTCTCTAAGCAAATGATGAAGTTAGGAAGAGAGCATTTGATGCAAATTCCCCATGAGAGGCAGCCTCTCAGGCCCTGATGCCGAATTTGCCATCAGGCATAGAGTTCGGGGCCAGACCTGAAGTTTCGCGAGAATGAAAAGGACTAGAAGAATGGTGCGAAGAGAAGAAAGTGAGGCAGCTGAAGCAACAACGAAATTTGAAAAACCATATCAAATGTGAGTTCGCTGAACTGGCATCACAGTTCAATTCCCAAGGACTAAATTTTCTGTTTCTAGATGAAAATCAAGGCAAAATCTTCATGTCATATGAATTACCAAATTGTTTTCACCTAGCAGTCATTGTCTATACACTTATAGCAATGCACTTTAATGAACATTGACATAAGATGGGCCAGTGAACCTTCGGAAACATATTCATAAAATGGTCCTTCCACAGACCATAAGGCCTAAGGAAATTCATAGTTTACGTGTTTTTTTTTTTTACCAGCCTAGTTGACCATTCGATGCTTGAGCAGATTTTTTTTTTTTTTAAGGAAATACAGGCTATCCCATTTTACTACATCAATTATCTCGAGCTTAATCACAACGAAGGATCACTATTCTTAACCTCAGAGTATGATTAATCGCATAGTTCTGTGCTCCCACGATGGGAACTTCGACAAAATCTCGGTCCTTTTCTTAGCTAAAGTGCTTCTTTGATTCATACCAATCTTGACGAATTATATCTAAAACTCTCCCTTTTTCACGGCATTTTCTCTGGTAATTCTTGGCAAGTTAACGTGCTACGAAGCGTTCTTAGTCAAAGCGGTTTATGATTACCCGGTGTACAAGTCAAGCGGATCGTGGAGAGATTAACGTATGAAGATCAATGAATTCGATTCGAAGCGTATCTGATCGTGCGCTTTCCGGCCAGCCTAGGCCTGAAGCACAAGTTGGGCGGGCCTAGGCATGTAATTTCTCTTGGGCCCGACGCATCCACGTAGGCCCACCAAGCCCATGAAGGCCCGATCCTTCTATAGAAATGTCAATAGTTTTTAAATCACGGGCAAGGTTTTAAATCCAATTCTGGCTCGCCATTGTTCAACTCCAGTTCAATCAAAAATCTCAGTTCGGACTGGTTCGGATTTTTTTTTCCAGATCCGTTTACATCACCAAGCCCAAAAAAAGGCCCAAAACCCGTGTATGAATGAATAGGAGAGTGGAAAAATAAAACCCCGGCAAAAGACGGATATTCCAGCATTGCCATCAGCTGTAGTCTCTCTCCGCAATTGAGCAGCACGACAGTTATCTCCCTCAACAGTAGCACACGCTGTGGCGCAAATGCTTCCATGGTGAGTTCAGTCTATTCATATATAGGAGTAGGAACTGGAGAATCAAGAATAGCAGCTTTGATTCAATTAAATCCTCAGATCTAGCAATGAGACAATCAAAATAGGTCACAAATCCATTTATTAACCCATATTTAATTTTTCTTTTTAGTCGGAAATCTATATTTGGTTGTCATATGGGTTAGTAAAATTTGAAAAATGGCTTGATATGGGTCCATAAAAAACAAAGCCCACCCCATGCAAATGTGGGTTTAGATGGGTTTAGATTCTATCAAGGTCTGATCCAACGGCAAGGCCTTAACGCGCCACGGCTGTTGCAGCTGGCAAGAGATCGGGAACGGTCCGGCAGTATGCCGTTCGTACGCGACCAACCAGATCCTCCTGACGGCTACCAGATTGTGGCGGCGGTAGTTCAACCACAAGTTCTACCCGAAGAGCTTCGGAGCACCGAACGTCTATAGCTTGCCCTTTCTGTTCGGACAAATGACCGAGGCATCAAGAACAATCTCAACCTGGTTCGTGTTAGGATTCTAGTTGTCGTCTGAGATTGCTCTGGTTTTCGGTGTTTCAGAGGTACTGAGATTGAAATTCTTTGATTTTTCATGGAAATGGTGGACAGATGGTTTGAGCGGGTGAGAGTTGAGGTCGCGAATTATGTTTCTGATATTTTGCTTCATGAAATTATAGCTATATCCATAGGTGAGAGTGCCACTGTGTGTATGTAATGACCATAATCGGGGTAGTCATGAAACTTACATTTTGGCAAATGATCATAATGATTAGGTACAATTGTAATTATATTTATTCAGCTCTGTAAGCTTTCTTTTTATTTTTGTTTATAATTTCAAGAAGAAAAATATCAAATGAATAGAAGTTACGAAAGAGTAAAGCAAAGTAGGGAGAACAAAAAGTATTCGAGAATGCATATGCGTTGTAAAATGGGTTTTAAGGGCTTTAAATGAGTGGGTACGGAATTTCAAAGAGGTTGTGAAGATAATGTTGGATAAGCAAGAAAAATTAAGTTTTTTTTTATTAGATTGATGTAAATTGTAATGGTTTTTAAGTAATTAATGTGAGATGTGGCTCAATCACAAAGTTCCATTCTATCCGACTTTCTTATTTTCTGATGTATGTCTCATGCATGTATGATTACAGAATACTTGATTTCTTTCGAGTATTCCTTGGTTTCGGACCATTTCTTCTACCTTCTTTGCGTTTGCTTTCTTCTGCCAAAGTTCTTCACAAGTCTCCGTACCCTTCTTCTTGTGATCAAGCAGTTCCCCAGGGCCACTCCATTCACTAGCCCACTTGCATACCCCACGCACACAATCTTCCAGTCTAATTCCACTGCACTTCCTGAGTCTTGATCTTCTTCTGATGTTGGAGATGATGGTGGTGACGCTTTGAGATCTCCGCATTTTCTAGACAGAGTATTGCCACATAGCCCCGAGTTTCCCTTGTAGGAGTTATTTTCGAATGTAGCAAACTGCCATGACTGTGGTATTGGCCCGGTCAGATGGTTATAAGATATGTTGAAGACCTCAAGTGAGGTGAGTTGAGTCAATTCCGAGGGGATCTCTCCTGAGGGTTGGTTTTGAGAAAGGTCCAATTCTTCCAAATTCATTAGGTTTGCCAAGAATGGAGGCAGAGGACCGGAGAGGATGTTGTTGGAAAGGTTGAGCAATTCTAGTTGCTTTAGGTTTCCGATGGACTCGGGGATCACTCCACTGAAGTTGTTGCTCGAGAGATTAATCAATGTGAGGTACCCTTGGATCTTTGAGTAATTCATTTGGATTCCTTTGGCAATTACACTCATAGAGTAGTCAAAAGTTCCACCTGGATAGAAGTGTATGGGATTCCCAATGTAGCTCGATGGATTTGTCTCATAAACTTTCATGGCAATCCAACGCTTGAAGTATCCGAATGGCAAGCTACCAGAAAAAATATTTGGGAGAGGTCGACGATTTGTAGCATAGGAAACTCAATCCTGTCAGCTTGTTCCTCAATAAGTCCATGAAATCCATTGCATCGCAATATAAGTACCTTCAAGCTTAGTAGTGAGCCCAACCATGACGGGAAAACATCCGTAATCTAATTGTTTCCGAAATTCAGGAATTCCAAATTGTTACAGTTGCGGAGTGATCTTGGCAATGGCCCTTGCAATTAATTGTAACTCAAATCAATCAGATTAAGCACGCAGAAGTTTACATTCAAATTAGGAATTTTCCTGATAAAGTTGTTACTGTGTAAACTCATTACTTCCAAAGTACTGCTCAGATTACTCAAACATTGTGGAATAAACCTAGTTAGATTATTATAAGACAAATCAATCATCTGAATAGAACTTAGATTGCATATGAATGGTGATATTCCTCCGGAGAGTCTCTTGTTTGAGATGAAGTAGTGCTCAATTGCAAGCGGGGGAATCGGAACTGATCCTTGCAACTTGTTGAACCCGAGATCTGCTGCAAGAAGTTTTTTCCACTTGAAAATAACGGGATTTGGAGCAAAACTCGTTAGGAAGTTGCCAGAAAGGTTCAAATATTGTAGTTATTCTGTGCTCACATTCAAAAACCATTCAGGAACTTGACCATAAATGTTATTGTAGGATAGATCCAGCGCTTGCAAGTTGTTTTGATCTTGTAGAAACTCGGGGAAACTATTTAAGTTGCATGAACCTAGACCCAGAGAAATGTACTGGTGAGTTATGTTGGTTTCGACGATCAACGACAATTTGTTGAAGGATAACACAAGGTATGTAAGGTTTTTAGCCTCTGAAAACGCATCTAACTTCACTATGCCACTTAAATTATTTGAATTCAATAGAAGAAGTCTGAGATCTTGTAATTGGAAAATTGTGCTTGGAATTTCTCCATGGAATTGGTTAGAATGAAGAAAAATGTACTCCAACTGGGTGAGTCTCCCCAACCAGGATGGGATTTCACCTCTCAATTGATTCGTATCAAGTCCTAAGGACTTGAGCTCTAGGAGGTCTTTAAAAGAAAGTGGAATCTCGCCCACTAATTGATTGTATGAAAGATATAAACTAGTAAGTTGGATGAGGTTCCCGAGAGAGGATGGAATACGTCCGATTAACTTATTTCTCTCTAAAGCTAACACCTCAAGCTGGACCAAATTTCCCAAGGAAGATGGAATTTCACCCGTTAAAGAATTAGAGTATAAAAATAAACCCTTCAGGTGACCAAGACGTCTGAAAGAAGATGGAATTTCACCTCCGATTTCGTTGGAGTCTAGACACAAATACTCCAGTTTCAACATGTTGCCAAAAGAAGAGAATCGTACCATTTAATGAATTAACACTTAAATCTACATCAGTAAGTAGGGTAAGGTTTTCGAGGGGCCGGATTGTGCCTATCAGCCTATTTAATGAGAGGTCTAGATGGACCAGTCGGGTCAAGTTATCGAGAGAATGCGGGATGTGGCCCGTGAAGTTGGACCGAGAGAAGTTCAAGTGACTCAAGGAACCAAGATTTCCAATTGCCGGAGGAATCTGACAATTGAATTTGTTGTAGGCAAGGTTAAGGCTTCTCAAGCGAAGAAGACGGAAAACACTATTGTTGGGGTTGATTTTACCGGAGAGACAACTGCAACTGAGGTCAAAGCCAATCACGTGACCACTTACCTTATCACACTCAACGCCAGCCCAAGAATAGCAGTCGCTTTGAGTTTTCCCTACTGATGAGTTCCAGGATTCGATCTTTGCTTGCTCAACTGGAGCGCCTCTGAAGGGATTGTAACAACACGGACGCTTTTTGGTGAAGAAGGTTGTCTTGAACTCCAACAACGCGGATCTCTCGTCTTCGTGGCAACGTGGTTGGGTTGAAGCAAGAGAGTGCGAAGCAACAATAGTAAGCAAGAGTATCATGTAGCTGAAGTGAAGTGACTCTTTTTCCATGTTTACCTAAACAAATCTAGTGGTAATCTCAAACTCTCTCTGTCGACTGAGGAGCACATGAGGCCTGATGACGGAGATGTTATATAACCAAGTTCTTATCGGATGTCATTTTCATGCTTTAATCTAATGTAGTGAGTTGACTATAGTCAATGGATCCTGTTAACACGTTAATTTTAGTAGTCATGGACGGGGATATCTCTTGCTTCAGAATTTTTGCACCCCAGAGAGCACGCTAGCTTACAAATTGCAAGATACATAATTTCATTGTTTAGGCACTTTGAAAATACACATCCGACACCGTTTCTTCCCTAAACAACAGCTGAAACTTATGTATATAATACTTGATTTCAACTGGTTAATTTAAAATTTTGTGAGACCACGGGGTCCTCAAAGATTAGAAATCAAAGCTTTTTGATCTGATACCACATAAAATTTTGTGAGACCTCTCTCAACGATTTTAATAGACTAAACTGTAGACGAAAGTATAGTTTTAATAATTTAATATGATATGCAGTCAGAAACAGAAGGAGGTTGGGACACCTGGAGTGCCATAACTTGGCACAGAGGGACATTTAAGTGCCATAACTTTAAAATGGTACACTTAAGTGCCAATATCGGAGTAAAATGGGACACTTAAGTGCCACTCCGGCGAAAATCCGGCCAAATGGCTGACGTGGCAATTTTCCGGCGAGTTTAGTCCAAAACGGCATCGTTTTGCATGCGACGTGGCGGAGAAAACGCAAAACGATGTTGTTTCGTGTCTACGTGTAAATAATAATATAAAAATTAATTAAATTAGATTTAAAATATTCAAATTTTTAAAAAAAAAAGAAAAATTTTAAAATTTTAAAAATTAAGAAAATTTAAAAAATTCAGAAAATTTAAAAAAATTTAAAAAATTAAGAAAAAATTAAAAAAGGGGGGAGGGGGAGGTCGAATGGGAGGCCGAGGGCTGAGCCCTCGCCGCCGCCTCCCGCCATTGCTGGGAAGGGTCGGCGACGGAGGGGGAGGGTCGGCCCGAGGTCGCTAGCCCCCTGGCGACCGACGGCGAGGGCTCGCAGATCGTGGCGAGGGCCGCGACCCTCGCCCCAGATCTGGGTGAGGGCTCACGGGCCCTCATCGCCGACCCCCTGGCCGGGCCCGGCGACCTCGGCCGACCCTCCCCACTCCGTCGCTAGCCCTCCGGCGGCGGCTAGGCACGAGCCGCGACCCTCGCCCAGATTTGGCGACGGGTCGCGGGCCCTCGCCGCCTCCCGCCGCCGCCGGGAAGGGTCTGGCGACGGAGTGAGGAGGGTCGGCCGGGGTCATCGGGCCACGGCCGAGGCCGACGAGGCCGGCCGACCGCTGGCGAGGGCCCGCGAGCCCTCACCCGAATGGGGGGCGAGGGTCGCGGCCCTCGCTGCGATCCGGCCGAGGGCTCGCGGGCCCTCGCCGTCGGTCGGCCGAGGGTTGGCGAACCCGGCCGACCCTCCCCCGTCCGTCGCCGACCCTTCCCGGCAACGGCGGCGAGGGCTCAGCCCTCGCCTGCCCCGTTCGACCTCCCCGCCCCCCTTTTTTTTTTTAAAAAAAAAATTCTTAATTTTTAAAAATTTTAAAATTTTTAAAATTTTCTTAACATTTTAAAATTTTTAAAATTTTCTTTTTAAAATTTTTTTTTGAATATTTTAAATCTAATTTAATTAATTTTTATATTATTATTACACGTAGACACGAAAAGACGTCGTTTTTGCATTTTCTCCACCATGTCAGCGTGCAAAACGACGCCGTTTTGGACCAAACTCGCCGGAAAGTCGCCACGTAAGCCATTTGGCCGGATCTTCGCCGGAGTGGCACTTAAGTGTCCCATTTAACTTCAAAACTAGCACTCAAGTGTACCATTTTAAAGTTATGGCACTTAATGTCCCCCGGTGCCAAGTTATGGCACTTGGGCTGTACTTCTGCCGAAACAGAAGTATAGGATCATAGTAGATATTTATATTGGTCATATCATATTATGTAATCTTGAATTTCCTATCTCGTAACACTTAAATATAGTGTAAATAGGAAACGGCTATCATAACCGTCCTTTGCAAAGTGATGCTCTCACGGTCAAAGGGAGGCCATAAACATTTTCCGAGGAAACCGGGAGACTTCCTCAACCGGTTCCAATTTTTGACCATATGTGTCCCATTTTTCTTTTCTCTTTTTACTTTGAATTTTTCTTTTTACAAGCTCAATTGAGAAACAAAATCACAAGAGGACCCACGGAATCAATTTTTTTAACTATGAAGAAGTAAAAAATAACATAACTACCGCAACAGATTGTCAATGTGCGGCTGAGGTATGGTCGTTCCTATTCAAAACTAACGGCACGGTTATCTCAGCATTTTCCCCATTTTCATTATATAGAAATACATTTTCCAAAGCACGTCAAGGTCGAATCTGTTGAGGAAATATTCAAACAAGGTTCCGATTGTCTAGAATAATTAAAGAAACAAATCAAAGTAATAATATTTAAACAATAAGAAATATAGGAAGATCTCAATTGCAACTTTTAAAATAGTGGATACTATTCTCTGGCCAAATAATAAGATTATAGTTCCCAAATAAAATAAAATAACTTAATAAAAAAAATAGGAATGTAATTATCTTGTACAATTTGAACTTTCGATTATTGTATGATTTTATAAAATAATAAGTCATAACTATGGATAAAGGTTCGTTAATTTTGCTTCTTGATTGTAAGAAAGCAAGAGTAAGATTAGAGTAGGACCGACCAAAAAAAAAAAAGATTGTAAGAAAGCAAGAGTTATTTATTATCGTCGAATTTTAGTTTCTATCTATATAATTTAGACATATAATGCTTAAGTTGTGGATGGAATTCGTGTTAAAAGCAACCTTCACTAATGAAAATAATGATAGCGATAAAGACGAGATGAATAATGCAAACAAAGATGATAGTGATGAAAGTGTCACGACACCATGGAACATGGAGTTTTTTTTTTTTGTTCATCTTTTAAATTTAATAGATGTATATAACATTGACAATTTATCTTTAATAAGTGATAATAATATGCTACTTGTAATTATTCATATTGTAGTATCTATTTTATTATATATATATATATATTTTGGTGACCAAGGAACTACTGGAGACTCATTCGGGATCACACCACCTAGATGTATATAACATCGACAATTTATCTTTAATAAGTGATAATAATATGCTACTTGTAATTATTCAAATTGCAGTAGCTATTTTATTTTATTTATTATTGTTTTTTTTTATGACCAAGGAATCGCCAAAGACCTTTTCGGGATCACACCGTTCTCTAATGCTCGGTGGCATCGTCGGACATCGTCGCAAGCTACTATTTAGACGTAATTTCGGGAGGGACTGGCCCAGTAACCCACCGTCAGGCCTTCCCGCTTAAATCACGGAATTGCTCTGGGAGTTGTGGCAAACGTGAGTCGAACCCCTGACTTACAGGATCAGGATGCCAGTTTTCACTCAGCGCAGCCATACGTGGATGGGTAACTATTTTTTTTTTTATTTCTTCATATTTAAAAAATTGATTCCGTAGGTTCTCTTGTAATTTTTCTTTTTCAAATGAGCTTGTAAAAAGGAAACTTAAAAGTAGAAAGAGAAAAGAAAAATAAGAAACATACGGTCAAAAATTGGCCGGTTGGGGAAGTCTCCTTATTTCCTCGAAACGTGTTTATGGCTTCCCTTTGATCGTGAGACCGTCACTTGCAAAGGACGATTGTGCTAGCCTTTTCCGTGTAAATGCAAGTACGCAGTCCCCATGACAGGCGGTGTTTGTCTCTCCAGTCACACGCCTGATCAACCAAAGACCAAATGACAAAACCCATTCAATCGGAAACCATGCAGCAGAAAGAGAGCTTCAGAGTTCAGACCGTGAAGCTGACTCGCAGGTCGGTAATGATGACCGGGATGCAGGGTGAGGACTAATTAGGCCAAACATCAAGTCATCTCTTTCGGCGAAAGTGAGATATTCCCCTTTTCACATCTCTTTCTTTATCTAATGTTCTTAAATAAGTTTGGTAAGTATTATATTTTCGAAAATAATTTTTAATTAAATAATTCTTTTTTCTATTTTTGAGAATAATTTCTAAATATTTCATTACTTTTTTTTTCTTTTCTTCTTCAACTTTTGACCAGTTGCTAGTCATGGGATGATTGGCAATTGGCTAGATTAGGGCCATTGAGGCCGCGCTTCATCAACCGAGCCTCGTTCGTAGCTGGGCGAGGCTCAACCGAGCCTTGATTAGTGTCGCGACCAAATTTTCGTGTGTGAACCACCTAAGATTTGGCTGATGGATTGTTAAGCCTAGACTTAACTCGGGCTCTCCCAAGCCCATACCAATTCGCGACTAAGATTCAAGTTCTTAACATGCAATTGATTTTCAACTAGGAGTCACCACTAATCTATTTTTGGTGGGTCGATTAGAAACCCAAGTAAAGTAACAGGAGATTTACTTTACTCCTACGAACTAGAGATTTGGGTACGGGGACTTGGTTACGCTAGATTTCTCTAACGCCCTTTCGGTACCATTTCTTTTATTTAAAAAAAAATATATTTTGCAGGCAGTTTGAATTGATTTTAAACTAATTCCCTAACATGTAAGGTGTTCATGTAGGTGCGCAAACCACCAATTTAACACCCAAGAAAACAATTAAATAATGTAGGACTTACCTCAAAGCAACGAAAGCATCTGCAGTGTTAAATTAAAATCTACATCTACAAACCTAGATATGGTTTCTGATTAACAAGCAATTACTCAATTTTTGTTTTCTCTTTTTCAATGAAAATATAGTCCATATGCAGTGCAATGCTTCTAATCTAATATGAAATGATATGGCATGACAATATGTCATAAACTATATGAATGAGTAAAAAAAAACTAATGATTTCTTAATGAACATACAATAATTAAATTAACTAAAATGATTTAATTCTAATGACGCGCAATGCAATGCAATGCAATGACGTACAAAATTATTTCAACTAAAATGACATGCAAAATGCAATTTAATATGCGAGCTATATGTCACGCGACATTTATTAAATGACCTAATCTAATGACGGGCAATTTATAATTAAATGGACCTAACGACAATCAATAAATGACGTGCATTTCATGAACCTAATTCTATATTACATGGGCATTTATATTTTCCTAACAAAACATGCAATTTATCTAGGAAAGATTATCTACCTATAATTGATAAACATGCAACCCTAACATGCAATGACGTGCAAAGAATGCCTTAATTCAACATGATATATGCATGATGATTTTTTTATGTTTTTTTTTTTATTAAATTCGAAATTAAAACTAACACATAATTAAACATGCAATTCAAATAAAAAAACTAACAACCTAAATGATTGCACTTTCTTTTTTGAATTTTTTATTTAAAAATTCGAAATAGGATTGCGATTTTAAACCTAAGACTAGGAATATTTTAAAGCAAATCTATTCCTAACTCAAATATTTTTTGGATTTTTCTTTTACGAAAATAAGATTGACTCAACTAACTTGACGATAGCAAATCAAGCAAGATAAGATTGATATCCAAAAATTGGCGAACCATATCTCGCGCATGAGATCGGGTTGGCCAATTTTAAATTAAATCGCGAATCGAATTTCGGGCTTGAGATTGGATTGTCGATTTTTGTAAGGGATTGCGAGTCGAATTTCGGGCGCGAAAATCGGACTGTCAATCCCTAGCTTGAGGGACTATTTCATATTGGGATATCAATAATATATTAAGGAACAATTCCACTAAAACAAAATATTAAAAAAGGGTAAAATAAAAGAAAAGAAAAACCACCTGATCAGATTTTCTTTTTCTTTTTCTTTTTCTTTTTCTGTTTTTCTTTTTTCCAGGCACCGCGCGTGGATCTCCAAGGGAACCAGCTAATCGGTTCGGCAAAGGAGGCTCGGCCAAGGTGAACCAACGGTGGCAGCAACACGGGAGCGAGCTAGGGAGGCTCGGGTTCGGCGGGGGGGGGCCGGCGTTGGGCGGATCGGCGTTGGTGTTCGGCGGCGTGGGCGCAGCAGCTTGGGCGTTGCGGGTCGTTGTTGGCGGTCGAGCGGAGCAGAGGCGGATCGAATTGAGCGGCGCGGGTCCACCTGGCTTGCGACCTTGGTTGTTGATCAGAGGTCACGGCGGTCGGATGGGCGTCAGAGCAGAAGGCTGTTCGGGTCGATCAAGCTTGGATCGGCAGCAGCTTCGCCGGACGGAATAGAGGGCCGAATGGCAACGGACGGGGTGGATCAATTTCGTTTGCAGCGTCAGGTCACCGGTCAAAGGTTGCAGTGGTTAGATCTAGCTGCAGGAGCGGAGCTCGGGCGCTGGGCTCACGGTGGGAGGCAATCAGCTCGAGCTTGGTTGCTGATCTGTGCGGTTACAGATCTGCTTGGGTCTAGCTCCGGATGGAGGGGACCGGTGGGCGTCGGACCAGAGGCGGCACAACGGTGGCTTCAAGCGGCGACAGCGATGCAGAGCCAGCAGCGAGCGGACGGGGCGCGGGTAGACGGAAGCAAATCTCCGGAGAAGAAGAATAGTGTTCTTTTTCCTTTGCTTCCTGTTTTCTCACGTCATCTCCTGCGCTCCTTTTTTCACTTTTCACTTTTTGTGTTTTTCTTTTCAACCAAAAGAAGCCCCCTCCTCTCGTGCTTTTCTCTCTGAATTTTTTCCCTTTCGATATGGCCGAATGTCTCAATTGCGTGGCCTCCTCCTCAATGTACCGTACGTGACCCTTTTTATAAGCCCAAAAATTATATCTTAGGAGTATATTTCATTTCTAATTTTGCTTGAGCACGATATCTCTAAATATATTATTGAAATATTTTTCACATATTCCATCAAGAAAATTCTCCTTTTGTGTAAAAGTGCATCTCCCAGTGTATATTACCGAAATAAAATTTTCCTAAACTATATGCCATGTGATTATGATTTTTTTTTATAGCAAAAATTAACCCCAAAAATTTAGGTGTCAATAGCTGCCCCTCTTTGAAGGTGAGCTCGCAGAGGTTGCTTTCAAAGACAAATTGAGACCTAAATTTTGGTAATGCTCATGTAATAAATGATTTTTTGTTGGAACATGAATTCCATTTTTTAATGCAATTTATATGATGCATGGAAATGCAAATGATAGATGAACCTACCTGAAATAACTTACCTTCGAGGAGGATAGAGTAATTCGAGGTAGTGGGTGTTACCTGTCCAAGACCCGTACCATTCTACGGTCGCCTAAAATAGTAACATGACTTTGTGAAGATGCTGCTTTCCTAGGACCTGTACCATTCTACGGTCGCCTAGTATGGCAGAAATGAGCTGCTTTCTCAGTAGGGGTGTGCAAAGGAAACCGCCCGAACCGGGACCGGACCGGCCGGTTTTGGGCGGTTCCCACGGTCGGCGGTCCGGTTCCCGGTTCCTAATCTTGGAACCGGCGGCCGGTTGGTCCGGTTCCCGGTTCCAAGGTGGGAACCGGACCGACTGGACCGACCGGACCGGATCAAATTTTTTTTATATATAATTTATATTCATATAATATATAAACACATATAATATATGAAACTTATTACAATCGGAATTGCAATTTAGGTAACAACCTCTTATGTGGCCAAGAGACCACCAAAACTCTTGTTGTTACTCTTTATTTATAGAAAAAACTCTCCTCATGCTCACACTCTCTCTCTTGCTCCCCTGACTTGCAAACGACAAGGCACTTCAAGCCTTAAAAAGTCTCATATCGACTAAACATTCAAAGTATATATAAGAGATTGTCTATAAAACCTAAGCCAAACACAACCTTTAATCACGTTGTTCATGGGTTTTATGCTTAAAATTAAGCATGAAACACATAAACTATGATTGATATTCACACAAGTGAAGTTTTAATATTTTGCACGTGAAAACATGTGTGAGTGGTTTTATTAGATTGCTCGGAAACCGAATTTGATTGATCGGTGGAGGAGCATGATTATTCTTTAGTGAATGGTCATTCTTTAGTGAAAAAGAAAGTGCCAATTCTTTTGAACCGAACCGGACCGGACCGGAACCGATGGTCCGGTCCGGTTCTCGGTCCTAAGAGCAACGGTCCGGTCCACGGTTCCCAAAATTGGGAACCGATTCTCCCGGTCCGGTTCCCGGTTCCACCTTGGAACCGGACCGAACCGGGAACCGATCACCCCTATTTCTCAGGACCCGTACCATTCTACGGTCGCCCAATACGGCAGTAAAGTTTTGTAAGGAACTGCTTTCCCGACCCGTACCATTCTACGGTCGCCCAATAGGGAAATTGTTTTTCTAGGACCCGTACCATTCTACGGTCGCCTAAAAAGAAAATTCATTTTCCAAGACCCGTACCATTCTACGGTCGCTTGAATAAGGAAATAGGTATTGTCAAGGACCCGTACCATTCTACGGTTGCCTTGACGGAAAATTGATTTTTCAGGACCCGTACCATTCTACGGTCGCCTGAATGAGGAAATTGCTTTTCCAAGACCCGTATCATTCTACGATCGCCTGTTAGAGCAATAAATGTTGTCTAGGACCCGTACCATTCTACAGTCGCCTAGACTGAGGTTTTGCTTGGCTAGAACTCGAACCATTCTTCGGTCACCCAGCCTTGCGATAGAAATCATCTGACCAGGGCCCGAACCACTCTTCGGTCGCCTTAATCAGATTGAATTTGGAGGAAAAATCTTTGGGGGACAACTCTATTGAGTGTCGGTGTAAAGGACTCTGGGCTACGAAAGCACGCCAGGTCAAGAACTCCGGGCTACGAAAGCACGCCGGGTCAATGAAGGGGACTCTGGGCTACGAAAGTATACCAGGTCAATATGAAGGACACCGGGCTACATAAGTACGCCGGGTCAATAAAAGGGACCCTAGGCTACGAAAGCACGCCAGGTCAATTATAAGGGACATCGGGCTACAAAAGCACACCAAGTCGATGAAGATGGGCCCTGGGCTACGAAAGCACGCCAAGTCAATATAAAGGACACCATGCTACAAAAGCACGCCGGGTCAAAAAAGGGACATCGGGCTATGAAAGCACGCCGAGTCGATGACTCTAGGCTACAAAAGCACGCCAGGTCGATATAACTGGACAGCTTGACCAAATCAAGTGTTGATGCACTTAAGAGAGAGTACCTGCACAATGACAAGTATTTTAGAGTATAGGTAGAGATATACTTACCTGGTGATATCTCGATTCTTGGGGAAATGTCTTTTGGAATTTAGATATCTGTGGAGGTCTTTCACCTCATAATGAAGGTTTCTCATCTCCTAATATCATGAAACATTTCTAGAAAGGAACTTGAATTACCTAGTCGACATGATTTAGAGCAAAAATGCATTCATCAAAGAGATAAGACAATTAAGGCTACTTAGAATGCACATTTCAAAATTCATTGAAGGTTTTATCAATTCAATTGGGCTCATGCATAATGACCTTTACATTGCCCAAATTTCAACTGGAGAGAATTATCATTCAAGACAATTTTCACTCATGACATGGATTTCCCAAGAATACCAAATGAGGGACCTTCAGTTAGAAAGGACTTTCACTTACTCTCATTTAGAGGCTATTTTATGAGAATCACTCTATCTCACTATCATCATACCAACAAGGGTCCAAGTATTCTCGCAAGTGGTATGACCTTACCAATCTGAGATGTCTTTAACAGGGACCATATTGTGAGCGTGGTCAATGGCTTAACAAAGGGACTCTTTGAGTCAAGGATATTGAAAGAATAGCTTCGCAATCATCTCCGGGTTTACAAGTCAAGAACCCTGCAAAATGAGAAAGAAATAGTCTTGCTTGCACTTCTTCGAGCGATGCTTATATGAACTCCAATGTTAATTCAAGTGCCCTAATTTGAAGATACTTTGTAAAGGATGTAACGTAGGTTGGGTTCATGGGTTGAGAAATGAAAGGATCATTAAGCTCAAAACGTGTGTGAATAGTGAGAGTTGGTGATCATCTTGGCATTGCCACCAGTTTTCTTTTTCACCATCAGGGATTGTCTTCATGAAATGCCCCATTGATTGTAAAAACTCAACTTTTGAGTTCTTTGAATATTGCTCCATCAGGATTCAATTCTTGCAATTGACAGTCACCTTATCTTGACTCTCTTTTTCATCTATGGGCATTGGCCTTGCTTTTACCAAGCACACCGCTTTTTCATGCCCCTAGTTCTTATTCATTTTTTTTCACTTTTTTTTTCATGGGCATTGGCCTTGCTTTTACCAGGCACACTGCTTTTTCATGCCCCTTAGTTCTATTTTGATTTCTTTGCATGTGTCAAACAATGACACTTGAACTTTCAAGAGTCTTCATTTGCCTTTTGCCTTGCCCTAGTGTGGGGATGATCATCAACTAGGTTTAAAGAAACGAAATTGTAGGCTCAAGTGGGCTATGCAAAGGATATAAGTGTGTAGGATAGAGAAAGAAATGCTCTTCGTCATCCTAAGGCACTTAAATTACCATATGAATTCAATGTAATAGCATGACTAGAAGATTGATGCAAGTGAGAGCAAGAAAATTTCAATCCATTTTCTTTACCTTATGGTGACATTCTTACCCTCCATTTGCCCCGATGTGGGGTGGTTCTTGACAAGGGTAATTTGAAAAGAATTCTCCACAAGTGTATAAGGCTCAAAGTGGTTAAGCAATGGATCACCTGTTGTGTTTAGGATAGAGAAATGAATTGCCTCTCATCATTTCGATTGTCGTACCTTTCACGAGAGAACTCTTTGTCTTGTAGATATGGAACTTTCTACACTCTTCTCACAAGTGTATGAGTAGGGGACTGTGTATAGGATAATGCATGCCTCTCATCATCCTGATACCTCTCATTCAGCATTCTTAAGCATTGAAGTCACTCTATTGAGTTGTCCATCTTGACAAATCTTCACATGAACTTGGTGAGCTAAATCAATGTGAAAATTCTCTTTTCAAAAGAGTCTAGCAACTTTAAGCATGAAAAGCGCTTTGTGACTTCAAACAAACAATTTATTACACTAAAAAATGTTCTCATGTTTGATTTCAAGCATTCATTCAAGGAATTGTCCCATGAAGGGACTGTCTCAAAGAATGGGTGTCCTTTGGATTGCCCCTATTGAAAGGGAACAAACACACAAATTGATCAATTGAGGATGAAAATCCGATCTTTGATTTAATGAAATCTTGCTTTTGCCCCGCACAAAACAACGTGCATGAATAGGATGCTATGCAACATCAAAGTAAATTCAAATTACACATTTTGGCTCGGATCGAGATTTTGTCTCAATCATGTCACTACTAGAATTTGTAGTGCCCACAATTCGTCATCTGCAAGGAAAAGAACAAAGCGTCATCTCCCAAAATTATTTATGTTCAAAGACGAGATGTACCTCTTTCACCAAAGATGGATGATCCTCTTTTAACTTGCCCCTCATTTAATTGGCGAGAATGAAAATTCCGTCAAGCATGGAAATGGAACACACTTTGTTTGGCCTTTCAAGATGGTTATTTCAAGTAGTATCGAGATGTTTTAACTCTTTAGAAACTTGTTGAGTAACAATTGAACCAATTGCAACCATGGTGCCTTTTTTCAATGCCTTCTTAAAGAAAGTAATGCTCTGAAACATGAAGTAAATGAGTCAGAAAATTAAACAAGACTAATCTAATGCATGCTTTTGAAAATGGCTTGAAAAATGATCTTTTTTTTTTTTTTTTTTTTTTGAATTTTTTTGGATGAGGAAGCATGAAGAAGCCCGAGTCCTCGAGATTCTCCTTGGATGATATTTTCTTTTCATTGTTGGATATCGTCACCAGGCTAGTTTGGTGTACCCCATCATGTCATCAAAACAAAACTTGTAATTCTATTGATATTCATCAATCAAATTACATTTATTGGAATGTGATGCTCAAACACAAAAGAAATTGAAATCAATCCCTAAAAAGCGATAAGAATTCCCATGCAAGGGAAGGTGCATGAGGAAATGGAACAACTTAGGACCATGAATCATGTGTACTTGAATCCTTCACCCTCCTTGATCTTGTGAGGCAAACCCTTCAGGTCAAATATTTTTCCATCTAGATATGTCACTTAGGTTTTTCATGATGGCATCAAATTTGGCTACCTCAGGAAAATGAGGTTCAAAAGTCTTCTTGGCTCTCTTCTTGGAGTCGCAATTTCTCACTAAAGATAGATTGTAGCATTTTTGCTTGACGAGATAAGCTCTTTTTGATCCGTCATTCTAACTCTCGATCATGAACGGATGGGTGAGTGGGATCATTCCATAATCACCTAATTCAAATGAACGGGAACATGTAAGCATGAGGGTAAATAGAAAGTCAATCCATGACAATGATCTAATCGATTTTTCCATTTTTTTTTTTTTCATTTATTCATGAAAAGTTCTTACAAAAAGGGCATTTCCTAAAAATGGACTAGGAAAATAAAGATAGACACCCTAACAAGACCAAATTTCCTAAACATGAATTGAAAACAAATTATCCAAAGTTTTTTTTGCAAATGATTCATTGCATGGCAATTTTCTCATTTCATTTCTAATTGACAAATGAATTAGATCAAATGACTAACCTAGATTGTCATGGATGGACCAAAAGTAAATTGCATAGTATAAGGATAAAAGACTTACTTCACCAAGGAAAATCAATGGCAATCACATAGACATGCGCATGATAAGTGGCTCGATTTCTACTCTATAAGGCTTATCAAGGTGGAGCCACAAGGATGATCAGACTAGCCACGGGCTTGTGGACTATGTCGGGTCCTCATGACTCCGGCTTGGTCAAAGAGCCGACCCGGGTCGCGAGCATGCGGACCGAGGTGGGTACTCTTGACACCATGAAAGAAACTTCGGGATTGAGATGGGCGACTCGTACCGCGAGCATGCGGTCGGAGTGGTATCCATCTCAATACCATCCTAAATGATCCTATGTGGCCCAGGTCCGGCGGCGGGTTGTGTGTGCAATAGTGTAGTGCAAATGCAAGGCATGCACAACAGTTTATATCAAGCAACACTTCGTATATGAAAATAAACCATACATTCCTACACCTCCCTGCAAAACAAAGGTCAACAAACACTTCCCCTTATACCTCCCATCCTGCAAGAACATTTAACACCTTAAATGTTAGGGGCGTACCTGGAATCCTCGCTGCCAAACAAAAACATTTTTCAAACGAAAAGAAAAATTAGCCTAAGTCCACTAAGAGCTTTTACTCAAGTTCCGAGAGGAGTCGCCGAGCTGTCACGACCAATTTTCGGGTGTGAACCACCTAAGGTTTGGCTAATGGATTGTTAAGCCTAGACTTAACTCGGGCTCTCCCAAGTCCATACCAATTCACGACTTAGGTTCAAGTTTTTTTAACATGCAATTGATTTTCAATCAGGAGTCGCCACTAATCTATTTTTGGTGGGTCGATTAGAAACCCAAGTAAAGTAACGGGAGATTTACTTTACTCCTACGAACCAGAGATTTGGGTACGGGGACTTGGTTACGCTAGACTTCTCTAACGCCCTTTCGGTACCATTTCTTTTATTTTGAAAAAAATGTTTTTGCAGGTAACTTGAATTGATTTTAAACTATTTCCCTAACATGTGAAGTGTTCATGTAGGTGCGCAAACCACCAATTTAACACCCAAGAAAGCAATTAAATAATGCAGAACTTACCTCAAAGCAACGAAAGCATGTTAAATTAAAATCCACATCAACAATCCTAGATATGGTTTCTAATTAACACGCAATTACCCAATTTTTGTTTCCTCTTTTTCAATGAAAATATAATCCATATGCAATGCAATGCTTCTAATCTAATATGAAATGATATGGCATGGCAATATGTCTTAAACTATATGAATGAGTAAAAAAAAAAAAGTAATGATTTCTTAATGAACATGCAATAATTAAATATGCAATCTAAATTAACCAGGATGATTTAATTCTAATGACGTGTGATGCAATGCAATGACGTACAAAATTACTTTAACTAAAATGACATGCAACATGCAATTTAATATGCGAGCTATATGTCACGCGACATTTATTAAATGACCTAATCTAATGACGGGCAATTTCTAATTAAATGGACCTAACAACAATCAATAAATGACGTGCATTTCATGAACCTAATTCTATATGACATGGGCATTTTTATTTTCCTAACAAAAACATGCAATTTATCTAGGAAAGATTATCTACCTACAATTGATAAACATGCAATCCTAACATGCAATGACGTGCAAAGAATGCCCTAATTCAACATGATATATGTATGATGATTTTTTTGTTTCTTTTTATAAAATTCGAAATTTAAAATTGCCAAATAATTAAACATGCAATTCAAATTTAAAACTAACATCTTAAATTAATCCAGTTTTTTTTTTTTTTTGGATTTTTTATTTGAAAGTTCGAAATAAGATTGCAATTTTAAACCTAAGACTAGGAATATTTAAAGCAAATCTATTCCTAACTCAAATATTTTTTGGATTTTTTTTTTACGAAAATAAGATTGACTCAACTAACTTGACGATGGCAAATCAAACAAGATAAGATTGATATTCAAAAATTGACGAACCATATCTCGCACATGAGATCGGGTTGGCCAATTTTAAATTAAATCGCGAATCGAATCTCGGGCTTGAGATTGGATTATCGATTTTTGTAAGGGATTGCGAGTCGGATTTCGGGCGCGAAAATCGGACTGTCAATCCCTAGCTTGAGGGACTTTTCATGTTGGAATATCAACAATATATCAAGGAACAATTCCACTAAAAAAAAATAGTAAAAAATAAAATAAAAAAAAAAAAAAAAAAAAACTACCTAATTGATTTTCTTTTTCTTTTTTTTTTTTTGTTTTTCTTCTTTTCCATGCGGGAGAGCGGAGCTCGGGCGTTGGGCTCACGGTGGTGAGGCGATCAGCTCGAGCTTGGTTGCCGGTCTGTGCGGTTACAGATCTGCTCGGGTCTAGCTCCGGATGGAGGGGACCACTGGGCGTCGGACCAGAGGCGGCACGGCGGTGGCTTCAAGCGGTGGCAACGATGCAAAGACAGCAGCGAGCGGATGGGGCGCGGGTAGACGGAAGCAAATCTCCAGAGAAGAAGAACAATGTTCTTTTTCCTTTGCCTCCTGTTTTCTCACGTCATCTCCTGCTCTGCTTTTTCACTTTTCACTTTTTGTGTTTTTCTTTTCAACCAAAAGAAGCCCCCTCCTCTCGTGCTTTTCTCTCTGAATTTTTTCCCTTTCGATATGGCCGAATGTCTCAATTGCGTGGCCTCCTCCTCAATGTACCGTACGTGACCCTTTTTATAAGCCCAAAAATTATATCTTAGAAGTATATTTCATTTCTAATTTTGCTTGAGCACGATACCCCTAAATATATCATTGAAATATTTTTCGCATATTCCATCAAGAAAATTCTCCTTTTGTGTAAAAGTGCATCTCCTAGTGTATATTACCGAAATAAAATTTTCCTAAACTATATGCCATGTGATTATGTTTTTTTTTTTAGAGCAAAAATTAACCCCAAAAATTTAGGTGTCAACAATTAGGTGAGGAGCCTCACCCAAATTTGAGAGGCCAAGCTCACCCAATCGCCGGTGGGGCTCGACCTCATTAGATTTGGGAAAGGTTGAGGCTTGCCGCTCATCGGTAGCTGGATGAGTCTTGCCTAGCCAGGCGAGGCTTGACAGTGGATGGGCGAGCCTCTAGCGAGCTTGGCTAGCCCAACCAGTCACTAACAATTGGTGGCAGTGGATGGTGGTGGTGGGGTGACAACTAATGGCGATAGCGATGGAAAAAGAAGAGAGAAGGAAAAAGAACAACAAGAAAAGAACAAGAGAAAAGAGAAAAATGATTTTGGGTTAGCTTGATTCTGGAATTGTTCCAAAGAATAAAGAATCAACTTGTTTTTACTCCTCAATCTTGTTTCAAGTATATTATTGAGAACAAATTTGTTTTCGGGAACAAAAATTCGTTTGGTTAATTTTTTGTTCCCAAAAACAAATTTGTTCTCAAGAATATACTTGAAATAGATCGAGGAGTAAAAACAAAAGAATTGTTCCAAATGCGGCCTTACCAAATTACAAATACAAAATGGGAACAAAAGAACATAATCAAATGATATTTGACAAGTTACCAAATGCGCCATTACCAAATTACAAATACAAAATGGGACCAGTCTCATAGCATGAATTGTTGACTATCATGGCTTCTTATAACTCCATTCCTACATTTCTCAGCATTGGCCGTTGGGCATGCAAATTGGCAGTGATGTTGATCACTACCTTGCCCGAGAAACGGATTACACTCTACTTCTCTCTTTCGGATGGAATGTAAAGAGTAGAATTCAATGACTTTTCATTTGTTCGAATGAAATTCGTCCTTGCTATGTCTAGTGAACAAACATGCTATGTATGTGAGGAACAACGAAATGATGAGAACAAAAGAGACCAGTTTTTGTACTTCTTTTGCACAAAAAATGGTGCATGATCTATTGGTTAGGTTAGGTCATGAATCATGACGGGCGACGACAGGAAAAGCATTTTAAAGAGAGATGAGACTCTGAGATCGAGAAAAACAGTCGATTATAATTGAGCTCGAGATAACTAATGAAGATAGGGCAGTACATGAGCCTAATTTTTTTTTTTTCTCTTTTGGGGTTAAAAATACACGAGGCTAATTAGCCATCCAATGCATGAGTTGATTTCTGTTAAAAAAAAAGGCCACCCTTTCTTACTATATTAATTATCTCGAATTTAATCATGACAAAGGACTGCTTTTCTTGATCTTGGATTCTGATTAATCACGTTGTTCAAAGTCAGCCATAACGGCAACCTCGACAAAATCCCTTCCCTTTTACCAAAAGATTTGCTTCTTTGCTTTGAACGGCCAGATTTGGCGGTCTTGAGGCCAGATCTGGCCGCCGGACGGCCAGATCTGGCCTCCGCGACCTCCGGCGGCCAGATCTCGGCGGTCCGCGACGGCCAGATCTGGCCGTCCGGCGGTGGCCGGCCGGGAATTTGATTTCAGAATAAAAAAAATAAAAATAACAAAAGCATTTTGGAAATGTGAATTTTGCCAAACGGTGTTTATACTAAGTTGCATTTCAAAGCTATAATTTACCAAACGGTCTAACATTTCCGAAAGTCCCTTTCCTCAAAATATTTGCATTCTCCTAATGGCATTCCCCCAAAGCCGAACCAAACGGGGCCGAGTAGCGCGACGGAGATCTCCATCAATGAAATAACATGCAGCGATGCAAACGCCTTTAGAGCTCAGTCGATTCATATCGTATCGATGGACAAGGATTGATGATGTTCGTCAAATAGCTTAGCAACCTCGATTTGGAATCAGGTGATGTATTTGGCTCCGATGGGATGTTCTCGAGTGGCTTCTCACCCTGCGGAGGGGGATCCGAATCAAAGATTCGATACGTTTGCTCCTAGTCCTACATGATTTTTCTTTTCGTTTTCTTTTTTCAATGTGTTCGTGAATGTCCGAGTTTTGGTTTTAATTATGAGATGAGGACTGAGGCGTTTGGATTTTGTGTGAAATTTCTGGAGTACGAAGTGGTATCCGTGGGAGGTGGTGGTGGGGTTTCGAAATGGCCAACGGTAAGTGCAATCTGCTCTGCGAAGGTGTTTGGGCTCAGGGATGTGGCCGACATCGACATGTGGTGAAATGCTATAAGTAGCTCCGCAATAGGGTCGGATGCTTTTGGAAGAGCATTTGATCAAAACCTTTGCATTTACTTTAGGGTAAAGAGTTTTCACGAAATGCATAAAGGACTTTGATTTTTTTTTTTTTTCAAACAAAAGAGGAAAAAATTAAAATTGCAACGGGAATCTCCTCGGCAACCCGGGCGACGCTGGCAAATTCTTTCTTCTCTTTGTGACCGGCAATGACACCGTCGAGAATCTTGTCCATTTTCCAGTGTATTCTTTTAGTGCCCTTCTCATCCTAGTGAAGCCTCCAGAGAGCATTAACAGTTCGATGATCAAAGACATGAAGCCCTCCTGATATGTACATTTTCAACAGAATATGGCCCTGTATATATGAGATCATTCCGCCAAGGAGACGAGTCTCTTGATCAGGTTGATCGTTGCACCTCGAGACAAAGCGATCCCCAAAGAAGTTCCATGCTTCTTCTTCTCTTGTTGATCCGAAAGTTTAGACCTGCTTGTTGCTCAGGACCTCGAGCACCACTGGTTTTCTGAGCTGTCTGCAGCGTTCACCACATGGACAGAAAACAAGACTTCAACCGTCATTATTGATAACCCGAGAAGCTAAAATACCAGGCTTCCGGACAAAATTCTACTTCTGGACCTTAAACATCTCCGTGGCATGCTCTGCCCAATAGAAAACCATGGCTGAAACTTCGCCCACCTGAAGGCTCATGATCAGCCCGTATTCGCTTGCTATGTCTCTAAGCAAATGATGCGGTAAGGAAGAGACCATTTGATGCAAATCCCCACGAGAGGCGGCCTCTTAGGCCGCAACAGCAAATTCGCAACTAGGTATAGAATTCTGGCCGGAGCCGAAGTTTGGCGAGAAGGAAAAAGACCAGAATGACGGAGGCAAAAAGAAGAAACCGAAGCAGTCGGAGCAACAGTGAGATTTTAAAAACCATATCGAATGTGAGTTCCCTAAATTAGTATGGCGGCTCAATTCCTGGGGACTGAATATTCTATTTTTAGATGAAAATCAAGGCAAAATCTTCATGTCATATGTATTCCCAAAGTTGTTTTCACCTATTACTCCTTGTCTATAGACTTACCGCAACACTTCAATGGACATGACATAAGATGGTGCATTGAACCTTTGGGATCATATTTTATAAATGGTCATCCTACAGACCTCTAGGCCTGGGAATTCATAATTTGTGTTTAAGAGCCTAGTTAACCATGCGATGCATGAGCAGATTTCTTTTTGAGAAAAATAGACGGCCTTGTTTTACTACATGAATTACCTTGAGCTAAATTACAAAGGATTGCTTTTCTCGATCGCGGAATATGATTAATCGCGCCATTCCGGGCCAGCTATGATGGTAACTTCAACCAACTTTTTGTCTTTTTCTTAGCCGGCATGCTTCTTTGGTTCGTACTAATCTTTATGAATCATATCTTAAACTCTCCCCTCTTTATGGCATATTCTCCCGTGGTAAGTTGAAGGCGGTTTATTACCTGGTGTACAGATCGAGCAGGACGGAGATATGGATGTATGAATATCAATGAATTTGATATAAAGCATATTCAAATTGAGCAGGTCTAGGCAAGTAATTTCTCTTGGGCCATGAAGTCCGACCTTTCTATCAAAAAGTTAATAGTTTTTAAATCACGGGAAGGGTCTTAGGTCCAATACCGGCCCGCCTATTATTCAAGTCTAGTCCAAAACCAAAATCTCGGACAAATTGGGAATTTTCACTCCAAACTCATTTACATCACCATGCCCAAAAGACGAAAATCCCGACATTGCCACTGCGACTGTATAGCGCGACGGAGATCTCCCTCGACGGAAGCACGTGCAATGGTCCAAACGCTTGTAAAGAGAACTCAATCGATTCATATATAGAAGGCTTAGGAATCAAAGAACCACATATATCAGCATGGATTCAATTAAATCATCGTATCTAGATTATTATATGGGCTAATAAAATTTGAGATGATATGGGTTTATAAAAAGGAAAGCCCACCAAAATGCAGGTTTGAACGAGTTGAGACTCTTCCCAGGTTAGACCGCCTACGGCAAGGCCTCGACTTGCGGTGCCGTAACGACGGAGAGCGGAAGGTCCGCATCTTCGTCCCCATGCTCGGACGACCGTTGCGACTGACAGGAGATCGGGAACAGTCTGGCAGTGCGCAGGTGGTACGCGACCAACCAGATCCTCCCCAACGGTCGCCAGATTGTCATTGGCGGCCAGCGGCAGTTTAACTACAAGTTCTAGCCGAAGGGATCCGGAGCCCCGAACTCTACAGCTTGTCCTTTCTGGTCCAGACAAACGACCATGGCATCGAGGCCCTTTCTGGTCCAGAACTAACGACCATGGCATCGAGAACAATCTCTACCTGGTTCGTGTTGGGATTCTGGTTGTCTTGTGAGACTGCTTTGGTTTTGGGTGTTTTGGAGGTATTGAGGTCGAAATTCTTCTAGTTCTTTCGGTTTGCTCGCGCGTTGTATGAAGAAATGCCAGCCGGGTTTATCTCAGGGAAACGGTGGATTAGATGGTTTGAGAGGGTGAGAGTTGAGCTTGCGAACTTTGTTCCGGATATTTTGCTTTATGAAATTATAGCTATATGTATATTCATTGGTGAGATTGCCACTGCGTGTATGTAATGACCATAAGGGGGGGTACTCATGAAATTTATATTCTGAAAAATAGCCATCATCGTTAGCTACAAATGTAATTATATTTAAGCTTTATTTATTTATTTATTTATTTTATTTCAAGAAGAAAAATAACGCAATACATAGAAAATACAAAAGAGTAAAGCAAATATAGGGAAAAAAATAAGTAGCTGAGAGTGCATATGCATCGTAAATATGGATTCTAATGGGCTTTTAGTGAGTCAGCTTGAATTTTCATAAGTTGTGAAATCAATGTTAGATAAGCATAGCCGGAAAATTTCAGTTTTTATTAGATTGGTGTAAATTATAATGGTTTCTAAGAAAACTAATGTGAAAGGGAATGGAGCTTTGTGAGATGTTCTAAACTGCAAAGTTCCACATGTACGATTACATGATGCTTTATTCAGAGTACATATGGACTAAGTTCATATCTAAAGCAGAAAAGCTCAAGAGAAATTTACGGGTACTCAAACACAGAACACAAAAGATTTGGGTCGAGAATACATCGGTTTCGGACCATCTTTTCTATCTTCTTCGCCTTTGTTTTCTTCTGCCAAGGTTCTTCACGAGTCTTCGAGCCCTTCTTGTGGTCAAGCTGTTCCCGAGGACCACTCCAATCACTAACCCCCTTGCATACCCCATGCACAAGATCTTCCAATCTAAATTCATTGCACTCCCCCAATCTTGATCTTCTCCAAATGTCGGAGAAGATGGTGGTGATGCTTTGGGATCTCCGCATTTTTTAGATAGAGAAGTGCCACATAGTTACGAGTTTCCCTTTTAAGAGTTGTTTTCGAACGTAGCAAACTGCCGCGACTGACCGACCAAAAAAAAAAAAAAAAAAACTGCCATGATTGCGGTATCGGCCCGGTTAGACAGTTATAAGGTATATCTAAGACTGCAAGTGAAGTGAGTCGCGTCAAATCTTGAGATATCTCTCCAGAGAGCTGGTTTTGAGAAAGGTCCAATGCTCCCAAATTCGTTAGGTTTGCCAAGAATGGAGGTAGAGGACCGGAGACCATGCTGTTGGAAAGATCGAGCAATTCTAGTTGCTTTTGGCATTAATGCTCATAGAGTAGTCAAAGGTTGGGTATGGAAATAAACCCCTGATCGATCCATTAATATCCCCAATGTAGCTTTGTGGATCTGTCTCAGAATCTTTCATGGCAGTCCAATGCTTGAAGTATTTGGATGGCGAGCTACCAGAAAAGCTATTTTGAGATAGGTTGATGATTTGCAGAACAGGGAACTCAATTCTATCAGCCGGTTCCCCAATAAATTTGAGAAATCTATCACACTGCAATATAAGTACCCTCAACCATATAAGTGAGCCCAACCATGAAGGGAAAATCTCTAATATGATTGTTTGTGAAATTTAGGAATTCCAATTTATTGCAGTTGCGAAGCAATCTTGGTAATGGCTCTTGCAATTTGTTGTAACTCAAATCAATCATGTGGAAGTTCCCATTCGACTGGGGAATTTTTCTGATAAAATTGTTGCTCCATAGACTTATTATTTCCAAAGTACTACTCAAATTACTCAAACATTGTGGAAGAAACCCAGTCAAATTATTATCAGACAAATTGATCATCTGGATATAGCTCAGATTGCATCTCCTCTTGAGAACTTGGATATAGCTCAGATTGCATCTCCTCTTGAGAACTTGTTATTTGAGATGAAGTAGTGCTCGATTTCAGGAGGGGGAATAATAACTGATCCTTGAAATGGAGATCTGCAACAAAGAGTTCTTTCCACTTGAAATAACAAGATCTTGAGCAAAACTTGTTAGGAAGTTGCCAGAAAGGTTCAATTGTTGTAGATTTTCTATGCTCACATTCAGAAACCATTTAGGAACTTAATTGGAAATGTTATTGTAGGATAGATCTAGCAAATACGAGTCATTTTGATCTTGTAAAACCTGGGGGAAACTGTGTAAGTTGCATGAACCTAAACCTAGAGTCAAGTACCGGTGAGTTACGTTGGTTTCGAAGATCAACGACAGTTTGTTAGAGGATAACGGAAGTACTCAAAAGTTTTTAGCCTCTGAAAACCTATCTAACCTAGCTATGCCACTCAAGTTATTTGAATTGAAAAATAGAGTTCGGAGATCATGTAATTGGAAAATCATGCTTGGAATTGCACCATGGAATTGGTTGAATGAAAGTTGAACGTTAGTCAACTGGGTGAGCTTCCCCAATGAGGATGGAATTTCACCACTCAATTGATTCAAATCAAGTGTTAAGAACCTAAGCTTAGGAGGTTTTAGAAAGAGAGTGAAATCTCACCCACTAATCGATTGAATCCAAGATCTATATTAACAAGTTGAACTAGGTTTCCAATAGAAGACAAGATTTTGCCTGTGAACTGATTATAGCTTAAATCTAAACTAGTTAGTTGGACAAGTTTCCTGAGAGAGGATGGATTTTGCCCAATTAACGTATTGCCTGCTAGATATTAATACTTAAGTTGGACCAAATTTCCTAAGAAAGATGGAACTTCACCCGTTAAAATATTACCGCCTAGATCTAAATGCTTTAGGTGACCAAGACATCTAAAAGAAGATGGGATTTCACCTCCAGATTGGTTGATATATAGACTCAAATACACCAGATTCAAGATGCTGCCAAAATAAGTTTTTTTTTTTTTTTTTTTTTTGGGTTAGAATTAACGGTATTTCATTACTAACTCAGCATTGACGAAAAAAATAAGATTTCGCTGTCCGAACATAAAATCAACAAAAGGGAATTAGGGGGTAGGCAATCTAGTTCTTCAGGAGGGAATAGGCTCGTTAGGCTTTGGCGACCCAGTTAGCTACTTGATTATATATCCTTGGCTCAAAACAGATGACAACATCCTTTAGCTGGCACAGTAGAGATTGGCAGTCTTTGACTATAGATTGAACATCCCATGTTGGCTCTGCCTGGCCCATTATAAACTCTACTGTAGACAAGCTATCCAAAGCCAACAACGTTGACTGAGTAGGTGCAAGCATGCCTCTTTCTTGTTCAGTTAGTGTGCTTCTTTTCCTTTTCAACCAGGGCAAGGCTTCACTTATTGTAAGGGTTTCGGGAACCAGAGTAGCAGAGGCAACGATCCGGCTCACAAACCCATCGAAGAGAGCTCCATCCTTATTTCTACATATGCCCGCTGCTATTCCTTCTAGCTTTGCACCACTCCAGGAGTTGTCCACGTTCATTTTGTAGCAGATGGGTCTGTGAAGTTGCTGCTGCACCTGCCGAACAGAAGACTTGTTCTTGGTTTGTTGTTTTCTTCCTTTGTTTCGATTGAAGTTGTGTCGAAAAGTACGCTTCATCTATTATCGAGCTTGGGTTGGGGCTTTTTGCTTTGAAGATCCAGGCGTTCCGAGCCTTCCATACTCTCCATATTACTTCAACGAATATAGCCTTTTCTTGTGAGTCTTTTCTTTTAGTTAGATTTTCCCATACCCATTGATCCATTTGGTTGCTAATTTCTGGAGACATATTTGCACGAATTTTGTCACTTGACCAGATCACCTTCATTCAGGGACACAATATAAAGGTGTGCTCTGAAGACTCAGGACCCTTACCACATAAGGGGCACTCTTGTTCCGATAAAATCTTCCTCTTGTATAAACTTTCCTTCATAGGTAGGCCATTTTTGCGTGCACTCTAGAGAAAAAATCTGACTTTAGGGTACATTTGGAGTTTCCAGATCTCAATCCATAATTTCTTAGGAGTTTGGTATGATGTGGAGGGCTGATTGACCATTAGCGTTTTTTCGAGTCTCGTATTCAGTCGTATGCACTCTTCATTGTGTAGGAGCTTGGATTGTTTGTTGTTCATATCATCTTGTCTGATCTAGTAGTTAGGTTTAGTGGCGTGGCTAGGATTTCTTGCACAATCCTTTCCTCAAAGGTCTCCTGTAGCAGCTGAAAGTTCTAACCCATGTCTTTATGATTAATTAATTCCACTAGCAACTAAGGTTCGTTTCGATTTGCTAGCCCTCCTTTCTTGCCTAAGATTAACCATCTATCTTCTCTGATTTTGATTCTATTACCATCCCCTATCTCCCATTTAATTTCTGGCTCAATTGTATCTATTCCCATTAATAAACTTTGTCATCCCCAAGAGGGTCGGGGACCTTTGTTTGCTGTCCAAAGATTGCCCATGGGAAAACAAATTCCTCTCGACAATTGACTCCATATGACTTTTGGATCTTGAGTAAGTCTCCAGGCTTTCTTTCCCAGCATTGCTTTATTAAAGTCAAATAAGTCTACCACCCATCGCTGCAGCATGGATGGTAGGGCTGCTGGACTTCAACGCAGAGGTCCCAAGTTTGGCCCCCGCGGCTGTGGGGCTGAAGTGCTGTTGATGATTTGCCTGGGGTACGTGGGTGGTGGTTTCCTGCGTACCTCCCCAGGGTTTACTCCCCGGCACCAACCGGCCGTGCGGGGGTTCCCTGGGTCACCAAAAAAAAAAAAAAAAAAAAAAAAAAAAAAAGTCAAATAAGTCTCTAAAGCCTGACTCCCTGCAATCTTTCCTTGTTTTTAATGTATGCCCTTTCTAGTGGTGTTTTGCTTCCACCAAAAGGATGTGATCTTCCTTTCAATAGACCTACAAATTGATATAGGAATTTTAAAGATAGACATAGCCAATTGGGGTAATTCTTGGACTACAGTCTTGAGTAGAATTTCTTTACCTGCTTTCGATATCAACTTCTTTTTCCACCCTTCTAATTTCTTGTCAACTCTTGCAAGAATCCAGGATAACACTTGTTTCATTGTTTGACCCAAGTCAGAAAGTATCCTTAGATATTTACCAGTCTTCTCCATCACCGGCACCTTTAGTTCAGCAGCAAGATTTTGTTTTAGGCCTTAAGGATAGTTTTTCCCGAAGAAAATTCCTAACTTGTTGAGGTTGATGGACTGTCTTGATGCAAAGTAATACTAGTGCAAGACATTAGCTAAATTCCAAGCCTCAATAATTGTGCCATCCAAGAAAAATATAGTATCATTTGCAAATAGGAGATGTGAAAATGTAGGATAAGATTGATTTAGTTGTATGCCCTTTAGACTCCCATCTCTTACAGCTTTCAAAATCAAAGAAGATAGGACATTTGGCATAATAATGAATAGATTTGGTTATAGCAGGTCGCCTTATCTAATTCCTCTAGTTGGTTGGAAATAGTCACACGACTTCCCATTTACTCTTACATTAAATGATACCAAGGAAATACATTTTTTAACCAATATAAACCATTTCTCATAGAAGCCCATTCTCAACATATAATCACATAAAAAATCCCATTCTACCCTATCATAGGCCTTTTGCATATCCAATTTGAGGATAGCTTGAAATTTCTGCTTCCTTATTCTCACTCTAAGTTGATGTAGTACCTCATGGACCACAAAGATATTATCTTGAATTTGATGGCCCCCGACAAGGGCACTTTTTTCCCGGGATATAACTTTTGGGAGTCAAGGTTTGAGTCTATTTGCCATAACTTTTGAGATGATTTTATAGTTGAAGTTGCAAAAACTAAGGGGCATGTACTGGGTAATGCTTTTTAGATTTGGAACTTTTGGAGCAAGAGTGATATGGGTTTTGTTTATGTCAGTGTCAAACATACTTTGGCTGAAGAAGTTATCTACCATGCTAAACATATCCTTATGAATTTTTGACTAGTTGCTTTGGTAAAATAATTCATTTAGTCCATCTAGTCCCAATGCCTTTGTTGCACCTAATTGGAAGGCTGTTGTTTTCACTTTTTCCCGTGTCGCTTGCCCAATTAACGCCTCATTTATTCTTGAGTAATTACTTGTGGACATTGGTCTAACATCGGTTGGTATTCTCTACTCCTCACTACAGTATACAGGTCTTGGTAAAAGTTTAAAATGTGTTGTTTCAATATCAAGGGTTGTCAACTCTAGTTTTGCTTATCGATTTGTAGCATGGAGATTTTACTTTGTTGTCTTCTCTGTATTGTAATAGCATGGAAGCATTTTGTATTCTTGTCCCCCTTTATCCAATTAATCCTTGATGTCATGTCCTAGTACATTTCTTCTTGTCTTCACAGACTTTCAATATACTCGACAATTTGGCGATGTTCCTCTTGGTTTGGACTTCCTTCAACCCTGTTTGTTAGTTTGGTAAGTCTTCCATGAAGAGATTTGATTTCACAAGAAGCATTTTTGAATTTTTTTTTTTTGCTACTCCATCTCCTTAGCTCTTCAACGACTTTCCTTGTTTTGTTAACGATATTTAGCTGGTCTTGTGCTTCAGCCCTCTAGGCTTTTTTAATCACTTCTTTATACTCTAAATCTTCTATCCATAAAGCTTTGAATTTGAACAGCTTATGTTTTCCCCCTCCCTCGGCTAAATCTGTCTATAGAAAAATGGGGCTATGATCTGAGCCAATTGCTGGAAAAGCATATGCCTCCGCATTTGGGAAAGAATTTCTCCAGTCTAAGTTACAAAGAGCCCTATCTAGTCTTTTCTTGAGAAGCTTTGCTCCTTCCTTGTTATTAGTCCATATATATGAACATCCCTTACTCTCTATATCCATTAATGAGCATGAGTTCATAAAATCCCATAATGTCACCATTTTATATCGATTTGATTCTCGCTTTCCAAGCTCTTCCCATTGATATAGGACCTCATTGAAATCTCCAACACATAGCCATGGTAGACGATTAGAGACATGGATGGAGTTTAAAGTTTGCCATAATTTCAGCCGCTCTCGATAATTTGTGGATGCATGTTAGAAGGATATCTTCATCATTATTCCACTATTAAGCTCATTGCATCTAACATCGATAAGCTCTTCAATGCTAGTTTCTATCTCCACCTGAACATCCTCATCCTATATAAGTGCCAATCCTCCCTCGATTCCAATGGTATTAATAATAATTGCATCTTTATATTAAAGACGCTTCCATACTCACTCAACTACAATTTCCTTGTTCTTGGTTACCATTAGAAAATCAAGTTGAGCCTCTCTTGAGCCACTAAGGCTCGAAGATGCTAAACTGTTAGGGGATTGCCCAACCCTTGATAGTTCCAGCTCAAAAACTTTATGTATACCGTGGTGGCTTATTTGGGCTAGCTACCAAAGTCTATTCTTTGTCTCCTTCCCATACCTAGACTGAGGTGTCTAGTAGATTCTCCTCATCCAGCAGGTGCCTAGAGCTTTCTCGCTTCCCATATAGGGCAAAGCGATTTTGTTTTTTTGCAGCCGGTATTTTAAGTCTTGCCTTTTCTTTCTTTGGCATCCATGCACATCTATAACTTTTGGTTGAGGGGAGGGATAGTACCTGAGTTTGCTGTATTCTCTTTTCTTTGTTCAAGGCTATATTCCACCATTTGTCACAATTGCTACTGAGTTGTAGACTACCAAAGCCTTATTCGACTATGTTTGATCCTTTTGCAAGTCCATTTCTTCTGTGAGGATACGTGTTTCTGGTATGACTTTCTCTTCTTCAAGGCTTGGGTCTATTTTCCCATAAAAAGTCTTCCAACACGTATTATATACTTTCACCTCCGCTTTCAACCAAGAACCATATCTACTAGGTTTGTCTTGGGCCAATCTTGTGTCTTCATATGGATATTTTGGGCAGGAATTTGCATAGTGTCCAATGTAGCTGCAGGAGTAACAAAAATGAGGCAGTTGCTCATATTTGAAATCAATTCACCATTTCCCACTTGCCAACTCAATAATGGTTCCTGTCTCCAGCGGGATTTCTAAGTTTAGTAGCACTTTAACTCTCCCATTTTTGCATGAGCTATCATTCCTTACTTCTATTTTAACCTCCTATACTTTGCCTAGCCTTGAGGCAATGTTTTGCAGGGCCTTTTTAGTAACCCAAGTGCGTGGTATACCCAGCAAATGTACCCAGAAAGCATAATGATTACATTCGTAACAATGTTCAGGGACGTTGGGGTCTCCTTCCTATAATACAAGGAGATTACTACCAAAGGACCAAGGCCTAGAGTCTAGCACACATTTCTTCTCCTCTATCGAGTGGAAAATAAAGAGATAGTACCAAGGTTCAATCATTTCACATTTTACCAAATCTGTCTTCCACGCTTTCTTCATAGTGCTGAAAAAAGCTTGAAAGTTGACATTCAGTTTTCAGAAAAGTTTACCATAGAGAATAAGTTCACATTCTTGTTTCTCTTGTTCAGGCATTTCATCGACCAGCTTGGTGACATCTTCCTCTGACCACAAATCACCCACACTCTTGCATAGCGCCATTACTTTGAGATGATTTTCATGTGTGCCCTCCATTCTGCCGACTCGGGAGTACATGAGGCCTGATGATGGAGATGTTATATAGCCAACTTCTTATCGGATGTCATTTTCATGCTTTAATCTAAAGTGAGTCGATCATGATTAATAGATCCTGTTACGGCGTTAATGTTAGAATGGTTGACCACATAGTCTGCTAAAACAGTCCAGATCGTCCTTCACACGGCGTTCTAGGGATCATGACCTAGTCGCAGTTCTCCTCCTAATTTCCAAGTGCATTTTTCAAAGCTAGGGGGCTCTTTGGGGGTGCTGGCGGAACTCGCTTTAAGCTAGGTTCTCTCCTTTGATTTTTTTCCGTCTTTTTTCTTCTTCATGGTCCCGCGGCAGCTTCCTGTTAAATACAAAAGTCTTCGTCTCCATGCCGGCCAAAATGATCAGCAAGAAATTTTCGCTTCCGTGAACATCTCTAAGTGTGGACCAAGAAAAGTAGTAGGCTAGACTTGAATAGACGTTCTTGATATACTGAAAAGTCCTCGATGACCTTGACCTAAACATCTGTGCGTTTTTTTTTTCCCCTTTTCAGTGAACCCAGAAAGAAGGCACAACATCCATATCTTTCGTATGGATAAGGATTGAGAGAGTGGACACTGTGTTGAGTTAGATTGCTCTCACGGATGGACTCTAGTGGGATTCACCAAAAATAAGGATTGAGGTGCATTGATTCACATTTACTCAGTGCATCCAAGTATGGCTTCAGTAAGTTCGTTTCATGCCCTTCCACTTTGTAGACTTGCAGGGAAGAAAGGATGGCCCTATTTACAGTAAGAATGTCTTATTATATCAGTAATGCCTCAACGGAAAAATCTTCTTTTACAAGGACGTGGAATGCATAGTTACGTAATGTAACAGTTCTTGATACTATTCAAGAAAAGTTTTGGGATGAAACGTTATAGGATGGCAATTAAGTTCAATTCATTCTTTTTCAAAAGGTGTAGCTCCAAATACCTCGGTCACGTCAATCTCTTCTGGCTTGATCGGGTCGGGGATCTGCCAATCAAAGTGGTAAGAGCAATTGAGCAAGTGGAAGTTTAACATTGGCAAGACCAAATAAAATGTAGGGGCACATCCTTCTACCTGCCCTGGATGGAATATTTTGACATCGACATGTGGTGAAATATTATAAGTGTCTCTGCAATAGGGTTGAACGTTTTTGGAAGAGCATTTGATTAATCCTCTGCATTTACTTTAGGGTGATGAGTTTTCACGAAATGCATAAAGAACCTTGATTTAAAAAAAAATGAAAAAAAAAAAATTGCAATGATGACCCTCTTCGACAACTCAGGTGAAGTTGGCAATGGTTGTCGCCAAGGTCACACAACCCAAGGTGAGGCACCGCCAGAGTCGTGCGACCCCACAGGAGACCTCAAGCGAGCAAGACCAAAAGGCCTCTGACATCGTGCACCCTAGGCAGTAGGCATGACCTTGGGCGAAGCAACACCGGAGTTATGTGACCCCTAGCGACTAGCCGTATAGTTACAAATTATTTGAGTAAAAAAATCGCACCGACATAAACCTATGAATCTATGGATAACATATATATGATATACAATGTGGGAACAAATTCGAAGATTCTGGTTAGTTAATAAATGTATGATGTGAAGAAGCAAGTTAATCAGCAATTGCTTAAGTTTGAAAATCACTCTTAGCGTTTTAGCTCCAGAAAAGAAAATAAATATAAGAGTTGATCAATTGCATCACATGTCTAAATGTAAAAGTTGTTCAGTATATAAATTTTTAGAGACCTTTTGTGTGCTTAAAATGTTTTAAGACATTTCTTTTCAGAATTATCAGAAAGGCAAATATGAGTTGTTTACTACATAATACATGTCAAGGGTGAACGCCTTTTCATTTTTTTTTTCCTAATTTGCGTATAGTGAATCCAATGATCCGATCCCATTAGAAAGCTAATGTGTCGACATGTGTAATGATTTTGTTTTGTTTCCTTTAGCTAATCTACATGATCAGTGGCGTCCAAAGAGCTACTTAAAACGCCATTTTTGTTGGCATCTCCACTAACAAGAGCTCGTTATAGAATGATTTGTATAGCCCCTGGTCAATGTCGGGGACTTACACATGAATGTAGTTTTAAAGAAGGTTTTGTCTTCTTCTTTTTTTTTCTTTTTTTTTTTGATCGAGGTGCTGGTTTGCAGGGAATCTGTGAATATTTCTTGGCTAGAGAGTTCTTGTTTTCGTTACAAGTTTCTGATGGGGCTTTTATAGGTGTGTGAGGATGACCATTTTGTGTTAAAAGTCCATGCCTTTTGTCGGAATTGACGGGATGCAAATGGATATGTATTAGTCGGGCCTTACATAAGAAAGGATATCGATTGTAATCAAATTTATATTAGAAAGTCGTGAATAAGATCATGCGTAAACAGATCAAATCATTAACAAGACCCCACGTACACTGGACAATCGTTAACTCAAAAAGTTTAAGGTCTTTCCCGAATAATGGTTGTCTAGTAACGTCTATTCAATTCGCTTTCCTGCTCCTTTTGTGCACACAAGCAGACACAACAATAAAAGAAGTCCCATGATTAATGCAATTGGGTTTGATAAAGATTTAAGTGCTTCCATGTAGTAGTCTATTCATCCATATTCTATCTGTCTGTGAGATTGAACGAAATTTATGACCATGAGATATGTATGTAACAAAAAAAGAAATCTATAGATTAAAGTCTTCCAAGAAGTTGCATTTGTATCAATTATAATATCTTTGTGGGAGTTTGATCGATTTGTGATCGAGCTAGAATTGAAAGACAATTTTCTTTCCCAAATACCCTATTTGTCAAATTAGCCTAGTTGTTGACACTTAAATTTTAGCAACCCAATTAACTGTTTTCCACATTAAAATAAGGGATTAATTTTTAACCCTTAAACAAAAATATTAGAATTAAATTGCATAACATATAGTTTTAGGAGTTTTTTTTATTTTTTTATTTTAAATTATTACAGCATTTGCATTAGACTGGCAGATGGACTTGAATTAATTTAGTTAGTTGGACTAAGCCTGCGATGAAGAGAGTTCGGATAAGCCCATGAATGAGAATCACATATTGCTTCATATGGGATATTTGAAGCTCATGCGTAATCAAGAGGATATCGTATTATTAAACTCGGGTATGATATTGACATATCCTATTGATTTCGTCAATATGAAAGAATGGAAAGGAAAAAAAAAATTGTTTAAAGAAAATAGGCAGGAGGAGCATCACTGCACTTGAATGGCTCGTCCCCAGAGAACATATATTTAGCCATTGAAAATTCGGTCAAGTCATCCAAAGATTGACCAAATATCTCTGCTAAAGAAAATAAGGCAAGGATTTTGACGAAAGAGTTTTGTCTTGCGTGGGGACGTAAATTTGATCTCATTATTCCGGCAATATATCTGTTTAACAATATTTATTGTTCAAGAGGAAGGAAGGTCTGCACAGATCGTCTCTTTGAATATCTCTGTACAAAGAAATGATACTAGGAGAAGATTGGTCCGCGTGGATCATATATTCAGTGAATATATTTTTGTCTTAAGACAAAAAAATAGCGTGCTGTCAAGGAAGATTTTAAGTGTCCAGAAGAGGAAACGAAGTTTGTTTTCTTTTAAACCTCTCCTTCGCAGACGAAGAATGAAAAGGGGCCACAACTGTGAGAAAGCGTTCGTAGAGAGAACGTGAAAGAAGTTTTTTTTTTCTTTCTCTGACAAGTGCAGAGAAGTAAAAGACAGGGGAAAGGGGCGGTCTCCTTCGGTTCCCCTTGTTAAGAACAAAAGACAGGAAGAAGCTGATTG
Source organism: Eucalyptus decipiens (assembly GCA_014182575.1). Lineage (NCBI taxonomy): Eukaryota > Viridiplantae > Streptophyta > Magnoliopsida > Myrtales > Myrtaceae > Eucalyptus > Eucalyptus decipiens. The sequence continues at coordinate 30,506,406 of CM024609.1, read as the reverse complement.
TATAAATGATGTCAAGAAGTGTACAGAAAGAAGAAGGTCTACTGTTAAAAATAAAGAAAGGAAAGAAGAAGGATGACATACAGATCGAGAGATTGCATGAAAAGAGGCTGCGAAGTCGACTAAACCATTACTCTGCTCATCTACTCTGTTTTTCCTTTACTCTGTATCTTAGCTGTTGTGACCGGTATTCGGTTAGTCCCCTGCAGTTAGGAAGTTGACTATTTCTTCAACAGCTCTTGTGTAAAACAGATTCATTGAGAGAACTAGAGAAGATATAAGTAGGAAATCTCTCATATGGTAAAGACTCAAGGGAGTTGAATAACAGAAGAAATACATTCTTCAAATTCTCTCTCTCTCTCTCTCTCTCTCTCTCTCTCTCTCTCTCTCTCTCTCTCTCTCTCTATATCTTCTCGATTTCTTCTTCTGTTCGTGAAGTTCTTCATGGTATCAGAGCCTTCATCCTGAAAAAATCATCTCAATACTGCACAAAAATAGCTGAATCTACAGCAGATTGGAATCAGGAATCGAAGCCTCATTGATCATTCTTCATCCTTCTTCAAATCTCTATCATCAGAAATCGATTTGCTTCATCATATTGCAAAAAGAACCAGTAGAGGTTATATTCGAATCAAGTAGTGTTCAAAGATCTGGAAAAGGAGAATGGCAGCAAGAAGCTTGAGATATCCATTTCCCATTCATGTCAACATCTCGAACTTTGTTACAATCGATTAGCCGAGGATAACTTCCTCCTATGGCAAGCCTTTCCATAGGTTTTTGAGAAGCCAAGATCTGTTTGGATTTGTGAATGGAGAAATTCCACCGCCTGCTAAAACTCTACAGGTAGAAGAAGGAGATCAAACAGTTGATATCCCTAATCCTGACTATAATGATTGGATTAAGACAGATCAACTTGTTTCCTCGTGGATTAGTGGTGCTGTTTCCGAAGACATACTTAGCCTAATAATCGGCTTAAACACAGCTTATGAACTTTGGCAGGCCTTGCTTAATCGGTTTACCCAAAAATCTGTGGCAAAGGAGTTTGAACTGAGAGGAAAATTGCAGGCTTGTCAGAAACGTGATAGAGCTTTATCAACGTATCTCAGAGAGTATAAGACAATATGTGATCAATTAAATGCAATAGGTAAACCAGTGGATGAAATAACAAAATTGTTTCGTATTTTGGAAGGTTTGGGGTCCGAGTATGAGAGCTTTAGAACAACAATTTATTGTTTAAAGCCTCCTGGGAATATGATGAAGTGATCTCTCATCTAGAGAGGTTTGAATCAAGGCTGCAAAACTATTCCTCAAGCCAGTTTAGCCCAAATCTAGCCTATTATGGTCAAAGGAAGACTGAAGCTATGCACAAAGAGGAGTTTAATAGAAATGTTGTACAGCAAAACAACAGTCTTGGAAGTTCAAGGGGATATAGTCGTGGAGGAAGAAATATTGGAAGAGGAAGGCCATTCGATAACAGATACAGAAATTTTGGAAACCCGGGAAGAAATATGAACTACAGAACTAATAACTCGAGCTATGAACAGGGGAGTCAACACCTTAACCAGTTAATACCCCCTCTACTTTTAGTTCCGGTCGTGGTTCGAGACCATATAATGGTTCACTCAGGTATACAGAAGCCAAGGTCTATCCTTCCTCAAATTTAACTCTCCATAAGGATGTGCAGATGGAGAAAACAACAGCAAACACTCGACTGGAGTGTCAGATCTGCAGAAGACCAGGTCATGATGCATTGCACTGTTGGTACGCATTTGATAATTCTTACCAAGTCAAGAGATACCGACAGCTCTATCAGCACTTCATATTGAGGAAACTAATGAAAATGAGTGGTATCCTGATACTGGAGCAACAGCTCACATTACGGCAAATGCTGGTATTCTCCAAAACTTTTCTAAGAACGCTGGTACTGATACAGTAATGATTGGCAACGGTTCATGTTTACCTGTGAAATATATTGGGAATACAATGCTAACTACCGCTACTACTACCTTGCCTCTAAAAGATGTGTTAATTGTTCCAGCAATTAAGAAAAACCTTCTTTCAGTCTCTAAACTAACCGATGATTATCCCTGTTCTTTTGTCTTTGACAAAATTGGGGTGTACATAAAGGACAGCATCACCAACATAACCAAGATGCTAGGAAAGAAGGAGAAAGGACTATATAGAGTTGATCCTTGTGCTGCGAGATATTCTTCACTCAAAGACAAAGATTACGGAGAAAACGTGTGGCATCAACGGCTAGCTCATACAAACCAGAATGTCCTCAAGCATTTGAAGAATCAAAAGTTAATCCAAAGTGTCATACGAACCACAATACGTATGCGTGTTGCCACTTACTAAGAATGCTGCTCTACCTTTTCCTATGTCAAGTTCTGTAGCTAATAAACCTCTAGAACAAGTCCATTGCGATATCTGGGGACCTTCTCCAGTCAACTCTTATCAGAATTTCAAGTATTATGTGATCTTTGTTGATAGCTTCTCTCGGTTCAGCTGGATGTACCCATTGAAACTAAAATCAAACTTCTATGATATCTTTCTTATGTTTCAGAAGTTAGTAGAAAACCAACACAACTGTAAAATCAAGAAGTTTCAATGTGATGTTGGGGGAGAGTTTGTCAGTCACAAGTTTAAAGCTCACCTACAGAGTTGTGGCATCCAACAGCTTATTTCTTGTCCATATACACCCGAACAGAATGGAATACCTGAAAGAAAACACCGACATATAGTTGAGCTTGGTCTGGCTATGTTATATCATGCAAAAGTTCCATTAAAATTCTGGGTTGATGCATTTATGACAGCAAACTATGTTGTCAATATACTCCCTACTCCAAAATTAAAGATGCAATCTCCCTTTACCAAGTTGTATCAGCATAAGCCAAGATATGATCATCTCAGAGTGTTCGGGTGTGCTTGCTATCCCTGTCTTCGACCCTATGCACAACACAAGATGGATCCACGATCTCTTACCTGTGTTTTTCTTGGATACAACACTCATCATAAAGGATATCGATGCTTGGTTCCTACCACTGGTCATGTGTACATCAGTCGACATGTAACCTTTGATGAGACATTCTTTCCTTTCTCTAAGAAGCTGGCAACACATTCCTCAACATATACACAACTATATAAACTATGGACAGAAGAAGAGAGATTCTTACAAACTCCAAGTACAGAGTTTATCAACACTTCATCATCTCATCAAACAAGGTATGTTCAGAATCTTCCAGCTGAGCAAGTTTTTACAGAACATATAGATCCTATCTCTACAACTGTATCACCTAATGATCAAGTTCCATACACTACTCAAAGTATTTCACAACAAGTAGATATATCTGGAATCACAACTGTGACAAAACGGGTAACCGGCTATCGATCAAAGTGTTTCTAACACACAAACACAAATCTATCTCATCCTGTGCAAGGTACACAACCTACTCATCACATGCAAACCAGATCTAAATCGGGTATAGTCAAAGTGAATCCTCGATATGCATGTCTTGCTCAATACCAAGTTCCTCCATAACCAAAATCAATAAAATCTGCTCTAGCAAATCCAGGGATGGTATCGTGCAATGCAAGAAGAAATGAATGCCTTACATCATAATCAAACTTGGTTATTGGTTCCTCGTACTAATAACATGAATGTTATTGGCTGCAAATGGGTGTTCAAGACTAAACTTACTTCTACTGGAAGTCTAGATCGATTGAAGGCTCGTCTAGTAGCCAAGGGATTTCATCAGGAACAAGGAATTGACTTCACAAAAACCTTTAGCCCCGTGATAAAACATTCAACTGTCAGACTTATCCTCTCGTAGCAATGGTAAAACACTTTGGTCTATACATCAACTTGATGTCAAGAACGCCTTCTTACACGGCACCCTGAATGAAATTGTTTACATGGAGCAACCTCCTGGGTTTGTTCATCCACAGTATGATCAATATGTATGTTTGCTTCAAAAATCACTTTATGGACTGCGTCAAGCACCGCGTGCCTGGTATGATAAATTCAGCAATTTCTTGCTTGAAGTTGGTTTTTTCTGTAGCTCAACTGACCCCTCTCTGTTCATACTTCATCAAGGACAAGACACAATACTTTTACTTCTATATGTTGACGACATAATTCTAACTGGTACCTCGGAACAATCAAGCTTTCAGCTCTTATTCACTCACTCGGTGTTCAATTCCATATGAAAGACCTTGGCCAGCTTCATTATTTTCTTGGAATTGAAGCCACACGAACGTCTACTGAGTTGTTTTTATGTCAAACCAAGTATGCCCTTGACTTACTGTCTCGTGCAAATATGACTGACTGCAAACCTATTGCTACACCTCTCTCTCTTAAACCAGCCATACTTGAAAGAGATGCTGTTCTTCTTCCGAATCCCATGAACTACCGAAGTCTTGTAGGTGGCTTACAATATCTCACTATCACTGTGCCCGATCTCGCCTTTAAACAAATATCCTATGTCAGAAACTACAGCAACCTACTATTGGAGACTTTCTTCAACTGAAACGGGTTCTTCGATATGTAAAAGGAACAATTCACCTCGGTATGTCACTTCACTCTCACAGCTCTCTCAAATTATATGGCTTCTCTGATGCAGATTGGGCTGGCTGTCTTCAAACTAGACGTTCTACCACAAAGCCGTACCTATCTCGGTTCTAATCTCATCTCATGGACAGCTAAGAAACAATCAACTGTTTCTCGTTCCTCCACTGAAGCTGAATATAGAGCCCTTGCCTCAAAGAATGCCGATCTTACTTGGATTACTTTTGTCCTCAGAGATATCGGAGTTTCTCTTCACTCACCAACCATATTATTCTCGTGACAATCAATCTGCCATATCTCTCACAAAGAAATCCTATACTTCATGCTCGAACAAAACATATTGAGGTTGATTTCCACTTTGTTCGAGAAAAAGTTGCGTCTGGATCCTTATGTGTTAGATATGTTCCCAGCCATAACCAAGTTGCTGATATTTTTACCAAGCCACTATCTAAACTAACACACTCCTCTCTTCGTCTCAAATTGGGCATTGGTTCTTCACCCCTACCCAATTTGCGGGGGGATGTTAAGAACAAAAGACAGGAAGAAGCTGATTGTATAAATGATGTCAAGAAGTGTACAGAAAGAAGAAGATCTACCGTTAAAAATAAAGAAAGGAAAGAAGAAGGATGACATACAGATCGAGAGATTGCATGAAAAGAGGCTGCGAAGTCGACTAAACCATTACTCTGCTCATCTACTCTGTTTTTCCTTTACTCGTATCTTAGCTGTTGTGACCGGTATTCGGTTAGTCCCCTGCAGTTAGGAAGTTGACTATTTCTTCAACAGCTCTTGTGTAAAACAGATTCATTGAGAGAACTAGAGAAGATATAAGTAGGAAACCTCTCATACTGTAAAGTTCTCAAGGAAGTTGAATAAGAGAAGAAATACATTCATCAAATTCTCTCTCTCTCTCTCTCTCTCTCTCTCTCTCTCTATATCTCTCTCGATTTCTTCTTTTGTTCGTGAAGTTCTTCACCCCTGCCTGGTGCCTCCAGTTGTTCGACCGTGAAGCCGACGGCCATAGCCTATCATTCGCGGCTGCCGTTACTCGTCCAAACAGGTGCTCACATCACTGCCCGCATCGCTGTCGCCACCGCTTGCGAGAACCCAGCTCGACGCCGTGAGCAGCAACGACGCTACTGCCAATCTTCTACCGGTGAACGCTACTCGACGTGATCCCTCTGCAAAGATGACATTGCTGCTGAATCCAACTCTGGGATGTCACCACTGTCCGCCTGAATCCGTCGTGTCCCTGTTACTTTCATGAGCCGAGGAGCTGTCACGGATTCCCCCTTGTCCGTGACGAAGAGATCGCTGCCCAACATGTGCTTCTATTTTGCAGATATCTCCACCTGCAGCAAATCCTAAAGTCACGTGCTCTGGGGAGGCAAGATAATAAAAGAAAGAAGAGCGAAACAGGAAGAAGAGTGAAACAACAAAAAGCTGAAGGTGTGAATTAGTGGAGACCCATTCACAAAAAGAAATAGTGGACCCCATTGAGCTACGAGCACTTCTTGCTAACAAGCCAATCACGCTCGAGCAAGATTAGCAAACCCAAGCCATCCGTCGCTCAAATTCGGAAACAATGTCCTATTAATGATCTCATCCGAATATGATTTGGATATTTTATTGTCTAATATATGGTTTTCAATATTTTATGTGCCTATTTACTTCCAATTAGGATTTATTGCCTAATCTACAACTGCATGTCGATTTTTTATTCCATTTATAAAACTTTAGATAAAATAATTAATCACACGGGAATAAAATTGATATTTTGATCTTTAAAATTTAAGATCAATTTATCGATTTTTATTAGCAAAATAATCAAGTTGATTAGACATTGTTTCCTAATTCAAACTATGGATGATGTCTTTGATGATCGTGAATGATTTAGTGCTTATCTTGCTTCTTTTTTTTTTTTTTGGGTAAAAGGTAATAAATATAATGAGGAAAAGCTAAATGTACAAAAGATCTCGTCACCGGAAACTTACACTCCTAATGAAGGATATAAGGAGTGGAAGGGTGACGAGATATAAGAGCTAGTAGACGCGGCACACACACTTCAACACCAACTCCAAAAGAGAGCATGGCATGGACAACCGGCTACCAAACACTTATCTTGCTTTAATTGCTTTGTTTATCCCAAAAACACAAAAAAGATTGCATTTGCATATCATGTAGATTACAATTGATTTCCTAGATAGAATTGCATGATAGAATAATTAGATACCTTTCTAATTATATTAGAATGCATGTTTAGATGATATCTAGGTTAGATAATAACTTAGAATTAAACGGCATGTCAAGATAAATTTCTAAGTTAAGATAAGATTCAAATTAGTTTATTTCCTAACTTAGAATAGATTATATTTAACTTTAGTTAGATTTTTATTGTTAGTAATTTTTAATTACGAATTTTTATAAAAATACAAAAATATCATGCGCATGTCATATAGATTGGGTTCATGAAATGCATATTGTTGACACCTAAATTTTGGTGACCCAGTAGTTAGTTATTGCATTAAAAAATTAGGGATTAATCTTTAACCCCTAAGCAAAAATATTAGAATTAAGTTGCATAGCACATAGTTTTAGGAATCTTTTTAGTTGTATTGGACTGATGATAGATGGGTTCGAATTGGTGGTTCTGAGTTTTAAATTGATGAATTGGACTAAGCCCATGAAGAGAGTAAATTAGTCCAAGCCCGTATCCTCGAGGAGATATGACGAGTTCATCTTTGCAAGATTTGAAATTTGAGAAAAATTCCTATTGCAATTTTGAATTGGTGGAGAATATTCATTTTTGCAAAGGAAATCTAGAAGAGATGTGGAAAATAAAAAGAAATATTTCGTTCAGAAAAATTTTCGTGGATGTTGATTTGAAGAGAAAAATAAAATCTTAATCCTTGGCCTATAAAAGGGTTGCTACATTACAGAAGGGGCAGAGGCCACACAATAGAAATACACGGCCACGATTCATGAAGAAAAGGAGACAGCGCTTTTTGAGAGGGAAGGAGAGAGAGCTCCAAAGAATACACGGCAGCCACAATTAAGAGAGCATTGAAGAGCGAGCTTCACGCCCCACTGGAGGTTCACCACTTTGCAAGATGCCAAAAAGGAGTCTTCACCGCACGGAGAGATTGACGTAAAAAATCCATCAACTTCGCAGGTTTTCCGGTGATCGTCCACACACCAAGAATCCCACCAATCACCACAAGGCAGCCTAACCGAAACATCCATCGGCTAGCATTGACACGTCTTCAGTCCACCAGTATCAAGGAGGACAAGTTCATGGTAGCTTATCCACACTCACGGTCAAAGAGGATTTGCAGGTTATCCAAGCATGCCCGTTGACCACTGAGCCAAGGATTTGCTGGTGATCTCCCTCCTATCACAGCTTGTAGGTCCCGAGCGCCCCACATGCTCGAGTCGCGAGCTTCATCGCTTCAATTCACGAGCCCCACTGAATCCATCATTGGTCGTGCACCAAGAATCCTTGGCTGAGACGGCATCACGGGCAGCCATCCTATACCACGGACGACAGCTGAGAAGTCCACACCAACACGATTAGCCGCTGCTGTGAGCTGATCATCCCACCGCACCATCCCTGGCTGCAATCCTCGATTTCGATCTAGTAGTCCTGCTGCCGTCAACGCCACTGTCAACATCCATGGTTGTATGACGACATGCCCATTACTGTGTGAGCCATCCGTCGAACCGCCGCTCGCTGCCTATCCACCATCGAGTGCCGCAACCCTTTCCCGGTCATCTGACGAGCTGATTCCGTTGGGTCCAAATTTGGTAATATCATTTGCGGAGTTAGGTAATTATCTTATCTAAATTTGATTTGGATATTTTATTACCTAATACATGCTTTTCAATATCTTATGTGTGTATTTGAATTAGGATTTATTGCCCAATCCGCAACCGTCATTTTTTTTATTCCATCTATAAGGCTTTAGATGGAATAATTAATCACGCGGAAATGAAATTGATATATTGATTTTTAAGGCTTGAGATCAATTTATCGATTTTATTAGCGAAATAATCAAGTTTGATTAGATATCGTTTCTAAATTCGAACGATGGACAATATCCTTGATGATTGTGGATGATTTGGTGCTTATCTTTTAAGTGCTTTATTTATCCCAAAAAATACAAAAAAAAAAAATTGCATTTGCATATCATGTATATTAGAATTGATTTCCTAAATAGAGTTGCATGATAGAATAGTTAGATTTTTTAAAATGCATGTTTAGATGGTATCTAGGTTAGATAATATCTTTTGAAATAATTTGCATGATGAGATAATTTTCTAAGTTAAGATAGGATTCAGATTAGTCTAATCCTAACTTAAAATAGATAATATCTCATTTTAGTTAGATTTTTATTTTTAGCAATTTTAATTACGAATTTTTATAAAAATACCAAAATATCATGTGCATGTCATATAGAATTAGGTTCATGAAATGCATATCATTTAGTGATTGTTGCTAGGTCCATTTAATTAGAAATTGCCCGTAATTAGAATTAGGTCATTTGGTTAAATTGCATTGCACGTAGTCTTTAGACTTCATTTAAACAAGAGAAAATCCTAAAAAAGATTGAGTGATTGCGAATTATATCTAGGGCTTTTGATGTCAATTTTGAGCTAACATTGCAGATGCTATCATTGCTATGAGGTAAGTCCCGTAATTTATTCATTATTTTCTTGGGTGTTAAATTGGTGGTTTGTGCACCCCCATGACACCTCACATTTTAAGGAAGTAAATTAAAATCAATTTAAGCTGCCTGCAAAACATTTTTTTCAAAATAAAAAAGAAATGTACCGAAAGGGCATTAGAGAAATCTAGCATAATCAAGTCCCCGAACTCACAATCTCTGGTTCGCAGGAGTAAAGTAAATCTCTCGTTACTTTACTTAAATTTCTAATTGACCCACCAAAAATTGATTAGTGGCGACTCTTAATTGAAAAAATCATTTGCATGTTAATAATTTGAACCTAAGTTGCGAATTGGTATAGGCTTGGGAGAGCCCGAGCTAAATTTAGGCTTAGTAATTCATTAGTCCAACCCTAGGTGGTGTACCCGAAATTTAGGTCGTGACACATGTCATTTAGGGCGCGTTTGGTAACAATTCTGTTCTCGGGAACAATTTCTGATCAGAAATTATTCTTTTTTATTCTATTTTTGGGAACAATTTCTAAGCATTTTAAGCCGTTTGGTAACTGTCCAAAATTTCCGATTCTAGAATAGAATTGCATTTGGTACCGTGCTCATTGATTCATTCCAAATCAATTTCTTTTAATTTTTAAATAATTTTTTTACTTCTTTTCTTTTTTTTTTTTCTTTTTTTTTTCCTTTCTTTCTCCTATTATTCTTCTTTAAGTGGCCGATCGCCGGTTGGCAACCGGCTAGCCCTTGTCGGCCGAGCCTCGTCGGGGCTAGGCGAGGCTCGCCGCCCGGCGGGGCTAGGCAAGCCTCGCCAAGGCGGGGTGAGGCCCACCTGGCCACCGGCGAGGCTTGCCCAGCCTCGCCGATGGCTGGGCTTGCCTCTGGCGAGCTCGCCAAACAGCCTCGCCGGTGGCCAGGTGGGCCTCGCCGATGGCTGGGCTTGCCTCTGGCGAGCCTTCAGTGAGCTCGCCGGACCGGTTACCGGCAATTGGCAGTGGTGGGCGACGGAAGGCGGACGGCGGCGGTGGTGGTAGATGAAGAAGAAGAAAAGAGAAGAAGAAGAAGAGAAAATGGAACAATAAGAGAATATGGGCTTGATTCTTAGATTTGTTCCCGGAAATAATAATCAACTTTTTTTTTTTATTATTAATTCTGTTCCAAATCTAATTCCGGGAACAAAAAAATAGAAATTTGTTCCCGGGAATAAAATTTTTACCAAACACGATTTTGTTCCAAAATTACTCTCAAGAACAAAAAATCAAAATCAAGCATTGTTTGGATGGTTACCAAACAGATGCTTAGTAATCGTTGCTAGGTCCATTTAATTAGAAATTGACCGTCATTAGAATTAGGCTATTTAGTTAAATTGCATGACATATAGCTTAGATTTCATTAAACAAGAGAAAATCCTAAAAAATTTGAGTGACTGCGTGTTAATTAGAAATCATATGTAGGGTTGTTGATGTGAATTCTGACCTAACATTGCAAATACTTTCATTGCTATGAGATAAGTCCCGTAATTTATTTATTGCCTTTTTGGGTTTTAAGTTGATGGTTTGCGCACTCGTATGATCACCTCACATGTTAGAGAATTAGGGAAGTAAATTAAAATTAATTCAAGCTGCCTGCAAAATATTTTTTTGAAATAAAAGAGAATGGTACTGAAACAGAGTTAGAGAAATCTAGCGTAATCAAGTCCCCGAACTCATAATTTCTGGTTTGCAGGAGTAAAGTAAATCTCCCGTTACTTTACTTAGGTTTCTAATCGACCCATAAAAATAGATTAGCGGCGAATCCTAATTGAAAAATCAATTGCATGTTAAGAATTTGAACTTAAGTCATGAATTGGTATGGGCTTGGGAGAGCTCGAGCTAAGTTTAGGTTTAGTAATCCATTAACCAAACCCTAGGTGGTGCACCCGAGGTTAGGTCGCGACACTAGTGCCTTCCGATCCTACTAGTATGAAACATCCATCCAAAATTAGGAAATCAATCAGAAAATTACCTCTAATCTAGAAAGAGATGTCTACAAGCAAAATAGAGATGAAATTGTACATTTCTATACGTTACATTCACATTATGTTCTAGCAATTGTGAAACAACTAGAACTTAACAGAAGACTAATTCAACCTATAAAGACCACCAGAGAAGGTTGCTCCCAAATGAAGAGCAAGGCAAGCTAGCTCTTGTGCCCGTCTTTTCTAGTTTTTGTGCCTTTGTTTATTCTCTAGGCAAAAATTATCCAAAATCCACTCGAGCCCTTTTTCCCATGATCCATTTGTGCCCGATCACCACTCCAATCACTAGTCCACTAGCATACCCTATCGAGACAATCTTCCAGTCTATTTCGTTTGGACTCCTTGACTTTTGATGGTGGCAGCAATGCATCGAGCTCTCACATTTCCTAGGCAAAAAGATATCGGACGCCCCTGCATTTCCTCCGTTTGAGTTGTTCACAAATGTATTGGAACTGTTGCGACTGTGGTATGGGCCCAGTTGAATGGTTTTAAGGCACATTGAAGAATGCAAGTGATTTGAGTTGAGCCAACTCTTGTGGGATCTCTCCTGGACGAAGGGACGGGACCACCGAGAATGTTATTCAAAAGATCGAGCAACTGAAGTTGCTTTAGGCTTCCGAGAGACTTAGATATCTCTTCACTGAAACTATTGCTTGAAGGATTGATCAACATGACAAAGTTGTAGATCCTTGAATACTTTAGTTGCGTGAGCTTTTGTTGGTGATTATCATAGAGTAGTCGAAGCGCGTGCATCAGGGGCAGAACCTGTGACAGAGGCTCTTGATGGGATTTATGATTTACAGATCTGTGTAGCCCAAATAGTCTGCTTGATCTACCACTGCAACTTTCATAGCAATCCAACGATCAAAGTACTTAGATGGCAAGTTAGGTTGCGCATGACAACGTTTCTGTTCCTCCGGCTTTCTGTTATTTTGTTCCCCGGAACAAAAAAACAATAGAAATCCATTTGGTAATGCCAAGTTGTTTTTTTGTTCCTCGGAATAGGAAGTTAGCCCGAGAATGGTTTTGGAACAGAAATGAGAAACAAAAAAAAGTTCATTTTGATTCTCAGGAACAAAAATAAGAACAACTTATGTAACCCTAACTTCTCTTTTGCTCCCTTCTCATCTCACCTCTCCCTTTGTCCGCTTGCCTCTCTCCGATCTCATCACCTCCGGTCACCTCTCTCTGGTCCTGTCGTCGCTGGTCCTGTTGTCGCCGGTCTTGTCGTCACCGGTCTTGTGGCCTCCAGTCCCATAGCCTCCGGTCGACTCTCTCCGATCCCGTGCTCGTAGCCTTTGGTCGCCTCTCTCCAATTCGGTCACTGTCTCTCTTCGGTCCGTCCTCTCTGATCGCAGTTCTCTTTGGTGGTGTTGCCTCCAATTGGGTCACCTCTCTTCGAGCCGGTTGCCTCCAGTCCCGTCGCCTCCACCTCTCTTCGGTGCCGTTATCTCTAATCACGTCGTCTCTGGTTGCTTCACTTTGGTCACGTCGCTCCGGTTGGGTCGCCTCTCTCTGATCGCACCGCCTGCAGTCTCGTCGCCTCCGATCGTCGCTTTTCGATCCCGTTGCCTCCAGTCACCTTTCTCCAGTTGCATCGCCTCTGGTCGCATCGCCTCGTGGTCATCTTGCCCTAAATCAGGTTTGTTGCTTTGATTCCTTCTCATTATACATGTTCTACCAGTGATTCTCACTTTTTCTGGAGTTGAATCCTTCTCATCACCTCCGATCGCCTCTTTCCGATCCCGTTGCCTCTAGTCTCGTCGCCTCTGGTCACCTTTCTCCGGTTGCATCAACTCTGGTCGCGTCGCCTCGTGGTCGCCTTGCCCTAAATCAGGTTTGTTGCTTTGATTCCTTCTAATTGTAACTATTCTAGTGGTGATTCTCACTTTTTCTGAAGTTGAATCGTGTCGCCTCCGTCGTGTTTGTTGACACCTAAATTTTTGCATAATTTTTAAGGTTAATTTTTACTATAAAAAAATGGCATATAGTTTAGGAAAATTTTATTTTTTGTTATATTTTGTTAAGATTTTTCACATTTAGGTAATATACACTGGGAGATGCATTTTTGCGCAAAATGGGAATTTTTTTGATCGGATATGCAAAAAATATTGCGCAGGGTGAAATAATATATTCAATGGAATTTTACACGAACAAAATTGGCAATGAAATATACCGCAAAGATACATTCTTTTGGGTGTATAAAAGAGTTGCGTACGGTGGGAAAAATGGGGGTTCTTTTCCGTCGGTAAAAAAGAGAGAATAAGGTGAAAAGTGTGTGGAGAGAGGAAAAGTAAAAAAGAGAGAAAAAAAAAAGAAGAAAAGAAAACGTAGCTGAAACCCTAATCGGCTACTGTTCATCTTCCCGAAGAGTAGCCGGCGCCGCTGCTGCTCACCGCCGCCGGCACAGGAGCCGCGATCGACGCCACTGGAGTCGCGACCGACGCCACCAGAGCTCGTCACTGATTCACCTGTCGCCATCCCCGAACCAGCCCTCGACTACGCCAGCATCACCCGCATCGGCGACCCACAAGCCTCCCCTGCTCCATCGCGACAGCAGCCGCGACCCGATCCTCCGCCACCGATTCGCCTCCGCAGCCGCTGATTTGCGCCACCGAGTGACGATCCACAGGAGTCCGCTCCCGATCCAATTCCGTCGCCGATCGACCCGCGCCGCCCGACGCCGAGCCCCGCCTTGCGGCGCCTGTCGCCGATCTGCCCGTGAAGCCGCTCCACCTGCAGATTCGTGACCCAGACGCCCATGAAGCCTCGTGCCTGCAGATCCGAGTCCACCGCAACACCGCGACCCGATCCCCCCGAGCTGCGGTCCCATTCACCGCCCCGCCGTCGAAGCCGAGCACTGCGCGCCCGATTCCGGCCGAGATCTCGCCACGCCGCCCGACGCCGCTCCGCTTCACCGCTGCCGAGACCCTCGCCGCATGGTCCGCCGTCCGCGACACCCGCGCGCGCATCCAGCCGGCCCCGAGCCCTCGCGGGAACCCTAGCCGGCGATCTCCCCTCGCCGGACCGGTCACTAGCTTTATTTTTCTTTTTCTTTTCGGAAGAAAAGAAAAGAAAAGAAAAAAAAGCAAAAGAAAATTTAGGTATTTTCTTTATCTTATTTTTGTTTTATTATTTTTGCTATTTTATTTTATCTTTTTAGTGTAATTATTCCTTTAATGTGAAATTGAAATTCCATGATATGAAATTGCCTTGAAATTAGTGATTGTCGGGCCCGATTTTCGAGCTCGAAATCCGACTCACAATTACTTTAGGCTACTAGATTTTTTTTTTTTTAAAACTTGGATTGCATGTTTAATTATTTGGCAATTATTAATTTTGAAATTTAAAAAAAAAAAACCTAAAAAAAAAAAATTATGCATGTGCATAATTCATGTAGAATTAGGGTACATTTTGCATACGTCATTGCATATTAGGGTAAAATTGCACTTAGTTTAATTTAGATAATATTTTTCTTAATTTACTATAAGTTTAGATATTTTATTAAATAGATTGCATTTTAAGATTATTTAGGTTAAGATAATATTTTAGTTTAAATTAGGTTTGGTTCAACCTAATTCCTAATACAAATTAAATAGAATCTTAATCTAATTAGATAATTTTCACATTTTTATCTAATTTCTGAATTTCATGAAAAATAAAAAAATGCTTAGAATAAATTGGTTCCATTATTTAGGATAAAAAAATGCATTCTTTTAGGAAAAAGAAAAAATGTCATGTAAATGTCATTAGGGTTAGATTCATTGAAATGCACGTCATTTATAGATTGTTATTAGGTCCATTTAATTAGAAATTAAATGTCATTAGAATTAGGCCATTTAGTTATATTGCATTGCCTATTGCATGATTTTCATTAAATAAGTGAAAAAAGAAGAAGAAGAAATTGCGTGTTAATTAGAATCATATTAACTACTGTTAATGTGAATTTTGATCTAACAACGCATATGCTTTCGTTGCTTTGAGGTAAGTTTTTTTGCAATTTATTGTTTATCTTTGGTGTTAAATTGGTGGATTTGCGCACTCGCATGATCATCTCACATGTTAGGTAAATAGATTTAAAATCAATTTAAACTACTTGCCAAACATTTTTCAAAATAAAATAATGGTGCCGAAAGGGTATTAGAGAATTCTAGCGTAATCAAGTCCCCGAACTCATAAATCTCTGGTTCATAGGAGTAAAATAAAACTCCCGTTATTTTACTTGGGTTTCTAATCGATACACCAAAAAAATAGATTAGTAGCGACTCCTAGATAAAATCTATTTGCGTGTTAAGAATTTGAATATAAGTCGCGAATTAGTATGGGCTTGGGAGAGTTCGAGTTAAGTTTAGGCTTAGTAATCTATTAGCCAAATCCTAAGTAGTTAACCCAAAAATTTGGTCGCGACAGCTTGGCAACTGACTCACCGGGGAACTTGAGTTAAAACATTTAGTGGACTTAGGCCAATTTTCTATATTTTGAAAAATATTTTTGTTTGGCAGCAAGGATTCTTGGTACGTCCCTAACATTTAGGTGTTAAATGTTCTTATAGATTGGGAGGTATAAGAGGAGTAGTGATTGTTAACCCTTGTCTTGTAGGTTGGAGTTGAGAATGAATGTTTTAGATTCAAGTTATTGAAGTGCTGTTTACTTTAAACTATTATGCGTACCTTGCATCTTGCACTACACTTTTGCACACACAACCTGCCGCATAAAATTATTTAGGATGGTGTTAAGATAGATTCCACTCCGACCGCATGCTAGCGATACAAGTCGTCCATCTCAATCCCGAAGTTTCTTTTATGGTGTCAAGAGTACCCACCTCGGTCTGCATACACGCAACCTGGGTCAGCTCTTTGACCAAGCCGGAGTCATGAAGACCTGACGTAGTCCACATGCCCGTGGCTAGTCTGATCATTCTTGTGACTCCATCTTGATAAACTTTATAGATTAGAAATCGAGTCACTTACCATGCGCATGTCTATGTGATTACCCCTCATTGGTAAAGTAAGTTCTCTAAATTTTTGCCTTTGCAATTTACTTACTTTATCGCATTATTTCGTCGATCCATGACATTAGGATTGTCCCGAGTCTTGATCAATATACAATGGGGATGCTGGACATTTGAATTATTCTCCATCCAAAAGAAGAGTTAGACCAAGATGGCCATCAGTTCATAGAGTCACACATCAGTCGACTGATTCCACTGCTGCATATCAACATCCATGACGGCCTCATCCAAGCACTCGCCCACTGTTGGTGCCCTGAGACCTCTACTTTTATTTTCGGCGGTAAGCATGAGCTCACTCCCACCTTGGAAGAGCATAGCATTGCCATAGGAAAGTCCTTGAAAGCTAAATTGATTAGTCCGCCTATCGGAATAGACCCTCTTATGGCATTATTTGATTTTTTGAGAATTAAGGAAGATGATATAAGAAAGGTTTTAAAGGCTCACCGAAATACATGTCATTTATCATTCCTAAAATAATGTTTTGAAAATGGCACCTCATTTCAAATGCGTAGGATTTTCCTTTTAGCTTTCTTCGGGTTTGTAGTATTTCCTTACTGTAAGAATGCTATTAACCCTTTGATTGCTCAATTAGTTAGACAAGTGTTGGAAGGAAATTTTTTTGTAAAGATTGTTCTAACCGAAACTTTCATTTCCTTCACTCGATTAAAATGAGGTGGAAATAAGACTTTCTATTCCTCTCCTGAACTTTTGCAAATTTGGTTCCTTTCTCATATAAAGGGATTTGGTGGTTTAATGACTATACATGATGTTAGTAATTCTAATCATCCTATTATGAGATTTGAGAACAATCAAAAACATGCACCGGATTACCATTATTCTAGGTAGCTAGCTTTCATGAAAAAACCAACTTCCAAGGGTTTCCTATGGCATGCTAAATGGTTCCAAGTTTGTGTGACGAGACTCTCGTGTAGACTTATTGGCCCAATCCTTCTACTGGGATTCACTGGAACATTGGAGTACTATCCAACTAGAGTGACCCGTCAATATCAAATCTTGCAAGAGCCTCCCTCAGCGTTACAAGTGGATTCGCTCCGAGTCAGCTTTATTGATGGAAGCCGAGGCCATGAAGATTCCATTCTCACTATCAAATCAATGTAGAACATGTGCCATCCACGAAAACTCAAATGGCCCTAGGAAGAGTTGAAGGGTAAAGAAAGGAAATACTATGCCTCGACTAAGTACATTCAACAACACAAGATTCCAGAGGAACTACTTTCGAAGATACCGGAAGTGCCGTTGAAGATCACCAATTGTGCTGAGAATAAACGCCTCAAAAGAGTTGCTGAAAATGCTCAAGAGGAGAATAAACGATTGCGCCAAATGGTGTCCCGAGTGTATATATCGATCAAGCTAGATGAAATGCTTGAATCAATCTTGCTATTTTTATTTCTAGATTAATGTTTAGGAAGTTGAGTCATTTACTTTCCTAGTTCACTTGTTCAAGGCATTTCGAGTTTCTATTTTGTTAGGTTTGTCAAAAGCTCCATTAATGAATAAAAGTTCTAGAACGTTGCCATGGATTGACACATTTCATTTGAGATACTTATCTTTCTTCATTTCTTCATAATTTAGGTGATAACGGATCCTCCACGCTCTCCCATCATCACACGATCAAGAGCTAGAATGGCCAATCAAAATGAAATGTGCAATCATATCTCCACTATGGAAGAACAACTCTAGCGGTTAGTCAACTCTATGCAACTACTGACAACTCAAATTCAATCCCTTCAAACAAATCCGACTCCTATACCCGCTCTCCCAGAGATAGTTGTTCCGAAGCAAGCAAACAAGGCCTAGATGAGTGATGATGACATGCCTGACCTAGAAGATGACACATTCCCGATCAATGGGGAAAATGCTAAACTTGTCAATGTCCTTAAGCCGGAGCAGGATGAACGCTTTGCAAAACTGAAAGAGAAAGTGAAACAACTGCAGGAGTCACAAAGTTCACTCTCGTTTAACTTGTCAATCTATGAGAAGGTCAAGATGCCGAAGAAGTTTAAAATGCCGGATTTTGAGAAATACGATGATACTTCCTACCCAAAATCTCATTTGCAGATGTACCATGTGCGTATGGCTCAATATGTCAAGATTGAGCCCCTCATGATCCAATCATTCCATGCCAGTTTAACTGGGCCTGCACTGAGCTGGTATGTGATGAAGAATGTGAACCTTCTTGACACTTGGAATGAAGTGGCCAACGCATTTCTCAAGCAGTACAAGTTCAACATGGATATTACACCTTCCCGAGAGGATCTTGAGAGGATGGAGAAAAAGAGGAGCGAGTTGTTCAAAGAGTATGCTGTCAGATGGCGAAATTTGGCAGTTCAAATCACTCCTGAGCCTACTGACGAGGAGTTGATGAAGTTGTTTATTAAAACCCTCCCGTCTGAGTTCCATAACTAAATGGCCAGCATGTATGTTGAAAACTTCAATCAACTTATTCCTATGGGAGAACAAATCGAGATGGGGATAAGAGAATGATGGTTTACTGAGTCATCAAGTAAAAGATTCTCTGTCAAGAATGAGAAAGAAGCTGCTGTAGACGTGAATGTGGCTTATAGCCAAGAAAGTACCAATCGTGCCTCGACTATTCAGATAAATCCAAGGCAACAGTAAACGGCCGGCCGTCAATCATTTGCCCAAGCAAGAAGGCAGTTCTCTCCTCTCTTTGGATCTCCATCTCAAGTGTTGACAATCCTAAGAAAGAAATTTTTGCTTACTAGCGAACCGAAGCACCCTAGCCGCGAAAGCATTCGGGTTACAACCCAACGACGAAGTGTGGCTAACATTGTGGTGAATTGGGGCATTCAACTGATGAATGTTTCACCCTCAAGCACAAGATCCAAAACCTCTTGGACACAAAGGCCTTTTCATTTCAAACTGCTTGGCCGAACGTCTAGAAAAATCCGTTACCGAAGCATGAGAGTACAGTCAATGCTATCTTGGAACCAAACGTCGAATTCGAATCAAGTTACCACTCATTTGAGTCGGTGTCCACCATACATGCTTCTCGAGTCTCATCACCACCCACTCCTGAAGTTTCAAATGCTGCCCTTATGGTGGGAAGAGTGATGGTTGGGAATGGCTTTGTTCTTGGCCATGGTCTTAGAAGAAATGGCCAAGGCATTCGGAACCCCATAGAAACCCCTTAGAGGTCCCATTCTGCTGGATTAGGGTATCATGGAAGAGGTGGACAAGTCTTGGATGGAGAAGATAGGATAGGTAGAACCTGCCACCGAACCAAGGGCAAGGGAGGCAAAACGCACTACCCCCAAACATTCGCGAGACATTTCCTGGTTCTCCGATAATGATGCAGGATGAAGTAGAAATAATAGACACCCTGGGGCAACCAAATGGAAAATTTGACTATTTGGTGAAGTATTTGGCTCCTCCCAGTTTTTACATTGATCCTCGTGACATTGTCCCAAATGGATGGGGTGGCATGGATGATCCGACACCTCCGGAGACAAAGAACCTTGATGATGCATCGGAAGGAATCACAAGTCTCTTCGATGACGTCTTCATAAGAACCATTGATGAAGGACCTCCGGAGGAGATGAGCCCTGGCCCACAAGAGTAACTCATTTATTACTTTCCCACATTCTCCTACGTGGGAATTTTTATTACTTTCTAGGAATTGTTTTCGATTTCTTTTTTGTCACTTTCTTCTTAGGGCTTGAATCGCATTTTCCATTCAATAAATTGTAACTGATTGATGAATTTCAATAAAATTACAAGTTTTATTTTGAGGGCATGATGAAGTACACCAAACCAGCCCGGTGAAGATATCTAGCCGATAAACAAAAAGAAAAATCCAAGGAGAATTTTGAGGCATGGGCTTCATAATGCTTTCTCGTGTCAAAATGCTTAAAAAAAATGCTTTTCCAATTGCTTTTCAAATATTTCTTCAAAAAAAAAATCTTTCAAAAAATATGATTTACCCCGTTTGTCATTTTGATCAATCTACATTATATTTTAGGGATGGTCTTATAGCATGCAAATGTGTGAAAACGATCCAATCCAATTCCAGATTCTGGGAGCAAGTTTGCTCCAAACTATAGCGGCCTATATGTGGTGAAGAAGGTACTTTCCGGAGGTACCTTAATCTAGGCGGAAATGGATGGTCGTGAGTTTTTCACTCTTGTCAGTTCTAATGCTGTAAAGAAATATTGCTCATGATAGAATTTGCTGTGTCATGTTTTGAACTGCAAGCATTTCTTTGATGAATAAATTGCCTCAATGAATTAAATTGTTCAAATTTGTTGCAAATATTGCATGTTTTCCTCATGAATTGTGTGAGATAAAAATGGGATACTTTGGAATGATGAAAAGCAAGTCTTATTCCATACACTATTCCATACACTAATCCTAAGTGAGTTGTGTGGAAAAATTCCATACCCGCAAGGAAAATGGTGATCTCGCAAAAGGTACGCTAACCAAGGTGATGAGAGGCAGTTTTCTTCTTCTACCCGAAACACTACAGGTATACCCATCGTTTGGCCCTTTGAGCCCACACATGTGAAGTTTTTTAAATCCCTGTCAAGGATTATCCCACATTGAGATAAAATTTGAGATGAATGATAGGAGTTTTCTTACTTATACTTGCATCAATCTTCGAGTATTGCTTTCGCATTGTAACTCATATGATAGGTAAGTGTCCTAGGATGATGAAGAGCAATTATTTCTCTATCCTATACACTTTTATCCATTACATAGCCCACTTGAGCTTATGAATTTATTTCATGTTAAACCTAGTTGGTGATCATCTCCCACACTAGGGCAAAACAAAAACATCCAAATAACATGAACTAGAATGCTGATAAAATGGAGACTTCGTCCAAAGAAAATAAGTGCGAAAATGGGGCATGAAAAAGCAGTATGTCTGGTAAAAGTAAAGCCAATACCCAGAAAAAATAAATAAATCAAACTCTTGATACATTGAGTCTTATCCCAAACAAGGCGATACTAAAACTCAAATGCTGTTAAAATCAATGGAGATTTGATGTGAAAAAATATTCGACAGTGGAGAAGGAAAGTGATGGAAATGTCTAGATGATCACCAATTTAGACCCTCTAAACACTTTTTGAGCGTAATGACCCTTTCATTTCTCAACCCATGAACCAAGCCTACGTTACGTCCCTCGAAAAGTCTCTTCAGATTATGGCAATTGAATTAATGTAAAGGTTCATATGTTTGAAAGCATCGCTTGAAAAAGTGCGAGTAAAATAATTTTTGCCTCATTTCGTGTGTTTCTTGACTTGTAAATCCCAAGACAATTATGAAATGTCATTTTTCAAATAGCCTCGACTCAAAGAGTCCCCTTTGTTAAGCTGTTGACCAAGCCTGCATTACGGTCCCTATCAAAGACTCCTCAGATTGGTAAAGGTCATACCACTTGCGAGATTGTTCAAACCTTGTCTAGCATGACGACAATGAGATAGAGCGATTGTTGAAATCTTGTATCAAAGGTCAGGATGAATTGGCTGTTTTAATGAGGATGAGAGAAAAGTCTTTTTAGACTGAGAGGTCCCTCATTTGACACATTCATGACACTCATGTGTTCATATTGGAATATTCTTTTGGAAATTAGGTGATGCAAGATTAATGGAAATCATCATGAACCTCTATTAAATTGATGCATGTCTATGATTAACCAAAATGCATGTTGTCTCTCCTACAACCATGTTTTACAGAGACGTATTCTCAAGAAGATCGGAGATGTCACCAAGTAAGTATATCTCTATCCATACCTTGAATATTTGTCATTACACAGGTATTCCCTTTTAAGCATACCGACACTTAATTAAGTTGTCCCCCAAAGATTTTTTCTCCAGATTCAATCTGATTAAGGCGACCGAAGAATGGTTCGAGTCCTGGTCGGATGATCTATGTTGTAACGTTGGGCGATCGAAGAATGGTTCGGGTCCTAGCCAAGCAAAATCTCCGTTTAGACGACCGTAGAATAGTAGGGTCCTAAACAACATTTATTACTCTAACAGGTGACCGTAGAATGGTACGGGTCCTGGAAAAACAATTTTTTCGTTAAGGCGACTGTAGATTGGTATAGGTCATCGACAACACCTATTTCCCTATTCAAGCGACCGTAAAATGGTATGGGTATTGGAAAGTGAATTCCTATTTAGGTGACCATAGAATGGTACGGGTCCTAGACAACACCTATTTCCCCATTTATGTGACCGTAGAATGGTACGAGTCCTAGACACAACCAAACACTGTCATACTGGGCGACTGTAAAATGGTACGAGTCTTGGGAAAGCAGTCTCTTTAAAGTCATGTTACTATTTTAAGCGACCGTAGAATGGTACAGATCCTAGACATGTAACACTAACTACCTCAAACTACTCTCCTTGAAGGTAAGTTATTCTAGGTAGAGATAGGTTCATTTATCATTTGCATTAGCATTTCCATGCATCATATAACTTGCATTAAAAAATGGAATTCATTTTCAAAAAAAAATCATTTATTGCATGGGCATGACCAAAATTTAGGTTTCAATTTGTCTTTGAAGGCAACCACTGCGAACTCACCTTCAAAGAAAGGGGCAGCTGTTGACATTTAAATTTTTGCATAATTTTTAAGGTTAATTTTTACTATAAAAAAAAAAAAAAATCACATGGCATATAGTTTAGGAAAATTTTATTTTTTTTTTTTTTTTTATTATATTTTTTAAGATTTTTCATATTTTCAGGTAATAATACACTAGGGGATGCATTTTAGGCAATAAGGAAATTTTCAGGGGAATATTTTTGATTGGATATGCAAAAAAGAATATTGAGCAATGTGTGAAATAATATTTCAATGGAATTTTACACGAACAAAATTGGCAATGAAATATACTCGCAAAGATACATTCTTTTGGGTGTATAAAAGAGTTGCGTGCAAAGGAAAAAGGGGGTTCTTTTCCATTGGGTAAAAAGAGACAAAAGAAAAGGTGAAAAGTGTGTGGAGAGAGAAAAGTAAAAAGAAAAAAAAAAAAAAAAGTAGCCGAAACCCTAATCGGCTATTGTTCATCTTCCCAGTATCCCCGACCCCGGCGCCGCCGCCCCACCGCCGCACCGGCGCCGCGATCGACGCCCCGGAGCCCGGCGCCACGAAGCTCACCGATTCACCCCCCCCCGACAGCCCGACCACCAGCATCACCGTTGGCAACCCACGAGCCTCCCCTACTCCATCGCGACAGCAACTGCGACCCGATCCTTCGCCACCGATTCGCCTCCGCAACTGTTGATTTGCGCCACCAAAGCGACGATCCACTACCCGCGCCCCGATCCAATTTGTTGCATCAACCCCGATCCGCGCCCCGACGCTAAGCCCCGCCTTGCGTCCCCCCGTCGTCGATCCGCCCGTGAAGCCGCTCCGCCTCTTCGTGACCCAAATCCACCTTGCCGCAACGTGCAAATTGAGCCCCTACCGCAACACCGCGACCCGATCCCCACGATGCCACCCATTCGCCGCCCCGCCTCGGAGCCGATGTTCACTCGCCCCCGATGCTCACACCTGAGATCTTGCCACGCCCCCCCACCGCTCCGACACCACCGCCGATTTGCTAGACCCGCCGCACGGATCCGACGTCAACCCCACGCCTATGTCACTACCCTCGAGCCCTTGAAACCCTAGCCGGCGATCTCCCCTCGCTAGACCGGCCACTTGCCTTTATTTTTCTTTTTCTTTTTCAAAAAAAAAAAAAGAAAAGCAAAAAATAAAATTTAGGTATTTTCTTTTATCTTTTTTTGTTTTATTATTTTTGTTATTTTATTTTATCTTTTAGTGTAATTATTCATTTAATGTGAAATTGAAATTCCATGATATGAAATTGCCTTGAAATTAGTGATTGTCGGTCCGATTTTCGAGCTCAAAATCCGACTCACAATTACTTAAAAAAATCACAATCCGATCTCTTGCCCGAGATCCGATTCGTGATTTATGTGAAATTGGCTAACCGATCTCATGCTCAAGATATGGTTCATCAATTTTGGTATCAATATGGCTTGATTTTCTGTGGTGTTACTTAAATTAGTTTTCTTTTAAAAAAATCAAAAAAATGTAGTTTTATTTTAGGTTTGCATGTTCATAATAGGTATTTTTTCGAATTTTCAAAAAAAAAAAAAAAATCAAATCAATTAATTTAGGTTGCTAGTTTTTTTTTAAACTTGGATTGCATGTTTAATTATTTGGCAATTATTAATTTCGAAATTTAAAAAAAAGGGGAAAAAAAAAAACATAAAAAAAAAATCATCATGCATAATTCATGTAGAATTAGGGCACATTTTGCACGCCATTGCATATTAGGGTAGAAATTGCACTTAAGTTAATTTAGATAATTTTTTCTTAATTTACTATAGGTTTAGGTATTTTATTAAATAGATTGCATTTTAGGATTATCTAGGTTAAGATAATATTTTAGTTTAAATTAGGATGTGGTTCAACCTAATTCCTAATATAAATTAAATAGGATCTTAATCTAATTATGTAATTTTCACATTTCACCTAATTTCGAATTTCATGAAAAATACAAAAAATGCCATAGGTTGATTTGGTTTTATTATTTAGGATAAAAAAATGCATTCTTTTAGGAAAAAGAAAAAAATTTCATATGCACGTCATTAGGGTTAGATTCATTGAGATGCATGTCATTTAGTATTTTTGCTAGGTCCATTTAATTAGAAATTACATGTCATTAGAATTAGGTCATTTAGTTAATATTGCATTGCATATTGCATGATTTTCATTAAAAAAGTGAAAACAAAAAAAAAAGAAATTGCGTGTTAATTAGAAACTATATCTAGGATTATTGATGTGGTTTAATTTAACATTGCAGATGCTTTCGTTGCTTTGAGATAAGTTTTTTTTGCAATTTATTGTTTATTTGGGTGTTAAATTGGTGGATTGCGCACCCGCATGATCACCTCAGGTAAATAGATTTAAAATCAATCCAAACTGCTTGCCAAACATTTTTCAAAATAAAAAGAAAGGTACCGAAAGGGCGTTAGAGAATTCTAGCGTAATCAAATCCCCGAACTCATAAATCTCTGGTTCGTATGAGTAAAATAATTATCCCGTTATTTTACATGGGTTTCTAATCGACCCACCAAAAATAGATTAGTGGCGACTCCTAATTAAAAAATTTGCATGTTAAGAACTTGAACCGAAAGTCGCGAATTGGTATGGGCTTAGGAGAGCCCGAGTTAAGTTTAAGCTTAACAATCCATTAGCCAAACCTTAGGTGGTTGACACCCCGAAAAAATTGGTCATGACAGCGTTGCCTCTTTTTGTGCTCGCCTCTCTCACATTGCTTCGCTCGTGCTTGTGTTGCCCTTGGTTCTCACATGTATCAGCTAGGCTGACTAAAACAAACCAGAGCTGATATGATGAACAACACCAAAATTCTGGTGCATTTTTCTCTATGCTTCTTTGTCTCTCAAAACAAGTGGGAGTATGAAATGAAATGAGATAGTTGTGTGTGTGTGTGTGTGTGTGTGTGCGCGCGCGTGAGTAGTTGAAGTTGTCGATGCTCTGTTTTAGGGATAGGCTATGATAAAGGCCCTGTTTTAGCCAACAAGACCAGGGGTTGTATAGGGCAAGCGTAGTATGTTTGGATGGCAATGTACGACCTACACAGAAGCTGCAATGACTGAAGGTATAGCGGCATTTACACCTTGAAAGGCAAAAAGTAACTCAAGGTGAAAAGGGCATTCCTCTGAGTGCACTAAGAAACATTTCAGGTTCTAGATTATGACACAAAAGGACAAAGATACTGACATTTTTAGGAACTTTTATGCATTGGGTAGCTATCCAAGGTTTAGAGTTGGATCCATTGATTCTGATTTGATGCTTGTAGCTGCTATAATGACATTTTTATGCACTGAATAGCTATCTAAGGTTTAGAGATAATATCATCCTATAACTGGATTTGGTACTTGTGTCTTTCTTTAGTCTAAAAAATGGTGATGAGAAAAGAAGGAAGTAGCATGTTGCAGCAATTGAATGGTATTATCATATTACATATATCTATATTGATTTTCTTGTATTTGTGTGATAGCATAGGTACTATGGAAGATGAATCAAATAGTGTGTCTAATGGAGATGTAGCAACAGTTGAATGGACAGGAACTTTGCCCTACATGGAGATCCAGAGTATCTATTTGGACCTACAAAAGATGAGGTTGTAGATGATACATCACGTGATGAGGCGGCTGAGATAAACATGATCAAGAAAAATATTGCAAATATGATGGCAAGGGATCACAATATGCAAGAGATTCCATGACTTTTTATTTCTAACTTTTGCAATGTGTTTTTTTTTTTTGGTGAAAACTTTTGTGATGTGTTTGTAAACTATTATAAATACATTTCTATTAATAGTATTAAGGTCATCCAATTCAATCTCCATGAGCACAAATGCCATTGAATGTATCATAAATGTGGACAAACAAAAGAGAAGCAAATTGTAAGCTATTGTATAGTTGACATTTCAAGACCTACAAACCGCGGTCCAAAGCTTGCATCCTAGTCAAAAAAGAAAAAAAGCAAAAGAGGAGAGGCAAAGCACCTCCCTTCATCAAAATTAGCCAAAACCTTATAAGCTTATATGAAACACGAAAATGAAATAGTTTGTAATTCGAAAGAAGCAAGGTAAAAAGTAGCATCAAGATGGGATGCATCGACGGCTCAAAATGCAAGAGACCGAGGTCTTTACTAAGTGGTTTAGGAGCATACTATGAACTAAATGCATAATGACAGCAAAGCCACGCCATGCATGCACCATTCCAATAGTTGGAAATTTCCAACCTCAACCCGACATCCATGTCAAGATTAGAAGACTAAAATCCCCAAGCCACACATGCACTAGAATTACAATTTCCTTTTTTTTAAAGAGTAAAAACTTAGTCCTAAGGAAATTACTACAAATTAATTTGGCTAACAATATCCCTTGTGCTTTTTTCACTATATTTGCTATACCAAACATTAAAATTAGAAAAAAAGAAAATATATTATTGAGAATTATAGTTCAAAACTTCAGTTTGTGAATGCCGATTCCAACAAAGCCTACCTAAATTCAATAGGCTATAAACTACATGAGTAAAGATCCTCACACATAGATATAAGATAATAGCTCACGTTTCATTACAATACCACCTATGTTAAAGGTTCATTTTCGACTGGAATTCTTACACCTAAGCAAATGTATTATTAATCTAATAATATTTTGATCTTGTCAATTTTATGTAATATCTAATCTATTCCTTTTTCTTATTTTTTTTAAATTAAAATTTAGAATAGAAATTTTATGCAATTACCAAACGGGTTTATGTTCTTTTTCTGTTCAAGAAATAGAAATTTTGTGCGATTACCAAACGGATTTTTTTGCTCAGAAATTATTCCTCGGAATAGAAATAGAAAAGAACTATTTCTAAAAATAAAAATAAAAAAACTCTTCCCCAGCCAAGAAACGTTATAATGCGCAGCTTACTGGCAATTGTTTTGGGATAGGTCGATGATCTGAAGCCTCGGGAAACTACAGTCACTCCAAGTTTCCCAATCACCGGGTGGAATCTGTTAGGGGTGCATGACAACCTCTAATTTCTGTTCTATAAACAATTTTTATATTCCGGATTTAATTCTAGAATAGAAATCCGTTTGGTAAAATTATTTCATTTTTCTATTTCTAAAATAGATTCTTGTTCCAAAAATAAGTTTGGAATAGAAATCGAAGTAAAAATTTTGTACTTCTCTATTTCTAGAATAGAAATGAGAAATAAAAATTCTTCTCATCGTGTCCTCCATCCGCCGTCGCCGACCACCGTCCGTTGGTTGCCGGCCGTTGGTCGCGCCGTCGTCGCCGCCGTCGATCGCCGGCCGCCGCCGGTCGCCGGTTGCCACGCCGGCCGCCGCCGCCGCCGCCATCGATCGCCAATCGCCGCTTGCTACCGTCCGTTGGTCCGCCGTCTGAAAGGAAGAAATTTTGTGCCGTTATCAAATGAATTTCTATTTTTAGAGTAGAAATTTTATATCGTTATCAAACGGTTATTTTTGCTTAGAAACTCATCTAGAAATAGAAATAGAAAAATCTATTTCTCTTTCAGAAATCAATTTCTTTCCAGAATGGTTATCATTCGCACCCTTAACTTGCAAGATAAGCACGATGTAAGGTGAGCCCAACCAGTATGGAAAAGTATCATTGCTTTGGTCATCTTGCACATTCAGGAGCTCCTACTCTTCACAGCCTGCAAGTGCCTAGGTAATGACTAATGGCCCTTGAATTGATTATGACCGTTCGACCAAAAAAATGATTATTCTTGACTTGAGGAATTCTCCCTTAAAAGTTGTTGCTTGATAGGCTAATCACTTCCAGAGTGTCACTCAGATTGCTCAAACATTGGTGGACGTACACCAATTAAGGCGTTGTAGGACAAATCGAGGGCATTTATGGAGCTCAATTCTCAAATTGACGGCGAAACTTGTCCAGAGTCTGTTATACGAAACAAGATAGTGCGAGACAATTGTGGGGGGACTTCAGGGGTCCTTGCTTCTTGTTGGAGCTGCGGTCTAAAGTCTTAAGTGCTTTCCATTTGAAAACATCAGGGATTGCAAAAAGCCCATTAGGGAGTTAGTAGAAAGTTTCAGAACCAATAGCTTCTCTTTACTCACATCTAAGAACCACTCTGGTACTTTGCCAGTGTAACCCCCCGAAATCCACTCAGCTTCTGTGACGGACTCCTAAGCCAGGACCTCGATCTCCTCTCTCCCAATCTAGGCCAGCCAGCCATATCTATTGGTGAATCAGCCTCGACGCCGCGTAAGCAAAACGCCGACTGATATCAAATAAGCGTGGCGTGACATGGTATTTTGGAAAGATAGTGAATGTATTTGGAGCATTTGTCTTATAGAACCTGGATCAGACGGTGACTAATTTTCATTTCTAGGATTCGTATTGTGATTCATATTGCTTTTTATATTTAAAGCGATATTAACTTAGTTTAGTAATTGCTTTATGAAACAAATTGAAAATGTGAAATGCTTTGTCAAAGGGCTAGATGATTTGGTTGTAAACTCTAATTATGATGGTGCATACGGTTGCTTGAAAGTTGAAAGTGGTATTGTTAGATTTTGTGTTATTGTATATTTATATTTCAAACTCTCTGACCAATAGATATAAGAAATAGGAATGTATGCTTCTTTATCTTCAATATTAAAAGATTTCACATTTTGCATTTTTTATAAGTCAATATATAATTAAATGATTGCCTATTATTCAAACCATATAATCAATTAGTAATGACCCTTTTATATATTACATGGATCAATTTTAAGCATTTTTTCCAGGGATATCAATGTCACATAAACAGAAAAATTAAGTTTCTTTTTAACCTATTGGTGTAAAATATAATGGTTTTGTGAAAGGAAGTAGCAGGGCATGGAGTCTTCTGATGATGTGGCTCAAAAGTTTCATGTTGCCCGACCATTTTGTTATCTATAGACGTTTCTCATTTATGTCCCACACAAGTATGATTACAGAATGCTTTATTTAAAATGCATATGGACTACTTAATGTCAAAAGCAGAGAAACTTTAAGAGAAAGTAACAGGTACTCAAACACAGAAGACAATAGATTTTCGATCGGGTATTCCTTGGTTTCCAACCATCTCTTCTACCTTCTTCTCCTTTGTTTTCTTCTGCCAAAGTTCTTCGCAAGACGCTGAACCCTTCTTGTGATCAAGTTGTTCCCGAGGACTACTCCAATCACTAACCCACTTGCATATCCCATGCACACGATCTTCCATTCTAATTCCATTGCACTTCCTGAATCGTGATCTTTTTCGGAAGTTAGAGTTGATGGCGGTAACCCTTTGGGATCTCTGCATTTTCTAGATAGAGGAGTGCCACATAGCCCTAAGTTTCCCTCGTAGGAGGTGTTGTCGAATGTAGCAAACTGCCGTAACGACAATATCGGCCCAGTCAAATGGTTATAAGATACGTTGAAGACCGCAAGCGAAGTGAGTTGCGTCAACTCCTGAGGGATCTCTCCTGAGAGCTGGTTTTGAGAAAGGTCCAGTGCTTCCAAATTCGTTAGGTTTGCCAAGAATGGAGGCAGGGAACCGACCAGAATGTTGTTGGAGAGATTCAGGAATTTTAGTTGCTTTAGGCTTCCGATGGCCTCGGGGATCACTCCGCTAAAGTTGTTGCTTGAGAGATCAATCAATGTGAGGTACCCTTGGATCTTTGAGTAATTCATTTGGTTGCCTTTGGCAATTACTCTCATGGAGTAGTCAAAGGTTGCGTCTGGAGAGAAAATCCAGGCCCGCGTAATAGCATCCCCAATGTAGCTTGACAAATTTGTCTCAAAAGCCTTCATGGCAGTCCAATGCTTGAAGTATTCAGATGGCAAGCTACCGGAAAAAATATTTTGGGATAGGTCAATGATTTGCAGTGCAGGGAACTCAACTCTCTCAGCAGGTTCCCTAATAAGTCCGTGAAATCTATTATACCGCAGTATAAGTACCTTCAAGCTGAGAAGTGAGCCCAACCACAACGGGAAAACATCCCTAATCCGATTGTTTCCGAAATTCAGGAATTTCAAATGGTCACAGTGGCGGAGTGATCTTGGCAATGGCCCAAGCAATTTATTGTAACTCAGATCAATCATAACAAGCTCACATGAATTCCCATTCAAATTAGGAATTTTCCCGATAAAGTTGTTGCTCTGTAAACTCAGTACTTCCAAAGTACCACTCAAATTACTCAAACATTGTGGAAGAGACCCATTCAAATTATTATAAGACAAATCGATCATTTGGATAGAGCTTAGATTGCATATGAGTGGCGATATTTCTCCAGAGAGCCTGTTATTTGAGATGAAGTAGTACCACATTTCAGGAGGGGGAATAGGAACTGATCCTTGCAACTCGTTAAAACGGAGATCTACTACAACGAGTTGTTTCCACTTGAAAATAACAGGGTCTTGAGCAAAACTTGTTAGAAAGTTGCTTGAAAGGTTCAAATGACGTAGGTATCTTGAGCTCACATTCAGAAACCATTCAGGAACTTGACCAGAAATGTTATTAGAGGATAGATCTAAGAAAAACAACTCATCTTGATCTTGCAGAAACTCTGGGAAACCATTCAAGTTGCATGATCCTAAACCTAGAGCATTGTACTTGTGAGTTATGCCAGTTTTGGCAATCAAGAACAGTTTGTTAGAGGATAACCCAAGTACTCGAAGGCTTTCGGCCTTTGAAAACCTACCTAGCTCTATGGTGCCGCTCAAGTTATTTGAATTCAAATTAAGAGTGTGGAGACCCTGTAATTGGAAAATCGTACTTGGAATTGCACCATGGAATTGGTTGAATGAAAGATCAACGTCAATCAATTGGGTAAGTCTCCCTAAAGAGGATGGGATTTTGCCACTTAGTTGATTCGACCGAAGTGTTAAAAACCTAAGCTCCATGAGGTTTTGGAAAGAGAGTGGAATCTCACCTGCTAATTGATTGTATCCCAGATCTAAATGAGTAAGTTGAACTAGGTTTCCAATGGAAGATGGAATTTCGCCGGTTAACTTATTTAAGCTTAAATCTAGACTGGTAAGTTGGACGAGATTCCCGAGAGAGGATGGAATTTGCCCATTTAACATATTGCCTGCTAGACTTAAACTCTTAAGCTGGGCCAAATTCCCCAAGAAAGATGGAACTTCACCCGTGATAAAATTGAAGCGTCGATCTAAATGCTTGGGGTGATTAAGACGTCCAGAAGATGGGATTTTACCTCTATATGGGCCGCCATGCGCAGCATTCAGATGTCTATATGGGTGATATGGAGCAGGAAGTGGAGCAGGAAGTGGAACAAGATCCTTCCTTGGAGCACAGGGAGTATAAGGAAGTCGAGACGACCGACGTCCACAATCAGCGGGCGAAAGATTGAACGCAGTGGCATATTCGGTTATGGTCAGGTCTTTGAGTGTTGTGCCCATGGACCTATTATTTGAGAGGTCTAGATGGACAAGTCGGGTCAAATTACCGAGCGAATGTGGGATGTGGCCCATGAAGTTGGAGCCGGAGAAGTTCAAGTTCGTCAAGGAACTAAGATTTCCAATTGCCAGAGGAATCTCACAATTGAAGTCATTCAAGGCAAGGTTAAGGCTTCTTAGGTGAAGAAGACGGAAAATACTGGTGTTGGAGTATATTTCACCCGAGAGACAACTACAATTGAGGTTGAGGCCGATCACATGACCGCTTACCTCATCACATTCAACACCAGCCCAAGAACAGCAGTCCCTTTGAGTTTCCCCTGTTGATGCGTTCCAGGATTCGATCTTTGGTTGCACATCTGAAGTGGCGCTGGAACAGCAAGGAGGCTTTATGGTGAAGAAGGTAGTCTTGAACTCCAACAGCGCAGATCTCTCGTCTTCATGGCAATGTGGTTGGGTTGAAACAAGAGAGTGTGAAGCAACGCAAGTAAGCAAGAGTATCAAAAACTTGCAGTGAAATGACTCTTTTTCCATGGTTGGCTTAGCAAATCTAGTGGTACTCTCAAACTCACTCTGCCGACTCGGGTGTACATAAGGCCTGATGATGGAGATGTTATATGGGCGAGTTCTCCGCTGTCATTTTCATGCTTTAATCTACTACAGTGAGTAGACTATGAAAAATAGATCATGTTACCGTGTGAATGTTATAATGGGTTGGTTGACCAGATAGCCTTCTAAAACGGTCCGTAACGTGCTTCACGAGGCCTTCTAGAGATCATGACCTAGTTCTGTGACCGACTGCGGAACTCAATTCCTCCAATTATATATGACACCTCAAGACATGGACAACTTTACTTTGGAAGGCATGAACAGAAATGTCTCTTGACTTAGAATTCTTCCACCCCAAAGAGCACGCCAGCTTAGAAAATGCAAGATACGGAATATCATTGTTTAGGCGCTTTATTAATATACGCTTGACACCGTTTCTTCCCCAAATATAAACAGAATTAGAAGTATATAATGCTGGATTTCACCTAGTCAGTTCAGAGTTTTGTAAGACCACTACAATCGTTCTAGAAAAGGGTCCTAAAAGATTTGAATTTAGGACTTTCTGTTTTGATACCATGTAAAGATTTGTGAAATCACTCTCAACTGTTTTAAAAAATTAAGCTGTTAGCTGAACATTGTTTTAATAATTTAATATTCTTACGGTAAAAATTAGGAATATCCGATCATTGCAGATGTTTGTGCTGGTTATGTAATATCATGTAATCTTGGATTTCCTATCTCATAACACTTGAACTTGAATATAGTGTATATAAATGTGTGCGGTCTCCATATCAGGCGGTGTTTTCCTCTACAATCACACACCTGATCAGCCAGAGACCAGATCGCAAAATCCTCTCAAGTGGAAACCATGCAACAGAAAGAGCTTCAGACTCTGTGGAGCTGACTTGCAGGTCGGCAATGACGAAAGGGATGCAGAGCGAGGATTGATTAGGCCAAACATCTAGTCATCTCTTTCGGACAAATGAGATTGTTCCCATTTCACATCTCTTTCTTTGATGAAGATGTTCTTACATCGCGAGTTTCATTGAATTGTTCACTAAGATGATCTGTTTACAAATCTTTTATCAAACTGCAAATACAGAATGGGATACCCGTCCGAATGCATGAATCGTCAACTGTCGTGTCTGAATTGTACAAATAATTTCGTTCCTGTATCTCTCAACAATGGCAGTTCGTGTGCAAATGGGCAGTGATTGAGATAGTGGCGTTGACTGAGTCAATTGGGCAGGAAAGAAAAAAGTTGACTCGTCAACAAAACGCAAGCAGAAAGCGGACGCTATAAAGGGAAAGCTAGGGGGCACAAAGAAGAAAAGAGAAAAGGGGAAAAAGAAAGAAAGGGAAAGAAGAAAAAAGAAAGGCAAGTGTTATATCACGGCATATCAATTGAGGTGTTCTTGGAATATTGGTACGTAATCACAGGTTGAGTTGTTACCGAAGGACAGTGTATGTGTACTATTGACTTGCCACAGTAATTACTAGGGCTACCTTACCATACTTTATTGATGTATATGGAACATCGATGTAGAATTTATTAACTTGTCATAAAAAAAAATGGAATTGTCACTTGCCAAGAAATCTGGTTTAGGTTCTTTCGAAAAGGATGAAAAAGGTTGATTTTCTAACTTATTTCCCAAAATATGAGGGGTGAGTTTTGGTATGGTTAATTTGAGATGAATTTCAAAATGTCGTGTTAAGTACTTCTTGATTTTCATTTTGTTTTAACAATTTGTCCATCAAAGGACATTCATCTTTTAAAAGAAACTTGTGACTACTGGGTAGGTCCTCTCCTTTTGATCTTTTCTGTCTTTTTTCTTCATGTTCCCACGGTAGTTTCCCTGGAAATATAGAAGTCTTTGTCTTCATGCCAGCCAAAGTAATCAACACGATTTTTTCATATCCATAAACCAGTCCCTGGTGGGGACCGAGAAAATTGCAGGGCCAGTGACATTCTTGACACTGTGCAAAGTCTTCAATGACCTTGACTTAAAACATAACTGCTTTTTTTCTTGTTATCCCAAACAAAGGTCACAATGTAAATACTCTTTTATCAACCAAAAATAGACACTACGTAGCTTTATTGCATTGGAAGGAAATATGCTATGGACCTCCCCTTTCCAGGGGATTATATCCAAGAAAGGATATTGATATTTTTCATAACGATGAGGATAGAAGGAGTAGACTCCATGTTGAATTAGATTGGTCTCATGGATGGAGTCAAATAGAATTCTATCTGATTTAAGGAATGAGGTGCATTGAGTCACATTCATTTAATATATCCAAATATGGCTTCAGTATATTGGTATCATGCTCCTGCAATTTGCAGATTTGCAGGGAAGAAAGGATGGCCCCATTAGCAGCAGGAGTGTCTTATTACATCAGTAATGCCTCAATGGCAAAATCTTCTTTCACGAGGACATGGAGTGCATAATGGTCATTGGTACGACTCTCAATACTTTGGGATGAAACATTATAGGTTGGCAATTAAGTTCAATTCTTCCTTTCTCCAAGCTGTAGCTCCATATACCTTGGTCTTGTCAAACTCTTCTGGCTTCTAATCGAAGTGCAGAGCAATTGAGCGAGTGGAAGTTCAATATTGGCAAGACAAATAATATGCCAGGATACATCCTTCAATCTGATGTATCCAAAGTTAGTCATGTAATAGTGCCTTTTTCACCAGGCTTGGTCAAAAGTAGTGGGCGGCAAAAAAATAAATTAATTAAAAATTAAATAGAGAAATAAGACGATTGAGAGATAAAAAGGAAAGAAAGAGGAAAGTGCAACTTCGTCCCGTGAACAGAGAAAAGAGGAAAGAGGAAAAAAGAAGAAAAGGGAAAGAAGAAGAAAAGGAAAAGAAAAGAGAAAGTGATACACATGATAGGGACCTCCCCAAGCTAGACTAACTTTGTTTCGCAGCTTTGATGAGAATTTAAGCCATTTATTCATCTAAGTTAGGACATAGATTCAAAATTACGTGAAATTTAAACTGCAGGTCCAATTTGAGAGTTGTTAAGTTGTGAAATTTCATGAAAATCACATATTAGAGTGCTATGAGGCTATGAGATTTGATGGAAATCAATTTGAAAAGTAACGTTTTAGTTGGAGCAAAATTTTAACATTTGTAGATAGTTTTAAACATCTGCTTTGAGCGAGTGATTTGTTAATATGTGGGAGTCATATTGTTAGCAATTAAACTCAGTTTAGCCAATTCGTAGTTGAGATAGTATCTTACTTGATTTTGACGTCGTTTATTGCTTATTTGATAGATTTGCGAGTTCCAATTTGTTTTAACTATCCATTCATTCTTTAAAAGAAACCTGTGACTACTGGGTAGGTCCTCTCCTTTTGATCTTTTGTCTTTCTTCATGTTCCCACGGTAGTTTCCTTGGAAACACAGAAGTCTTCGTCTTCATGCCAGCTAAAGTAATCAACACGATTCTTTCCATATCCGTCAACCAGCTCCTGGTGGGGACCGAGAAAAGTGCAGGGCCAGACTTGAATTGACATTCTTGACGCTGGGCAAAGTCTTCAATGACCTTGACTTAAAACATAACTGTTTTTTTTTCCTATTATCCCATAAAAAGGTCACAATGTAAATACCCACTTATCAACCAAAAGTAGACATTACGTAACTTTATTGCACGAAAAGAAAATATGCTATGGACCTCCTTTCTAGGGGATTATATCCGAGAAAGGATACTGATATTTTTCGTAATGATGAGGATAGAAGGAATAGACTCCACGTTGAATTAGACTGGTCTCATAGATGGAGTTAAATAGAATTCACCTGATCTAAGGACTGAGGGGCATTGAGTCACATTCATTCAATGTATCCAAATATGGCTTCAGTATATTGGTATCATGCTCTTGCAATTTGCAGATTTGCAGGGAAGAAAGGATGGCCCCATTAGCAGCAGGAGTGTCTTATTACATCAGTAATGCCTCAATGGCAAAATCTTCTTTCACGAGGACATGAAGTACATAATGGTCATTGATACGACTCTCAATGCTTTGGGATGAAACATTATAGGTTGGCAATTAAGTTCAATTCTTTCTTTTTCCAAGCTGTAGCTCCATATACCTTGGTCTTGTCAAACTCTTCTGGCTTCTAATCGAAGTGTAGGGCAATTGAGCGAGTGGAAGTTCAATATTGGCAAGACAAATAATATACCAGGATACATCCTTCAATATGATGTATCCAAAGTTAGTCATGTAATAGTGCCTTTTTCACTGGGCTTGGTCAAAAGTAGTAGGCGGAAAAAAAAAATTAAATATAGAAAGAAGACGATTGAGAGATAAAAGGAAAGAAAGAGGAAAGTGCAACTTCATCCGGTGAACAGAGACAAGAGAAAAGAAGAAAAGGGAAAGAAGAAGAAAAGGAAAAGAAAAGAGAAAGTGATACTCGTCATAGGGACCTCACCAAGCCTAATTAACTTCGTATCGCAGCTTTGATAAGAATTTAAGCTATTTATTCATCTAATCAAAATAGTTTTCTAAGTTAGGACATAGATTCAAAATTACGTGAAATTTAAACTGCAGGTCAATTTGGGAGTTGTTAATTTGTGGAATTTCATGAAAATCACATATTAGAGTGCTATGGAGCTGTGGGATTTGATGGAAATCAATTCGAAAAGTAACATTTTAGTTGGAGCGAAATTCTAACATTTGTAGATAGTTTTAAACATCTACTTTGAGCAAGCAATTTGTTGACATGTGAGAGTCATATTGTTAGCAATTAAACTCAGTTTAGCCAACTCATAGTTGAGATAGTATCTCACTTGATTTTGACATCATTTCTTTCTTATTTGATAGGATTGCGAGTTCGACAATTGGAGTAGGTAAGTAGTATTATTTCTTCCATGAACTTATACACACATATATAAAAGTGATAGAATTGATATATATATGTTATGAATATAAATGGCATGGGATGACATGATATTTATAAAAAGGAAGAAGTGATATTTAAAGCATTATTGTGGCAATAAATATGGATCGGGTATTTACTACCTTCTAATTATTTGAAATAACATAATATGGCATTTTTCGAGAAATGGGTTATGAGTTGATTATTGTGAAATGATTTATGAAAAGAATTGGTTTGTCAAAGATTATATGTTTTGGTTTGTAAAACAAATTTGTGATATGAATTTTGGATTTGGTTTGTGGATTATTGGTGGTTGATGTTAGTAGATTATGCTTATGTCTTTACGATTAAAACCCAATGAGTATGCAAAATATTGTCAAGATGTCCTTCTAGGCCGAGCTACCAATTGATAATAGACGGAAACCTTGCCAAGGGGAATTTCGATCACCTTGTCACATGGCATTATGTCGTGATTATAGTTGGATATTAAGTACAAGATTGATGGACTATTAATGAAATATGATATTGATAAAAGAGCTCAAGTAGAGCTTGAGCTTGGACAAAGGAACAAACTTGGTCATCATGTCTGCCAGGTTATCTGCTATAGAAATCTTTTTCACAATAACATCACCCCTAACTAAGACATCTCGAATAAAGCGGTATCTGGTGTTGATATACTTCGTTCACTCATGATAAACTAGATTATATGCCAAATATATCGCACCTTGGTTATCATAGTGTATATCCACACTTGTCCGAAAGCAAACTTGGTAACCATATGGCCTCCTTCACTACAAAGGTTAATGCCATGTACTCTGCCTCAATTGAAGACAAGGCAATATGATCTTGTAATGATGTTTTCCAATTAACTGCATCACCTGTTAGCGTAAACACATTCTCTACTAAAGACCTGCAATCATCCAAATCACTGGCGTGATTTAAATCCACAAAATCAGTGGTCTCAC
This sequence comes from Eucalyptus decipiens, assembly GCA_014182575.1. Taxonomy (NCBI): domain Eukaryota; kingdom Viridiplantae; phylum Streptophyta; class Magnoliopsida; order Myrtales; family Myrtaceae; genus Eucalyptus; species Eucalyptus decipiens. The sequence continues at coordinate 30,467,733 of CM024609.1, read as the reverse complement.
TACCATTACTGTCCCTCCAGTACACTATACTCACGTCTATCGTCCCATTCAAATATCTAAGGATCTACTTCACAGCTTCCTAATGAGTTTTACCGAGACGCTTCATATAACACCTAACCACACTTACAACTTATGAAATATCAAGCTTAGTGCATACCATAGCATACATAATACTACCCACGGTACTAGAATAAGGAACACGGGACATATGCTCCTCTTCCTCCTTAGTCTGTGGTAATAATTTATCTAAAAATTTAAAGTGTTTCGCTAAAGGTGTACTTATAGATTTTGCCAATTGCATATTAAAATGTGCCACAATCTTCTCAATATATTTCTTTTGAGATAGACGTAAAAGTCTTGCAACCTTGTCACGCAAAATCTCCATACCCAATATTTTATTTGTAGTACCTAAATCTTTCATGTCAAATTCAGCATTTAATTGTCTCTTCAGTACATTAATATCAGATGTATTTTTAGCTACTATCAATATATCCTTAACATATAAAAGTAGATGAATCAAAGAACCATTCTCAAATCTCCTAAAGTAAACACAGCTATCCATCTGACTTTTCAAGTAGTCTTGACTAGTCATGAAAGTATCAAAACGCTTAAACCACTACCTAGAAGACTATTTTAACCCATACAAAAATTTCTTCAATAAGCAAATATGATCTTCTTTACATGGAATATCAAATCCCTCTAGCTGGCTCATGTAAATCCGTTCCTCCAACTCACCATGAAGAAACGCAATTTTCACATCTAACTGTTCTAACTCGAAATCATGTGAAACAACTAAGACAAATAAAACACTAATAGAAGTATGTCTGACCACAAAAGAGAACACCTCGTTGTAGTCAACGCCCTCACGTTGTGTATACCCCTTTCGCCACAAGTCTCGCCTTATACCTTGTTGTCTCGACACCGAGAATGCTCTCTTTCTGTTTAAAAGCCAATTTACTTCCAACAATATTTTGGCTATTGGGTACTTTGACTAGCTCTCGTGTCTAATTCCAATAAAGTGATTTCATCTCTTCACTCATAACCCATAGCCACTGCGACGATTCCAAACTAGCCATCGCCTCAAAGTAAGACGAATGCTCATTTGTCTCCACCTCATCACCCATAGTCAATGCACAAGCAATATCTATATAACCATAACGTATTGGTGATTTAATTTGTCTTATCTATTTGTCTGCGGCTGTAGTGTGTTGTGGCTTTACTGGTTGTTTACTATCACCAATTTCAGGAATTACAACCCCATCTGTAGTCTCAACTTCTGTTACCTCTGAGGTTTCCAAAGTCTCTACCCGAAGCTCCATCTCACTAATGACACCATGATCAGTCTGCTCTATTGGTTGTGTCTCAAAACTCCTCTGTTGAAGTATTGTAGTCCCATAGAAGATCACATCTCTGCTGATTAGGAAATCGGATAATCAAAGATCGGTGCACCACAGCCAATAGTCTTTCACCCCATACGCATAACCCAAAAATATGCACTTCTTCGCCCTTAGCTCAAGCTTACCATCACTCACATAAGTATATGCAAGACATTCGAATATATGTAATCCAGAGTAATCAACGGGTTTCCCCGACCATACTTCTTTGAGAGTCTTTCACTCGATAGCAGATGATAGAAATCAATTAACCAGGTAACATAACATGTTATGTTTATTGCTTTGGCTTAAAATTGCTTGCAAAGTCTTGCATGCGAAAGCATGTATCGAGCTCACTCAAGTAAAGTTATGTTCTTTCGTTCTACCACATCATTCTGCTATGGTGTCCGAAGTACTGCACGGTGTCTTATAATCCTTTCTTTCTCACAAAACTTGGTAAAAATTTTACCACATAACTCCATGCCACTATTGGTTTTTAGGCACTTGATCTGTTTATCTAACTGCTTCTCAATCAATGTTTTAAATTTCTTGAACCGATCAAACACATCATATTTGTACTTCAAAAAATATACCTATACCTTTCTTGAATAGTCATTGATAAATGTCAATATATATTGGGCACTTCCTTTTGAAGGAATTGAAAACGGGCCCCAAACGTCTGAATGAATGTATTCAACTAGTCACTTGGTCGAATGAATAGCTGTAATAAACTTAACTCAGCGCCGCTTCCGAAAGATACAATGTTCATATAAGTCCAGCTTCCCTACCTTATAACCTTTCAACGATCCTCTTTCACTCACCATCACCATACCTACTTCACTCATGTGCCATAAACGCATATGCCATAACTGAGTCAAATTAGAGTATAACTCACTTGATGAAACCGCAGCAGTTCCGGCCATGGTTTCTCTTAGCAGATAATAAAGAGTATTCACTTTCTTTCCCCTCATCACTGTTATGGCATCTCGAGAGATCTTCAGCACTCTACCTTTAGCGATGTACTTACACCCGATGTCATCGAGTGTCCCTAAAAAAATAAAGTTCTTCTTAAGCTCTGGTACGTGCCTCACATCTATCAATGTGCGCACCACCCCATTATACATCTGAATCCAAATTATCCCTATCCTCACAGCATTGCAAATTACATTATTCCATAAAAGAACGCTACCACCATATGTAGTCTGGTGAGTAGTAAACCAGTTCTTATGAGGCATCAAATGATAATATTGACACATAATTTGTATTTTTCAAACATTAAAAAAAATTGGATTTAAAAAAATTTAAAAAATCGTTAAAAAAAAAGAGCTGTAGGGGTCGAAGCGGGCCGGATCCAACCTTGGCCCGGCCCACCCCTCTTCCCTTTCTTCTCCCATGCGTGGACCTAGGCCCGGCCCCTTCTCTCTTCCTTTTTCTTTTCCCCTTGCGCGGCCCAACTACCTCTTCCCTTCAGTCCAGCCAAGCCTCATTTTCCGCTCGGCCCGACCCATACCAGCCTTCTCCCTCCTCCAGCCATCCTCATGCACAAGGAACCTACAAAAACAAAAGGCAAGGCAAAAAGTAAGAAGAAGGGCAGGGGATATTGGGCAGAGAGGAGCAGCAAGGGGCAAAGGGAAAGGAAAACCAAGCGTAGAAGAAAGATGGCTGGAGAGAGCAAAAAGGGACGGGAAGCACCGTAAACAGGGGGCAAGAAAAAAGGAAAAAACCAGAGAAGAGAGGGAATGGGGAGAGCCCAACCGGAGAGTACCGAGGGGGGAGAAAAGGAGGAAGAGAGGAGGAAAGGAGTCTATGGGCTCCCGCTACCACCGCCGAAGCGCCCCTGGGATGCCCTGTTGCCGTCGGTGAGCCACCCAACCGACGCCAACTGCCGCCGTCTTCTCGAAACCCAAGTAGGAATTTCGCCAAACACCTGGTGTGCGTGTGTTGTACCAAGCGGGCCGGAGCTCCCTCGATCATTTCAAGCGAGCTCCAACCACCACCCATCCCCCGTTGTGTTTGCTATTGCCCTGGCGTGCGTCCTCAATGGTCTTGACTCGCACTCGGGCCTCGACCGAGCTCGAAGCCCCCGGTTCCCAAGTGCCCTCAACCGGACCCGACTCGTGCCGACCGGGCCAAACCTAGGTCAAGTTAGACCGGGCCGGACTCGCCGCCCAAAAAAAATAAAAATCTTATTTTAAAAAATACATATTATTTTTAAAAAAATTAAAAAATTTGAAGAAAAAAATCAAAAACTAAAAATGTATAATTAGTCCTTTATTAGCTCGTATATTGATTATATCGCATGTTTAATTTGCATATCCTATAATATTTAATTGCACGTGCTCAATGTTACTGCAATTAGGATTTTGGTTGCAAATTCTTACTTTAATAATTGCGCACCCACATGATCACCTTACATGTTAGTGAACATGTATAAAATCAATCTAAACTACTTGATAAACTTTTCTTTTAAAATGAACAAGATTAGGTACCGAAAATGTACTAATTGGTCAATTAGTGTAATCAAGTCCCCGACCCTATATTCTCTAGTTGCGTAGGAACTAAGGCACGCTCAAATGCCTCACTTGGTTTCTAACCGACTCCAATAGGTCAGTGGCGACTCTTTTTTACAAAATTCTTAAAAATATCCCAATGTCACGTGAGGTATGGCTTGGGAGAGCCCGCGCCTAATCATGGACTATAGGCTCGTCATTTAGGCAATACCCCTAAACCTACTTCCTCCCCTCGAGGGGTAAATCGTGACAGCTTGGCAACTCCACTGGAGATTCGATTTTATATCTTAGAGGACTTAAGCTAGAATTGATCTTGTTCAAAAAACATTTTTGTTTTATAGCGAGGACATCAGTTACGTCCCTAACATGTCAGGTGTTACATGTTTATGCTGAACGAGAGGTATAAGAAAAAGTGATTGCTAACCCTTGTTTTGAAGGGGTGTAAGAATGAATTGTTTACTTACGCACGAAGTGCTGCTTGCTTATAAATTGTCATGCATGCGTTCCCTACATTGCACTACACCATGGCACACATTACCTACCGCCGGACCTAGCTCGCATAAGATCACCTAAGATGATGTTGAGGTGGATACCACTCCAACTACAACCATATAGTACGAGTCCTCCATCTCAACCCCGAAATTTCCTTCCTAATATTAGAGGTCCCCACCCTGGTTTGTAACCATGCGACACGAGTCTGTTCTTTAACGAAACCGGAGTCATGGGTAACACGACCTAGCCGTGATCTTATTGGTTCGGTCCGGTGATCCTATGACTCCATTTTGAACCGTTTAAAGTAGAAATCACACCACCGCCCATGCGCATGTCTACGTCATTGGCATTGCTACTCAATGAATAGGGTGAGTTTTTCAAATTCTTTTCTTTGCAATTTACTTATTCGCTTTCTTTTTTGGTCAATTCATGACAAATTAGGTTGATCATAATTTTGGTTAGCATACAATGGGGGTACCCGAGCTTCGCATCATTTTCGCCCCTAAAGGAGAGCCTCTGCCGAAGATTCCTGAAGTGCCATTGAAAATCATCGAGCCAAGATTAAGCGCCTCAAAAAAGAGCTCGAGGAAGCTAAGGAGTGTGCCTCAAAGTTGACCTGAGTTAGTAGGGGTTCCACGAGTAGAAACTATCCTCATTAGTTAGATTGAGTCAAGTGTGATATGTAGTGAGACCACACCTACATACGTTACAATGTTAAGGAATTTGTCTCGAGTCTCAATGTTGGGAGTTAAGAGAGTGTCTTTAAGCTTTGTTATTTAGGGGTTCTCCCTCGTATCTTTTACTGCATTGTGTAGCAACATTGCTTTCAATGAAACGAACAAATTGGGGTGATTAGATCTCTATCAGGGACCAACCACTTGTTTATTTCTTGTGCTTAAATACGCTTATTTACCCTTTTGTCAAGTATTAGCCAATCGATTATTTTCTATCGATCGTCGACATGACCAAGCGAAGATCCCTAATTCGCACTCGCGCGAAAGTCCAAATGGAGAATGAGGACACCAACATGTGCATGGCAAAGATGGAGGACCAGCTAGCCCAACTCATCGCGATGATGCTCGAGATAAGCCAAAAACTTAAGGAGCCCCCGGCTGTAGCTATCACTGGGAGATCCACTCCTATGACATCAGGACACGCTCCCCCATCAACGGGAAGCATGCACGTCGCTGATCTCCCTGGAAAGGAAATTGCTGGAGAAGCTCCTTCTGTCATGTCAATCATTGTCAATTTGGACCCTTCTCCGAAGGAAGAGCCAACGCCCCGCCTAAATGAAGAAAGTGAAAAACGCTTGACAAAGATGGAGGAACGACTGTGCGCCCTACAAGGTTACGAGCTAAAAGGAGTTGATTAGCTATCTCCGTATACTAAGACGAACTTCCTCAAGACTTTCCAAGAGCCTAAGTTCATGAGGAAGTATAACAAAACAGGATGCCCCAAGACCCACCCTAAGTACTACCTGAAGAAAATGGCTCGCTACGCTGATAATGTGCCCTTCCTCATTCACGCATTTCAAGATAGCTTGGAAGGCATTGCTCAGACGTGTTCATCGCACTGTACATCGAAGAATTCACCAATTGGGAGGATTTAGCCAATGAATTCCTACAACAATACAGGTTTAACACTGAACTCGCCCCCACGAGGGAAGAGTTGGCCTGCGTTGAGAAGAAGATGAATGAGTCATTTAAGGCATTTGCGTAAAGGTGGAGAACCATGGCCTCATAGGTGAAACCAGCCTTGAATGAGAGAGAGATGAAGCAACTATTTCTCAAGGCATTGCCCCTGAATACTTCCAAGGATTAGTATTCTTGAGATGCCAGACGTTTTCACAGCTAGTAGATGTAGATGAAGGAATCAAGTGGGCATTATCTGAAAGAATGATATCTACCGGAAGCGCTAAGAAATTCCTAGCGATAAAAGATAAGGAAGCTGCGGTTGAAGTAACATTGGTGCAAGAGTTGTTTCTCTCTAGGCCACCTTCAACACCCGCGCATAAGCCTGTAATGGCTCAACGAAACTCATCCCGGGCATATGACAAGAGGCCTATCCGAAAGGATTTCTCTCCGCTACCATGCCCATTGTCAAAGCTACTACTCACGCTTCTTGAGCAAAGAATGGCTGCGAAGGAAGTACCTAGAGACAACCCCCCGAAATTTGCCGAATTCGATATGACTAAAGCATGTGAGTACCACATGGGATAAAATGGGCACGACGTAGATAATTGCTACATGCTGAAATACAAAGTCCAACAGTTGCTAGATAAGGGCATCTTGACTTTCAAGGAAGCTCAACCTAATGTGCAACAGAACCCCTTACCAAATCATGCAAAGGGAGTGAACTCAATTTTCGAGGAAGACATCATATGCACCATCCTAACGTGCGAGAAAGCTGAGTTCTCCGAAGTCGTAGCTATCCCTCCAAAGTAGGGCGATTCTTATCCAGCTTATTCTTTTGACTTTTGTCCAACCCCCTGCATGGGATCTTGTTGTTATTTCTTTCTTGTCTATATCGTTTGTAGCATGAATGATGGTCAACATCAATCTTGAGCTGTTGGTCAAGGGCGATGTGTATTAAAATACGGCCTTATTTTTCCTCATTCAATGAAGTAGACACATGTTTTATTAAGGACATATGGAAGCATATCAAACTAGTCCTATGATGGTCGATAAGGCTTGAGCCTTCACATGCTCCCAAGTTTGACTGTTTTGGAAGAACGAGGAAATCCGAGGATAGGAGGATTAGTTCCTGAAATTTTTTACAAAAAAAAATACTTTCAAAAGAAAATTCTTTGAAAACGACATGCATAATATTTATTGTTGACATGCTCTAACTTATCTCATCGCATCCCAGGTATTTCATTATGCATAATCATAATAAGGACTCATGTGACCCGCATGTGCACGAAGAAAGTCTCTTAGGTTTCAATGACACCAATGATTATCAGAAGGGCGAGGAGCCACTTCATGCACAATCCAAGTCTCATAGCATCATGCATAACATCATAGATATTATGCATATGCTACATACACGCATATCTATTTATGTTTCAGGCACCCTATTGTTCAATGAGAAAATGGCGGAGGAAAGAGCTGATCAAATGACCCATCAAGTCTCCGCACAAATGATTGAATCTTTTGTTCTTAAAAAGAAAAAAAAAAAAAAAAAACCTAGGCATCGTTCGCATGACCTATTTCCAGTGTTGCTTGCGTGCTTCATGTCGGTGACCCTCAAGAAAAAGGGCCTCGTAAAAATGACTTTATTCGGGCAAAAAGGTAAAACGTTAACCATGCTAAACAAGAAGTGCTTAGGATGAAGAAAGGCAAGCCATTTCCAAACACATTCTTCAAACACTTTTGAGAGTTGAATGAAAAGTTACCTTCTTTAAGAACGAAGGATTCATTTGTATTGAGTGCAAAGATTGAAATGATAAAGTCACTTCATTCATTAATCCCAAGCATTACACTAATTTCTTGCTACCTCTTCGGGCCGAATAAAAATGATCCTTCATGATACCCCTTTTGAGAATGACCCTACATTAGGGCAACACAGGAGGTTATGGTCGTGTTGTAGAGCAAAAGATTGGGAAAGATTCTATTACTTTCACTTGCATCAATCTTCTAGTGATAGCTTCGAATGAATTCTCATTAGATCTTGACTCATCCCAAGGTGAAGAAGAGCATTTCCTTCTCTACCCAAAATTGATACCCGTTGCTTTAACCAGTTTGAGCCTGATTGTTTATTTTTGAATCCCGAGCAGTGATCATCTGCCTTCACTGAGGCAAGGTATAAAAATTGATCAAATACAATTGACTATTACAAGAAAACGCAAAAAGCATCTCAAAAGTCATAAGAGTTCCAAAAGTTCAAAGAGCAAAACGTTCGACAAACTAGGGTGCATGAAAAAGCAGTGTGCCTAATAAAAGCAAGGCAAATGCCCGTCAAGAAAAAGAGCCAAAAGGCTGCATCTTATGTGAAACAAAAATTATCAAAGTCCAAGTGTTTGTGTTAAAAAAAAAAAAATCATCGTAAGAACAAAGGAAATTAGAGAAGGAGCAAAGCTCCCATGCAAAAATGATTAGTCAAGGGACTTTCAAGGTGTGCTGTGTTTCAAAAGCCAAATGGCTTCGAAAATCGAGTAACCTAGTCACAATGCCATGATGATCACCGACTCTTAAAAACCCCCTTGAAAATTTAAAGCCTTTTGAGCCTTCCCAAGCCAACATTACAACCCTCTTCCGAAGTCTCTTCTGATTGAGATAGTTCGTGTGAAAATGAGAATGCCACAAAGAAGCTACGGCTTGAAGGAGTGGAAACAATTCTATCTTGTCTTATCTTCCAAGTTCTCGACTTGTAAACCCGATAAAGATAGCGACTAATGTTCATTTATTGGCCTTAAAACAATAATCCCTTTGTGTAAGCCCATGACCAAACCTATATTGTAGTTCTTTCAAAAGATCTTTATGATCAATCAGATTGTGCTCATCACAAATGTTTCTAAAAGCCCTTGACATGGGTTACGTAAGATACCCTCAGCAATCAATTACTTCCCACACAAATGGATGGGATCAAGCGGCCATTTTATCGAGAGTGTGTGAGAAACCTTTTATGACTAATAAGCTTTAGTTTGGCATGCTTAATGAGCCATTTTCATGAATAAAAATCATTTTAGTAAAAACTCGTCTTCTAGAGAATTTGATGATTAATGATACATCAACGAGCAAGATGACAATTTTACGCCACATTATGCTGATTGACATTGAATGTTTTTTTTAAGCAGTCGAACTTAGCTTAATTAGCTTATTCATTTAATGCAGCAATATTACCAATACATCTCTTGATGACGTCCCTAATGACATTTGCTCAAGTTGAGTTTGACAGGATTCCTCAGTGAAATCATGCAGTTTTCAAGGGGTTAGCGGGTGCTTCCCTAAAAACCAAAGGTTCATGGTCAACCTTAAACCATGTCATCTCCAAAGGTTCATGGTCAGCCTTAAACCATGCGTCTCCAACGGTTCGTGGGTCTATCCTTAAACCACAAGGTTCGTGGATTTGTCCTTAAACCACACGGTTCGTGAGTCTGTCCTTAAACCACACAATTCGTGGGTCTGTCCTTAAACCACAAGGTTGGTGGCTCTATCCTTAAACCACAAGGTTCATAGGTCTATCCTTCAATCACACGATTCGTGAGTCTATCCTTAAACCACAAGGTTCGTAGGTCTATCCTTAAACAATACGGTTAGTGGGTCTATTATTAAATCACAAGGTTTATAGGTCTATCCTTAAACTACAGGGTTCATGGGTCTATCCTTAAACCATGCTTTTAAAATGTTCATGAGTCTATCTTTAAACTGTGATTTTTCAAAAGGTTCATGGGTTTTCCTTAAATCATGTATTTCCAACCTAGTTGAAACCCGTTGTTACATGATGAGACCTCATTTCTTTCTCTTCTTATGACATGGTGTGCTTCTGTAACCCGGGGTCTTTCTTTCTTCTTATAACACGGCGTGCTTTTGTAGCTCGGAGTCTTTTCTTATTCTTACAACATGGCATGCTCCTGTAGCTCAGGAATTTGGCTTTTGACACGACGCACTTTCATATTCCAACCTGGTGCGAGCCTATGCACCCAAGGTCTCTCTACCTCCAAAATAATTTAGGTGTCTTATATCTTTGAATGCACCCTCTTCGAGACTACATTCAAATAAGGGCAGCTATTAACACATAATTTGTATTTTTCAAGCACACATAAAAATTTTTGGATTTAAAAGAACAAAATTTTTTTTAAAAAATTGTTTAAAGAAATGAGCCATAGGGGTCGGGTCGAGCTGAATCCAGCCTTGGCCCGACCCGCCCCTCTTCCTTTTCTTCTCCCCTGCGTGGGCTAAGGCCCAGCCCCTTCTCTTTTCCTTTTTCTTTTCCCCTCGCGCAGCCCAGCTACCTCTTCCCTTCAGTCTAGCCCAGCCTCACTTTCCGCTCAGCCCAGCTCATGCCAACCTTCTCCCTCCTCCAGCCATCCTCACATGCGGGGAACTTGCGAAAACAAAAAGCAGGGTAGAAAGTAAAAAGAAGAAGGGCAGGGGACATCGTGCAGAGAGGAGCAACAGGGGGCAAAGGGAAAGGAAAAGCAGGCGCAGAAGATAGACAACCGGAGAGAGCAAAAAAGGACAGGGAGCATTGCAAAATGAGGGGCAAGAAAAAAAAGGAAAAAACCAGAGAAGAGAGGGAACGGGGAGAGTCCGACCGGAGAGTACCAAGGGGGGAGAAAAGGAGGAAGATAGGAGGAAATGAGTCTCTGAGCTCCCGTTACCGCCACCAATGCGCCCCTAGGATGCCCTGTCGCCACCGACGCTGACTGCTGCCGTCTCCTTGGAACCTAGGTAGGCATTTCACCAAACACTTGGTGTGCGTGTGTGGTACCGAGCGAGCCGGAGCTCCCTCGACCATTTCGAGCGAGCTCTAGCCACCATCCATCCCCCGCTGTGTTTGTTGTTGCCCTAGCATGCATCCTCAATGGTCTTAACTCGTGCTCGGGCCTCGACCGAACTCGAAGCCCCTAGTTCCCAAGTGCCCCCCAACCGAACCGAACCCAGGTCGAATCGGACCCACCCCGATCGGGCTGAACTCGGATCAAAGCTCCCTCGACCATTTAGAGTTTGGTTGAAAATTGCGATGTCTTGCCTTTTTAGTATAATTAGGCCTTTATTGGCTCGTATATTGATTATATCGCATGTTTAATTGCATATTCTATGATGTTTAATTACACGTGCTCAATTTTATTGCAATTAAGATTTTGGTTGCAAATTGTTACTTTGATGATTGCGCACCCACATGATCACCTCACATGTTAGTGGATAGGTATAAAATCAATCTAAACTGCCTAATAAAAATCTTTTCTTTTAAAATGAACAAGATTGATACTGAAAGGGCACTAATTGGTCAATTAGGGTAATCAAGTCCCCGACCCTAAATTCTCTGGTTGCGTAGGAGTGAGGCACGCTCTCATGCCTCACTTGATTTCTAACCGACTCCAATAGGTTAGTGGCGACTCTTTTTTGCAAAATTCTTAAAAAATACCCTAATATCACGCGAGGTATGGCTTGAGAGAGCCTGCGCCTAATCGTGAGCCATAGGCCAATCATTTAAGCAATACCCCTAAACCTACTCCCTCCCCCCGAGGGGTAGGCCACGACAGATAAGAACATCTTAAATCTAGCACCCATTTGTCTCCTGACAAATTAGTGGTCACACATAAAATAACTTATGCATTACTAGTAATCCCCTCAGCAATGTTTGCATGGCATTGTGCCTATCACCTTTATTCCTTTGTTTTGGACAATCTTTCGTGATGTGCCCCTCCTCATAACGCTCAAAACACTTCACGTGTCCTATGGACTTTTTATAATGTGATTTCAATTTGTTTTTACCTCTACTGCCATTAGGCCAAAAATTTTGTTCTCTATCCCGAATCGTTAATGCTTGCGTTACTCCTTGCGCCAAACCGTCATCTCGCAACTTTTTTTGCCACTTTTTAAAGAACAAGGTGGACTTTATCTCTGCTAAGGTAATTATAGTATACCCCTACAATAGTGAATCTATAAAGTGCTCCCATGGCTCTGATAAATAAGCTAATAATATTATGCCACATTTTTCATCATCAAGTATTTTACCGATATTCTTCAAATCCATCATGAGTTTATTAAATTCATCCAGGTGAGTTCTTATAGACGTATCTTCAGTATACCTAAATTAAAACATCCTTTTTAACATGTATAAGCGATTGTTCAAACATTTCTTTATATAAACTGCTTGAAGTTTTCCTCATAATGCTGTAGCATCCTTCTCCTCGACCACTTCTATTAAAACCTCATCTGATAAGTTTAATGGGATTGTACTCTTTGCTCTTTCCATTAGCTCTACTCCTCTTAGAGGCTTTCATTATAAGTGGCAACTTATCTTCATCATCTAGTGCCTTAGCCAAACTTTGGGTTGTCAATAACGCCCACATCTTGATACTCCATAAACCAAAATTGTTTTTGTCAAAAAAAAAAAAAAAAAAAAAAATTGTTTGTCCAATTAAACTTCTCAATTTCAGATTTTGCCTTAGACATAATTGCAATAACAATATTTCCAAATAATAATTAGACAAGCAAAAACCTCAAATCAAAATCAAGAAATCCGATCCTAAGCTTTGATACCAACTGTTAAAATATAATATGCGGAAATGACAGAATCTTGCAATTTACATCAACGCGAAATTACCAGAGAAATAAACGAGAAATAATAAGAACACCAGAGATTTATGTGGTTTAGTCCAAGTACTAGTACCTACATCCATGGAGAGAGCCAATAACAAATAATCAACTATAATCGGAGAATAAAAGTGTACAGTTGCTCACACACTTGAGTATTTCCCACATCTAGATTTAATATCTCATGTGTTTACAAATAAATAATGTAAACTCACATCACAAAACTTTCTAGCGCTCAAGCACTTCACGTAGTCCAAGAAGAAACTCAGCACCTTCGTCCTTTGTGCACACGGCGACTTCCTAGCATGCTACTTCTATCGCTTCGTAGGGCTCCTCCTTTTTCTTCTGATGCACGGTGCTCCTCAACCTTTTTTAGTAGCTTTCTTGAAAGAAAGAACACGTTCTGCTTTTTTTTTTATGTGTGTCCAAGGTCAAAAATTTGACCTAGGCCCACCAACTTTTAACTTCAACGTGAAGTAGGCTTCTTCTCAAGTAAAAGTGAAACCCTCACTTTTTCTTTTATTTTATATTATTTCCTCTTTTGTCTTGTAGTGGCGGATCAACTTCTTTTTTTTGCTTTCTTTTATACGTCCAAAACAAAGTCCAATAAGAGAAAAATAAAACTTCTTCATCCAATTGTAATCCGCTTGAAGAAATTTTTCTCAACAAATTCGGTTTAACAAATCGTTATCCACATTTAAACTCAAGACATTAATTTAACATTACTGACACTAGCTAACGAATGCATTGTCTATTTTGTGAATCAACATTTGGTATAAGTGGAGGAAAGGAGGAAATAAAAGCATGCTTCATGTAGTAGGAGGCAACGCAAGTTGATCTCTTCATTATTGCATTGATAAGCTGATTTCTAGCAAAATTAGGCACAAAACTTGTGTGTAGACTCTTATGAAGGTATATGAATTGTAAACACTCAGCTTGTTCAGTAATTGCAAGCACATTCTGATTTTTGACAGTTGCAAAACTTTGTAAGCTTAATGTTCACCCAAAGGAAAAGAGAATTCATCCTTTAGAAGTTCGTGTGACTTTTTTTGCGGCACTATCAAGTTTTCTTCTTAAGAATGAAGTAGACTGCACTTATCTTCCAACAAGCACCAGCATAATTTGCATTCTAGAAGGTTCGTGTTTGATTTTCTTATTTCTTGGACTAAAAGCATCCAAATTAAGCTTGCACAGACCTCACTTATGCCTTGGCATGGAATTTCATCTCAGCAAAGGCCTAAATAGATTAAGGGGCGAGTGGAGATTCAATCTTATGAGGAGGGTTGCTGTGGTATTATCTATCGTAGGTGAAACTCAAGCTCTCCGGACACCTAAATCTTTAAAAGCACGTCGACTAGATCTTCTTCTCCAGATTCATTACTCCTATAGGCAGATTATTTCTTTTCTTTGTAACTAACGATGACGACTTCAAGAATCTCGTCCATTTTCCGGGGTATTCTTTCCAATGCCTTTCTCTTTCTCATCCCTGAAGAACCCCAGGAACGTTAGAGAGCAGTTCAAATTGAGTAGGTCGAAGCCTCTAGACAGCATTAACAATTCAATGAGCAACGAGGTTAAGCTGTCCTGATATGTACATTTTTGACCAAATATGGCCCATGTAATTAGGTTATTCGTCAAGGAAACGAATCTCTTGCTCATGTTGATTGGTGCTCCTTGAGACAAAGTGATCAAGCTAATGAAGTTCCATGCTTCTTCTCTTATTGATATGAAAGACTAGACCTGCTTATGGCTCAAGAGTCAGGACCTCAAGGACCACCAGTTTTCTGAGCTATCTCCAATATCCGCCGTATGGACAAAAAACAAGAGGGACCCTCCGTGTAATAGATTACCAGAGAAACAAAATTACCTGGACTCTGCGCAAAGCTAGCTCCTGGACCTTCAACACCTCTTTGCCATGCTCAACCCATCAAAAGACCAGGGCCAAAACTTCACGCACTAGGAGGCTCATGATCGGCCCATGCTAGCTTGCCATATCTATAAGCATATGATGCAGTAAGGAAGAGAGCATTTGATGCAAATTCCCCATGATAGGCAAACTCTTAGGCCCTAGTGGCGAATTCACAAAAAGACTAGAAGAACGGCCGCATAGAGAAGAAAGTGATGCAGCTGGAGCCAACAGCAAGTTTCAAAAAGCCATATCAAAACCATACATATTTGAATCGTATGTGAGTTTACTGAATTGATACTGTAGCTCAATTCCTAGAGACTAAGGCCATGTTTGTTTATTTTTGTTTCTGTTCCCTAGAACAAAAATTTATGTTCTTTTGTTCTGGGAAACAAAAAAAGAACAGAAACGCATTTGCAAAAAATTTTATTCCTGAGAACAAAAGATCTATTTTTTTGCTCTCGGGAATAGATTTGGAACAAAAACAAGAAGTAGAAAAAAATTGTTTCTTGTTCCCGAGAATAATTCCGAAAAACAATTTTTCTCTCCTCTTTTTTTCTTCTCTTTCTTTTCTTCTTCTTCCTTTTTTGCTAGTCACTAGCCTTGGACATGGGCGGCGACTAGCGACCGGCCAAACGAGGGTCAACAACCTTGCCGGAGCATCGTCGGCCCCGAAGACGCCGAGCCACGGCAAGTCTCAACCTCACCCAACCGATCGCCGGCTGCCGCCATGGCCGATAACCAGCCACAAAGAGAAAAAAGGAAAAAAAAAAAGAAGAAAAAAAATGAAAAATATAATAAAAATATTGAAAAACTAAAGGAAACAACAAAATTATACAAATTTACCAAACGCATTTCTATTCCCGAGTAGAAATTTTTTGCGGTTACCAAGTGCGTTCTTATACTCAGAAATTGTTTTCAGGAATAGAAACAAAAAAAAATTATTTCTATTCAAAAATTGTTTCCCAAAACATAAACATTACCAAATGTGTCCTAAATTTTCTATTTCCAAATGAAAATCCAGGCAAAATGGTCATGTGACATGAATCACCAAATCGTTTCTAGGCTTTCCCAGTAGTCCTTGTCTATACTTATAGCAGCACACTTTCATGAACAATGGGATAAGCCGGGCTTACGAACGTTTGTAATTATATTTATCTATAGGGTCATTCTACTAACCATGAAGGCCTTAGATATCCACAATCTTTGTTAATTTACTAGCCTAATCGACCATCCGCTGCATGATAAAATTTATTTTCAAATATAGCCTGCTCTATTTTACTGCATCAATTATCTTGAGCTTAATCACAAGAAAAGGACTACTTTTCTCTACGTTGAAGTATCATTAATCACCCCATTCTGGGCCAACTGTAATGGGTATTGCGACAAAGACTCAACCATTTTTTTTCTAATCAATGCGCTTGTTTGGTTCAAACTAATCTTAACGAATTATATCCAGAACTCTCCCCTTTTTCATTCCATATTCTCTCATATTTATTGGTAATTTAGACGTACTTAGTCGAAGTGGTTTATGATAAGCTGCTGTACAAGTAAAAATTAAGCGTGTGGACGATAAAATTAAAAACCCCAATCTAAACCTTCGCCTAGCCCAAAACCTGAATCTCAATTCGGTTCGGATTTTTTTTCCGCCAGGCCCGTTTAAATCACCAAGCCCAAGCAGGCCCAAGCCCGCGTACAAATCAATTGAAAGAGCGATAAAAGTAAAAAAGCCCCGGAAAAGACAAGAATTGCGACATTGCCATCGGCTGGCGGACTCCCCCTCTCTCTCCCTCTCTCTCTCCGCCACCGAGCAGCGCGACAGAGATCTCCATCGACGGAAGCATTTGCAGTGATGCGAGCGCTTCCGGGGTGAGCTCAATCGATTCGCATCGTGCAGGTGGCCGCGGATCGAGGGGATATCGTTCGAGCAGCTCCGCGACCTCGATTCGGAATCGTCCGACTTTTGTGTGTTTGGCTCGGATGGGACGTTCTCGCACGGCTTCTCGCCCGACCGATGAAGATCCGAATCAAAGGTTCGTTGCGTTTGCTACTGGTCCTGCGCTGCGCGAGTCTTTGGTTGTAATCGTGAGATGAGGACTGATGTGCTTGGAATGCTGTGGAGAATTTCTGGAGTACGAAGTTGTTGGAAGATATGCGGCTAGACAGAATATTTAATTGATTCTGATCCGATTTGTACAGATCAATTAGAATTAAATCTAGAATAGATTGATTTGTAGGATATTTAATTTCCTTGTTCATTCATACTCTTGTACTATATTTGCAGAGGATGTACATTAATACATTCATTGAAGACAATAGAATATACAAAAACTTTTCTTCATTCTCGAGTTCTTCAATCCCTTTTACTTTCCCTTCATCTTCTTACATGGTATCAGAGCAGTAGAAGATTCTATTGCTTCCACTTTCTTCTCTTCATCGCTTCTGTCGAAACCTTTTTTTCATCATGACAAACAATTTGCCTTCAGTTTCTGGTGAACATCCGCAGCATGAAGATCCCGCACAAATCATAGAAAGCCGGGAAAATTTCTCCTCTGTTGATATTGCCAGATCTCACGAACAACCTGTTC
This sequence comes from Eucalyptus decipiens, assembly GCA_014182575.1. Lineage (NCBI taxonomy): Eukaryota > Viridiplantae > Streptophyta > Magnoliopsida > Myrtales > Myrtaceae > Eucalyptus > Eucalyptus decipiens. The sequence continues at coordinate 30,450,600 of CM024609.1, read as the reverse complement.
AAACTCAAGAAAATCGCAATTTTTTGGCTCAGTCAATTCTGGGGCAACCCTACTCGGTTCAGCCCATTCCGGGCCAACCAATAGTGGGCCATCCTTACTAGTGGCCACTGTTTCAGATGCAACCAAATCCGTGGCTGTTTGGGCCTAACCAGAATGCATCATCACCAATTTTTCAAGGGACATGGGCCTCTGACCAACCCGACGGAAGCCCACCAACCGTAAGCGGGGCAAGCTTGACCGACGGGTCGGGTGGAGCAAATGCGGGGCAGCCAGATGGATCCAGTGGTTCGAGCAATGGAGGAAATCCATACCCGACCAATTTCAATGCGGGTTATGGAACCGGTTCAAATCCAGGTATGGGAGCGAATCCCTACCCGGGTTTCTCACCCGGATTTTTGCCGTTTCCAGGGTCAATCTTCACCGAACGGCCAGAATCCGGCGACCCCCTCGTTTCCACCGCCGACGGACCTCAACCGAAGTTAATCAGCCAAAGAACTTACCGGGCACGAAAACTACTCCAGTGGTCGCAGAATTCCGCGCGCGGGTGACTAAGGACAAAGATGGATTCCTCGATGGAACCATCTCTGTTCCCCTCGACGAACGCCTGGCGTGACACTGGAGGAAATGCAATCAGCTCGTCTGAACCTGGATCGGCAATTGCATCTCTCCGTGTCGCGGCAGACTTCCACCCACGTAAGACGCTCAAAGGATGTGGGAGAATATCAAAGAAATGTACGGCAAACTCGACCGTGCCAAAAAAATTTCGCTCATGCAGGAATTGAGCAATTTAAAACAGGGGAATATGACGGTCACGGCTTGTTTCAACAAGCTATCGTCTTTATGGAACGAACTGGAAGCCGTGGAGGAAAAGCTCGAGGGGCTAGAATCGACATTAAAACAGTATCGTTCCATCAAAGAGAGGGAAAAGGCTACGCGTTTTTTGCTAATTTTGAACGAAAATTACATTACCTTTCGCTCACAGATCCTGGCCATGGATCCCATTCCTCCGATCGGACGGATCTATCAGTTAGCTATGCAGGAGGAGAGCCAACGTCTCACGTCACCGGAGCATGCAAGGAACGGCGACAGTATCGCTCTTGCAGCCCACGGCGAACGAAGAGAGGGATCCACAAAAACCCTAAATCGAGAGAGAAGAGGCGGATTAGGGTTCGGAGGAGGAGACGTCGCAAGGTCCTTTAAAAGGGACAGCATCAACGGCTGAGATTCATTGCGCGGATCGGACGGGCCAGATCGTGCGTGCGGATCGGACGGGCCAGATCGTACTCGCGGATCAGACGGTCCTCTTATGCTTGAAGGCGCAGATGAATCCGACGGTGGATACGATTCCGCGACTAAAGGAGTGGACGGCCAGATTCTTGCCACGTCATCAAAAAATTTCCGGCCAAATTTTAAGGCAAAGGGTAAAATGTTTTGTGATTATTGCAAACGTTCTAACCACATGATTGACAGCTGTTGGAAATTACATGGAAGGCCTGGCGAAAAGGAGAAGAAAATATCATCTGCCTATCAAGTGACTGGACCCACCGGCCAAAATGCTGACCAACCTATCTCTTATGGTCAATATCAACAATTAATGCATGCTCTGCAGAAATTGGAAACCTCCAACAAAGGAGGAAGCTTCTCAGGTATCTCACATTGCCTCATTAATTCAATTTCAAGAAAGGCATGGATCATTGACTCAGGTGCAAGCGATCACATTGTTTGTGATAAGGGATTATTTACCAGTTTAAATCGGAAATTAATTCTTCCGGTTTCCGTGCAATTACCAAATGGAAGTATCACACACGTGAATGTGACAGGAACAGTAAAGCTTAGCCCTCAAATTACACTTGAGAATGTCCTTTATGTCCCAGAATTTCAATTTAATCTTATTTCTGTCTCACGGGTATGCAAGGACAATTCGTGTCGGGTATTCTTCGATATTGACACATGCTTCTTTCAGGCCCCTTCGACTGACAGACTGATGGGCTTGGGTAGACTTTCTGAAGGCCTTTATTTCTGGACACATTTCCCAAATAATTTTAGTTTTTCTAGTACCCTTTTCAATAAGAAATCATTGTGTAATTTGACTACCAATGAAAAGAATTTCATTATGCACTTAAGGATGGGTCATAGTACTTTCTTTCCTTATGCACAATGTTCCATATGCCCCCTTGCCAAACAGTCACGCCTTCCATTTCCTTTAGGGAGTACTCATGAAAATGAAATATTATCATTGGTTCATGTTGATATCTGGGGCTCTTATCATATAGTCAATCACGATGGGTCTCGTTATTTTCTCACCATAGTAGATTATTGTTCTCGTACGACATGGATATTTTTAATGCAGTCTAAGGGCCAAGCTTATTCTCATTTGAAGAAATTCATTATTCTTTCGAAAAATCAATTCGGAAAATCCATTAAGAGGATCCGAACTGATAACGGAAAGGAGTTCTTCAGCCATGATTGCACTTCATTATTTTCATCTCATGGGATTCAACATGAAAGTTCTTGTATATACACTCCACACCAGAATGGGGTGGTTGAGCGTAAACACAGGCACCTTCTGGAAGTTGCTAGAGCCCTTAAATTTCAAGCAGCAATTCCAGATGAGTATTGGGGAGAATGCATTCTTACAGCGGCCTATCTTATCAATCGAATGCCCACTCAGGTCTTACGTGGGAAAACGCCCTTTGAAGTATTATTTGGCAAGTCACCGGAGCGAACACATCTCAAAGTCTTCGGATGTCTCTATTATGCAGCTATAGTGGGCTCTCGAGGCAAACTGGATCCTCGTGCACGTCGCTGTGTTTTCATGGGGTATCCTACTCTACAAAAGGGATACAGAGTCCTGGAGCTATCTACCAAGGAATTCTTTGTAAGTAGAGATGTTTTATTTCATGAAAAAAAAGTTCCTTTCAATGAAAAAAACACTCTCTCATGAAGAATCCGATACTCTGAGTATTCCTCGTCGGCATGTGATGGATGATACAACATATCAGGATCTTAATTATATACCATTGGCAGTGCCTACTCATGATCATTATGTTCAGATGAATCCCTCTGTAGCAGGACCGATTTCTGATGAGAATCAGGTTCCTACAAATGTATCAAGGAATTCACCTACAGATTCTTCTACTAATGAAGAAGTTGAAGAAACCCTTCCTACACCAGCTGGGGAATCAACATCTTCACTTCCGAGAGTAGATCCTCCACGACGTTCTGGTCGAGCTACACGACCCCCTACCTGGACTAAAGATTATGTATGTGCTGCTCTCGACTCTCCAAGTATCAAATATCCAGTTTCATCCTATGTTTCCTTCAATAATTTATCATCAGAACATAGGTGCTGTATAAGTAGATTGTCTGAGGATAAGGAACCTGCTAGTTACAATGAAGCATCTGCTGATCCAAGATGGCAAAAGGCCATGGAAGCAGAATTGCAGGCCTTGATTAATAATAAGACCTGGGATCTTGTCACATTGCCGCCAAATTGTAAACCCATTGGCTGTAAATGGGTGTACAAAATAAAATATCGAGCTGATGGCTCCTTTGAAAGATTCAAGGCACGATTGGTTGCCAAAGGCTTCACTCAGCGGGAAGGATTCGATTATCACGAGACATTCTCACCTGTCACCAAAGACGTCACCGTACGATCTTTTTTGACAGTTGCAACTATTCGTAACTGGTCTCTACACCAGATGGACGTTCATAACGCCTTTCTCCACGGAGATTTGGATGAAGAGATATATATATATATGGACGTTCCTCAGAGATTACGGAGACAGGGGGAGAAGAAAGTATGTCGTCTCCAAAAATCCCTTTATGGGTTGAAACAAGCTTCCAGGTAGTGGTATGCAAAGTTTACAAGCGCCCTTACAACATCAGGATTCCAACAGTTCCAACATGATTATGCCTTATTCTCGCGGACTAAAGGTATGTGACTAAAGGTATGTCATCTATTTATCTGATGATATATGTTGATGATATTCTCATTATGGGAAATGATGAAGCAGCCATAGGAGATTTTAAGAAATATTTGCATGCAATTTTTCATATTAAAGACTTAGGAGCACCTAAGTACTTTCTTGGCATTGAAATTGCCCGTTCTGAACAAGGGATTTCGCTCAGTCAGCGAAAATTCATATTGGAGATTATTTCAGAAACAGGTTTATCATGTTGCAAGCCAGCTGTTATTCCCATTGAACAGAACACGAAATTGACCACCGCAGATTATGATAAGGGAATTTCTCAAGAAGATGACTTCGTTTTGGAAGATCCTTCAAGCTATCAAAGGCTTGTCGGAAAACTTATATATCTAACAATGACTAGACCTGACATCTCTTATGCAGTGCAGACTCTTAGTCAGTTCATGCACAGTCCAAAGCAGTCACACCTGAATGCTGCATATAAAGTTGTGAAGTACCTAAAAGGGTGTTCAGGTCTTGGGATATTATTGTCCAGAAGATGTAACATGGAGATGACAGCATATTGTGATGCAGACTATGCAACTTGTCCCATGAGTCGAAGGTCTGTCACTGGATATTGCATCAAGCTAGGAGATTCTTTACTATCCTGGAAGACAAAAAAAACAGCCTACTGTTTCTCTATCTTCAGCTAAAGCAGAGTATTGAGCTATGGCCAAAGCTACTTGTCAGATAGTATGGATTCGGGGTCTTCTTAAGGATCTTGGAATACATATACAAGGGGCAACAAAGCTGTTCTGCGACAATGATGCAGCTCTTAAACTTGCAGCAAACCCTATAGTGCATGAGAGAACCAAGCATATAGAGGTCGATTGCCACTTTACACGAGACAAGATCTTAGAAGGAGTCATTGAAGCAAGAGGAACTGGGACAACTGAACAGCCTGCAGACATTTTCACCAAGCCTTTGTGTCAAAAACAGCACACATATCTTCTTAACAATCTAGGTGTCTTAGACATATACAAGCCACCAGCTTGAGGGGGAGTGTTGGAAGATATGCGGCTAGACAGAATATTTAATTGATTCTGATCCGATTTGTACAGATCAATTAGAATTAAATCTAGAATAGATTGATTTGTAGGATATTTAATTTCCTTGTTCATTCATACTCTTGTACTATATTTGCAAAGGATGTACATTAATACATTCATTGAAGACAATAGAATATACAAAAACTTTTCTTCATTCTCGAGTTCTTCAATCCCTTTTACTTTCCCTTCATCTTCTTACAGAAGTTGCCCCCGCAGGATTGGAGCCCTGCGATTGAAGGGGCTGTGTTGGTGTGTATTTGTGATTGGTTTCGTTCGCTTTTGCTCTAGCGATACTTCCGCATGCGATATCGGTTAGCTCGAGAGCTGAGGCTTGAAGGATTGCGCGAGCCATTCCCTGCGCTGAATGCATAGGACCTATGTGCTCTATGTCTCTAGAGCTTCTGGAATCAACTCGCTTCCGTTCTAGTTTCACTTTTTTGAAGAGTTTCGAGAGATGGCCATAATTCTTAGGATTATAAGGTAGAATCGAGTTCGAGGCCGGGGTCATTTGGGCGGATGCCTGGATCACATAGTGGTGTTCGTTCATTGGGTATCCCTCATCTACCGACTTCGACTAGTCCTGTGCCTTTTGGTAGATTTAGGAATTCATTCGAACGCGTTTCCGGGGGGACCTTAATTAAGCGAAGTTTACATTTTATCTTGCTTCGTCTTTCTGGTAGATTCAAGACTCTGCTTCTGTAGGTAGTTGTCAACGACTTTTCAGCTCTTTCGTGGGGATACGAGTTCTCTCTCTATTCTTCGGGCTTATACTCACATTCTTGAGTCGGTTGTGCCCAGTATTTCTTGATGGACTTAGGAATTCCTTTTCGATTGTTAAGCATGGGTTGTTCATAGATTATTCTTGAATTTATTCTTAAAGGCTGTAAAAGTACCAAAATTTTACGGTCCTACAATATGACGAGCTAGATAGGGGTTAACCTATTAGTGGTAAGTTGAATGGCTTGTTATTTCTCTCCCGCTTAAAAGGTTAAATCTTGTTAATCATACTTCTTCTTAGGCAGGGCAAGACAGATTTCCTGTCTCTGATTTTGCTGAAAACTTGCTATGCAATGTTAGCTATAGGTCAGGGAAATGAAGAGAGAGGGGCTTCCTCCCACTGCAACTACCCTAACAAGAATATATCAGGAAAAATTCGTATTAAGTGTACGACTTGTCCAGATTTTGACCTTTGCATAGAATGTTTTTCCGTCGGAGCTGAAATTACCCGCAAAATTGGTTGAAGGACTGTATAGGCAAATTATCAAAACTTTTAGATTAAGTTGAGTAAAATGAAAGATTTATGACTGTTTAATATTTGTATAATAGGTTTAGAATTTTTAGTTTATTTTTTTGCAATCATCCCTCGTTAATTATCTCAAGCTTAATCATAGTGAAGGATTGCTTTTCTCAATCTTGAGTCTGATTAATCGCGCCATTCTGGACCTACTATAATGGCAACTCCAGCAAATTTTTGGCCTTTTTTCAGAGGATAACAAGTCATATCTGAACCACCCATCGTTGCAGCATGGATGGTAGGGCTACTGGACTCCACGCTGGAGGTCCCAGTTTCGAAGTCCCTGCGAAGCAGGGAGGCTGAAGCGTTGCGTGATGTCTTGCTCGGGGTGCGTGGGTGGTGGTTTCTTGCGTGCCTCCCCAAGGTTTACTCCCCGGCTGCCGGCCGTGCGGTGGGTTCCCTGGGTAACCAAAAAAAAAAAAAAAGTCATATCTGAAACTCTCCCATTTTCATTGTGTATTTTCCAAACAGTATATTGGACGACCAAGCATACTTTGTCAAACTGACGTATGATTACCTAGTGTACAAATTAAGCATGAACATGATAAAGACGCAACACTTGAGTCCCAATCTAAACCATTGCCTCCTTTGTACCTTCCTCCATCATTTTATAAAAAAATTAGTAGTTTTTGAATCACAGGCAGGGTTTTAGGTTCGATACCAGACAGCCCATTATTCAAGTCTAGTCCAAAACCAAAATCTCAATTTGGACCACGGATTTTAATCTTTTCTAGACTCATTTACATCACAAAGCCTAGAAGACGAAAACTTCGAATTGCCATTAGACGAGGGACTCTCACTATGACTAAATAGTGCGACAGAGATCTCTCTCAACAGAATCATGTGCAATGGTATAATCGCAGAGTGAGCTTAGTTGATTCATATATAGAAGGATTAGGAACTAAAGAACCGCAAATAGCAACCTTAATTCAAGTAAATCGTCATCTATAGCTACAGGCCTATGCCAATTATGGCCAGAATACTATTTGCAACCTTCAATTGCAAAGACAAAGCAAAATCATGAACCACCCTCATTGTACATCTTCTTAGCAAAATATATGCTCGACGCAATTTCTTCCACAAATAAAAGCTGAAATCGATGACCTAATTGTTGTAAAATTTGATGGAGCCATTGTTAACTGTTCTTATCATGATATCATGCAAAATTTCATGAGATTATTACCAACTATTTTAAAACTTTAAATTGTTAGTCAAATATGCAGTTTCAATACTTGAATCTTCTAACAATTAGGAATAGGATATAGTATCATAGTAGATGTATAGTTTGATTTTGTGATATTCTAAAATGTTAAATCTCCTATCCCATCACACTTGAATATAGTATGGGCTCGTTTGATAATCATTATGTTCTCAGAAACAAGTTTTACTCAAAAATGATTTTTTTAATTCTATTTTCAATAATAATTTCTAAATTTTTTAAGACACTTGGTAACTATCCAAAAATTTCATTCCCGATATAGGAATGCATTTAGTAGGATTCTTAATTTTCTTTGTTAAATTTAATTTTTAATACTTTTATTTTTTCCTTTTTTTTTCTTTTTCATTCTCGTCTTCTTCCTCCTTCTTTGTGGTGGTCCGGTGACCGCTTGGGCAAGATCTATCGAGCTCGCTAGGGGCTCGCCTCGCCAAATCTAGGCCAGCCGAGCCTCGCTTGTGGCCAAGGGAGGCTCGCCAAGGCAACACTCTCCTTGCCAAATCTAGCGAGGTAAGCCTCACCAAACCACTAGTGAGGCTCAGCCTCGCCAGCCGGTGTGAGGCTCAGCCTCGCGGTGGCCAGACAAGCTCGTCAAACCTCGCTCAGCCGGTCGCCAACCACAGCTGGCGGCAATGACGGTGGTCGGTGACCAACTGGGACTAAGAGGAAGAAGAAAAAGAAGAGAGAACGAGAAAAAAAGAAATAAAAAGAAAGAAAAGAAAAAGTTGGGCTTGATTCTGAAAATTGTTCCCAGAAACAAGTTTTTTTCTACTTCTTAATTATGTTCAAAATCTATTCTAAAAAAAAAAACAAAAAAACAAATTTTTATTTCTAAGAATAAAAAATTTATTAAACGGATTTGTGTTCTTTTTTTGTTTCAAAGAACAAAAGAATAGAATAAGTTGTTTCCCGGAGTGTTACCAAATGGGCCCTATAAGTACCTACGTGTGCTCTCCATGACACGCTGTTTTCCTCTTCAATCACCTATTATATCAGCTAGAGACCAGATGACAAAAACCCATTTGAGGGGAAACCATGCAGCAAAAGGAGTTTCAGACTTTCTGTTGAGCCTAACTTGGAGTCGGTCAATGATGAAAGGGATGCAGAGGGAAGACTAATTGGGCCAAACATCAAATCACCTATTTGGATGAAAATGTGAAAGTTCTCATTTCACATCTCTTCCTTAGTTGTTGTTACATCACGAAGGTCATCGCATTGTTCCTTAAAGATGGTCCGATTGTAATTTCTTATCAAACTTCAATAAATCAGACTCAAGTCCGACCGCATGAATTGTCAACTATTGAGGTTGAATTGTTCTTGTAAGTACGTTTCTATGTCTCTCAGCTATGGCAGTTCGCATGCAAACTAGCGGCAATGAAGAAGAATTTGAACCCTATTTGCATGAGCAGATTTCTATTCAAATATAGGCTGCCCAGTTTTACAACATTAATTATCTCAAGCTTAATTATGATGAACGACCGCTTTTATCGATTTTGGAGTATGATTAATTGAGTCATTTTCAGGCCAGCTTTGCTATAATGGTAATTTCGACAAAGACGACCCTTTTTTCAGCCGATGTGCTTCTTTGGTTCGGACTAATCCCAACAAATCTCCCTTTTTTCATTGCATATTCTCTCGTAATTCTTGGTAAGATAGCCATAATTAGTCGAAGCAGTTCATGATTTACCTGGCATACAAATCAAGCATGAGCATGATGAAGACGCAAATATTAAACCCCAATCTAAGCCTTTGCCGCCTCTTTCCCTTGCTCCATTTCTTTCATCCTCTTCTGTTACGTTTCTTAGTGTGCTAGTTTCATAAATCAATGTTAAAGTACTCATTGTTCGATATTAACATTTAAAGGTTAATGAATTCAATTTAAAACAGATCTAATAATGAGTTTTGGGGCCCACCCCGGCCAAACAAATTGACCCGTGTACATCACCCGGGACAAAAGAAAAAAAATTCCGACGTTGCCATCAGCTAGGAGACTCTCTCGGTGACCAAGTTGCTCGACAGAGATCTCTCAGCAGACGCATGTGCAATAGTACGAATAGTTCGAGAGCGAGCTCAGTAGATTCATATATAGAAGGAGTAGGAAATAGAAACCACATTGGGTCCAATTAAATCCTCAGATCTAGCTGCAGGACAATGCCAACTATGGCTCGAATACTATCTGCAACCTTTAAAGGGTAAGACAAAGCAGAATCATAAACCACCCTGATTGTAAATCTTCTTAGCAACCTATGACATGCTAATTGTCTGCAACTATAGATGGATTACGAATGTGTGTATGTATATTTTTGTAATGCAAGCTCTATAACCAAACCGTATAATATATAAGGATATGTTTAATTATATTCTATATTAAAGGATCACAAATTTAATTTTTTTATAAGCCAAATATATATAATTATATAATTGCTTATTGTTAAACTGATATAATTAATTAGAAATGGCCTCTTTATATATTACACGAATCACTTTAACAATTTTGTTTTTTGAAATCAATTTAGATAGCAAGAAACATTAAGTTTTTTTTCATCTGATTGGTGTAAAATATAATAGTTTATAAGTTATTAATGTGAAAGGGAGTGGAAGGGAATGGAGCTTGGTGAAGACGTGCCTTAACCACAAAGTTCCATTCTGCCCAACTTTCTTATTATTCATAGATGTTTCTGATTTATGTCTCACGCATCTATAATTGTAGAATGCTTTATTCAAAATGCATACAGACTAGTTAATATGTATAGCATGCAAACTTAGAGAAAATTACAGGTAATAAAAAACAGAAGACAATAGATTTCGGTCAAGTATTCCTCAGTTTCAGACCATCTCTTTTACTTTCTTCGCCTTTGTTTTCTTCTGCCAAGGTTCTTCACAAGACTCTGAGCCCTTCTTCCTGTGATCAAGTAGTTTCCGAGGACCACTCCAATCACTAACCCACTTGCATACCCCACGCACACGATCTTCCAATCTAATTCCATCTCACTCCCCGAATCTTGATCTTCTTTGGACGTTGGAGAGGATGGCGGCGACCCTTTGACATCTCCGCATTTTTTAGACAGAGGAGTGCCACATGGCTCTGAGTTTCCCTTGTAGGAGTTGTTTTCGAATGTAGCAAATTGCCATGACTATGGTATTGGCCCTGTCAGATGGTTATAAGATACGTCGAAGACCGCAAGTGAAGTGAGTTGAGTCAACTAGGGGGATCTCTTCTAAGAGCTGCTTTTGAGAAAGGTCTAATGCTTCCAAATTCGTTAGGTTTGCCAAGAATGGAGGCAGAGGGCCGACGACAATGATGTCGGAAAGGTTGAGCAATTCTCTTCCAATGGTGTCGGGGATTGCTCCGCTAAAGTTGTTGCTCGAGAGATCAATCAATGTGAGGTACTCTTGGATCTTTGAGTAATTCATTTGGATGCCTTTGGCAATGATGTTCATAGAGTAGACAAAGGTTGCGTATGGAAGGATGGCCCCGATCGGTAGCCCAGTGTAGCTTGATGGATACATCTCTGAAATTTTCATGGCAGTCCAATGCTTAAAGTATCCAGATGGCAAGCTACCGGAAAAAAAATATTTTGGTATTGTTCAATGATTTGCAACAAAGTGAGCTCAACCCCTTTAGCCGGTTCCCCAATAATTCCATGAAATCTATTATATCGCAATATAAGTACCTTCAAGCTGAGAAGTGAGCCCAACCATGAAGAGAAAACATCCCTAATCTGATTATTTCCGAAATTCAGGAATTCCAAATTGTCATAGTTGAGGAGCAATCTAGGCAATGGCCCGTGCAATTTATTGTACCTCAAATCAATCATAATAAGTGCACAGAAGTTCTCATTCAAATTAGGAATTTTTGATAAAGTTGTTCCTTTGTAAACTTAGTACTTCTGAATTACCACTCAAGTTACTCAAACATTGTAGAAGAAAACCAATCAAATTATTATCAGACAAATTGATCATATGGATAGAGCTTAGATTGCATATTGGTAGCGATATTCATGAAATTATAGCTATATCCATTGGTGTGAGTGCCACTTTGTGTATGTAATGAGCATAATCGAGGTAGTCACGAAACTTATGTTCTGGCAAATGATCATGATGATTAGCTACAATTGTAATTATATTTATTCGGCTGTTTAAGCTTTTTTTATTTTTAATTTCAAGATAAAAAAAATTATCAAAATGAACAGAAAATACAAAAGAGCAAAGCAAAATAGAGGGGGAAAGGTAGCTGAGAATGTATGCGTGCTGTAAATATAGGTTTTAATGGCTTTAAATGAGTGAGTACGGGACGTCTAAAAAAAAATGAGTGAGTACGGAACTTCAAATAGGTTGTAAAATCAAATGTTAGATAAGCAAGAAAAATAATTTTTTTTTTATTAGATTGATGTAAATTGTAATGGTCTGTAAGTAATTTATGTGAGATGTGGCTCAATCAGAAAGTTCCATTCTATCCAACTCTCTTATTTGCTGATGTACGCATGTATGATTACAGAATTCTTTATTCAAAATGCATATGGACTGGTTAATATCTAATGCAGAAAAATTTAGAGAAAGTTACAAGTACTCCAAAAAAGAAGACGAAAGATTTCGGTCGAGCATTCCTTGGTTTCGGACCATCTCTTCTACCTTCTTCGCCTTTGCCTGCTTCTACCAAAGTTCTTCACAAGTCTCTGTGCCCTTCTTGTGATCAAGCTGTTCCCGAGGACCACTCCATTCACTAACCCACTCGCATACCCCATGCACACAATCTTCCAGTCTAATTCCATTGCACTTCCCGAATCTTGATCTTCTTTTGATGTCGGAAATGATGGTGGTGACGCTTCGAGATCTCCGCATTTTCTAGACAAAGGTTTGCCACATAGCCCTGAATTTCCCTTGTAGGAGTTGTTTTCGAATGTAGTAAACTGCTGTGACTGCGGTATCGGCCCAGTCAGACAGTTGTAAGATACGTTGAAGACCGCAAGTGAAGTCAGTTGTGTCAACTCCTGAGGGATCTCTCCTGAGAGCTGGTTCTGAGAAAGGTCCAATGCTTCCAAATTGGTTAGGTTTGCCAAGAATGGAGGCAGAGGACCGGAAAGCATGTTGTTGGAAAGGTTGAGCAATTCTAGTTGCTGTAAGCTTCCAATGGTTTCGGGGATCACTCCGCTGAAGTTGTTGCTCGAGAGATCAATCAATGTGAGGTACTCTTGGATCTTTGAGTAATTCATCTGGATGCCTTTGACAATTACTCTCATAGAGTAGTCAAAGGTTGAGGATGGAAAGCCCAGCCATCTGGTGTCCAGGATAGATTTGCCAATGTAGGTTGATTGAACTTCCTCAGAAACTTTCATGGCAGTCCACTGCTTGAAGTATCCGGATGGCAAGCTACCCAACAAATTGTTCTGAGAAAGATCAATGATATGCAGCTTAGGGAACTCAAAACCGTTTGTCCGTTCCCCAACTAGTCCTTGAAATATGTTATGTCGCAAAACGAGTACCTTTAAGCTAAGAAGTGATCCCAACCACGAAGGAAAAATATCTCTAATCTGATTGTTTCCGAAATTCAGGAACTCCAAATTCTCGCATTTGAGGAGCGATCTTGGCAGTGGCCCCATCAATTCATTATAACTCAGATCAATCATGAGAAATGCACAGTTGTCGCCATTCAACTGAGGAATTTTCCCACTAAAGCTGTTGCTTTGTAGGCCCACTACTTCCAAAGAACCACTCAAACTACTCAAGCATCGCGGAAGCACCCCAGTCAAGTTATTATTGGACAAATCGATCACCATTATCGAGGTTAGATTGCACATAACCTGGGATATTTCTCCGGAGAGTCTGTTGTTTGAAATGAAGTAGTACAAGATTTGGGGAGGGGGAATCGGAAGTGATCCTTGTAACTGGTTGAACCTGAGATCTACACTAACAAGATTTGTCCACTTGAAGGTAACGGGATCCTGTCCAAAACTAGTTAGGAAGTTGCCAGAAAGGTTCAAATACCTCAGCTCTTTTGTGCTAACATTTAAGAACCATTCGGGCACGTGACCGCTGATCTTGTTGTAGGATAGATCTAGCAGATGCAGATCTTCTTGACCACGTAGGTACTCTGGAAAACTATTTAAGTTGCATGAACAAAGACCTAGTACCGAATATCTTTTTGTTATGTTTGGTTCAATGATCACCGACAAATTATTGGATGATAATACTAGTATATAGAGGTTTTCCAATTTTGAAAACATATCTAACTCCACCGTGCCGCTTAAATTATTTGAAGTTAGAAAAAGAACGCGGAGGTTCTGTAAGTGAGTGATTGTGCTTGGAATTGAGCCATGGAAGCTATTAAATGAGAAGTCAATATAATTCAACTGCGCCAGACTACCTATCCAAGTTGGTATTTCACCTTCTATTTCATTTCCGTCTAAAATTAATTTTTCAAGCTCTTGGAGATTCTGGAAAGATGATGGGATTTCTCCTGTCAATCGATTGAAGGATAGAGCTAAGCTGCTAAGCTGAACAAGGTTTCCTAAGGAATATGGGATTTGACCTGTCAAGTGATTGAAGCTCAAATCCAAATGAGTAAGCTGCATGAGGCTCCGTAGCGAGGATGGAATTTCACCCATAAGTTCATTCCGAACCAAACGTAAATAGTTCAGTTTAGTAATATTTCCTAGAAATGACGGAATTTCACCTGTCAAATCATTAAAGCCAAGATCTAAATGCTTAAGTTGAGTAAAACGTACCAAAAATGATGGGATTTTACCGCTGAATGAATTTGCACTTAGTCCTAAATGAGTAAGTAAAGTCAGATTTTCAATGGATCGGACTGAACCCTTGAATTCATTAGATGAGAGGTCTAGATGAGTGAGTTGGGTCAGGTTGCCCAGTGAAGTTGGGATGTTGCCTGTGAAATCCGAGTGGGCCAAATTCAATTCACGTAAGGAGCCGAGGTCTCCAATTTCAAGTGGTACCTGAGAGAAATTGAAGCCATTATAAGCGAGATTAAGGCTTCGTAGGTGAACGAGACTGAGGATGCTGGCGGTGCTGGAGTTGATAGAACCAGAGAGACAACTACAACTGAGGTCGAGGCCGATCACGTGACCACTCTCCTCATCACACACAACACCATCCCAAGCACAACAATCGCTCGTAGTTTCTCCAATTGCTTTCCAAGATTCAAACTTCACATGCTTATCCAATGAACCATGACAACAAGGAGGCCTTTGTGTGAAAAAGGTTGCCTTGAACTCCAACAAGGCAGATCTCTCATTTGCATGGCAACGTGGTTGGGTTAAATTAAGAGAGTGAGAAGCAACAACTCTCAATAGCAAAAGCAAGAAATGCAAGAATATCATGCTGGTGAAGGAAAAGGACACTTTTTCTATGGTGCAAGCGGGGTAAGGATACTACCGTGACTTGGGATATACAAGAAGCCCAATGGTGACGATGCTGTTGTTATAGAGACGCTCTTCGGTCTTCTCCATGTCGTTTTCACAATCTGCTTTGTGCATCAAGATTTTTTTTATTGTGAACAGCGTTGGTTACGTGTTGAATACTCAACTAATCTGACTAGGTCAAGTTGGTCCCTGATTATTAAACCGGAAAATTAAAAAAAGGATCGTCCCTGAATATAAATTCAATAATTGTTCTGTCATAATCAGTAGGAGACTACAAGGCAGAAACTCCTTCAATACGCTAGCAGATCCTACTTGCAGCGAAACTCACTTCAGCTGACTTGAACCTTGAAAGGGAAATGGAGGAGAGCAAATTAGGTCAATTTTCTTTTTTGACAAGCGTGTTGAATTGCATATCTCTTCGCATATGACCTGTTCTTGCATAGCGCGTCTCATGATTCAGTATTGAGCAGGAGGAAAATAGTCTAATGTGTAATTGCTTAGTTTATACGATCAGGCAAGTCCTATATCATGGCATATCGCCTGAGGTGTTCTTGGAATATTGATACATAATCACCGCTCGTGTTGTGACCGAAGGACAGTGTATTACTGACTTGCCCATAGTAATTACTAGGGCTACCTGATCATACTTCTTTCTTGCTACACATGTAGCATCGAGGTAGAATTTTCTAACTTGTCATAGGAAAAATGAAATTGTCTCTTGACAAGAAATTTGGCTAACAAAGCATATTAATTGTTGGGACTTACGAAAAGGATGAACAAGGCTGGTTCTCTAAGTTGTTTCCAAAAACATCAAGGATGAGTTTTCGCAAGGTTCATTTAAAGTTAAGTTCAAAATGTCTTATTTAGCCCTTCTTGATTTACAATTTGTTCTCACAATTTGTCCATTGAACGTATTCAACTTCTGAAATTTCTGGGTAGGCTCTCTTCTTTGATCTTTTATGTCTTTTTTCGAGTACCGGACACCTGGAGTGCCAAAACTTTGTATGGAGGACACTTAAGTATCAAAAATTAGGAAAGTGACGCTTAAATGCCAAAATCAAAGCAAAATGGATCAATTAAGTGCCAACAGCGAGAAAATCTGGCCAAATTGCATATGTGGCATTTTTTGGCAACATATTTTACCGACGTGGCAAATATTTAAGGAAAAAAAGCACATGTGGACAAGGAAAACGACGTCGCTTCATCTACACTGGCTTGGCTGAGCCACACGACGTCATTTTTCCTCGGTGCTAAATAACGTCATTTAGCTTATTTTTGGGTTTAACCAGATCTGGTCGTCGTTGCTCCTCTCTGTTCATGCTCACGTTCACACCAGATCAGACGTCCTTCTCTCCATCGCCATTCACGGTTGTCGTGCACACTCACTAAGGTGGTCATCGCTCGTCATCATCGCTCACCGTCATCGCTCGTCATCATCACTCACCATCATGGCTCGCTCAAGTTTGTTCTCTTCTCCCCCTCCCCTATGGTAAAATTAGGGCTCGGACTCGTCTATTAAGACTCCAACTATTAGGGCTCCAATTGAAATTAGGGGCTCAGTTGGGAAATGTAAGGCCTGGATGGAATTTTGATGCGAGATTTAGGACTCAGATGTGGTGTTAGAACCCTAATGAGTGTTCAGATTGGCAATTTAGGGCTCGGCCTTGAAATGTAGGGCTTAGCGGGGGGATATTAGGGGTCCTATGCTATTACGATGTGTGATTTAGAGCTCGGATGTGGTATTGTGATGTCCGAGAGTAATTTTTAGGGGTCAGATGTGAAATGTGATGTGCACTGGCGATTTTTAGGGTTCGAAGTAGTTGTTGTAGGGACCTCTAGGCATTTTTTAAAATTGAAGTGTTTAAATAGGTATCATGAGGACCCATGCTTATCATGGGGACCTCTTTTTGTTGGTCAATATTTTAAGGGAATGCGACATAATCAAAGTGGCTATCGTGTGGGGACTTCTATCTGTCCTGAGGGCATCTTCCCAGTAAATCTTGTCTGATATATGCATCTTTTCCCTCTTTCTTCTTTTCTTTAATAAAATATATGAAAGTATATGGACCTCCACGTGCAATTGTCTATTATACTGTGTGGATGTAGTCCCAAAAGTTAATTGTTTTAACTTTTCTCCTTAGTTGCAGAAATAGCTTATGATAAGGATTATGTTGCTATCATTATTTGTTACGGTGATTGGGGAGGATGAGTAGGAGTATAAGGGGGGAAATGAGAGCACTATCTTTATTGATATAAAGAAAGCATCTTATATTGGATTTGTTAAGGATATGATAACTTATTTGCCTTGCAAAGTATAGAAGTTGTTGTATTATGTTCCTGGGAAATGCTTGAGAGATGTTTTGAGAAATTTAGAAGATGATAATAGTTTTAAGGATGTCCTATATCATTATCTTAATGGCGAAGAGGTGAAAGTATACGTTGAATACAATAGTGATAGTGAAGACGAAAATGATGACGAAA
This sequence comes from Eucalyptus decipiens, assembly GCA_014182575.1. Classification (NCBI taxonomy): domain Eukaryota; kingdom Viridiplantae; phylum Streptophyta; class Magnoliopsida; order Myrtales; family Myrtaceae; genus Eucalyptus; species Eucalyptus decipiens. Next base: position 30,433,213 of record CM024609.1, on the reverse strand, counting down.
ATAGCACACAAGTAGGAGAAGGAGTAGATGGTATTCAAGCTAGTACTGAAGTTACAAATGAAGGAGGCCATTACAGACAGGACGGGGAGGAGAGAGGCACAGATGTAGTTCACCAAAGTGATGGTAACATAGATGATGTCACAATCACTAAATTAGATTGGGAAGTAACTAAATCTAATGATGATGACAATGAAAGGTTGCCTACTAAAAATTTCTTAAGTAACGACGACGACGAGGAGCTTACATAGTTAAGGAAAAAACAAATGGAGTTTTTGTCAGATAGATTTGCAGCTTTACGGGTAACTGATGAAGTTCCAAACAGGGACAAAGACCCTGCAGATGCTGGTGTTGCTGGCCAAGAAATTGATTATGAAGAAAGCATCAAGAATACTACTTCCCAAGACGAGCTTGAAGAAGATCAAGGAGTTGTGTGTAAAAGGAAAAGTAAGTTTCCTTTCTATAATCCATCAATTGCCTCTCCTACTTTGTTAGTAGGTATGAAAAACTTCATTGTTGCATAAAGAAATATCGACTTCATTAGAAACACTAAGAACTTTGTAAGAGCTAGATGTTCGCCGCAAAATTATCCATAGAAGATCTACGGCACGTTTGTTAAGAGGAGTATGTCCTTCTAGATTAGAACCTATCAAGATAAATGTACTTGTTCCATTAATTTTGGAAACAAAAGGGCAATAAGTGCATGGTTGTCCAAGCACTTCTTTGATCTGATCAAGCTGATGCCCAAAATGAAAAGTACTGACTTTAGGATGCTAGTGAAGGAGCATGTAGGCATCAATGTATCTAGGAATTAGTGCAAAAGATCGAAACAAAAGCTGATGAGAATACTTATTAGTTAAAATGGCAAGGAATGTGGGCAGGTGTAGGATTGTGCTTGGGAGTATAGGTTGCAAAACCCTTCAAGTAGAGTGTATGTAGAGGTCGTGGAGAGGCCACTTCCTGATAGTAGGATCAAGTTTTATAAGTTCTATATGTGCTTCGATACATGCAAACCGGGATTTTTAGCTGTTGTAGACAAATTATAGGATTGTGCAAGGGAGAATTGTTGGCTACGATTGGAAGATATGCGAATAACCAAATGTTCTCACTGGCTTAAGTTATTGTAAGGGTTAAGAATAAGGACAATTGGTCTTGGTTCTTGAAAAATCTTATGGTTGACTTAGAGATAACAAATGGGGAATGGTGAGCATTCATGAGCAACCAACAAAAGGTAAGCAAAAATTTAGTCAATTGTTTGCTTTATGATATCAACATGTTATTTGCTTACATTTCTTGCTTTGAATTATTGCAGGGATTGATTCCAGCAATAGCTGAGTTGTTGCCTTATACCAAATATCGAATGTGTGCACAGCACATATACAGAAATTGGGCAAAGACTTATAAAGAAGATAAGTTGCAATCGCAATTTCGGCAGTTAGTAAAGAGCACAAATATGGCTGACTTTAGGATAGCCAAAGAAGGACTGCTTTAGTTGACAAAGGAAGGTTATGCTACACTATTCCAAACAGAATCGAAGTATTGGTGCAGGGCGTTCTTTAATGAAGAATTCAAGTACGATAATATCGACAATAACATATGCAAAGCAAAGAAGATAATAGATGCCATATGCAAACTAATCATCTCGATGCTTAAAGATATACGAGTTATGGTCATGACTCGGTTGCACAAACAAAGATATGAGGCTGCAAAGTGGACTAAGTAATGTAGTCCTAGGATTATCAAAAAATTGAATGAGAACTTGGCTGCAAGTAGATATTGTCATCCCATTTGGAATGGAGATGACAGATATGAAATAATGAAATATTCCGATAACTATATTGTCCATCTCGATACGAGGAAGTATTCATGTAGAGCATGGCAACTAAGTGGAATTCTTTATGCACATGTGATACATGCCATCTAGTTGATGGGCCACGAAATAGAGGATTACATTGATAATTGGTACAAAAAATCGAAATATCTTACTTCGTACCAATTCATGATGCAGTCAATTAGAAGTAATAAGTTCTGGGAGTCAACAGATCATGAAGCACCTCAATCTTTGCCACTAAAGAAGAAAATGGGAAAGCCAAAACAAAGACGAAGAATGGCAAAGGGGGAGGTCTCGGGTTAGCAAAGATGAGTAGGACATGTGCAAAAATGACGTACTCTTATTACCACATAGCAGAGCACAATACTAAAGGTTGTCAATTGAGGAAACGGTAAGAACAGTTGAGGCCAGCCGAAGGGCTTAGTGAAAGGACAGTTGGAGAAGAGCAAACAAAAGGGTCAAGTAAATCGATTGTTTTTCAGTTGACAACAAAAAACCCAATAAATCATGAAATTAGTGTTTATGTTGCTTTGTGGTTTTTCATAAATATTTACATAATCCTAATTTGCCTTGTATGTAATGTCTTTGTTAGGTCACGAGAAGGACATGTAAGAGATTGGTCGAAACCCCTGTACTTGAAACTAAAGGGCTTATTCAAATAATGCAAGATAGAAGACGGCCAATTGAAGGATTGGCTTAAGTAGTTAAAGGGCCAGTTCAGTCGACTATTCTTCAATGGTAGAGAAAAAAATACCTAGTAAATTCAACAATTTGTATTTAGCTTTTCTTTACGTTATTATATGGTCCAATATTATATTTATGGTGTCTTTTAGCTCTTTCTCAGGTTCGAAAAAAAGTAAGTTGGAGCTAAACTACCAACTGAAGGACTACCACAAAAGTCACCATAGGAATCACTAGAAGAATCACTACAAGGGTCACCACAAGTACCACCAAAAGGGCCAACAAAAAGTGTCACTGAAACTAAAGGGCTACATAGAATGACAACTAGAAGAAAGCTAGGTGAAGGGCCATCTAAAAGACGTCCAGCTGAAGAATTGGTTGAAGAAGCCTCAATCGTAGTTGAAGGGCAAAAAAAAAAAGATGCCCAAGAAATCACAGACGAAAAAAAGAGCCAACAAATCACAGGTTCTTGAAAACGACGCTCCCCTTCAAACAAGAGGGGCTCTTGGGAAAATGTTAAAAGAATATGGTTATAGCCTTTATACAAATGAGCATACTGGAACAATCATTCTGAATGTAAATTTTATTAGATGCATTTAATTTAATTTATGCTGTAAACTTTTGCTGACAATTTAATTATATTTTTGTAGCCCGAGAGAAGTTTAGAGGTTCTTAATTCTCAAGGGCCAACTCTACGTCAACAAAGAAAAAGACATCAGCTGCGCCAACAAGAAAGAAAAGTAAGAACTCAGTTGTAGGTCCATCTGTATCAATTCAACCTAGGACAGTTGCAGCTCTTTCTGAATTAATTTAGCGTGGGACGGTTGCGCTCCTTCTTAATCAATTCAGCCTGGGGCAGTTATAGCTCCATTTGAATCAATGCATCCTAAGAAGGTTGAAGAAGAAGTTGCAAGTCTAGTTAGAAAGAGTGTAAGGATTATAAATCAAGTGAAATATCCAACAAAAGGAGCACAAACAGGGGGGTTGTGCATATTAATTGATGAGATGGGATGTGATAAGATTTCTGGAGCTTAAGAGTCAGTTTTGTTTATAATAACTTATTATAAATGGTTTTCTTTTCTTTCTTTCTTTTTTTTTTAGTTTGTCATTAAGTTTATAAGACTTAATTTTTAATATCAATGGAATGATCTTACCGCTTGTCAAATTCTTTTCCTTTTTTCTTTTTTTTGAATTCTGCTTTTACTTACTACTGTTAGTGCTGAGTCTGTGGTGGTAGCTGGGGTGCTAGTGTGGCTGGTGGTGATGGTGGATGGTGATACTTGTTGGTGATGGGTTTGTTGTGGGAGTTCGGTTGGGGGCTCATGCTGCATTTGGTGCAAGTGTACAGTGTGCACATCTTGCACCAGGTGGTGCTAGTGCAAGGCTCAACTTGCATCAACACTTTCTGCAGCAGACCCACCACCAGCACAGTGACTGCTAGGTGGTGGTCTATGGTGGTGGCCGAGTATTGATGTGGTGGCTAGGATACTGGTGTGGCTGGTGGTGGTGGCTGATGATGTCTGGTGGTGGTGGGTTTGTAGTAGGGGTTGGAGGCTTATGCTACACCTGGTGCATGTGTGTAGTATACACATCTTACACCAAGTGTACTAAGGCTCAGCTTGCACCAGCACCTTCTGTAGCAACACTACTAATACGGTGGTGGCTCAAGATGGTGGTTGGGGTGCCTAGTGTGGCTAGTGGTGGTGGTTAGTGGGGCTGGCACAATTTTTAGAGAAAACTTACAAAAATTGGCACTTAACTGATCACACTCTAAAAAACTTGGCACTTAAGGGTTCACTTTTAACCACAAGTGACATTTAAATAATCGCTTTTAATAATAACTTGACATTTCAGTGATCTTTTTTTCATCATGACTAACACTTAAGTTATCACTAAATACAACTTATAGCACTCAAATAATCACTCACGTCTGTCATGTGTATATGCTAGTTTGCAGCAAAATAAAGAAGCCGATAGCGGTTCAACTTATGACAACTCCATTCAATTCATTGTTTGCTACTAGTTTATGTTTATATTCAGTTTAGGTAAAAAAAAACCACCACAACACATTGACCAAATACACATTCATCTTGCTAGTTTATATTCAAGAACATGCAAAAACATAATACAAGCAACATCACATTCATTGATTCCCTTTCATTCACCTCCCCACAAACATAAGAAGTAACCCACGATATATATGATGACACAAACAACAAATCCACAACAACCTTGTGGAACACCACAAACTTCTTATCATCTTCCAAAAATAAAAAATAAAATAAAATAAAAAGCCTACATTTGATTCAAAATAATTACATTTGTCCACTAATTTTCAACTATGGCAATCAGAGAAACTTTTTCTCATCTTCAAGTACTTTAAATTTCATCATAAAATAGGATAGACAACAAAACAACACCATAATAAACGATTGGTAACACTTCTGTTTAATTTTCATCATTGAAATTTCATTATTCAAAATTTTAACCGAAGACGCTTGAGCTTGCATTGAGTCAACATCGTCCAAGTCGTCCACAAGCGTACGAGCATAGATGAAGATTGATGTCATTCATCAAGTATATTTAATATCACCTCTATGGCTCAGTGAGGGAGTGAGAGAATTCCGCATCAACCCATTTGAAATATTTGTGCTTCAACCCTTCTTTATATCGGCACATCCATAAAATCTTCTCCTAGAATTCATTCGAGTCAATAATATTCTTCTTGGACTCAGGCCCCGTTTGGTTCGGCTTTTCCCTAAAGCCCTTTGGGGAAAATATTTTGCGTTTGCTAGCATTTGGAATGCTGAAAGCCCAAAGCAAGTCCGAACCTATTTTGGGCTTTCAGCATTTTCGAAATGCTAGTATGAGGTTTAATGATTTTTTTTCTTTTCAATATTGTCCTTACTGATAATCATAATTTCCCATTTTGCCCTCAAAAAACACTGTTCATCATCATCTTCCTTCTTCCTTGGACTTGTTGCTCCACCGCGAACCTTAGCCAGAGGGTGGCACTCAGCCACAAGCGACCAAATCTGGCCGCCGAGAAACCTCACTTGAGGTCGTGCGACCTCGGGCATCGCCTGGGTCGCATGACCCAAACGCCACCGCCTAAGGTCGAGTGTCACGCCCCGATCCTCAGGCACGTGCACATCCCTTACCTTTGGTCGATTTTGAAAGCGATATCCCAGAACGTATCACCGACCCTTTCATTTATATATGCACATGCGAAAGCAGTTATAAATCCCTAGATAATAAAGCAATGGGATAGAAAAGTAGTGCCATATTTTTCATACTAAAATTCACAATTACTCTTTTATACAAGCACCTCATAGTATATAATGCAATACTATTCTCAGGGGTCTGATCTCACCCTTATCCACATATAATCAAGATCTGACAAAACATGATGGGATCTCAGTCTTCATCTGGGTCATACTCAGGATCCTCCTCATAGTCATCTTCTTCTCAAAAATCTTCCTTCTCATCTGGTTCCACATTAGGGTTCTCCTTTTCAGATTCCTCCTCCTCAAGCTCCTCATCAGGGTCCTGAAATGATTATTCAATAACCATTGAGACAACGTCTCAACAAGTTCTACCCCCTAAGACCCGATTAGTAAACTAATGCACCTTATGGCTGCCTATGCATGTGACTTACCTTGACCTCAGATTCCACCTGCATATTAGCACAGATCAAATAGGTATCCAAGCAATCATATCACTGATTGAAGCATCAATCAAATCAACCGAGTCGATTACATGCCAACAAGACCACTCACGGTCATTTCCATTCGATCAATCAATTCACAACATCATATCAAAGCGATAATCAATCGACCTAGTCGATTTTATATCAATCGACCTAGTCGATTTTATATCAATCAGACCATACATTCCCCATAATGGAATATTCAGTTGTCGAGCCTACATGAATACCTCAGGATGACATCCCAAGTCCCCGAGTTCACGTGCTCCTTTTCCAAGACGACATACTTACTCACTGGGCCCACGTGCATTCTCTCAAGCAACCATTTTCGCCAAAGTGATGCATTGATTCACCAAGCCACGTGCCCTTTTTACGATGCCCGGGCTCACGTGCATTCTCTTAGGCACTAGTTCGCCAAAGTGATGCATCAATTCACCGAGCCCACGTGCCCATTTTATGATGCCATACTCTATCACCGAGCCACATGCATTCTCCAGGAGGATATACCGAGTCTCCGAGCCACGTGCATTCTTTAAGGCTACCTTGTCGCCAAAGTGACATATCCAATCACCGAGCCACGTGTCCTTCCCAGGTGAAACTCCAATTCACCGGGCCACGTGAATTCTCCAGGTGATTTACCAACTCACTTTCGAGACTGACAACCGATACCTAACCAATCCTCAATTACATAGCCAAAATTGTATTATTTAATAACATAACTTCAAAATGCACCATTAAATCAATTCGACACGAATTAAAGCTCAAATAAATAAACGGATTGCTCTACGACAGTCAGCATGAAACTCCGGTCACCGGCCATCCCGGTTGAATTTCCGAAAAATAAATAAATAAATAATTAATTTCAAAAATTAAATAAATAAACACAATAATTCCAATTTGGCAAAACGTAAAGCTCAATTAAATAAACTGGACTGCGCCACGATCATCGCATAAAATCCCAGTCACTGGCTATTCCAGTTGAATTTCCAAAATATAAATAATTAAATAATTAATTTCAAAAATTAATATTTAATTCCTAAAAATTCCAATTAGGCCCGAATTGCCTAATTAACACCCGATAAGGGTCGGGAAAATCCCAAGAAGCATCCAATAAATACTATAGGTAATTCTCTAGTTAAGTACACTAACCACCTATCTAATATGCAATGCAATTAACTAATAATTGTTAATCCATTCTAATCTAACCACCTAATTGCACTTAATTAAATCTAATCAATCTTTAAGATAATTAAGAAACTAAGAAGCGTTAGTGAAGAAAACTCACATGATTAAAAGCGGGGACCGGATCACTACATGGCGACGCGACAGTGGCCGAATTCCAAAATTTCGGCGACGTTGATGCACCCTCGAGCTGGGCCAAGAAACTTTGCAAGCCCGCAGAAATTCTGGGCTTCAAAGGAACGTGCTGGACTTCACTGGATTATGGGCTGAACTGGGCTGCTAAAATTGACAACTTGCTGGGCTGAATTCTGGTCTAACTTGCGGCCCAAAGAAATTCACTGGGCTGGAATTAGGCCAAGATGCCACATGAAGCTGGGCTGAACAACTGCTGAAGAGATGGGCTGAGGACACGGGCCCAACTGCTGGGCCAAAATTCGCTGGCTTCGTGGACTGGAAAGGAAGGCTGACTTCGGCTTCAAGTTGGGCTGAACGAAGAAGATGGGCTGGCTTCGCTCGAATTGATGCTGGACGAGTGAGCAGCGAACACGGAGCTGCTGCAGTCATGCGGTCGAAGACGGAGCAGACGAGGAAGCAGCTGGTCTTCGAGCAGACCGAAATCCACGAGCATTGAAGGCAGCGACAGAGAGGAAGCAGCTTCGGTTGACGTCACCAATGGCAGAGAAATCCGGTGGATGTTGAAGATGCTGCAGTGTTGACCGAAGGAGTTGCAGCCTTGGACGTGGCAGCAGGATGTCGAGGCCGCATGAAACAGCTATTGGCGATGGTCGATGATTGCAGGGCTCCAGAGCGTGCACGTGTGGCATGGATGACAGCAGAAGAATCGGTACGTGTTCGCTGGCTTCGGTGGAATTTGTTCTTCACGAACGTGGTAGCGGATGAAGGTTCGGTGGATACTGAGCAGTCAATGAAATCAACGCTGGAGGAAGGAGTGGTGGTTTGTTGACCGAGGAGGGCTGAAACATGAACAATTGGCAGCTCGGTGGAGAAATCTCGGTTGAAGATGGAGGGCAGCAGGAGCGAGAGAAGCTGTGAGCATCCATGGACTTCAAGGAAAAATGAAAAACAAATGCTGGCTGAGTGTTCTGTCTTTGTTCGGTGGGGGTTGGCGCACGAAGAGAGAGAGCAGATGGTGTGGGTTTCTTGTCTTCTTCAGCTGTGGTGTTTGTGCGGCCGTGAGCATCCGAAAAAGGGGGTGGCGTACGTAGATGGAGAAGCCAGCTAAGGGGGGAACAAAAACTCAGCAACCTTAGCCAATTCATTAATTGCTTTGGTCCCACAAGCCTCAATCTCATCCTCTATGTCTCCCCCATCATTTTCAAGCATAATTTCCACCAATAAATCAATTTAAAGTCCAAAATAATGGTGCACACCCTTAGTTCCGAATTTCCCATTTTGAACTTCCAATTTCTTCGATGAATTCCCACATTCGACGTCCAAATTTGATGTAGAAAAGTCCACATAAATTCTATAGGTCCCCTTAGCCCTACAGCTCAGCTTGGAGGTCGAAAATCTCCTCAATTCGGCCGATCTGAATTTCCATTTATTTTCCGCAACGTCCGACACTGTTTTCCGAAAAAATCTCGGAATCTCTTAAAAATCTTCTAAGATTGATTCGACGTTAAAATGACCTATGACATACGACAGAACTTTAAATCGGACTTAGATTGACAGTTAATTTCACTCGGACGCGCTTTTAGTGTGACCTGACTAGGGTAGTTTTCAGAACTTTTTAGGAAAAATGACCCGTGGTCGATTTTCTTCAAGCCACGACGAACCCACTCGACACATTGGCAATTCTCGATTGTCGTGAAAATCTCTGAATTCAAACACGAACACAGAGTACCAAAACGATAGTAAGATCGAGTTAGTCTTGGCCGATGAGAATTTTCCAATTTAGTGGAGTCACCCACGATCGATCATTCATCTCGGCCGAACCGACCTATCTCGATATTAATTTGATTTTTAACTGTGCCGTAATGATCTCTAAAGATGAGCACGGTCGAGAAGTCGATTTATAGTCGAATTCTCGCCTATCTCGCCTTAAAGTTCTTAATAACCTACCCAAATTTAGTCTAGTTATCTCGTGAGTGGCCAACTCGAAAAAAAAAAACACCGTAGTCGCGTCGATGAAATGCCCAATTTAACTAATCAAAATTAGAGTCTAAAAATCGGGATGTCACATCGAGCGACCCAAGCAACGCCGCCTGAGATCGAGCGACCTAGGTGAGCCACCTTCCCCCCCGCCACCGCCACCGCCACTGCCACCACCACCACCACCTCCCCACCACCACCACCACCACTATCAAGCTGCTCCCCCACAATTTTCCCCTCTCCATGCAGCTACATCTCCTCCTCTATTTTCTTTTCTTTTTTTCCTTTTTCTTTTCACCTTAAAGTTGCTTTGCAAAATATACACAAAAATGAGTTTCCAAACACACTTGCCCATTCACAAAATGCCCATTCATTCAAAAACACACTTTCCAAAGTTGAACCAAACGGGTCCTCAATAACCCACAAAAATAAAAACGTTAGCCTTCTCCTTCGCTTCAGTAAGAGGAATTTGAGGCGCAGCTGAAAATCCTATACTCCATTTCCAATATTCAACGATGGAATTTTGGGCAAATTGAAGTAAAGGTTCGAGATTAGGATTTGAGCACTTCAATAGAGATTTTGGCCAATTTAGGATTTTAGATTTGAGGTAATTTGGGAGATGACATTGTTTTGGCAAATGTAGAGCTTTTATTTTAGTCAACTATGTAAATAGCGTTATTTTGGGTGAGTTGGAGCTAAGTCAACTCTCCGGCGAGCAAAAATAATAAAAAATTACCACGTAAGATTTCCAACATGGTTCGCCGGAGATGGCACTTAAGTGTCCCACTTTTCAAAAAAAGTAGTACTTAAGTGTCACTTTCCTAACTTTTAGCACTTAAGTGTCTCCTCATACTAAGTTTTAGCACTTGGATTGTACTTCTTCCGTCTTTTTTCTTCTTCATGGTCCCACAGTAGGTTCCTAGGAAATACATAAGTCTTCATCTTCATGCCAACCAAATTAACCAGCACAATTATTTCATATCCATAAACAGCTCTTAATGGGGACAGAGAAAAGTGGTAGGCCAGACTTGGAATTTATGTTCTTGATATTCTAAAATGTCTTTCACGACCTTGACATAAACAACAAGAAAATTGTCAAAAAGTCATAAACTTTTGACTTTTACTTAAGTCAATCGTAAACCTTTTAATTTTACCAATTTTTTTGTCTAAAATTTTTCATGTTTTACTAATTAAGTAGCATAGTCGGAGCTTGCATAGAAAATTTTTTAAATATTCTAATGTTTTTTTTTAATTTTTATTTCTTTCTTTCTTTCCCTTCTTTTCTTTTATTTTCTTTTCTTTCTTTTTCTTTTTTTCCTCCCTTCTTCTTTCTCCCTTCTTCTTTCTCCTGCCAATTGCCGAGCTTGGGCAATGGCCAGCAACCGGCCAAAGGAAACAATGGGAAAGGGTCATGATGCCTTCGCCGGCCTATGGCAAGGGCCGACGAGGGTCTTATTGCTGGATTTGGTTGGGGGGAAGGGGGGCGCAAGTCCCCTCACCATCACTAGTGACCGATGCTTCTTCTCACTCTCCATTTCCATGCTTCTCCATCACAATTTTTTTTATGGCGAATGGGCAAAAATAAAGGTGGAATGGAATTGAAAAAAAAAATATCAAACTCTAATTGGAACCAGATGGCAACACAAAAAGGGCCATTTCAATGACAATAAAGATGAGGAGGAAGAAGAAGAAGAAGCAGAAGACAGAGATGAAATTGGTAATGCCTTCAAACTTGGATAGGCCCTTGTGAGCGCCATAAATGCATTTGCGACTTTGGAGATCATGAAGAACATAGGGAAATGGGAGCGACCTTGCCTATTGGCCCTTGCTAGATTTTGGCAAGGTTGCCACTCTCCAGATCCCAGCCTAGGTGGCCTTGCCGATGCTTGCCTTTGGCCAATCGCTAGCCATCACCTAGGCATGGCGACTAGTTGGAGGAAGAAGAATGGAGGAAAAGAAAAGAAAAAGGAAAAATACAAAAAATTATTCAAATTTGTCCACATTAATGCCATTTGTGCCATGCAGGAATAATAGCACTAAAAGGATTACCACGTTAGTAATTTTCGGCCAAAATTGGCTGAATGGACTCAATTGAAAAAATGTGAAAAGTTTTAAGACTCAATTAACAATTAGAATGCTTAATACTAAATTAGTACAAGTGCAATACATTTAAAACTTTTTGGATAATTTTTCCCTTAAACGACCGTGCTTTGTTTTCCTGTGACCCCAGGAAAAAGGCACAATGCTCATATATTTCATAAGGATAAAGATCACTGGAGTGTGCTCCACATTGAATTAGATTAGTCTCGTGGATGGACTCAAGTGGGATCCATTTGATCAATGGATAAAGGCACATTGATTTACATTCATTCAGTACATCCAAGTGTGACTTCAGTGGGTTGGTACCATGCTCTTACACTATGCAAACTTGCAGGAAAGAAAGGATGGCCCTATTAGTAGTAAGAGTGTCTTATTATATAAGTAATGCCTCAATGCCCAAAACTTCTTTCACAAGGACATGGAGTGCATATTAGTCCTTGATACTTCTCCCAATGCTCTAGGATGAAACGTTTTAGATGGCAATTAAGTTCAATATATTCTTTTTCTAAGCTGTAGCTCCAGATACCAAGGTCACATCAAACTCTTATGACTTCCAATCCAAGTGTCAAGCAATTGAGCAAGTGGAAGTTCAATATTGGCAAGACCAAATGATATGCTGGGACACATCCTTCGACCTGCTCCATATGGAATGTATCCGAAGTCAGTCCCTTTGTAGAAAACTGAAGAGTTTTCAATCTCTCTGATATGAAGCATTCAGCATCATTCCATTGATTAGGATCTCTTCTAAGTGCTCCCGCATTGAGGATGACTAGTTTCCGACCGTTTCTCCTATATGGAGATTACACATCTATCCTTTTAACTCCCTCGTGAAGAGCGGAATAGGAGGATGCAACCGTAGGATCTTTAATGACTAGTCTAACGTAGTGGAGTTGTTGGACGTCTTGCTCATCGATCCTCTCTTTTCCTCAAAGAACATGCCAAATTTAGATCAAGCTCTCTCCATTACTCTGGGGTTCTTCTCCATTTTGGCCATTTGCCCATTCAAGGGCCATTGCTGATGTCCCACTTCCTACTTGGATCATGTCCTGGAAGGGAGAGGTAGCAGAATTGTCAAATTTGGTCAAATAAAAAGAGTAGCACTCAACTGGCAATTCCCACACAAGCTGATGAACACAAGGTCTTCTCGGGAATCAGACATTTGACATAATTTGGAAGACCGCCCCCTAACCCCTCGGGCAAAGTGTTACAATGATACCATTACAATGATACCATTACAATGATACCAAATCTTCTTCTAAAGCCCATATAAGCTTTTAGATCTCTTACTAGACCTTTTAAGAGTGCACTCAATAACCATTATGTTGAAAACAATTTCTGATCAGAAATTATTCTTTTTTGTTCTATTCTTGGGAATAACTTCTAAGCATTCGAAAGCGTTTAGTAACTACCCAAAATTTTTATTCTTGGAATAGAATTACGTTTGGCACCGTTCTCAAAATTTATAATCCAAACAATTTTCTTTTAATTTTTAAATAATTTTATTACCTTTTTCTCTCTTTTTCCTTGTTTTTCTTCTTTTCTTTTCTTTCTCTTCCTCTTCAACATTTGGCTGGTCGCCGGCCTTGGGATGACCAATGATCGGCCAAACGAGGGTCGGCGACCTTGCCTCTCGCTTGATCAGATGATGCTCATCAGTTGCCGAAGGAGGTCTAGGCAAGGCTTGTCAATGGCTGGATGAGCCTCCGATGAGCTTGTCAGACCTCGCCCAATCGATCGCCAACAACCGACGATGGTGGAAGAAGAAGTGTGGCATCCCAAAATTTCATGGCAATTTTTAGAGGCATTACGACTTATGGAAAAGTGAATGGTTGTGTCGTTGAAGTATGTTGTGGCCACTAGATCGAAGAATTGTAATAAATTAAGGTCAAGTAGTCTATTGGACAATTATCTTATGGGGAAAATTTTATTCTTGGCCGTGCGTTTTATAAGTTGGATTTTATTAATTTGTGTTACAAAATTTTATGGCCAAATAAAATGCAATTAAGCATTTTTATAAGTGGGAAATTTAGGTTAGATCTTTTAAAGGAGAGTGGACCGAAATTCTTGGGCCAAGCCGGCCCAAAAACCCAGCCCACAATCCCCCACCCTTCGACCGGCTAAGGCCCGGCCCATGAAGCCCGTAGGGCTGTCGACGGAAGGAGGGGTGGCCCATGAGAGGCCCATCCTCTTGCATGGCAATTACCAAGTGGCAAGGGGGATTATCCAAGTGTCCCCTTGCATGTTTTGTGATGATTACATGCTAATCATGAGGGGGAAGAAAAGAAGAAGGGGCGGATTGAGCAAGGGGGAGCATCGCACGAGAGAAAGAGAGAAGGAGAGAAAGAGAGGAAGAGAGAAAGGGAGGAAGCGGGCATGCGAGAGAGGAAGAGGAGGAGGAGACCAGCCACCGTGCACCCACCTAGTCCAGTCGTCGAGCCCGCCTTGCACCGCCGTGTGCTTGCTGCGATTTTGCTTAGATTAGAGGCAAGTAGAGTCCATAAACCTACCCTTTGCTTGATGTGATATGTGTTGTGAGGGGATGATAAACTTTGGTTGTGGTAGAAGTGAAGAAATTTGAAGCTCTGGGGAAAAATATGGTAGCCTTGCATTCTGTTTTCTAGAAAGGCAGTCCGACCTTTGATGAATCCGTGAGCTGCATGCGACTTTTTAGTTGGAATATCACTTCAAATTCTTGATGAAAGTTGTAGAGAACTTCTTGGAGAGTAACATATCAAAATTTCAGAAGAAATGAACAAGTATAGACCGGTGAAACTATTTTTCTTTGAAGAAGTTAGATCTGGAAATCGTAATGCTGACCTAGTGTGATTCTGTGAATTTTATAAAATTCTCCGGTTGAAATTTGATCTCGTGTTCTGAATGAAAGTTGAAGATGACATGTTAAGGAGTAATATACTAAAATTTTAGAGGAAATAGATTGTTTTAGGTTGGTGATCTTTATCCAAAATGGTTAGAACTGGAATTCGGTGCCGAGGGTTATGGACGGTTATGGTTATTATAGTTTTTAATCTATCACAATCTGGTTTCGAGTTCTCCATGAAATATTTACTTCTGTATTTTTTCTATAAAAAATAAAAATTTCAAAATTTTTGGAGTTGATTTACAATTTTTACTGAATTTGTGAATGAAACTGTGTATGGCAATATTCCGAAATTATAAAGACTGTGATGTGTGGACTGTAGCAAATTGTATGATATTCTTTTGATATGGTGTTCTTCACGGAATATTTTCCTCTAGATCTTGTATATAACATGTCAATTTTTTAGAATTTATTAAGGCTGTTTACTAATTTTTCAAGAATTATGACCAAAGGAGTGCAATCTGTTTTTATCCGAAATTTTGCTGTATTTTCAAAAATAAATGAAATTGCTCCATGTGATATAATGTCTTGAGTGGTTAATTACACTACATATTTGGTGACATATGGCATGTTATATGACATCAAAAGCTGGTTGAGACCCTTGATATTGTTGCATCAAATGCCATGTTGAAATTGAGATACATGTGTGAATATAAATTGAGATAATAACGAGACCGTCGGAGGTGTGAGTCAATGATGTCCCAGGAGTATTGGGATGCCCGGAGTGTGGGTGCCGGATGCCCCGGGAGTGTTGGGATGCCCGGAGGTGTGTACCGGAAGCCCTGGAGGTGTGTGCCGGGGGGGATTCCTTGTGATGCTAGTTGGACTACGAGATGCCCGGAGTGTGTGTGCTGGATGCCCGGAGGTGTGTGCTGGAGGCTCCTCGCGATGCCAGGTTGGATGCGAGCAATAAATTGAGGGATGCAAACATTGGTCCTTGGAAAAAAAAATGATGTGATCTAATTGAAAGATAAAAATCGAGAATTGAATCATGCGCATGGATGTGTGCATATGGCATAGGATGAACCTCATGGGAATGCAAGCCTGGAGTGTATGGTGGTATATGCACGTTGCATGGTGATATATGCATGGCTGCTTAATGATAAGTGCATGGTCATATATGCACGCTGCATGATGATATATGCATGGCTGTTTGATGATATAAGTACAAGTGCATGGTGATATATGTACGTTGTATGGTGATATATGCATGGCTGCAAGGTGAGGTATGCTTGAATGCATGAATGATATGTATTTTATTCATGATACCTTGATTGTTCTGTTTGACGCATTGTGTAGTTTGGTGGATCTTTACTGCTGAGTGATTATACTCACCCCTTTGGGAATTAACATTTCAGATTAGAAAGATGCCTCTTTCACCAGTTGTGCATGGTACCTTCTATGGTATACCTACTGACATTGAGGTGGAGTGCACAGAGCATTCTTGTATTAGTGTACCTAGTCCGGTGTATGTCTGAGTCCATGTCTTGGTGATGTACGACGTGGGTTCTGCTGATGGCCTTGTTATCCAAGAGTTTTTGTCCGTTCACATTCGATGCAATAAGGTGATGCTAGGGATGCTACCGCTGCCGCCGCCCGATGCACCGGGTTGGGTGTGATGGCACGTATGACTGGTGGGAGCTGACACTTTTTGGGAATAGCCGACGCTTGTTGATGAAGGGGTGTACATGTTTGATGTAGGGTCGAGTTTCTCTTTTGAGTTATAGCCAAGTATAGTTAAAAATCTTAGCCTTTTGCTGTACCGACCTGAAATGTCCATCGTGAAAATATAAATAAAAGTGACTCGGCTTTGTCTTTTCATTTGAAGCGTAGGTGGTGTGCATTGCATTATTGTTATTGGAGTAAGGAATGGTGAGACTCGTTTATGTTTCCGCTAATAAGCTGCGCTGGGACCTTTACAAAAAAAAAAAAGGAAAAAAAAATTTATTGATCAACCCCTATGAACTATGGTTTCACTTTAATTAAAAAGTTATTAGACTGGTATGTAGTAGGATAAGTGACAAGTACCTATGATGACCCTAACGAATCGGGGGCCGTCGAGGGGTGCCACAAGAAGAGAGAAGAAAGAAGAACAAGAAGAAAATAAAGGAGAAAAGAAAGAAATTTGAATTGGCTTGATTCTAAAATTGTTCCCGGAAACAAAGAAACAACTTATTTTTACTTATTGATTATGTTCTAAATCTATTCCTGAGAACAAATTTGTTCCTAAAAATAAAAAATTTACTACACGGATTTCTATTTCAAATCTATTTCAAAGAACACAAGAATAGAAATTGTTATTGTTTGGCAAGTTTCCAAACCGCACCCTAAGTGTTTGTCTTACCATGAGGATTGCTTTGATGGTATTGGTCACGAGATAAAACTCGAGTTTCCTGGGTTCCTGAATCTTCAATAGCACATTACCTAGATCTTTTTGGCCAGATTCATGACTTCTTTTGTCAAATACTATCATCTCTTTATGATTAGCAATGACATTATCGAGTTCAATGAGTATTCATGATCATTTGCTAAAAATTAAAGTTCGACAGAACTTGGATGCTCATTAACTTGCCACTTTCATTTTTACTCAACGCACCCCGGAACGCTCTCAATAAGTTTTTAGGTTAAATGAAGTGACAGGAATGGCAGCGAGTAAGCTCAATTCAGTATTCAGTCTTTTTCCATTGCTCTATATACTTCACGAGGGATCTTCCAATTAAAGCGGTAGAGCAATTGTGCGAATGGGAGTTCAATATTGGTAAGGCCAGGTAATATGCCCAAACACCGTATGAACTCAACGTTGGTCCCTTTGTAGCTAACTGAAGAGCTTCGAATCTGTCTGGTACAAAACGGTCAGCATCTGCCCATTGATGTGGATCTCTTCCGAGTGTCGATGCCATGATGATGACCCTAGTTTTTCATGGTATCTCATTTCTGTAGGCTTCCCATCGGTCCCTTGACTCTCTTATAATCAGGGGAAAAGGAAGATGCACACGTACAGTTTCTTTAATGACCAAGTTTAAGTAATGTTGTTCCTGGAGGTCTTCCTAACTGACTTTCGGATTTCCTAAAAAGATTGTTGGATCTTGGATTGCGCTCTCTCTGAAACTCTTGGGTTTCTCAGCATTTCCTCTGTTGCCCACTCTGGGGTTGTATGTACTTGCGCTTCCACCTAAGAATATGTCCCAAAAAGGAAAGGTAACAGGATCTTTGAGTTTGGTCGATTGCAAAAAAATCTTGAAATATAATCTACGGAAATGACAAGATCTTATAATTTACGTTAATGCGAAATCACAAAAAATAAACAAAAAATAATAAAGACACCAGAGATTTATGTGGTTCGATTCAAGTATCGATACATACGTCCATGAGAAAAGTCAGCATAATTGAAAAATAAAAGTTTACAATCGTCGCACGCTGAGTGTTTCCCATATCTACATTTAATCTCAAACCTCATGTGTTTACAAATAAATAATGTAAACCCACAGCAAAAAACTTTCTAGTGCTCAAGCACTCCATGTACGTTCAAGAAGAAACTTAGCACCTTCGTCCTTTGTGCACATGACGGCTTCCTGGCATGCGGCTTCTATCGCTTCGTAGGGCTCTTTCTTTTTCTTCTAACGTGCGGCACTCCTCAACCTTTTTTTTGCGGCTCCCTTGAAAGAAAGAACACGTTATGTTTTTTATGTGTGTCCAAGGTCAAAAATTTGACCTAAGCCCATCGGCATTTAACTTTAATGTGAACTAGGCTTCTTCTGCAGGTAAAAGTGAAACCCTCACTTTTTCTCTTATTTTATATTATTTTCTCTTTAGTCTTGTAGTGGTAGATCAACTTCTTTCTTTCGTTTTCTTTTGTATGTCCAAAACAAAGTCCAATAAGAGGAAAAAAACTTCTTCATCCGACTTATAATCCACTTGGGGAAATTTTTCTCAACAAATTCAATTTAACAAATCGTTATCCGAATTCAAACTCAAGACATTAATTTGACAATTCTTCACGTTGGCTCGATATTTGAAACAAAATAAAAGTGCTTTTCATCCATACTGCTCTCCCAATGCCCTGACGAATGCTTACTTTCCACAGACGCCAATGAGCTTAAGCAGAGCTTGAACTTGGCCAAAGGAATAAATTTAGTCATCATGTTTGTCCGGTTCTTTACTGTAGAAATCTTTTTCATAATAACATCACCCTTAGTTAAGACATCTCAGATATAATGGTACCTGATATTTATATGATTCGTTCGCTTATGATAAACTGAATTATACGCCAAATACATTTTATACATTGGTTATCACAGTGTATATCCACACTTTTTTGTTCTAAACCAAAATCTGAGAGCAAACTTCGTAACCATATCACCTGCTTCACTACAAAGGTTAGTGCCATGTACTCTACCTTAATCGAAGACAAGGCAACATGATCTTATAAGGACACTTTTTAATTAACTACATCACTTACTAGTATAAACACGTACCCTATTAAAAATTTGTAATCATCCAAGTCACCGGCGTGATTTGAATCCACAAAATCAATGGTCTCACTACCATTATTATCCCTTTGGTACATTATATTCACGCCTGTTGTCCTTTTCAAATATGAAGATCCACTTTACAGCTTCCCAATAAGCTTTCCCAGGACACTTCATATAGTGTCTAACCACACTTACAGCTTGTGAACTATCAAACCTAGTGCACCCCATAGCATACATAATACTACCCACGATACTAAAATAAGGAATACAGGACATATGCTCCTCCTCCTCCGCCTTAGTTTGCGGTAACAATTTATCTGAAAATTTAAAGTACTTTGCTAAAGGTGTACTTATAAATTTTGCTAACTTCATATTTTAACATGCCACAATCTTCTTAATATATTTCTTTTGATATAGACGTAAAAGTTCTGTAACCCTGTCACGCAAAATCTCCATACCCAATATTTTCTTTATAGCACATAAATCTTTCATCTCAAATTCAGCATTTAACTGTCTCTTCAGCGCATTAATATCAAACATACTTTTAGTTGCTATCACCATATCATCAATATATAATAGTAGATAAATCAAATAACCATTCTCCAATCTCCTAAAGTAAACACAGTTATCCATCTAACTTTTCAAGTAGTCTTGACTAGCCATGAAATGGTCAAAACGCTTAAACCACTGCATAGAAGACTATTTCAGCCCATATAAAGATTTTTGCAACAAGAAAACATGATCTTTACTCGGAATAGCAAATCCCTTTGGCTGGCTCATGTAAATCCGCTCCTCCAACTCACCATGAAGAAACGCAGTCTTCACATCTAGCTGTTCTAACTCGAGATCCTGCGAAACAATTAAGGCAAGTAAAACACGAATAGAAATATGTCTTACCATAATAAAGAATACCTTGTTGTAGTCAATGCCCTCACGTTGTGTATACCCCTTCACCACAAGTCTCATCTTATGCTTCGCTATCTCGACTCCAAGAATGCCCTCTTCCTGTTTAAAGACCCATTTACTTCCAACAATATTTTGGCTCTTAGGTACTTTGACCAGCTCTCATGTCTAATTCTAATAGAGTGATTCAATCTCTTCACTCATAACCCCTAGCCACTGCGATGACTCCGAACTAACCATCACCTCATAGTAAAATGAAAGCTCATCCATCTCCACCTTATCACCTACAATCAATGCATAAACAATATCTGTATAATCATAAGGTACCGATGATTTAATTTGCCTTCTATGTCTGTCTGCAACTATAGTGTGCTGTGGCTTCACTGTTTACTGGTTGTTTTCTATCACCGACTTTAGGGACTATAGCCTCATCTGCAGTCTCAACTTTTGTAACCTTTAAGATCTCCAAAGTCTTTACCCGAAACTCCACCTTACTAATGACACCATGATCTGTCTACTCTACTAGTTGTGTATTAGAACTCCTCTGTTGAAGTATTGTAGTCCCATCGAAGATCACATATCTGCTAATTAGAAAACCGAGTGATCTAAAATTGGTGCACCACAGCCAGTAGCCTTTCACCCAATGTGCATAACCCAAAAATATGCACTTCTTCGCTCTCGACTCAAGCTTACCATCACTCGCATGAACATATGCAAAACATCCGAATATGCGTAATCCAGAGTAATCAACAAGTTTCATCAACCATACTTTTTCAGGAGTTTTCCACTCGATAGCAAATGATGGAGATCAATTAATCAAGTAACATGACATGTTTACTACTTTGACCTAAAATTCATTGTCAAGTCCTGCATGCGAAGCATGCATCAAGCTTGCTCAAGCAAAGTTTAGTTCTTTCGTTCTACCACGTCATTCTACAGTGATGTCCCAGATACTATGCAATGTTTCACAATCCCTTCTTTCTCGCAGAACTTGATAAAAATTTTACCATAAAACTCTATGCCATTATCGATTCTTAGGCACATGATCTATTTATCTAACTGCTTTTTAATCAATGTCTTAAATTTCTTGAACCAATCAAACGCATCATATTTGTGCTTCAAAAAGTATATCTATACCTTTCTTGAATAGTCGTCAATAATGTTAGCATATATCAAGCACCTCCTTTTGAGTGAACTAAAGACTAGCCACAAACATCTGAATGAATGTATCCAACTGGTCACTTGGTCGAATGAATAGTTTAGTATACTTAACTCGGCGTCGCTTTCTAAAGATGCAGTGTTCACATAAGTCCAACTTTCCTGTCTTATGACCTTTCAACAATCCTCTTACACTCGATATCATCATATTTGCCTCGCTCATATGCCCTAAACGCATATGACATAACCGAGTTAAGTTAGAGTCTGACTCTCCTAATGAAACTGCAGCGGTTTCGGTCACGGTCTCTCCCAGCAGATTATAGAGAGTATTCACTTTCTTCCCCTTCATCACTGCAATGGCACCTCGAGAGATCTTTGGCACTCCATCTTCAGCGGTATACTTACACCTGATGTCATTGAGTGTCCATAGAGAAATAAGGTTCTTCTTGAGCTTTTGTACATACCTTACATCTGTCAATATGCGCACCACCCCATCATGCATCTTAATCTGAATTGTCCATATCCCCACAACCTTGCAAGCTACATTATTCCCTAAAAGAACGATACCACCATCCATAATTTGGTAAGTAATAAAATAGTTCTTATGAGGCATCATATGATAAGAATATCTCGAATCTAGCACCCATTCGTCTCCAAACGAATAAGTGGTCACACATAAAATAGCTTTTGCATCACTAGAATTCCCCTCAGCAATGTTTGCCACACTACTTGTGGCATTGTGCCCATCACCTTTTTTCCTCTGTTTCGGACAATCTATCCTGATGTGTCCCTCCTTGTGACACTTAAAGGACTTCACGCATTCCTTAAACTTTCTATGGCGTGACTTCGACCTGTTTTTACCTCTACTATCATTAGGCCAACAATGTTGTTCTCTACCCCCGAGTCATCAGTGTTTGTGCTACTCTTTGCGTCAGACCATCATCTCACAACTTTCTCTGCCACTCCTTAAAGAACAAGGCGAATTTTACCTCTTCTGAGGTAATTGTAATACGGGTAATTGTAATACACTCCTGCAATAATGAATTAGTAAAGTGTTCTCATGACTCTGATAAAGAAGCTAACAACATCATGCCATGTTCTTCATCATCAAGTATCTTACCGATGTTTTTCAAATCTATCATGAGTTTATAAATTCATCCAGGTGGGTTCTGATAGACATACCTTCAGTATATTTAAATTGAAACATCATCTTCAACATGTACAAGTGATTATTCAAAACTTTATTTACATTGAATGGCGGAAGTTTTGCTCATAATATTGTAGCATCCTTCTCCTCGACTACTTCTATTAAAACCTCATCTGACAAGTTCAACAAGATTGTGCTATTTGCTATTTCCATTAGCTTTACCCCTCTCAGAGGCTTTCATTATAAGTGGTAACTCAACTTCACCATCTAGTGCCTTGGCCAAACCCTAGGTTATCAATAATACCCGCATCTTGATGCTCCATAACCCAAAATTGTTCCTCCCGTTAAACTTCTCGATTTTGAATTTTGCCTCAGACATAATTGCAATAACAAATTTCCCAATAATACTCAAACGAGCAAAAGCCCCAAATCATAATCAAGAAATCTGATCCCAAGCTCTGATACCAATTGTGAAATATAATATCTAAAAACGACATAATCTTGCAATTTACGTTAACGTGAAATCACTAGAAAAATAAACGAGAAATAATAAGAACACCAAAGATTTATGTGGTTCAAATAGTCTCAAATCTACATCCATGGAACCAAAAGAAAGAAATAATTCACTATAATCGGAGAATAAAAGTTTACAATCAATTATATGCTTGAGTGTTTCTCACACCTAAATTTAATCATAAATCTCATGTGTTTATAAATAAATAATGTAACCTCACAGTATAAAACTTTCTAGCGCTCAAGCACTCCACATACGTCCAAGAAGATACTTAGCACCTTCGTCCTTTGTGCGCACATGGTGGCTTCCTGGCATGCAGCTTCTATCGCTTCATAGGACTCCTCCTTTTTCTTTTGATGTATAGCGCTCCTCAACCTTTTTTTTTGCGGCTCTCTTGAAAGAAAGAACACATTCTGCTTTTTATACATGTGTCCAAGGTCAAAAATTTGACCTTGGCCCACCAACTTTTAACTTCACGTGAACTAGGCTTCTTCTGCAAGTAAAAGTGAAACCCTCACTATTTCTTTTATTTTATATTATTTCTTATTTTTCTTAAAGTGGCATATCAACTTCTTTCTTTTTCTTTCTTTTGTATGTCTAAAACAAAGTCTAACAAGAGGAAAAAAACTTCTTCATCCGACTTGTAATCCACTTGGAGAAATCTTTTCAAAGAAATTCAGTTTAATAAATCGTTATTCGAATTCAAACTCGAGACATTAATTTAACAGTAGATATTAGACTGACCAATGCATTATCTATTTTGGGAATCAACATTTGGTATAAGTGGAGGAAAGGAGAAGACAAAAGCATGCTTAACATATAGTAGGAGGCAACGCAAGTTGATCTCTTCATTATTGCATGGATAAGCTGATTTCCTGCAAAATTAGGCACAAAACTTATGTGTAGACTCTTCTAAAGATATAGGAATTGTAGACACTCAGCTTGTTCGGTAATTGCAGGCATATTTTGATTTCTAACATGGTCGCAAAACTTTGTACGCTTAATGTTCACCCAAAGGAAAAGAGAATTCATCCTTTAGTAGTTCATGTGACTTTTTTTGCGGCACTACTGAGTTTTCTTCCTAAGAATGAAGTAGACTGCACTTATCTTCCAACAAGCACCGGCATAATTTGCATTCCAGAAGGTTCGTGTTTGATTTTCTTACTTCTTGGACTAAAAGCATCTAAATTAAGCTTGCACAAACCTCACTTATGCCTTGGCATGGAATTTCATCTTAGCAGAGGCCTAAATAGATTAAGGGGCGAGTGAAGATTCAATCTTATGAGGAGGGTCGCTATGGTATTATCTATCCTATGGTGAAACTCAAGCTCTCCGAACACCTGAATCTTTAAAAGCACGTCAACTAGATCTTCTTCTCCAGATTCATTACTCCTGTAGGTAGATTATTTCTTTTCTTTGTAACCAGCAATGACGACTTCAAGAATCTCGTCCATTTTCCAGGGTATTCTTTCCAATGCCTTTCTCATCCCTGAAGAGCCCCAAGAACGTTAGAGAGCAGTTCAAATTGAGTAGGTCGAAGCCACCGAACAGCATTAACAATTCAATGAGCAATAAGGTTAAGCTGTCCTGATATGTACATTTTTCACCGAATACGGCCCAAAGTATTAGGTTATTCGTCAAGGAAACGAATCTCTTGCTCTTGTTGATTGGTGCTCCTCAAGACAAAGTGATCAAAGCTAATGAAGTTCCATGCTTCTTCTCTTATTGATGAAAGACTGGACCTGCTTATGGCTCAGGAGTCGGGACCTCAAGGACCACCAGCCATCTCTAGTATCTGCCATACGGACAGAAACGAGAGGGACCCTCTGTGTAATCGATTACCAGACAAGCAAAATTACCTGGACTCTGCACAGAGCCAACTCCTGGACCTTCAACACCTCTTTGCCATGCTCAACCCATCAAAAGACCAGGGCCAAAACTTCACTCACCTGGAGGCTCATGATCGGCCCATGCTAGCTTGCCATGTCTATAGGCAGATGATGCAGTAAGGAAGAGAGCTTTTGATGCAAATTCCCCATGATAGGCAAACTCTTAGGCTCTCATGGCAAATTCGCAAAAAGACTAGAAGAACAGTGCATAGAAAAGAAAGTGACGCAGCTGGAGCCAACAGTGAATTTCAAAAAGCCATATCAAAACCATACATCTTTGAATCGTATGTGAGTTTGCTGAATTGGTATTGCAGCTCAATTCTTGGAGACTAAATTTTCTATTTCCAGATGAAAATCCAGGCGAAATGTTCATGTGACATGAATCACTAAATTGTTTCCAAGTCTTCCCATTAGTCCTTGTCTATAGACGTATAGCAGCACGCTTTCATGAACAATGGGATAAGCTGGGCCAATGAACATTTGTAATTTTATTTATCTATAGGGTCAGCCTGCTAACCACAAAGGCCTTAGAGATCCATAGTCTTTGTTAATTTACTAGCCTAATCGGTTATCTGCTGCATGATAAAATTTCTTTTCAAATATAGCCTGCTCTATTTTACTGCATCAATTATCTTGAGATTAATCACAAGGAAGGGACTGCTTTTCTCTACCTTGAAGTATGATTAATCGCCCCATTCTGGGCCAACTATAATGGAAACTGCAACAAAGACTAAACCATTTTTTTCTAACAAATGCACTTGTTTGGTTCGGACTAATCTTAACGAATTACATCCAGAAGTCTCCCCTTTTTCATTCCATATTCTGTCATATTTATTGGTAATTTAGGCGTACTCAGCCGAAGTGGTTTATGATAACCTGCTGTACAAGTACGAATTAAGCATGTGGATGATAAAATTAAAAACCCCAATCTAAACCTTCGCCTAGCCCAAAAGGGCCAAAACCCAAATCTCAATTCGGTTCGGATTTTTTCGCCAGGCCCGTTTAAATCACCAAGCCCATGTAGGCCCAAGCCCGCGTATGACTCAATTGAAAGAGCGATAAAAGTAAAAAGCCCCTGAAAAAGACAAGAATTGCGACATTGCCATCGGCTGGAGGACTCCCTCTCCCCCTCTCTCCGCCACCGAGCAGCGCGACAGAGATCTCCATCGACGGAAGTATTTGCAGTGATGCGAGCGCTTCCGGAGTGAGAGCTCAATCGATCCGCATCGTGCAGGCGGCCGCGGATCGAGGGGATATCGTTCGAGCAGCTCCGCGACCTCGATTCGGAATCGTCCGACTTTTTGCGCGTTTGGCTCGGATGGGACGTTCTCGAGCGGCTTCTCGCCCGGCCGATGAAGATCCGAATCAAAGGTTCGTTGCGTTTGCTACTGGTCCTGCCCTGTGCGAGTCTTTTTTTGTAATCGTGAGATGAGGACTGATGTGCTTGGACTGCTGTGGAGAATTTCTGGAGTACGAAGTTGCCCCGCAGGATTGGAGCCCTGCGATTAGGGGGGCTGTGTTGGTGTGTATTTGTGATTGGTTTCGTTCGCTTATGCTCTAGCGATACTTCCACATGCGATATCTGTTAGCTCGAGAGCTGAGGCTTGAAGGATTGCGCGAGCCATTCCCTGCGCTGAATGCATAGGACCCATGTTCTCTGTGTCTCTAGAGCTTCTGGGATCAACGCGCTTCCGCTCAAGTTTTACTTTTTTGAAGAGTTTGGAGAGATGGCCATAATTCTTAGCATTATAGGGTAGAATCGAGTTCAAGGCCGGGGTCATTTGGGCAGATGCCTCGATCGCGTAGTTGTGTTCATTCATTGGGTATCCTTTATCTACCGACTTCAACTAGTCCTGTGCCTTTTGGTAGATATAGGAATTCATTCGAATGCATTTCCATGGGACCTTAATTCAGCGAAGTTTACATTTTATCTTGCTTTGTATTGCTGGTGAAGCTCACCTTAACTTTGTCTTTCTGGTAGATCCAAGAAGAAAAAGATTGCCTCTGGTCCAGAAAATGTAGACTCTGCATATGCAGGTACTGGTCAGCGACTTTTTAGCTCTTTTTTGGGGATATGAGTTCTCTCTCTATTCTTCAGACTTATACTCACATGCTTGAGTCAGTTGTGCCCAATTTTCTTAATGGACTTAAGAATTCTTTTTCAATTGTTAAGCATGGGTTGTTCATAGATTATTCTTGAATTTATTCTTAAAGGCTATAAAAGTACCATAGTTTTACTGTCCTACAATATGACGAGCTATATAGGGGTTAACCTATTAGTGGTAAATTGAATGGTTTGTTATATCTCTCATTCTTAAAGGGTTAAATCTTGTTAATCCTACTTCTTCTTAGGCAGGGCAAGACAGACTTCCTGTCTCTGATTTTGCTGAAAACTTAGCTGTGCAATGTAGTTATTGGTCAGGGAAATGAAGAGAAAGGGGCTTCCTACCACTGCAACTACTGCAACAAGGATATATCAGGAAAAATTCGTATTAAATGTGCAACTTGTCAAGATTTTGACCTTTGCATAGAATGTTTTTCTGTTGGAGCTGAAATTGCTCCCCACAAGAGCAATCATCTGTATCGGGTCATGGTTAGTCATCTCCTTTCCTTTGATTGAGAATGCCAGGATTATGTCATCTGCTGTTGTTGTGTTTCCTCCTTTGTTCTATGAAAGTGAGCATCTTAGACAATGAAGACACTTCTCCAATTTCATGTCTTTAAAGTGCTTTTCAGTCTTAGTTTATCAAGCAGGTCTTTAGTGCTTTCTTGAATTCTTTTCGTCACTATAGAAGTTTGATTTACAGTAACAGTCCCTCTACCTTTGCAAAATAAACCTTTTCAGTCTCACGTCTGAATCAGATTGAAATATCTTAATTACTATGCATAATCCTGTAATTTTCTATGAAGTTATGGCTTACTCTTCCTTGATGCATTCAGAATGAAATCCCAGTGTTTAATATTTCCTGACTCTGTGCCTTTCATGGCTAAGTAGCTTGTTTATGGTGATAAACTTGCATTTGTGGCTGAGATACTGATTCAGTGATATATTAATACCATGCAATGCCACATAGTCAAGACTAATAATGTTTATGAGACACGCTAAGGTCATTTGGGAATGCTCTTGGAAAACTCCATGAAAGAAGGGTCTCTTGAGAAAGAGATGAAAACAGTTTCAGGCGCTTTCCTAAGAAAATATGTAGACTCTGAAACAGATTTTTCTTAATTTTTTTTCCGCTGGGGAATGTCACACTAGTTGTATCATTAACACAGGCCACAATTGTCCTAGATCGCATAGACACCCTTCTTGCTTAATTTTTAATAATAATCAGGTGAAGAGTGCTGAGAGTAGCCCACATTATAGTTTCATAGTACTTTGACATTCATTAACAAAACTTTAGTGTTGCAAAACAAGCCCTATTCATTCGAAATGATCTCAATCCTGTTGAATTAAAGGAGTTGCTTGGAGTAAAGTGCAGATTGGAGGTTACATTTGGCTAATGTCTCTGGACTTGATGTCATGTGTTCCATCTTCTCTGTCATATGTGGTTGCAAAAGTGATGATGGAATTTATGTTATGCCAATACTTATAAACTAGAATGTTCTATCCAAAAATTAACATTTCTGATCCACTTGTTTATTTATCTTTATATTATTCTTTGTAACAGGACAATTTGTCCTTTCCACTTCTATGTCCAGGCTGGAATGCAGACGAAGAAATGTTACTTTTGGAGGTGTTACTATTGTTTTTTATTCTACTTCAAAATAGTTCATTCTTTTCAGCTCATTATATTCACAAGGTTTAGCGGTTCTTTCTTATTTAGGGCATCGAAATGTATGGATTTGGTAATTGGGCGGAAGTTGCTGACCACGTTGGATCTAAAAGCAAATCACAATGCATTGCCCATTACAATGCCATGTATATGAACTCCCCTTGCTGGCCTCTCCCGGTAAGGATTTGTCACTTAAATTTATGATAACTAAATCACAAATATTCCTTTTAGACAAAGTACTTGCAATTATGATATGTTCCACTTATTCATCTAGGACTTGTCTCATGTTATGGGCAAAAACAGAGAGGAGCTTCTTGCTATAGCCAAAGGACAAGAGGAATTAAAGGAAGGTATTTTCAGGATTAGTTGATTAATGTTGTTTTTTAATCTGGTTTATCAGGGCTACTACAGTCCTTCTATAGCTTGAGAGAGAGCGATTATGAGCAAGTTCATGCATGCAAGAATTTCATGGTCTCTTTAATCATATAACCACATTCTTTTCCCATGAGCAATGGGCACATACTGGGCACAAAAATACTCTCTCTCAGAGTCGCAGATTCACCAAAAGCTCTTTATCTTGGAACCAAAAATTGCATGTGACTTAAGCTCTTCTTTTACAGAGTCATCTTCAATTGGGGAGCCTCTCAAAGAAGAGTCAGCTTCTTCTACAAAATTCAAGTATGGCTAAACACTGTTGTTTGTCAACTATTATTTTATACCGCAGTTTGCTCATTGCTCTGTATGTGTTCATTCAGATCCATGGAATCTTTAAAAGAAATTCCAGTTCATGCACCTTCATCCGGCTCAATTGCTGGTAAGAGGGGATGCAACATCTCACATGCCAAGGAAGAGATTAAAGATGAAGGTAATACTTTTATGGAACTTGTTGACATGGCTGTTTGTCAAGTTGAGGAAGCATCATCCTCAATTGGCTTCAAGAATTGCTTTAAAATATTACTTGGTAGATAGCCTAGGGCTCATTTAGAGAAAGAATTACAAGGAATAGGGCTTTAGTAGAGTAAGATTGGAGTCCATGCTGACTTTGTGTGTTTTATCTGGTTTGCTTGTCATGCATAAGATAGATTACTGAGGTTAGACAACTGTAATTTCAATTTGATAAAATATGCAGAAGTATGATTCATTTTGCATTATTTCTTCTCTGTTTCACAGAATCCCAAATAAACAGGAGCATTGGAGAGAAAAAGCCTAGAATTTCTGGGGATGAAGGTCCATCTGCAACAGAGTTCAGTGGTTATAATTTCAAGAGGCAGGAATTTGAGGTTGAATACGACAATGATGCAGAGCAGTTACTAGCTGATATGGAATTTAGGGATACTGATACAGATGCAGAGCGTGAACTGAAGCTGCAAGTGCTACGCATCTATTCAAAAAGGTGTGGTTCTATGCTCTCTTCATGACGACTCCTAAAGGGAGCTTGTTGCTAGATATGCACTTGTGAGAGGCTGATTTAAACAGCATACAAATCCAAAATGACTATAGGGGGTGGGAACTGCATGTTGAAATAATCTTTATAATGCTGTTGACATCACTGATCAATTAATGGATATCAAACTTCGTATTGCAAGCATTATCTGGTATTGATTAATTTGACTCAACCAAACTGTTGAAGCACCCAGCTCAAATCTCTTGAACGAATCTATGACTGACTGAACTTGACAGATGCGTTGAGTCATGAAATGATGGAATGCATCACGTGAACTGACTAATTCATTGATCTGGTGCCTGGTTCAGTCATGCATCATATTACAGCGTCCGGTGTCTGGTTCAGTCATGCATCATATTACAGCGTCCGGTGTCTGGTTCTGTCATGCATCCTGTTGCAGCTCCGTTTTCTCAAAAGTACTTGTTGTATAGCATGATGGCTTTTTCACATCCAAATAGAATTTGTTGAATAGCCATTTTTCTCTAAAAGTTTAAGTTATTAGTAAAAGTGTCCATAATATATCAGCTAAAAAATTTTACACTCTAGCTCGTTATAAGCTGGAACTTACACATGAAACAAAAGATGTATATGTAGTTACGTTAATGACAATGGGGGGTCAAACAGGAGTAACAGACGTAATGGCCAGAAGAGTGTCAACATTCACTTGAAGCTTTGATATTAGTTGACTTGCCTTTTTTCTAACGCAATAGATATGAAGTTTATATATGAATGTTATTGATTAAACAAATTATGCATCCTGATACATTCTTCTGTTTTGGAAACAAGTTACATGTTATGTTGGTGCTTGGACAGTTTGGTTCATGAATTATGCACTTTGACCTGTCTCAAATAGTTTTATTAACCATTTACATTTAACATAGTAAAATTTTACTGATTTAAAGTTTTAAGTATGAACATTGATTCTGACCCTAGATTTAGTTTTTTCGTATCTTGCTAAAAATTTTCCATTAATGCTGCTACCATCATTTGTTAAAAATTGCTAAATGAATTTGCAACCTGCCTTTTACCAGTTGGACTTTATGCGGCATGTAATACAGAATGATACTATTTATTTGACCCTTTTTTTTGGTGGAATCTGTCAGTACTGGGTATTAGTTCTGTTGAGAAGTGTTCTTTTATCATTTGTTTTGAGGTGAGTAATTTACCTTTCTTGCCCTTATCTTGAATATTTGACAGGCTTGATGAGAGGAAACGTAGAAAGGAGTTTATACTGGAGAGGAACTTGCTCTACCCTGACCCGTTTGAGAAGAATCTCTCTCCAGAAGAGAGAGAGATATATAAGCGCTTCAAGGTCTTCACACGGTTTCACTCGAAAGAAGAGCACGAAGAGTTTGTTAAGAGTATAATAGAGGAACATCGGATTGTCAAAAGAATACATGAACTCCAGGTCTGATGCATGCCTATTAATAGCCGGTCCTTTCTTATCTTCTGATTCATTCTGTGAGTTCTGCATCTTAAAACCAACAAATTAGTATATAAACTGGGTACTCCATTTTTGCAATGCCGCATCTCCTAATTCTAAAGGGAAAAGTACTTTCTCTGTGACATGGCAATGTGCCAATGCACATTCATTAGTGTCATGCCATATTTAGAAACTTTGTTGCATCATGAAGTTTATTTTATGCAAACTTGGTTGATGGTGGATTAGGCTGCTTGACCATTTTCTGCTGAAGGTCTGTCCTCTGCCATACATTGAGCTAGTTCCTTTCACTATAATCCACCTGAAATGCAGTTTATGCAACTATAGAGCCATTTGGGCCTAAATATACTCCACATTTATGGTCTTCGTTTTCTGTATTATAACTGCCAAGGTTTGCTATACTTTGTTTGAGTAATTCAGATCATTGGAAATTCACAAGATTATTGCATATTTGCAGAGAGAACTTGTTGAAGTTTGACTCATTGGCTAGGAAAAACATCTAATCTTTCAATAACTTGTTGAAGTTTGACTCATTGGCTAGGAAAAACATCTAATCTTCTCTAGTTGAAAGTTTCCATCTCCT
Organism: Eucalyptus decipiens; assembly: GCA_014182575.1. Classification (NCBI taxonomy): domain Eukaryota; kingdom Viridiplantae; phylum Streptophyta; class Magnoliopsida; order Myrtales; family Myrtaceae; genus Eucalyptus; species Eucalyptus decipiens. Next base: position 30,401,402 of record CM024609.1, on the reverse strand, counting down.
TACCAACCTTTTGATGGAAAATTTGATGCATCTTTACAATTACTACCTGTACTTTGATGCAGTTCAATCTGCTTAGCTTTATATAGTGGTGCTCGCTCTTATGTTTCTTTCACCAATGAGCATGTAGGATGCCCGAGCTGCTGGCTGTCGAACGGCTGCAGAGGCAAATAAGTTTATTGAGCGGAAGAGAGAGAAGGAAGCAGAAGGAGCCCAGAGAATGAAAGAAATTTCACAGGCTGGTCCGAGTGGTAAAATTTTTCAAAGCCTAGTCATGTCAAAGTTGAGCCAGAGAGCAGCCCTCAAGGACTTGTCAGGAGCTCCTCAAGCCTACAGTCCAGTGGCAAGGATGCAACTTTGACATCACTGGATACTCTACACAGCTCCCTGGATGATTGGGACATCAGCGATTTTCCTGGAGCTGATCTATTATCCGAAACTGTAAGTACCATGAGTGTGAGAACAATAGGTCTTAAATTTTTATTTGAGAAGTGATTCTACAGAAAACTAGTCAAATCAATTGCATTTCTCAAGCTAACATCACTATTTCTTGAGAATCTCCCCCCATCGAAAGATGAACTCGTGTGACTCCCATGTGGGGATCTCACTTAGCAGGACATTGGAATTTAGAAAAATGATACTGTCTAATGCCAGCATTTTTCATTGTTCCTCTAAAGCTGAAACTTTGACTGTTTTGAGTGCTCTTCTCTTCCATGTAGGAGAAACGTCTTTGTGGTGAGATCAGAATATTACCAGCGCATTATCTGAAGATGCTACATGTTATGTCGATAGAGATGTTGCGGGGCAACCTTACCAAGAAATCAGATGCCCATGGCCTATTCAGAGTGGAATCAAGCAAAGTGGATAGGGTGTATGATATGCTTCTATCCAAAGGAATTGCTCAAGCATGATTTTGTGTGGGCATGCTTGATGTGTAAATAGCTTGTGCTTTCTTTTTACCTTTTTCTTAGATTTATTTTATCTTTTACTTTTTTCGGGTTTTCAGCGGGAGGGAAGATAATGTTTAGTTTGGGCAATTGTTAGCTCATGATAGCAATTTTTTAGTATCAACTGGTTTATATATGCCCGCTAGGAAGTCAAGTATCGAGCATTCAAGAGTTCCCAATATTTATCTGTTCGGCAGTCTTGCAAGAAACTGGAAATGTACTTTGCCAAAAGCTTCTGAACAGGCTAGATCCGGATTATCGTGTATTGAAAGGTTATGTTAAGAAAGAATCGAGAAAACTTTAGATATCCTTTTTGCTTTTGTCTGGAGTTGTGCCATGAAATGGCGGCAATTGATGATTCTAGAAGGCCGAAGTGAAACAGAAGCATGCACCCTGCGGTCCTGTTACATTGACGACCTCAAGTGCGGTGCTTACCTTGCTCCGGAATATGCGAACAAGTAGCTTGGATTAGGTTGGCATGTTGAATTTTCCTTTAATTGTGAATGCTCCAAACAGCGGATGCATTGACTTAATTACTAGGCCAAGGCCAAGTGGAGGCTGGAGCACCGGAACGAGGACAGTGTAATCCGCGTTCAATTTACGGAAGTGATCGACATACTAAAGAACGCGAATGGAGTTTATGGAGACTGCAAACGGTGCACAGGCAGAAGCTCGGATCAGAGGCGAAGATTTGTTTAACCCCTACGATCCCAGGCAACGCTAACAAAAACCCAGCAATCCAACACATCTATACGCATTCCATTTGGGAGAAGGTTGAGGAGTTAGGACTTGCACGTCAACCAAATTGGAATGCAAGAACGAAACCCATTACAAATATGGAGTCAACAATGACTTCTGCTTTACCGAAAAGAATACCCTGAAGATTGATTGGAAAGTCGGAGAGAAAGCTACAACGCCCGTAGAACAACATCAACTACACCAAAGTTTTCCCAAATTTCGATCTACACTTTCCCTACCACCCACCCTCAGCAGCAGAAACAATTACCCCACCTAGACGTATCTATTGCCCCCCCTAAAGCCTAAAACAGAATTGCCTACACAAATTGCAAAAGCGGTAGAACTAAACAGTGTCAAATGCACCCGCAAAAGATAGGTTATTTGCTCCTCCCTCTCTCGCTTTACAGACAGAAGCGAATCACTTCACTGTTCCCGTGTGCCCGAGACTGTACACCACCATAGCCCCTTGTAGTCAGAATCAGTGTCAAAATGGTCCCTAAAACGACTCCCCAAAACGGCCTACCTACCCCACCTCCCAGACTAAGAAAACACTGTAGCACTTTTGCATATCCATCCCTTAGGTCAGTCCTCAAGTTGTAACACCTGAGGCGTTAGGATAGTGTCTAACACTACTCCGCGCCGAAATCCCATAGGTGTATGGTCGCATCATTAGAGTACGCCCCACATGGCGCTCGCTGGCCACCATCGCGCTGACCTCGCCCATCCCCACCGCAAGGTCGTACAATGCGGCCCCGCGTTCCACCTCCCAGACCCTAATCGCACCCGCTAGGCACATTAGCGCGTACCCCTGGTTCATGCACCCCATGACTCGACCTTGCGCTGCCCCCCTCACGTTGAACCTACATATATACTCCTGCCTGCCCACATGGCGCACAACGGCAAGCCCTCGCGTGTCGACGACAATGTAGGCATCTCCATCGGCGTCGACCGAGGTCACAATGAGCCCTCTTCTAGTGTAATTCAGATCGCGCAATGGCGTCCCGTGGCCACTCAGGTCGATGACAAGCACTCTCGTGCTCGTGGCCGCCACTGCCGATTCTTGCCGCGTGACGCGGAGACGACCCACGATCTGAGTCAAATCAGTCAGCATTCGCCACCCCGCTACCGATTCCCCGTCGGTCAAATCCCCGCCCACGTAGACTTGCTCCTCTGTATTACTGTCCCATATGTGGAAGGCCCTGCCCGGCACGCCCGCGTAGAGGCCCACCCACCACCGGCCGCATCCCGCAAATTCCACCAATACCCCGTCGGTGACCAGATCACCGGCGTGGGCCCTACGCAGTGGGGCTCCGCCGTCGATCATGACCACGTGGATATCTCCCCCCAGCGTGGCAAATACGAGTCGCGAATCACTCATGACGATGCCGGAGACTGCACGTGAATGTAGACCTAGTCCGCCCCGGTGGGGGGCTTGGTAGGTGGCAATGTGGAGGCGCGTGGCGAGGTCGAAGAGGCGAACGCTCCCATCGGCAAAGCCACAAGCAAGGTGGAGTTCGGACAGAGTGAGGCAGCGGCATATAAGCCCATACGGATCCCCGTTCACCTCCGAAGGGTCGAAGTGGAGGGTGGCATAGACGGATCGCCGAGACCGGAAATTCGCAGCGGTCCGATGGCAGTAGATGAACTCGTCGCGCCATGTGGGATGGGTGCGGTGGGTCCGGCCCCATATGCGTTGGGTGAGACCGGCCCACAGGAGATCCGAGCTCGAAACATTTCGCCACGTGGAGCACACCTGCACTTCGCATTTAGGCATAGTTATGGCTGGTATGGAACTACGTAAAGGATCTGACAAATATCAATAACCACGTAAAAGGCGACGGTGGAGCTTCGGCACCATGAGCAACCGGAAGAGTTCATATAATGCATACATGTGATTCCGATTCGTACAGCACAATACACAAAATCAGGAGCTTAAACATCAGAACCTGGGCTAGGTGACAATGTTCAGAAAATAAACTTACCAATTTCCATTAAGTTACAACATCGTCGAGGTATTAAAATCTCTTAAATCTCAAGCCTTCCAACATTCTACGACTATAGTGCTTCCTTTCTAATAATATCATAATCTCAGCGTTCACCATGTTTATTTATTAACACGTCCAAACTTACAATCGCAGAGGAAGGCTCGAGTCTGTAATCTTACTAATATATGATCACTTCTCTCCCTAATGAATTTCAAGTTTGAAGACAGCCGCCCCCAACCCAAATGACGACCTTCAGCTAGTAAATTTTCAATCACAGACAAGTCAACAGAGAACACGCACATTCTCTTCATAAAATAAAGATGAAATTACTTAGCTTATAGCATGAGGTCTGGATAATAGTGCTATCAACATCTCATATATAGATAATTCCCATAATCCTTCGATAGGTCTATTTTGACTTATCATCCTAGAACTCGTGATCATAAGTTCAACAGAAGTGCAATACTACATGAATGCCAATTCCAAATACAAAAATGATAATCACAGAATAAACAACGGATTCCAAGTTTGCTATATTGAATGGATGTTCTCTTCTTTATACGTATTAAAGTTAACCATAGGAACTTAAATTGTTTGAGAACTACACAAATTTCATAAATAAAAATTGGCAGGTGCATCCTACTATAAAAATATCGATCTTGATTCCAAAACATTAATTTCTCACTGAGAGAAGATTTTGTACTCAATATATTAATTAGTAGAAGGGAAAAAGGCACCGATAATCCCTAAACTATTCAGTTAGTTCAATCTCATCCTAAACCTTCTTTTTGTCCAATTGAATCCCTGAACAGTAAACTATTCTGTTCAAGTTAGTCTTTCCGTCAAATACATGAACGGAAAATGTCGACACGGAAGACCAAGATCCACCACAACGCCACGTCAATACATGGATATCCATGTCATGCCACATCATTGTGCTCCTCCAACTCTTTGCTGACGCAGAACTAGGAATAGAAACAACAGAGAGAAGAGAAAAGAAACAGAAATGTTGGAGGAAGTGCTCGCCGGTGGTGGCTGGGTGACGGTGATGCAACCCAGCCACCAGCAAAAGTCCACGGACCCTCGTCATTGTTTAGGCCCATTCCCACACGCAGGAGAGGGAGAGGTGAAATGCGATACCCACCACAGATCTGCTCGAGGGCCGTGCCCTTGCTAGATCAACAGCCCCAGCACAGTCTGTTATCTACGTATTCGCCATGCTATCATGGCCTAGTTGATCAGTCGCAGTCTATAGATTGTAAGCCAGATGATTCAACAAACAGCTTCTTGGGGATTTCTGTGAGTTCTGCTGTGAAGCACGGGCGGCGTCTGGGGACCTTGGAAGTTAAGGAATGAATGGTGAAACAAAACTTTGGTCAGTGGTCCTCGAGATTTGGGTATATCGTGAATTCTTCTACTGCTGAACTCTGACTACGTACATAGTCTGGGTCATACATCTTGGGCACTACATGGCATTTGAAGGGGTCAATTGCTTGTGCCGTGCTCACTTGGTTTTTAGACGTTGCTGTCTCGATAAACTTAACAAGGACATGTAGCACGATGTTGCTGGGGGCTTGGTCTTGCTAGAGTTGTTTGGTATCGGCTATTGTGGCCATTTAGTTGCCACCAAGAAGGCTGCATATTTTGACCCAAAAAGAGGAAGGCTGCATATGAGGTTGGACCTTCGCCAGAAACTGGCGACGGATAGGCTCAGGGATATGCCGGCTCTTTGCTGGAGGTGGGTGATGCTACCACCTACAGTAAAGCTTGCTCTTCCATTCTCGTCCATTTTGGTCTTTCATTTTGTTTTATGTGATGCTGTTTTCTTCTGAAAATTTAAATATTTGTCATGCTTTATGTTTTGACTTAATAGCAACTTAACGGCCAAATTAGGACTTTCCCTAACTTATTTGACATAACCGGATGACTAACTTGAACAGAAACTTATATACTTCAAGGACCTACTCCGACTAAAACAAATTTAAGAATTAAATTGAATAAATTATTTATAAAAAAAATAGTTCAGAGGCTATCGGTGCCTTTGTTACTCCCAAAAAAAGTACACAGATCTACTTTAAGTAATCTGAGGGAGATAATCACTTTCATGCTTCGAAGAACGCTCCGAAGGCACTCCAACCACTAATTCGTAATCCAAACCTCACGTCTAGAAAAGGAGACGTTTCAGCCTAACGATTAAAGATGGGACTGGGTTTCCGTGCTGAGCTCAGTGAAAAGGGCTGAACATTGCTCAGTGATGGTATTAAACTCGAGGAGAGGGTCTGAAGCATTTGATTCTATTTTGGCTGATGACGCAATTAACAAGCATGAAATGAATGCGACAGTCGTAAAAAAATAAGTGAATAACCCTAAAGGCAAAACACAAAGATTAATCAAAGACCCATTAGATACAAAATCTCATCGATCAGCGAGAAGACTATGGAAAAAAAGCTTAAAGTTGCATCAGCTGGGGGCAAAAAGGCTGAAGTCGAAAGACGAGACGAAGCAAAGCGAAGCCTTTCAAAATCAATTCACGAAATAAAATTATTAAACTTAGAAATATGAACTTGCGTGTTATGTCTAAATATCGATCCCTGACGGACCCACAACCATAGTTTGTCAATTATAAATCAATTTCACACATGGGTTTTTTCTGTCTGAACATTTCTGCAGAAGGGTTTTGTATCTTTATCAACCCTTAACCCTTGACAAGGATTTTTCTTCCCCTTTTCTGTCGCAAACTTGTCAAACTCAGAAAAAGTCAGAGAGAGAGAAATGTACAGGCCTCAAAGCATCTCTGGTTGCACTTCAAAGTGATAATCAAAGATTCTTAAGAAGTTCGAACTTACTGTGCCAACAAACACAACAACAAATGCCTCAAAAGCAATAATCCAAAGATGGGAAAAAGAGAGAACATAGCAAATGCAAAAAATGCATGCATGCATGCCCGTGGAACCGTGTTTAAATGAAATTTTCTTTTTTTTTTTTTTTTTCTTTTTCATTTTCTTTGTGACGTAGACAGACTAGACTGACTGAAGAGACTAGGAGCTAGAGGCAGCAGGGAACTAGTGTGTACTATAGTCTTGTACCAGTCGCAGTATAAGTAGTTTTTTGGCAGGTGCTTGTTTCATCCTGATTTGCCTTCTCCTTTATTTTGTGTGTCAGTCGAATAAATAAGCAACAGAATTGCAATTAATAATTCATACATCAAAAGATGTTTATATTTTGTCGGGGTTTTACGACAAATAACTTTTTCCCACTGTAAAAATCTATATTTGTCTTGTTCTGTATATTTTACCGAACAAATGAGTCATACCAAGACACCATCAAATCTCCTACCGTCTATATCTAACATCCAGCCCCTGTAATCATACATAAGCTGTGGCTACGATCTATCAGAGTTCAGTTTCTAGAGCGTGACGACCTACGCAGTTAAAAGGTACCTGGCTAGGGCACAAGCCGCACGACAGAGGCATGTTCTCTACCCACACATATACGGTGGCAGTATTTTTTCCAGTCACATTTCAGTGAAGGAATAGTTACTCTGCATCTATGTACACTCATTCAAGATCCTTCTCAGATCATTCACAAAACTAATATTAACAGTCAATGACCATACATAGTTGTTGTACTACGTGAAAGGAGGGACGAGAGATCTGAAAAAAGTTCAGAGAGCCGTAGGAAACGAACTACCGAAGACGCGTGATGCAGAAACAAAACCGTAACAAAGTAAAACGTGAGAGCTGCACGTCTCACGAAGACCAAACTCAAAGAGATCTTATCCATTCAAATAAAATTAATGTGGGAAGGAGGAGATCTCAATGGTTCATGACCTCTTCGAAAATAGGACTCTGTCGGTGTGGTCCCTTGGATGTTCGTATACAAGGGAGAAATCCCTGGGTATTTTCTGGAGATTTAGAGAGAAAGACGGACAGAGAGAGTGTGTGCAAAGACAACATATATACAACACGAAGCGTGCTCTCTCTCTCTCTCTCTCCCTCTGTCTCCCCCCCCCCCCAACAAAATTTTCTCTCTCTTTCATTTCCAAGAAAGGAGTGGGTGACCCCAAAAGGCCTGCGTCTCTCGTTAAAAGCAGCGAAATCTTCAATGATCCTCTGTCCCTCCAACTTCGCTTCTTTTTTCCAACCTCTCTTTGACCATCACAAGTCACAACTGCCCAGTGTTCTTCACCTGTGTGTCCTCCCGTTTCTTTCATTCATTTTATTTTTAAGCGATCCACTCTCGTCAAACGGTGAAGAATTTTAACTAATAAGAATACTTGGGGCGGGAAAGGGTTTTGATGAGGAGAAAACCCTCATCGAGAAAACCCTACTTGCACAACACAACCTACCTTACATAGTACTTCACCCTGTAAACCATACAGCGCTAGGCTTGACTTTCAACTTGCTAACCCTATTATCTATAATTTAAGAAGAGTTTTTCAATTAAGTGCTGGAGGATGATCGAAATATATAATGAAAAATACTTACGCCATCCAGTGCATTTAACAAAAATGGTACTTTAGCAACACGGATACTTTGAATCTAGTTGTGGGGTGCCCTTCAATTAAAGTGCAAATTCATTAATACCTCCATGAATTTCTTGTTTTTTAGTGGGGCATCGAATCCGACTCATGACATGAGACCTGTTGGTCAACTTAAAGAGTTGGGTGGGTCAATAACTCGGTTAACCCGATCCCTTGCCATCCCTATTCAATACCCAGGTCGATGGTTCAAATGCAGAATCATCGACTATGTAGAGGACCGAACCTATGTATGTTACACGCTTAATCTACACCCGACATATACTTTTTTATCCCACTAAATTAGATTCTAAGGAACCCATAGAAGAATGCTCTCCTACCACTCCACTAGGAAGAATAAAATGTAACAAGTTCAATCAGAAGAGGATCACAAAAGAGGATCTATGGGGATCATGCATGAGAAGGAACAGTCCCTCATCAAAAAATTAAGCATTGGGCTCCATGTGCCTTTTGGCATTTGCTCATTGCACTCGCACATGCTGGCTTTTGACCGTTCCCTACTCGAGGCTCTCCGACAATCCAAACCTATGGTAATGGATTCGGAAATTACCCAAAATGGAGTGAAAGGGGCAATTCGGAATGGAGAGATGTACTTGGAGAATATGTGCACCATATTGTGCAAAGTTGAAAAGGGAGAGAGAGGCTACTGATCTGTGTATCCTAACTAAAAATAGAAAGGAGAGACTTACGTAAGTATGGGCACAGATACAAGACTGAGGCCTCACTCATTAAAAAACACCCAACAAAGCTCATTTTACAGTAAAGTTCCTGCGTCTCCCAATGGATTCTTCAATGGGGAGGGACCAAGAAAGTTCAGTCAAAAGGCAGTTAGATTTTCTAGAGCTTAGGGAAAATTACAAAGAAAAAAAGACAAAAGAAAAGGAAAAAAATCAGATCCAAAAAAACCCTTTTCATTGAGATACGGAAAGAGGCCCGGAAATAGGCATTTCTAAAGCAGTGAAAACGAAGAGTAGAAAAGGACAAAAAAGGGGAAAGAACCCATCACCATTTTTCTACGAAGAAGAAACGGCAACCCTCAGAAAGGGACATGGATTAGTTAGAAAAGGACCCATCCAAAGAAAAAACCACTCGCTTTATAGAAAGAAAAAAAAAAAGGGAAAAAAAGCAGCTCCAATTCAGTTTCTTTGGATGCCTAGACACATCAACATCACATCCCAAATCCAACTATATTCTTCCGAATCCAACTTCTCCATATAGAAGCTCGATCATAAAACCCCCCGTACTCGTTCGAATTTGTCGCGTGGAAGAATTGGTCAACCGGCCACTTTAGTTGCTTTTTGATGTTTCTGCTACTCGACAACTGTTGATACCTAATGCTGAACTCATAAAAAGGTCCCTTCTTTTTCTCCTCCATTCTTGAGCAAGAAGGTTGACATCTTTCGAGATTGGTCAACAATGCGGATGTTTCGAGAGAACTTTTACATTCTCTTCTTCTTTTCGCGGGGATCCGGTGATAGGTGCGGAGAAAAGCGGTGACTCGAGCGACGAAACTTAAACCAAGAATTGCGTCCTAGCTCACGGTACTCGTGATCACGAACAGATTTGGTTCCCTACGACGGAAATAAAAAGGAAAAAGAAGGGCGTACGTACCAGAAATACGTTGACAAGCGAAGGAGCGACGGCGAGACGTCCCCCAGAGCGCGCCTCCTCGATGGCGACCTGTGCCGCGAGGTTCTCGAGAAATGGCTCGGGCCAAACTTCGTTGACGCCGCGGCGACGCCTCGAGGTCGAAGGGCCTTCGTAGTCCCCGCCCCTCCTCCTCGCCGCCCCGCCACCGTCTTCCGACGAGGACGACGTCGAAGACATTGGAGCGCTGGCGAGAGAGGACTGGGACTCGAGAAGGGGGAACGAAAAAGATGGCTTTCTTGGATAAAGACGCCAAGTGAGGGACCCAAAAAAGAGCAGCGAGTGATGGGTTATATGTGTGTGTGAGAGAGAGAGCCAATGCGGGATAAATATTCGCGACGTTAATTTAATATAACCGTATGTATGTAATTTTCATCTGGGATTGTATCGTAATCATTTTTCTTTTCCAAATTTCTGTAATATTTTTTAAATTATCTCCTGGATGGATGGGGATGAGTGGGGCTCGGGAGGTTTCCCGCTCTGCAATGACGGCGGGAGTGGACGACTGATGGCCGTGAGTGATGGGCATTCCATGTTGTCGCAGTTGGCTCAGCTCGCTTTTCCTTCGACTTGGGGCCTCTTCGTTTGGAATCGAGACAAAGCAAAAAAAAAAAAAAAAAAAAAGCAAAAAGTACTTTTCTATTCTCGACCCAAATTTAATATATAAATCAATTTACATGTCGATATTTATATATTGCACAAATTTCCAGGTGCCTCGAATGAAAAAATAGTTAAAGCGAGCGAGCTAGTTCCAATATTTTGATTAGAAGATATTAAATCCATATTGATTTGTTAATTTTTCATTTAGACATGGAGAGGAAAAGGAAAATCCGCTTTCTCGTTCATTATACAGCTGGATTTTTTCCTAGAGAAAAAAAAAATTATGATAGATTTCTGTCTTAGAAAAAGATATCTACAAGCAAAGTGGTCAATTTAGTTACGTTTTCACGCAATTCTTGTTGAAGTTTCTATTTCATAGGCTGCAAATATATAATTTTGATTATACTTATATGTGAGTGGTGTTCATAACTTATAAATGCTAATATTTTCCATAACCATGATAATTTGTTATAATGGTTGTGATGTTCATCTCATTATGGGTTGTCTGTTTGGCCTAAAAGTCATTTCAAATAATTACATCCAAAGTTTCCATTGAAGAAAAAATGATTAAATTTAAAAAATATGGAAAAGATAAGTCACTTTAAATGAGAAATATCTATAAATTTGTAAAACTATCTCAAATAGTCAAAAGGGGGCACGAGAAAGAAAAAGGCTAAGTTATATATATATATAACACATATAATATGTATGTACGTACGTATGTATATGTATGTATGTTGAGAAGGAGGGACCTGGAGATTACTTTTCTCTGCAAAGTTTTTTTCCCCTCCAGGTGGTAAGCAAAGCATGCCTCGATGAATAATGATCAGATTAAAAAAAGCTCTTTGCTTTGACTGGCACAGGTCAAACTTTCATTAATTACGGGTAAAGAGACAAAAAGTGCAACTAACCGAAAATCATTGAATAACGTCGCATTTTTCCATGCATAGGAGTGGTGGGTTCGCTTTCGACATATATATATATATATGATTAAAGATAATATATGTAGAGTAGGAAAATAGATTCTCAGTATATCAAGCGTATATACGTTAGATTATGTCGCGTTTTATCAACTGAGCAGAACAGCCATGGTCACGCTGCTGCTCGACCTGCTTTCAAGAAATCCAGCGAAGCTAATCAATGCTCGATGCTTTTTGGACGCGAAAGAGAGATCAACGTGCGCATTCATCAAGATAAGTACAGCGTTAGAATCAAGAAACTTTGTCCATCCTTTTGGCCACATCGACAGGCGAATCAAGAACGAGCTGATAAGAACCCTTGCCGTGTCGCAGCAGCGGTCTCTTGATGTTTCTTTCGATGGCGAGAGAGAGAGAAAGAGACAGACAGACAGAGAGATGAAAGAGCCCAACTGCAGATTTGCCCCTCCGGCTATCATCCCGAGCAAATGGGCGTAAATTAAGACAGCAGTTATAAAGGGAAGCAAGCGTGCAGATGCTGTCTCTCATTTTCATGTCGCGGCTGACCCGTCCATATGATTTACATGATTATTAGGTTTACCACAACTTGCTCGGGGCGCTCCTGCGCTCTGATGATGAGTGTGCATGGAATTGGCTTATGTTGGAAACAGAATCAAATCGACCAAAAGGTTTCTTGACCATAAAGATCATGTACTTATAGATCCACTAAAGAGGAAAAAGAAACATAATCAGCATGTCGCTATTTACGGCAAAAAGAAAACATTTTCAAACCCACACTCACAATGCAATAGACATATGCAAAGTACGTATTTATACATTGTTACGTAATTTTATCGGATTTGTCATGTGTATCACTAGGAACGCATATTAATATGATATTTGCATGAAGTTCTTTCATAGACAACAGGTGAAAAAGAAAAAAAAAGGAAAAGTTTTCATGAATATTACAAGTTGTTTCTCGTAAACCGTTTAAGATAATGCTTTGCTTTAAATTCTTGAGGTTTGCCGTTCCACCTAAAGGTCAAAAGGCTAATCATCTCTTCTAAGTATCTTTGCTTACATTAAAGGATAGCTCTTTTTAACAAGTCCCAATTTTTTCACAATGATAAAATTCACTTTTGGTAGATAAATTTTGAGGTCATAAATTAGCATCTTAAATAAGTAAAGCGTGAATTCAAAACTGAAAGGGTAGTACAGGAATTGTTTTTGTATCGAAGGTCAAACTCATGAGTCCATTCCACTATTGAGTCAATCCATATCATTAAACCTACGGCATTTATCAAAGCGTAAAAGTTACACCAAAAGGCCCAAATGCAAGAAGCATCATAGCATGTACAATTGGTATTTTCATATACTCTGTGTAAATAGAAGAATGGTGTGGTTTTCAGTAGCCATTCTTCAAGAAAAAATGCCAATAAACTTGCTATCCGATAATCATTTGATTTTTCAAGAAATTACATCAAATGATAAAAAAAAAAAAAACACTGCTTAATACTTTCGAAATACTCATGATGAAGTATTCCAATTTTGAAAACTATAGTCACGCTCGAAGCAAGCCTGCCTTTCCTCAGTTGCTTATCTACTCTCATCAAACCCCTTTTGTCACGAAAATTTTCACTTTTATCGCAGCATTTTCAGGGTCGATAAAAGGGAAAGATATAAAAACAAGAAGAAATTCTATTTCCGGAGCGTGGAGACCACGGACCTGCAGGAGAGCGTGAAGGGAGAAGGGGGGGGCCATGGACAAAGAAGTGGGGCCTACATACATTCTTTTTCTTGGTTTTTCTGAGTCAAAGAGGAGGGAAGAGAGTGGGCATGCTCATGTCTAATCAGCGATTCTCTTTGGGCTCGAAGATTTTGTCTTTTTTTCTTTTTTCAATTTCGAAAGTACAAAAGGCTTTTCTCTCTCTATGTCTGTCTGGTCTGTCTGTGTCTCTCTCTAGAGGTAGGGATAGAGTAGTAGGCCTCTCTAATCGAAGCCCATGTATCGTCCCTTTGACCACAGATAAAGAGACAAACCCCCAGGCGGGATTAAATGTGATTTCGTTCGATTTTTATTAATTAGCTCGAAAATGACAGGGAAAGCTGCCCCCTCCTTTTTATTTAAATGGATTAATTGGGGGCCAGCGGTTTTCTTTTCTATATATTTTTATTTCTGACTTTTACTTACTTTATATTTTGTTCGAAATTAAGGATTTTGGGAGAGTCTATTTGCGACTCCACGTGGCTCGATTGGAACCTCTCGAAAGGATTTTAAGTATTTTGCATTAAATAAATAAGTCCAGATGTATGTGCTCCAAACGTTTAAGAAATTTTGAGCACTACAGTCATTCCTAATAGAAAGAATTGATTAGGACTTTCTTGCAATCGATGACGAGCCCCTTCTAATTGACACGGCTAGTCCAAAAGTCTGCAATTAATTAGTCCATAGGATTTGTATGGTGTTTTATTTGACCTTCGGGTAACATCTTCCATGGTGCGCTTTACTGATCTTGGACTCGTGATATTTGAATCCTCGCGATTTCATTATCTAGTGTCCCTTTCTCTCTCTTACAACATGCAACATGTACGAATTATTAGTATCTTTACTCATGTTATTGATGTTTGAATCAATGATCAAAATCCTAATTCTAGTCAAGTTTTAAATGAAAGGAAATTTAATGACCACAATATAAAATAAAATAAAAATATCTTCTAATAAAAATTTCCACTTAATAATTTAAGAACCACTAATTTACTTGGCCTGTGGTCCTAGTCAATGAAAACATGTTCAACACGCACCTAAAGCTAACTTAGCTAACTGAGTTGTCATGAAATTTCAATTGAAGAAAAATAAATTACCTATTTACAAGCCAAAATTTTTAATTTAATCGGTTTATGAGACTTATTGAATGTTTCTTTGACATTCAAGTAACAACTTTTATAATCATGTCTCCTAATAACTTTAAAAAGAAAATCATAATCAAATTGAATGCAAGCTACTTTACGTGAGAGTCACATTTACAAGCCAAAAGTTTAAATTTAATCGGTTTATGAGATTTATTGAATGTTTCTTTGACATTCAAGTAACAGCTTTTATAATCATGTCTCCTAATAACTTTAAAAAGAAAATCGTAATCAAATTGAATGCGACAAAGCTTTAAATTTAATCAATTTATGAGATTTATTGAAAGTTTCACTTTTAATCAAGTCAAAAGTTTAAACTTTAAGAAAATTTAATCGTGAAAGTCACTTTTACATGTCAAAAGTTTAAGAGATTTATTGAATGTTTCTTTCACATTCAAGTAACAGCTTTTCTAATCATGTTCACTAATAACTTTAAAAAGAAAATCGTAATCACATTGAATGCGCCACCGCAAAAGTTTAAATTTAATCGGTTTATGAGATTTATTGAATGTTTCTTCAACATTCAAGCAACAGCGTTCCTTCTCCCCAGGCGTCCCCTTCTCAGACTAAAGCACGAAATGGCTATCGCGCCATGGTGCGCTTTATTGATGGAATCTGTGATATTTGAAGCCCTACAATTCCATTACTCAGTGTCCCTTCTGTCTCTCGAACAAGGTGCAACGTGTATAAATTTTTGGTATTTTTACTCATGTTATTGATGTTAGAATCAAAAATCAAGATCCTAATTCTAGCCAAGTTTAAGTGGAAGGAAATATAACAACCATGATAAGATGGGTATTAGAAACAAATGGTTGATTATGTATATGTCTAAATATCTTCTAATACACATGTGATTTCTTTCCACTCAATAATTTAAACTATTGAATTGCTTATTTATATATCTCTTTATTTTTATTCTGACATTTACTTGTTGTGTAACTTAATATTAATAATTTATAAGAAACTATTCGCAATTAATTATACGCATCTCTATTGAAATCTCTTAAAAGATTTTTAAGTGTGAGTGCTTCTACATCTATGGAAAGTATAAAAAAGAAAAAAAAAGATCCTAATAAAAAGAACCACTAAGGCTTATGGTCCTAATCAGTGAAGACATGTTCAACAAGCAATTCAATTGAGATGTCATGGAATTTTCAATTAAGAATTATAAATTAGCCGTTTAAACAATCAAATTGGATGCGAGCTACTTTACTTGAGAGTCACATTTACAAGCCAAAAGTTTAAATTTAATCGGTTTACAAGATTTATTGGGTGTTCATTTGACATTCACAAAATAGCTTCTATAATCACATCTCAAAATTACTTTAAAAAGAAAATCGTCCCCACTCCCCAGGGAAAAAGGGTTCCCCTTCTCGGGCTAAAGCATGAAATGGGTATCATGCCACGGTTTGCTTTATTGATCTTGGACTTGTAATATTTGAATTATTGCGATTCCATTACCCATCCCCCTTGTCTCTCTTGAGCAACATGCAACGTGTATAAATTATTGGTATCTTTACTCATGTTTTTGACGTTAGAATCAATAATCAAGATCTTGATTTCAGCCAAGTCTTAAGTGAAAGGAAATTTAACAACCGTGATAAGATGTGTATCAGAAACATATGATCGATTATGTATATGTCTAAATATCTTATAATATACATGTGATTTATTTCCAACCTAATAATTTAAGCCATTGAATTATTTATTTATTTATCTCTTTATTTTTATTTCAAACTTTACCTATCGTGTGACTCAAAATAAGAAACCATACACAGCTAGCTATACGCGTCTCTATTGAAGTCTCTTAAAAGATTTTGAAAAATAATTGTGTGATAATCTTTAACGTACCGCGAAAATAATAGTATATTCTGGATCATAAAAAATCATAACAAATAATTATAAATTATTGTGAGATCAACTTTTTTAAAAATTTGTAACTCACTATAACTGTTATTTTTATAATATCCCAAGGACTGTTTTGCTATGTGAGTGCTTCAACATCTATGAAAAGTTAAAAAAAAAAAAAAAAATCATTCCTAATAAAAAGAACCACTAAGGCCTACAGTCCTAGTCAATGAAAACATGTTCAACAAGCGCCTAAAGTTGGCATAGCTAATTGATTTGTCATGAAATTTTCAATTCAAGAATTATAGATTATCTGTTTAAACAATCAAATTAGATGCGAGCTACTTTATGTAAGAGTCGCATTTACAAGTTAAAAGTTTATATTTAATTGATTTATGAAATTTATTGGGTATTTCTTTAACATTCACATAATGACTTCTATAATCATGTCTCCTAATTATTTTAGATAGAAAATCGTCCCCCCTAATGTCCCCTTGTTGGACAAAAGCACAAAATGTGTATCATGCCACGGTGCGCTTTAATGACCTCGGACTTGTGATATTCAAATCCTTGTGATTCCATTACATAGTGTCCCTCTCTCTCTCTTTCTCTTCCCTCTCTCTCTCTCTCAATGTACAACATGTATGAATTATTAGTATCTTGAAAGGAAATTTAATGACCGTGATAAGATGTGTATTAGAACCAAATGATCAATTATGTATATGTCAAATATCTTCTAATACACATGTGATTTCTTTATCCCTAATAATTTAAGCTATATTTTTTCTTTATTTATCTTTGTTTGTTTATTTCTGACATTTACTTGTTGTGTAACTCAAAATTAATAATTTGTAAGAAACTATTCACAACTAACTCTGTGTGTCTATTCTGAAATCTTTCAAAATATATTAAGCGCGAGTGCCTCAACATCTAGGGGAAGTTAAAAAGAAAAAAAAAAAAAAAAACATAAATTCATTCCTAATAAAAGGAACCACTAAGGCCTGTGGTCCTAGTCAATGAAGACATGTTCAACAGCCAATTGAGTTGTCATGGAATTTTCAATTGAAGAATTATAGATTACCTATTTAAACTTTAAACTATTAAATTGAATACAAGCTGCTTTATGCAAGAGTCCTACAAGCCAAAAATTTAAATTTAATCAATTCATGAGATTTATTAGGTGTTTCTTTGATCTTCACGTAACAGCTTCTATAACCATGTCTCATAATTATTTTAAAAAGAAATTCGTCCCCCCACCCCCCCCCCACCCCAATGTCCCCTTCTTGGACTAAAGCATGAAAAAGGTATTATTATGCCACGGTGCGCTTTATTGATCTCGGACTTGTGATATTTGAATCTTTTCCAATACGTGTCCCCCCCAATAACATGCAGCGTGTGCGAATTATTAGTATCTTTACTCATGTTATTGACATTTAAATCAATAATCAACATCCTAATTTTAATCAAGTTTCAAGTGAAAGGAAATTTAACAATCATGACAATATGTGTATCAGAAACAAATGATTGATTATATATATCTTCTAATACATATGTGAGTTCTTTCCACCAAATAATTTAAACTATGAATTGTTTATTTATTTATCTCCTTATTTATTTATTTTTATGACATTTATTTGCTGTGTAACTCAAAATTAATAATTTATAAGAAACTATTTGCAACTAACTCTACGTGTCTCGATTGAAATCTCTAAAAGATTTTTAAGTGTGAGTTCTTTGGCATCGATGGAAAGCTTTTTTTTTTTTTTTTTTTTTTTTTTTTTAAAAAAAAACGAATTCATTCCTCATAAAAAGAACCACTAAGGCCTGTGGTCCTAGTCAATGAAGACAAGTTCAACAAGCCCCTAAAGTTGGCACGACTAATTGAGTTTTCATGAAATTTATAGATTTCCTATTTAAACTATTAAATTAGATGCGAGTTGCTTTATGTAAGGGTCACATATACAAGCTAAAAGTTTAAATTTAACTGATTTATAAAATTTATTGGATATTTCTTTGACATTCACATAATAGTTTGTACAATCATTTCTCCTAATCTCCCCCCATCCCCCTCTCTCTCTCAACAATAGTTTAGCAATCCTTGCCAAAGCATGAAAGAAGGGTCTATCATGGATTGATGTCAAACTTGTGATATTCAAAACCTTGCGATTCCATTACCAATGCCCCCTCCTCCCCTTCTCTCTCTAGCAACATGCAATGGTGTATCATTACTCCTATAATTAACATTCGAATTGATACTTAAGGTCCCATTTTATTTGATTTTCAATTGAAAGGAAATTCAATGATCATGATAAGATGTGCATCTGGAGCGAAAAATTGATATAATAATTCAAATATTTCTTTACATACATGTGATCTTCCCTACCAAACAACTCAAGCTTTGAGATTGTTTATCTTTTTGTTTCTATTTGTGACATTTACTTGTTGTTTTATTCTAATTTAATAATTTATAAGGAACTATTTGCAACTGTACACGTCTCTATTGAAATCTCTTCAAAGATTTGTGAGTGTAAGTGCTACAAAGTTTGTGAAAAGTTTAATAAAAAAAATTCTCAATAAAAGAACCAATAATAGCCGTGCTCTCAGTCGATGAAGGCACGTTCAACAAGCCCCAAAGTCGACACAGCTAATTGTCAGGGAATTTCCAACTCGGGATTTAGAGGTTAATTATTCAAACCATCTAACTTTATGCGAGTTACTCTATGATAGGGCCAAATGTTAAAAAGTTTTCTTCGATTCAAACCATCTAAAATATTCTATCAGGCTATGATTCGATTCATCAATCTTAGACTCGTGATTCCATTACCCGGCCAAATGTATGACTGTAACTACTTAGCATCATCACTCCCATTATTAACATTCTAATCAATAATCAATATTCTAAGTTTATTGGATTTTCAAGTAAAGAGGAAATTTAATGATCCTGACAAGACGTGTATTGCGAGTGGAATACCAATCATTTAAATCACTCTTAAGGACACATCTCACTCACTATGGATATAGAAAACACAACTTATTATCAGGGCTCTTGAATGTTTAACTACATCAATCTTTCCTTATTTGAAGATATCTTGCTCGTCGCATACTTAGATTTATATGTAAACGATTTATCGGCGGTTATTTCTTCTTTCGTCTTTTTTAATTTTCTAACCCATTTGTTTTGTAAAGTGAATAGGCGATTTTAACTATTTTTTAACTGTTACTTTCTTTATAGGCAAAGGTTGATTAAAAGTTGGGCCCTGTGCAAGCGACAAGTCGGCCTGGCTTCACCATTCCTAGGGTCGATACCCGCTTTCGAGCCATAAGTTTCATTGAAACCGGTGGCTAGGGAAAGAGTTCTAATTTATTTTTCGGAGTAAGTTGTCATAGGTTCATTACTACGTACGATCATTAACCCCATCGATGGCCCGGAGGGAATCCGATTCGGTATGACAAATAAATCAATCCGAACTGATTCGATTTCAAAATGTTGCAAACGGAATCGACTCAATAAGAGCAGGTAATTAAACCAAACTCTGTCCATCCTTTTTCATTCCACGGAATATTTTTTTTTAATGATAATTTTTTTTTTTGATTTCAAACTAACAAATGTGGCTGGTTTAGAGTGACCACTTTGCACAAGACAAATGACTATGTTGATCTTAGCCAAATAACACCCGGCATTTGTCTATCTAGTAAATTCGAATCAACTTGCTTCATAGACTCTAGGGGATGGGGGTACGTGTAAATTCTTTTAGTACATAAAATTCTCAATCTACATCTTTCAGAATGCCAAATCCTTCTCATCAAATCTATCAATTTTCTCTTTTCCTTCTTCCATCACAACCGATTCACTTTAACGTACTGATACTAATTCTTGCAGAAAACAAGCGATCAATAATGAAATAAATTGGAAATCAAATTTATGTGGTTCAATTTGTATGACATAGTTTTTTTTGGAAATCGACATAAAATTTTACTATAGATCAAGTGATACAATATATATTATAATAACACTTGAGACACTCAAATACTCTTACTATTTTTCAACACCCAATTACACCTAATAATTTGCACAATGTTTAGCCCTATAATTTTTTATGAGATAATCTTTTAATCTCACAAAGGAGTTACACAAAATCTTAACACAAGATTTTCATAGCTTCAAATATTCAGGATGTAGTTCAAGATCACAAGCTCCTCTTAGATGCTCTTTGTGAAGAAAACTCACTTTTATATTGAAGAGAATTGGATTCAAAATAGGAAACCTACTCACATTAGGTAAACTCTCAAATAAAAAAACCGACTCTAATAAGGAAATCTATTCAAATTAGGGAAGTTTTCTTCTCGGCCCTGGATTTAGGACTTATTCTGACATAAATAAACCCGAGGGACTAGGGTCTGGTTTAGAGCAAAATAGCACGTTAGTAAGATGGTGTAATTGTAAGGGTACGCTAAAACCATGGAATCATTTTGCGTTAAGAGCAAAACGTTTCGTCTCTTCCGTCTAACTCTTCACTCTCGAGGCAATTTTCATCTGTGTACTTTTCCGAGAAAATTAAACTGAAGAGTTAAAAAGAGGATCAAAGGGAAGGTCTGGCGTGAATAATTGTTGCACTTTTCTAATGGTTATTTTTTTAGCTTCGAGATGGTCAAACGAGATAATCAATTATTCGTTTTTTCTTTTCCTCATCTTATGCGTTGTTTACCTTGTAAACCACCTAGCTCCGCTTAACAATCGCCAGCCAAATTCTTGCACTTCTTCTCAGCAAAGGATCCAGTAATCGGACTGTCTATGTCAGACCTTGCTCGCTCCGTCGTCACCGACCACGCACGAATAACAAAGAAACTGGCTAACACAGTATCACGCCAACGTAGTATTATAAAGTATGTCGAATCTTATTAACAAGAATCGTCTCGATTTTCAAACTACTTGATGCACGTAGCATGGATATATAATAAATCCCCAGTACTGCAAACTTTTCTTATTTAATTGCTTAATAAGTCTCCAAGGCACTTATTAACAAAAATCCTGACATCACAATCTGGCGCGATATTCATTTTAGAAATGGCGAAGACAAGATGATTGGGACGGTGTCTGCAGTCTGCATTTTGGCTCAATATTCAACTAAAAAACCTTCACCGAAAAAAAAAAAAAAAAACTTCGCCGGCAGAACGCGCATGATCGACTAAGATAAGTTAAACTAATCAACAAGTATAAGTTATCTATTTAATTGTTGTTAATCTGCTATCTTGCCCGAACCAGTTCATGTGCATGTTCCGATATTACACCACAAGATATCTCCATATAAGCTGGTCGGGCCTTCGGGGACGTTCAATGCAAAAGGCGGATTTTTCGTGGTACCTCAATAAGTGAAGCTTCCCAAGGTATAGATGCCTCTTTCTTTTTCTTTTTTGGAGCCTCTCGTCGTTCCTTTTTTCCTTTTCTTTTCTTACTTCGTTCGGTCTTGATAGAAGAACCATAATCAATAACTGTCTTGATCTGTGAGCATATGCATCGAATCACCCTGTCTCCTTGAAATCCAATTCCTGTAAACTGATCCAAATTGATGGATTTAAAGACGGATATAAAGGTTTGTTTTCTTTCTAAGCGACCTTGTTCTTTTGAAGGTTTAGGCGTACTTTTATGAAAGATATTCCTACGTATATTTTAACGTTTTGATCAAACAAACCTTTGTATATCATAGAGTGAGCACTCCTTGTTATTTTTCTGCCAAACACGAGTTTCTTCCATCACATGCAGTTTTTTTTTTTCATCCAAGAAGTTCCTGAGCTGCAACGATGGAGGCATCCATGATAACGAACGGCGGTGCTGTGACCGTGAAGAAGTCACAACCCGTCTTGGTCCAACCGGAATCAGCCACACCCAACGGATTTTACTTCCTGTCCAGCCTCGACCAGGCTCTTCCCATCACTATGCAAGCGATATATTGCTATGAGAGAAGCGGAGACAACGTCGGAGACGTGCTGAAAAAGGCTTTAGCCAAAGTCTTGGTTCATTATTACCCGCTCACCGGGAGGTTGGCTCCTAAACCTGAAGGTAAGCTCGCTGTGGCATGCACCAAAAGGGGCGCGACCTTCATCGAGGCCATCGCAAACTGCGATATCAAAATGTTGGGCGACGTTCGAGTTCCCAATCCGGACATTTCAAGAAAGCTAGTTTACACGGATCCTTCCATCATGGATTTATTAGAAGTTCCCCTTCTGACTGCTCAGGTATTGAAGAATCCCGGTTTTGTATGCATCTACGTTGACTAGAGTTGTGGTATAGGTTCTTCGTTAATCAATTATTGCCGACGAGAATTAGGTTGATTATATTGAGCTCCTGGGAAAGAAGGCGACCCACCCCAAGCTCAACGGTGGCGCAATCGTTACCTAGTTAAAATTGTTATTTGCCTTGTGTTTCAACCGGCATGGGATGGGTTAACTAAATATAGCGACATTCTGTGGAGAAATTGCAACTTAGTTTCTATATATTTGGCTTATGTTCTTGTCCTTATAGAGATTATTTGACTGCGTTTGGCAACCACTTTACAAAGCTTTACAAAGCCCTTTGGACCTCTAAGGCCCTGTTTAGTAACCATCTAAACATAGTCAAATTCTGATTTTTTGTTCCCAGAATCAGTTTGGGCTCAGAATCGCGTTTGGTAAAATTTTTGTTCCCATAAATAGATTGGGAGTGGAATTGAAAAAAAAAAAAAGAAGTTGATTTTCGCTAGGTTAGGGCGAGGTCTGGCGAGCTCGCCAGAGGCAAGCCTCGCAACGCCCAGCCCTTTCGGTGGCCAGGTAGGCCTCACCCAACCCCGGCAAGGCCGGCCTGGCTACCGGCGAGGCTCGACTGACGAGGGTCGGCCTCGCCGAGGGCCGGCGACGCTCCGATGAGGTCACCAGCCACAAGAAGAAGAAGAAGAAGAAGAAGAAGAAGAAGAATAGGAGAAAAAGGAAAAAAAAAGGAAAAAAAGGAAAAAAGTACAAAAGTTATTTTAAAATTAAAATAAATTGATTTTGAATAGAATTAATGAACACGATGAAACGCAATTTTTTCGGCCATAAGAAGAAGAAGAAGAAGAAGTTATCAAATGGTTTAAAATGCTTAGAATCAGTTCTCGGGATTATAATAAAAAAGAATCATTTCTGATCAAAATCTACTTCTCGGAAATAGAATCGTTACCAAACACGCCCTAAAGGTCCTTGGACAAATGCAAGTGTTTTTAGGGTGTTTGGCAAAAAAATTTCAAAACCCTTTTGCAAAATGCCAGCCTTGTGAAGGCTGAAAGCCCAAGGCAAGTTCGGGGTTGCCTTGGGCTTTCAGCATTCTCGGAATGCTGAGCCAAGGGTTTAAAAAAAAAAATTCTTCCCAAATTACCCTCGTTGATTTTTCGTTTTTCCGATTTTGCCCTCACTACTATTCATCGTCTTCTTCTTCTTCTTCCACAAGCGGTCGCCGACGAAGGGCGCAGTCGCTGGCGACCGTCACCCAGACGACCGCCATTGGGGGTGGCACGACCGATGCGGGGGCGCGATTGCCGTGCCTTTTGGGTCGTGGTGAGGTTTGGGTCGCCGCGCCACAACCCAAATCTAGGGCGGTAGGATCGTGGGAGGACCTTGCCGCCCTCGATCTGGGTCGCGCAACCTCGCCGCCTGACCCCGTCACGACCCAAATCCTCTCGCGACTTTGCCGTGACCCAAATTCGGGGCGGTGAGGTCCTCTCACGACCTCGACGCCCCAGATCTAGGTCACCAGAGGTCGAGGTAGAATCGCACAACCTCGCCACCCCAAATTCGGGGTCGCCGGAGGTCAAGGTGGCGTCACGCGACGCCTGCTGGCCTAACCGCCCCAGATCCGGGGTTGCCGGAGGTCACGATGTCGCGCAACCTCACCGCCCCAAATCCTGGGTCGCCGAGGTTGCCGGCGGTCGCTGGCGGCCACCTACCCTTGCCAATCAAATTTTTTTATTTTTCTTTTGATAATTTTTTTTATCACAAAAGTCTTTTGTCCCCCAAACACCATTTTGCTCAAAAATACTTCACAAAGGACTTTCAAACTACAATTTACCAAACACAGTTTGCATTTTGAAAAACACCTTTAACTCAAAGGTTTTTCATTTCCCTAAAGACTTTCCCAAAAGTCTTCCCAAAACACACCCTTTGTGCCTTTTGGAGGTAACAAGTCAAACTAATAATTTGTCGGAGATCATTGAATCACGAGTTTCCTTTCTCTCCCGTTCCATAGAGATATGATAATTGCATGAGTTTGGGCATTTAATTAAAGCTGAGTATCATCAAAACAACTCAGTGATGGACACCTAGACATGAAAATGGAGATTCGCGGACGCATAAAAGTTCGAAGGCGGTTCATGTCAACTAAGCTCAATAATCAAAGTGGGAAATTTACCCCACACGAGCTCAAACTTCAATAAATAAAACAATATGCATATAAATTTAAATTTTTATAGGATATCGAATCTTTTTTTATCTCTCCTCTCTTGATTTACATTTTTGTATATGCAGTACTTACTAAATGATCTTTTTTTCTTTGATCTTTGTTTCTCGATAAGGTGACAAGGTTCAGATGTGGAGGTTTCACACTGGGGATCGCCATGAGCCACTGCATAACCGACGGCGCAGGAGCCATGACCTTCATCAACTCCTGGGCCCAAACCTCCCGAGGCATTCCCATCACTGTTGTCCCTTTCCATGACCGGACGATCCTCAAATCGCGCGTCCCCCCTCAGATCAATTACACCTACAAGGATTTTGTCTCGATCACCGACGTCTCCGACATGGCCATGCTCTTTAAGCAACAACCCACGATCTACCAAGCCTTCCAATTCGACTCCCACAAGCTTGCAACCCTAAAGGGAATGGCCATGTCTGAGGACAACGTCACGAGCTGCACGAGCTTCACTGCCTTGGCGGCCCACGTGTGGCGGGCGCGTAGCCAAGCACTGAACATGAAGCCACGCCAACTCACAAAGCTTCGCATCATGGTTGACTTCAGGTCGAAGTTCGAGACGATGGCGTTTCCGGTGGGTTACTTTGGCAATGCTGTGACCACCGTAAGCTGTCTCTGCACGGCCAGCGAGCTGGTGAAGAGGCCCATCTCCTTTGCGGTCGGGCAAATAAAGAATGCCATTGAGTCCGTGACGGAGGACTACGTGCGATCGAGGATCGACTATGAGGATGTCTATAAGCCTCAGCTCTCGTCGGTTGGCACTCTGGTAGTAAGTTCGTGGACGAGGCTGGCTTTCGACGCGGCAAACTTCGGTTGGGGAGCACCGGCACAGTTTGGTAGCGGTGGCCTGGTGGAGGAGCTTGACCTGTTCTTGCCGGAGGGGGAAGGGAAGAAGGGCATTGTGGTGATCTTGGGGTTGCCAATTTCAGCCATGAAAACCTTCCAAGAACTTGTCAAGGTGTAATGCGGGAGCCGGGAATTAACGTGGACGGTTTTAATAGAATAAAGGTGTTTGATTCTTAATCTCAACATATAATTGTTGAGATGATTTTTGGGTTTTGCTAGTATAACAGTTTTTGGATCACTATGAGAATCATA
Organism: Eucalyptus decipiens; assembly: GCA_014182575.1. Lineage (NCBI taxonomy): Eukaryota > Viridiplantae > Streptophyta > Magnoliopsida > Myrtales > Myrtaceae > Eucalyptus > Eucalyptus decipiens. The sequence continues at coordinate 30,375,705 of CM024609.1, read as the reverse complement.
ATTTGTTACGAGTCACAAATTCATAAATGAATGGACCCTACAATAATATTTAATTATTTGTTATTTTATTTTTTTTATCTAGAATATATTGTTATTTTCGGAATAAATTAAAGATTATCATCTAATCATTTCTAATGATTAATATATAAATATATCATAAATGTTACACTACGTAAGAAAATAATACAATATTGGAAAATAATATATGACGAGATCATTATATTACTATAGTTTCCAATCCCTTGGTTGCTAGTAATTTTGATTGATGTTTTCAGATTCTTTTCCCTTGATTGATAAATCAATGGCTTTACTCCCCCCTCAAATTGGGAATGGCCGAATCAAAAATTCCCAATTTGCGACATAAGGTTCCAAATGTATTTCTTGACAATGGCTTTGTGAAGAGATTAGCAATTTGATGCATAGATGGAACATACTTAGTCACAAGTGTTCCAAGAGCCATTTTTTCTCGCATATAATGATATTCCAATTCGATATGTTTAGTTCTTGCATGAAACACTCAATTAATCGACATATCAAGTGCTTTGATTTTATCACATAATAGTATTGATGAACTTGAGAGATGAAAACCCAAATATCTCAAAAGGAATGATATCCAAGTGATTTAATGCTAGTGCATGATACTCTACCTCAGCATTAGATTGGGCAATCGTTTGTTACTTCTGAGCACTCCATGATATATATTTGCTACTTAAGAAAGTACAAAATCCAATTGTCAAACGTTGAGTCAAGTGGCAACCTGCTTAATCCACATGACAAAAGGCATACAAGTCCGAAGTTGAATTAGATAAGATTTGCACGCCTCAATATGTTGTGTCATTGACATAAAGTAAGATGCGCTTCACAATTTGAAACTGACTCATTGTAGGTTTGATGCATGAACTAACAGATAAAATTAACTGCGTATGAAACATTTGCCCATCTAATTGTGAGATATTGAAGAGTTCCAACAATACTTTGATATAACTTGGGACCCAAAAATAGTTTTGCATCTATACTTATTGACATTTAAAATTTTACAACCCATTTGGGATTGCATACAAATTGGGGATCGATTACAACTCCTAAACATAAATATTGGTTAAATTGCATATAAATATTATGAACATTTTACATCTAATGGTGTTAAGCCCACATAAATTTATATGGATTAGAACTAATGGACTCATGCATGGAGGTCCGGAACAAGATTAAGCCCATACATATAGAATTCAGCCTAGTCCATGGTTGAGAATCGCATTGTGCCTTGAAATTCACATGAATGTTGCTTTATAAGTAATAGGGACATATTGAGGACTGAGAGGGGAAGATATATTGGGCATTAAATAAAATATATTAGGCAATATATATTCATCTAAAGCAAGTATCTCAACAAAGGAATATACCCGTAGTCATATTCACGGCAAGATTGAAATGAAAGAGAGATAGAATTGACTAGAAGAGAAACCATATATTTGGCCATACAAGAGCATTATCTTCTAATTCCCCAAAAAGAAAGAGGAATCTATACACTTGGAAAGGAGAAATTATTTGCCTACTGAAGGAAAATAAAAAGCTGGGCTTATAGAAAGGAAAAGTAGGGCAATATTCTCTCCTTGAGAAGAGAAAAATTTGGACACACAGTCGGCTCTCTTCTCGGCAAGAACACACGAGGAATCCCCAAAGCCATCACGGCCTCCCGGCTGTAGGTCAGCGTGCAAAGGCCCTCGCCAACAACCTGGGTGGGCCTTGCTGGCCCACTCACGCCAAAATAAAAATAAAAAATACAAAACAAAACAAAAGAAAAACAAAAAATTGTCCAAAAATGTTCTTATCAACTCAATTGTGCTAATTGTATGGTTGACATTAATGTGAGTGATTTCAAGCCGAAACTAGCGGAATATATTCAATTAACAAAATGTGAAAATATTTAGAGTTAAATTGACCAAATTAAAATATTTAGAATTAAATTGATACAAATGTAATAAGTTTAAGACTTTTTTCTATACTTTCCCCTTAAGGTTAATGTATCTCCTCAAGCATTTATTTCTTGCTTTAATTATTGAGTGTTAAAGTTTTGCTGACACACTTGCATGATCACCCATGGCATGTTAGTCACTTAAGACTTAAATTGATGAAGATTGCTTGCGAGATATTTTTTATAATAAAGATATAAGGCACTGAAAAAACATTAGATTTATTTAACATTTCATAAAAGTAGAGTATGGGAACACTTTACTCTTTTTTTTTTTTTTTTTTGGTCAAATCGCACACTTTACTTAATTATCCCATAATATATTTGTGGTGACTTATAAATAAAATAATTTGCACGTTAAATTACTGTTGACACCTAATATTTTAGAAAATAATAAATAAAATAAAATTTTGGTTTTGGAAATTTTTTGTTGAAAATATATCTTCATTTCAAAATTAAAAAAATTCAATTTTTATTTGATTTTGGAGCCTTTTTATTGTTGGAGTTGTTGAGTGAATATCTCACTTGCAAAAACAACTTTGAGCATTCCTCTATAAATAAAGGACGAGGTTTCGGAACCAAAGGGGGCGAATTCAGAAAAATCGACAAGAAAAATTCAAAAAAAGGTTCTTCCTTCGGGGGCTTCTTTTCCCTTCGTTCCTTTGAAAATCTGCACAAAAGAAGAATGAGGAAAAAAATTTTTGAGGTAAAAAAAAAAAAGAAAAGAAAGTTGCAGCAAGAGCCAAAGGGGAAAACAGCAGAAAAGTGAAAAAGAGAAGAAAAATTCTGCGGAAAGTACAAGGAGAGAGAGAGAAAACAACCGTGGGAGGAAAAAAAAAAAAAACCACCGTGGTAGGAAAAAAAAAAAACCACTGGGATTCGCCCCATTGGCCACCCTTCCAACATGGAAGGGGGGGTGAGGGGTTCAAATCCCCACATTCTCAGGGGGATGGGGTGGGGACGCGTAAGTTTCAGGAGTGGGTTTCGACTCCCACGCCCTGCAAGAGGTAGGGCAAAAGTCTGAGAGTGAGTGTAGAGTAGGAATAGAGTAGGATTGACAAAAAAAAAAAGAGAAAAGGGGGGTCTATTTGTCTCCTTCGCTCGTTTTCGCCGGAGCTTCACACCGCACCGCCACGTTCGCCCGGCTCGTAGCAGCTGCATCGCCTGCAAACCAACGCCGACCCTCCGCGCGACGCCAGCAGATCGCCTCCTCACGACGACTCGAACCCCACGCGTACACGAGCTCCTCCACCGCAGCCTTTGCTCTGTTCCGGGTCCCCTCGCCTCACTTGCAACCCGCGAGACCGGCAAAGCCGCGGCTGCCCATGCTCTGTTCCGGGCTCCCCTGTTGTCCGATCTCAGCTGCCGCTAGTCACTGCGCCTCTCTGGAGCTCCGAACCCGTGAGCCCCTTTGCCGGCCACCTCGTCACCAACGCCACAAAAGCTGGTCCCGCTTGCCCTTGCTGCTCTGCTCGCCACTGCACCCCCGTACAGCAACCTTGCTGCCCGCTGCTAATCTGCTAGCAGTCGTCCTCTCACCGGCGTCCCCCCCAACCAACGAACGCACCGCACGACCTACTCACATCCTTGCTTTGCGCCATCACCATCTCGCCTCCTCTGTTTTGCTTTGTAGGTGTGGTTACTTTGCTAGACCTCGCCGGACCTCCAACGACCACCCCTGTTCCGAACGGCGACCCATCACCGAACCACCAGCTGCTCCTCGCCATTTCTCAAGTCAACTGTGAGTTAGACTAGGTGAATTTTTATGTTTGATTTCATCTTTTGTTTTTATTCTAACTTGATTTATTTTGATTTATTTTTATTATCTAATTAGGAAATTTGTGATATTAAGCCATGATAATAAAAAATATTGAACCGCGAGACAGCGGGTTAGATTTTTTATTATTTCAACTTTTTATGACAAATTTATGGTTTGCTTTGCATTATTGACTCGTGTTAAAATATATGTCATTGATATACATTGATGGATTATATTTTGGTGCGTTATCATTATTTGCTCCTCACATTTTATGCATATCTAGAATTTAAGTACTTAGGTCCATATGCATTTCATATTTAAAGCTTTGCATTTTTAAGATTCATATAGAATTAAGATGATTTTCCTTTAATAAAACCAAAAAAAAAGAGAGAATAAAAAATGTTATTTAGGTCATATAAATCACACCGCATGTTGCACTCTAGTTAGTCGGTCATAGATTAATGTTTTAATATTCCCATCATGTAGTTTTTTTTAATAAAAAAAAAAGCCAAAGATTAGTATTCCATCATTATGTTATTTTTTAAATAAGAATTATTAAGTCATATTAAAAAAAGAAGAAAACACAAAAGTCATTTATTTGGTTAGTTAATAGGTTAGTTCATAATCAATCCCATTTCATGTCATCATTGTTAGTGTAGGTTGTATATGTGTAATAAAAAAAATCATTAAAAAAATCATAAAAAGAACATGCATATATAATTACCATGTTATACATCTCATATCATACGGCATATGCATATTTTGGGTTATGTAAATTAGATTGCATACATATTGTAATGATTTGAATTATGCCACATGAATTGCATCTCATATGTCATTAAAGTAAAACTCATGCATATCAAATTTAAATTAAGATTGCATATAATTAAAATTTTTAAAAGAAAAAGAAAAATTAGGTGTTATGTCATTTAGAAATGATGTTTAGGGCATGCATTTTTATTAGCATTTTTTTATTGAATGTTATTTTATTGATTGTGTACCTGCATGACCACCATTTGCATGTTAGTAGCTTAAGTTTAAATTAATCAACATTGCCTGCAAAATATTTTTAAAATAAAAATAAAATGTACTGAAAGGGCGTTAGAAACCATGTCCCCTGCACTCTTGAATCTCTCAGTTCGCAAAAGTAAAGTACTCTCCTATACTTTACTTGGGTTTCTAACCAACCCTAATTGGTTAATGACGGCTTCAAATTGAGTATAATTGCATGATTAAATGGGTTAATTCATTTGTATCAAGTCGCGATTAGTAGGACTTGGGAGGGTCCGCACCAAGTCTTCGGACTTAGTAATCCATTAGCCTTCTTTAAGTATTTCACCCTCGGGAAGGTCACGACAATTACTTAAATCAAAACCCCAAATTTATGATTGGCATGGATTTGAAAGAATCCACGCTAAGCTTTTAAGTTAATAATCCATTAACTTTCTTTTTTATGGTTAACCATTAAGAAGGTCTACACATGGCTCCTCATCAATTGCAGTCGAATTGGTTGAGAATTCTTCGTTGACCCTTTTTTTTTACAATCTTTATTTAAAATAACGACTTCTACAGTTGACTTTAAGCACTAACCACCTGCCCAAATTGACATATGATCTGTCCGATAGCTATATTTCAATTTCTCTTTTCCTTTTTCTTCATTATTTCGGTAGTATATCTTCATCCTTTCTCTCTACTGTTTCCTTTTATATTTATTGATGGAACTACTCATCTCCTCAATGGTCACCCAATTAGATACTTCCTTGATTAAAATGAAACTTAAGACCTTTTTATTTTTATACTTTTTCAGCAAAGGAGAAAACTATAATTTTATGTCAACATCAGTATGCACCATGTGATCTGCCACTTAAAAAGGAAAAAAAAAATTGCTTAAATCGAGGTTTTTAGATGCTGTACATATAATCGGGCGAGTCAAATTAAAATATTCTCATGAAAAAGTAAAAGAAAAATGCCAAATGATTTTAAAATTGCGTTTTTCTCTTATTCAATAATTGAATTTCGAAAAATCGCTTTAATCTAATTTTTTTTGCATTTTCTCAAACGTTTTTTCAAGGTTCAACCAAATGCAGTCTTCAACCTGGACAAATCGAGAGACGAAACCAAATCCATGCATATTTCGATGAAACCAAAATCAATCTACGCCACGTGAAAGTTTGCTTCCATTTCTAGTTGGAGTCCAGCCATAGGCTTGATTGAAGGCACCTTTAGCAGAGACCCCAGAAATGATTCCAAGACGGAGACGCGCATTCCCACACCACTGACGGCCGAATTGTATGAGACTTCCAAATGGCTACCCTTCGATTCCGAAAAGCTAGCCATCATCCGGATCTTGACCACGGTCGATGGTGATCTCGTGCAAGCCGGCGACATTCTCTACTATGAATCAATGCAAAAATTGAAAAGTCTATATAACATTGAAAATCAATTCTTTGACATTTTATAGTAGAAATATCAATTTTATCTAAATAATATATATACACGAACAGTTTAAAGTAAGTTAATTAGGTGAATAGGGATTTTCATAAGTTAGATTAAATATAGAAACATTTTAGTTAATAAATCGGGTTGGGTAAGGGTATGAATATGGGTCACTAAATTTATACTGCATACAAACGGATCAATTTAAGTTAAACAATTTTTTATTCGACACGTCCCAACCATTCGAGGGCCCTAATTCCGTGTAGCTTGGTGGCTTGACATACTATGATGAAGCAAACATAAGTAGTCTCTATTTTAACTCTCTCTCTCTCTCTCTTTGGCCAACAAGAGATGACGGTGTCTTAAGGTCATTCGTCTATTTTTTTATTTTTTATTTTACTCAGATAACTCCAATTATACACGTAATGGTGTAAATACGATGATGAAAGAGAGAATCAAGCTGCAAAATTTGTGGCAACGATTGTGAAGGTAGAGAAGTAGGTTTGTTTGTTGACCGAGAGCCTGATAATACACACGAATAAGTTTGTTTGTTGACCGTGAACCTAATTATACACACGAATAATTGAAGTTCTAATATATTTTTTGACCTTATATTGTAGGGGACAATTGAATGCCATACTTTTATCATTGTTACAATATGCAAGTTGGGCCTTCCTATCTTTTTAAGATGCCGATTGCGCATAATACGATGACCATCAATGCAATTGGAATCTGTACAATTTTCTTAATCGATTGCTTCATAAGTGTTCAAGAGATACTCATTAACATAATTCATCATAAGGAAAATGAGGTAAAAAAGGTTCCACCTTTGACGTCATGTTAAAATAAAAATAAAAACATGTTTGCCAGATTTCAGAATTTGTTTGTTTAATCTTTCAATTACACAAATAACATGTTATGGAAGTTGTCAAATATTATAATGACCATATTTTCTTCTTGGTCAATGCTGCTTAAAAGATTAAGTAATTTTAATATATGCACAAGCGACCTCGTTCACCATTCATTTGAGAGAATTGGTAGTTACAAGTCTCAAATCAAAGTTGGATGTGGCCACTTGTGTGAGGCTTGCTTCCCTTGGGCGGTGTATGCACTGTTTTTGTTGATTATTAATTGTTGCATGTGGCCACCTTGTACACCATTCAGTTTTCTGTAGTTTTTGTCTTTTCGTACGATGCTATAAAATTGCCACTTGGCAATTTGTGTAGTAATCAAGGGTTTTTTGCAGTAACATGTGCGTTAGTTGCATGTGTACGAACGATAATTTAAGAATTCGGGCATCGTTAGATACCACCGCCAAGCATATGTATTCTATATGTTGAAGAAAGAAAGCCATAAGTTTCGGGCTCCAGAGCCAACAAATTTCCACTTCTATATAAGGTCCCCAAATTTCCACTTCGACATGCAGGTGAAGCCATAAATTCAAGCTTTCAGGTTCCATCTCTCTCTCTCTCTCTCTCTCTCTCTCTCAAGCATGTCATCGCCTCGTCTCTTTAGATTGGTCTTTGGACTGTGATTACCCTAGTATTCTCTAGGTCGATCGACGAAGCAGTTTTGGCCGAAAACCCATGAAGTGTAAGGGCGATTTAGTGGAAATTTCCATCATTTCGGATTGTTATGGTCACGTAGACGTGGAGAATAGTATGATAAGATGATCAGTAGGGCAAGACTGGAGTGTTCGCAAGTGACGATTCCGAGTGAAAGAGAGGGTGTGTGTGCTGTCAGTGTCAGTAGTAAATGGAAGCAAAGATCATGTGATTACTTCTCTTTTCGTTCTTCAAAATCCAAACTGAAAAACGCATGATCGTCGAAATAAGGTCGGATCACAAAGCCCGACAGCGCCGAGGCAGCCGAAGGATCGGTTTGAAGCAAGTATAAAAGCGGTGACAAAGTGTGCGTCATAGTGAATACGTAAAACCGTAGTAATCCGCATAAACGTCTGCTTGAACGGTTGCTTGCATTTTGTTTTAGGGTTTCCTGATGTACTGATCTACTATTTCCAACTTCGCGGAATAACAGAGGGATCGTTGAGATCGTGCTGTTTAGAAGTTTGATATCCCGCTACAGAGGATTCAACATGGTTTCGCAAACGGTAATAATCCACGTACATGTATAATCAAGGGCTCAACAACCCAAGATCGTATTATCTTCTTATACCTATGTTGATTTTCTTTCGTAGATTTTACGCCATATCATGTCGCGGGGGTCAAGTCGATCGGGCCGGTTATTAATTCGAGGTTAATTTTTCTTCCCCTTCTCTTTTAATCACGCTCATGGAGCTAACTATTCACGCTATTCTGGTCTAGTGTATATATATTTTTCCTTTTTTTTTTTTGGCTCGGTCAAGGAATGGTTGCACTTTATGTGCTAAATCCGCTATAAATGACATGCTTCGATTTATTTAAAATGATTCGCATCCTACCACATCAAGGGTTTCGGAGGGAATGACGTACAACCCCAGGAGAAGTCGCTTTTCCATTGCTTGCTTAGTCTACGGGAAAATACAAAGTCCCCACACATTTTTCTATCCTTGCTATTGATTTTGGTCAAAAATTACTAAAGTGGCCGGCCAATGTTGATGTCACACTTTTTAATATTTTTTTTTAATATTTTTTTTTTACTTTTTCTTTTTTTTTTTTTTTGGGGGTGTTTTGGGGTTAGGGCCAACCAACCCTCGCCGACCCGTGGTGAGGGCTTAGTCGCCCTTGCCAAATCTAGCCAGGCGAGGGCGACGACCTCGCTCAAGGCCCTCACCTAGCCGGATCCGATGAGGGTGTCGCGGCCCTCACCCTCACCCTCATCCAAGGCCGATGAGGGTCAGCTACCCCTCGTCTATGTCTAGTGAGGGCCACTAGCCCTCGACTATGGCCTGCAAAGGTTGGTCAGTAACCCTTGTTGGCCCTAACCCCAAATTCCCAAAAAAAAAAAAAAAAAAATAAAAATCCACAAAAATTATTAAAAAAGAAATTGAAAAGTGCCACATCAACGCCAACCGATCACGTCAATAATTTCTAGTCAAAATTAACTAGATGGACTCAATTGGCAAGAAGTAAAAAGATTTATGATTGAATTAACAAAATTGAAAAGTTTATAATTGAATTGATAAAAGTGTAATAGGTTTATGAATTTTTAGATAATTTTTTCCATTAATGATGTGGTTGGCAAAAATGCATTTGTTGTCATTGTCTTACCTAACGAATCTTGAATTTGGAAAAGTGCAGGTGTTATCCCTCATCAATGGGAATCGAATTTTAGTGATGCATCCAACTTTTAAATCGCAATATACATGGTTCCATGTTGTTGGTCGTACTATAGAAAAGCAATTACATTGTTTTCGCATGGGTCATATATACGCTATTTAGATAAACTACGAAGGATAACGACGTTAGACCTATAAAAAGAACTCATATAAATGTTAATTTTATCTATGTCAACGTCCGTTAAGATAAATAAATGCTGCTAAATGAGCAGGTATAACCACTAGGTTATGTATCCAAATCTATAGGAGTGACCTGTTCATCTCTCACGCGACTCGTGATGCGGACATCACAGCACTTCACCTACTTCCCCAATTTATTTTGAACGTTCGTTTGACAGACATATCTCAGCTTTAGCTCCAACTTATGTGACATTAATTTTAGTCAGTCAATGGACTAAATACATTAGATCAAGCACAATCACATTTTAAGAAGTAGCCACATTAATTAATGAAAATACTCGTGCAACTTTCAAAGTGTGATTGGTTCTATCATCACATTATATGACCAATTAGGATAAATCGGCACGATATTTCTTTCTTTTTTTTTTCTTTTTTTTTGGGTGGACCTTCGTGTCATGGACTCACGGGTTCCAACAATGCGTAGGCTTTTCGACGGAAGCATTGGCAGTCAATGGCAGCGCGTTGGCTGTGCGTAAGTTCGAGCCCATCATGGTCCAACCCGAGTCCAAGACCCCAGACGGGTCCTACTTCCTGTCGAGCCTCGACCAGGCAATTCCGTTCACCATGAAGACAATCTACCGCTACGAGAAAGGCGGTGATAACGTCGGGGAAAAGCTCAAGCAGGCTCTGTCCAAGGCTCTGGTCCATTACTATCCGCTTGCAGGCTCCATGGCCATAAGCCCGCAAGGGAGCTTCATGGTGGACTTGATGCAAAAGGCCGCGCCGTTCGTGGAGGCGGAGGCCGACTGTAGCCTGGACGTGCTCGGCGACGTCCGCATTCCCAATCCCGACGTGACGAACAAGCTCACTTACTCCGATCCCAATGCCAAGAACATACTCGAAACGCCATTGCTATCTGCACAGGTCGAGAGAACAAAACCTAAGAACATTTCACTTTGATCCTGGTACTTTGCATTGCGCGGTGTCTGTATCCATAACGCATCTATCTGCATTATACTTTTCGAAATCAGGTGACGAGGTTCAAGTGCGGCGGATTCACCCTGGGCGTCGGAATTAGCCATAGCCTGACCGACGGCCCTTCCGGGATGAACTTCATCAACTCGTGGGCCGAGATCACGAGGGGGAAGCCGGTGTCCACCGTCCCATTTCTCGACCGGACTCTGTTGAAATCACGGATGCCTCCCCGGACCAAGTACCCCTACGACGACTTCGTCGAGATCACCGACACGTCCGACATGGAACAGCTGTACCAAAAAGATCCCCTGGTGTACAAGCTCTTCTCCTTCGACCCCGAGAAGATTGCGGCCATAAAGCAACTGGCACTATCCGACGGGAAGCTGAAGAACTGCTCGAGCTTCGCGGCCGTCTCGGCGCTGGTGTGGCGCGCGCGGAGCAAGGCGCTGAAGATGAAGCCTCACCAGTTGACGAAGCTCCGCATGCTGGCCGACGTTAGGTCCAAGTTCGAGAAGCCGTTGCCCCAGAATTACTTCGGCAACGCCGTGGTGACGACCGCGGGCCTTGCCACCGCGGGGGAGCTCTACGAGAAGCCGATCTCGTTCGCCGTCGAGCAGATACAGAAGGCGGTGGAGTGCGTGGACGAGGAGTACGTGTGGACGAGGATGGCCTTCGGGGACACGTACAGGCCGCAGCTCTCGCCGGTCGGCACGCTGGTCATCAGCTCGTGGACGAGGTTCGACTACGGCATGTCGAACTTCGGGTGGGGCAACCCGTCGCAGTTCGGGTGCGGCGACCTGGGCAGGGAGCTGTGCGTGTTCCTGCCGGAAGGGGAGGGGAAGAAGGGGATCGCGGTGGTGCTGGTCTTGCCGCACTCGGCCATGAACACCTTTGAAGAGCTGGTCCAAATTTAAGGCCTAGACAAGAGATTATGCGCTTAATCGTCTTTGCTTATTCCAAAAAAATAATTAAGAATTTGTGGTTTTTTTTTTTAATGTGGCGATAAATTTCTTTCGGTGTAAGCATTGAATTATACATGCGTCTGGCGAGGGGCACGTCAACGTTGTTTAATATTTGAAGTGAATATATGTTTCTTTATTAATATTGTCTTTGGATGAAAATATTCTCTCTTGGGCTATTGGAGAGGGGCAATCTGTAGTCGCTCCTTACAAAATTAGAAATATCAGAGGTTCACGTTTGAATCTCCATGAGCTAAATCCACGTCCCCACCACTTAGCAAGCAATCAATCAATCTCTCTCGTCCGCTACCGTCAACGACATCCCCGGCGAGGTGGAACTCCAAGCCATGTTGCCTGAGAGATAGCCATCGCCGTCGAGACCTCAGGCGGCCGGGCTGAGGTTGCAGACAGTAGGCCTAAGACTCCAACTGAGGCCTTCTTCTACTGGTAGTGGTGATGGAAAGTAAACTTTGGGATTAAAGTAAGTGAGCATCACAAATCCCAGCGAGAATTACGCCACAAATTTCTTTTATGGAAACTTAACAACCTTATCATTTAGTTTTCTCTCAATGTTCTGCTGGCATGGGAGGATTGAGTCGGGTTTGGATCGAACTATGGTCCAATCCAAATAGACTCATTTAGTAGTTTTGACCCATTTTTATGCAATAAAAATTAATGATTCATATCCAACTTGTATTAGACCTGACTCATATTACTAAAATATTTCCGTACTTAACCCAATCTAGAAAACTCAAAGTTAGACTGATGTGAGAGTATAGAATGAGTGAGCGTGAGATTGAGTAAAAGTGACCGAAAAGAAACTAGTAGAAACAAGAAATATTTAAGTTGTAAACCCATTTATGACCCATTTAACACTTATATTATGTCTAAACTCATTTATGATTAATTTACTCAATATAATTGACCAATTTATATTTCATTCAACATCTATATGGATTAAGAAATTTGTTTAAGACCCATTTTGACGGATCTAGCCTTACTCAATTCACATAATATAAGGGAAAAGTGTCAAAAAAAGCCTTAAACAAGTTATATTTGTGCTAATTTAATTCTAAACTCTTTGACTTAGTGTCAATTTAATCATAAACTATTTGTCTTAGTGTTAATTTAGTTCTTTCGGCTATTTTTGATTGAATATTGTTATCGTGGACGCCGATTGGCATACATCACACATCAGGGCTAACGCGGATAACTTTTAATAATATTTTAATATTTTACAAAAAATTTATTATTTTATTACTTTTTTTTTTTTTTTCATTTCCCTTCTTTTTTCCTCTAGCCAATCACCAGCCACTAGCGAGGTTAGGCCTCGCCCATGGCTAGTGAGGGTGAGCCTCACTAGCCCAATGCAAAGGTGCTCTTGTGGCCAATCGTTAAGGACTGGTGACTAACGAGAGGAAGAGGAAGAGAAAAGAAAGAAAGAAAAGAAAAATAAATTAAAAATAAAAAAATAAAAAAATTGAAATATTATTAAAATTGTTCAAGCCAGCGCCAACCATATCACATAAGCCAATTGGCGTCCATATCAGAAATAACCAATCAAAATTAGCCAAAATAACTTAATTGGCACTAAGTCAAAATGTTTATGAATAAATTGACACAATTAAAATATTTATGACTAAATTAATATGAATGCAATAAGCTTAGGACTTTTTTGACATTTTTTCCCATAAAAATAATGTCTAGCTGTAGCTTAAGCTTCCTTTTATTGAGCATTTTTGTGCTATAAACCTTTTCTTTTGGGAGTAATCTCTCCGAAAGAATTTTTTGTTCTTTTTTGACTTAAACAAGTCATACATCTTTTTTTGTCACAAGACGAAAACATACTAAATATTCGAGATACGCATCTAATGCAAGCGTATGCCTATTTTCACCCACTAACCAAACTTTTGGGACCTTTATATAGTATTAATGTAAATCATAAGATTTTTATGTTTAAAACCTTTTTTAACTTAAACAATGTCACAAACAAGTGATCGTCACTAGTTTGAGTGAGACACATGCGTTAATGAGATAAGATAGTTGGATGGTGTCATTTTCTTTACCAAATAATTAATATGTTCTATTCTAATTAATCATTTCCCCACTTGATGGAGCGCCTCCTCAAACACTTGTGATCCCACTACAAGAAACCAACATGCTTTCACGCACGTATCTAGAAACCCGACATCGTATCAAGAATCAAAGTGCATGTAACCAAGGGTTGAAATATAAGTTCATAGGTTATTTTCCACGTCTTTTCCCATGGCAAAGTAGATCTGGCTGCACACTCGTTCTTCCGGTAGTAATCTCTCCGAAACCATTTTTTGTTCTTTTTTACTTAAACAATCCACACATCTTTTTTTTTGTCACAAGATGAAAACATACTAAATCTTCGAGATACGCATCTAATGCAAGCATATTCCCATTTTCACCCGTTGACTAAACTTTTGGGACCTTTATATAGTATTCATGTAAATCGTAAGACTTTTATGTCCAAAACTTTTTTTAACTCAAACAATGTCACAAACAAGGGATCCTCACTAGTTTGAGTGAGATGCATGCGTTAATGAGGTAAGACATTTGGAAGGTGTCATTTTCTTTACTGGATAATTAATGTGTTCTATTATAACTAATTATTTCCCAACTTGATGAGGCGCCTCCTCGAACACCTATGATCCCGTTGCAAGAAGCCAACATGCTTTCATGCACATACCTAGAAATCGGACATCGTATCAAGAATCAATGTGCGCATAACCAAGGGTTGAAATACAAGTTCATTTATTATAGTACTTCGATTGATTTCATAGGTTATTTCCCACGTCTTTTCCCGTGACGAAGTAGAGCTGGCTGCATACTCGTTCTTCGAGGTTGATGCCCACCAACCCCCACCCCCGTGGGCCCCCGGCGGGGCTGGATCCTCATCTTCCCCCATGGATATTATCTTTTATTCATTTGAAAATTCTCGATATCTTTTTGAGTTCGACCGGTGCGGTTGATCGTGTTTTGTCATGGCGTGCCTCTTCTCACATAAGTCAGAACAGCCAAGTCAAAACTCTTGATTATTTATTCACGTGACGTCTATTTTTATTATCGCAAGACCCTTTAATTTCTTGTTTATTTTTATCTTTCCAATAGGAAGTAAATATAAAGGATAGCGAGGGGTCTGTTAAGAAGGATGAACAGAACAGAGGAGCTAAGCTGATAAAAGCAGAGCAAGTTCGGAATAAATTGAAAACTGAGCTGGCAATCCTCAACCTAAGCTGAGTTGGCAATCCTTGTGAAGGATCTGGTTATACAACAAATTAAAACTAGGATCAGAAGCTGATCAAGCTACTGAAGAAGCTACACGTGTGGCTAGATTAAACATTCTGTTAATAAAAGTTGTTAAGTCGGTTGTAAAAGAAGTTCAAGAAGGAAGAGCTCAATATAAAAGGCTCGAGAGAAAACAGATTGAATGAAGATGAGAGTTGTAAGTTTTCAAGAGAAACTGAATCTCTTTGATCCGACCCAGGGCGGAGCGCCCACCTAATTCCTTTCTTGAGCACGTCCTTGATCTTATCTTTTATTCATTTGAAAATTCTTGATATCTTTTTGAGTTCGACCAACGAGGTTGATGGTGTTTTGTCATGGCGTGCCTCTTCTCACGTAAGCTGGCACGGCCGAGTCAGAATTCTTGATCACTTATTTCGTTTGGCACGTCGTTGCCCTGTCAAATCAATTAATGGTTGTCATCGTCTGGTTTATTACCGAGGACCTGCAGGCCACCAACATCAGGGTCGGTGGGGAGGATAACGTAGACGCCCCTCGGAAAGTAGCTGTCGGATGCTGCTTTATTAATTTCGAGCACACCCGCCGATACGCCTGTTGTATCGCCCTTTGAAGAAGTCATCAATTCAACCCCTGTAATCCAAGTCCTCCCGCCTTATTTTATAGAATGATAATATAAATAATTCTGAACTTCGATTAGATACGTAATTTAAGTCAGTAATTTTTAATTTATTTAATATCATCTTTAAATTTTATTTTAATATTTAATACTTTTTCGTAATTTTTATACCTATTCAATTTAGAATATGAATTATATAAAAATATTCAATATTATCTATTTATTAATTTAAATTTAGAGAGAATATTGAACATCTTTATATAGTGTAAGAAGTAAATTGAATATGTATTAAAATTTGAGGAATTACATTGTGTCATTTTTCATTATTTTTTGGTTTCGGGCAGCTATATTATCTTCGAAGGATTTATCCCAAAGTTTTATTTTCTTAGAGAAGAAGACCAAGAACCCTTTTCTTTGTTTGACCACGCGCTACTTTGCATCCCAAACCTAGAGATTACTAACTTAATCTTAGAGCTGAACTGCATAACCTAAGGATGGATCAGCCCTCCATCGGTAGGCGCAAAAAAAAAAAAAAACGAATGGGAGAGGTGTGGTAGAAGCATTTTTGGGAGAAAACGGACAATTATGAGTCTAACATGAAAACTAAAGGTTCGAAATGGTGGCTTTAAAAGTAATCAATGTAAAGTAAGGGGGCCCCATGAAGTCGCTATCTCTCAGGGAGGTAATGACAAATTAGACTGCATGAGGAGACGACGGATTATCGTCCCGACAAGGTCGCCTAAGTTCGGCCTAAAGGACGATTTGTACTTAGGATTAATGGAAATTCCACCATGTTTTTCCCCGTACTGAATTTGGCTTGAAACATGCAAGATTCATGTCGATGAATAAAATCTCACATCCCCCGACACAAACCAACTCCCGCCCTTTCTTTTTTATTCTTTCCGTGTGCACGGAACGGGTAGTACCGGTAGACCCGCGATGCATGCGTGAGCACATGTTATTGGCGGCACCAAACGTACAGCTGTTGTCATCCAGGGTCAACGCTCGATAAGCTAATGATCTGGTGGAGTGTTATGGTTAGCATTATTCAGGTCAACGGTCCGTGAACATTTTATTAAACACAGCAAATGGCGACTGATGAGGAGGTGAAGGGGTCCGTTGGGTCGTATCCATTTCTCAAGGAGGACCTGTTCACGCGCTTCCCCCGGCAGATTACCATTCTTTCTTAGTCGGTTTCACGCTAACCAGAATATATTCCTCCTCAACCGGCCGTGCGAACAAGTCGGTCCTTCGATAGGTAGCGGAAAAGGACAGGCAGATGTGTCGTGGAAGCATAAGCATATAGCATAAAATTTGGGGTCCCGAACCGAAACTGGAGGTTTAAAATGGTGACTTGCAAAAGTGAGAGAGGTAGAGCGCTTGTAGGTCTCGCCAGCTGTAAAAGTGAAAAGATAAATTAAAAAAAATATTAAAAAATAATTCACGTCAAACCGGTAATGTCATGTAAAATGATTATCATCTATATTAGCAATTTTCAATTAAAATTGACCATCTATAAAAATGAAAAAATATACTCAAAAAAATTAACAAAAAATAAAAAAATTGTTTACATCAAACCGGCGGTGTCACGTAAGATAGCAGGCGTTTATATCAGTAATTTTCAATCAAAATTGGAATGACGGATTATATTGATAAATAGTCAAGATGCTTAGAACCTAATTTGGCTTTATATCAAGATGGGTCATGCTGAATTGATATAAATATAATCAATTTAAATTTTGTTGGTAATTTTCTATTGGTTTTATCCATCTCTACAGGAAGACTTGGTCATCTCTTCCCTCGCAAATTGCCATTTTTCTGGTCAAATTTTCCTAGAAAGACATATTCCTCCTCCACTTGCCTATGTGAACATGGCACTCCTTCACCTACTTCCTCGGACTATATAAACTGTCACTCGATCTTCGTTCTCGCCATGCATTGGAAAAACAACCGATCTTAAGAACTGTCATATCTTAAGTTAAGGCGCTGAAGTACGTGGCTCCAAAGGTGGTCCCTTGCGTGCATGAAAAATAACTCTTTCTAAGGTTTCTCTCTCTCTCTCTCTCTCTCTATGGTAGGCATTTGCGTCATGAATTGTATGAATGTGCAGGCTTTTCAACAGTAACGATGGAGGCATTAACAATCAACGGCGGCGCCATGACCGTGCGGAAGTTCAAGCCCGTCATGGTCCTACCTGAGTGTGAGACCCCCGACGGTTTCTACTTCCTGTCAAGCCTCGACCAGGCGATTCCCTTCACCATGATGACGATCTATCGCTATGAGAAAGGCAGCGGCAACGTCGGAGAGGTGCTCAAACAGGCTTTGTCCAAGGTTTTGGTCCTCTATTATCCACTGGCCGGCTCCATGGCCATAAGCCCGGAAGGGAGATTCATCGTGGAGTTGACGAAGAAGGGCGTGCCATATGTGGAGGCGGAGGCTGATTGTAGCATGGACATGCTGGGCGATGTCCGAGTTCCCGATCTCGACGTCACAAACAAACTCATTTACACCGATCCAAAGGCCAAAACCATACTCGAGACACCCTTACTAACTGCACAGGTTGGGCAATATATATAATTTAGATCTATTTACTTACAGCAGAATAATTGCAATATGATTTTTAAAATGATTAACATGCATAAACGACAAAGTATTTCCACAAACAAAGTTGATCAAATGACACATATACATCTAAAATCTCTAATAAGCATAAAGGGCGTGCATTTAACTCTTTTGGTGGAATTGCATACATTGATTTTCGATCAATATTGATTTAATTAGAAATTGTAACTATATTCCGGATAAAGTGAAGAAAATAGTTTGTCAACTTCATTCTACCCCTTGATTATTAAGGGAAAAACTTAAAAATATATATTTTATATTGTGATTTTTTGCTATGTTGTCAGAAAAAAATATGTATTTCCCAAAAAGTGCTATGAAACTACCCGGTGAATGTATGATCCTTTTGCTATACCAATCTTTTGTCATAAGTTAACCAGATCCTGTTTGATATTTCATTTTTGGCCACTGCATTTCCTCTCCGTTCCTGATTGCGGATTTCTTCAATCATCCCTATGGTCGGTTCATTACAAATATTTGAACATCACCGCATTCGACTCTTATCGAGTTTGTACGTGCTCGATGTCCATATATACAACCTGCAATCAAATCCTCCAAATTTATTAGGGACGGAGGAAAATATAACTCTTTCGATTTTGTAGTAGCTTGACATAACCATATTCATACATTAATAGCATATACGAGAGAGACAGATGCTTTATAATAGCACCTCTATTCAAACTAATAATAAATGGAAACTATTATCCTTTCGAGAGAAAATGAAGAAATTCATTATATTCCACAAATAGATATCATGTTGCTGCTGCGACCGTTCACTATTGACTGTCGACAGTGACACGTCTCCATATCAAGGATGGCCTCATTATTTTCTAAAAGCAAATTAGATAGTTACAATCCGGACGTCTTTTGGAGCATATTATAAAGCTTTGTTAGTGGATTGTGAGGTAGTGATGAATGGTCGGTCGTTGGGTAAGCGAAGACTGACGATATAAATATAATAAAGTATTCGTGCCGCGACGTAGTCGTCTCCCACGCACTTCATTCTGTAACCCTAAACGTGAAGGTAACTTCTTGTTTCGTTGCATGATGGTTTTGGACATCAGTTGACGAAGTTCAAGTGCGGTCGATTCACTCTGGGGATTGGAATCAGCCACAGCCTGGTCGACGGCGTTTCCGGGATGAACTTTGTCAACTCGTGGGCCCAAATAGCAAGAGGCAAGCCGGTGACCGCCGTCCCTTTCCATGACCGGACCCTGCTGAAGTCGCGGGTGCCGCCCCAGATCAAGTACCCGTACGACGACTTCGTGCAGATCGCCGACACCTCGGACACCGAGTCGCTGTACCAGCGGGACCCGCTGGTGCACAAGCTCTTCGTCTTCGACACCGACAGGATCGCGGCAGCCAAGAAGCTGGCGCTGTCCGAGGGGAAGGTGAAGTGCTGCTCGAGCTTTGCGGCCGTCACGGCGCTAGTGTGGCGGGCGCGGAGCCAGGCGCTGGGGATGAAGCCTAACCAGCTGACGAAGATCCGCATAATGGCGGACTTCAGGTCCAAGTTCGGAACGGAGGCGCTGCCCGAGAATTATTTCGGCAACGCCGTGGTCACGACCGCGAGCCTCTGCTCCGCGGGGGAGCTGTGCGAGCGGCCCATCTCGTTCGCCGTCGAGCAGATACAGAAGGCGGTGGAGCAGCTGGACGAGGAGTACGTGCGGTCGAGGATGGACTTCGTGGACACGTACAAGCCACCGCTCTCGTCGGTGGGCACGCTGGTGATCAGCTCCTGGACCCGGCTGGCCTACGGGATGTCCAACTTCGGGTGGGGCGACCCGTCGCAGTTCGGGTGCGGATACCTGGCGAGGAGCTGTGCGTGTACTTCCCGGAAGGGGAAGGGAAGAAGGGGATAGCGGTGGTGCTGGCTCTGCCGCTTTCGGCCATGAACGCCTTTGAAGAGCTGGTCCAAGTTTGATTTTTCAAATGGGGCCAAAGTTTCCTTTCTTTATTCAGATTATTATTTTCCAAATGTAAGCACAGAAATGGAATTGCGTGTTCAGCAAGTTTGATGCTATTCAGTTTCCTTTTCTACTCGACATATCTGTAATTGGTTGGTCGTAGCTAGGGGTGAGCGGTTCCAGGTTCCAGTTCGGTTTCGTCCGGAACCTGGAACCTACCATCGGGTACACGTTCATCATTTTTTGGAACCTTGAATCTACCCGTCAAAATCAAAAACTTGGAACCTACCCTGTCACAGGTTCCAGGGTCGGTTCCAGGATCTAACAGGTTATTTTTTTTCTTTTCTTTTCTTTTTAAGATTTGAACTATAACGAAGAAGGAAAAAGACAAAACTCCTATGGAATTTAAAATCCACATTACCATTTGCTAAACCCAAAGGAAAAAGGCAGAACTTAAATTTGGATCAACCTCCCTATTTGAATCCTATATTGCAGAGTTGATCAAACCAGAATGTGATACATAAATAACTACTCATTAAAGTTATTGATCATATGAAGTATTTCGACAGCAAAGCATCTCAAAATTTAATGGTTTGGACCAACAATCCCCAATGAAAATGTAGGATAGGCAAAAGATACACGAATTCACAAACTAAAGTATACTAAATAGCATAACAAGCAGAAGCAACCAGCCCAACAGCAAGTTAGATATCTTTTATTTGCACAAGAGTTTTCATAACCAGTAGCCAAAAACTTTACCATGTTAGTTTGCTTAACAATGAGTATATACATTGTTAAGCAACGTAAGAATGTTGCTGTTGCTCCATCAAACATTGCAAGATCTTGCCCTGCTCCATCACGCATTGTGGGGGCTTGCGTTGACATGCCTTCGACAAGGGAGTTGGTTTTTTTTGTGCCCTGTCAATGGAGGAATGGGACCTTGTTAGACATTCAAAACCAAAAACCTAGCCGAACTTTTACATCCTTCTCAAATTATGCATCGAATTGGTTTTTATGTGTTGGCAGCTCCTTATTTTGCTAATTCTCTGTATTGAGTTAATCTTTTGTGCACATCGGCGCCCATACCTGTTCAACACCGATTCAACCACATCCCTAAAACCATCAACTGGTCTATGAAAACCATTGACCACTTGAGCTCGACTCAAGCTCCGACCTTTCTACCTGTAGACACGAAAATCAGACAAAACAAAGAAAACCCAGATAAAGATACTGTCGCGACCTAATTTTCGAGGGTGAATTACTTAAAGAAGGTTAATGGATTACTAAGTCCTAAGACTTGACGCAAACCCTCCCAAGTCCTACCAATTGCGACTTGATACTAATAAATTAACTCATTTAATCATGCAATTATACTCAATTTGGAGCCACTACTAACCAATTAGGGTTGGTTAGAAACCCAAGTAAAGTATGAGAGAATACTTTACTATAGGTCCGCGGACATGGTTACGCTAGAAAAATCTAACTCCCTTTCGATACCTTGTCATTTTAATTTAAAAATATTTTGCAGGCAGTCTTGATTAATTTTAACCTAAGCTACTAACATGCAAAAGGGTGATCACACAAATGCTCAGTCACTATTAAACAATCAAAAGATTTTCATTAAAAGAAATAAACACACGGTATTTTTTGGATTTTCTTTTATCTTGAAATCGAAACTTGCATTTTAACTTCATGACCTAACTTTATTTACAAGCAAATTCTAATTAAATAAACCTAACATGAAAACTTAATTTTGGTTTTCATTTTATCTAATGAGAATCATGCAATGTATGCTATTAATTTTAACATGAAATGATATGACGTGGCAATATGACCTAAAATATATAACATGAATAAGCATGCAATCTATCCTAAAGCATGAAATGAATTTATTCTAATTTTTTTGTATTTTCCATGAAATTCAAAATTAAAGAAATGCAACAATTAAATATGCAATCTAAATTAATTAAATGACTTAATTCTAATGACGAGCAATTTCTAACTAAATGAACTTAGTAATAATTACTAGATGATGAAAATTTCATAAACCTAATCCTACATGTCTGATTTATTAAACCTACAAGCAATTTCTAACTAAAGATTTTGATTTTTTTTAAAAAATTTTTTTTTTTTAGTGTTTTAGTGTTTTTCCAAGACAAGTAATTATCTACTAAACATTAAATCTAAACAATCAAGATATTCAATAAATAAATGATTAAAATAATGGAAAAAATAACATGTTGTCTCACAGGTCAAATTAACGATTATTCTAAACCTAATTATCACGACAAAGAGTTCAAAATAATTAAAAATCTAATCCGAAGTCTTACGGATCAATTTAATAATTACATTGATTTAACAACCAAAATACCATCAAAAAGCTCGAAAATTAATATAATTAAAAAATTGATCCGATGTTTCTCGGATCAAATTAATAATTACAATAATTTCGGACAAAATCCTTGCGGATAATGCCTACAAAATGCACAAATATTAACATTGACAAACCATATTCTAACTTAAACAATAATAACAAAATTTAAAATGAATAAATAATGAAAATAAAATAAAGGAAAACAAACTAACTAATTTGCTTTTCTCTTTTTCTTTTGTTTTTTTTTTTTTTCCTTTGCTTCCAAAAGAAAAGCTCGGCAGCTCGTGCGGCTGGTCACCGAGGGGACTGATTGTTGGTCTGGCAAAGGGAACTCCGGCGAAGGCGGACCGGCAGGAATGGGGCGGCACCCGGGCAGCAGGGACAACCGGTGGAACAGGGGTGTCGTGGTCGGAGCTAAATCGGCGGTGGCTTCGCGGACAGGGCGTTGCAGGCGGAGGACTCCAACGGTGGTCGAGTCGGGGGCGTCGGCGGCGAAATCTGGAACAGTGGGCGAGTGACGATGATGATCAGTGACTCGGGCAAGAACAGAGGCGCGGAGCAATGGCGTCGCGGTGCAGCAAGGCAGTGACTTCGTTGGAGGGGAGTTCGGCGACCAGCCCTGACATCGCTCGGGCGTACGGTGGCTCGATGACCGGCGGGTGGAGGCGCAGCAGGGCGAGCTCGCGGGTTGCAGCAACGGCGGTCGTCAGGGGAGCTTGGAACAGGCGCGGTGCGGGCGGTGGGTTACAGATCTGGCTCGGGTCCGGTCTTCGGCGGAGCTTCGGCAGAGGGAAGCAGCGTCAGGTCGTCGCGGGTCGGTCGCAGGCGTCGCACGGTGAGTCGGAGGTCGTTGAGCCGCGAGTCGCCGAGGCGCAGCATCGGGCTCTGGTGGTGTTAGGCGAGGCGGGGACAGCGTCGCTGGTGTGGAGGAAGACAGCAGCGAAGGGCTTGTGGCTGAGCAGCGGAGACTTCGTGGGTGTCGATCTGCTTCGTGATGGAGCGGAGAGCGGCAGTGGTGTTGGAGCAGTGGCCGGCGAAGGGTACAACAATCGGCGGCTGTGGCGTGCGGAAGGGGTCCGTGAAGAAGACGAATAGTGCTCCTCTCCTTCTTTTTTTTTTTTTTTCTCAAGTCTCCCCTCACATCATCTCCCTCACATCATCTCCCTCTCTGCCCCTTGTACACTTTCCCTTTCCCTTTCCCCAGAGAACCGAAGCTTTCCTTCATTTTTCTCTCTTTTCCACTTTTCTATTTTCTTTTCTTTCGACGAAAGACGAAGAGAAGGCCCCCTGGTTCCAAAACCTGGCCGGGCCTTCTTTTCTACAGAGGAAAGACTCGAAGTTGTTGAAGATTTGGTGATATTCACTCAACTTCTTCGACAAAAAAGTGACTCCAAAAGTTGACTGTTGAGTTTTTGAATTCAATTTTTTAAAAAAAAAATTTCCTTCTATAATCAAAGATGAGTTTAAATTAGGTGTCAACTTCTTCAACAAAAAAGGGGCTCCAAAATTTGACTGTTGAGTTTTTGAATTCAATTTTTTTTTTTTTTTAATTTCCCTCTATAATCAAAGATGAGTTTAAATTAGGTGTCAACAGATACCCACTAAATAGACACAGAGAGAGCGAGTTTACATAGAAGAGGTCGAGGAGGACTTGATCGGGAAGTAGGGATAGATCAGAGAAGTGGGCGAGGTTGAGGATGGCCGACGTTGGGACGCAGCACCCGCGACGGCGAGAGCCGGCAGCATCGTCAAACCAAGCGAGGCGAAGAAGAGAAACGGTCGTCTTCCTTCTCTCTCCCCTCTTCCTCCCGTCTTGCGCCACGTTGAGGCCCTCCCCATATGGCAATCCAGCTCAGGAGTGGCTCGCTCCTCCTCCTCCAGGTCGTTGCCATCCTCATCATCATCATCACCACCCTCCTCCCTCATCCCTTTTGGCAGATCTCTCTTTAATGACCTTCCTCAATTTGCAAGTCCGAAACCGGCAACCATGTCAGCACCCACCCACCCACCACCCTTCCTCCGCTTCGTCTTGCTCCCCTTTCCCTTCTCTCCGCCCCCACATTTGCAATCGCTTCGTCTGCCACCCGAGAGCGAAGGAAGGGACACAAAAAAACCAAGAACCACTGCGCCCCGAACCCTAAGAGCCCGAGACTCCCGCGATGCGCAGGGCCATGGATTTCGACCTGAACGTCGTTGACCAGTGTGGGGTCATCGGTGACTCAGGGTGGAGCGTTGTAGAGGAAATAGGAAGAAGAGAAAGAGAAGAAGAGAAGAAAAATTAGCGTTGAGCGATCCAGGGGAAATATAAAGAAGGGAAAGTGGAGAAGAGAAGAAAAATTAGGTTTCTTTGAAGGGTACTCCCGGTCTCGGTTCTGGTTCCGCGAAAAATGGAACGGAGAACCGGAACCAACCACTCAAGAACTAAGAACCGGGAACCGTGCTCAGCCCTAGTTGCAGCTAGAGCTCGAAAATAATTTCCTATTTATTTAATAAGTATTTTATGTGGGACTTTCGTACCAGTTAGCGGGGATAGCTCAGTTGGGAGAGCGTCAGACTGAAGATCTGAAGGTCGCGTGTTCGATCCACGCTCACCGCACATCTCTGTTTTTTCTACGAATCTTATTAGCGGTGAACCCCTTTTGGGCTCTCTCGATTGACGTTCAAATTTTCAAATCACGGTCCATTATCCTCGAGCTCCTTGTGGTGGCACATGATGAATTCGAAATTTTTGGAGTTTTGCTTCGGTTTGGTGCAACCGGACTGGAGAAATAAGATGAGAGAGCGATAAATCAATCAATTAGATTGACCATGATAGGTTTAAGGGATTCAGATTCGGATTCGGATAACGTTATGTTAGAATAGAATAAGACCATTCAATGTGGTGAAATTCAACCCGTCTTAGTCTTAATGGAAGAGCGTGCATCCAATGATTGTTGCGATTCAGAGCGTGCATCCAATGATTGTTGCGATTTGATTCGTCGCATGCGGTGGACGTTGTAAACCGTGAGAGATTTTAAATGTAGGGAGCTCATTACTGCGTTATAAGGCGAAAGTATTTCTCTAACAGGAAATGTTAATTTGACTCGTAGAAAATTTGAACGAAAAACCAACCATAAGAAAAAGTTTTTTTTACTAGATTCACCATTGGTTTGAGATTTTTTTCCTAAATGACAACAAACTTAATGATTATCTTAAAAAAATATTTTACGAGAAATTCTGGGAACCATCGTAGACGGTGACCTCCATTATTTCTTTGCTGGAAATGTAGACTACATCTTGACCATTGTTATGTTGCATGTGTTAAAGGTGCAAGTGCAAAAAAGAATACGAACGATTGATTGGCATTGTAAAATTGAATAGTTACTATATGCTTAACAGCGTAATATTCATTAATATATATATATATATTTGTTTTAAATGATTTTGGACCTAACAAGAGAAGAAATGGTATGAACTTTGTTTCACTTTACTTAGCATTAAATAGAGATTACTATTCTTAATCATATCCTAATTAAAAGATTAATAAAAGTATGAGAGTGAGTCAAATTATTTTCACCTACCTATAACAATAATTCTGGTGATGCACATCATAGTCACATGATAGGACATTATCGCTCTAGGGCGGGGGAACCTATCTTTCGATTTCTATCCAATTCAATGCTCAAGATCCCAAAAAAATACCGTTTGTTCCGTGTGATTTTATCTTGAGAAGGATATGTCAATTCCTTTCATACCCATAATTGGCTGGCACAGAATTGCCCAATCACCACCAAAATTACCATACTTTAATATTAAATTTACTAAAAGAATAATTACTGTAATCTGTTGTGTATTTTCTCGTCACGTTACATTTTCTTTTTATTTCAATATAATTTATGTCATGTTCAAATCATGTTATCATGCAATATCCATGGTGGTCCATTTGACCACTCGTGGGATTGACCTTTGGCTCAAGCTAATTGGCTCAAGCCGATAACCTGTGCGACCGGCTGTGGTTGGTGAGGAACCGGCGTTTCCCGGTGACATTCAATCTGTTATGATCCCATAAGTGAACACCAGCCAATAGAGAGAACCAGATTTTCCTACCTTTCACTATTTCTATATGGAAGCAGGGGCGCTGAAGATGAAGCCTCACCAGCTGACGAAGCTCCGCATGCTGGCCGACGTCAGGTCCAAGTTCGAGAAGCCGTTGCCCCAGAATTACTTTGGCAACGCCGTGGTGACGACCGCGGGCCTTGCCCCTTGCCACCACGGGGGAGCTCTGTGAGAAGGCCGTCAAGCAGATACAGAAGGCGGTCGAGTGCGTGGACGAGGAGTACGCGTGGACGAGGATGGCCTTCGGGGACACGTACAGACGGCAGCTCTTGGCCTTTGGGGAGACGTACAGACGGCAGCTCTTGTCGGTCGGCACGCTGGTGATCAGCTCATGGACGAGGTTCGACTCCAGCAGGGAAAAGTGCCAAAAAAGTCCTAAACCTTTTGGCTTTGTGCAAATTTAGTCCTAAACCTTTTTACGTTGTGCCAATTCGAGTCCTTTCAGGCCAATTTTGACCGGATTTTGCTGGGACGCCGGCCGGTGATGTGGCGTGCTCGGTGGCGTGTACAACTTTGAATAGTATTTTAATATTTTTGAATATTTTAAATATTTTTAAATATTTTAATATTTTCTCTTTTATTTTTATTCTTTTCTTTTTCTTTTTCTTTTTTTCTGCTCATCTTCTTCCTCCGGCCGGTCGCCGGAGCTCGGCGACCGGCCGTAGGCGACGGGGCGAGGTCGAGGTCGACCTCGCCGGCCACCTCGCCGATGGCCGCGAGGGCGGCCTCGCGCCGGGCGGGCGAGGCCGCCCTCGAGGCTGGGCGGCAAGGGCGAGCCCCGCCAGGCTCCTCCTCGCGTCGGATGCGGCGAGGTCGAGCCTCGCCGGCCGTGGGCGAGGTCGAGCCTCGCCGGATCCGGCGAGGGCGAGCCTCGCCCGTCCGGTGGGAGGCCGCCCTCGAGACCTGGCGGCGAGGCTCGCCTTGCCGATCGGCGGCCTCACCCACGGCCGACGGGCGAGCCCCGCCGTTCCTCCTCGCGCTAGATCGGCAGGGTCGACGCCTCGCCCGCCCGCTCGAGGCCGCCCTCGAGGCTTGGGGACACTCGTACAGACGGCAGCTCGATCGCCGGTCGGCACGCTGGTGATCAGCCTCATGGACGAGGCTCGACTCCAGCATGTCGAACTTCGGGTGGGGTGACCTGGGGAGAAGATGAGTAGAAAAAAGAAAAAAAAAAAGAATAAAATAAAAAGAAAAAAAATTTAAAAATATTAAAATACTATTAAAAGCTGTGCGCATAATCTCGTCCTGTGCGCTTAATCGTCTTTGCTTATTCCAAAAAATAAAAAGTAAAAAATTTGTGGGTTTTTTTTTTTTTTTCCCTAATGTGGCGATAAATTTCTTTCGGTGTAAGCATTGAATTATATATCTACTAGCGAGGGGCATTTCAACGTTCCCATGTTTAATATTTGAATTGAATATATGTTTCTCTATTAATATTATTTTGGATGAAAATATTAGCGAAATGATTGTATGACGGTTTTTAATGTACTGGAAAACTAACATTCTAGACCACAAAAAATCAAACTACAAATAACAATAAATTATTGTGGGACTCACTTCTTTAAGAATTTGTGACTCACCATAAATTACCCCAATGACTATTATACTTATTTATTTATTTTTGATAGAAAATGACTATTATACTAGCAAATTCCAAAATATTATCTCTTGGACTGTTGGAGAGGGGCAATCTGTTTTTTTTTTTTTTTTTTTTTTTGGTGAAAGGTAAGAAATATATTGACTTTAAACCAAAAGAGCTATATAAGGTTATACAGCAAAAACTCGGTCCCAGAAACTTGCACTCACGTAGACAACAAGTCAAAGCAAGTGAAAGGGGGCCAAGGTAAAAGAAACCAAGCCAAGGGCAAGGGAAGGAAAAATGCCAAATAAGGGCATAGAACCAGCAAGCCTAAACCAACACAAATAACAAAGAGGCCGTCTCAGAAGCCAGGAGGAGGGCAAAAGAACCTCCGAGCAAACGAGAAAGGAAGAAAGCCTACTAGAAAAACCAGTCGACTAACAAGGTTGTTGCTCCTTACAGAATTAGAAATATCGAAGGGTCACGTTTGAATCTCCATGAGCTAAATCTTACGTCCTCATCGCTTAGCAAGCAATCAATCTCTCTTATCCACTACCGTCGACGACATCCCCAGCAAGGTGGAACTCCAAGCCATGTTGACTGAGAGATAGCCATCGCCATCGAGACCTCAGGCGGCCGGGCCGAGGTTGCAAACAGCAGGCCTAGGTCTCCGACTGAGGCTTTCTCCTTCTACTAGTGATGGAAAGTAAACTTGGGATTTAACTAAGTGAGCACCACAAATTCCAGCGAGAATTACACCACAAAATTCTTTTAAGGAAACTTGAAAACCTTATCATCTAGTTTTCTATCGATGTTCTACTGGCACGAGAGAGTTGGTTCAGGTTTGGGTCAGACTATGGTTCGATCCAAAGAGACCAATTTAATAGTTTTGACACATTTCCACGCAATACAAATTAGTGACTCATACCAGATTTGATTTGATCCATACCTAACTTGTGCCCAACTCGACTCATATTACTAAAATATTTCCTTACTTAACCTAAACTATGAAAGATCAAAGCTAAATTGAGGTGAGAGTATAAAATGAGTGAGCATGAGATTAAGTGAAGGTGAAAGAGACCGACAAGAGACTCGTAGAAACAAGTTATGTCTAAATTGTAAACTCATTTATGACTCATTTAACACTCATATTATGTTTAAACTCATTTATCACCAATTTACTCAATATAATTAACTAGTGTATAGCCCATTTAACACCTATATGGCTTAAGAAATATATTTATGACCCATTTTGACGGATCTAACCTTATTTAATTCACACAATATAAATGAAAAGTGTCAAAAAAGTCTTAAACTTATTGTATTTGTGCCAATTTGGTCATATATTACTTGACTTAATGCCAATTTAGTTCTTTCGGCTAAGGTGAGCCTCACTAGCCCAGCGTGAGGCAGCCCTCGCGACCTTTAGTGAGGGGAGGTTGGATTTGGAGAGGTTGAGGCTTGCCCTTGTTAGTAGCCGCTTGTTGAAGACTAGTGACCGACTGGAGGAAGAGGGAGGAAAAAAAAGGAGAGAGAGAGAGAGAGAGAGAGAGAGAAAAGAGAAAAATAAAATAAAAATTCAAAATTTTTAAAAAATTTAAAATATTATTAAAATTGAGAAAGAAAGCCAAATAAAATAAAAATTCAAAATTTTATGCCTATCTTCATAAAATAATGTCCAATCTTGCTGACCAAACTTTTCTTTTGGTAGTAATCTC
Source organism: Eucalyptus decipiens (assembly GCA_014182575.1). NCBI lineage: Eukaryota > Viridiplantae > Streptophyta > Magnoliopsida > Myrtales > Myrtaceae > Eucalyptus > Eucalyptus decipiens. The sequence goes on along the minus strand of CM024609.1, from coordinate 30,346,026 downwards.
TTTAAAATAGTTTTTTGTTCTTTCTTTTTACCTAAACAATTCATTCGGGAAAACTTTTATATAGTATTATCTTCACCCACTGTAAATCAATTTTATATAGTATTCGAATCTTTATTTTTAAAACTTTTCTAACTCAAACAACATCACGAACAAGGGATCCTCGCTAACTGGAGTGAGACACATGCATTAATGAGATAAGACAATCGGCGGGTGTCATTTTCTTTACTAGATAATTAATGTGTTCTATTCTAACTAATCATTTCTCAACTCGATGGAGCTCCTCCTCGAACGCTTGCGATCCCGCTGCAAGAAACCAACATGCTTTCACGTACGTGTCTAGGGACCCGACATCGTATCAAAGAGTCAACGTGCGCATAACCAAGGGTTGAAACACAAGTTCGTTTATTGTAGGACTTCGATTGATTTCATAGGTTATTTTCCACGTCTTTTCTCGTGGCGGAGTAGATCTGGCCGCATACTCGTTCGAGGTTGATTCCCGCCACCCTTCTTCTACCCCAGACGCCCCGCATCTCCCCCACCCCTCCCCTGGATCTTATGTTTTATTCATTTGAAAATTCTCAATATCTTTTGATTTCGACCAGTAGGGTTGATCGTGGTTGGTCTTGGTGCGCATCTTCCCGCGTTAGCCGGCTGGGACGAGTCAGAACTCTTGATCCCTTCTTTTGTTTGGCACCTAGTTGCCGCTAGTTGCCGCGTCAAAGCAATTAATGGTTGTCATCGTCTGCTCTGGTTTTATTCCCGAGGACCTGCAGGCCACCACGTCAGGGTTGGTGGGAGAGGTGATGTATAAGCCTCTCGGAAGTAGCTTCCAAATGCTGCTTTGTTAAGATCGAGCACTCCCAGCCATACGCCTATCACGTCATCCTTTGAAGAAGTCTTCAATTCGGGCCCAATGTACAAGTCTTCCCGCCTTATTTTATAGAATAATAATATAAATAATCCTAAAAGTTGATTTGAATTTTTAATTTTTTATTTAATATAATTCCTAAATTTTATCCAAACATATAATATGATATCTGAACTTTTGATACATGTTCAATATAATTCATGAATTATTTAAAAATATTCAATATTATTGGTTTATTAATTCAAATTTAGAGATGACGTTTTCATAAATACAAGAACTAAATTATATAGGTATAAAAAAAATTGAGGGACCACATTGTGTCATTTTTCATTATTTTTTTGTTCGGACAGCTATATTATCTACAGAAGGATTTATCTCAAATTTTTGTTTTCTTAGAGAAAAGGATCAAGAACCCTTCTCTTTATTTTATCCACACTACTTTGCATCCCAAACTTAAAGATTACTTGCTTCATCTTCGAGCTGAACTGCATAACCTGACCGATCAACCCTCCTTAAAACGAATGGGAGAGGTGTGCTGGAAGCATTTTTGGGACAAATGGGACAATTCGGTATAAATATATCGATTGATGATAAGATAAATTACAAATCTAATACAAAAACTCTAGTTTCGAAATGATGACTTAAAAAGAAATCGATGTAAAGGGATCCCGCGAAGTCGCCATCTCTCATGGAGGGAACAACAAATTAGATTGCATGAGGAGACGATGGATTATCGTCCCGACAAGATCGCCCAAGTTCAGCATGCAAGATTCATCTCGACGAATAAAATTTCGCCTCCTTTTTTTTTTTTTTTTTTTTTTTTTTTTTTTTTTTCTTTTTTTAGTCTTTCCTCGTGTACGCGTAGGAACCCGGATAGAAATGGTCACCGGAACAGGTAGTTCCGGTAGACCGACGATGCATGCGTGAGCATATGTTATTGGCCGCACCATACGTACGGCTAATGTCATCCAAGGGTCAACGCTCAATAAGCTAATGATCTGGTGGGGTGTTTAGTCAGCATTATCGAGGTGAACCATGCGTGAACCTTCTACTAAACATCACAAATGGCGCCGGATGAGCAGGTCAAGGGGTCTGTTGGGTCGAGCTCATTTCTCAAGGAGGAACCGTTCACGCACCCCGACCGGCAGATTATCATTCTTTTAACCAGAATAGATTCCTCCTCGACTGGCCACGTGAACAAGTCTGTCCGTCGATAGGCACGAAAACGACAAGCAGATGTGTCCTCGAAGCATAAGCATATCGTTCAATGATAGGATAAAATTTGGGGTCCCGAACCGAAAGTGGAGGTTCAAAATGGTGGCTTGAAAATGTGAGAGATGTAGAAGTGCTCGCAGGCCTCGCCGGCTGTAAAAGCGAAAAGATAAATTAAAAAAAAAATTAAAAAAATTTATTCACATCAAACTAGCAGTGTTACGTAAAATGGTCATCGTCCATGTTAGCAATTTTCAATCAAAATTAGCAAGCTGTAAAAGTGAAAAAATAAATTCAAAAAAATTAGCAAAAAATCAAAAAATTGTGTACATCAAACCAACGATGTCACATAAAATAGGCCAGTATTCGTGTCAACAATTTTCAATTAAAATTGAAATGATAGATTGTATTGATAAATTGTCAAAATACTTAGGATCCAATTTGGCTTCATATCAAGAGGGGGTCGGGATGAATTGATATAAATATAATCAATTTAAATTTTGTTGGTAATTTCCTATTGGTTTTATCCATCTCTACAGGAAGACTTGGTCATCTCGTCCCTCGCAAATTGCCATTTTTCTGGTCAAATTTTCCTAGAAAGACGTATTCCTCCTCCACTTGCCTATGTGAACATGGCAGTCCTTCACCTACTTCCTCTTTCTATATAAATTGTCATTCGATCTTCGTTCTCGCCATGCATTAAAACAACCGATCTTAAGAACTTCATATCTTAAGTTAAGGCGCTGAAGTACGTGGCTCCAAAGGTGGTCCCTTGCGTGCATGAAAAATAACTCTTTCTAAGGTCTCTCTCTCTCTCTCTCTCTCTCTCTCTCTCTCTCTCTCTCTCTCTCTCTCTATGGTAGGCATTTGCATCATGAATTGTATGAATGTGCAGGCATTTCAACAGTAACGATGGAGGCATTAACAATCAACGGCAGCGCCATGACCGTGCGGAAGTTCAAGCCCGTCATGGTCCAACCTGAGTCTGAGACCCCCGACGGTTTCTACTTCCTGTCGAGCCTCGACCAGGCGATTCCCTTCACCATGATGACGATCTATCGCTACGAGAAAGGCAGCGACAACGTCGGAGAGGTGCTTAAACAGGCTTTGTCCAAGGTTTTGGTCCTCTATTATCCCCTTGCCGGCTCCATGACCATAAGCCCAGAAGGGAGATTCATCGTGGAGTTGACGAAGAAGGGCGTGCCATTTGTGGAAGCGGAGGCTGATTGTAGCATGGACATGCTGGGCGATGTCCGAGTTCCCGATCTCGACGTCACAAACAAACTCATTTACACCGATCCAAAGGCAAAAACCATACTCAAGACACCCTTACTAACTGCACAGGTTGGGCAATATTTATAATTTCTATCTATTTGTTCACTTCAGAGTAATTGCAATCTGTTTAAAATGACTAACATGCATAAGTGACAAAGTATTTCCACAACAACATCCATCAAATGACAAAGGCATCTAAAATTTATAATAAGCATAAAGGGCGTTCATTTAACTCTTTTGGTGGAATTGCATGCTTTGATTTCCTATCAATATTGATTTAATTGGATTTGTAGTTGTATTACAGATAAAGTGAAGAGAGCAGTCTGTCAACTTCAATCTACTGCTTGTTTATCAAGAGAAAAACATAAAAAACGAAATGTTGAAATTCTATTTTTTGGTTTTTCACAACGTTGGAAAAAATCTGTATTTTCCAAAGAGTGCTATGAAACTAACCGGTGAATGTCTGGTCTTTTTGCTATGTTCTGAACAAGCTTTTTGTCATCAGTTTATCCGACCCTGTTTGGTATTTCATTTTGGCCATTACATTTTCTCTCCATTCCTGATTGCTGAATACTTTTTTCAATGATCCCTATGGTCGGTTCATAGCAAATATTTGAACATCACTGCGTCTGACTTTAATTGAGTTTGCATGTGGGCAATGTCCATATTTACAATCTACAATCAAATCCTTCAAATTATTAGGGATGGAGGAAAATATAACTCTTTCAATTTTGTAGTAGTTTGACATAACCATATTCATACATTTATTAGCATATACGAGACAGATGCTTCATAATAGCACCTCTATTCGAACTAATAATGCATGAAAACTACTATCCTTTTGAGATAAAAAGAAGATATTCATAATATTCCCCAAATAGAAATCATTTTGCTTCCGTGGCCACTGACTATTGATTGTCTAATCGTCTCGGTTTCGAAGATGGCGTCATATTTTTCTAAAAACAAATTAGATAGTTATAATCCGGACGTCTTTTGGAGTATATTATAAAGCTTCGTTAGTGAATTATGCGGTAGTGGTGAAATGGTCGATCGGGGGTAAGCGAAGACTGACGATATAAATCTAATAAAGTATACGTGCCGCGAACGTAGTCGTCTCCCACGCGCTTCTCTCCGTAACCCTAACCGTGCATGGTAACTTATTGTTTCGCTGCATGATGGTTTTGGACATCAGGTGACGAAGTTCAAGTGCGGTCGATTCACTTTGGGGATTGGAATTAGCCACAGCCTGGTCGACGGCGTTTCCGGGATGAACTTCGTCAACTCATGGGCCCAAATCGCGAGAGGAAGCCGGTAACCGCCGTCCCTTTCCACGACCGGACCCTGCTGAAGTCACGGGTGCCGCCCCAGATCAAGTACCCGTACGACGACTTCGTGCAGATCACCGACACCTCGGACACCGAGTCGCTGTACCAGCGGGACCCGCTGGTGCACAAGCTCTTCGTCTTCGACGCCGACAGGATCGCGGCAACCAAGAAGCTGGCGCTGTCCGAAGGGGAGGTGAAGTGCTGCTCGAGCTTCGCGGCCGTCACGGCGCTGGTGTGGCGGGCGCGGAGCCAGGCGCTGGGGATGAAGCCTCACCAGCTGACGAAGATCCGCATAATGGCGGACTTCAGGTCCAAGTTCGGGACGGAAGAGCTGCCCGAGAATTATTTCGGCAACGCCGTGGTCACGACCGCGAGCCTCTGCTCCGCGGGGGAGCTGTGCGAGCGGCCCATCTCGTTCGCCGTCGAGCAGATACAGAAGGCGGTGGAGCAGCTGGACGAGGAGTACGTGCGGTCGAGGATGGACTTCGTGGACACGTACAAGCCACCGCTCTCGTCGGTGGGCACGCTGGTGATCAGCTCCTGGACCCGGCTGGCCTACGGGATGTCCAACTTCGGGTGGGGCGACCCGTCGCAGTTCGGGTGCGGGTACCTGGCGAGGGAGCTGTGCGTGTACTTCCCGGAAGGGGAAGGGAAGAAGGGGATAGCGGTGGTGCTGGCTCTGCCGCTTTCGGCCATGAACGCCTTTGAAGAGCTAGTGCAAAATTGATTTTTCAAATGGGGCCAAAGTTTCCTCTTTATTCAGATTATTATTTTCCAAATGGAATTGCGTGCTCAGCAAGTTTGATGCTATTCAGTTTACTTTTCTACTGGACATATCTGTAATTGGCTGGTCGTACCTAGAGCTCGAAAATTATTTCATATTTATTTAATAATTATTTTATGTTGGACCTTGCTACCAATTAGCGGGGATAGCTCAGTTGGGAGAGCGTCAGACTGAAGATCTGAAGGTCGCGTGTTCGATCCACGCTCACCGCACATCTCTGTTTTTTCGCATCTTATTAGTGGTGAACCCCTTTTGGGCTCTCTCGATTGAAGCTCAAATTTTCAAATCACGGTCCATTTGCCCAAATAAGAAGGCAAATGATGAATTCGAAATTTTTGGAATTTTTCTTCGGTTTGGTGCAACCGGACTGGAGAAATAAGATGAGAGAGCAAAGGATCAATCAATTAGATTGACCATGATAGGTTCAAGGGATTCGGATTCGTATAACATTCTGTTATAATAGAATAAGACCCTCCATTGTGTTGAAATTCAACCCATCTTAGTCTTAATGGAAGAGCGTGCATCCACTTATTGTCGCCATTCGTTTCTTTGCATGTGGTGGATATTGCAAACCGCAAGAGATTTAAATGTGGGGAGTTCATTACTACGTCATAGGGGCGAAAGTATTTCTTTAACAGGAAATGTTGGTTTGACCCATAGAAAATTTCAATGAAAGACAACCATAAGAAAACGTTTTTTTTTTAATTGGATTCACTGTTGATGTGATTTTTTTTTTTCTAAATGAAAATAAACTTAAACTCCGTTCGTTTCGCGGAAAATAATTTTTGGAAAAACGTTTTTCGGATTTTCCAGCGTTCGTTTTACGGAAAATAAATTCATTTGAGAAAAAATTTTCCATAAAAAGAAAAAAAAAGTCTTCTAAATTAGAGGAAAATGTTTTCCATTTTTGAAAAGTGTGGAAAATATTTTCCTCACTTGATCTCTTTTATCTTACACTTTTACAAATCATGGCTTTCTCCTCCCCTTTCTTCTTCTTATTTTCTTTTTTTATTCAAATTATTTTTTAATTTTCTTTTTCTTTTTTAATTCGAATTATTTTTAATTTTCTTTTTCTTTTCTATTTCTTTCTTTCTTTTTTTTTTTTCTTTGTTTCCCATCTTTTTCTTTCTTGGCTAATCGTCGACAATTGCTAGGTGAATCTTGAGCTCAACGATCTCAAGCTTGTGCTCTACACTCTTGCTTATCATTTTCTTTATTTACTCTATCATGTAGTTATACATTGCTCAAGCAAATGGTTCTATATGATTTGCTTCCTTTTTTCTTTTATTTATTAGAACACAAAAGATACAGGGGAAGAACAAACCACTCAAATGGAAGATTCTCATTAGCATTGTACATGATTTACTTCTTTTCTCTTTTGCTTCTTTTTAAAATCCATACGAACAAGTTTTTATAGATAAACATTTAGCGATAATGAGAGAACAAAGATATGAAACAAGTTTACCCGAATTTAAAGGCAAGTTCATATTTGATGGATTTATAAGTCGGTAAGTGATATATGCCTAAGTAGTGAAGTTTTAGAAAATATTTTTCTTATCGAATATCGGAAAATTTTTTCCGAAACTTTTTCAGATTTTAGCCGAACACCATAAAATATTGTCATTTTCATGGAAAATGACTTTTGGGAAAATATTTTCCGAAAATTGCCCATTTTTCGCGAAATGAACAAACCCATAATAATTATCCTAAGAAAAGATCTCACGAGAAATTCTCGAAACCATCATAGACGGTGACCTCCATTATTTCTTTGCTGGAAATGTAGACTATGTATTGACCATTGTTATGTTGCATGTGTTAAAGGTGCAAGTGCAAAAAGAATACAGACGATTGATTGGCGTTGTAAAATCAAATAGTTACTATATGCTAAACAGCGTAATATTCATTAATAATTTTTTCTTGTTTTAAATGATTTTGGACCTAACAAAAGAAGAAATGGTATGAACTTTGTTTCACTTTACTTAGCATTAAGCAGAGATTACTATTCTTAATCATATCTTAATTGAAAGGTTAATCAGAGGATGAGAGTGAGTCAAATTATTTTCACCCACCTATAACAATAATTCCTGTGTTGCACATCATTGTCACATGATAGGACATTACCGCTCTAGGGTGGGGGATCTTTCTTTCGGTTTCTATCCAATTCGATGCTCAAGATCCCAAAAAAAGGCCGCTTGTTCCACGTGATTTTATCTTGAGAAGTAGATGTCGATTCCTTTCATACCCGTAATTGGCCGACACATCATAATTGCCCAATCATCACCAAAATTACCATACTTTAATATTAAATTTACTAAAAGAATAATTATTGTAATTTGTTGTGTATTTTCTCGTCACATTACATTTTTTTTTTATTTCGATATAATTTATGTCACGTTCAAATCATGTTATCATGCAATATCCATGGTGGTCCATTTGACCACTCGTGGGATTTACCTTTGGCTCAAGCTAATTAACTCAAGCCGATAACCTCTGCGACCGGCTGTGGTTGGTGAGAAACCGGCGTTTCCCGGTGACATTCAATCTGTTATGATCCCATAAGTGAACACCAGCCAATAGAAAGAACCAGATTTTCCTACCTTTCGCTTTTTCTATATGGAAACAGGAGAGGTCTTCATTTTCTCTCACCAATCGGTCCAATCCCACCATTCAAAGTAATGGGGAAGATTCGAAGGCTGTGGCATAGAGAGAAACATCAGCCGTAGGATCCGATATTCCTACAAAAGCCGCGATAATGAGCAGCAACCTCCCGAACCGGTAGTTGGGGCTGTTGTTATATATAATCTGAGGATTGCCTAGGGATAGAGAAGGACATAGGGCCGCTTAGATCAGTTTTGGGGAAATGACTTTGGAAAATATAAATACTTTTAAGCTCCGTTCGTTTCGCGGAAAATAATTTCCGAAAAAACGTTTTCTGAATTTTTTCTTTTTTGGTAACTCAGCAACTACCGTACAGTGCAGTAGACGGCGGCGGCGATGTAACCGGGCGGCGAACTACCAACACAGGTCCAGCCTCGAGTGAGTCGCGCAATGGGAACGCGAGGGGGATGGGGGAGTAAAGTTTTAGCCATCGCGGCTACCGTGGGCGGTGGTAACGTTTTCCGGATTTTTACGGCGTTTGTTTCACGAAAATGAATTTCTAGAAAAAATGTTTTCCATGAAAGGAAAATTTTTTTTTTTTTTAAATTAGGGAAAATGTTTTCCACTTTTAAAAAGTAGAAAACATTTTCCTCACTTGATCTCTCTTATCTCACACCTCTACAAATCCTCACTTCTTCCTCCCCTTTCTTTTTCTTCTTGTCTTTTTTTTTTTATTCGAATTATTTTTAAATTTTCTTTTTCTTTTTTAATTCGAATTTTTTAATTTCTTTTTCTTTTTTTCTTTTTCTTTTCTTTATTTATCATCTTCTTTTTTTTTTGGCTAGTCGTCAGCCGTCACCAAGTGAACCTTAAGCTCGTTGATCTCAAGCTCACACTCGTCAATCTGGCAAGCCTCGAGCTTAACGCTCGCCCTCGCCAATCTAGTGAGCGGAAAATATTTTCCTTACCGAACACCGGAAAATATTTTCCAAAACATTTTTAGATTTTAGCCAAACACCAGAAAATATTGTCATTTTCCTAAAAAATGACTTCTAAGAAAATATTTTCCGAAATAATCCATTTTCCGTGAAACAAACGGACCCTTAAGATGAAGAGGTTTTTGAAATGTTATATCGTTTGGTAATTTGTAAAACCTTAAATGGCATTGGAAAATAATTTTAGCATAAATGTGATTTGGTAAAATCCATGTTTGTAAAGAGGTTTTGTCATTTTTTTTATTTTCTTCGGTCTAAAAATTAAATATGATCTAGGTTGGCCTATAGCCAACCACCGGATAATTAGATCTAATCGCCGGACCGCTAAATCCAATGGCCTGAGGTCATGACCTCAGGTGATGTCGCCACCTAAAGTCACGCTACCCCAAGTGACAAATTGCCACCACAAGTAGTGCTGGCGGACACCCGACCCCCAGGCAATGGTGGCAATTGCCAAAGAAGCCCAACTCTTAGGTGGCAAACCGGGGAAGACAAAGATGAAGGGGAAAAAAATAAACAGTGACGTGGATGAAAAATAGACTTATATTTCAAAAATGCCAAAAGTTCAAAGTAAGTCTAAAGTCTAGACTTATGTTTGGCTTTCAGTAATCCCAATGCTAATATTTGGTTAATGAAGTTCCAAAAATACTTGCCAAATATCTAATATTACTTTAAAAGAGGTAAAGTCCTTTAAGAAAACAACGTGATTGGAAAAGTTGAACCAAACTGGTGAATCGTCGTTGTCATGTCTGGGTCTGGTTTTTTTTTTTTAGTCTGGTTTCTCAGCGCAGAGAACAGAAGAGAGGACAAAGCCGGATTTTTTTTCAGCGCTAAGCAGCAGGTACCCTTTCCTTTTCATATCCATAGCCCTTATGGCATAACAGGAGCAGCGTCGTCTTGTTCACTTCCATGTCCCTGTCATTTGTGCCTTATCTTGTCAGATCTTTAAAGATGGAGGAATAAAAAATGGTGCATTTTTTGTTATTTGGTTTTAAGATTGCTGGATTTGGTTCTGGGTTGGCGTCGTCTGGTCAGCATTTTGGTTGGTTTCGTTGCACCAAGGAGTGTCCTGAAGTTCAGACCAAAAACAAAAAAGTTTCTTGAAGTCCTGTCTATTACACGCTAAATATCATTTTGTTAGCAGATCAAGAACTTTTTAGGCACAATGTGACAGTTTGTATTCAGACTACTCAGTGGTAAATTGTCTCTGTGACAAGCTGAATTTTTGGGTTTTAAAACGTAGCGTGCTTGCTCACTGTGTATGGTGGTTAACCGAGTGTTCACTTTATTTTGGGCTTCTGCTAAGCAAGGCATTTTTTTACTCGTATTACATAAGTCAACTCTAGTAGATTTTGGGTGCATTTTTATCTCTTGTTTCTGTGTCGTAGCTGTTATAAATTAACTTGAGAGGGGTCGACAAGTTTTATGTGTCAATCGGTGGTTTTCCATGAAATTGGTGCATTAAGTCCACCCACTTTATCGGGCTGTTGCTTTGCAGAATGGAAAATAGAAAGAATAATTCTACAAATGCAATGAAACAGTATGAAAGATATCGCAAACTCCGCATTTGTGTTCAAATATGACTCATCGGATTACAATATTGAAAATATCATAATAGAAATTGTCTTATCATTCTATGCATCTTTTTTTTTTTTTTAATTTAATCCTATCCCATATCTATGTTTCAAGTCACTAAACCCCATTTTATCACTCATGCGTTCCTACCCCTGCCCTCAGGAAGTTTTATGCGTATGTTTAAAAGGCTATAAAGGTTTCTATGAAATTTTTCCACCTAATCTAGGACAGTTTTTATCTAGAAACATGCGAGAGCATCCGTGATTTCGCTGATCAAGTTCTTCATTGAGGAACCAATGTACTGCAGTTATTCGATTCCAAATTCCTTTCACGTCCTTGTAGTGCCTAAAGAATCTGGTACTTTAACCCGTGTTCTCCAAATGGAGTTTTGCCTTTTTGGCGGATTAAAAATTTTGAAAAAATATAGAGATCTCATCCCATTATAGGGCCAATTTCCTAATAAACTCCAAACTTTAAATCCAGTCCTAAATGTGCCCCAAATTTTGTTTTGTCTCAGAAAAAGCCTCAAAGTTTAGGTCAAGTCCTAAATCTATCCCAGACTTTTTTTTTTTTGTCTCAGAAAAAACCATAAACTTTAGATCCCAAATATGCCCTGAATTTTATTTTGTCTAAAAAAATAACCAACTTTCAATCTATTCTCAAATCTACTCCATGATCCAATCTCAACTTAACATCGATAATAAATACATATCGATAAGACAACATGGAAATTTATCTTCAAAATAAAACGGTTCTAGGATATAGTAATTAGGGATGACTATCCACGACTTTGAATAGGTTATTAACGGGGGCAAATTTAGGACTAGAGTAAAAGATGAGTTTCTTTTCGACAAAAAAATAAATGGGATAGATTTGGAATTGGACCTAAAGTTTGGGGTTTCTTCTGAGACCAAAGAAAAGTTCAAAGCATATTTGGGACTAAACCTAAAGTTTGAGTTTTTTTCTAAGACAAAAAAAAATTTAAGGCAAATTTGATATTAGACCTAAAGTTTAGGATTTTTTAGGGAATTAACCCTCCCATTATATGGTGAAGTACGGGATAAAGACCTTATGGATAAATAGAGGTACTTTTCCCACATTTATATCTTCCAACATTTGAGCAGTAGAAGTACATTCCTTCTCCAAGTTTCTCTCTTTAAATACTTTCTCCCCTAAAATCGGAGTAGGACTAATGAACGGTATATCAAGGAAGGCTGAGCTAAAGCATCCAACCAAGACCCCAAAGGAACCTATGTGTCGCACAATTTGTGATCTTAAGTACCAGGTCGCGACAACTTCATTTTACCTACTTCCTCGATTTATTTTGAAAGTTCGTGTGGAAGACAAACATCAGCTTAAGCTCTAACTTTTGTGACTTTAATTTTAGTTAATCAAGCGTTTGATGGACTAAATTTATTAGATCAAGCAAAATCACATTTTAAGTATTTGGGATCCTTTTCTTTTTATTAACAAACACGAATTTTCATACAACTTTGACCAATAGAATAACTTAACGCAATATTTCCCTCTCTTTAGTGAACCTTCGTGTCAAGGATTCATGGGTTTCATCAATTTGTAGGCTTCTCTACGGTGACAGAAGCATTGATGATTAGTGGCAGCACATGGGCGTGCACAAGTTCGAGCCCGTCATGGTCCAACCCCAGTCTAAGAACCCTTTGTCGAGTCTCGACCAGGTAATTCCATTCACCATGAAAACGATCTACCGCTATGAGTAAAGCGGTGACAACGTCGAGTGCGTGCTCCAACAGACTTTGTCCAAGGCTTTGGTCCATTATTGTTAGGAAAATTACAAAAAAAAATCATAAACCTATTATACTTATACCAATTGAGTTATAAACCTTTTAATATTTTGTTAATTAAGTCCATCCGATCGATTTTTGCTATAAATTAATAATATAGATGTCGGTTGTCCTACGTGGTATAACTAGCATTAACATAGAAATTTTTAAATTTTTTTACTAATTTTCTTTTCTGTTCTTCTTTATTGTTAAGGGCGACAAGGGCAGGCGAAGCCACTGGCCGAAAACATGTGAGGGGTATTTCAACGTTCCCATGTTTAATATTTGAATATATGTTTTTTTTTAAATTTTGTCTTTAGATGAATAGTATCTCTTTGACTACTGCAGAGGGCAATCTGCTGTCATGGCTGAATCTCCATGAGCTAATCCATCCTCCCACTTAGCAAGCAATCAATCACTCACCCACTATCCGTAGGCAGCATCCGTGGCGATCCAAGCCACGTCGACGGCAATAGCCCACGCCGTCGAGACCTCAGGTGGCTGGGCTGAGGTCGCAGATAGCAGGCCTAAGACTCACTGAGGCTTTCTCCTTCTACCGGTGATGGAGGGTCAACTTGGGATTAAAGTAGGCGAGCGCAAAGTAGGAAAACTGAAAGTATTGCTACATACCCGGTTTCCGAAAATGCGCCAGAGCCGAAGCTTTAAGCTTTGATAAAGCGACTTTGGGGTCAAAGTTCTTCAAGGAAAAATTTGTCAAGAGAAATGATAAAGTGACCATCCGTAATCCCTACGAGGGTGACACCACAAATTTGTTTTAAGGACACTTGAAAACCTTATCATTCAGTTTTCACTCAGTGACCTTCCTTTCATTTGCTCGTTTTAGGTGTTATAAAGCTTTTCTATTGGTAGTAATCTCTCTCAAATATCTTGTATTCTTTTTTGCTTAAATAATTCATTCTTGATATCCTCCTCTTTTCATGTTATTTAAACTATTTGAAACTAATTTCTTCGTAAAAATTCTAGTCACAACACGAAAACGCACTAAATTTTTTAGACATGCATCTAAAGCTTCACCCACTGATCTAGCTCCTTAGAACTTTATATAGTATTTATATACATCATATGATTTTTGCATCTGAAAAACTTTTAAAAGTTGAATATCATCTTAAACATGTTACGAACTAGTTAGAGTGATCTACATGTGTTAATCAATGAGATAAGACATTCGGAATGTGCCACATTCTTTACTGGATTATTTTTCTATTATAGCTGATCATTCTAAAGAGACGATAATGGAAGATGTGCTTTATTGAGGTCATTTGATTGTGCAATAACTTAACACGGTTGGAAACAATGAACAAGAATTCCCTCCGGTAGCTGTAGCTCATTTCTTTTGAAATAAAATTCCGCATAGTAATTCATCTATATAGATGATTAAAATAACCACAAATAGAAAAATTGTGTTTTTCTAGCTATGTCAGACGTAAATTGTGTTTCATCTATACAGAAATTTTTTATTTTTTTGGACTGGGGAGTTCTCCTATAGCAACACTATCTATGTCAGACGTGTTTAATTTATTTTTCTTTGTCTGGTTTAGAGTAAGAGTTACAAAATTATTTACACATAGCCTGAACTAAGTTTTTGAGTAGAAAAAAATTGGCTGAAATAGGACCAAAAGGACCATACATGAACTACCGGTTGCCCCTCTCACTAAATTATGAACATGTGGAATGTTTCTCGTCATTCTTGAGAATAACAGTGACCATTAGCCCGGCGGCACTTATTTATCAAACGCCCAAACTTTCACTCAACAACCTCTAGAGGCTCAAAGCTTATTTACAAGGCTTTCCCGAACGCACTTGTTATCATGGATAGCAAGATTCGAGCTGCTAACTTACATGAAGTAGGTTTGATATTTGGATATTTCCCAACTTACAAGAGCGTCTCAAACGCTTGTGATCCCGCTACAATAAACCGACATGCTTTCACATAAGTATATAGAAACCCGACATTGTGTCAAGCATCAACATGCACATAACCAAGGGTTGAATTACAAGTTCATATCTCCTAATTTTTTTGATTGATTTCAGAGATTATATTCTACGTCTTTTCTTGGGGTCAATCTGGCCGCACACTCATTCTTCAAGGTTGATTCCCTCCACCTTTCTTCTACCCCAGTTACCACGCCCACCTTACATTTCAACCCCCCTCGATCCTCATCTTCCATAGAACTTGTCTTTATTCATACGAAAATTCTCAATATCTTGAGTTGACCAATAGAGTGGTTGTTGGTCATGGTGTGCGTTTTCTCACGCAAGCTGGGCCGGGACGAATCAGAATCTTGATCACATCAGCACTTCGTTGCTGGGTCAAAGTAATCCATGGTTTTCATCGTCCGCTCCAGTTTATTCCAGAGCATTTAAATGCCACGACATTAGGGTTGGTGGGAGATGATGTATAAGCCCCCAGAGAAGCTGCTTAATGAATTTCGAGTACACCCATTGATACATCTCTGATGTCACCCTTTGAAGAAGTCTTCACACCTTATTTTTTTTCAGTATCAAGATTCATTTGGGCCGCTATATTATGTGCAGAATGATTCCTTACAAAAACTATATATATATATCTCAAAAAGAAAGTCGATCGTTTCTTTTAGTTTCATCTTTTTCAGAGAAAAGGATCAAGAACCCTTCTTGTTATTTAACCATACGCTACTTTCCATCCCAAACATAAAGTTTATTATCGTAATCTCAGAGCTGAACTGCGTACCTAAAGACCGATCAGCCCTCCCTCGGTAGGCACAAAAAACAAAAGGAAGAGGCGTGTTAAATGTTAATAAGTAAACCAAATCCATTGGACGTTACCAATTAAGCAAAGAGGTTGTTGATTCATTAAATAAGTTGCCAATTTTAATGGTTGTTGATTGCTACCTAGTTGTCAATTTACAAGATTGATGTCGATGTCTATTTGGCTTCCAAGACAGGTGCATGAATTGATAAGTCTTTATCATAATGTTGCTTTTAAGAATCAGTTTGTGTTTCAATGTTTAGTTAATGTTTTGTAACTGTCAGTGTTTCTATGTCAAGTTTAATGTTTTGTGAATTCTCTAATTCTTGGGATGCTAGATATATTTAAGAGTTTTTAAAAAGTCATGGAACAATCCTATTTAAAGGAAAGTCTTGAAATCGTTTTTGACAAGGTGAAAGACAAAAAAAAAAAAAAAAATCTATTCGCCTCCTTCTGTTCTTTGAGTTGTGAATTGTGAGCATTTTCTCCTTCAAATTTTCCTCATGGATAAAAGCATTTTTGGGACAAAACAGACAATTCGTGTAAATATATCAATTGGTGATAGGATAATTTTTCAGTCTAATACAAAAGCTCAAGGTTCAAAATGGTGGCTAAAAAAGTAATCGATGTAAAGTAAGGGGGCACACAGAGTTGCTATCTCATGGAGGAAATAACAAACGAGACTACATGGGAGATGGCGGATTTTCATCATGATAAGACGATCACCTAATTTTAGCTAAGGACTATTTGTACAAGGATAAATGAAATTTCCCCATATGTTCCTCATACTGTATTTGGATGGAAACATACAATATTCATCTCAACGAATAAAAATTTCTCTCTTTTTACTTTTTCTTTGCTTGAACAGATAGGAACCGGAATGCGTTGGAGAGTCCACGTTGTCGGCCGCACCATACATAAAAAATGATCTCATCCAGTAAGTTATTAGTTCATAGCATAAGCAAACTTATTAGTACATGTCTTAAAAAAATTACACTTATCTGGTGAAGTGCCTTCGTCAATATTCAGGTCAACGGTGCGTTAAGCTTTATTTAAACAAACGGATGGTGCTGAATGAGCAGGTAACGGGTTCTATGGGGTCAGATCCAATTTCGAAAGACGACCTGTTCTTTTCTTGCCTCGCAGATTATCATCCTTTTGGTCAGATATTCCCTAACCAGAATATATTCCTCCTCTGTTGGCCAAGTAAATAAAGTCAGTCCTTTAATAGGCACAGAAAAGGACAGGTAGAGTTGTCGTAGAAGCATATAAGCCAAAGCCAAGACTCAAGGTTCAAAATGGTGGTTTAAAAAGCAAGATGAAATGATGTATGAACGAAAGTCGACAGACCGGACATACTAAACAATTCGGTCAATGCCTTCCATTTTTTTCTATACACATTAATATTTTCTATAAGGAACCTCTGGATGTTTTAATAAATTATGACCGACAATCTAACCGTTCCTCTCTCTCGTGTTGTTGAAGTCAAGCTTATCGCCAATGGTAGAGTTCAATTCCAGACTTGATGCCAAGGCTAAGATCTGACACTATGGAGGATAGGAGAATTACCAATTGTGCCAATAGTTTTAAATTTTTTTTTTGTTAACTCAGTTCTAAATCTTTTGCATTTGTACCAGTTCAATCTATCCGACCCTCACTAGTGCTAAGGGTAGGGAAAGGAAAGGGAAAAATATATATAATAAAATAATAAAATATTATTTTAAAAATGTCACATCAGCGCCAGTAGCGCCATGTCATTGCCGACTCGCAAAATTGGTTGTATAGACTAAACTAGGCATAAATGTAAATCATTTAGGACTGAACTGATGAAAATTTATAACTGAACCGGGACAATTATAATAGATTTATGAATTTTTGAGTAATTTTCCTATGGAGGATTTGTTGAGAGAGGGAGGGGGGACCGGGGAAGGGGTGCACATGTTGCCATCCCATGGAGGAAATAACAACTGAGATTATATTAGGAGACAATAGATTTCTATCTCGATAAACCAATTACCTAATTTTAGTTGAAAGGCTTTGTATAATAAGACAAATAAAATTCCAGTATCTTTCTTAATTTGTATGGAAACACGCATAATTCATCCTGACAATAAAATTCTCTCTTTTCTTTTTCCATCTATACGAACTTTTATGAAGCTACTTAGTCATACATACGCAAACCTAGTTCGTGACTGTAGATGTATTAAAAATACACATGCTTGGTGAACTCTGTCAAATTTATTTATATCCACAGGTGGCCCTGTTCATCACTTCCCTCACGAATGACCATTTTTCTGGTCAAATTTTCCTAGCAAGACATGTTCCTCCTCCGCTTATGACGTGAACATATCGGTCCATCACCTACTCCTCGGTCTATATAAATTGTCATTCCATCTTCCTTCTCGCACTGCGTAAAGAAAACAACCAGTCTTACGAACTGTCGTATCTAAGTGTATGCGCTAAAAGTGCGTGGCTTTAAACTTTAGTCCCTTGCATCTTTCCAGGGGTCCGGTCGGCTTTTGGCTCAATTTTATGAATGTGCAGGCTTTTCAAAAGTGATAATGGAGGCATTAACAATCAACGGCGGCAACATGACTGTTAGGAAGTTCGAGCCCGTCATGGTCCATCCCGCGTCCGAGATCCCCAACGGGTTCTACTTCCTGTCGAGCCTCGACCAGGCCATTCCCTTCACCGTGAAGACGATCTACCGCTACGAGAAAGGCAGCGACATTGTCGGGGACGTGCTCAGACAAGCTTTGTCCAAGGTTCTGGTCCATTATTATCCATTTACCGGCTCCATGGCCATGAGCCCTGAAGGGGGCTTCATCGTGGAGTTGACAAAGAAGGGCGTGCCATTTGTAGAGGCGGAGGCTGATTGTAGCATGAACATGCTGGGCGATATCCGAGTTCCCGATCCCGACGTCACCAACAAACTCATTTACTCCGATCCGAAGGCCAAAACCATATTCGAAACACCCTTACTAACTGCACAGGTTGGGGAAATATATAATTTTAGATCTATTTATTCACTTCAGAGTATTGCAACAGTATAAAATGATTAACATGCATGAACGAAGAAGTATTTCCACAAACAAAGATGATCAAATGACTCAAATACATCTTGAAGAGGTAATAAGCATAAATGGCGTGCATATAGTTAGTTTCTTTTAATCTTTTGGTGGAATTAAATACTTTAATTTCCGATTATATGTAATTAAGAACTGTAGTTGTACTGCGGATATAGTGAAGAAATAGTGTGTCAACTTCATTCTACCGCTTGATTATTTAGAGAAAACATAAAGAAAAAGTTGCTTTATTCTGTTTTTGGGTTTTTTGCTATGTTGTCGGGGAAAAAAAAAAATATATATATATATATATGTTTTCCAAAAGAGTGCTATGAAACTAACTGGCAAATGTTTGATTTTTGTGTTTATGCTCTGACCAAGCTTTCTATCATAAGTTGACCCGACTCTTTTTGGTATTTCATTTTGGGCTATTATGTTTTACCTCATTCCAAGCTAATTGGAGGATTTGATTGCTGGTTACAAATATAAACATCACCCAAGTACAACTTTAATTAAGTTAAAGATGCAGGTGATGTTCAAATATTTATATTCCACCAATCGCACACATGATTAGAGAAAGTTCCTAGCAATTAGAGATGGGAGAAAATATAATTCCTTCGACTTTTAAGTTGGTTGTCATAATTATGCTCATATATTTGGTATATAAGAGAGAGAAGAATGCTTCATGATAGCACCTCTATTTCAAACTAATAGTGAAACAATATTATCTTTTTGAGAGAAAATGAAGAAATTTGTAATATTCGGCATGGATGCTTATAGCTTGATTGAACGACGATACGAATTCGATGGTCTTAGGTACTGCTTTGGGAGGTCAAAAATCCATACTTTTACCCAAGGGCAAAACCATATGTTTTGAATAAATAAAGGGCCCTAGACAAAACTTATCATATATAGATATGTAGATATGATGGGTCAACGATGCTATGGCTATAGAGAGGCATTGATCGGTGCATTTTTTAAGAAGATGTTGGGCACATTTTACTTGTCAAGTTAGCAATAAATCATTCCTATCATAGATCGACATATATCCGGCGGAGCCCATATTTCAGATTTTTTTAGAAGCCCATTCGTCACTCACCTTCTCTCTTCCATAAACACCATTACCTTATCTCTCTCCTCCGTTACTCTCTTCCCCCATCTCTCTTCTCCGTCATCCTTTCTTTCTCACTCACCTTCTCTTTTCGATAAACACTCCTAGCATCTTCAGAAAGAGGAAATAATTTGGATTTCCTTTTATTTATAATAGAGAGTTCTTTATATGTTATGTTTTTTCTGGAACTTGGAGGAAGCGGCTATTATGATGATGATGATGATGCAATTGATGACGAGGTAGATTGCGACCAGGAAAAGAAAAGCTTTCTTGTTTCTTCAATGGCAAATTCAAAGAAGGGACGAGACCGTCATGGGTAGGCTTGAGAGCTGCCGTGTGGCTCTAGGTAGCCTCCGGCAATGCGTACAACTTCCTTTTTTACTCTCACTCTCTTAAATTAGTCCTTGGGTTCAACCAACCCCAACTTATCATTCTCGGCGTCTCCAGCGACATTGGCTAAACCGTCGGTCTCTTTCCCGACTTCGTCAGCATCAAGTTCCCTCGGGCCGTCCTTCAAGAGGGACGAAGAAGAGAGTAATGGAGGAGAGAGAGACAAGGTGGGGTGTTTATGAAAGTGAGAAGGTGAATGAGGAGTGAGAAAGGGACTTCTGCCCCCCACCCCACCCCGACGTATATCAATCAATGAATAGAGGAATTTACTGCTCACTTGGCAAGTAAGGTGTGCCCAATATTTTCTCCCACTTTTTAGGCAAAAGGCACGCTTTTTCTACCGCGACTGTTGATTGTCTGCAAGTGTCCATATCGAAGATGACGTCTTTTTTCCTAATAACATCTAATTAGATGGTTCCCATCTGGACGTCTTTTGGAGCATATAAATCTAATAGAGTATTCGTGCCGCGATCACAGTTGTCTCCCATGCGCTTCTCTCCGTAACCCTAACGTGCATGGTAACTTTTGTTTTATTGCATGATGGTTTTGGAGATCAGGTGACGAAGTTCAAGTGCGGTGGATTCACTCTGGGAGTTGGAATGTACCACAGCCTGGTCGACGGCGTCTCCGGGATGAACTTCGTCAACTCGTGGGCCCAAATCGCAAGAGGGAAGCCGGTGACAACCGTCCCTTTCCACGACCGGACCCGGCTGAAGTCGCGGGTGCCGCCCCAGATCAAGTACCCCTACGACGACTTTGTGAAGATCGCCGACGCGTCGGACACCGAGTCGCTGTACCAGCGAGACCCGCTGGTGCACAAGCTCTTCGTCTTTGACGCCGACAGGATCGCGGCAACCAAGAAGCTGGTGCTGTCCGAGGGGAAGGTGAAGTGCTGCTCGAGCTTCGCGGCCGTCACGGCGCTGGTGTGGCGCGCGTGGAGTGAGGCGCTGAGGATGAAGCCTCACCAACTGACGAAGCTCCGCATAATGGCCGACTTCAGGTCCAAGTTCGAGACGGAGGCGCTGCCCGAGAATTATTTCGGCAACGCCGTGGTCACGACCGCGAGCCTTTGCTCCGCGGGGGAGCTGCACAAGAGGCCCATCTCGTTCGCTGTCGAGCAGATACAGAAGGCGCTCGCGCTGCTGGACGAGGAGTACGTGCGGTCGAGGATAGATTTTGTGGGTGTGTACAAGCCGCACCTCTCGTCGGTGGGCACCTTGGTGATCAGCTCCTGGACTCGGCTGGCCTACGGGATGTCCGACTTCGGGTGGGGCGGCCCGTCGCAGTTCGGGTGCGGGGACCTGGGGAGGGAGCTGTGCGTGTACTTCCCGGAAGGGGACGGGAAGAAGGGGATCGCGGTGGTGCTGGCTTTGCCTCTCTCGGCCATGAACGCCTTTGAAGAGCTGGTCCAAGTTTAAAGACTGAGTGATAATAAGTCAATAACGATTTTTGATTTCAAATGTTTCTTGTATAGATTGAGATTTGGTTTATTGTAATTAAAGCTTAATTGCCTCTCGCCCTGTGTATAAGGGAGGGCTTGTATTCTTCATTTGCTAATGTGAAAATATCACATTATCCTCTATTTTGTCAAAAACCATAAATATCAAGTTGGTGTCAGAATCATTGTTATTTGAGGAGTGCAAATCAAATCTGCTACATGGTGGCTGCCTCGATGCCAACCGCACCGACCACATCCCTCTCGATTCTCCACAAAGACTTAAGCCTTTAATTGTTACTCGGCACATTTCTAATGCTCATTTTGGAAAATCAACACCATCATTAGATTCTCTACTCTTAAGTGAACCAAGTCTTAAAATTTCATCACTAACGGATATCGAATGCCACCACACATGCTAGTACCTCTCGAATGCCAAGCACACCAAATCCGTCACTCTCAATTCTCCATCAAGACCGAAGTTTTTAATTGTTACTCGGCATACTTTTGATGCTCATTTTGAAAAATCGACTCCACCATCAGGCTTACCCCCCTCACTCAAGTCCTAAAATTTCGTCACCAACGGATATCAAATGCCGCCACACACACCACTGCCTCTCGAACCCCTGGAGCCTGCCACCATTCCATAGTGATTTGGAGGCCTTCCACCATGCATTTCGAAAAACCAACACACCCACGACTCACCATCCTCTGCTGAGGCAATTCGAGAAATTTCAACGCCAACCACCACCGGACACATCACCCAAAGGATCAGCACGTTGGATGCACACACCTCTCCACCAACACGCGCCCACACGTGCCAAAGCTCCTCTGCTCTATTGACGTCATCTGCCATGTCAGCACCAATCGTTGACCGGTTCAGACCGGATCTTTTTTCTGATTTTTTATTCTTTCCGGTCGGGTTTTAAGGTATTTCGATCCTGAATTCTTTTTTTTTTCCTTTTTTTTGTCCATATTTGCTCTCGACTATTGGATTGGTTTTATACTAGTAAAGTGTCTATCGTGGATAAATTGGAAGTCTCAATGCTTATTTAGATTGTTTTGAATGGTTCTAATTATGTTTAATGGGCTCAAGAAATGTCAAGTTTCTTGAAAGGACACTCGCTTTGGCATCATGTCACTGGCGTCAGGTCAAACCCACCTTAAATTACGTGATTGAATTTTCAGTCCAACTGGCGGGAATAGCTCAAATGGGAGAGCGTTAGAAGACCTGAAGGTCGCGGTTTTCAATCCATGCTCACCGCACAAGTCTGTTTTTTCATCTTATGAGTCAGGGACCCTTTTTGGGCTCTCTCGATTGAAGTTCAAATTTTCAAATCAGGACCCATTGGCCCAACTAAAAAAGGCAAGCCCGCTATCCTCGAGCCCCTCTTTTTGCAATATTTTATCTTGATCTTGAAAATGGGTTTTCTTTTTTTCCCCCTTTTTTGGAGTAGCAGGCCCAAAAACAAAGTGAGCAACTTAACAAAAATTACCTCACAAAACGAGATGGATTTGACAAAAAGGAGCGTGGATTCCAAGCATTAAGAAAGCCCAGTGAAAAATGTGGGTCGAGCCCAGGCCATGCTTGGTCACTACCAATCCAATGAACAAGAGTAGTCTAACATGCTCTCTTAGGGTATTTAAGATATTTCCCAAGAAAACATTTAGAATATTTCAAACATATCGAAAAAGTACATTTAAGGAAGGAGCCTCACGTGCAGATCGGATCGCGAATTGGGTACTTCAATCCACTGATATAAATGATACCCCCAACATTAGACAGCTCATCCAGAGATTAATTCCCTTTGTTGATGGAAGATCAAACTTAGTCAAGCTTTATTAAAGGATTAATGGCGTAATATTCAAATTTTATTTTTTTATTAAAAAGTCCCAAGAAGATGTCAGACTTAATCAAGTTTTATTAAAAGAGTAATGACATGATTTTCACATTTTTTAATAAAAAAAAAAAATCCCAGGAGGGAAATGGTCTCAAATATCACAAATTGATGTCCACGTGGGCCTACGTGGGTCCCACCACTCTGTGACTGTGAATGATTGTTCCATGAAACGAGTCAAGGCCAGTGCGGAACTTGGCAAAACCCCCTCCCGGACTTTTTTTTTTGTCTCTGAAAAAACCGTAAACTTTAGATCAAATTCCCAAATCTGCCCTAAATTTTATTTTGTCTAAAAAAATAACCAACTTTTAATCTATTCTTAAATCTACTCCATGATCCAATCTCAACTTAACATCGATAATAAATACATATCAATAAGACGACATGAAAATTTATCTTCAAAATAAAACCGTTCTAGGATATAGTAATTAGGGATGACTATCCACGACTTTGAACAGGGGATTAATGGGGGCAAATTTAGGACTAGAGTAAAAGATGAGTTTCTTTTCGACAAAAAATAAATGGGATAGATTTGGAATTGGACCTAAAGTTTGGGGTTTCTTCTTAGACCAAAGAAAAGTTCAAAGTATATTTGGGACGAAACCTAAAGTTTGAGGTTTTTTTCTAAGATAAAAAAAAAAAATTAAGCAAATTTGAGATTAGACCTAAAGTTAGGATTTTTTAGGAAATTAACCCTCCCATTATATGGGTGAAGTACGGGATAAATACCTTATGGATAAATAATGGTACTTATCCCACATTTATATCTTCCAACATTTGAGCAATAGAATAAATACTTTCTCCCTAAAATTGGAGTAGGACTAATGAACGATATATCAAGGAAGGCTGAGCTAAAGCATCCAACCAAGACCCCAAAAGAACCTATGTGTCGCACGATTTGTGATCTTAAGTACCAGCTCGAGACAACTTCATTTTAGCTACTTCCTCAATTTATTTTGAAAGTTCGTGTGGAAGACAAACATCACTTAAGCTCTAACTTTTGTGACTTTAATTTTAGTTAATCAAGCGTTTGATGGACTAAATTTATTAGAACAAGTAAAATCACATTTTAAGTATTTGGGATCCTTTTTTTTTTATTAACAAACACGAATTTTCATACAACTTTCAGAGTGTGATTAGTTATGTCATATCATTATATGACCAATAGAATAACTTAACGCAATATTTCCCTCTCTTTAGTGAACCTTTGTGTCATGGACTCATGGGTTTCATCAATTTGTAGACTCCTCTACGGTGACAGAAGCATTGATGATTAGTGGCAGCACATGGGCGTGCACAAGTTCGAGCCCGTCACGGTCCAACCCCAGTCTAAGACCCCTTTGTCGAGTCTCGACCAGGTAATTCCATTCACCATGAAAACGATCTACCGCTATGAGTAAAGCGGCGACAACGTCGAGTACGTGCTCCAACAGACTTTGTCCAAGACTTCGGTCCATTATTATTAGAAAAATTACCAAAAAAATCATAAACTTATTTTATTTAAATCTATTATATTTTTTTATTCCAATTGAGTTATAAATATCAATTTTTTTAATATTTTATCAATTAAGTCAATCCGATCGATTTTTGCTAGAAATTAATAATATAAATGTTGGTTGTCCTACGTGGCACGGCTAGCATTAACGTTGAAAATTTTTAATTTTTTTACTAATTTTCTTTTTTTTTTCTTTTTTATTGTCAAGGGTGACAAGGGCAGGTGAAGCCACTGGCTGAAAACATGTGACGGGCATTTCAACGTTCCCATGTTTAATGTTTGAATATATGTTTTTCTTTTAAATTTTGTCTTTAGATGAATATTATCTCTTTGACTACTGCAGAGGGCAATCTGCTGTCATGGCTTAATCTCCATGAGCTCATCCATCCTCCCACTTAGCAAGCAATCAATCTCTCACCCACCATCCTTAGGCAGCATCCGTGGCGATTAGAGGTGTCAAAATGGGTCTTAGACCCATATATGACCCATTTAAATCATAAATGGGTCATATATGAGTCACTTGTTTTTGACAAAAAGTAGTTAAATGGGTTTATTTTGATAGGTGGGTTTTAAGTAGGTCTTAAGTGGGTCTTAAATGGGTCTTAAATGAGTTTGGTTTTAACTTTTACGTGGGTCTTAAAAGAGAGACTCTCTTCTCTTTTCAACTTTACAAAAATAATTTTTATAAATACCAAAATTATAATTATTTTTTCTTATTTTCTTTTTTTTTTTTTTTTTTTTTTCATGTTCTTTTCTTTTATTTTCTTTTCTTTCTTCCTTTTTTTTTTTCTTTCTTCTTCCTCCAGTCATCGGTATGGCAATGACCGGCGACCAGCCAGGCGAGCCTCGAGCTCGCCAGCGTCAAGCAAGCTTGAGCTCGCCGGATCTGGCGAGGTGGAGGCCTCGCCGACGCCCGGCGAGGCTCGAACCTCGCCGATCTAGCAAGACTCAAACTCACCAGCATCGAACGAGGCTCGAGCCTCGCTAGATCCGGCAAGGTGCGAGCTCGAGCTCACCCAACGCCGGCTAGCCTCGCCAGATCCGACGAGGCTCGAGCTCGCCAAATCCGGCGAGGGGCGAGCTCGAGCTCACCCGACGCTAGCGAGGCTCAAGCTCGCTAGATCCGGTGAGGGGCGAGGCTCTAGCCTCGCCGATCTAGCGAGCCTCGAGCTCGCCGATGTCGGCCGAGCTCGAGGCTCGCCTGGGCCGGCCACTAGCCCATCGTCATGGCCAGCGGCCAAAGCCAAAGAAGAAGAAGAACCAAAAATAAAAAAGAAAAAATAAAAATATATTTTAAAAATAAAAATAAAAAATAAAAAATTAAAATTCGATTTTAAAAATAATTGGTTTAAAAATTATAAAAATTTCCATTAAATTTATGTTGTATAAAACTATTTTAGCAATACCATTTAAAAATATATATAAAAGAAATAAGCTTGGAAATTTTTTAGTAATATAATCTTTTTATATAAGAATCGGTTTTCCTAAATTTGGTTAAATATGAAAATATTTTATTAATATGGGTTGAGTCGGATATGGGTCGAAAAATTTATATTAGGCTTAAATATGTCATAAATGGGTTAATAGGTCAATTTGGGTCGACCCATTAATGACCCGACCCAAACTCAACCCGACCCACCCGTTTGACACCTCTAGTGGCGATTCAAGCCACGTCGACAGCAATAGCCCATGCCGTCGAGACCTCAGGTGGCTGGGCTGAGGTCGCAGATAGCAAGCCTAAGACTCACTGAGGCTTTCTCCTCCTACTGGTGATGGAGGGTCAACTTGGGATTAAAGTAACCGAGCGCAAAGTAGGAAAACTAAAAGTATTCCTTCATACCGGCTTTCCAAAAATGCTCCAGAGCCGAAGCTTTAAGGACACTTGAAAACCTTATCATCTTAGTTTTCACTCACTGACCTTCCTTTCATTTGCACGTTTTAGGTGCTAAAAAGCTTTTCTATTGGTAGTAATCTCTCTCAAATATCTTGTATTCTTTTTTACTTAAATAATTCATTCGCGATATCCTCATCTTTTCATGTTATTTAAAACATTTAAAACTAATTTTCTTCTTAAAAATTCCAGTCACAACACGAAAATGCACTAACTTTTTTGGACGTGCATCAAAAGCTTCACCCACTGACCTAACTCCTTAGAACTTTATATAGTATTCATATACATCATATGATTTTTGCATCTGAAATTTTTTTAGAAGTTGAATATCATCTTAAACATGTTACGAACTAGTTAGAGTGATCCACATGTGTTAATCAATGAGATAAGACATTCGGAACGTGCCACATTCTTTACTAGATTATCAATGTTTTCTATTATAGCTAATCATTGTAACAAGACGATAGTGGAAGATGTGCTCTATTGAGGTCATTTGATTGTGCAATAACTTAACACGGCGTGAAACCATGAACAAGAATTTCCTCCGGTAGCTGTAGCTCGTTTCTTTTGAAATAAAATTCCGCATAGTATTTCATCTATATAGATGATTAAAATAACCACAAATATTCAATTGAATCAAAACAAGCATGTAAAGTGTGTTTTTTATTTTTTGGACTGGGAAGTTCTCCTATAGCAACACTATCTATATCAGACGTGTTTAATTTATTTTTCTTTATCTGGTTTGGAGTAAGAGTTACAAAATTATTTACACATAGCCTGAACTAAGTTTTTGAGTATAAAAAAATTCGCTGAAATAGGACCAAAAGGACCATACATGGACTATCGGTTGCCCCTCTCACTAAATTATGTACATGTGGAATATTTCTTGTTATTCTTGAGAATGACAGTGACCATTAGCTCGACGGCACTTATTTATCAAATGCCCAAACTTTCACTCAACAACCTCTGGAGGCTCAAGGCTTATTTACAAGGCTTTCCCAAACACACTTGCTATCAACAATAGCAAGATTTGTGCT
This sequence comes from Eucalyptus decipiens, assembly GCA_014182575.1. Lineage (NCBI taxonomy): Eukaryota > Viridiplantae > Streptophyta > Magnoliopsida > Myrtales > Myrtaceae > Eucalyptus > Eucalyptus decipiens. The sequence continues at coordinate 30,318,524 of CM024609.1, read as the reverse complement.
ACTAACTTACATGAAGTAGGTATTGTTGGATGCAAATTGCGTAACCCCAAGATCTCCATAACTAGAACAAGAACATGCATAATTGAGTAGAAAGATTAACGCACCTGTTTTGGGATCCATCGAACATAAAGAAAAAGCAGAAAAGGGATTACCCACTCATTAATGGGATCCAGGCATTAAGTCATTCTCCTCTATTGCCCTCCATATTACTGGCTCAATGAGGCGGCCCTCTCACGTTTAGCGTTAGGTAAACGCCCCTTAGGTGATGATACATGTGAAAATTAGGGTTAGAGGAGAGACTTGAGAACTATTTATAGAGTTTCTAGCCAGACCTTCTCATTACCGGCCAAGCTCAACTCAGCCCACACTAGCCAATCCTATATTAGACTAATTAAGAAATCTCCTATCTCACCTTAAACCAACCATGTTTTATAGTAACCATAAAAACAGTAAATTACAATATGAATTAATGTAGTCTACATTAGGAAAACTCTTACATTCTTCCACTTGAACTATATTAACTGAAATCGTACTGTATGTGCACACATTTGGTCCAGAGATAATTCTTAATAGTCAATCTTATCATCGAATCACGGCGGTAACTACATATATACACACAGAGCTTTCCATGGTCACGAGTGCTCTCAACTTTATTGATATGGATTCAATATGGTAGTGTGGCAAATTGATAACATCTCTCATAGAGAGATCCCATTGTTAGTCACCATTCTCTTACCTTAAGTGTCACAAAAAACTTGTGCCACTAGAGAATGTCTTTATGGTTCCATGAACCCACATATTGAACAAGGCTAATAACCGGATGCCCCTAGCCTTCACTCAAGGTTTATATAGTACCTTGAGACTTTATCAATATGTATTCAACATAATAACAACACATTCAAAAATATTTTTTTAATGCAAGAGTTGATACATATCAAACCTTTACAAAGTGTAACGAATCACATATGAAACATTTATCAGAGTAAAGCCAAAATAGCTCCCACTAAATAACAGTATCTCATGATGCTTCTAGGCCCATACTAATGAGATGTCGCTCAAATACACATGGGCGTAGGCCTTTAGTTAGTGGATCTATAATTACATCATCTGTGGAAATATGCTATATTATAACGTCACATTTCTGTACCGTTTCTTTATAGTCAAAAATTTTGACCGCCATATATTTAGACCCCTTGAGATCTCTGTAATAAATAAATAATACTACAAATTTGTTATCTCAATACCATCGTATGGGTCTATCCATAAAGTTAAAAAAATTCAACTCATTCATGAGATTCCGGAGCCTAATGGCCCAAGTAATAGCCTAAAAAAAAAATGTTACAAACTCTGCTTATATAGTAGAAAATGACATATAACTTTATTTACCGCACTTTCTACTAACATAAATATATATTCTATTATTGATCATATATCATCTTAACAGTTGACAAAGTTTACATTTGAATATTCTACTAACTGCAAGAATTGAACATGTCTGTAAATTAGCATATAATCTCTTATCCTTTTTAAGTGCCTTAAAACCTTCTTGGCAGCAACCCAGTGATCGTGTCCTGGATTTGACTGACATCTGCCTAGAAATTATATCACAAAGACGATATTTATTCTAGTGCAAATTCGAGTATACATTATATTTTTAAGTGCACTAACACAAGGTACACCATTTAACTAGATTTTTTCAATATCTAAATAAAGACAATGTAATGGATTCACCTTACCAAAAAAAAAAAAAAAGACAATGTAATGGATTCGGTCCATCACCCTTAATGACAAGAACAATTCCTAACTTGCAATGATGTATATTGAATAATTCCAAAATACGATCAACAAATATCCTCCGAGAAAATCTAATAAAATCCAATATTTATATGGCGAGATTAATCTTTACAAATCTCAGTACAAAAGACAAAAGATGCCTCAAGGTTACTACTTGTAAACAAAATATCATGTACATAGAGTATGAGAAAAAATAAATTTCCTCCCACTGACCTTGCAGTATATTGAATTACTTTGTTCCAAATTGAACAAAATAACAACACTATGAAACTTTAATAATATTGTCTAGAAACTTACTTAAGATCATTAATAAGACTTTTCAGTTTACATACAAATTTACTTGAATCTGCCGTAAAATCCTCCAGTTGCACTTTATAGATTTTATATCTATTTAACGTAATTCTAAATCAAAAAGAGCTATTAATGCCATGTTCACTCCAAAAGAATATTTTAAAAAATAATTATTTCTTCATTATAAACTATCCATTGTTATGAAATACATGTATGGATATAATGCATGAATGAATATTCATTATATTCATCTTATCCAATGTACTTATTATGGTACATTTGTATCAAATGTTCTAAGTACATCTCCATATACAATGAACGTTCGTCTCCCTTATCCTGTACATGTATCATTCGATACATTGATATTAATGATAAGTATATTATTGTTCTCCTATAAATAAGAGTTTAGTTTTGATGTACAATATACAATCACACAGAAACACGACAGTGAGATATTAGAAATAAAGCTCTCTCTCATCTTGCTTTCTCTACTATCTCTAGTGTTCACTTACTTTCTCTTCTTTAATCTCTTCTCTATTATATATTCGCCACGCGATATTTTACAACACATTATCAGCACAAGGATCTACCGATTGAGTAAGTAACTTTTGCAAGCACGAAGATCTACCGACTGAGTAAGTAATTTTTGTAAGGTGGGTATTCGTTTTATTAATCAACTTATACTTCATCTTCTATCAATTCTTCATTTTTATTTTTCTTGGCCTAAAGCCAAAATTCAAATCTAAAATTATCCTTCTGCTCATGAAGTAGCGGTGGATATTTGGAAATCTTTTTAATTAATTTAAGGATTTATTTTTGCAAGGATTATGGCAAATATTGAAAAGCCCAAATTCCACATCCTGGAAGTGAGTGGAAAGAATTATCTATCCTGGTGCCTTGAAATGGAAATGCACCTCCAAGGGCAAGGACTCGCTAATACAATTACAGAGGATGGAACCTCAAATGAAAAGGATAAAGCAAATGCGCTGATTTTTATTCGCCGTCATTTGCATGAGAGCCTGCAGACTCAATATTTATCCGTTCGAGACCCACATATCTTGTGGAGGAGATTGAAGGATAGGTATGATCATATCAAAATTGTTATCTTCCCTCAAGCACAATATGACTGGCAAAATCTCATACTGCAAGATTTTAAATCGATGTCTATTATAATTCCGCTTTATTTGATATTGTTTCTCGGCTTTAGTTATGCGGTATCAAACTCGCTGACGCGGAATTGCTTGAGAAAACTTTCTCCACCTTTCATGTTTCGAATATTGTATTGCAACAGCAATACCGGCAAACGCGGTTGCCACATATTCTGAATTAATTTCTGTGCTTCTTCTTTGCTGAGCAAACCAATGAATTACTGCTAAAAAATCATGATCTTAGACATGCTGGCTCAAAAGCATTGCCTAAAGCACATGCTAACTTTGAGAAAAATACTGGCCATTTTAAGAGCTATAAACAGGCAAGAACATAATCCTAGAAGGGATGGCAAGAAGTTTAACGGCCCTAGGAAATCAAACTTTGGCCTGAATCATGGCAAAGAAAAGAAGCCAAAGAAGGTGATTAATGAAAATAGTTGTCATCGTTGTGGCATGACTAGACACTGGTCACGTACATGTCGTACGCCAAAACATTTTGTTGACCTATACCAGGCATCTTTAAAGAATACGGACAAGCGTGGTGAATCTCATGCCATTGAAGTTAATCCTATTACCATGACCACTGTTGATACCAACAATATTTCCGTTGGTGGAACTCATCTTGCTCCTGAAATAGCAAATGTGAAGACCTCTGATTACTTTGATGAATCAGATTTGTTGATGATAATTTGAACTTTGAATTTTATGTTGTTTCTCTTTAAATATATTACTTTTTTATTGTTCTTTATGAAATGCTTATGAACCTTATATAAAATTTATTTTTTCGACTATATAACTAATATGCAACTTTTATAATACTTAACACCTGAAGTTGTCAATATAAATGCAAATGGAAAATATCGAGAAAAAGGAAGATGTTTGTTTGCTTGATAATGCAACAACACATACTATATTTTGTAATATACACTTTTTCTCGAGTATGACATTGCGTAAGGCACAAATCCATACAATATCAGATCTTGTTCCGATTATTGATGGTTTTGGGAATGCTGCAATTATTTTGCCAAATGGCACAATCCTGCATATTGAGAATGCGTTTCTAAGCATTCGATCAAAAAGGAATCTGCTTAGTTTCAAAGATGTACGCCGTAATGAATACTATATTAAGACTATGAGCAAGATAAGGAATATATTGGCATTTCCTCTTATAAGATGGGTCTAAAGACCATCCATGAGAAGCTAGAAGCTTCTTCTATGGGTTTGTATTGTGTCATGATTAAAGATGTTGAAACCTACACTACCACATCCTGGAGATTGGTAAGCCCTGATCAATTTGGACTGTGGCATGATCGCCTTGGTCATCCCGGCGCTTCAATGATGCATAGGATAATTCAAAATACAAAATGGCATACTTTAAAGGATATAAAAGTATTGTTGTCCAAAGATTATAATTATGAGGCTTGCTCACAAGGAAAACTCATTATCAAACCTTCTATAACAAAGGTTAATTTTGAATCTCTTTTATTCTTACAAAGAATTCAAGGTGATATTTGTGGACCAATACAACCACCAAGTGGACCATTTCGATATTTTATGGTATTAGTGGACGCATCCTGTAAATGGTCCCATGTTTGCCTATTATCTATGCGCAATGTTGCATTTGCATGTTTATTTGCATTATTATCATATTCCAGCTGCAAATGCTCCAGTTAGGATAGCTGTTCCCGAAGGACAGGCTAAAATGGATCAAAATCTCCCGCACTTCAAGTGTGGTAGACCGATAGAATCAAAAGATACTACTCCTCGAAAACGAAGAGGAAAGAATCAGAAATCCGCTCCAAAAGAGCCTGGCGTTGTGCTTGCTCCCAAAGAGCTTATTGCCCCTGAAGAGGCGCAAATCCATGAAAGGAGCACTAGCCCCGGAAATACTAAGAATTCCATTACATATTGTAATGAAATTTGGGATTGAAATGAAATCATCATTGATGATGCTTTTGCATTCTCAATTGCTCATCAAATTATGAATGATGATTGTGAACCACAATCTATTATTGAATGTCATCAAATGCAAGATTGGCATAAGTGGAAGGAAGCAATTAAAGCTGAATTAACTTCCCTAACTAAACGAGAGGTTTTTGGACCTGCAACTTGTATCCCCAATAATGTAAAGCCCGTTGGATATAAATGGATATTTATCCAAAAACGAAATGAGAAAAACGAGGTTGTCAGGTATAAAGCTCGACTCGTTGCCCAAGGATTCTCCCAGAGACTTGGGATTGATTATAATGAGACATATTCACCTGTGATGGATATGATTACATTTCGTTTTCTTATTAGCCTAGCAATCTTTGAAAGATTGGAAATATGTCTTATGGACGTTGTGACGGCATATCTATATGGCTCATTAGACTTTGATATTTATATGAAAATTCCTGAGGAATTCAAAATGCCTGAGGCATGCATTCCCCGCAATTTATTCTCAATAAAATTGCAAAGATCCTTGTACGGGTTAAAGCAATCCGGTCGCATGTGATATCAACGCTTAAGTGAGTACCTAATTAAGAAAAGGTACAAAAATGATCCTATCTGCCCATGCGTGTTTATCAAAAAATCATGAACCGGATTTGCTATTATAGCAGTTTATGTCGACGATATAAATTTAATTGGAACTCCAGAAGAGTTAGCTGAAACTGCTGAATATTTGAAAATGGAATTTGAAGTTAAAGATTTGGGTAAAACCAAACTTTGTCTTGGTCTAGAGCTTGAGCATAAAGCAAATGGAATAATCGTCCATCAATCAGCATATATTGAAAGATTGCTTAAATGTTTCAATATGGACAAAGTTCACCCATTGAGCACCCTATGGTTGTAAGGTTTCTAGATCCCCAAAAGGACCCATTTCGTTTTAGAGAATCTGATGAAGAGATACTTGGTCCTAAAGTACTATATCTTAATGCAATTTGGGCTTTGATGTATTTGGCACAATGTACGAGACCAGATATCGCTTTTGCGGTAAATTTATTGGCACGTTTTAGTTCTGAGCCAACTCGGAGACATTGGAATGAAGTTAAACATATTTTCCGTTATCTCCGAGAACCATATATTTTGGATTATATTATTCCAAGAATTCCACTAACTCGGTTTAGTTGGATATGCGATCTTGGATATAGATCCGATCCATATAAGGCTCGCTCTCAAACCGGATATTTATTTTGTTATAACGACACCGTTATTTCTTGGCGTTCTACGAAGCAATCGCTAGTAGCTACATCTTCTAACCACTTTGAGATTATTGCTTTATATGAAGCTGGAAGAGAGTGTGTTTGGTTAAGATCCATAATTCTTGTTGCTTAATACCGGTTACAAATTCTCCCACTATAATTTATGAAGATAATACTGCTTGTGTTGCATAAGTCAGGGGAGAATATATCAAAGGTGATAGGACCAAGCATATCTCGACGAAATTTTTCTATACTCATGAACTCCACGAAAGTCGATAAATTGATGTTAAACAGATTCGATCCATAAATAATCTTGCAGATCTTTTTACCAAATCATTGCCAACATCAATTTTTGAGAAATTAGTATATGTCATTGGTATGATAAGATTAATTAGCCCAAGAAGTGGCTATATGGCTCTATTGAGGGGGAGATATTATGAACTATGCATTGCAGCATTGATATGCGGCTAGTTCACAAGATGCAATAATGATTAGTCCTAGGAGTGACTATATATACATTGCACTCTTTTTTCTTTATGTCTGGTTTTTTCCCATAGGGTTTTTCCGGTTTAAAGTTTTTAACGAGACAATTAATGCATCCATAATAGGGAGAGATCATAACATGTGTGCTATGCACTCTTTTTCCCTTTTGTCCAATTTTTATCCCACTGAGTTTTTCCGGCTTAAGGTTTTTAATGAGGTGGTATCATTCGATGCACATTCGTAATGAATATGATGAATATTCAAGGGGGAATGTTATGAAATACATGAATGGATAGAATACATGAATGAATATTCATTATATTCATCTTATCCAATGTACTTAGTATGGTATATTTGTATCAAATGTTCCAAGTACATCTCCCTATACAATGAACGTTCGTCTCCCTTATCCTGTACATGTATCATTCGATACATTGATATTAATGATAAGTACATTATTGTTCTCCTATAAATAGGAGTTTAGTTTTGATGTACAATATACAATCACACAGAAACACGACAGTGAGATACTAGAAATAAAGCTCTCTCTTATCTTGCTTTCTCTACTATCTCTAGTGTTTGCTTGCTTTCTCTTCTTTAATCTCTTCTCTATTATATATTCGCCACGCGATATTTTACAACATCCACCCCTTTTCTAGAGTGGAAACTTTAACTACCAATTTGATTTTAAATTTTACAATCTTTCTTTGAAATCCTTTTAGTTTTGTACGCCAATTTGCAACTAATGAACTTGTGATCTTTAGGCAAATCAGTAAGTTTCCAAACATTATAATGTTTCATAAATTGTATATTGCATTTTATGGCATCTAATCACATACTTGACTGAGGATAAAAATAATATTTATTTATATCGCTAAATCAACCATGTAGTGGATATTGCAGTCATGCTCCCACAAATAGACTATATAATCTAATGAAATAACTAATCATCTTTTCTTAACAAATCTCCTAAGTAAAGTTATAACCACTTCATTCTATACTTGAGAGGTTTGAAAAAATTTCATCATAACTATATCAAGAATAGTACCTTGAACCTCAACAAGTTTAGTTTATGGTATAGGAGATTTCACAATTATCTGTACCACAATTGTCTATATAGGTAAAGACAAAGATATAGTGATCTTCCATCACACTATTATCCTTAATAGTCTGAGAGTAACTATCCTCTACAATTACGTTGAACTGTAGAAATTTTATAGTATGTGATTTCATAATTCTTGTACCTTCTTTAAGGTCATAAAATCAATACCCTTTTGAATAATTTGAGTAATATACAAAATAATTCCAAGTGGATATAAATTCCAACACACTTAATATTGAATTAGATAATCTCACTTCTGCATGACACCTCTAAATTTAATATAATTCAAGTAATTTATGTCCAGTTTATAACTCAAAAAAAATTTATGAAATAACTTTAATAAGAAACACATTTTATATGTGAAAATGTTGCTTTCAAAATATCAGCTCATGGAAAACCGGATAAATTAGTCTTACTAATCATACTCATCACCATGTTTAATATGATGTATTTATGCCTTTCGGCCAAATATTTTTGTTAGGATTTTTAGGCATGGTAATCAAGTTACCACCCCAGAATCTACCAAGTATTTGACAAAATGACCATTTAAGCTATTTCGCATTGTCATACTCAACAATATACTTACAATCACTATTAAGCCCGATAACCTTTTAAGACTAATTGTAATTGTTTTATTCTTTATCTCGGTAATTTTACTTATACACTAATCTATAGAATTATTTAGATAACCATTAAAAGTAGACAGAATATCAACATTGTCAATTTTTCTACTCTTCCTTTACACGTGTGAGATTATTTCTTAAATAGAAAATTTTTGGAAACAACATTTTCAACCATATACGAAATGTATATGCCATTAGAACTTAAACATAATCTTTGCAGATGTGTCTTAATTTCAGTATTAGATAAAACATAACTTTAAGCCATTAAAGCTTTCATCATCTTTTAGCAATGCAGTCAGTAGACAAACTACTTTTCAAGTGTTCATAAATGAAATGCTTCATGAACAATAAGCAAATTCTATTGCTTTTTTTTCAAGCAGCAAATCATATGTCCACTACTTAAAATTTGAAGCAGTAAAAACCTCAATAATAACGAAGTTATTAATTACAAAAAATGTGACTGAAAAATAAGCAATATATATAATTAGCATTATGTGAGTACCGTGTAACTTGACGTACAAGTACACATCCAAATAGTTACACACATAATTATATAATCACCTTTGGGCAGAATACATGACATACAGTTGTACACTCCCCACATGATAGCAGTTAATCTTTGTGAATTTATCACCTTTGGGCAGATGAACCACTAGATCAGTCAATCCTCTACCACACTATCATGTATCACTCCATAAACTAATACACAATCACCTCCTTTGAGAGTATGATCACGCATTAGACCAGGAGACATCCCAATCAGCATACAAGATCGAAATTTCTCAAACCCAATCAAACGTGCCATTTTGGCGATCACTACTCAATTGAATCCTTGAAACTCTCTCATACTATGGATATAAACTTTACTACTTACATACGTCATATACATGTGATTTTAACTTTAGTGATAGGGGGAGGTTATCACTAAAATCATATATCATGCTAATTACATTGTTTTATTCATTAATAAAAATTACTCATACATACATACATACATACATACATACATATATATAACCTAAAAGACAGATTCCAAGAAGATCACCGATCACAGCAACACAAGAAACTTCTCATAATAGAGAATAAAGCATCTCTTATGCACCCAATTACAGATTACCAGAACAACATAAAAAGAATGTTGATCTAGAAGATCTCACACAAATTAATATCAATAATAATATAGGTATACCAAATCGATAAGCTTGACAACTGATCCATTATCACTCATGAGCTTCATAAGGCAAAAAATGACTCAAAGGCCAATAACTGATTTATTAGCTATTTTTTTTTTTTTAAGTAACAAATTATCATTGTAATCAACCAGTAGCCTATTAATTGAATTAAACTAGATAACCAAATATCTAAAATTTAAAGTAGATACTATTACTCTACGTAAATATTGTCATACTCCTTAATTATAAAAAATATTCAATTTAATGAATATTAACCAGTAACCAGATAACTTTAGATACAATATGCAATGACTTAACTAACATGCATTACCCACATTCAGCAAATGTGTTAATTAGTACAATCAGTTTGGTCACAGATTCTTAAGACGTCCATCATTCAAAGATTACCAGTGTGTCAAGGAGTATGCTTGAGTAACAAAAGTTTCATAACCTTTACCGTTTCTCATCAACTCAAATACTATCACATACTAATTATATCTCATTAAGCAAATTTCAATTTATAATAAAGTTTGATTTTATTAATGAATCACACATTCATAATGTTTATATGATAACATACTAGTAACCATCACCGGTATTTCCAAAATCACAGAAAATACAAGAAAATTACGCAAAAATACACTAAAAATACGCGTATTTAGGATTTTGTATGTATTTTCACATCCATAAAATCATCAAACATGTAGAATAAATATCTCACAAGATAGGGAATTATCATACAAATCTAACGCCACAAACCACGCGCCTATCGGAGCCTCCACGTGCCCACACGCGCTGCCTGAGTGCGAGGCACATGGAGCTCACGTGCGGCGCGTGTTTGACTCCTAGGCAACGCTTGGCTGCGCGTGGGGGCGCGTGCAGCCTCCTCTGACGACACGCCGCCTACGGTTCTTCTCGTCTCATCAAGCCAAATCCGAATATATTATTTTATTTTATTTTTATTGAACGAAAAATCTCAAAAATCTCAAATTATGGCAAAATCCTATGTGTTCGAGTTCTAGGGTTATGGAGGCTCTGATACCACATGTTGGACGCAATTTGTGCAACCACAAGATCTCCATAATTAAAACAATAACATACATAATTGAGTAGAAAGATTAACGCACCTGTTTTGGGATCCATCGAACATAAAACGGAAGCAGAAAATGGATTACCCACTCATCAAGGGGATCCACGCATCAAGTCATTCTCCTCTATCGCCCTCTATATCACTAGCTCAATGAGGCGCCCCTCTCACGTTTAGTGTTAAGTAAATGCCCCTTAAGTGATGATACATGTGAGAATTAGGTTTATAGGAGAGATTTGAGCACTATTTATAGAGTTTCTAGCCATGCCCCCTCATTACAAGCCAGCCTCAACTCGGCCCACACTAATCAATCCCATATTAGACTAATTAAGAAATCTTTTATCTCACCTTAGACCAACCATGTTTTATGGTAACCGTAAAAATAGTAAATTACAATATCAATTAATGTAGTCCACATTAGGAAAACTCTTACAAGTATGACAATTGGATATTTCCCAACTTACAAGAGCATCTTAAACACTTTTGATCCTGCTACAATAAACCAACATGCTTTCACGTAAGTATATAGAAAGCCAACATTGTGTCAAGCATCAACATGCACATAACCAAGGGTTGAATTACAAGTTCATATCTCCTAATTTTTCGATTGATTTCAAAGATTATATTCTACGTCTTTTCTCGGGGTCTATCTGGCCACATACTCATTCTTCAAGGTTGATTCCCTCCACCCTTCTTCTACCCCAACGACCACACCCACCTTTCATTTCAACCCCCTCAATCCTCATCTTCCGCCATAGAACTTATCTTTGTTCATAAGAAAATTCTCAATATCTTGTGTTGACAATAGGGTGGTTGATCGCCCTTGGTCATGGCGTGCGTTTTCTCACGCAAGCTGGGCCGGGATGAATCAAAATCTTGATTACATCATTTCTTAGGCACTTCGGCCCTGTTTGTTAACATTCTTTATTTCTGTTTATGAACAAAATTTCTATTTTTTTGTTCCAGGGAACAAAAAAAAGAAAAACGTGTTTATTTGCGTTTTTGTTCCAAATCTATTTTTTGTTCCTAGGAACACATTTGGAATAGAAAAACAAGAAACAAGAAAAAGTGTTTCTTGTTTTACGAACAATTTTTAAGAACAAATTTTCTCTTTCCTCTCTTTTTCTTCTCTTTTTTTTTCTTCTTTTCTTTTTCTTTATTCTTTGGCCGGTCTCCAGCCTCGGCCATGGCTGGCGACCAGCCATCAAGAGTTGGCGACCTCACCAAAGCATCGCCGGCCCTCGGCAGGCCGAGCATTGCTGGCCCCTGGCGAGGCTCGGCCTCGCCGGTGGCTGGGCGACCTCGGGCTTGCCGAATTTGGGCAAGCCCGAGCTCACCGGCGCGGGCAAGGCTAGGCGAGCCCAAGCTCGCCGGGGCCGACAAGCCTCACTGTGGCTGGGCGAGGCCGCCGACCCTCGTCAACCGGTCGCTGGCCATGGCCGAGGCCGACGATCGGCCAAAAGAAGAAAAAAAGAAAGAAAAATAAGAAAAATAAAATAAAAATATTAAAAAATTAAAAGAAACAAAAAAATAACACAAATTTACCAAACGTGTTTATGTTTATTTTTTATTCCGGAACAAGTTTATCAAACGCGTTTTTTTATTCAAAAATTATTCTCCAGAATATAAACACTTTTTTTCTATTTCTGTTTCCTAGAACAATTTTTAAACAGAAATGTTATCAAACGCGCCATTCATTGCTGGGTCAAAGCAATCCATGGTTTTCATCGTCTGCTCCAGTTTATTCCAGAGTATCTAAATGCCACAACATTAGGGTTGGTGGGAGATGATGTATAAGCCCGCAAAGAAGTCGCTTCCAAATGCTGCTTAATGAATTTCGACTACACCCACTGATACATCTCTAATATCACCCTTTGAAGAAGAATTCAATTTATCACGACATCACCCTTTGAAGAAGTCTTCACACCTTATTTTTTTCAGTATCAAGATTGATTTGGGCCGCTATATTATGTGCAGAATGATTCCTTACAAAAACCATATATATCTCGAAAAGAAAGTTGATCGTTTCTTTCTTTTTTTTTGGTAACTGAGGACTCCACCACGGACCCCCCGTGCCCGAACGGCTCCTAAGGGCCGGGCCCTTATACCTCGGAGGAGACTACCCCAACAACCCACCGCTAGGGCCCCCCAACTTAAATCGCTAGTAATTGCGGGTTTCGAACTCTCAACCTCTGCGATGAGGGAGAGACTCTCAACCAACGCAGCTACCCTTTCGTTTCATTTTTTTTAGAGAAAATGATCAAGAACCCTTCTAATTATTTAGCCATACACTACTTCGCAACCCAAACTTAAAGTTTACAATCTTAATCTCAGAGCTGAACTGCATACCTAAAGATCGATCAGCCCTCCTTTGGTAGGCACAAAAAATGAAGGAGAGAGGTGTGTTATGTGACATCCCAAATTTCATTGACCTTCATTAGTGTAATTAGATCATTAGGAACTTAGATTATTTAGATTGGGCCAGAAAGTGAACCCGATGGATTGTGAGGAACGTGTGGGCTTGAGAAGTGAGTGGGCCACACGAATTGGACTTAAGAAATCGAATGAGAGATTATGGGCTTGGACTTGGCTTGAAGCGGGCCAAGGTTCGGAATTATTAGATTTGTAGATTTAGTTTAGTGGGCTGGATTGTTATGGATTAAGCCTATTGGGCCGGGAATGAATATTTAGGCTCGAATGATTTTATTTTATAGATTATAGTTATGATAACTTGATTAATGTTTATAATGCTAATATCAATTTCTAACTTTAGCATTTTGTGATGAATTCTTTATAGACCAACATTGACTAGTCTATATGTTATGTCATGACTTTGTATGATTGTAATAGAAATGAAATCTAATGGAATCGAAAAGAAATTAAGTGAAAAACACTAGAAACTAATGAACCGACTAATGACTCGGATTAGAGACTAATTGATTTTGAGTGACAAATTAAACTTGAGACAACAAGCTTGGAGGCCACGACATCTCTCTCTCTCTCATTTCTTCTTGCATGCGACACCCACGGTTTTGATTCCCACAAACCAAGACATGCAAAACTCAAGAGACATCATCATTAGCAAACTTCATCATTAGTCTAGCCTAGGGATTAGCTTTATAGACCTATTTCCCCCTTAAGTTTCGTAACCCCTCTCTCTCTCTCTCTCTCTCCATATAAAACCGAACAACCCATCTTCATCTTCTTCTTTCTTTCTCTCGGTTGAGCGGTGAAACCAAAAGCAAACCAGCAGCAAACCAGTGATTTCTTCTTCTTGCATGCGAGATTTTGGTGTTGATCTTGAAACATCTTTGTGTTGTCTAATAGCTGAACAAGGTAAGGAAAGATATAACTTTAAATTGAAAGTTATCCATTGTTTTGTCAAGAAAGCTTGCGGGTCAATCCAAACAGTGAAGGATTTAGTTTGTAGTTGCTATTTTGTGGTTAATCTAAGTTGAGTAAGTGTTAGATTAAAGTTAGAAACTATTGCATGTTGTTTTTTAGCCTTGCATGTTTCGAAATCTAAGTGTGAGTATGCTGTTTTGTTGAGTGAAGTGATGAAATGGATGCCGAGTGGATGGATGTGATGTATACTTTGATGAGTGAACTCACGGATGCGTTTATACTTCGAGCCAAGTTGTGGATTGATTATTTGATAGAGAAAGACATGCTGAAGGTGTCTTAAGTTGCTGAGATTAGACATTGAAGTATTGTAGAAGAAGTTTGTGAAAAGATAAGTGGTTTAGTTGGGTTAGAAGTAAAGGAAATTGTGTACCTATTCTGTTCTAGGTGAAAATGATTATAGAGTCTTTTGTTCTGTGTTATTTTCTTTATGTATGTTAATGGAAATAAGATAGAAACCATTCTACATGATAGAACATCTATAAGATCAAGTTATACACGTAGCTATAACCATATGAATATATAAAATGTAGAGACAGAAGTGTACTTAGTAAAACCAGTAAACTGTTCTTGTGAGAAATGGTTTGATCTTTACTGATTATACAAATTTTCTGTATTTACCTAGTTATATTTGGACTTTGAATCCTTCATAAAAATTGTAGAACACATCTTAAGGAATGACATGTCAAAATTTTAGATTAAATCGATAATAATCGGCTAGTGAAACAATTTTCTTTGTAGATAAAGAATCTGGACGTCAGTACAGGGTACTAGTAAAGATTATGGCAATTGTTACTCTTAATACAGTGAGAATTAGACTTAGGTTTCTGCATAGAAATTGTTATTCTATGTCTTAAATATAACATACTAAAATTTGGTAATATTTCGACAAGAATTGATATACCTTCTATGTCCGAAACCGAATCTGTACATTTAGTTAGTAAACTGTCTGGACCCGAGAACATATATTAGATGATGTGTCTTTTATATTAGACTTGTATGACACACGTAGAGTCTAATAAACCTCATAATAGATGTTATCATATAAGAGTAAGTCTCACATCTTAATTGAGATATATAAGTGCATATAGTATCATGCGTGTGCAATGAGTGCAATGCATAGTGCTTGATTATGGGGTAAATATCTGTTCGGCATGGAATGGGACATATGACGTAATGGGTTTTATCTTATAATTTGGACAAGCACATGTACTAGGTTCATGAGAGTTAGATATATAGTTAGATACTTTGGAGTCTTTTCTTTTGCATACGATAAATGCATTAATCAAAAGTGTGGTGGTGTGAAACGTGTGCTTAAGATGAATGAACCCATGGGTATAGAGATACCGGTGATGGCCCCAGAAGTTTGGGATGCCCTTGCTGCATGGTCTTAGATGCCTTGGTAGAGAGTTACTGAGATGTCTCGGAGTGAGATGCCCTTGTGTGTGATCAAGGATGCCTTGGTTGTGTGATACTGAGATGCCTCGGAGTGAGATGCCCCTTGCTAAGTGGTCTTGGGAGGACCTCGGTTGAGTGATGCCGGGATGCCTTGGAGTGAGATGCCCATGATAGAAATATTGTGGAAGTCCGGATGAGGTAACTTCCAGAAGTGACTCGATCGAGCCAGTTGAATTCCGATTAGTGATTGATTGAGGGTGGATCATATGCTCACTAAGAATAATTCTATTTGGCGAGTGAGTCCATTTATTATTGTTGCATTACATCTTGATATGAGATTGAGCTTGAGAAAGGTAAGCCTAGAAGTGGATGCTCATAAGGTGATTATATACCTAATGTGTCAATATCCAATTGTTTATGCTTGTGATATACTTCCTTTAGCATCCTAAATTGTTTGATGATTCTCTTGTAATCTTGATGGCTGTGGATTGTTTAAGTTAGAGTTTTATCATTCTTTACTAGGCAAGGTTGTTTGCTCATACCTTACATTTTCAGATTGATAGCATGGATGTACCGCAAGTAGCTCAATACGGGGCGGTAGTGCGTCTTAATCTTTCTCTTTATGATGTGTATGATCCCGACATTGACATGATTTTCTCCAAGTATGAGGCTACTTTATGGCTGGATGACGGTAGAGCTGAGTTGTTACCGATGACGTTCGTTGCATAGTTTATCAACCATGAAGGGGAGATATTCGGACCTTTACCCTTTGGAGCAAGAGGACCTGGAGTGGGGATGGACGGCGCCTAGACGCCTTTGATCTTGTAGAGGCTGACTGACTTTTGTTTTTGTTAGATTTGGGCTAATGTGGGAACTTCTGGAGTAGATACCCTCACCCTTTATCCCTGACTTTCTATGCCTTACTTTTGTTATGTACATGTTGTATATATAGGCGATGAACATGGAAAGAGTCCAGGTTGATAAATTTTGTAAGCCCTGATGATGATAAGAAGAAATGAAGCTTCTTGTAATCTTGTTTTGTGTGCATGAATGATTTGGCCAATACTTTGAATTTGGAGGTAGAGTGATTGCAGGATAACCTCATAATATAAACTTGAGATTTTAAATAATCCATGTTATACATGCTAACCTTCATTGGTAAACACTATGGGTTATCAAAAGGAGTTTACAAGTTAGGTAAGATGTTAATAATAATTATAATTCCGCTTGCGCTTAGTACGTGACGCTCTGGGACATCACATGTTAAATGTTAGTAGTTGAACCAAATCCTTTGGACGTGACCAATTAAGCAAAGAGGTTATTGATTCATTAAATAAGTTGTCAATTTTAACAGTTGTTGATCCTACCTAGCTGTCAATTTACAAGATTGATGTCGATATCTATCTGGCTCCAAGATAGGTGCATGAATTGATAAGTCTTTATCATAATGTTGCTTTTAAGAGTCTGCTTTGCGTTTCATTGTCCAGTTAATGTTTTGTAACTGTTAGTGTTTCTATGTCAAGTTTAATGTTTTATGAATTCTCTATTTCTTGGAATGCTAGATATATTTAAGAGTTTTTTAATAGTCATGTAACAATCCTATTTAAAAGAAAGTCTTGTAATTGTTTTTGCCTCCTTCTCAGTTGTGAATTGTGAGCGTTTTCACCTTCAAATTTTCCTCATCGATAAAAGCATTTTTGGGACAAAATGAACAATTCGTATAAATATATCAATTGATGATAGGATAATTTTTCAGTCTAATACGAAAGCTCAAGGTTCAAAATGGTGGCTAAAAAAGTAATCGATGTAAAGTAAGGGGGCACAAAGAGTTGCTATCTCATCGTGGAAAATAACAAACGAGACTGCACTAGGAGATGGCAGATTTTCATCCTGATAAGACGATCACCCAATTTTAGCTTAAGGACTATTTGTACAGGGATAAATGAAATTTCACCATATGTTCCTCATACTGAATTTGGATGGAAGCATGCAATATTCATCTCAACGAATAAAAATTTCTCTCTTTTTACCTTTTCTTTGCTTGTACAGATAGGAACCGGAATAAAGGATGACCGGAATGCGTTGACCCGCAATGCACGCCAGAGTCCATGTTGTCGGCCGCCCCATACATAAAAATGATCTCATCCAGTAGGTTAATAATTCATAACACAAGCAAACTTATTAGTACTTGTCTTAAAAGAATTACACTATCTGGTGAAGTGCCTTTGTCAAAATTATTCAGGTCAACGGTGCATTAAGGTTTATTTAAACAAACGGATGGTGCTGAATGAGCAGGCAAAGGGTTCTATGGGGTCGAATCCAATTTCGAAAGAGGACATGTTCTTTTCTTGCCTCGCAGAATATCATTATTTTGGTCAGATTTTCCCTAACCAGAATATATTCCTCCTCTGCTGACCAAGTTAACAAAGTCGATAATAGGCACAGAAAAGGACAGGTAGAGGTGTCGTAGAAGCATATAAGCCAAAGCCAAAACTCAAGGTTCAAAATGGTGCTTTAAAAAGCATGATGAAATGATGTATGAACGAAAGTCGACAGACCGGATACACTCAACAATTCGGTCAATGCCTTCCATTTTTTTTCCCTATACACATTAATATTTTTTTATAAGGAACCTCTGGATGTTTCTGTAAATTATGACCGACAATCTAACCGTCCCTTTCTCGTGTTGTTGAAGTCAAGCTTGTCGCGGATGGTAGAGTTTGATGTCAGACTTGATACCAAGACTAAAATTCTGACGCCATGGAGGACAGGAGAATTACCAAAAAAAACTTTTAAACCTATTGCAATTATGCCAATAATTTTAAAATTTTTTATTTTTATTTTTTGCAACTGAGTCATCAATCTTTTTCATTTGTGCCAGTTCAGTCTATCCAACCCTCATCGGTGCTAAGGGTATGGGAAAGGAAAGGGAAAAAATTATTTAAAAAAATCAAAAAATATTAAGATATTATTTTAAAAATACCACATCAGCGCCAGCCCGTAAACTTGGCCACATGGACTAAACTGGGCATAAATGCAAATGGTTTAGGACTAAATTGGCAAAAAAAAAAATTATGACTGAATTAGCACAATTGTAATTGATTTATGATTTTTTGGGTAATTTTGACTTATTGAGAGAGGGACGGGGGAGCGAGGAGGGGGTGCACATGATGCCATCCCATGGAGGAAATAACAACTAAGATTATATTAGGAGACAAGAGATTTCTATCTCGATAAAGCAATCACATTATTTTCGGTGAAAGGCTTTGTATAATAAGATAAATAAAATTCAAGTATCTTTCTTAATTTGTATGGAAACACGCATAATTCATCCCAACAATAAAATTCTCTCTTTTCTTTTTCCATCTATACGAACTTTTATTAAGCTACTTAGTCATACATACGCAAACCTAGTTCGTGACTGTAGATGTATTAAAAATACACATGCTTGGTGAACTCTGTCAAATTTATTTATATCCACACGTGGTCCTGTTCATCACTTCCCTCACGAATGACCATTTTTCTGGTCAAATTTTCCTAGCAAGACATGTTCCTCCTCCACTTATGACGTGAACATATCAGTCCATCACCTACTTCCTCGGTCTATATAAATTGTCATTCCATCTTCCTTCTCGCACTGCGTAAAGAAAACAGCCAGTCTTACGAACTGTTGTATCTAAGTGTATGCGCTAAAAGTGCGTGGCTTTAAACTTTAGTCCCTTGCATCTTTCCAGGGGTCCGGTCGGCTTTTGGCTCATGAATTTTATGAATGTGCAGGCTTTTCAAAAGTGATAATGGAGGCATTGACAATCAACGGCGGCAACATGACTGTTAGGAAGTTCGAGCCCGTCATGGTCCATCCCGAGTCCGAGATCCCCGACGGGTTCTACTTCCTGTCGAGCCTCGACCAGGCCATTCCCTTCACCGTGAAGACGATCTACCGCTACGAGAAAGGCAGCGACATTGTCGGGGACGTGCTCAGACAAGCTTTGTCCAAGGTTCTGGTCCATTATTATCCATTTACCGGCTCCATGGCCATGAGCCCTGAAGGGGGCTTCATCGTGGAGTTGACAAAGAAGGTGGAGGGGGTGCCATTTGAAAGAGAAGGGGAGGCTGATTGTAGCATGGAACATGCTGGGCGATATCCGAGTTCCCGATCCCGACGTCACCAACAAACTCATTTACTCCGATCCGAAGGCCAAAACCATATTCGAAACACCCTTACTAACTGCACAGGTTGGGGAAATATATAATTTTAGATCTATTGATTCACTTCAGAGTATTGCAACACTATAAAATGATTAACATGCATGAACGACGAAGTATTTCCACAAACAAAGTTGATCAAATGACTCAAATACATCTTGAAGAGGTAAGAAGCATAAATGGCGTGCATATAGTTAGTTTCTTTCAATTTTTTGGTGGAATTAAATACTTTAATTTCCAATTATATGTTGATGTAATTAAGAACTGTATTTGTACTGCGGATATAGTGAAGAAATAGTGTGTCAACTTCATTCTACCGCTTGATTATTAAGAGAAAACATAAAGAAAAAGTTGCTTTATTCTGTTTTTGGGTTTTTTGCTATGTTGTCGGGAAAAAAAATATATATGTTTTCCAAAAGAGTGCTATGAAACTAACTGGCAAATGTGTGATTTTTGTGTTTATGCTCTGACCAAGCTTTCTATCATAAGTTGACCCGACTCTATTTGGTATTTCATTTTGTGCTATTATGTTTTCCCTCATTCCAAGCTAATTGGAGGATTTGATTGCTGGTTACAAATATAAACATCACCCAAGTACAACTTTAATTAAGTTAAAGATGCAGGTGATGTTCAAATATTTATATTCCACCAATCGAACACATGATTAGAGAAAGTTCCCAGCAATTAGAGATGGGGGAAAATATAATTCCTTCGACTTTTAAGTTGGTTGTCATAATTATGCTCATATATTTGGTATATAAGAGAGAGACGAATGCTTCATGATAGCACCTCTATTTCAAACTAATAGTGAAACAATATTATCTTTTTGAGAGAAAATGAAGAAACTTGTAATATTCGGCATGGATGCTTATAGCTTGATTGAACGACGATACGAATTCGATGGTCTTAGGTACTGCTTTGGGAGGTCAAAAATCCATACTTTTACCCTGTCACGCCCCGATCCTCAGGCACGCACACATCCTTCTCACTTGGTCGATTTTATAATGCGATATCCCAGGACTAGTATCGCCGACCCTTTCAATTTATTAAGCACATGCGGAAGCAATTATAAATCCCCGAAATAAAACAATGGGATAGAAAAGCGGTATATTTTTCATATTGAAATTTATAACCAAACTTTTGTACAACACACAAACCCTTCATAACTAATCACATCAACATAGAGATCTCAAAAGAAGACAGAAAACTTAGACGAACTGGGCCGCACTCAAGGCCCCTCTCAGGATTGTCTTCTTCTTCCAAAAATCCTTCTCTTTAAGTTTCACCTCCGAATTCTCCTTCTCAAATTCCTCCTCAGCTCCTCAACGGGGTCCTGAAATGTTTTTCCCCAAACTGAGATGAGGCTACGTCTCCCGCCGAGTTCTACCCCACTAAGCCCAATTAGTAAACTATTATACTATAGGCTGCCTATACACGCATAGGGCAGAAGACGTACCTTAGCATCAGATCCCACCTGCAAGTCAGTACAATTCATAATAGGCACCCAAGCAATCATATCACTGATCGAAGCATCGATCAAATCGACCTAGTCGATTACACATCAACAAGACCACCCACGGTCATTTCTACTATTCCAACCAATTTACAACATCAATTCAAGGCAATGATCAATCGACCTAGTCGATTACGTCTCAATCAACCATTCATCGATCATTCAATTCAATCAATCAATCCACAACATCAAATCAAGACAACGATCAATCGACCTAGTCGATTACAGATCAATAAGACCACTTCCGGTCATTTCAACTATTCCAATTCAATTCCCAATTATGAATCACGGTCCTCAGATCACATCTTAAGCAAAGGTGGAAAACACAGTCCACCACTCAACAACATTCAGTAATTAATGGCTTTACGGTCCCCACTCAACCACTTTCGATACTCACCACGCTTTTTACGGTCTCACTCGACCACTTTCGAAACTCACCCGCTTTACGGCCCCACTCGACCACTTTCGATATTCAATGGCTTTACGGTCCCACTCGACCACTTTCGAAACTCACCCGCTTACTTGGTCCCACTCGACCACTTTCGATATTCAATGGCTTTACTGGCCCCACTCGACCACTTTCGAAACTCACCCGCTTTACGGTCCCACTCGACCACTTTCGATACTCAATGGCTTTACGGTCCCACTCGACCACTTTCGAAATTCAATGGCTTTTACGGTCCCACTCGACCACTTTCGATACTCAATGGCTTTACTGCCCCACTCGACCACTTTCGATACTCACGGCTTTACTGGTCCCACTCGACCACTTTCGAAACTCAATGGCTTTACGGTCCCACTCGACCACTTTCGAAACTCAACGATTTCTCAATGAATTAATTAACCACGACAATTTAGGAATATATCCTAAATTTCACATTCAATTCAATTTGGCACAATTCAAGGCTCAATAAATAAACGGACTGCGCCACGACAATCAGCACGAGATTTCGGTCGTCGGCCATCTCAATCTTAATTTCCGAAAAATAATTAATTGTTAATTAATTTCGAAAATTAATTATTAAATATTAAAAATTCCATTTAGCTCAAAATAAGGCCCAATTAAATAAACGGACTTCACCACGGTCATCAGCATAATTTTCCGGTCACGCCATCCCAAGTTGAATTTTCAGGAAATAAATAATTAATTTAATTCCGAAAAATAATATTTAAATGCCAAAAATTCCACTTAGGCCTGAATCGCCAAATTGAAGCCCGATTAGGCGTCGGAAAATTCCCGAGACACTTCCAATAATTAGTAGACCACGTCTACTTGCTAATTGCGCAATCAATTTATTTAAATCACATCACATTTGACTAATAATTGCTAATTTATTCTAATCTAACAACCTAAACATAATTAATTAAAACTAAACCAACTTAAAGCATAATTAGCCAACTAATTCAGGATTAGTGAGATTACTCACCAAATCGCGCGCAAATCGGATCAATCCGACGGCGGCGGCGCGAGGAACGATTCTTCCCAAAGCGACTCGCGGATCCGGGGCCCGGAAACGGCCCAAAAGCGGGCCCGAACCAGCTGAAACCCATTTCGTGGGTTTCAGTTCAAGGCTTGCCGGAGCTAATCCGGCGGCTAGGGCAGCGAGGGGAGACCGGCGGAGGGCGAGGGGGTCGCGGGGGAAGGTCCGGCGGGGCTAGGCGGTGGCCGGAGGTGGCCGAACGGGGGCTGGTCGGTGCGGAACAGGGCTGGGCCGAGCGGAGGGAGGAACGGCAGCGAGCGACGGACGGCAGGACGGCGGCGGGCGCACGGGCGCGGCGCGGCGCGGGCGCGCGGGGCAGCGGTGCGGCGGCGAGACGGGCGGCGACGGCTCTCGGCGAGCTGCTGCTTCCATTCTTCAACTTCTGGTTTTTCACGAACAAGAGGGGAAGAAGAAAGCTTTGGTTCGGTCACGTGGGGGAAAAATGGGGGAGAAGAGAGAGGAGAGAGAATAAGAGAGAAAGAAGGGATAAGAAGAAGGGGTTTGACTAGTCAAACTAGAGAGAGGAAAGAGTGGGCGTGGAGAGGGGGCATCCGCACGAAAGGGGAGGGGAGAGGAGAGAGAAGAGAGAGAGAGAAAGAGAGAAAAGAAGAGAGAGGGAGAGAGGGAAAAATAAAATAAAAATACTACAATTATTCTTATTTTATTTTCTTTTCTCTTTCCCTTTTTAATTCCTTTCAATCTTCAATTTTTCCACCGATAATTTCTTTATTGAAATTTCGGACCAAATATAAATTGACGACGATGAGAGGCGAGATCCTATTTATCCAGGTCAAATTAAAATCCGAAAATCTGGATGTCACAACTCTTCTTATCTTATAAAAATTTCGTCTCGAAATTTGACCTTTTCCAATCCATAAACGAAAGGTGGGGGGTATTGCCTCATCGAGTCTCACTTTTCCACGCTGATCATTTGGTCCGTGGCGTTGTCTAATCACTTTGACCAAAGGAGATCATCTTTGTCACAAAATCTGCTCTTTCTGAACCAACAACTGAACTGAGCTTCTCACATAAGACATTCTTTTATCCACATCTGATCTCTTTTTCTCGACTCCCTAATAAACCTTCGAACCTCGACGATTCAAAATTTCTGACAATTCTGAACAATCTTTACTCTGACACTGGTCTGACAACTGCAAACACTGATTACTGAGCTGACATCATTATTCACTTTCTTTTCACCACTGAAATTCTGTACCCTCTGCTATACACTGCTTGATAAAGAACCCTCTGAAAACTTTGCTAACTTATAACCTCTGATCTAGATTCGAGATATAATTCATCCGCGACACTCCATGTCGATGAACTATCCGAGACACACACACTTCGATATACCCACTTTGTGGCAAGATAGGATCTTCAATTTCTGAAATCGAATTTAGATTGGCGGTTAATTTCACTCCGACACGCTTTTAGTGTGACCTAGGCTACCGGGTAGTGTTCGAGCTTTTAGGACAAATGACCCGTGGTCGATTTTCTTCGAGCCACAATGAACCCACTCGACACATTGGCGACTCTCGATTGTCGTGAAAATCTCAAAGGTTCAAATACGGACACAGGGTACCAAAACGATAAAAACATCAAATTAGTATCAGTCGATGAGAATTTTCCAATTTAGTGGAGTCACCCACGATCGGTCATTCATCTCAGTCGAGCCGATCTATTTCTGATTTCAAATCGGTTTTATACTGTGCCGCAATGATCTCTAAAGATGAGCACGGTCGAGTAAGTCGATCCATGGTCGAATTCTCAAGTCTATTTGCCTTAAAGTCCTTAATAACTCACCCAGCTAGTCTAGTTATCTCATGAGTGGCCAACTCAGAGAAAAACACTGTAATCGCGTCGATGAAATGCCCAATGTATCTAATCGAAATCAGAGCCCGAAATCTGGATCACACACTCAAAACAAGATATATTCGTACTGTACCAAAGTGGACCAACTCCATCTATCGATCAACTACTATTCTCAAATGGTATCAGTAATCCCCTGAATCCTTAGTAAACCATATATTTCCATCTCCACTTGGGATTCTCAAGTGATGGTAAAATCTTCCGAATTTGCATTACTGAACTTCCACTTATTGACACTTTTGACACTTTTGACACTTGCAACCTGCTTAGCAATATCTATCTTCATATCGGTCTACCAATTTAGCTGATGTCAATTCTGATTACTTGCCCCATCTGGTCAAAACTGTGATACTATAGTGAACTTCTGACAAGATCTGTTCCCTAAGTGTTACACTGTCAAGTGCACTCAATCACTCATGGAACCCGAACGTTCCATCCTTAGAAGTCTTAAAGTCAGATTCTTTCTTGCCAGTATCATCTTATAAGATCTTCTGAACATCTCTGTCTGTCAACTAGGCGCTGATTCCAACTTGAACATTTGGCTCAATTTTGAGGGCGGCTATAATATTTAAAAGGTAGCCTACCTCAAATTTGAAAACCAAATTTCGAACCCTTTTTAAGTAAAGTTTATACTTTAGCCAGCCTATGAATAATCGAAGACTCTCAGCTCAACACATAAATTACTTCTTCCATTCTCCCAAGATAATACCAAATAACACCATTATAGTTCGCAAAATTCGATTCACGACACTGTTTCATGTTCAACTTGTTGGGTCTCAACTGGCGGGACGGTTATACAACAATCTTCTCATGTTGTATCAATACATACCCAGTCGTTGGCAAGACACATCACTAAAGGTTTCATGCTTTCCAGAGCCAAATGAAAAGTTTAGCACAAGTACGGTAGCCTAATCTTATTGAAGCTCTGGAAACTATCCTCGTACTTGTCTATGCCAATGAATTTCTCTTCTTTCTCAAGAGGTCAAGCCCATGATGATACTGATGCTGAAAATTCTTTCACAAACCTTCCGTAGTAATCTGTCTAATCCCCACAACTTCTGATCTCTGACATTGATGTCGATCTCGGTCCGTTAACAACTGATTCGATCTTGGCTGGGTCCATGAAGATTCCTTTACCTGTAACCACACGACCATTCTTAGGGGCATTTCGTGATTCTCAACACTTAATGAACACCCTATAATGTCGCTACACCACACGATCACCATTGATCTAGATATTCTTTGAACACTCAATTTGTCAATTCCATGACAGCAACTGGAGTGTTCACCAGGCCAATCGATCTTACAATACTCTCGTAAAGATCATATCAAGTACGAACAGCTGTCTTTCGTACAACCTCCATCCTGGTTCTCAACTGACAATAACTTGTCCTCAAGTCGATCCTTGAAGGCATCCACACTCTTTATAACAAGTCGCCCAATTTGTCGATCTTTGACAATGAACACTTATCCTTGATTGTCACTTGATTGGGTCGACTATAGTTGATGCATAATTGCAACGAACCATCTTTCTTTCTCTTTTCACAAAACTGATGATCCCTAAAGTGATGCACTGATCCTCATTCATCAATCCTCACACTTGCACAATCGGTCCTATCAATTCAGGCAGCAACAACCGGTAAGAAACTTTAGAGAATGGTTCTGTTCCGGGTGTTAACTTGATCGTAAATTCTATCTCACTTACTGATGATAGGCCTGACAATCCTTTTGGCAATACTTCTAGAACTTCTTGGACTACTGAGGAGTCCTCAATTTTCAATTCTTCAATCTGTCTTATTTTTTTACAATGGTCAAGTAACCTAGGCAACCTCCATCTAACAAACAAGTTGCCTTCAGCCAGCGAGATTAATGAAATCGAAGATTCTTTTTGACTCCTTATAACCTCAACACTTTCACATGCTAATGGACTAAACTGGATTGCTCTAAGATCGTGATTCATTATCGCTAGATGCTCCATGAGCCCACACTATTCACGTGGCATCAAATTTACACTTCAGCAACTAATCAAGCACAATTATTGCTAATGATTTCCCATCTGTCACTTTTACTTCAACAATTTAAGTTCTACCAACTCAGCACAAAACTCAGCTACGCTACTCTTATGAGATCACCTCCAACACATTCTTCCTCTGTCTAATGCCAGGTCGGTTCCATTTCTAAACTTCTCACCATACCCGGATACTGAATTCATCCAGGTTTTCTTCCATAATTTCGACACCTATATGGTGAGTCTTCTACCTCTTGTCAAGTGCTAGGATGCACTATTTCTTGTACCAGAGACCTATCCCAGCAATTCCACGTGCTTTCTATTGCGCACTTCTCCTGAACTGTTCTATCAACGGTGACAGTAGTAACAGCTGTCGAGATTCCATCTACTTATGCAGATACCCCATAGTTCACTATCCGTATTGGTGTCACTTATCACAATTTCCTGTCCTCAAAATATATGAGACTGTTCCATACCATCTTCCATAGAACAACATGTTCCATTTGTCTGAATGCTGACCTGACTATTCCATAATTCCTATTGAGTGGAATAGAATATCATTCTCTCAACATCAGTCTTTACCCTGACCGAATTCCCAATCTGCTTGCATTGAATCTTGACTCAGGTATCGAAATATATTCCCTGATCATCCTTCTAGGTTGGACCTCAGCAAGGTAGCAACAACAGCAACAACTTGATTTTGACCTTACAAGCTCATCCAGATCCCAAGAAATACTTGCATCAGAACGATCCTATCGAACTTAGGATCATTCGACGCTGCTACACTAGTACCAACCTGCAGTGGTACTCTTACACTCGAGCTGGCCAGAGCCGACACTCTGCCACAACCACCTCGGGTACCGACCTTTGTCAGTGCATTATCCCGAGTCACAGAGGACATTGTCCCCTTACTAGGAGTTCTCAGCTCCTGCTCGCTCATGGTTCAGTCTTTACACTGAAATCCGTCTTCCACATCCACACTGGATTAGAAGATGAGCGATCCTCACACAACAAACAATTCTAGCACACAGCTAACACAGACATGCATCGGCATGAATTTAAAGGCCATCCTACTAACTATCCCATGGTCAACGCTCCTTATCACTCCAATCTTCAACCTTGCTCTGATACCACTTAAACTGGATGTCACGCCCCGATCCTCAGGCACGCACACATCCTTCTCACTTGGTCGATTTTATAATGCGATATCCCAGGACTAGTATCGCCGACCCTTTCAATTCTTTAAGCACATGCGGAAGCAGTTATAAATCCCCAGACAATAAAACAATGGGATAGAAAAGCAGGGCCATATTTTTCATATTGAAATTTATAACCAAACTTTTGTACAACACACAAACCCCTTCATAACTAATCACATCAACATAGAGATCTCAAAAGAAGACAGAAACTTAGACGAACTGGGCCGCACTCAAGGCCCCTCTCAGGATTGTCTTCTTCTTCCAAAAATCCTTCTCTTTAAGTTTCACCTCCGAATTCTCCTTCTCAAATTCCTCCTCAGCTCCTCAACGGGGTCCTGAAATGTTTTTCCCCAAACTGAGATGAGACTACGTCTCAGCGAGTTCTACCCCACTAAGCCCAATTAGTAAACTATTATACTATAGGCCGCCTATACACGCATAGGGCGAAAGACGTACCTTAGCATCGGATCCCACCTGCAAGTCGGTACAATTCATAATAGGCACCCAAGCAATCATATCACCGATCGAAGATCGATCAAATCGACCTAGTCGATTACACATCAACAAGACCACCCACGGTCATTTCTACTATTCCAACCAATTTACAACATCAATTCAAGGCAATGATCAATCGACCAGTCGATTACGTCTCAATCAACCATTCATCGATCATTCAATTCAATCAATCAATCCACAACATCAAATCAAGACAACGATCAATCGACCAGTCGATTACGGTCAATAAGACCACTTCCGGTCATTTCAACTATTCCAATTCAATTCCCAATTATGAATCACGGTCCTCAGATCACATCTTAAGCAAAGGTGGAAAACACAGTCCACCACTCAACAACATTCAGTAATTAATGGCTTTACGGTCCCACTCAACCACTTTCGATACTCAATGGCTTTACGGTCTCACTCGACCACTTTCGAAACTCAATGGCTTTACGGTCCCACTCGACCACTTTCGATATTCAAATTCCGCTTACTGGCCCCACTCGACCACTTTCGAAACTCAATGGCTTACTTCCCACTCGACCACTTTCGATATTCAATGGCTTTACTGGCCCCACTCGACCACTTTCGAAACTCAATGGCTTTACGGTCCCACTCGACCACTTTCGATACTCAATGGCTTTACTGTCCCCACTCGACCACTTTCGAAATTCAATGGCTTTACTGGCCCCACTCGACCACTTTCGATACTCAATGGCTTACTATGTCCCACTCGACCACTTTCGATACTCACCCGCTTACTGGCCCCACTCGACCACTTTCGAAACTCAAACCGCTTTTACGGTCCCACTCGACCACTTTCGAAACTCAACGATTTCTCAATGAATTAATTAACCACGACAATTTAGGAATATATCCTAAATTTCACATTCAATTCAATTTGGCACAATTCAAGGCTCAATAAATAAACGGATCGCGCCACGACAATCAATCGACGAGATTTCGGTCGTCGGCCATCTCAATCTTAATTTCCGAAAAATAATTAATTGTTAATTAATTTCGAAAATTAATTATTAAATATTAAAAATTCCATTTAGCTCAAAATAAGGCCCAATTAAATAAACGACTTCACCACGGTCATCAGCATAATTTTCCGGTCACGGGCCATCCTAGTTGAATTTTCAGGAAATAAATAATTAATTTAATTCCGAAAAATAATATTTAAATGCCAAAAATTCCACTTAGGCCTGAATCGCCAAATTGAAGCCCGATTAGGCGTCGGAAAATTCCCGAGACACTTCCAATAATTAGTAGACCACGTCTACTTGCTAATTGCGCAATCAATTTATTTAAATCACATCACATTTGACTAATAATTGCTAATTTATTCTAATCTAACAACCTAAACATAATTAATTAAAACTAAACCAACTTAAAGCATAATTAGCCAACTAATTCAGGATTAGTGAGATTACTCACCAAATCGCGCGCAAATCGGATCAATCCGACGGCGGCGGCGCGAGGAACGATTCTTCCCAAAGCGACTCGCGGATCCGGGGCCCGGAAACGGCCCAAAAGCGGGCCCGAACCAGCTGAAACCCATTTCGTGGGTTTCAGTTCAAGGCTTGCCGGAGCTAATCCGGCGGCTAGGGCAGCGAGGGAGACCGGCGGAGGGCGAGGGGGTCGCGGGGAAGGTCCGGCGGGGCTAGGCGGTGGCCGGAGGTGGCCGAACGGGGCTGGTCGGTGCGGAACAGGGCTGGGCCGAGCGGAGGGAGGAACGGCAGCGAGCGACGGACGGCAGGACGGCGGCGGGCGCACGGGCGCGGCGCGGCGCGGGCGCGCGGGGCAGCGGTGCGGCGGCGAGACGGGCGGCGACGGCTCTCGGCGAGCTGCTGCTTCCATTCTTCAACTTCTGGTTTTTCACGAACAAGAGGGGAAGAAGAAAGCTTTGGTTCGGTCACGTGGGGAAAAATGGGGGAGAAGAGAGAGGAGAGAGAATAAGAGAGAAAGAAGGGATAAGAAGAAGGGGTTTGACTAGTCAAACTAGAGAGAGGAAAGAGTGGGCGTGGAGAGGGGGCATCCGCACGAAAGGGGGGAGAGGAGAGAGAAGAGAGAGAGAGAAAGAGAGAAAAGAAGAGAGAGGGAGAGAGGGAAAAATAAAATAAAAATAATACAATTATTCTTATTTTATTTTCTTTTCTCTTTCCCTTTTTAATTCCTTTCAATCTTCAATTTTTCCACCGATAATTTCTTTATTGAAATTTCGGACCCGTCAATAAATTGACGAGCGATGAGACGAGATCCTATTTATCCAGTCAAATTAAAATCCGAAAATCTGGATGTCACATACCCAAGGGCAAAACCATATGTTTTGAATAAATAAAGGGCCCTAGACAAAAC
Organism: Eucalyptus decipiens; assembly: GCA_014182575.1. Classification (NCBI taxonomy): domain Eukaryota; kingdom Viridiplantae; phylum Streptophyta; class Magnoliopsida; order Myrtales; family Myrtaceae; genus Eucalyptus; species Eucalyptus decipiens. The sequence goes on along the minus strand of CM024609.1, from coordinate 30,287,707 downwards.
TTATCATATATAGACATGTAGATATGATGGGTCAACGATGCTATGGCTATAGAGAGGCATTGATCGGTGCATTTTTTTGAGAAGATGTTGGGCACATTTTACTTGTCAAGTTAGCAATAAATCATTCCTATCATAGATCGACATATATCCGGCGGAGCCCATATTTCAGATTTTTTTAGAAGCCCATTCGTCACTCACCTTCTCTCTTCCATAAACACCATTACCTTATCTCTCTCCTCCGTTACTCTCTTCCCCCATCTCTCTTCTCCGTCATCCTTTCTTTCTCACTCACCTTCTCTTTTCGATAAACACTCCTAGCATCTTCAGAAAGAGGAAATAATTTGGATTTCCTTTTATTTATAATAGAGAGTTCTTTATATGTTATGTTTTTTCTGGAACTTGGAGGAAGCGGCTATTATGATGATGATGATGATGCAATTGATGACGAGGTAGATTGCGACCAGGAAAAGAAAAGCTTTCTTGTTTCTTCAATGGCAAATTCAAAGAAGGGACGAGACCGTCATGGGTAGGCTTGAGAGCTGCCGTGTGGCTCTAGGTAGCCTCCGGCAATGCGTACAACTTCCTTTTTACTCTCACTCTCTTAAATTAGTCCTTGGGTTCAACCAACCCCAACTTATCATTCTCGGCGTCTCCAGCGACATTGGCTAAACCGTCGGTCTCTTTCCCGACTTCGTCAGCATCAAGTTCCCTCGGGCCGTCCTTCAAGAGGGACGAAGAAGAGAGTAATGGAGGAGAGAGAGACAAGGTGGGGGTGTTTATGAAAGTGAGAAGGTGAATGAGGAGTGAGAAAGGGACTTCTGCCCCCCACCCCACCCCGACGTATATCAATCAATGAATAGAGGAATTTACTGCTCACTTGGCAAGTAAGGTGTGCCCAATATTTTCTCCCACTTTTTAGGCAAAAGGCACGCTTTTTCTACCGCGACTGTTGATTGTCTGCAAGTGTCCATATCGAAGATGACGTCTTTTTTCCTAATAACATCTAATTAGATGGTTCCCATCTGGACGTCTTTTGGAGCATATAAATCTAATAGAGTATTCGTGCCGCGATCCCAGTTGTCTCCCATGCGCTTCTTTCCGTAACCCTAACGTGCATGGTAACTTTTGTTTTATTGCATGATGGTTTTGGAGATCAGGTGACGAAGTTCAAGTGCGGTGGATTCACTCTGGGAGTTGGAATGTACCACAGCCTGGTCGACGGCGTCTCCGGGATGAACTTCGTCAACTCGTGGGCCCAAATCGCAAGAGGGAAGCCGGTGACGACCGTCCCTTTCCACGACCGGACCCGGCTGAAGTCGCGGGTGCCGCCCCAGATCAAGTACCCCTACGACGACTTTGTGGAGATCGCCGACGCGTCGGACACCGAGTCGCTGTACCAGCGAGACCCGCTGGTGCACAAGCTCTTCGTCTTCGACGCCGACAGGATCGCTGCAACCAAGAAGCTGGTGCTGTCCGAGGGGAAGTGAAGTGCTGCTCGAGCTTCGCGGCCGTCACGGCGCTGGTGTGGCGCGCGTGGAGTGAAGCGCTGAGGATGAAGCCTCACCAACTGACGAAGCTCCGCATAATGGCCGACTTCAGGTCCAAGTTCGAGACGGAGGCGCTGCCCGAGCATTATTTCGGCAACGCCGTGGTCACGACCGCGAGCCTTTGCTCCGCGGGGGAGCTGCACAACAGGCCCATCTCGTTCGCTGTCGAGCAGATACAGAAGGCGCTCGAGCTGCTGGACGAGGAGTACGTGCGGTCGAGGATAGATTTTGTGGGTGTGTACAAGCCGCAGCTCTCGTCGGTGGGCACGTTGGTGATCAGCTCCTGGACTCGGCTGGACTACGGGATGTCCGACTTCGGGTGGGGCGGCCCGTCGCAGTTCGGGTGCGGGGATCTGGGGAGGGAGCTGTGCGTGTACTTCCCGGAAGGGGACGGGAAGAAGGGGATCGCGGTGGTGCTGGCTTTGCCTCTCTCGGCCATGAACGCCTTTGAAGAGCTGGTCCAAGTTTAGAGACTGAGTGATAATAAGTCAATAACGATTTTTTATTTCAAATGTTTCTTGTATAGATTGAGATTTGGTTTATTGTAATTAAAGCTTAATTGCCTCTCGCCCTATGTATAAGGAAGGGCTTGTATTCTTCATTTGCTAATGTGAAAATATCACATTGTCCTCTATTTTATCACAAACTATAAATATCAAGTTAGTGTCAGAATCATTGTTATTCGAGGAGCACAAATCGAGCTGCTACATGTTGGCTGCCTCGATGCCAACCGCACTGACCGCATCCCTCTCGATTCTCCACAAAGACTTAAGCCTTTAATTGCTACTCGGCACATTTCTAATGCTCATTTTGGAAAATCAACACCATCATCAGATTCTCTGCTCTCAAGCGAATCGGGTCTTAAAATTTCATCACTAACGGATATCGAATGCCACCACACATGCTAGTACCTCTCAAATGCCAAGCACACCAAATACGTCACTCTCAATTCTCCATCAAGACTGAAGCTTTTAATTGTTACTCGGCATACTTTCATGCAATTTTGAAAAATCTGACACCACCATCAGGCTCACCCCCTCACTCAAGTCCTAAAATTTCGTCACCAACGGATATCAAACGCCGCCACACACACCACTGCCTCTCGAACCCCTGGAGCCTGCCACCCTTCCATGGTGATACGGAGACCTTCCACCATGAATTTCGAAAAACCAACACACCCACGACTCACCATTTTCTGCTGAGGCAATTCGAGAAATTTCACCGCCAACCACCACCGGACACATCACCCAAAGGATCAGCACGTTGGATGCACACACCTCTCCACCAACACGCGCCCACACGTGCCAAAGCTCCTCTGCTCTATTGACGTCATCTGCCACGTCAGCACCAATCGTTGACCGGTTCAGACCGGATCTTTTTTCTGATTTTTTATTCTTCCGGTCGGGCTTTAAGGTATTTTGATCCTGGATTCTTTTTTTTTTTTTTTTGCCTTTTTTTTGTCCATATTTGCTCTCGACTATTGGATTGGTTTTATACTAGTAAAATGTCTATCGTGGATAAATTGGAAGTCTCAATGCTTATTTAGATTGTTTTGAATGGTTCTAATTATGTTTAATGGGCTCAAGAAATGTCAAGTTTCTTGAAAGGACACTCGCTTTTGGCATCATGTCACTGGCGTCAGGTCAAACCCACCTTAAATTACGCGATTGAATTTTCAGTCCAATTGGCGGGAATAGCTCAGATGGGAGAGCGTTAGAAGACCTGAAGGTCGCGGTTTTCAATCCATGCTCACCGCACAAATCTGTTTTTTTATCTCATGAGTCAGGGACCCCTTTTGGGCTCTCTCGATTGAAGTTCAAATTTTCAAATCAGGGCCCATTGGCCCAACTAAAAAAGGCAAGCCCGTTATCCTCGAGCCCCTCTTTATGCAATATTTTATCTTGATCTTGAAAATGGGTTTTCTTTTTTTCCCCCTTTTTTTGGAGTAGCAGGCCCAAAAACAAAGTGAGCAACTTAACAAAAATTACCTCACAAAACGAGATGGCAATATTGCATCGGGTTTCGTGTATTGTAAGGGTGCGAGTACGCCATAGCATTTGACAAAAAGGAGCGTGGATTCCAAGCATTAAGAAAGCCCAGTGAAAAATGTGGGTCGAGCCCAGGCCATGCTTGGTCACTACCAATCTAATGGCCATGAGCAGTCTAACATGCTCTCTGAGGGTATTTAAGATATTTCCAAAGAAAACATTTAGAATATTTCAAACATATCGAAACAGTACATTTAATTTAAGGAAGGAGCCTCACGTGCAGATCGGATCGCGAATTGGGTACTTCAATCCACTGATATAAATGATACCCTCAACATTAGACAGCTCATCCAGAGATCAATTCCCTTTGTTGATAGGAGAACAAACTTAGTCAAGCTTTATTAAAGGATTAATGGCGTAATATTCAAATTTTATTTTTTTAATTAAAAAGTCCCAAGAAGATGTCAAGACTTAATCAAGTTTTATTAAAAGAGTAATGACATGATTTTCACATTTTTTTAATAAAAATAAAAAATCCCAGGAGGGACATGGTCTCAAATGTCACAAATTGATGTCCACGTGGGCCTACGTGGGTCCCACCACTCTGTGAATGATTGTTCCATGAAACGAGTCAAGGCCAGTGCGGAACTTGGCAAAAGCCCCTCCTGAGTGAGTGGGGGATCCTCGCCGTCTGCGCACCGACACGTCACCCACCAACTCCCGGGCGATGGCCACGTGGCGGTGACCTGAGGTCGTGGGAAACAGCGCGGGGGGTGGTCTGATGGGAGACCGCACCTCGCCGGAGCCTCCACCAATCCCAACTACACCCACTTTTTGTGCCCCCCCACGACCTTTTCAGTTTCAGTTGCCGCCACGTCAATCTGGGCAGGCCCCCCATTCCGAGCCGAGCCGAGCCGGGCCTGGCCGCGGTGGCTTTACCAACCGGCTGAGCCGGCGACGCTCGGTCGCTGCGGGTTGGTGGCCCAACTCCCGCGTCCGACGAGGCGTTGGTGGAGGTCCAACATCGTCCGACTTTGACTCCTTACGATTGACCTCGTTCGGCAGAGGACGAATTTCCGAGATTAGGAATCGTGTCTTGGGTTCGGTTTGCCCAGGCTTGACGGGTTTTTATGATAGTTTGAGGATCTCTTTTAGAATGACTTTGGAGAGGAACGGATCAATCGGATTGACCATGATATATTGGAGGGATTCGAATTAGGATTTATATTCATTGGAATGGAACGAGATTCACTGAATTTCGACTCATTTTTGGTCTCTGTCAAATAGGATGTGTCCAATGAATGTTGCAATTCGATTTACAATTTTTAAATGGACATTGTAAACTATAGGAGATTGGAGGGTTTTAATGGGGGGAGGGGAATCGTGGGTCATAAGGGAAAATGTAATAATATATTGAGCTTAAACTAACAATATACACAAGATTCGGCTACAAGGCAAAAATATTTGTCACCTTGGCTTAGTAGTAAAGGTCGGTTTGACCTGCAAAAAGTTTTGATGAAAGACCAATCGTGAGAAAATGGATTGTTACCATGGGACTCTATTTATTTCACGGAAAATGAGTGATTTAGAATATATTTTTTCTGAAAATGATTGTTTGTATCACTTAAAAAAATTAGTCAATGAAAAGTATTTTCATTATCAATAACAATATATGTTTAAACATTTTAGTGAACGATAAAAAAAATTTCAATCATTCATTTTATAAACAATATAAGGGATCATTTTTAGGAAAATATATTCAAATGATTCATTTTTTGCACCATTTGATTTTTGAAAAATGTTATATTTCTAGAAAAGTGTTTTCGAAAAAGTCATTTTTCAATAAAATAATAATATTTTTTGATGTTTAGTGGAATTTGAAAATTAATCAAAAAATATTTTTCATCACTTGAAAAAGGAAAATCTTATATGATTTTTCAAAATAAATATACATGATTTGGATGCTAGTAATTTACGCCTAGTCAAGTATCCAAACACAAGCACCTGGGTCTTAAATCCAACCTCGATGGACCTAGATCCAAGTGCTAAGGACCCGATTTCTACACAAGGACTCAAACAAGGACAGTGGGATCCTAGGCCAAGACTTTTGTTAAGGACCTAGTCCTAGGCCTAAGACCCAAACTCAAGCGTGGAGGATCAGGGCATGGGTAGTGGGGTCTCAAGCTCAAATGTCTAGTTCTAGGGATTGCCACTAGGGTCTTAGGCCTAGTCTCGACATATCTAAGTTCAAACGTGGGGGATTCGGGCATGAACACTAGAGTCTCTAGCTTAGGTGTCAAGGACATGGGCACAAGCATCGGGGATATTAGGCTCGATCTCGATGGACCTAAGCATGGGCACGAAGGTCCCAGTCCTCAACCTTGATAGACCCAAGCTTGGGTGTGAGACTTTTGTGCATGGGCACTAGCATCTTGGGTTTGGCTTTGTTGGATGAAACTCGGGCTTAGGCACCAAAGATACAAACATGGGTTTTGAGGTCCCAAGCCCAGCTTCTATGGACCTGGGCCCAACCTCTGTGGATCAAGGAGCGGGCACCCAAACCTAGGGTGTGAGCATCAAGGTCTCGGGCTTCGCCTTTGTGGACTTGGGCCAAGTAATTGAGGAGCCACGCAATGACACAGGAGTCCCAGGCCCGACCATGAGCATGGAGGTCCTAGGCACAAGTACTAGTGTCACAAGCCCCATCTTTCTTAATTTAGGCCTTAACACCAAGGTTCAAACCCTGCCTCTTTAACCTCGGGCTTGGCCTCGATGGACCCCGGGGACCGACCTCGCCCTCTAGACCCAAGTCCACTACAAAGGACGCGGGAACGACGTTGGAGTTCTCGTATCCAAATGCAATGTTTCAAGTCCAAACGTCGATATCTAATCATATTTTAAAAAATAATTTCCAAATTAAAAAAATATATGTATATATTTCTAAATTTAAATAGAGATTTTTTATTGACTCATTTTCTTAAGCAATCCAAATATTGAAAAATAAGGAAAATGTTTCTTACGAAAAATATTTTTCACAGAACGAAATGAACCTTGGTATAAATTTTTTTTTCTAAACGATAGTAAACCTAATAATTATCTGAAGAAAAGATTTCACAAGAAACTCACAAAATCATCATAGACAGTGACCTCCTTTATGGCCTTGCCAAAACCATACACTACGTCTTGGTCATTGTTACGTCGTTCATGTTGCAGGCGCAATCGCAAAAAGAGAATACATATGATTGATGGGTGTCGTTAAATCGAATGGAATTACTATTAATGTTAAAGCACGATGAAGTTGCTAGCAAGCTAGTATTTACGAATAACATTGCGTAAATTTAACTAGTCCTTGCCAACATCATTGTCCAGTACAGTGAGAAATAACACCACCATTCATGTTTGTCTGCCAAAAAGCATGCTCTTCCGACCGACCAGCTAATGGGAAGCCGAAGATGTAGTACAGACTTTCACTTTACTTTACTTAGCCTCAAACGGATATTATTATCCTTAACCATACTTAATCAAGTGATTAATCAAAGTTTTGAGAGCGACATATCAGTAGCCCGGTGAAGTGACTTTCTCCCATCTATTACAATAGTTCTCGTGATGCAATTCATTTTGCGTGACAAGAAAGTATCGCTACTCAAAATCTAGAAAAGACAAAACATATTCCATGCAATTTTATCTTTGAGATGCGATTGATACCTACCACGTCTCAATTTTGTGGTTGGCTGAAACGTCGGAGTTGCCAAATCATCATGATAATTTACCCGACGGAATATTAATCTACTAAAAGAATTTCAAAAGGAGTATAGATTCGCATTAATTTATGAGTAATAATGTCGTTTTTTTTTTTGGTTAGGTTAGACTTTTATTTTTTTAATATAATACATGTCGCGTTCGAATCATATAATCGCGTGATGTGAATGGTGGTCGATCGGATCTCCTGCGGGATCAGCCTTCGGCCCAAGCTAACGGGCTCGAGCCGATAAGCCGCGAGACCGGTTGCGGTTGGTGAGAAACCGGCGTTTCCCGGTGACCCCCAATGGTAAACACCAGCGATTAGAGAGAGAGAGAGAGAGATTTTCCAACCTTTCCAGTTCTTTATTTTTGGGGAACTGAATGTTATGTCGCCATCATTTTCTCTCACCAACCCCCAACCAATCCCTCCATTTAAATTAATCGCGAAGATCCGACGGCCGAGAAACATCAGCCGTGGGATCCGATACTCCTGCGAAGCTGCAAGAATGAACCCGCAACAACCCCAACCGGTAACCGGTAGCTGGGTGACAGTGTATATAACCAGAGGATTGCCCGAGGACAGAGTCGTCGTGGTGTCATTTTTACTCGGTCTGGTTGCCTAGCGCAGGGGAACAGAGGAGGAGGACAGAGCCAGATTTTTTTCTCTGCGCTGCGACCCTAGCTGCAGGTACCCTTTTCTTCTCCGTAGCCCTCTATGGCACCATAATAGCATTAGCATCTTCTTCGTCACTTCCGTGTCACTGTCATTACGCCTTATCTTTGTCAGATCTTACAGATGTGGCAATAAACGACGGTGCCTTTTTGTAATCCTGGGTTAAAGATTGCTGGGTTTGGTTCCGGGTCGTCGTCGTCGTGTCGGCTTTTTGGTTGGTCTGGGAGTCCTGTCTAGTCTAAGCGAAGTATCATTTATGTGGGCAGATCTAGAACTTTTTAGGCACAAATCTGACGGTTTGTATTCAGACTAATCGGGGCAATTGTCTGTCTCTGTGACTCGCTGAAGTTTTTGGTTATAGAACATGGCGTGCTTGTTCAGTGATTTTGGATCTGTCACTGTGTATGGCGGTTTACCGAGTGTTCATTTCGTTCTGGGCTTTTGCTGTGCAAGGCATTTTTTGACTTGTATTACAGAAGTCAACTCTAGCAGATTTTGGGTGCGTTTTTGTCTCTTGCTTCTCTGTTTTAGCTGTTATGGATTAACTTGAGAGGGGTCAACGAGTATTCTTTGTCAATTGGTGGTTTTCCATGAAACGGGTGCATGAACTCCCCCCACTTTTTCAGGCCGTTGCTTTGCAGCATGGACAATAGAAACAATAATTCTTCAAATACAATGAAAGAGTGGTTTATGAAGGATACCGCAAACTCCTCTTTTGTGTTCGAATATGACTCATTTAAGTACAGTATTAAATAGCAGATCAGAATCTGTCTTATTATTTCATGCATCTGTGTAAAAGGCGTATAAAGGTTTCTATCGAATTTTTCCACCTAGGGTAGGACAGTTTTTATCTAGAAACATGCGAGCATCTGATGATTTGGCCGGTCGAGTTCTTTATTGAGGAGCCAGTGCAGCAGATATTCGGTTCCAAATTTCTTTCACGACGCTGTAGTGCCTATAGAATCTTATGCCATTATGTGGTGAAGCATCAACCAACTTTAAGGCATGCTAGGGAACCCAATAAAAATCTTATCTTACGGTGTTGATTGAACATTCTATGTCCACATAAGTGCAGCTTTGCTCAAATCCCAGCATAATAGTATAAATTAAACCCGTGCAGATTCCTCTTAGGCGTCTCAGGAGCAATGGAGACCTTCCTATTCACCTCCGAGTCTGTGAACGAGGGTCACCCCGACAAGCTATGCGACCAGATCTCCGATGCCGTGCTTGATGCCTGCCTCGCCCAGGATCCTGATAGCAAGGTTGCTTGTGAGACGTGCACAAAGACCAACATGGTCATGGTTTTCGGTGAAATCACCACCAAGGGCAACATCGACTACGAGAAGATTGTCCGCGACACTTGCCGCACCATTGGATTCGTCTCCGATGATGTCGGTCTAGATGCTGACAAGTGCAAGGTCATGGTGAACATTGAGCAGCAGAGCCCTGATATCGCCCAGGGTGTCCACGGCCACCTCACCAAGCGCCCTGAAGAGATTGGTGCTGGCGACCAGGGCCACATGTTTGGGTACGCCACTGATGAGACCCCCGAATTGATGCCCCTGAGCCATGTCCTGTCGACCAAGCTTGGAGCACGCCTCACTGAGGTCAGGAAGAACGGTACTTGCCCCTGGTTGAGACCCGATGGAAAGACCCAAGTCACCGTTGAGTACTACAATGAAAACGGCGCCATGGTTCCTGTCCGTGTTCATACCGTGCTGATCTCGACCCAGCATGACGAGACAGTCACGAACGACGAAATCGCTGCTGATCTCAAAGAGCATGTTATTAGGCCTGTCATCCCTGAGAAGTACCTTGATGAGAAAACAATCTTCCACCTTAACCCCTCGGGCAGGTTTGTCATCGGTGGTCCCCATGGTGACGCGGGTCTCACTGGCCGTAAGATCATCATCGACACCTATGGTGGCTGGGGAGCCCACGGTGGTGGTGCCTTCTCAGGAAAGGACCCCACCAAAGTGGACAGGAGCGGTGCCTACATTGTTAGGCAGGCTGCTAAGAGCATCGTAGCAAGTGGGCTTGCTCGCAGATGCATTGTGCAGGTCTCCTATGCCATTGGCGTGCCTGAACCTTTGTCCGTCTTCGTCGACTCTTACGGAACGGGGAAAATTCCCGACAGGGAAATTTTGAAGATTGTTAAGGAGAACTTTGATTTCAGGCCAGGAATGATTTCCATTAACCTGGACCTCAAGAGAGGTGGCAATGGAAGGTTCTTGAAGACCGCCGCCTACGGTCATTTTGGAAGGGACGACCCCGACTTCACCTGGGAGGTTGTGAAGCCCCTCAAGTGGGAGAAGCCTCAATCTTGAGACCCTGATCATGGTTCGCCGCTGGTGATGCTTGCTAGAGTATAGTGGATGAATAATCTGCTTGTCCTATTTCAGCTACAATGTCTTCGCACAAAGTATGAGTGCCATAATGTTGTTTTTCTGATATGCATATCGGCGATGCTCCTTGCTTTCTTTCTTTTCTTTCTGTATTTTTTGCCTTTCTTGATGTGTAATTGTTTGCCATATCAATTAATGGTACGTGTTCAATATGGTTCTGCTCAATGTGTTGCAGGGATTTTTTTTTTCCTATGAAATCGCCGGAACTAAAGCTGGTTAACAAAGTGATGCCCTCGAGTATACTCATGGAGTTCTTTACTTAGTTCTCTCGCCGGCGCGCGGTCACACACATGCTTGTAAGGCAATGTGCACGCCACCTCACAGATACACAGGAATGCTTGGCCTTAATGTTGAAAATGTCAAGTGAAACCTCATAACAATGTAATCAGCATGAAGAAGAACACTGCCGTGGAAATTCCAACTTGCCCATATTATCCAAACTTTCCTCTCTTATACCCGCTTCAATAGCTGGATGAGGGAGAGAGACACGTCTTTAACAGTACCAAACAGAAAAGAAACATTATTAACTATGATCAAGAAAAAAGAAACATTATTATCTTTAAGGCACTGGTTTGTCAGATTGATGTTCATATCGCTCCTGTCTCGTGCTCACAAGCTCTTCATCAGCAGCCATTACACTGGATAGATGCAATTGCCAATGGCTGCCAGAAAAAACCCAAAACTTACTTAGTCGAGAGTTTCTTCGAAGTTTGAATGCTTGTGTATCCTAATACGAGAGACGACACTTCTTGAATTACCAACATCATTTGGAGCCGCACCTATTGGGGAGAAAAGGAAATTTCCCCTTTGAACTGTTTGAAATGTATATAGGGTGAACAGGAGTTGATGAAAAACAATTGAAGATGCCACTTACAAGGATCAGCTGTTACGATTATGGCGGAGCCATTGAAATGGCAGTCCCAGGGGTGCTTCCCTGCTGCTTTATAATAGAGGTTCATTGCGACCGAAGCATGCGAAACTGCATTGTCAGGCTGGAAGCAGCTTCCACCTAGTTGAATCAATTCACAGTTGACCCCACTAAGGCGGCAGCTGTAGTCTATGTTGTGACGAAGCCTATCGTTGTCTGTGGACGGCTTCGCAATGCACCAGGCAGCACCAGTCTCGTTTGCATCCTGGAAGAGAACATGTTACTTGAGGTTTTTCTCAGGAGGATAAAGAATGCAACTCTTGGGAACTGCTTAGAGAGACCAGGACAACAAGCCATAGAGACGGTAACTTGGGGAACTCACCTGCGGCTTCCCTTCATTTTCAAATGTCCTGGAATCTGAAATCGAAAGCAAACTCGACGTTAGAAGGACGAAATATCTGCTAAAGAAACGATAATTCTGCTGTTTTATGTGAAGGTCAAAAAGGAAACGACCGATGCGAGCAGTAACAGAGAGGAGAATCGCGAGAGCTATAGGAAGTAACGTGATGGATTTTCTCATCGCAGCCATGTTTTTAAAGTTGATTGGCTAGCTCTGATGAAGAAACGTAGTTGAGCCATGAATGCTCGACTATATGTATATGAAAAAATGATGCCCAAGACATATCACACCACATTCATTGAAGAGAAAAATGACAAGAAATGCCCTTGAAGATTAATTACCAGCTCAGTAAAATTCGTTTATTCTCAGATGAAAAAGGTTCATATTCACTTATAAATACAAGTTCCCCTAATCCGACAAAATAGACCGCAAATTCTTGAAATATAAACACGAAAGGCAGAATGCATCTCTTACAAGCAGGGTTACTGTTCATTTCCGAATCGATAGTGTCACTAATCAATCCTTTTGTGCATTTGATCAACTAAAAGAAAACTAGCACTTGTTTTAGATTCAATTTTGTTAAGTCATACATGACGACGAGGTTCTTGATTTTTCCCTTTGGTGCCAATTAATGTGCTTTCATGTCCTATTACAACTTTAGCCTGTACAAGAACAGATGCATCACGGCACCGAGATTAGAAGGACCAAATGAGTCGATCATCCATTCAATCCAACCGCTCATGTTTTCTCGTTTACTTGCTGTCTGGATCACGCAAACTTTTTCTTTTAATCTCCATATTGATCGTGGGGAATGAACCTAACAACTTTCTATCAATCGACTCTAAAAATTAAGGAACACAGGACGACATTTCAGGAAGAGGTTGCAAGCTTGAGACATATTACATGACGGCCGATTAGGTACGCTAATGAACGGCTAATCATCTCTTCCATGCCTAACTTGTCGTTTTGCACATGTCATGTTCATTCGCTACCTACTCATTCAGACGCCAGTACTTTCTAATGGAGAAACAAAAAGCAAACGAAAAAAAAAAAAAAAAACAAAGTAACCAGAGAGAACATAAATCGTTCATCGACCGTCTTTTCTACCTACCCGTGATGGACGGTATCATCGCGTGACGAAACTACTGAGAGGCAGCCACTCGACCACACAACATGTGTTGCTTAATGGATCAATCCGTCAAGGGAATGAATGAGTTTCGAGTTGCATTTTGAATGTCAGAAGTCTTTCTGATTTTATTTTGGCTCGCAAAAAAGATAACTGAAAATGGATTGATATCATGAAACTGCTTTTTCAGATTCAAAGAACGAAAAGCAAATGACCAATTTCCTGCACTATCACAAAGCCATATCTTGATTCAACTTTCTTAAGAGATTTTGGGTCTCCAAAATTCATTGCGGAAAAATTTTAGTACTTAGTGATTTTTTTTTTTTTTGATGACCCGGGAATTATCATATAGCCAGCAGCTGGCGACATAAACCCAGGGCGACGCTAGCGCAGGGACCCACCTCCCATGGCACCGCACTTAAGTCGCGCAAATTGAGCGCATGGAGAATCGAACCCCCCCAAGCGGGATGGGGACGTCCGCTCGAGCTAGTGTGCCCACAGTGGGGTGGGTACTTAGTGAATTTTTTTGCAACCCCTTTGGTCAAAAATGCTTACCTTAGCATCGCTGAAAGCCTAAGCCAAAAAAAAGGGCTTTCAACATTTTTGGAAGGCCATTTTCTTAGGATTAATAAAAAAAATTTCTCCTAAGACCACCCAGACCAATCTTTTCTTTTTCTGATTTTGCCCTCATAAATAACTGCTCATCTTTTCAAAAATGCTTACCTTAGCAACGCTGAAAGCCTAACGCTGAAAGCCTAAATTGAAAGCCTAAGTTAAAAGAAAGGGCTTTCAACATTTTTGGAAGGCCATTTTCTTACGATGATTAATTTTTTTTTCTTCTAAGACTGCCCCAACCAATCTTTTCTATTTCTGATTTTGCCCTCGTAAATAACTGCTCATCTTCTCCACGTGGTGAAGCTCCGTCGAGAGTAGCGGAGGCTGGCCAACGGTCACCAACAGACTCGTCTTGGGGAGGCTGGGGTTACAGGTCCTCAGCGGCCCAAGCTGAGCTTGCACGGCACGTCCCAAGGGAGGGCCACCTGGGTCACGTTATCCTCACGTTATAAGAAATACCTAGATTGAGAGGTTTTGTTCTTTTGAGTCATCTTTTAAGAAATGAGGGCTTGTACAGTCTCAACGGTTGAGCTAGGCTTTAGTCTCACTTGTTATAAGGACAACCCAACAAGTGAATTCCAAATGTCAAACTGAGAATTTACCAAAATCTTGGAGACAAAGGTGGGGGCGGGCGTCGGGGATGAAGAGAGAGAGAGAAAGAGAGTAAATATGTCCATTGTATATTTAAGAAATCTTACAATCTTTCAAAGTAATAATTCTACATAGATTCTCAAACTTTACAGTTCACAACAGCATACAAATAATACAAACACCTAATTATTCTCATCACGGAACGAACCCACTGGCCTTAGCTTGATCCGAAATCCAACGCTTCCCACCGGAAGGGCTGGAACACGTAAAGGACTTCCGGGCAGCTCTTGAATAGAAGAGCCACGCAGACACACACTGCAGCGATGCCCACCATCGACAGCATTGTGGGCCTGTACAATAGCGACCTGCTTCTCATACCATAAGTCACCTTTTGGCAACACAGCTTGCAACTCTGACGAGTGAGCTGCTGTTCCGTCTTTCCGATCTCAAAGCTGCTCGTGGTCTCTTTATTCTGCTTCTGCACGCCATTGCCGTCTGGGACCGCATCTGGGATATCAAGAACCACATGAGGCACTGACGGTCTCTTGTTGATTTTCTTCTGGACTAGGTGGATATACGAGTAGTGGCCACGCAAGCGAGCATAATCTTCTGGTGTGGATCCCGTGCTATCTCGAGCAGTTTTCCATGCCTCAATACCAACCTGAATGACACGTTTAGATATCAATATATGGATTGCTAACCCTCAGTTCGGTATGATTTCTAAACCCACAAAAATTAGACATGATGTTCAACACTTAAAGAAGAGATGCACAGAAGCGACTTAAGACTACATTAACATGCGATCTTACTAGCATTCAAGTCACCAGTCAAGGTTCCAAGACTGCTGACTGCTAAATTGATTATTCAACAGCGACTGGACACACTATCAGAATTTTTCTTTCAGCTTCAGACTTTCCATTCATAAACCATAAGCACTTGGCCAGAAACTAGTCAAAGAAACATTACCATTCCAGGGTCATCAATTAGCGCATCCAGTACATCCTCTGAATCATCTTTACCAGCAGCAATGTGAAGAGGTGTCAACCCTGCAGGACCTACAGCATCAGGTCTAAACAAAAAGCTGTGATGACTTCCGTTGATCAGTGACTTCAGTTCAGATTCTAATTTTTCCGAGACACTCTGAGGTACATATCTCAAAAGAAGCTGAACAAGAGGCCTACAGTTTCTCCTCACAGCCCTGTGAACGAGGCCCATCTCAAGCACAGCACGATATATTGAAGGGTGCTCCCCTGCACCAACTGTTCCGTCAAACAAAATATCCAAGAGCTTCTTTACCACTGCACACCAATCATGATCCATGGAGAACTCAATCAGCCACTTGAATCGTTTAAATGAAAATGAGTCAGTGTATGGATCCAGCTGTCCCAATCTAGACCTTAACCCACTTCTATGAAGAATCCAACCCATTTCTTGTATGAATTCAAATGCTTGATTCTTCGCTGCAAATTTTGAAGTTTCATGATCATCCGCATCAGCTTCAACAAACTCCAAAGCATTCTCAAGCGAACGTATCTCCAAGCACACGTCACTCTCTGCTACGATGAAAGGGAAGAAGCTGCCTGGGAGACCGCAATTTTCCACCTGGACAAATTCAAACATGGGTCTCAGCTCATTTATGGGCATAAAAACCACACACATAGAACAATGCAAATGCAGACGTGATAGTTAATACATTTTAGACCAAACCTCTTGGTCAAGCGACTCACTTTAAGACAAGTTTAGGCCACCATATATAAATTAGTTAAAAACCCGTTTACATCTGAACCAGTTCATGCATTGAATATAAAATCTATGGCTGGACAAGCCACTAGTTAAATGCTTCACTGCATATGATATTAAGTTCATTCTTGTAGTATATCATAAAATTCAGAGAAATCATAAAAAAGAGACCTCAATGAATCCCCTTCCAGTCACTCTCGGGATAGAACAAGAAAATTTAACACATTGGAGTTCATCATGCTCCTCTAGGCTATCCTCCTCATTCATCAACTCCAGAGTTTCTTCTTGAACTAGATATGTGCCTTCGAGGGCACACAACAACCTGAACAGAATGACATTAGAGAACATTAGAACATTAGCATTGTCTACTACTGGCTCAAAAGGTCAGATTAACCTCATCTAAATGTTTGTACAACAGTTTAACATCAACATTGTGAAATTCCATACCTTGTTGTAGGGTGACCCATGTTAAAGCCTTTAACAGAAAACTGAGTTGTTTCAGAAGATGATGTGGCAATCGGTCTAACGCTCATAATTCTACTGCAGTTCATACTCCTAAGACACAATGATGTGTCAACAACAACCTGACCTGCATGGTGAGATTGCTTCAGAATGAACATTCTCCAATACATCAAAGTCATTTGCATATTAATTGACAGGTTCAAGATACTATAGCTTCTACATACCATTGTAGATAAATGCCATTTGATGCTGCATTCTGATATACATCCATCCAGTCTTCCAGAAAAGTCATCTGAGACGTCCAGAAGCCTATTTAAACTGGAACTGAGGTCGTAGCAAAGCTACACAGAGCAACAAAAAAAGAGTGAGTAAAGCAGCTCATAGGAATAAATTAAGTTCATTAGAGACAAGGCAATATCAGAATTTGATCAGGGACATTGAAAAATCAGCCCTAGGATGACGAGATAACAACTCACCTCCTCCCATGCATCCTCATCTTGACGAAGATAAACTGTAAGAATGATACAACCAGGCCTAATGTAGCTCTCAATGTCAGTAGGACTGTGAGATAGCCAGTCAAGTATCTGGAAATTCAACCATTTTTTGGTTATGAGAGTTCATGAAGATGAAAGAGCTGTAATGTTTTTGTCAAAATCAATTCCAGGGCTTAAGGAGTACCTGTGCTCGTAGGAGAAGAGGAAAATCATTGGGATCTTTCCCAAATAATTTGAAAACAATTCGGTCTGTCCGGCTCTGAAATAGCAGAAGAGACAGAAAAAGTGTACATGAGATGCAACTTAAAGAAGGTTGGACAGAGACAAATTTGACAGAGCTTTTGGATATTAAAAATAAGCATCACGTAAGCTCTTGGAATTCTCTGAACAAGTTACAAAGCTCACACAATGGAGCAAAAGCTAAATGCTTCATGATCATCCACTAACTTTATCAAGCATAACATATGCAGTTGTGAAACAAAAGCATCCCACCCAAAGACCTTTAAGAAACAGATGGAAACTTAAGAAGCTGTAAGTACCTGGGTGTCACCACTTGAACTAGAAGGTGATTGAGCAGATGCTGAATCTGAAGTCCCACTCGTTTGAGGTGGGCTAGACTGGTGAGATTCTTGTTGCATCCATGAAGGACAATCAATAGAACTGGTGCCCAAATTTGCAGGGGCAGGCGACCTGTCAAGGTCCTCCATGCCATCATCAGAGTCGATGTAAGTATCATTCAGATCAAAGTTATTCAGCTTGCTCTGGCCTCCAGTTGCCTCTCTGCCATCTGCAAAGGATTGAACACCAAATTGTATTGCTAAGAGAGTTTCGTTTTTTTTCATCTCCAAATCTAGTACCCAGACAGAAACCTACTTGCTAGAATCTGCGATGCAGGCCCTGCAGCTTGAGGTTGAACAAGCCTTGAAGGTCCTTCAACACCCTTTGAGGACTTGGGATGAACCAATTCTGAATTTGCAAGAGAGGTTCCACCATTGAGAATAGCTTGAGATTCCTGTAAGAGCCCAGATATATTCCTTTCCCCATGCCCGTTAGTGCTATTTGCAATGCTTCTGAGAATATGTGATAGCAAATCCTGATCTGTAACTTGTTTTGACTGATTGGCTGCACCCACAAAAGGCATTCAAAATCTGATACCACTCGGTTCGGCATAAGTAATGCACTTTGCAACTTCAGACCAGCAACTAAAACATCTAAGTACTTTCGCTTCTCTTCAAAGTCCACACAAAAAAATAAGAACCGTGCACCAGGGGTTGATGCCGGATTTACAAGAATGCAGATCTCATCTCAGTTTAGTGTAGCTTATTATTAAAGTACTTGCCTACCAGCCACAAAAATCTCTGAAGAAATAAATGCTGGTACCAATGAAAGGAAGTGCGGAAGAGCAGAAGAATGCAAGAACTGGTGACAAGAAGGTGGTGCCATATCAGTGCTACTTACAGTGCATAGACGTCAGTATCTTCAATAAGCTTATCAGCAGATAACTGCTGGCCTGCTCATCATTAACGGAATTTGCATTAGGGGTTGCTTCAGGATTCGTTTTCCTCCTCCGTTTATTGTGGCCAGCTAAACGTCTGCGGCAACTTCTCTTTCCTTCATCAAATTCTTGAAGGGCATGGAACCTGTCCCGTTAAGAGTGGATGAAGACAGACAACACATAAACACACCATATCAGGACACCCATAAGAATAAAGGAACTGACGCCATTAGAAAAATTAAAACTTTAGTGGAACTCATCAATTGAAATAAGATAAAAGGACAAAGAGAACTATTTCCGCGGTGAACAAAATAAGGTGGATGCCACACTTACGTTGTCTTTTCAAATTATAACCTATCATAAAATGATGAAGTGCATATACTACTAAACAGCAAGCAAGGATATGGGAAAGCTCTTGAGGGCACTCGACTTACCTACTGCACTGTTGACAAAACCTCTGCATGATGTTTCCCACAAGTGCTTTGGTGGCTTTGGAGTGCATCTCACATACCTTGTGCCGTCTGTGGTAGTCCTTTGCATTACTGAGATCGGCACCGCAGTCTTCTACCTGACAAACTGCCCGACTCGCAGAACCCCCGGCAAGCTTAGTCTTCTTCCCACTATTCCCGTCCCAAGTTCCCACATCCCTATCGGCGACTGGGTAACTTCCCAGCTTCAAAGAGAGGCCGCCTGCTTTATCATCCGAGTTATCGTCCTCGACAACAATAACCCTCCGACGCTTCTCGAGCTCCCTCTTTCCATCATCAGTCCTCAAATTAACTTCATCGGAGCACGACGACGAGCTATTCGATGAATTGCCGGCCGCGGCAGGAATACCGTTCTCGAGCGGGAGAAACTGCCGGCCGGGGAAATCGGACGGGACCGGGTTCAGCGGCCTGGCGACGAACAGATCGCCGTCCCACTTCCAATCGTTCGAATCCCACTCTACGCTCCTCTTCCCTAACGCACGCAAGTCGGCCGGAGGTAGCCCGTAGAAATGACGCCGCGCCTGCGCCTCGACTCTAGCCTCCATCTCCGGTCACTGAGATCTTCAAAAAAAAAAACTCTCGACCGTACCAAAGAACCGACCAAGACACCCCCAAAACTACAGCTCGGAGAGAAAAAATCAAAACTTCACTCGAATTATCGCATCAAAAACCGCAAGAGCCCCCGGAACAATCCGAACCCCGCAAAGAAGTTCACCTAATCAGCTTCGCTCCTGCCCCAAAAGTCGAGAAACAGCCCAGAGACGCATCCATGTTTCCAATTGAGAGCTACCCACATAACAATCAGGCACCGATCGACAGGCGAACCCCCTCAAAGCTCCTGCTTGGAAGCTCGAGGACCATGGAATCCCGGCCTCCAACTCGCACCGCAGAACCCAGAGAGAGAGAGAGAGAGAGAGAGACTGGAAGCGAGGAAAAGGCCTGTACGGACTTGCCTAGGAGCGATCGAATCTGGGGGGATCGGAGCCGCGGGGGGGAGATCGACGCCGACGAGGGCGGTGGTCCGCCGGCGGGGAGGACAGAAGAGGAGGCGAGCAGAGATACCGAGGCAAGTGGGCGAGAGGTTCGGGTCGCGATGCCGA
Source organism: Eucalyptus decipiens (assembly GCA_014182575.1). Lineage (NCBI taxonomy): Eukaryota > Viridiplantae > Streptophyta > Magnoliopsida > Myrtales > Myrtaceae > Eucalyptus > Eucalyptus decipiens. The sequence continues at coordinate 30,267,974 of CM024609.1, read as the reverse complement.
TGATGGGAACGTGCTTTATTATTTTCGGTCTTTGCTTTCTCCTCAGTCGAGCAGAGAGGGATAGAGAGAAGGGAGAGAGTTGTGTGGGGGTTGTTATGTGGTGCGGCAAGGCATATGGTAATGGTACACCCACACACAATCAATCATCGCCAAAAGGAAGAGAGAGATAGAGAGAGAGAAACAGTGGGAAGGGCTCCTGGTGGGGGTGGTGGGGCCCACCCCCACTTTTTTGGTACACCGCGTGTCCCGCACCCTCGCGATATGGGGGCAAGATGCCCTCCGCCTTTCTTTTTCATTTTTTACCTTTTTTTCTCTGTTGCCCGGTGTACCGCCCACGCGCGCATTTTTGTTTATTTTTTTGGGAACGATCCGGTGCTCCACGCGCCCGGTGCGCTCGGTGGAGGCAGGCCCTCCTGCCCGACCGACGGGCTCGACGTCGCTGTCGTCCGGACGGGGGAAGGTCCGTGAGATGCGACGTGGACGAGGCCATCACATCGACATTGAGATTAAGGGTGGGCAAGATTTTAGTGTAAAACATGAAAAACTGAAATTTTTATTAGTAAGAACGAAGTTCTTATTATATATTTTTGCTCGATCTTGCAGCGTCCTATGAGATCAAATGATGATTGTATTATATGGTATCACTAATATCAGCTTCCATTTTAGGCAATGTCAATGACTTTGATTTTTATTTTTTTAATATTTTATATTTTTCATATGTTTAAATATCAATAAACTATAACTTTTACCAAAAAAAAAAAAATCAATAAACCGTAACAAAATAGTAGTTATTAAAAGTTATGATTCACCGTAATTACTCAATTAAAAGAACAAGAGAAACTTTGATGAACTTTGAAACCTATAACAATGTAGGTTTTAGATTCATAAGAATATAGAGTAAGTTTCAAATTTAAAAAATTAAAAAACCTATTTCGACAAATAAATTTTTCCGAGTTTCAAGAGGAATCTCCAATAGCCCACCTTTAGTTGGAATTCCAAAAACCCATTAGCATAAAATTCAATATAAGTGCTAGTAGTGCAAGTGGCTTCCACCTTGTGCTTGTGACGTATTGGCCCGTTTAAATGAATCTGTTGATGATGTGAAATTCGTCTCACTTTATTGGAGTAGGTCGACTCGAGTACATGTTGAGAATAGTGCCGGTGCACACTGAGTCTCTGTATCTAAAGACAATCCAAAGGTTATGCTTCTATAATGCGATTAATTTCTTATTCATTGCATGCGTGAGCCTCTGCAATTCTCCTATTGAAAATGGCTTTGAATTAGGCAAAAAGCACAACTCCACGCATTGATTAGTGTGATTTCTTTATGTGCTTTAAGTAAAGGATTATTATTAATTTCCATTGTTTACGCAAGAATGATGCGTGCAATCTGTAGTTGGATGATTGGTAGATAGAAAAATTCGGTTATAAAAAAACTCCAAACACACATATCACTAATTCAATGATGAAAGTGCAATTACATTTCATATAGACAGCGAATCTAACGATATATCTTGTAAAAAATCATCATGATTTATCAAATGATCGAGCATATGGTGTCAACAATTAGTTAAGATAAAATATATAGTGTTTACAAGGTTCAAGGGTTTAAAATAGAGTGTCCTCAAGGTAGAGTAACTTGTGAATTAGCTGCCCCTTTTTTGGGTAAAGTCCTTTTCATGTACGTAGACAGAGTGGTATGGTAGGAGTCGAGTTGAATCGATCAACTAGTGTTATGAATAACTTAAATAAACGCAAAATAAATCCACGAAAATGGGTTTGCATGACTTTTTTTTTTTTAAAAGTGGGGGCTGTACACGTGGCAAAAAATCGAAAAATGAAAAAAAAAAATAAAAGGGGGGGGCGGCGGCCTCTAATGGCTCCCCACGCTCTTTGCTAATTTTTCTGATATCAATTTTCTGTGTTCATCTATTTATTTCTCTTAAAATAATTGGGCATTGAACGAAAACAGAAGCCTCGTATGTGAACACGTCTCATTTTCAACCCCTCTTTGCTTGTCGGGACAACCTCTTTTGTTTCTTTCCTCCAATCAAAACACGCCGAAGCGAGAATAATATAATCCCTTTTTTGACTCCCCCGTTTTCTTTATTTATTATAATCATTTCTTGACCCCCGGAGATTATAATGATCTTACCGCACGTTGAATTTTGACGATCCTGAGATCAGAGTCATACTTATGCAGGGGAGGCGATTCCATCGCGATTCAACGTTTGGAAGTCGTGACATTGCCAATTCATCGCATTGACGAAAGGGGGTTTGGAAATTGGTCAGCAATCCGGTGCCCTTTTATGTCGCGATCGCAAGGTGGACGTAAGAAGAAGTATACACAGCCCGACACATCAATTAATTGAATAGAGAGAGCGCTCGAGGAATGGCAACAGGCGGAAATGGATATCAAGGGCGTGGTATTCATAATAGGAAAAAAAAAAAGGAGTTGTTCAAGGGCAATATTGAACATTTTAATGCGAACTAAATTCAATACGTAACAAAAGTCTAAAGATCATATTAAACAAGTTAAAAATTGAGGAACGACACCATTCAGAGACCACGTTGCAATCGACTTAAAATTCAAGAATCATATATAGCATTAATTTCTCATAAATTCGTTCATCTCGATAAGAACTTACTAGAAATGTGGACCCGGTTAGAACAATGGATGATAACTTTTGTCCCAAAAAAAACGTAAAGTTAGTAGAGCTAACAACTGCCACAATAGATGGAGTATGAATAATGACATGCACTCTGAGATCGATTTACAATTGGTTTTGAATTATGAAGGATTGACCAATCACGTAGACGTGAAAGGAATGAGAAGAGATAAGGTCAATGGTGGGGAATTTATTTTATTTTTCACGTTGATTAGATGGTGTGTCGTTGTCAAAAAGAAATCGGACTCAAATTCTCGTACCAATAATTAGGACACGAAGACATCGTCAAGAGAAGAAAAGGTAAAATTCGGGCTTTCGAATTGGAGCACGGGGCGGCCATCGGTCGTCGCTTGTCGCTCTCTCAAGATGAACGGACGACCATCAAACTTTCTACGCCATTAATGAGATCGATAGATAACAAAGCGTGTTGCCCATTTGAATTGGGTTGATGGTGCTTTTTATTTTCCAAAAAAATATTTTCTCCTTTTTTTTAGATCACTTAGGAAAATGAGTTAATTTTTTTTAATGAAAACTCTTTTTTCTTATCATTTCTTTCAAAAAAAATCAAAAATCATGTTTCAAAATACGATTAGAAAATTATGCTTTTTAGTACGGAAACCCCAACACTCATTCTTGTGCACTAGGCAACAAAGCCAAGTTTAGAGGCCGAAGTTGGGATTATCGGGATCCACCGAGGCAAGCTCACGTCTAAAGAGGTCAAAGTTGAGTCCGCAAAGGCCAAGCCTAGGAACTTGGTACCTTGGCTTGAGTCTCCAGCGCCCTACCCCAAGGTCACAAGGGTCAAGCCAAGATCTTGATGCTCCTACCCAAGTCTCTAGCGTCGCACCCAAGTCCATCGAAGGTGGGCACAAGATCTCAATGCCAAGACAAGGTCCTTAATGCCCAAGCCTGGCTTAATCGAGGCTAGGCTCGAAAGTACATGCTCAAACCTTGGTGCTGCGCTACCCAAGCCCAAGTCCATCGAGGTTGGGCTTGAGACCTCGATGACTTTGCCTAGCATGATCAAATCAATTTTTTCTCTTCCAACGACAAAAATATATATTTTTCATTTTATCTTCAAATTTCAGTCAAATATCACATTTGTCGCGAAATAAACAATGCTAAGATTTCTGTATAATTTTGGTTAGTTAAATAATTTTGCGGGTCGAGATACGGGCAAATCCCCATCCATTGCAGATGAAAAGGGCGATTCACATGCCCCGATGAAAATTAACGAACTGAATGATGCGGGTGCCTCTCGCGAGAAAAAAAAGAAAGAGATTTTCCCATTCAGATCTAAAAACGAGCAAACTCAAATGCTACATGACATGTGAATGTCACCTTCCGATCCCAAAACGAAGTCTTCAGTCGAAACTCCGTACAAACCTTTTTTCACTAATATCTTCTCTCGACGCGACGACATTTAAATATTTGATCTTATCTTCAAAACGGTCCCATAGGCTATGGTCGGTGGTGGGTTCCGCAGAGTGGATGTACCACGAGGCTTGAATTTCCATGACCCTCGTTTGTTTCCTTCCCAATCTCGTAATTAATTCATCACACTGCAACATTCAATGCTCGAGAGAGTTAGAAAATCAAGTAAAAAATGCCTAACTTTATCGAGCACTTTAAGGTTCTAGAGCGCTTCACAGTATTCACAAGTTCAATTATAGAACATTTGGATCTTTAAACTGATCTATTCGTGATTAATTATAATGCAATGATGATGGGCTTTCTCGGGGTGGACCCCTTGGAGCATATGTACTACGATACGTATCATATGCAGGTGCACATCATTACAAATTAAAAGCACTTTGTCTCTTCGAGACTTCTATAAAATTGCTTTTGGCAATGCTGCTACAAGTTTGGTAATTTTTTTGTTTTTTAGAATAGATTTGGAATAGAAATAAAAATAAATAAAAAACATATTATTTTCGAGAACAAGTAAAGAAATAAGCATTTTCTCTTTTATTTTATTATTTTTCTCTTCCTCCCTTCTTCCTCTTAGTCGGTTGTTGGCCTCGGCGATGGTTGACGACCAACCAAGCGAGGCCTGACAACCTCGCCGATCCCCAACGAGGTTGCCTTGAGCTCGTCAGCCACTAGCGAGGCTCCCCAAGCCTCATCGTGGTTGGGGGAGGCCCCCCCAACCTCGCCATGGTTAGACGAGGCTTGACTTGGCCTAGATTTGGCAAGGCCAAGCCTTGCCCAACCATCACAAGGTCGATGTCGCCTTGGTGGGTCACGGTGAGGCTGCCCCGAGGTTGACGACCTCGTCGCCCTCGTCTGGCCAATCATCACCAGCCATGGCCAAGGTCGGCGATCGAAAAAAGAATAACAAGAAAAATATAACAAAATTATTAATAAATTAAAATAAATTAATGTTATAAAAATATTTGGGGATATACCAAACTCATTTTTGTTTAGGAATAAAAATTTTGTGTAGTTATCAAATACTTTAAAATGCTTAAAATTGTTCCGATAACAGAAATAGAAAAAAATGTTTCTAAATAAAAATTGTTATCGGAACAAAACGTTATTAAATGCACCCTAACATACTCATCGGGGAAAAAAAACAAAGATGACATAAAAAAATAAACCCAATTTTTGTTAGGAAATAAAATGAGGCCCTTTTCAGTTTGCTTTTAAATTATGCCCCCACAAATAAAAAATGTTAAAAATTGATTTCTTGTTCTTTTTGGCATTTCTTTTTCTCTGTCTTTTCTTTGGAGTTTTTAGCCCGAGAGTTTTTTTTTTTTTTGGGCTGAGGCCCCTCTACTAGGACCCCCTTAGCTTGTCACAGCCATTCAAGCAACGTCGACGCTCTTTCCTTGAGGGGACCTCTCTCGAAGCGACCACGATCGAAACCCGGTCACGTCGGACAAGAATAATTAGACGATCACGGATAAGAAGGGACGCGACTTGGCTCGACGAGGGCGACGTGACATGCGAGAGCTTCGCCTCGTGTGAATGGATCGCGAACGATGAGGCTTCGCCTCCACGTTCCGAGCTTCGATTCGGCACGACAAAGCAGAGCGCGAATTAAAAGAAGATGGAATATATTGAAAAGCTGGAGGCCGCCAAGAGACGACAAGAGCTGTTGGTTCGGTGAACGGCGCCGCAATAATGCCTCGCGGCCGAGCCAAACGAGGGGGGGGTGGTGCAGAGACGATGTCGGAGCGGCGCAGGAGACCAGATTTCGATTCTTGACCGGCTTTGGACCAGGACCGGAGGCCCTGGCCAGTCAGACAATCACGAGGTCAATTGGAACAGTCCACGTGCGCAGTTGTCCTCCCATAACGCCGCGTGGACCAGGTGTGAATTAATGCGACTTGGCCATAAGCGGGTCGGGCTCCCCTCTCGTCGTAATTCCTTATGCCGGAGGAGCCCCGTCGAATGGACAGCGGGTCAGATTTAAATTCGACACGCGCTCATGTCCCGATCAATCTTACGAAAATATTTTATATATTTAACTCAAATCTAGAAAAAGTCACTTTCAAATTGAGATGAAAACATGGAACGAGCAAACACGAATTTTTAATGCTGGGGCTAGAGAGAGAGAGTGAAGAAAAAGTCGTAAAGATGAGTTAGATTTAAGTAAATTATAATCCCATTTAATACCCATAGAATTTTGAGTTTTATCATTTTAAGCCAATTTATAAACCATTTTCTAAATTTCATTAACACATATAACGACTTAACTCATTAAATATTTTTTTTTTTTTGTTAAACATCAAATGTGGGTTAAGAAGATGGTTTATGACCAATCTTGACAAGTTTAATGTTAACACTTAATGCATCATGGATTGATCAAGCTTTGCAATACTTGATTTAAGCAGTTTGTGAATTTAGTCGAGCGATTCGATGTGTACTATTTCAATTATATTGATATACTTTGTATTTGTACATGTGTTGAAAATTGTCTCGATAGTACTTGATAGGAATCTAAATATAGAACAAATTAATAATTTTCAATATACGCTAAAGAATATCAGGTACTTTTTAGTACAATTGTAAATAAAAGGGTTTTACTAGCATAATAGTTATTAGATTAGTGTGAGAATAACAGTTTATTATGAGTGATAAATTCTTGAAGAAGTGGGTTCCACTACAATTTATAATTATTTGTGATTTTATTTTTTATGATATAAAATAGATTATTATTATCACAATACATAAAAAAAAAAAAACAGTTACGTAAACCTTTCTTTAAATAAACATACGACTTTCAAAATATAATTAATGTTTAAGTGCTCTAGAAACAAGTTTTTAAAACAAGATCCTTTTTTAATATTTGGAAAGTTGTTTTCCAAGAGAATTGATGATTTACGATTTAGGATTTACGCGTGCTTCTTTCTTTCCTCCTTGTCTGCTTGGTCCGAGGCAATTCATTTTTGTTTCCTGATTTTAGGTTTATAAAGAAATGCTTTCCTTTTTTATTCATGCCCAGGAGAAACCATTTTATATGTCTATAACACGATTGATGTGCTATGGCCAATCGGTTGCGTAGCTGCCTCGAGCAAATTTAAAACCCTATTTTCGTATTGACTGATTTCCCCGTGCCTCAGTGTCGTGGTGCGTGATCATTGCACAAGAGTACCTTTTTTCGTTTTCAAGATCCTCATAATTAACCTTACGATTGCTTATTTTCCGATATTTCACGATAGAGTTAGTCATTTTCTCTTTATATTTATAAGGAACTAAATAGTATTTTCAAAAAGGAATAAGCATATTGATAATTTTAAAATTTATCATAAAAATACAATTGAATCATAAAATTTCAAAAAGTGTAATAAAATATTAAAAACTTATCATGAAAGTGTAATTAAATTTTGAAACTTTAAAAAGTGTGATCAAGTTTAAAAACTTGTAAAGTTGATGTAATAAAATTTTTCAATTAGCTCCATTCAATTTGATAAATGAAAAATGCTAACAAATTTTATGACTTGAGTACACTTTTTAAAAGTTTTGATACTTACTTGCACATTTATGATAAGCTTTAGAACTTAATTATAGTTTTTGAAAATTTTCTATGGGTTTTAGAATTTCCGATGCACTTACCTCTTCTTCTAAAGTGTGGTTTTTTGTTTGTCGCACTTCTAAAGTGTTTCTAACCATGTTAATTCACCGTGTTCTTTTCAATGCACCATCAAATAGTAGCGTGGAGCAACTTTTGTCCCAACTCAAGGACTGGTCCAATGCACACCATCGATATCGACATTAGAGGATTGATTAATGAGAAACTACTTTCCAGTCATATGACCTCAAATGGATGCGTCAAGTAAGAATCAAATTCGAGCATTTTGAACCACAAGAGACGGATTTTATGAGATATTTTCCTTTATCTATATTACTAAACAATGTAAAAGCGTAAAGGTGGTAAAATAACTCCATAAGTCTCGCGCTTAAATTATAATTTCCACCACTTTTTTGATTTTTTGAAAGATTCCTGGAATATTAATCAGTTCTTCATTGAGGAAGTAATGGACAGGTAGGGCGCACAGAATCCAACACAAAAACCAATCAAATCTTCACTTCCGTTCTCTGCATTTCCTTTATTTCAATTTAATACCAACTTTCCATTAAATAATGAGGAGGTTCTCACATGAGTCCAGCCGACCAAAGCTACTAGCATATTCCCATGACATTGACCAAATTAACAATAATGGAGAAAAAAAAAAAAAAACTCATGCTCTCTTTAATAGTCACTACGGTTGCTAAAACGTTGAATCAAGTAAAAATGAATTTTCTTTATAACGAGAAAGTCAAACCCAACCAAGGAAATTTCGCGCACGTAAAACCCGCCCTTTATTTCAACCGCCGTTTTGACCAAAAAAAAAAATTCAGCCGACACGAGATTTCACTTTAGCCAAATCCTTAAAACCGAGCAATTTATGAAAGGATTTGAGGTGGATCTACTTTTTTTTTTTTTGCTAAATCACTATTTTCAACATGATTTATGCAAATTAAACCTTATATTATATTAGAGGTACCGAGTGATTGCGAATATTGAAAATATAAATTTAATTTTTTCGTGCCATGCTCTTTGAGTTCGCAACATGCGTGGTTTGGTTTCAGATCCCCTCCAACCTGACAACTACTCTCAGCAAAATACTGAGCTTATAATCATTGTTTAGGACAAGAAGGTAATATGGGCTGGCCGAATAATTCCTGTTGAACATGTGCTCTTAACACATGCTTAGTTCCTTCAGCAATCATAGCGTTAAATCTTCTTCTTTTTTTATTATTTAAAGATATAGATATTTTCTGGCAGGACCATATTATATCAAAAGGACGAAGAGGAGTTGTTTATATGTTAAGATGTCGGACGTATTCAAATCGAATTTTGCTGTTATGGTTGCGGTCTGCCCCTTGAGTAAAATTTTCGCATGTGTATCTAGATCAGGAATTTTTTCTTCCGTTTGAATTAGGAAAGAGGGAATAGGTTCGATGTAGCTTTTCTTTTTCTTTTTTCCCTTCTCTATTTTCTATGCCTGGACTAAAGCTGATTAACGTAGGGGGCTGGAGCTAGATCTATCGTGCAAAGAAGAAAAAAGAGACATGAAAATCGAGCCACATGGTGCGAGACTTCTATCCAGACCGGATTGTCCTTGAACCATTGAATTTGGAGGGAAAAAACATCGAGGATACATCAAACTTCGATTAGCCTAGTTGGGTAGCTAGGCTTAGGAGGAAGGACGATCGCCTCACCTCCACAGAAAAATTGGCCGTGGGCTGGTGGAACAAGCCTAGCATCATCATTCGAGTTCAACCGCTAAGGTTGTTGGAACGACGGGAGGCCTAACTCGGGCGCCATGATTGAATGTCTTTGCTTCGATCCGTCGCCCATGAAATAAAATCATTAAATCATTTTCCTAGATTGAACAGGGGTGAGAGCCACATCCAAAAAAAAAAAAAAAAAAAAAAAAGAAAAGGGGAATAGGGGTGAGAGGACTTAATTGGGCCTAAATGAAGTTTAAGCCCAAGAAAGAATATGCACACCCGGCCCACCTAAATGACGTTGCGTTCCTACTTAGCCCAACCAGAGCCAATCGTCATGTCCATGGTCACGTCCGTTGAAATAACTTAACATCACTCGTCCCTTTTTCAAAGTTAGATAAATTCTGGGATTGACTAATCTCCTCCTCCCTCTCTTTATCATTTTTTTTCCTTCATGGGAAAGGCCGCAATGCAACCATTTGGAAAGTTGCGGAATTTGACCAGCATTGGAGGGAGGAAAAGTCACGTACTTTTGAAAAAAAAGAGAGGAGAGAAACACCCATTGAACGAAACCCCGTTGCAAGATCGGCGGCGACGGAAACGGGGGAAAGAATCAAAAAAGCCCAATTAGTTCTGAATAGAAGTAGCCGTGGCGAGGAAATCGTAAAGCCGATTGAAAGCCTTTTTACCAAATTCAAAGGTTTCGATTCCATGGAGATCTTCCTCTGGATGAAAACGGCCCCGCAGCTTCAATCCAGCAATCAGCCCGACACACGCGTCTAAGTTAGCTATAGCAACGAGGTTCGGGTCTCCGTGCCGCGACTAATCTCATCGGATCATAATGGCTATTCATTCTATCGTGATAAGACAATTATTGTGACCAACCCTCGAAATGGGCTGATGATTAGTTTAGACTACGACGGAATAGACAATGACAGTTCCTAATTCAATTTTAGAGTCTTAATTTGCTCCACAGCTCTCAAGGAACATGGTAAACCGCGTGTACATGGTGTCGAGTTTGTTTACAAAAGAAATTAGCAAAGCTCACAGCAATAGGAGTCAAAATTGCCAATTGGACAACGAAACTGGCCCAAACCAAAAATCCACTGCACTTGCTTCAAGCTCAAGCTCTATTTTGTTAGTTTTTGATTATGGGAAAATCACATAAACAGTTATTAAATTTTGGTCAAACATGTAATGCTATCCTTGAATTTTTTATTTATTAATTTAATGTGATCTCCGAATTTTGATTAAACATACGACAAACTTTCAAATATCTTCATTTAATCTTGTAACAACGTTGGATATTTATCAATAATTTAATAATCATATTGAATAAATTAAAAATAAAATATTAAACCGAATTTTGGGATTCTATTGTACGAATTGAAACTGAAATTCCGAGCCACGTCATTCCTTTGACTTTTTTAACGCATAGAATCACCACTAAACACGTAACTCGCTAAATACACACCCTAGCGCAGGCGATACCGATCCCTCCCCTTCCTCGACCAATTCCCTCTCTCCGCTTTGAAAGTTTTTGCTGACAGTCAAGTCAAGTCTGGCTTCCTCAGCCGAATTTTGTCAATCAAAGGAAAAAAAAAAAGAATAAAGAAAAAAATAAAAAAAGAAGAAGAAGAAAAATCTCACACCGAATAAAACGTCGCACCAACCCTAATTTCCCCCCCACTATAAAATAAGGAAAAAAAAAGGAGAAACGGAAAAAAATCGGCCAACGACGAAACCGTCCAAAGCTTGTAATAATTCCACCCGAGAGGTGTGTGGGACAAGTCAACACCACTTTCGCTCCCAATACGCGCTATCCTGCGCACACCCCGCTTTTTTGCGCACCCTTCGCCGGCTTCCGACTTCACTTCAGATCTCCCCTCTCTACTCCAGTGGTCTCCCGAGCGGCCTCCTTCGCTTCGCTTGCGCTTGCGCTTGCGGTTTCCGGGGTCGAATTCCAGGTACCGCTTCCCCCCCCTCCCCGCCTCCTCTCGGCGCCGTTTCCGGCTCCCCGGTTCGTCTCTCGATCGCCGCCCCCCCCGCGCGCGCGCGCGATCGGCTTCTAGCGCGGCGCGGCGCGATCGAGGTTTTCCGGGGCGAATTCTTTTGTCGTTGCTGGATTGGTCGGAGTGCGTTTCGGCGATGTGAATTTCGCGTGCTCTCTCTTTTTTTCTTTTTTTGGTTTTGGTGCATGTGCGCGGTTGCTGTGCTGATCCGATTGTCGTTTGCTTGCCGAGCTGTTCTTGATCGGCGGCGCGGTTCGGAAGGCCACCGTCGGCCGTGCCGGCTCGCCGCTTGTGCGGTTCGATTCGCTGTGCCGGTCGAGGATTTCTAGGATACCTGTGCGTTTGTGTGCGTGCATGTAGCTGATTCGCTAGGCGACGCTCCACGGAGCGCGGCGGGTTATCCCGGATGCAGATCGCTCCTTTACGTGCCCGATTGGGACGGAATGCTGTCCGAGTCGATTTAAAATGTGGCCGTGGGGCTAGGCTTCTCGAGGTTGCATGGTCGGGCCGAGATGGAATTCTTTATTTTGATCCGAGATTAAATGACATCACGTGGCGACATGTTTGGAGGGTTTGTAGGACTTGTTGGATAGTGGATTTGGGGACTTCATCAATAGTTTTTTGGGTGTAAAACGTATTTATGAAATGATTTGTGAAATCGTAGTAGTATGATTCCTTCTCTATTGGAACATTGAGAATGATAAGAGTGTCAGAAGCTGAGATATTCGTGTTAAAATTGTGGAGATTGTTCTGGTATCCTTGTGCTAATTATGATGTGATGCAGAGTGTCATGATTGAATGGGCGATAGTTGTAGCTCATAATTCAATGTCTCTTCACATCTCCCGCTGCGAGCTTTATCTGACTCTTGTTTTGTGAGTGAGGAATAAAACATGGACAGGAAATGGGTGTACGAAAATGAGTTTAATTGTAAATGCCTTTGTTTTTTTCCCACTTAAGGAGGGAGGGAGGGAGGGACGTTAAGTATGTGGAGCCTCAACCTTGCCCTCCTCAGCAGATGCTTCTACGGCTTGAATTTGTGACTTTTGAGTCACACGAAGCAACCTTAACTGGGCATTTATACACACCCTTGTCCAATATCATGGAAATCAAAAGGGGAAATTGACAACATACTTGAAAATTGTGTAGTAAACTGCGAAAAGATTAAAGCTTATATCTTCTATCTTTCGAGAATCGTCAATTACATGTACAAGTTATCTTTGACTTCTGTGACTAAATTAACGTGCTGCTTGATTGAGACTCAAAAGACGAAGGTTTCCAAGTGAAGACACTTTTAGCTAATCCTATTATCATACAACTGACCCTGCAACATGTTAACGGTTGGTCCTCATAGTTCAGAAGTACTATCCTGCAGTGTAGATAGTTCTTAGCAAGGCTAGTCTTGGACATGAGATTGGGAAGAGTTCTAGTCAATTGAGACTTTTCTCTGCTTTTCATCTATGTTTATGAAAATTATTTTTTTAACCTATTTGACTTATTTTGAGCCAACTCTTTCCTGTGTTATTGAGAACTAACTTCCTTTGACAGGGGAGGTCCATTTGGTGAGTGAAGAAAGCCATGAGCTGCTTTAGCTGTTGTGAAGATGATGATATTCATAAAGCTCCAGATAGTGGAGGCATGTACCCGATGAAGAGCTCAACAGGTAATTCTGTAATCAAAATTATGTTTGTTTAGATGCATAATTTAGTCCTACTCATACCAGCTAGAGAAAATTGGTATGCTGTTTGTCATGTTTGCTGCTAAATCTGTATCAAGTTTCTGGTTTTGTTCGTCTAGATGCATTTCACTTGACATTCATATTCATACAGTAAGTACTTATTTTTCTACTTTTATTCTTTCATATTATGCTCTTCCAATGAAGTTAGCCTTTCCTTTTGTCCTTTATTTCATTCTTCTTCTTGTCTATTTCCTGATTTTTATCAGTGTAAACTAAGTTGAACTTAATCATATAGGAAATGATGGGGCATATCATGCCTCTGAATCTGCACCAAAGGGTGCACAAGCGGTAAAAGTTCAGCCCATTGAAGTCCCTGCTATTCCAGTGGATGAACTTAAGGAAATCACTGATAACTTTGGGACAACTGCTTTGATTGGGGAAGGATCATATGGCAGAGTGTACTATGGGGTTCTAAAGAGTGGGCAGGCTGCAGCTATTAAGAAGTTGGATGCAAGCAAGCAACCTGATGATGAATTTTTAGCCCAGGTTTGGGATGCTAGTTGGTAACAATTTTTGCCTCAATCTTTATTTTAATATTTTCAACTGATGTAAAGCTTCGCAGGTTTCCATGGTGTCGAGATTGAAAGATGAAAATTTTGTTGAATTGCTTGGTTATTGTGTTGATGGAAGTTCCCGAGTTCTTGCGTACGAGTTTGCATCTAATGGTTCGCTCCATGATATTCTCCATGGTAAGCAAGAGGCATGTCTCATTGTGATTCTTATTTGACTGTTGCACTTTTTGGATTTTACAACTAATTCTAGCTATTATAGTTGCGAAATGACGCAACTTTAAGGAGTTTACTTAGTGATTTTTGTACCTATGGATGTATATCACAGCTAGTTAAACTTTATGCTTTCTCAATAAAGCATAATTATTGACTTACGTCTTACAACTGCCTTTTCTATCATGATGTCATTCAATACTGCTTAAGACAAATTCAATTGCGACATCTTCTACTTAGCAGCATCAATCTATGTCATGAATCATTTATCACAGATACCTTGCCTTCTCGATTACTGTGGCGGGCTACCTTTGGTTTGCTAGTTTGATCTGCTTTAGCAATGGCTTCAACTTCTCCTTTGCTCTTTTCATTTTGGGCAGGGGTGAAGAGTAAAACTAAGAGCTAGTGTTGCTTTCTCTATGTTAGTATATGTTACAAGCAAAATTATTGACTTATGCGGCTTATAATGCCTTTTCCATTGTTGTGTCATTCAGTACTGCTTAAAACTGTATTTTTGCAATGTCATCTACTTTATTGCAATGATCTATGTCATGTTATCATTTGCTATGGATACTTTGCATAATTGGCTACTGTGGTCAGGTAGCTATTGTTTGCTAGTTTGATCTGGCGCACGCGTGCCAGCTAAGGGTTAAGAGTGAAACTTTTCCTTTGTTTCTAGACTGAAAAATTATCCAGACTCACCAAGAAGTTTTGCTTGCCTTGTAGTCATCCAATTTCTTAATAATCCCTGCACTACCACCTTCCATCTATCAAAGGCAACAGAAGATGACTTCAAGAAAGTTCACAATGGGTATACCTGTTGGAGAGCTGGCATCCTTATATTCTTCATTTAAAGGGACATTGTATATGCAATTCTATGGACCATTTTCACAGGGAGCATATGGCAAAACTCCCTTGCTTCTATTGATTATTCAATCCCCATAAATACACCATCTGTGATATATGATTGTTCATATTATTGTGGTTACGTGGATGCTCTTAAGCAATATCCTTAACTTAGGGCTTTGAGTTTTGCTGGATCAAAGTGGTTTGATTTGAACTCCTGGTAATGATGTGCAAAAAGTAACATAAATCATCACCATTTCCTTTCAATGCACAGGTAGAAAAGGAGTTAAAGGGGCACAGCCTGGTCCTGTTCTTTCTTGGGCACAGCGAGTAAAGATTGCAGTAGGGGCTGCTAAAGGACTTGAGTATCTGCATGAAAAAGCAGAACCTAGAGTAATCCATCGTGATATTAAGTCCAGCAACGTCTTAATATTTGATGATGATGTTGCAAAGATAGCTGATTTTGATTTGTCCAACCAAGCTCCTGATATGGCAGCCCGTCTCCATTCAACTCGTGTTCTCGGCACCTTCGGTTATCATGCTCCTGAGTAAGCTACTTTTAGTTCTCACAATTTATCATATCCGACACAAAACATGCTTGCTTGCACTCCCATCATTATAACTCAGGTTATCACGTTCTTAGATTAGTATTTTCTAGAAAGCATATTATTAGTTGTCCTTCTACTCTTGTGACTCAAGCAAGAGTGTATAGTGGATAATTTCTTTTCAAATATCTTTTATCTATATTATTACGTTTGAGCTTGATAACAAAGAAGCAAAAACATGGGGACTTTAATGAATGTTTGTGGGAGGAAATGAGAATTTCGTTGCAGTAGGTAGTATTTTGTGGGAACTTCTCTTTGTGCCAGCTCATATGATCTAAATCACATGGAGCCTTTTTTTTTAGGCGGAGTTCTGCCTGGTAATCCTTGCCATGAGCAACTTTTGATAACCCAATTTCTTCCTTTTGGGGCAGATATGCAATGACTGGACAGCTAAATGCCAAGAGTGATGTATATAGTTTTGGTGTTGTTCTGCTGGAGCTTCTGACTGGGCGGAAACCTGTGGATCATACATTACCACGGGGGCAGCAGAGTCTTGTCACATGGGTACTAATCTCACCCATGATAATTTATGTTCTACTGTTTTAGTTTTCTATGACACTGGACTTTCTTTTGGTCCTTTTGCTGAGTTTTAACTGAATCCCTTTTGTGTGTGTTTATGATAGGCTACACCTAAGCTGAGTGAAGACAAAGTTAGGCAGTGTGTAGATGCAAGACTCGGAGGAGAATACCCTGCGAAGGCAGTCGCAAAGGTAATTGCTTCAACTTACCATGATTATATGCTTTTACTTTATAGCATGTTCGAATGGTGACTGGAATATGCAACTCATGAGCACACGATCTCTGATCCTAACTTTCTTATCATCGGTAAGCATTCTGTGATTTCCACATTGACATATTTATTGAATTAATGGACCAGTGGCAGACTTAATGCATTTTAGGCTTAGAGATTCTAATGTGATCTACAGTTTGACTCTTTGTCTTCATAAGATCTTAATTGTAGAGAGCTACCTCTTATATTATCAATCTGCATTTGCAGCTGGCTGCTGTCGCCGCCTTATGCGTGCAGTATGAGGCTGATTTTAGGCCAAACATGAGCATTGTTGTGAAGGCATTACAGCCTCTTTTGAATGCACGGCCAGGACCAGCGGGGGAAGCACGAAGCTTGTAATTTTTCTCTCCGTCTCTGTGTGAGCGTGCATGGGAAAATGTAACGAACGGATTTGTAGAAGGTGTTCCTATATGGGTTTTTTGTGAATTTGTGTATGGATCCCTCATTGGGAACATTCTATTTATTAATAGTGTGAGGATATGACAAATGTTCTCTTCGTAATAATCTTCCTTTCTCTTGGCGGCGGATCCTATTTCCTCCGTTTTTACGGGATAATTACAAAAAAAAAAAAAAAAAAAAAAAAGACTTAAATTTATTTCATTTGCATTAATTCTGTTTTAAACTTTTAATTTGATTTTTTTTTTGAAATTTTCTAGTCCGAAACTTTTGACAAATTATTAGTGCAATTCATTCAGTCAATTTTAGTCATAAATTACTTATGTAAACGCATCCTTTTCATGATATGATCGATGTTCACATTGATTTTTTTTTTTGTTGTAATTTTTAAATATTTTTTTTCTACTTTCTTCCTTTTCATTTTATTTATATTTTAAATAAGGTTGGCAAGGGCATTGTGGCCCTCGTTCGCTTTGGGTGAAGGTTACAACACCCTTGGTGACCACTCGAGGGGCCATGGGCCCTCACTAGATTTAGCCAGGTGTGGGGGGTTCGGCCTTTGCCTCTGATTGGTGACTTCCGCTTGCACGATTGAGGCTATGGACTAATGGAGGAAAATGGGAGAAGGAGAAAAAGGACAACAAAATGAAAGTACGATCTATGTTTATATTAGTGATTTTTGATCAAAATTGACCAAATAATTATATTTATAAATTGTAAAAATGTTTAGAATTAAATTAGTGAAATTTAAAAAGTTTAAATTTGAATTGACATGTGTAATAAGTCTGAAATTTTTTTCGGTAATATCCCTCCATTTTACCTGCCAATGTCGCAAGATCCTTTGGAGACCTTGTCTTGGCCATGGAAAGAAATACAGAGAGAACTTTTTCTGTCTCCCGGGACCGTCTCCTTCTTTTATTTGCTCCTTTTTCTCTCTCTAAATTGCTTTGATTATTTGTCGTGCTCTCGTCAAGAACGGAGTGTAAATCACAACTATGATTGGTTTCAACATTTGAAGTTCCAAGTACTAAATTTTATTTGGATTTCCTTTTAATTTTTTGTTTAACAAAATCTCATGAATTGCACATTTTTGACTTTTTTTTTAAATGGGAAATATTTGAAAATTTCACAAAATACGAACTTTAGCACGCAAATCTACGTATGATTTCATTTGCATCTTTTGAAATATAAATTATTTTTCTACAATTCAACTGAAAAAATAGAAAATACTTTTTTGCTACTTGAAAATGTACGACAATTATGCCCTGCATTTGATACCCATCTTATTCAGAACTCTCGAGGACGCTATGGATATTGACATTCCTCTTACCACCCTACCGGTTTAAAAATCCAGAGATTTTCTGTTCGTGTTTATTTGGAATTCAACAGTGAGGACGAAAAATATATCCATCCTAGGTTTAGATGAGTTATATTTTGTTCGTCCTTTAATTGAATTTCATCTTAAATATATAAATTTATATTGACCGAAATAGTACAATGGCGTGCATTCCTTGTGTCATGGATAGAAGCAAAATGTAGCATCCGAATTAGATGAAAATCTAATTATGTTCACAAAGAAATTATGTTCCAAAGTGAAGTATCTGTGAAATTATTCACTTGTGACATGATTCAAATGAGAGTTTTTGGGGTCTCTATATATATAAGTACAAACTCAGATGTAGCCATCAATCTCTCCTTAATTTGACTATTGAGATTGAAATTTCTCAATTTGCCCAACTATCTGCATTTATTACAATGATATATATTTACGGTATCGCTAGCCTCAAGAGTATTTTAGAATGCTCAAGAAAATCTAAACCTTTAGAGCTTCAAGGTTCACCCATTCATATCATTTCTCTCAGTAGTAAAACTTATATTAATTTGATTGTAAATCTTTTAATTTGACATTTTTTTTTGTGAAAATATTTTCATCCTAAAATTGTAAATATAGTTCATCTTGTCAATTTGAGTTAGAAATCGCTCACATGGATGCCTCCTACATGGCACGATTAGTGTTAATGTGGACAATTTTTTGTAAATTTTTTTATATTATTTGTGGATGATATTTTTTGCTATTCTTTTCTTTTCTCTTCTTTGTTTTCATTTTTTTTTTTTAAATGAGGCCGATGAGTCTCAGTGTTCTTGGTGAGGGTTGCATTGCCTTTCCTGGCCATTGGATGAAGGCCGGTGAGCAAGAAAATTACCAAAAAAGTCTAAACCTATTCATTTGCTTGTGCCAATCATTCTTAAGCCTTTCAATTTGGTCGGTTTGGTTTTCTTGAGCATCCTAAAATACTCTTGAGGTTAGTGGTTGGTTAAAATTTAAAATCATTAGAATTTTTAATTTTTTTTTTCCATATTAGCGTGGCCATGCCACGCAATCAATTTCTAATCAAAATTGACTAGATGGACTACAATGGTAAATTGTTAATAGATTAAGGATTAAATTGACCAAATTAAAATGTTTATGATTAAATTGCAATAGATTTATAACTTTTTTTTTTTGTAATTTTCTCGGTTGCAAACCTTGGCCAGATCTGGCTAGGCGAGGGTGTCCTGCCCCTTGTTTATGGTCAACAACCTTCGCTTGCATTGTCGAGGCTGCAAACCAATGGACAGAAATAAGAGGAAAAGAAAAAAAAAAACATAAAAAAAGAAAAGGGGAAAAAAAGGAATAAAAAGAAAACTCAAAGAATTATTACAAAATTTGTAAAAATTGTCCATGTCAATGCCCATTGCCCATTGTGTCACATAAGACGGTTGAGGTCCACGTTAGTGATTTTCGATCAAAATTGATCAATTAAGTTGGGCTAGATGGGAGAGATGCATAGGCAAGGTCCTTGCCTGGGCCGGTCCACAAGTTCCACCTTATTATTATTATTATTTTTTTTTTTAAATTTCTAATTTCAAGCATCTCTTTTCTTTTGGAAGGCATAGAAGCCACAATCTTATTGATAGTATACTATAGAGGCTACATGTTAGGCGTTACTCGACAATTTAGCATCGTCGGGCCAAAATGTTAGACGATTAAGTTAAGTCAAGTCGATTACATTTGAATTGATATGGCTTGCTTGATTGATGTAGCACGTGCCTGCTGCCTAACAAAATGATAGACACTATGTAAGTAATTTCTTGGAATTCCTCTATATTGAACTTTGATGGACATTGCTTTGACAACTCCATGGATTGCAGTTGCAGATCTTTCTGTCGCGGCAGTATTTTGTGGACAGTAAGTTGTTCTCTTCACAGCAATTAACGTGGGTTGAAGAAACCTATCAAAAGCCAAGCAAAATGAACAAGCAAGTAATGTCATTGTTATAAGCTTTTACTAGATGCAGGCCGGATTACAGGAACAAGATGCTAGTCTCCAATCAATTTTGTGCCGTCCAAGGTCTACATAAATAATAACTAAACATTTTTCGCTTCTGAGAATTTACTGCAACATAATGAGGTAACTTGCGTTTACGTTATAGGTCCACTGATGATATATGTTGTGCTTCATATTTCGCACTACGAGAATCTTAGCAGTTTTAGGTTAACGAGTGTTAGAATATTTTAAAAATAAATCACGCATTGTTCCTCTTTTGATTGAGGTCCGTAGGCCGTAACCAATAATATCAACTAAATAAGCAGTCTTAAGCGAGTGTAGGACCTCCTATTCTTGCCCGGAGGTGACAACTCTAGCCCTAACTGTGGTTGGTTATAGACGCCCCACAAGCTCTAGAATTGTATTCATGATTCAAATGAGAGCAAGGGATCCCTATATATACAAGTATAAGTTCAACTGTAACCGTCAATCTCTTCTCAATCTGACGATGGAGATTAAATTTCTTCATTCACCCAACTACCCGCATTTATTATAACGATATATATTTATATTATTGCTAGCTCCAAGAGTATTCTAGAATGCACAAGAAAATCCTAGAACTTTAGAGCTTCAAAGTTTGCCCATTCATGGATCTATTACGTTCCACTGTTTAGAAATCCTCTAAGTTGTGTCATTTCTTTGAGCAGTGACACTTATATTAATTCGATTTTACACCTTTCAATTTTAGTTGGAAATTACTTACATGGATGCCTCTCACGTGGCATGGCCGACATTAACGTGGACAATTTTTTGCAAATTTTTAATATTATTTGTGGATTATCTTTTTTTTTTTGGTAAATGAGGCCAGTGAGCCTCGGTGGCTCTTGGTGAGGGTTGTATTGCCCTTGTCGGCCACTAGGTAAGGGGTTGCGAGTAGGAAAATTACCAAAAAAAGTCTAAACCTATTCACCTATGCCAATTCATTCTTAAGCCTTTTAATTTGATCAATTTAGTTGTTGACCTTTTAACAATTTATCAATATAGTCCATCATGCCAATTTTGAACTAAAATTGATGACATGGTCGTTGGCTATCATATGTGGTACAACTAATGCTAACATGGAATTTAAAAAAAAAATATATATATAATCTTTAAAATTTTTGGTTATCGTTAAAGGTCAGCAACTCCTATTGGCCATTAGATGAGGGCTTGTAAGCCCTTGTTGGCTGTAGGCCAAGGCTAAGAAGCCCTCCCCAACTTTGGGCAAGGGTCGCGAGCTCAGCTAGTGGTAAGTAGCTTCTGCCGGCCTTTAAAAATAAAAGAAAGAAAATAAAAATAATTATAATTTTTCAAAAAAATTTCGTGTCAACATCAGTCATGTCACATAGGACGCTTGGTGTTCACATAATCAATTTATAGTCAAAATTAGCCATATGGACTATATTGGCGAATTGTTAGTAGATTTGGGACTAAATTAGTCAAATTAAAATATTTATGATTGAATTAGCATGAGTGCAATATATTTAAAACTTTTTGTGTAATTTTTCTGGCCGCAAGCCCTCACCAAATTTGCGCCTAGTGAGGGTGCCCGGCCCTTGCCTATGGTTGGCGACCTCCTCGTGCACTATGGAGGCTGCAGACCAATGAACAAAAATAAGAGAAAAAGAAAAGGAGTCAAAAAAGAAAAGGGGAAAAAAGGAATAAAAAGAAAAAATAAAAAAATTATTAAAAAATTAAAAAAATTGTTCACGTTAATGTCATCGTGTCACATAAGATGGTTGACGTCCGCATTAGCAATTTGCGACTATAATTGATTGGAAATATTATATTGATAAATTCTCAAAATGTTTTAAGATTAAATGGATGAAATTAAAAAAAAAAAAAGTCGAGTTTTTTTAGTAATTTTTACTCCATTTTCCTTTGTTACATCCTTTCGAGACCTTGTCTCGGTCATGGAAAGTCATACAGAGAGAACTTTCACAAGACACGAAGGCTACGGCGACTACTGATAATGATGGTGTGTGATGATACGCGATTTGCAACATCATTGATTCTGGGAATCGTGCGGCGGCGACCGATTCATCTGAATATCGGCGAGGCGGAAGGCCTATGAACCTATCTAATTTTTCTGGGCTACAATTTGCATCGTGGGATTGTAGCGCGAGGTCGTGACCAAGGGGGTCTTCGCGGTTCCATACTTTAAAAGTGAGCGCACCACCGTTAACGGTATTACCCGCCGAAACAGTTGGGTATAAAAGAGAAGTCTTTCTGATGCAAAACCAACAACAGAACTCCAAGAAAGGCCAACGAAGTTCTTCGATCCAAGAAACGCTCTCGAGTCTTGAGTGCTCTTCTGCAACTTCACCCCAAGCTCTCTCGAGTTTGCGTTCTTCTGTAATTCTTCTCTCAACTCCCTCTCCCTCTCTCTCTCTCTCTCTGTGCTTTTCCAGAGGTTTTCTTGATAGTCTTTGTGCGTATGAATCTTTCTTGCTGTTATCTCGTCAGGAATTCTCTTAATAGCTTGTTTACTTGGAACAGGGGTACAACTAAATTTAGGCTGTGTTCTGATAAGATCGCTGCCATGGTTGGTATCAGCGAGCATCTGTTCACTTCATTGCACCTCATTTTTCATGGGTTGCTCTCACTAGCACACGGGCTGTACTACAATGTGAGAAGTGTTTGCAATGTTGCGCATTCTTTTTAAGTTGTTTCCTTCGTATAATCCATGATTTTAACTCCCTTGGTTGGTTGAAGCATAGTTCACGCTTTTCGATTATTTGCAGTGGATCCTACCTGAGGCGCTCTCACAACCCACTGGAACAATGATTCTTTGTATTCTCCTTCCGGCTTTGTCATTGGAGCTTCTTCTAGCACATATTCTAAAGGTACAATCGAGCACCATATGAATCTGATTGCAGAGAAGTTTCGAATTTTTCAAGCATCTTTTTCTCTTTTGGAAGACGTAGAAGAGACAACCTTATCAATAGCGTACTATAGGGGTGCGCATATCAGGTGTTGCTCAATAATTTAGAATCAGCAGGCCAAAATGTTAAATGATCAAGTTAATCAAATTGATTTGTTTGAACTGAGAAGGCTTGTTTGACTGATGCAGCGTGTGACTCCTGCTGAGCAACTGACTGCCAACTTGTAAGTATTTTTCACTGAATTCCAACAAACTGAACTTTGACTGATATTGCATTGACAAGTCCATCGATTGCATTTACAGATGCATTGGCCTTTTTTGTCTCTTAAGCGTATTATTAGGATGGTAAGTTATACTCTTTTCAGAAATTACTTTCTGTGATGTTGGCATCATAAATCTTCTACTGATAATATAGCAAAATGAACTGAAGTCGGCATTTGAAGATCTACTTATGCAAAAAGCCATTTATTCAGTCACTGCCCTGAGTTCTCCATGATGTGATTATCTTAATGCATGCTTTTACTGATGCAGCTCGGGAAGCAGGACAAATAAGCAATTCCATGCCGCCAAATGTCTACGTAAGTAATATATCAATATATTTCGCTCCCTAGAGCTCGCTGCAGCATAATGAGGCAATTTTGATTTATTTTACAGGTCCAGTGATGACATATATTGCGCTTAGTATTTTGCACACTGAAAATATTAGAGGTTTTGGGTTGATGAGCATGGTATTTTATAGCTTTGGACTTCATCTTTCGATGTACGGGACAAACAGTCCTAAGGTGCAGGGTACATCGTTTCAGCTCTTCATTGTAGGAATGGCTGCCGATGCTCTGGGTTTGGCTGTGATCCCACGTTTGTTTCAGGGGGAGCGCTTTAGCTTACAGAGTTTGGCTGACTCATGGTCCTCTGTTGCACCAATCTGGTAGTAGCCAATTAATCTTATTGGTTCGGTCGGTCTTATTGTTTTTCAGAACTGGAAATATAGACATGCATTTGTTCTGTTCTACTTGCAGGACAAAAAAGTATGATCGCAAGTTTTCTGGTCAGTAGTTGAACTTGTCCATATTTTTTTTTTTTTGCAGTTTCGCTCTTATGTGTGCTTTGGGCTATCTGTCAGAAAGTTGCACACCATTCCCGGTGTCTGCCTCTATGTTCTCGATATGTCTCTTGAATTTGGTTGTCACCTTAACCGCGATTTACTCCACATTGACCATAATTAGGAGTTTTGGAGTAATTACTCTCCTATTTGTGGATGATGTGATGCACGGGATTATGGTCATAGCCTCAAAAGATCATCCTCAGTCAACCATTCTCTGGGGTTACTTGATAGGTACGCGTCCCTTCATCTTGAAGTCGGAAAGGCGTTCGAGTTCATTTCTAACGAACTTTATTCTTCTCTGATGCAGCATCATGTGGTTTCGTCATGTATCACTGGACAAAGGCTCATACACGCGTCAACAGGAGGAACCATGCTGGACGTGGCGGTTTACCTTTTCATCACTAATTCTGCAATGCTTCAATCTCAAATTAGCTTCGTTGCTGACACTTGCTGATTTAGCAACATACATTGCGATCGTGGGTGAAGGACAATGCAAATTCTGCTGAGTCCATATCATTTTTCTTCCTTTTGACATTACTTGCAGAAAAATTTAAAATGCGAGTCAATATCTTTTGCCCTTTGGCGTTCTTTCTGCACTTCTGCAGAGTCAACACAATTCCTTGCACAGAGTATTTTACTAGGACTTAACTACACTTGTATAATCATCGATTGTGGCACTAGAAAACCATAGTGCAGATTCATTATCATCTTTTTCCCTATGCTTGTTTCGATATCTTCAATCGTGCTTAAAGGAAATTATTATTATACAGTCCTAACTGGGCGGGCACAGGTTACATGCGAGGCTAGACTAGAAAATCCTGGCCATTCATTGTGCTTTGGCGGCTGACATTCGATGGATCCGATATTTTAGCTCTATCCCACCTAGGATCACCAATCAACTTCAGCCTGACCTCTGAATCTGGATCATCAGTGCTTATTTAGCCCGAGTTAGAGCCACGTGAAGCGCCCAAATCCCATATTTTACAGTAAGGATCTTTTCACTATGTAAAAAATGCTAACTCTGCTCTGTGTGTGTGTCATGCTCATTGAAGCATGTGAAAGGATCTCTGAGATAGTCCAACAACTTCTGTTCCATTTTTTAAACAGCAGCACAAATCTCTTAAAGAAAATATGTTTTGCACATTCAATCTCTCATTTGAAAAAAGGCCAGCATAGTTCTTTTTGTCTGGCCAGAGAAGAATGACTATACGCTTGATTCGTGGGGTCTTAATCCTGGCCCCACCAATCCAGCCTACCGATCGACCATGAACATTGGAGAGACACCTCCAATCATCCTCCCCTGATCCTAAGGAAAAGGCACGATCCCACGATTTGCAAATGGATGATAGAAATGATTATGTTTTCAAGGGTCTCAATGCACGAGGGTTAAAAACATTTTCAAGTCATGATTGGTTTCTCCATAACTTTTTTATTAATTTAGTAAAACAAGATGACAATGGTGGCTGAACTGCCTCTGTAATCGTGAAATGCATGTTAATAGATATTGATTTAATAAATGGCCTACTATTTTGTCAATTGATCTTATGTATTGTATCTGTAAATCTTGAATGAATTTCTTTAAAGTTGTATAATCAAAGGTATACAATATTCGATCTTTTCTACTAAAAAAAAAAATTTTCAATTGTGGTTTGAGGTGATGGGTTGTGAATTCGGTCTATAGTTTATGCGGTCAAATTAAGCTAAATATAGTGCAGAAATAAAGTGGGTTAGACAAATCATAACCTTTTGGCGAAGTTATGCATGGGTCCATCCCATGACTAAGTTCACTTTATATTAGGCAAGAGTAATTCCTCTTACAAGGACTTAGGAGAGTGCTTAATACAAAGTTGACTTATGCTCGATAGTAGTGTTGTATATGTGCTATTAATATACAACTCGGCATTCTTAATAACATGACGGATTATTGCTAAGCTTTCAAGTAAGTGAATTATATTGATACTCAATATCGATTCGCCACATCACTTAACAACATAGCGATTTTAATATATCCAGCACTGTTCGTTTTTATATTCGGGTGTTCTCCATAACATTGGAAACAAAGGCCATGTCTAGAATCTTCTTTCTCAGTCATCCTAGTTGTCAACTATCTGTATAGACACAGCACGAGTCACATGTAATTTCTTTTGACGCCAATTTTTGACGTGAAGTGGAATAAGCAAAAGCCCAAAAAGAGGCCCAAAGATAAGGTGCGACTGCAAATCCCCTGGGGTTCCGTCACTGTCCGGATTGAAGGAGACATCTGGTTAACGTTCATCACGAAAAGCATAGGCCATTTTTGTCTCCTGATCGAATTATTTGGATGGTGAGTCATTCTCTTTTCAGCACAATTTGTGTTATTTGAGCAGTGCATGAAATCCAAATCGAATTGGATGATATGGACCGGAATTATCGATTGGATAAGAAGTCGTCGTGTTCTTCGAGATATTTATTGATTTGATCCAAGAATTCTTTGATTGCCTATTTGGACTTTATCTTATATTTTAAACATTGAGCATCTAATTTAAAAGCCTCACACCGATCAAAATAAAAATCTAAAAGCCACACAAAGAAGAAAAAGTAAATTTAAAATTCGATGGATCCCTATCCAAAATCAAGTCCTTACAAGAGAAAGAAAGAGAAGAAGTAGAAGAAAAAGGGCATTGCTATTATTCTTCTTTTTCTTGGAGAAGCCGCAGCCGCACAAGTGAAAAAGAGACGCCGCGCGGTAAAAGGAAAAAAAGGAACGTGGAAGACGTTCTTGTGTCGGAGCTTGTCCATCCCTTGATTTGTGCAGTGAGTCTTACATTCAAATTAAGTTGTGTTTTTATAAACACTTTTGAATTTGGGCATAATCTAAATGTAGCAAACACTCACACTCCAATTATTAGTGGATTATTAAAGCAAACTTCATGAATGGGACTCTCTCGTCTCTGTGAGATCCTCTCTACCCCCATGGTAGCATCCCCTTTTACAAACCCTAAATTCAAACCGGTCTTCCGCAACCCAAATCCCTTTCTCTTTCGCTTTATACAATGAAACCCAATATCAAAAAACCCAAAAAAATGTCTTCTCCTGCTTTGATTATGCAGAGCTTTGAGTCGTCTTTTCGCCTAAATGAACAGTAACTTTCCCAGCGAGTTACGGATTCAACCAGCAATGAAGATCTGGCAGAAGATGCCTCGCAAAGGTCGGATTTTGGTTTCCTTCTCCTTGATGTTAGTCTGGGCTTATGGATTTCAGTTGATGTGAGTGGAACTTCTGCTGTCTCTTTTGGATTCTTCATTGGGTTTCTGGATTTTCTATCGCTGTGGATTGAGACGTTAGTTTCTGGCTTTGATTATAATCTTTGTTGCGTCTCCTCAATCTTCCAAAGGGCTTCATCGTTGTCTCAGTTGCTGTGGAAAAATGTTGATACTAGAGATGGGTACTAACCCTTACTAGATTCTCGGTAGTAATTACACAAGCATAAGAAGAAAGGATCGAACGCATGATATTTGCCCTGCATCTCTTATTCACTTACCCATGTCCTCTTACCCCCTCAAGATCCCTTATGCCTCTGCTTACTGCCATGCCTCATAAAGAGCTCCCTTCAAGCCATCTTTCTTTTTAGCCTTACCCCCAAAATCTCTCCATATCACCTTCGATAATTGCATTCCCTGCAGTAAGAGCAAATGGAGAGTAAGGAAGAGAATGAAATGAGAGTGGCAGCTTTATGTAAAATTTTCAGTCATCTATGGTCCGAGAATGATGTTGTTGAAGTATTCACCGAGGTACCTCCACAAAAAAGGGATGAATGCAAATGCACTCTTTTTGGTAAATTATACTCTAAACCAAATGTTAATTATCCGGCTTTTCTATCCACAATGAAGAAAGCGTGGAAAACTGAAGCTGTAACTTGCTCCCAAAAAGAACCAGGTCTCTTCACTTTTGTTTTTCAATGGGAGGAGGAAAAAGAGAGAATTATGAAGACAGCACCTTGGTCTTTTGCTAGCAACTTGTTGGTCCTCAAACAATGTGAGCCCGAAATTCTAGAGCATTGCTATGATTTTACTAGATTAGCATTTTGGGTGCGTATTGGAGGTATTTCCCCTGGCTGGAGGGTAGAAACAGTATTCAATGATCTGGGAAGAAAACTTGGTCATGTCCTGGACATCCAACTAGACTCAACAAGTAATATCCAACAAAAAGGAGGAAGAGTAAGAGTGGAAATTGACTTGACTACTCCACTGAAATTAGGGGCTATCTTGGACATTGGTAACAAATGGCTTTGGGTGGAATTTAAATATGAGCGCCTACCGCAGTATTGCTACTTATGTGGAAGAATTGGCCACTATGCCACAGACTGTGCAGAAATTCCTTATGCGCAATCATCATGTGCAGTAAACAAAATCGGACCATATGGATCTTGGTTGAAGGCAGAAGTGTGTGATCATAGTCCCTATTGGGAAGCATTTTACGGTAAAATAGAAGAAGAGCTTACAGTGGAAGAGACTATACCAGCTTTGCCCACCCAAACCAGTGGAATGGACATCACAGTTAGAGAGGAAGCCTATGACATGCGAATTGCAGCTTGCAGCAAAAAAAGAGCAGAAAGTTCTCATGAACCTGAGGCAATTGAAGACAATGCAGTAAGTTTAAAGGAAAATAAAGATTCTGGCAAACAGATAATATGTCATGAATTTCCCAAATAGATTCTATCGAAAGTATGAAAATGTAGTTAGAAGAATATGAAGGTGCAAAAGGCAAAGAAATAGAATGGTGTACCTGAGCCAACTCCTCTTCTCATAGATGATACGGACCTTCTGGAGACCCCTGTTAAGTTGATCAAAGATGAAAAAGAGTGGGCTTTGGTAGCTAGCCCTAATAAGCCATCAACGACGACATGAAAATAATTAGATGGAATTGTTAGGGGCTGGGCAACCCCTTGACAATCCAGGAACTAAGAGCTTTAATTGCTCTTGAAAGGCCCAACTTGGTTTTTCTCATGGAAACTAAAAACAAAGCAACGATAGTGGAAAGAGTATGCAGAAAATTATAATTCTAGCATCTATTCCTAGAAAATCCGACAGGCATAGCAAAGGGATTAGCTATTATGTGGAATGAGGAAGTGGCATTGAAGGTGAAAGATAGTTCCAAGCAGTTTATTGATGTGGAATGCACTGACCCAGACAACAGACATGTAATGTAGATAACTTTTGTTCATGCATCTACAAATTTTGGTGAGAGGCTGACATTATGGCAAAAAGTTGAGGGCCCTCAAGCCTCCTAATTCTCCTCCGTGGATTTGCATGGGAGATTTTAATGAGATCTTATATATATGGGAGAAGGCGGGGAAAAGAGAAGTTGATAATTTGCAGCCTTCAGAGATATGCTTAATGAGTCTTCCCTAATGGACATTGATAGTCATGGGTGTGCATACACATGGGCAAACAATAGGGAAGGGGAGGATCTTGTTAAAAAAACGCCTAGACCGAGTTCTATGTACTTTGGAATGGAGAATCACCTTTCATGAAGCTGAAGTCCAAGCTCTTCCAGCTATCGACTCGGATCATAGTCCTCTCGTACTTCGATTATACCCTGAAAAAAAGAAAAGAAAGAGAGATTTCAAGATGGAAGCATTTTGGACGGAACATGAGGAGTATCATGAGTTCATACAACAAATATGGAACACAAAGTGGAGCAAAGAGAAGTTTGCCAATGTACCTTTGCGGATAAAAGAGCTCAATCAGGCTTTAATAAAGATTACTAATCAACCAGTCCAGCACACAAGCAGGAATGAAGCTCATAACATCATAAACCAGATAGAAAAATTGAGGAAACAGGAAGAACAATTTTGGGGCAAAATTACCAATGGGGTGATAAAAACACTGGTTCTTTCAATGGAAGACCATGCTGCAAATGGAAGACCACAGTTGGTGTCGAGATCCTATAGTACTCAGAGATCATATTCAATCATTTTACAGGAATTTATATAAATCAAAGGGTCCAAGAAACTACCAACCTATCCTTAATTAGTGCCCTTCTCCAGTAGCCGAGAACATCAATGAAGAACTGGTGGCTGATCCCACGATGGAGGAAGTTCACGCATCAGTTTTTCAATTGGTAGCTCTAAAAGTCCCTAGCCTTGATGGCTTCAATGGGCTTTTCTATCAACAATCATGGAATATTCTCAAGTTTGACTTGTTTCAGTTAGTGCATAACTTTTTCCACACAGGTACTCTTGACCCCCACCTTAATCAAACCTATATTTCATTGATTCCCAAAGTCAAAAATCTTGAGATCATTGGCTAATTCAGACCCATTAACTTATGCAATTTCAGTTACAAAATTATATTTAAAATCCTAGCAAAAAGATTAAAGAAGTGGCTGCCAATCATTATTGAACCAAAGCAGAGCGCCTTTGTTCAAGGCAGAAAAATACATGACAACATATTTATAGTGCAGGAAGTCTTGCATCAGCTGCGCATCACAAAGAGAAAGAAAAAATATCAGGCAATATTAAAAGTATATATGTAGAAAGGATATGACAGAATTGAATGGGATTTTTTACAGGATTGTATGCTGAAAATGGGCTTTAGTGCAAAGTGGGTGTCCCTAATCATGCAGTGTATTTCAATGGTGTCATTTAGTGTGAAGATTAATGGAGAACCCACCCCATTCTTCTCCCCTTCGAGAGGACTAAGACAAGGAGACCTCCTATCGCCATATTTATTCATCTTAATATCAAATGTCTTAACTTGGTTGATGCAAAAAGCAATTGCAGAAGGCAGCATCAAAGGGATACAGCTCAATAGGTTCTGTCCTACGCTATCTCATTTACTTTTCGCCGACGATGTTATATTTTTTCTGGATGGCACTATTGTTGAATGTTAAAATTTGGCACATATACTTAAACAGTACTACTATGCATCGGGGCAAGCTGTCAATTTAAACAAATCAGGGTTTTTTTTTTTCAGCAACAACAGTCCCTTACCTCTAAGAAGAAATATGGCATATGAGTTGAGAGTCCCTATATTTGAGAAAACAGGTAAATATCTGGGTATTCCAATGGAATGGGGTCACTCAAAGAAAGAAATGTTCGTATGGATATTAGTGAGAGTAAATTCAAAGTGAGAGGGCTTGAAAGAAAAGCTCCTCACCAAAGCAGGGAATGAGATTCTAATTAAAAGTGTTGTGTAGGTCATTCCTACTTACGCAATGTCCATCTTCAAGCTGCCAATGTCTATCTGTCGAGCAATAGAAAGAAGAATTGCATCATTTTGGTGGAAGAAAGGAGATTCTCAGCGAGGGACACATTGGAAAAACTAGGAAGTTTTAAAACTTAAAAGGATGAAGGAGGGTTGGGGTTTAAAGATTTGCTCACCTTCAACCGTGCAATGCTTGGTAAGCAAGTTTGGAGATTATCCAATTCTCCAACAGCCCTGTGGAGTAGGATTCTGAAAGGAGTCTACTTCCTAAATGGCGATCTCTGGATAGCTCGCAAGGGCCAACGACCATCATGGGGTTGGCAGAGCCTGTTGCTTGGAAGAGACACAATAGAAGCAGATATTAAATGGTCAGTGGGGGATGGAAAATTTATTAAAATTCGGGAAGACAAGTGGTTAGAGCAGGGGGTTATTGGAGGACCAACAAACCAACAAGAACCTATCTTGGTGTCAGAATTGATTAATGTAGACTCTAGAGCTTGGGAACAACAGAAAATAAAACATCTTTTTGATGCAAACATCGCTAATGAGATTTTAGCGATCCCTCTGAGTTAGAACCCTAAGCCAATAGTTTAGTATGGACAGGAAACAGGGCAGGGAAGTATTTTGTAAAGAGCGACTACAATAGAGCTTACCCAACAACTCTAAGCACAAACCAAAACAGGGCATCCTGTTCCTTCAAGCCCCCACGAACTTTATGGACTCAAATCTGGAACCTTACCGTACCCCCGAAAATCTGAACTTTCCTCTGGAGCCTTTGTCAAAATGCCATTCCCACAAGAGAAAATCTCTAAAAAAGAAAAATAACACCCGACCCGTTATGCCCGTTATGCTACTTGAGAATAGAAACCACATAACATCTTTTTCTATTGTGCAAATGGACCAAAGAGATCTGGGAGGACCAATGATTCAAGGGCGTCAACACCAAAAGCCACATAAAGTGCTTTGATCAATGGCTAATGGGAGTATTCGACGCTAACAGTGACTTACTTGCATGAGAGCTCATAGGCATGGTCCTTTGGAATATTTGGAAGGCTTGGAACAACTGGATCTTCAGAGCAAAACGCCCACAACCAGCCGATCTACTGGATCTAGCACATGAACAGCACATCACCTTCAGCAGATGGCAGATGAAACAGAACTCAAAACCCCCAAATCACAGTATACCTGCTTGCTAGTACCCACCAGAACAAAAGGAGATGAAGATGAATGTTGATGCATCATGGGTTCCAGGCGATTTTATATGCTCCATCGCCGAAATCGTGTGTGATTCATTTGGGCAAGTTGTCGAGGGCTTCATCTCCGATTCTAGGGTTTCCTCTTCACAACATGCTGAAGCTGAGTCTCTGTTGCGCGGGATCCTGTACTTGAAAGGGCTTCAGATGTAGCACATGGGAGGAACTCGAAGTCAAATACTTAAGTGGACTTGTGAAAGTGATTGTTTACTTGTCGTGGACCTGGTAATGGGCCGGGCCGAGCCTCCTTGGAACTTAAGCAAAATTGTGCAAAAATGTAGAGAAGAACTAGCAACATGCAGAAATGTTACGGTGGTTTAATGTCCCCGAGAAGCAAATAGAGCAGCGGACTGGCTGGCAAGGACTCACCGTGCCAACAAACTTCCTCTAAATTGGTTGACCACCCCTCCTTTACCTCTTTTGGAAATTTTATGTTCGGAATTTTCTCCATCGTTGTCTTGTAAGACTTGTTATGTTTGATGATCGAATGAACTATCTACTTTTGACCAAAAAAAAAAAATTATTAGTGGATTATTAGTAGTCTTCGCATGAATGTAGGTACCGACAATCTTGGATGTTTCTCATTGATTTTTCTGCTTATTTAATTGTAAGATCCAGCTGATTTGGCATCATAAATCTGCTTCCAACTAAACAAATTGAAATTTGAAATTTGAAGATCTACAAATGCCAAAAGTCATGGGATTCAATCACTGTCCGAGTTCTCTATAATATCACGTATGATGCAAGTCGGTGAACAGGAGATCAAAATGCAAATCTCTATGCAATTTCATGCCGTTGCTAAAGGTCTAATATCACCTCAATATATTTCACTTCCGAGAATTTATTGTAGCGTAACGAGACAAACTTGCGTCTTATTTTGCAAACAAACTTGCGTTTTATTTTGTAGGTTAATTGTTGATGCTTCATATTTTGCACTGTCAAAATTTCTGGGAATCATGGTCTTGTGTAGCTTTGGAGTTCACCTCTTCATGTACAAGACCTAATGGATTTGGCTCTCGTTCATGAGGAGGAATGGCTGGGGATTGGTAGTGATGTAACTTTGATACACTTCAAAAGGACGGGATTATTGCCATATTGTAGAACCCTCCGAGACGCAATCATAGACAAGCTTCATCATTGGTAGTGGCGGAGGCCACGACTGCACATGCTTTGGCATAGTTACTTAAGCTCGGACTAGGGCCACCTTCGGCAATCCAGGTGGTGATCTTACATCCTCCTGCAAGAGATCGAGTGGGGCTTGGTTTGGGTTTGGGAGAGAGGATCGGGATTGTATTGGAGGAGGAGGATGTGGGAATCGATGGCAAGATGGAGGGAACGAAGGTGGTTATCTAGGTTGTGGATCTGGCGGCAGAAGGTGTTGATGGCAAAGGAGAGGGAGCCTAGTTGGGCCACCAATTGCATTGCTGCCGAATCCTCTCGATGCAGCATTATTGGAATTTCCAGTGGTAGAACGGAAACCGTAAATTTTGAAACTTTCGATCTAATTTTCTTAGGGAATTTGGGGGATCTTGAGTTTTATTTATTTATTTATTTAATTTTTTTTTTAAGGGTTGAGGGATTGGGATTGGGATTGGGATTGGGATTGGGATGGGGAGGGAATGAGAGGAAAGCATTCTCAGTATTTTTGTCTACACTTTGGGAGTTTCTTCTTTTGAATGGCGCAGTCATCCTTAGTCAACTATTACTATGATTCTCTCTTGAAGTTGCTTGATAGGTATGCGTTCCCTTCATCTCCATTTTTCAATCAATTATTACTATGACTTCTCTCTTGGGTTGCATAATAGGTATGCGTGCCCTTCATCTCCATTTTCGAAAGCATTCGAATTTCTTTCTTACCAACATTTTGCTTCTCTGATGCAACATCATTCGTTTCCATTGTGTATCACTAGAAAAAAAGTTTCATCTTTGATTCTATAATGAAGTTTATTGTTGACACTTGTTGATTTGGCAACCTAAATTGTGATTGTGTGTGTTAAGAGAGACCGATTCAACAAATGGTTTGCCATTATGTCAATTGACTGTAAATCTCAAAAGGCATTTGATTCGTTTTTTATTTATTTATGGAAAAATAGAATTTTCAAAGTTACGGTTTCTGGTTATGGATTAGGAATTCAATCTATGGTTTGTGTGGTTAAATTAAGCTACACATAGTGCAAAAATAAAGTGAGAAAGATGGATCTAAGGTTTCTTCGCTCATGCGGCCTCAACTCACAAGGGATTATAGAGAGTATTTTTGGAGAGAAAAGCTCAATAGTATTTGTTCACTTGTGAATGAGATCATACAACTTAGGAGGAGGAGACCATATATATACAAGCACGGGCCAATCTCATCCATAGATCTCTTCTTAGATCTAACGGTGGGGTTTAAATATTCCCTAATCATTACATAGTTGTACAATATCACTCAAGAGGCCCTAGGGTTTTGGGAAGCTCAAGGGTCATTTGCTTGTCACGCCCAGCGCTTGAGAAACTTCTAAAAATTAAAACGCGTCCATCTGTTGGGCCGTGCCATATGGATCCAGGCCATGACTAGTTCGCTTTGTGTTTGACTTGATAATTGAGTAGGTGGTGATCAAATGAAAACAAAAATAAGACCCCAACATACGCCATGGGACTTCAGGTTTCTTTTATTAAAATATAAAGGGGAATAGGAGAATGGCGTAAACAATCATTCCTAGGCATAAGTTTATGCCTACAACGGAATGACCGGTTCAAGTGGGAACTACTATTTGTTTTGACCGAACCGTCACTATCCCACAGTGCTAATAGGAATAAAGCTAGAGCCATCCAGCACAATCAAATATATGCTGTTAAAAAAAAAAAAAAAAAAAACACAATCAAATATATGTTACAAATGAACAAGAGCCTTTTAAGATCGAGAAGTAATCAGGAGAATTGAATCTATGACTAGTAGGGCTCTAATTACTTGCATTTTGGGGATATCAATGGCTCATTTCGTAAAAATAAGTCTATAATTAAAAAGATAAGAAAAAGCATCAATAATATTCGGGGTGAGTAAGTTCCAACTTAAAAGACATGATCGACTCTAAATTGTCAGATGGTATAGAAAGTATTTGGAATCTCTTGCCCATTACTATTTGAAGAGGTTAAATCTCTTGTCATGGCCTTGCAATCAAACTCTATAAATAAATAGATAGTCAATTTAAGTACTTAATAATCCCTGTTATATGCTTTTCCAAAATGATACTTTTTTTTTTAAAGCAGTACTCTAAAATGCTTATTAAATAAGCAAATAACAAGAACTATAATTTTCAATTTCTTGAAATCAAAACTTATTCTAAACAATTTTTTTTCTTAAAATGTTTGATAAAGATAGAATGATTGACATACACAAGGAAGCAAAAGCTATCCTTTCACCGGACCTAGGTGAGGGCGGGTGACCTTGCCCAATTTTGGGAGAGGGTTGCCGCCCTCTCCTGTTTCTGGTGAGGGCCTTTTGGCCCTCACCTTTGGTTGGCGAGGGTCGCTAGCTCTTATCTAGGCACTAGCAACCTTGTACACTATTGCTATTGCCTCACTGATGATGGAGTGGCGGCCACAGGTGGGAGAGAGCCCTCTCGCCTATATTTTTATTTTTTTTTTTTTTTTTAATTGAAGTTTTTTTATCAAGAGAAAAAAATAGAAAGAAAAAAAGAAAAAGGAAGAAAATTTAAAATTTAAAAGATGAAATTGCTCTATACCAATTAGTAAGTTCAAGCTTTTTGAAATATTGATATGATCATTTCAAGTCCTTATTTGAAATAAATTTCACTTTATGCATTTATTTGAAAAAAAATGATGACACTCCCAACCTTTATTTGAATTTGAAACAATACCCTTTTAAGGTCCTTATTCGGAAAAGTGGGGATATTTCAGACCCTTATTTGGAATTTCCCCTTATAAAATGGTGCATGATCAATAGTCCTCTTCCTCGATCCTATGCTTCTAAGCTCCTCATATCCACTAGTACTATATTTCATGGCTATATCGGTTATTCGATCGAGTAAATCCTTCGTCAAACCATCTGAAAAAACTCCGTCGCATGTATTAGATCTCTTGGTCATAGATAAAATATCGATCTTGAGATGCAATGCCCAGAAGCTCCATGTCTTTAGACACAACCCTGATGCCAAGCACTAGTTTCATATTATCCTATTGCCGGGAGGCTAATGGAATCTGTCCTAGGCGAGCTTTAGATCAATTGTTCAAAGGAAGGAGTGAGGTTTGTCGAGGCTACTGTGGATTGTACGCTCAAATCTTTCGATTATTTTGAGGATGTCATGTCAATCCTGTACAACGAGCTTCTTCCTTGTGACCTTGAGGACCCTGAAAGCAAAGAACCACTGGTTCAAATCTCGGGCCAAATGAAAGAGGGAGAGGGAGAGGGAGAAATGCCATGCTGGACCAGAGGAATAGAGAGTTTTGGGCTACGCGAGAGAGAGCGAAATGACATGCGGGCTGGGCGGACCGAACTGGGCTGTGGCTTCACGTGTGGGTTGGCTGGGAGAAGTGAAGGGAAATAGGAGTTGCGGGCAACGCCCTTGCGTGGGCCAGTCCGCAGGCTCCTCCTTCATTTATTTATTTATAAATTTATAATGTTTTTTTTTTCAATAGATTTTATTAATTGCTAATCTATTTATCCACTTTTGTTGCTTTTGCTACTTTGCTATTTTTTTTTTTTTTTTTTTTTTATCTTTATAAGAAAGAATTCCTTATTGGACTAACAAAATCAGTTGTCAACTAAGCCACCTCTCACCCCTAGCTAGTCACGAAACTAGACAATTGACTAGAAGAAAAAGGAAGGAAAATAAAAAAGAAGAAAAAAGAATAAAAAAATTCAAAAAATAAAATAATCATTAAAAATTATTCACGTCAACGTGATCAGTGTCATGTAGGATAGTCGACATCTATATTAAGGCTAGTCGGTTAAAATTAGCTAGATGGATTCAATTAACACAAATGCAAAAAAATTTAGAATTCAATTGGCCGGAAAAATGGGTTTAAGAATGAATTGGTATAATGTAATTGATTTGTGACTTTTTTGGTAATTTTCCCCCATAGAGGCCATCTCCTTCTTGTATTTGCTCCTCTCTTTGTATCAATCGCTTTGTTCATCTATTGTGCTTTGTCGAGAACAAAGTATACATCACAATGGTGATTGGTTTGTAATATTGAGATTCTAGGTTATGGGATTTATATGGATTGGCTTTTAATCTGTTGCTTAATCAAATATCATGAATTGCACATTGTCTCCGCTATGGAAAGACATATAAAGAGAACATTCTCCACCTCCCCGAGCCATCATCGGGGTCTTTTATCTGCTCTCTCTCCCTCTTTCTCTCTCTGTATAAATCGCTTTGATTATTTGTTGTGCGTGTACAACCGTCTCAAATTTGTGGTTCCAAGTTCTAAGATTTACGTGAATTAGCTTTTAACTTTTCGCTTAATCTTCTCATAAGGCCAACCCACTAAGGAATAAATTGGCCCAAGCTATCAAAAAAGCCCAAACTCCCCAGGACCAAATCAAGCCCAAAATAATTGTAGCCGAAGCCCCTCTCCTCCATATCTCCCCCCCTTCTTGTGAATTTCTTCTTTTTCTTTTTTATTTTGATTATTTCTTTCCCATTTTTTTTATTTACTCCAATGCCTTAGTTCTCCTTCATTATGTGCGACACATAGCCAGTTTTGAGGTAATAGGTGACTCATAATTTTTGTTACTATTGACACCTAAATTTTGTCATTTTTATTTAAGACTTAATCGCATAAAAAATTAAAAATTAATCTCTAAAAAATTGCAAAAAATAAATTAAATAATTTTCATTAAAATGCATCACTTTTCATTAAATTTCATGACTTATAGACATAATGAGTATTTGCATTACTAGTATTAAAATTGAAATGAAATTATCTTAAAAAAGCAAGATCGGGCCGGGGGCAGGCCGGCTCGGCCTTCTTTCTATTCACTTCTTCCTCTTTTTCGTTTGGGCCCAGCCCATTTTCCCTTTGTCCTTGGCCCGGCCCGCGGACCTCTTCACTCCTCCTCCTCCCTCACGCGTTGCATGCGGTCTGCAAAAAGGGAGAGAGAGGAGGTACAGAGGCAGAACCTTCGTGACGACCAAAGCCGCGGTCGGGGGCCAGGCCGGCAGGAAAGCTGGCGGTGGCAGAGGCCATGTGCGCCTGCCGGCCAGGCTTAAAAGGAGAGGAGAAAGGAGGACTCAGTTGTGGGGGGCCGAGAGAAAGGAACGGAGGGGGAGGCTGGAGACGGAGAGAGCACCAGAGAGAGAGAGAGCAAAGGGTGAAGCGGAGAGAGAATCGAGAGTGAGCGGAGGGATAGACTGAGAGAAAGCGGAGACCCAGAAGCCGAACTTCGTTCTCGGACAGGGTTTAACCCGCCATCCCCGACGTAAACGGACGATCTCCAGCCGACACCCTCGAGCTCGCGGCTACCTATTCCCCGGCACCCAAATTCCCGGTGAGTTTTCTTTGGGTTCGGTCCATTTTTATCCCGAGGATCCTGGCTCGACGCGACATCGAGGCGGCCGACCATAGCTCGTTTCGCTTCGGGCTCGCCTTCTGGCCGTCGTCGCCGAGCCGGGTAGGGACGTCCGCGGTCAAGCACTTCTTCTCTGTGGGAACTCCGTTGCTCGGTTTTATTTAAAACGGAACCGAAACGATAGCTGAGTCTGGTTTTTCTTGGTCCACGAGCATGCTCTGTTTGAACGAGCCGTTCCTTTTGTCGAGTTTGAGCGTCACTTGCGGTTCTCTTTTGCGTCTAGACGCGAGCTAGAGTCTCTAGTGTGGGTTTATGACCTCTCTTTAGTCCGTGCTCATCACATGCTCGATATAATGCTTCAGAGTTGGTGTTGTTCTGAAAATGAGCCCGAGGTTTTGTTTGTTTCCGTGAAAGCGTACCATGGATCTGTTTGACATATTTTCATCGACTTGAGATGTTGTAGGACGAGCTAGATACCAAAGTGGTGGTTCATTGGTATGCTCTATCACTTTTAGTCGAATGCCTAAGACTTGCTCGATGAAATGTTTCTGAGAGAATTGTTTAAGAAATGGCCCCTATTTTTGCTCGAATGCGAAGGTACCACTTAATGCGGTTCGTGCGCTTATTAGTTGTTAAGCTCGATTTTCACGAGCAATGAAATCACTGCATCTTTGCATTTCGTTCGAGATACGCTGCGCATTTTTCATTGAACGTGATGAGTGGTGGCGGCTGGCATGATGGTAGACGTTGGAAGCGAATTTGGTTTTGCGGTGGTGAGCCAAGATGGCTTGGTGAGGGCCGGCAACGTTGGGTGTTATCGTCGATTCGTTTAAAGTTCTTCCGTGGGTCCGTGGGGCAAAATTCCAGGGTGGAGTTCATCGGTGGGAGGCTTCGGTAAAGGACGAGGCAGGGGAGTTGAGACCTCGGAAGGCTGAGAGGGGATAAAAGAAAATTAGGGAAATAGGCCTGGTGCAGACGTTCGTGAAAAGAGGATAGGAAGATGGGCCTCAGGTTTTGTTTCAGTAGATTTGGGTTCGGCTTAAGTTAGGCGGACTTGGGCTGGGCTTAATTTATAA
Source organism: Eucalyptus decipiens (assembly GCA_014182575.1). NCBI lineage: Eukaryota > Viridiplantae > Streptophyta > Magnoliopsida > Myrtales > Myrtaceae > Eucalyptus > Eucalyptus decipiens. The sequence goes on along the minus strand of CM024609.1, from coordinate 30,228,116 downwards.
ATGTTTGGGCTGGGCTTAAATTTTCATGAAGGGTGTCTTTGAGAGACCATTACTGAAATGGGGGTTTGTTCTAATAGAGCCCAATTCATGTTCCCAGTCCATAGCAGCCTATGTTCGGACCGGACCTTGGGGCCCAGCCCAAGTCCCTATTTTCCGAATTATTTTTAAAAAATTAATTAAAAATTAAAAAGTCAAAGATAATTAAAAAAAATTAGGAAAAAGCTTAAAGATAGTTTTCTCTTAAAAGTGGAAGCCTTTTGATATAAAATTATGCTCTAAAATTGAACAACCTCTGACACTTCACCTTAAGGTTTTGTTGTTCCTTAAAGACAAGCGCTCTTAATTACGCACTTTCAATAAAATGATTATGGCTTTCCTTTAACCTAGTTAGGATTAATATTTATTTATCTTTTAGTGTTAGATGCTTGTTCTTCCTGCAATTTATCAATTCTCCATTGGTTACTAATTATTACCTTAATGATTGCACACCTACACGATCACCTCACATATTAGTAGATAGGTTTAAAATTAATTCAAACTGCCTAACAAAAAGTTTTTTAAAGTGAATAAGATTAGGTATCGAAATTGTACTAATTGGTTGATTAATGTAATCAAGTCTTCGATTCTAAATTCTCTTATTGTGAAGGAAGTGAAGTGCGTTTCAATGCTTTACTTGGTTTCTAGTTGACTTCAATAGACTAGTGGGGACTTATTATTAGATAATTCTCATAACATCAATATGTATACCCAAAGCTGCGTGAGATATGAGTCTAGGAGAGCTCCGTAAAAAATTATGGGCCATAGGTCTATTTTTTAGACAATAACCCTAAATCTATTCTCTCTCTTAAGGCGTAGGTCACGACAGTTGCCGATCACCTTCAACCGATAACTATGCCATGCAATTGTCGAGTTTCCCATGTCTTTGGAGTTATCATACTAACCAATCTCTCGATTGACTAATCAAACCTAACCATTTGTCGATTACAAGGAGTTGGTTACCTTTTTGTGTAAGCAAATCCATTTATAGAAATCTTCACACAAAGTTGGGGTCTACCATTTTATTTACACAATGAAGTCACTCTTGTTAAAATCGATATATTTCATCAAACAAATGTATCCTTACTTGATCTGGCTGAGGATGTTGTCTCATCTATTAAGTTCCCTCTTGTTTTTCTTATTGCAAATTTTCTCTCAAATTGATTAAATTAGAGAAACATGACGTTGGCCTAGAAGGTTTAAAGAAAAGGGAAATTTTGGAAACTTATTGGCCAAGACAAAATAAACGAAGTCAATTTTTCGCCACTGACCATTCGAAACAGCATCACAAAGGCCAAATTGACCACTCAAATTGCCCAAAACGAAGCCCGCCGCCATTGTCCAATAGGACCTTCATATGGCTGCATCGATTCAAGAGTCGATTAGCCCCTTTAAATTAATTTTCAAATCCCACTCTTTCTTCTTAATGTAAATTGTTTGAAATCTTTATAAATGATCTTATATCTTATATTGACACGTAAATTCACATATTGTTCTTTCATGAATATGAATAGTATTTTGACATTTCAAAAGCTCTCTTGTTGACGGCAAATTTTTGCCATAAGCTTTTCTTGAGTTCATCTTGGAAGATCGAAAACTATTTAGGGCAAAGCTCTTTCCAAATCCATGCTAGAAGTTAGGGTGCTTGTAGACAATGCTATACCTGAATTGGAACAATTATTATCTTATACATCATAGAGGAAATCTCGATTTGCATGGTGACCATTGTAATTTGAACTTGTAACCAGCCCGGGCGACTCTAAGGAGAAGAATTAACCCAACCGTGAATGAAATTATGATGATAAATTGACATTGACCTGCGATCAGCTTCTAAAAAATGTGGATGAGCTTCTTCTGCTACTCTTGGCGTCTAGCAAGAAGGTGATCATGTTAGAGAGCAAGGGAGAGAAATGATCAGAAGTTGAGTTACGAAGTGTTGGAAAAAACAAATGGAGCTAAATTGACTCTTTTTTTCACCGTTCCCCGCAATTATCACTCATTGATACAAAAATTATATCGGTATGTCTCAAATATTCTAGGTAGTATGTGAGTGAAAGTAGGGGTGTGCAACCGGACTGGCCCACCCGGAAAACAGAGTCGGGAACCGGTTCCCATTGAAACTGGTCTAGGAACCGGGTCCGTTTGATTACCCACTCAGGAACTGGTTCCCGGACCGGTTTTGGAACCGGTTTGGGAACCGGTTTTGGGAACCGGTTTTTTAAGTATAGGTCCAAAACTCTTATTTTTTCCCCTTATTTATATTCTTACTCCCGCAATCTTGGCTCTCTCAAACACGCATGACACTCCTCCTTCGTTGTTCCTCTTCCTCACTTGCTTCCCTCCCTCATCGGCTCCCTCTTCGTCGCTGCCAAATTCTTGTGTACCACGTGGATTGGCTCGCCTAATTTCTCTTTTGTAGGAGATTATGCTTGCATAAATGAGTAGCTTCATGTATTAGTTGTGGGAAGAAGACTAATATTATACCCATATTTGTTGTTAATTCTTTGCCTTATAATTTTGTTTATTATAATTAGCTCTGTGAATCCTTAATTTTTTAATTAGTCAACAAGTTCGTGTATTTATTTATTACAAGTGCTTAATGTTTCGATACAAATTAGGAGGATTACGTTATTTTTTCGCATATTAGTATAAAATTTGAAATTATATAGGATATTGGGAGATTGCAAAACATGTTTCAATGGAACCGGACTGCAAAGGGTCCAAAAAAGAGGAACCGGTTAGGATCGGGTATAGGGTCCAGGTCTAAACCCTACCCACCCTAGACTCGAGCTTGAGGGGCGCGTCGTCATCTAGAGCCTTCCGTTTGATCCCCTTTTCTCGCCCCTGTTGGGTTGTCGGCATGTCCATAAAATGGCCACTGCTCCTGCTCCCTTTGCCATCAAACTCTAAACCTGGGTGCGTAGATCAAGAAAGAAGCATGACGGAGTCGTTGGAGCGTATGATTGCGGGAGCCCTAACTGGCTTGGCGACGATGGCCGGAAGACGGTCCCCTCCACACTAATTGAGCTATGGCGGGTCGTCTCTGTGTCGCCAAGCCGGAATCCTTGGGGAAAACGGCGATTCAGACCGAAAAACCCAAGTTAGCACTCTCCTGCAATTCCGCAACTTTGCTCCAAGCTCTCTCAAGGTAGCGTTCTTCTGCAATTCCACTCTCTCTCTCTGCACTTTTCAAGAGGTTTTCTTGATAGCCTTCGTGCGTATGAATCTTTCTTATTGTTTTCTCGTCAGGAGTACTCTTAATAGCTTGTTTGCTTGGAGCAGGGGTAATGCTACTATGTTATAATGAAATCGCTGCCATGGTTCGGATTAGTAGAGAGCATCTGTTGACTACCCGACACCTTTTACACCATGGGTTGCTTTCCTTGGTAATAGTGCTGCTCTATAAGGTAAGAAGCGTTTACATTGCCGTGCAATGTTTTTACGTTGTCTCCTTCGTAATCCATGATTTAAATCCCTCGATGGGTTGAAGCATAGATCTTGGTTTTTGATTTATTTGCAGCCCCTCCTTTAGGGCATATGACCTGCCGGTCTACTGATTCTTTATATTCTCCTAACGGCTGTGTGCTGGAGCTTCTTCTGGAATATATTCCACAGGGACAACTGAGCAGCATTATGAATGTGATTGCAGAGAAGCCTTTGAATTTTTTCAAGCATCTCTTTTCTGGTACGACCTTACCTAATCATTGATGGTATAACAGAGGGCTACATATTAGGCAGTACCCAAGTACCCGATAATCAAGCATCGTCTAACTCAAAATGTTAGGCGATCAAGTTAACTAATTTGATTACATTTGAACTGAGATGACTTGATTATTGGTGTAATGCGTGCGTGCTGCCAAACTAATGACAAACGCTATCTAAGTACATCTCTTGGAATTTCTCTAGAAGCACACAACTCGCATTTCCAGACGCATAATCTTTCGATCATGACCGTGTTTTATGGAGAGTAAGTTGTTCTCTTTTCAGCAATTAGAGCAGATTGAACACATCTATCAAAAGCCGAGTTCTCTATACCGTATAGTCTACTTTTACTGGATGCAGGCTGGATTATAGGAACACCATGCTAATCTCTAATCAATTCCATGCTGTTGAACCTCAATATATTTCACTTTCGGAAAAGAGAAGGTTGTTAAAAATGAATTCAAATGAATATGAACAAAGATGAAGAGCTAGGACAAGAGAAGGGTTGTTAGAAATGAATTCAAATGAATTTGAGCGGAGATGAAGAGAATCCCACTCATCAGGCAATCCAAGAGAGAAGTTGCAGTAATGGTTGGGGCTGATTTTTGAAGGTATGGCTATAGCCCCTTTCATCGTTTTGTCTGGTGAGAGGATAATTAGTCCATAATTCTTAACAAAGGTCCGAGTATATCGAAATTAAAATGATAGCGATACTCCAAAGAAATTAAAAAGACATATAGCCACATATCTAATATGGTATGAAGTCATTTGAGAAAAAGTCAAAAATATACATAACAGCGCAATTGCAAAGAAGGAAAAAAGAAAAAAAAAGAGAGAGACTAGTTTGGCTAATATAGCTGGCCTAGGTTGGGTTTGGCCAGCTTTGACCAAATATTTTTGTCTAATTAAAGGGAAAATGGGCTAATTTGAAAGTAAACGGTCCAAATTCGATCAAATTAAACTAATTAAATCCTTTTTGTTGATGTATACGTCGCACTTTAGATGTCGCACGTTGACTCTTAGTGTTTTCGAGTTGAGCATGATTATATATATTTTTGGAGTTACCTTTAATTAGACATTTGTGTCGGGTATATTGATTTAGCTCTCATTGATCGGAGGAATGACTGCCGAGGCTCTGGGATTATTTGTGATATAGCATTTAGTGGGGTTGTGGATATAACGAGCTGCACCAATCGGGTATGAGATATTAATCTATATTGGTTTAGTTTTGCTCATTGTTTTCGTTTTCTGGGATGGTTTAGGATTGGATATATCAAGTCTCACCAATCGGACACTGGATATTAAACAAATAGTTTTTTTTTCTCATGCAAGTAGAATAGAACACATGCATGTCTATTTTTCCAATCCTAAACTATCCTTAGAAAATGAAAGCAATGACTGAACTGATATAATTAATATCTAGTACCGATTGGTGCAACTTGATATATCTATAACTTAGTCAAATGCTGGATCACAGCCAATCTCAAAGTTGCAGTCATTTATCAGATTAATGAGAGTTGAATTGATATACGCGGCATATATGTCTAATTAAAGGTGAACTCGAAAAGCATATATAATCATGCTTGTTAATCCGAAAATGCTAAGATTCTCACCATACAAAGTTTGAAGCATAACATATATCATTGGTGTAAGGGTTTAATTGGTTTAATTTGGATTGTCATTAGCCCTTTTAATTAGATAGAAATATTTTACAATTAGGTCTTAATTGCATAAAAATTGGGTCAAAATTGACCAAAACCAACTTAGGCCAGTTCAACTAGTCAAGTTTTCTAGTTAGGTCTCTTTTTTTTTTTTTTAATCTTTGCAATTTGGTTGTCATGCATGTTTATGTCTTTTTGTCAGATGATTTCGTATTAGATGTGTGGCTATATGTCATCTCTATGTCTTTGGAATATCGCGATTATCTTAATTTTGATTATTTTAAAGAATTGTGGAGTAGTAACTCTACGAAATGATGGAAGAGGCTATAGCCATAGCCTTAAAAAACAGCCAACCATTCTGTGACTTCTTTCTTGAATTGTTTGATAGGTAAGCGTCTCCTTCATCTCCATGTTCAAATTCGTTTGAATCCTTTTATAATAAGCCTTTTCTTCTCCGATGCAGCATTGTTTCCTGAAACATAATTGGAATAGAAATGCATTTAATAATTTTTTTTTTAATTTCCGGGAATAACTCAAGGAACAAGTTTTCATTTTCTTTTCCCTTCTTCCCTTTCTTTTCTTTCTTTTTCTCTTCCTTTCTTCTTCCCCCAGCTGGTTGCCGACCTTAGCGATGGCCGACGACCTCACCGAAACCTCGCTGTGGTTGGGTGACACTCGAACTTGCCTAGATGTGGTGAGGCCGAGCCTCGCTTGACCACCGAGAGGTAGGCGTCGCCTATGGTGGCGTTGGTTGACCTCGTGGTGGCCAAGCGAGGTCGATCTTGCAATGGTCGAGTGAGAACGAGCCTTGCTGGTGGCCAAACGAGGCTCGGTCACACTAGATTTGGGTGAGGTCACCTCGTCGAGCCACGACGAGGCTCGGGGGGACCTCGCTGGTAGTCAGAGAGGCTCTCTTGAGTTCAGGCCGACGAGGCTCTCTCGAGGTCAGCGACCTCACTGGCCCTTGTCAAGGAGAAGAAAAAGAAAAAAGAAAAAGAAAAATGTAATAAAATTATTAATAAATTAGAAGAAATTCTATGTCAAAAATATTTGGGTAGTATTAAATGTATTTTTGTTCCGAAAACTGAAATTTTATATAATTACCAAAAGTCTTAAAATATTTAGAAATTATTTTTTGAGGGTAGAAATACAAAAAAATGTTTATGAAAAGAAATTGTTCTCGAAAACAGAAACGTTACTAAACGTGCATTTAGATGCGGGTCAAAATCTTTTCCCTTTGGGCGTTCTATATGTACTTCTGAAGAGTATTCCTATGACTTTACTAATCTTGCGTAATCATTCATTGTTGCACTAGAAAGTTAGTATTGTCATTTCTTTTTCCTATGCTTGCTTCGATATTTTTAATAGTGCTCGGAGGAAATTATTTTTATACACTCCTAGCATCGTTGAAGATCTGGAAGCAAACATAAGAAAAATAAATGATGATATTGACTTTTTATTGCAACAATGAATGATTACGCAAGCACCATTGAATATCTGGGCATGGGTTAAATTTGAGTCTTCATAGGGGCTAGACTGGGAATTCCCAGCCAATTATTGACTTGACAAGAAAATGCTTTCTGGCAAGCCCAAAATGTCCGTTCCGTCTAAATGAAGCTCGTTTGGTGAAAACCATATATGCTTTGCTTTGGCGCCTGACATGCGAGGTATCCAATATTTTGACTCTATCCCACCAAGGATCACCAATCAACTTGAGCCTGACCCTCTCAATCCGGGTCATCCGAGTTAGAGCCACTTGAAGCGCCCAATTCCCATGTTTACTGTAAGGATCTTTTCAGTATATAGGAAATGCTAACTCTTCTGTGCGTGTCATGCCTATTCAAGTATGTAAAAGGATCTATGAGATAGTCGAACAACTTCGGCTGCAATTTCTAAATAGCTGCACGGATCTCTTAAAGAAAGTATTGTTTTGCACAAACAATCCATCATTTGAGAAAAGACCAGAATAGTTCTTCTGTCTTGCCAAAGAAGAATATGAGTCTATGCTCGTGATTTGTACGGTCTTAATTCTCGACCCCACCAATCCAGCCTAAGAAGCGACCATGGACATCGAAGAGACACCGCCAATCATCCTCCCCCGATCCTATGGAAATTTCATGACCACAAATTACAAATGGATGATAGAAAATGAAAATTTTCAATTTGGTTTGAGGTGATAGGTTTGGAATTTAGTCTATGTTTGTGTGGTTGAATTAATCTAAATATAGTGCAAAAATCTAGTGGGACCAACAAATCATAACCTTTTGGTGGAGTCATCTATGGGTCCATGCCATGACTAAGTTCACTTTATATTAGGCAAGAATATGTCCTCATATGTTGGGAGACTGCTTAATACAAAGTTGACATTTGTATGTCAGTAGAGCCACACACATATTTTAGTCATATACGAATTGGCATACTCAGTAACAGGATAGATTGTAATTAGATTTTTAGGTAAGCGAATTAAGTCGATAAATAATAATAATTTGTCGTATTGCCTAATGCACCGATTTTAATAGATAACTCCGTTCGTTTTTAAATTCACGTGCTCTCATAAAACGAAGGCCTTGTTTGAGGTCTTCTTTCTTAGTTATCCTGGCGGTCATGTATTTGTATTAATAAGCACGGGTATAACATGTAATTTCTTTGAATATAGGAGACTGACGCCAATTTTGACTTGAAGCGGAATAAGCAAAGACCCAAAAAAGAGGCCTAAAGGTATGGCGCGACTGCAGATCCCCTAGCTGGTTAACGTTCATCACGCCATAGGCCATTTTTATCTTTCCATGTTGGAAAAGGAATGGCTGCCAGGGCTCTGGGATTGGCTGTGATCCAATTTTTGTAGTAGAGGGACTACTTTAACTCAGAGAGTTTGGCTCTCTGGTGGCATACTGTACCAATCAGGTGGCAGACACGGTCTTGCTCATTGTTTTCATTTTTTGGATGTTTAGAACTGGAAAAATAGACATCACAGATTCTCTAGTTCAATCATTGATCTTGTCCATTTGTATATACTTGTATATCATCTTCTTCTTTTTTGCAGTTTCGCTTTTTCGTATGTGCTCTGGTCTCTGTCGGGAAGGTGCATACAATTACGGAACGGTGTCTGCCCCTATGTCCTCTCTATATCTCTGGAATACAGCTGTCATCTTAATTGTGATTTTTTCCAAATCGACCATGATCAAGAGTTTGGAGTAATTATTCTCCTATTTACGGACAGGATAAGATTATAGCCATAGCCTCAAAACATCTTCATCTGTCAACTATTATTATGACTTCTGTCCTGGGTTGCTTGATAGGTACGCATCCCTTCATCTCCATGTTCAAAAGCCGTCAGTTCCTTTCCAACCAACAATTTTATCACCAGAAAATATTTCATCTTTGATTCTATAACGAAGCTCGTTGCTGACACTTGCTGATTTAGCAGCCTACATTGCGATAGTGAGCAAAGGACAACACAGATTCTGCATAGTAGATATCATTTTTATTTTTTTTCCTTTTGATTAGATGATTAGATGCGGGTTGAAATCTTTTCCCTTTTGGCGTTCTTTCTGTACTTCTGCAGAGTATTCCCTGTACAGAGTCTTTTACTAGGACTTTACTACATTTGCATAATCATTCTTTGTTGCACTAGAAAACTATATTGCAGAGTCAATATCATTCTTTTTTTACTATGCTTGCTTTGAAATCTTCAATGCTGCTCCAAAGACATTATTTTATAACAGTCCTAGATGGGTACAAATTACATGTGAGTTTTCACGGAGGCTAGAGTAGGAATCCCCGGCCATTCATTGTGCTTTAGCGGCTGACCTGCGACTGATCCAATATTTTAGCTCTATCCCACCAAGGATCAACAATCAACTTCAGCCTTACCTAAATCTGGATCATCAGTGCTTATTTAATCCGAGTTAGAGCGCTTGAAGCGCCCAAATCCCATATTTTGGAGTAAGGATCTTTTCACTGTGCTGCAAATGCTAACTCTTCTGTGCGTGTCATGCTTAATGAAGCATGTAAAAGGATCTATGAGATAGTCGAACAACTTCTGTTCCATTTTCTAAATAGCATCACAGATCTCTTAAAGAAAATATGTTTTGCGCAATCAATCGATCATTTGAAAAAAGACCAACATAGTTCTTTTTGTCTGGGCAAAGAAAAATGACTATGTGCTCGTGATTTGTGTGGTCTTAATCCCGACCCCACCAATCCTGCCTAACAATCAACCATGAACATTGAAGAGACACCTCCAATCATCCTCTCTTGAATGACCCCACAAATTACAAATGGATGATATGATTATGTTTTCAGGGGTCCCAATACACGAGGTAAGATAACATTATTAAGTTATAATCGCTTTCTCCTTAACTTTGTTATCAATGTTTAGCAAACCAAGGTGACAACGATGGCTGACTGCCTCTCTCCAATTGTCAAATGCGTGTTAAGAGAGATTGATTTAACAAATAGTCTACCATTATGTCAATTGACATGATCTACTGTATCTGTAAATTTAGAATGATGGATGTCTTTGAAGTTGTGTAATCAAGGGCATCTTTTTTATTGCAGAAGAAAACATTCAATTTGGTTGGAGGTGATGGGTTGGGAATTTAGTCTATGGTTTGTGTGCTCTAAATTAAGCTAAATACAGTGCAGAAATCAAGTGGGATCGACAAATCATAATCTTTTGGTGGAGTCGTGTATGGGTCCATTCCATGACTAGTTCACTTCATATTAGGCAAGATTATTTACTTATATGAGGACTTAGGAGAGGGCTTAATTCAAAGTTGACATTTGCATCATAGTAGTGCTATATATATTATTAATATACAAATCGACATACTCAGCAACATGACAGATTATAACTAAGCTTTCAAGTTAGAAAATTATCTTGATACCTTATATCAATTTAAAATATCACACTAAAAGCAGTGATTTTAATATATCCAGCACCGTTGGTTTTTATATTCGGGTGCTCTGCATAACATTGGAACAAAAGGCCTGTTTGAGGTGTTCTTTCTCAGTCATCCTAGTTGTCATGCATTTGAATTGACAAGCACGAGTGACATGTAATTTCTTTGAATATAGGAGGAGGCTGACGCCAATTCTGAATTGAAGTGGAATAAGCAAAGGCCCAAAAAGAGGCCAAAAGATATGGTGCGACTGCAAATCCCCTGGGGTCCATAACTTGTCCGAATTGAGGGAGACAGCTGGTTAGCATTCGTCGCACAAAAGCTTCCCCTCCCTTGGAAAACCTCATTCAATACACAATACCAAAAAGTGTGTTGCTCAACTTAGGAGGGGGGGAATTGGCTCATGTTTCTCACTTGCTGACAGATCCCTACAAAGAAAAACTGGACCAGAAAAAGCAATCTTTCTTTTGAGATTTTCCTCCATCTTTTGTTAAAATTCTTTGAATCCTTTTCCTCCCAATTTCCAGCCCTTCCAATTCCACCTCCTAAAAAGTCCTTGAGAGTGACCCAGTTGGGTGGACTGACCGCTTGGAAATATTTACCAAGATAAAGTCAGGTAACGTGCAATCCCACCACAAAAGTCGTTTCCCTTTCTTGCAAGGTAGAATATGTATCGATAATTTAATTTGGAAAATGTTTTGATTGGGCGGAGGATGAAATCAGTTGGTCGCTTGCCATTATTGGGTTTTTAAATTCCTAAACTCCGAATAAAATATGAGTGTTGCTGTGGCTCCGGATCTAACACCCTTTGGAATCCAGTGCTCGAATTGGAAACAAATAGATTCTGGGTCTTCAAGAATTGGTTAATGAAGTAATCGGTATGTCTGTTTTCAATCACTGGTTTCCAGTTTTAGTCCAAATGGATTAAGATTTAGAATTCTTGTCCTCGTTTTTTATAATCTCGATTTCTTTCTTTATTATCCCTTCCGCCCCACTCTCTCTCTCTGCGCCAATGGTTCGATCTCAATTCAGGTGAGCCAATCGTGTTTGACACCAACACTATGAATAAACAAGCCTGAACCACAGCTGACACCTGAAACCCAAAAAAAGAAGAAGTGGGTGGTGTTTGTGCTTATAGAATCAAACAAGGAATCAGAGAAAAAGTTCCGATTTATTGTTCTCTGATTTATCGGCATCTGTGTCTTGGATGAGTGCAAGAATGTGAAGCAAAATCTGGGGAAGACTTTGTTTCTTTGAAAGAAACAAGCAACTTCTGATTGTTCATTTTTCTGGGGGGATTTGATCTTGTGGTATTCTTGAGGATGGGTGAATTTCCCAATGGGTGGAGTTGGGAAGAGAACAAGCTGTTTGAGGTGGCTCTGGCGATGGTGGATGAACAAGACCCAGATCGGTGGGAGGTGGTCGCGGCCATTGTCGGAGGGAAGAAGAGTGCAGAGGAAGTGCAGAGACATTATGTAATCCTTTTGGAGGATTTGCACTTCATTGAATCTGGGTGTCTTGATCACGAGCTGGAGGATGCTCAGTCATATGGTCAAGTTGAGTGTATTAATCAGTCAGTGTATTGGACAGACGAGGATCAAGAGTAAGTCACCTCTCTTCATGTAATTGATGCTCTCTCTGCTGCTCCAGTTCTGCAATATGTTCTTTAACTCAATTGTCTTAAGATTGTTTTTTTTTCGCTCTTGCAGTTTGATCTGTTCTTCAAATTTGTCCCAATGCTATAAGCTACTTTTGCCTGACAAACTTCAACCTAAAAGATTCCCAGCTTGTTCTGTATTTCTTGATTGGCGTTAGGGAGGTTTGCAGACATTTTTGGTGATTTTGAACTGAAGTGAAGGACCTGTTGCTCTTTTATTGGAATTATTCGAATGAGCTTTAGCAAATAAGATTTGGAAATATATGAACCCAGCAATTAAGCTGTGGAGGGTCAAAATTGGTATGGAACTCTTTTACTCTTCCTCTTAGCCTTGCGGATGAACTACAAAGGACTGGTGTAAGAAACCAAGAAGAAAAGAAACCAGTTGGAAAAACAGAATCAGACCAGTATTCCAGAAGAGAAAAACCCTCTGTTCAGTCTCCTAATGACTATGTCTAGACTGAAACTCCAGAAAGAAAATGGCCCTTTTTCCACATCGCTCTGCATTTTTCTACTGTACAGACGATTGGATCGATAAGAGACTGCAATGTCCTTTTTTCACATCTAGGAATTTTGTCGATCCTAACACAAAGCCTTTTGTCTGAGAGAAATTTAAAGGAACCGACAGTTCATATTTCGAACTGCTCATATTCTCTGATTCCCCGTAATTATAGTTTGACTGGATGCTGTTCAGTAAATTTTAATGTTATCAAGCAATGTAGATACTCTTGCTAGTTTTCTCAAGCTGTCTTCTGCTTGTCTAGGTAATTTTTTCGATGTCTCCCTTGAAATGCATGTAGCATCCTGGAAAGAGTAATCTGGAATTTTGGTCGCCTATCTACTCTTCTTAAGGGGTCAATCTAGCAGTTCTTTTTTATGTTTCTCGTTCGTTCCTGTTATACCTTGACAATTTACATAATTATGCTGTCATTCTGTTCTGGATTTTCAAGTTATCGATCTCATGTGCTTTGTCTGCAGATTGTTCATTCAGTTGGACATAAACTGATCAGTAAATCCAAGAGCCATTCATTCAAGCAGCTTGTTTCTTAATTGAGAGCTCATGCCTAAGAGGAAGACAGACAGTAGTACTTCAGTATTTTGCTGTTATTCCTGTAATTCTTCTTTACCCTTCTTACATTTCGTCAACAAATTAAGTTTCAAGGGGCAAGTTTATAACAGTATTAGCAAAATGTATCTGAAGCCTTGTTGACCAAACTTCTAGTGATCAATGTAAATATGGCTAAAGAATCGCAATGGGAAGTTGCAGGATTGTGTTATTCCCGGAATGCTAGTGTCGTGTGCTTTGTTCCTTCTTCTTGTTTTGGTTTCGTGACCCCAGACCACGTGAGCTGCAGAATTTGGTTTACTGAAGCTTTTTAGCTCATTCGAACAAACAGAAATTGGTGCTTTCCTATTTTCCAGTGGCGAGGTGAATTGATTAGACAATGAAATAAACTTCTTTAAGCTGTGATGAGTGGGAATTCATTCATCGAATTCCAAATTAAGAGTGTATGATATTTCTTTGAGTGAATTGTTAGTTCCCGAGGCATCAAAACTATGATTTTAACAACTCTTCATCTGTCCACCAATGTACAGAGTCTCCATGCCAAAAGAAAAAAAATACGCACGAGAACGTTTCTAAAACAACAATTCTTCATCATCGACAGCTCATGGGAATTGGTTGGTGCAGTCCACTAAGCTCCTGGCCTGGCGGCGTTCTCCCTTGCACCCTGCATATGCTCATGTATCAATGCCCTAAAAGATTTCACCTGGCTTCTTTCAAGCTGGAGTGCTGGTCGAGTGTGGAATACGATCCTACCTGAAAAGTCGAATGAGACAACAGGAAGGTCGGACCAATCGGCAGAAGCTGCTCTTTCTCAAACACCAGGCCGAGGTTCCACATGACTTCACTCTCGCTCCGAAATCAAGAACCATATCCTCTCGACACATTTTTAAAATCAACTTTGCACAATCTTTATCTGTAGGCCGCTTTGGATATGAAAGATGTGCCGAGTCAATCCCATGGCAGACATAACATCACTCTTAAAATTGCCGCAGTATGCGAAACGGTACCAATTGAACTCGCAAGCAAGAATCGATGTAAATATTGAGCTCACAAGATCAGTGAACAGACATACCTTGCTCATAACGGAAGTCAAAGATGGCTTACTTGACTTCGAGGCCTGCCGTTTGTGGTCCAGAGTTCATCTTAATGGAGATCTTACCTCATCTCCAGCAAATAGTCTTACGCTGCCGCATCAGGAGATTCTCGACCCGTGGCGACATTCTTGTCTGTTGCTTCTCCGATCTCCATTCCCACAGACAACATCAACAGAGTGAAAAAAAAAAAAATGACAAGGAAGCAAATAAATTCTTTCCTTACTCATTGAATAGGGAGGAGGAGAAGCAGAGGAAGAGGCGACGGCCAGGGAAGAGGCAGTGCAGGGTCGAGCCAAAACAGTCCCTGTTTCTGTCAATAACTCAATCCATGCTCTGCCTCTTCCCAGCCTCTGCTCTCTGTCCCCTCTTTACCTCAAATATGGACACCCGAAATGCCCCTCACTCTTCTCTTCAATCTCTGCCCAGAATTCGCGAGCACAAGCCTCATCTTCCCAGATTTTGATCGATAATTGCATTGTCTTGGAACCCATATAAGTTCTGCGAGAGTATATGAAAATATAGTACACACGTACTAGCATCTCGATCCTGGACCAGACTGACCGTGTACTGCACAGGAGCTTTCCGTACTGGGCCAAATGCTAAACGTACTAAATTCTTGCCTTGGTGTACTAGCTTCCTTATTTTAGAGCATATTTCAGAATTCAGATGTGCGAAGGCACAAAATTTTAATTCCAGGGACCAACTTCTTTTACATACGAAGAATTAAGCAAATTCTAAAGATCGAGGGTGCGTTTGCAGTTGCATATGGGGTAGAATTATTTGATCCTTTGTCCTCTTGGAATCGTCGAAGGAGATATCACAGGCATGAGCAGCACGTTATGGCTATGGTGGTTCTCCACCCAAAAAACCCATACGCCATTTTCGTTTCCATGGAAAGAAATGAACTGAAGTTGATGGTGCCGCGTGACGTAAAGTTAGTGGATGGCCGACCATTTGACGGAGAAATTAATACGGACCGACTTGAAAAGAACGGGCCACCCCATGCCGAACTAGGAAACACAAGAGGGGCCTACGATTTGGATCTTGCGATCGGAGAGTTCGATGCTTTTAAGAAAACGAAAGGTGAACTTAGTTGACCACGGCAACCGACGATATCTCTTATGTAACATCCCCGAATCCTGCAGGAATAGGCCTCATTTTATCTTGATCCAGAATTAGGCCTGCACCTTAATACTTAACAATAGACTAGTGTGTTATAATTAACAAACAACCTCATATAGCCCCACAAAATGGGAAAAGTACCAAAAAAGTCATAAACCTCTTGCATTGGTACCAATTCAGTCCTAAATTTTTCAATTGGACAAATTCAGTCCTAAACCTTTTAATATTGGTATCAATTCAGGTCCATTCAGCCAATTTTGGCCGGCCGGCGCGCGTGGACGTCGGCCGGTGGCCGAACGCTGATGTGGCAATTTTTATGATTTTTTCGAATTTTTTAATGATTTTTAATGATTTTTTATTAATTTTTTTCCTTTTTTTTCTTTTCTTGTCTGCTTTCTTCTTCGTGGTTGCCGGCGAGCCTCCGGTGAGGCTCGCCGGCCACCGGGCGAGGGCCGCGGCCCTCGCCCGCCTCTCCTGAGCCGCCGCGAGGCGGCCGCCGGATCCGGCGAGGCCATGGCGGCCATCGCCGGGCGGAGTCGAGGGCCGCGAAGCCCTCCACAGTCGCCGGTGAGGGTCGTGACCCTCGCTCGGCCTCGCCTTGGCCTTGCCGCTGAGTCCCCGGCACCTCCTCTGCTGTCGACCCCGGAGCTTCTCGACCTTGTCATCGTCGCCCTCACCTCCACGAGATCCCAATTCGAGGCCCTGGTCCCCCACCTCCCGCGACTCACGCCGCCGCTCCTCCGCTCGATCTTCACCTCCGAAACCTTAGCCCGCCGCCCCAACACCCTCCTCTCCTTCTTCCGAGGTTGGCCTCGCCCGCGGCCCTGGGCGAGGCCGAGTGACGGTCGCGACCCTCGCCGGCAGTTGGTGAGGGCTTCGCGACCCTCGCCTCCGCCCTGGCGATAGCCGCCATGGCCTCGCCAGCCGTGGGTGAGGCTGGCCTCGCCCAGATCCGGGCGAAGCCGCCTCGCTGGCGGCTCGGGAGAGGCCGGGCGAGGGCCGCGACCCTTGCCGGCAACAGGCAAGGGCTTCACGGCCCTCGCCCAGTGGCTGGCTATCCTCACCGGAGGCTCGCCGGCAACCGCGAAGAAGAAAGCAGAAAAAAAAAAAATTAATAAAAAAATTCGAAAAAATCATTAAAAAAATCATAAAAATTGCCACGTCAGCGTCCGGCCACCGGCCGACGTCAACGTTAGCATCGGCCGGCCAAAATTGACCGGATGGACTGAATTGGTACAAATATTAAAAGGTTTAGGACTGAATTGGTCCAATTAAAAAATTTAGGACTGAATTGGTACTAATGCAAGAGGTTTATGATTTTTTTGGTACTTTTCCCCCACAAAATCGACACCCAAAATGTCATAACCTAAGCTCTCAACACCAACAAATGTCACACCTCGAATTCTATAGGAATAGATGAATACAGCTCTCTCCACCTAAAAGACGTATCCTCAAACTCAAATAAACAATCGCAAAAAAAAAAAAAAAAAAAAAACCTCAAATAAACAAATCGGAGTTTCCTACTATTAGCGCTCTAGTCCTACTTGTTGTGAGCAACCATCATTCAATGAGTAGTAAATATTGCTTTTAAGCATATTGAGTACCAACTATCCATATTTTCTACATAGTATTAAAAACTCATAATCTCAAGTCTAGTATAACAAAAAAAGAAGAAGAAAAAAAGAGAGTTATATTTTATCAACAAAACCTCATACGCATCTTTTGACAAAAAAATTTATACGCATAAAAAAATACTCATTTTAAGTCAATAACACAAAATCATACATCAATTGTCCATTCTATTTATTAATCTCATAGTATATATAGATGACTTATTTTATTGGTCAATCTTATATCATATCACATTTCAAGGCCACAGAGGTAGCTCTCATGAGACTTACATCATCATATAGTATTTAGCATTGGTTAGTACAAAGCCTTGTAAGCAACTCTCACGGGACTCCCATTTTTGTAACACTTAGCCCTTGCAAAAAATATATACTTGCAATTAATCGTTGGGTTCATAGCGATCATAAACATTTCATAAACCATTTTGAATAACAAATAGGCTAGCAAATGTCTGATTCGAAGTTATGTATCAAATATTTTATAAACATCACTTTTTGCTTTGAATCAAATCACACTTGTCTAATCATTTTCATTTTCAAAATATGAGTTTACAAATTTAAAAAGAAGATAGTATCACTCACCTGGGAATGCCCAAAACTAAACAATGAAGAGTCGCTTGAACCGATGCACTTGGATTCTCATCAATTAATCGAAAAACGGCATTAAAAATCCAAGTAATACCTTACTCTAACGAACAAGTCGATTGAACTGCCCTAATTATTGATCAATTGACTAATAAGCGCTAGTGAAGAAACTCGTTTTATAACGAATATCAATCCTTGTCAATTATAGGTATTATTTATCAAGTGTAACTCGCACACAAAACTTCAAAAGTTCGTTATGATAAAATCATATTTCAAAATCAATTTTCGGCAAACAGCTCCACAATGCAATAATTATCATTTCCATATAAATCCACAATTCAATAATTCCTCAGACGAACCTCACAATTCAAATTTCATATAACTTTGAATTTACGACCAAATTTACTTACTTTGATTAGGTGAATAACATGCTTGAATACTTACCACTCATTGCACGACCTAACTTGTTGATCTGATAGGTGAATAGTAGGCTTACATACTTTTTTTTTTGGTCAGAAGGCTTACATACTTACCAAGCCTTGCAATTCGGAGTTGTTTGGATTGTCGGGACGTTCGAACCTTCGAAGCGGCTAGGTGGGAATGTTTTTTTTTAGGGCTCACTCTCCTTTTCCTTGTTTTTCTAACCGCTTCACTGACTTCGTGCGCAATTTAGGTAAAGGAAAATTGTGAATGGGCTGATCTGTGGCTATTAAAACATGGGCTTGGGCTTTGAGCCCATTATTACATCTTCCGGGTCATGAACAAGGCAATACAAAAAGCCCCGTTTGGGGAAAATATTTTGTGTTTGGTTCACATTTTTGAGTCTCCATTTGCCAAATGCCAGCATATTCGGAATGCTAGTATAGGGTTTAATGAATTTTTTTTTCTTTTCCAATATTGCCATTACCAATAATCATGTTTTCCTCTTTTCGCCCTCGAAAAATGCCGTTCATCGTCTTCTTTCTTCTTCCTCGCGATGATCAGTCGGCAGGCAACGCTCAGCCGCTGGGAAGCCTTGCCTGAGGTCGCGCGACCTAGGCGAAGGCCACGCGACTCAGGGCGTCGCTTGAGGTCGGCGCGACCCAGGCGAGCCGCCTCCCCACCACCACCAGCCGCCTCCCCACCGCCACCATCCGCCTGAGTAGCTTCATCTCCTCCTCCCTTTTCTTTTCTTTTTTTCCTTTTTCTTTTCACCCTAAAGCTACTTTGCAAAATATACACAAAAATGAGTTTTCAAACACACTTGCATTCACAAAATGCCCATTCACTCAACGTTACTTGAGGACATTGAGGACATTAGGGAAATGCAAAGCCATTTCCCCCCCAAAGTTGAACCAAGCATTTCCCCCCCAAAGTTGAACCAAACAGTCGCTAAGATAGATCTCGTGATGGCCTGATGGCCTTTCCTTTTTTTGACGCAAATCAAGGGGTTCGGTGCTCAGCTCACATGGTAGGACCGTTCAATCCCATGGTCCCATGTTACCACTCTCTTGCTAACGCATCTTTTGCTTTTGGAGACCACAAAGGAAGGACCTCCGTGACTCTCTTTTAGGAAAAGAGTAATGAAGGTCATACGGCAATAGTGTTCTGCTTTATGTGCTGCGAATTCGCAGATTGCCCAGCATCAGTTTCTGCATTACGGTCTTAAACCTGACCGTCTCTTCATCGAATAGTATAAAAGCATGAAGAAAATGTCGATCTATAGTTCAATGTTGTGGTTCTTGTATATGAATTCTGTGATCACAATGAAGTGAAAATACAGATTAAATAAGCCATGCCCTTACGGGTTTTGCCAGGCTTCCTGATCTGTGGTCCCCCGATTTGCATCTCGAACGAGTTTTCTGACTGTCTTATTTTATTAATTTTTGGCAGAAATGCGGAAGACGAACTTGAATCATGATGCGTCTGCCGACGGAATAAGGACATCAAAGTCGGAGAGAGTCCACTCTGCCACTTCATCTTTGTCGCTGACGAAAATTTCGGTGCCCACGTCGATGGATGTCCAAATTCTCCGGGCTGGAGTAGTTCCGGGATCCTGCATTGTGATCAACTAGAAACATTTATTCACAATTTTATTCGGGATCAATCGTTTACTACGGTGCCAGTGCAAAAGTACGCGTTCTCCGAGCATATTCAGAATGATAAATAGCCGCTGGACATAAGAAATGCGTATTTAGCATCACCCGTACGATAAGACACAACTACCTTTCGAGAGGAATTAAGTCATCATTATAGTAATAATAGCAATGACCTCAAACTAGTTTACTGACCTGATAAAAGTAGAGCCTAGAAGCTAATCCACCAACATCGAGCTCCCAAGTTCTTCCATCCCCAACCCAACCGTCCCCTTGCTTCGTTGGATAGCCATACTCGGCCCAGATAGGGTGTGGCAAGAGCTGAACCAGCTCTTGCGCCTGAGGATTACTGTACGGATCGCACGTGCTCACAGGTTTCTCCAAGTGCTGCGCGTTGCCTGGAGCGCAATAGTAGTGATAAGCCGAGTATGGGAAGTTCGCAGTGTCATTTCTGGGGATCATTTTATTGTCAGGCGTTATGTGATACGGGGGGCAGTTGCCTAGGCCGCTGGGGCTGGGGCTGCACCAAGCTGGAGTTTCGGGGTTAATAATCATCTCGCTGTATCGGGTGACGTCAGTGGTCGCATCGCCATCGCAAGGGTCCCCATTGTTCTTCCAACAGCTGCCTATGTCCACTAAATAAAACTGGCTCTTGGGACCACCTCCTCGTTTGATGTCCAAGGTCACTCTTACCTTGAAATTAGGCGATTCGGGAAGCTGGAAGAAACAACATAATGAACATAAAGCGATAACCAGGATAGGGTCAAAATTGCTTAATTACCTAGTTAGGAGCAATTCAGACTCCAAATGAAAAAGTAGCAATCGAGAACTAATGCGTATTGCCCAACCATGTGCAGCCTTACTCTAAAGCAAAACCTTAGCTACCTACCTACAATCTGCTATCATCGAACACTTCAGACAAGGATCGATGACGACCCGTATTCGTTCTCCCCTATGTGAAGTACCCCATTAATGGTAAAGAATAGGTGGGCTGCTTTGATGGACATTGAATGATTGATGAAGCGAAGGAGACTTAATTACGTCACGCTTCATCAAAGCTGGGGAGTAACACGCAAAACATTAAAAGAGGGGATAGAGAAAAGGGAAACCAACGAGAATCCTCTTGAGTTATTTAAATTCAACTCGTGCAGCCCCACACACTAGAAACAAGCTCAACTACTCCATCACGAGAACCAGGTAGGGATTCGTGAGTCTGTCGCCTCCCCTGGATCCGATTCCAGGTCATATACAGGGATTGTGAAAGATATCTATCTCCACTCCAATCTAGTTACACTCACGAATTATCTAAGCATCTTCCAAGCAGTCAAGCTAAGTAAATGCCAACAGTATACCTCTCTCTCTCTCTCTCTCTCAACAGTATCAGTATACCCTTCTCTCTCTCTCTCTCTTAGCCAAGACATTACGGAAATGAGCTGTCCAATCTACTATTCTCACAAGCGAGCAGAAGAAAAGCACCTAATCGTGCACAGAAAAATCAGGAAAGGACTAAAACTGTTGAAAAAACATAACGAGTCATCGCATTTTTTGCCACTTACAGTTTTGAGCATCCCTCTGGTGTCGTAATGGTACCCACCAGAGAACCCTTTGGTTGCATCAGCCCTGAGGTAGAGCATCAACCACGGGTACTTCTTTGAGGTCTTGAGCTTGTGATTAAATTTCCAACCTCCTTCAGCAACCTTCTTGTCCCAGGTTACCTCATAGTACGAGGCCCCGTCATTCCCCTTCCCAACGTCAGAATCCAGATCGTAAGTCCCGTTAAAGCTCCCTCTCATCGTACCATCGCCCAGTAACCGTGTCTCCTGGTGATTCAATACTGGCTGGTTCATACACCCAGTACCAAAGCAAGGGAACCTCCCTGGCTTGGAAGGTGGCACCTTTTTCCCATTCTCAGGGCACAGGCCAGAGGTGGCGTCGTAATTGCCATTCTTGAGCATCACCATCCAGAATTGCCATGGCCTCGGGGTGTCCGGGACTTGACACAGAGACCCCAAGTAGAGCTCCTTCTCGACAGCGTACATGTCTGGGTCTTTCAGGGATTCTCGGGATAGACCTGGGAATGATTTGCCCACCCCAAGTTGGTTATCGGCTTCTGTTACCTTGTGTTTCAGTGCAGCACCTGCCCTTGTCACAACAAAGAACAAGAATTCAACACGCAAAGAGAGAATGGGAAATGGGAAAGACATGGTGCATTCCCATTTATGTTAAAAGAAACTGAAATTATCTTTTCTGAAGCGAAAAAATTGGGCTTTTTATTTTTCTTTTCGTTTCTTGGCATGCAAAAGATGATTTTAGATGAGTGAGTCCAGGTAATTCTGAAGAGCCATTGCCCCCAATATTTAGATTATCTGATGAATGACATTCTTCGTATGATTACTGAATGAGACAGGACAGAAAAGGAAACCATGGAAGTGGAGACGAAGAAGAAACAATTTATTAATGCACAGTCTTCTTACTGCTTTACTCTTTCCCTTTTCTTTTTTCCCTTTTGGGACGGTGGGTCTCTGTGCTTACTTGACTCCAGATCGAAGCAATCGGCCGCCCTCGGACTGCCCACGCCAGGAGCTTCTTGGCCAACCTCGTTGCAGAAGTTCCAAGCTTCGAACCCCACTCTCAGCCCATCCCTTCGCATTCCCGGGTCACCCACTGCCGACACATACTCAGCACCTCTCGCGCAGGACGTCATCAGCATTAGCGCATTCCCAAGCAACAAAAACAGCGGATGCAAATGCTTCTCCACAGGAGCAGTACCCATATTGAATATGGCGCTGATTTCTTTTTTCCCCTTTTCTTTTCTAGTGCTTGAGAAATGGATCCTGGGGACTGGGTTGGTTTATATATGGAGACTCGTGAAGAACATCTGAACGTCAGGCGGTTTTGGCCCTTCCTCTGCCCCGTCTCTGTGATGAATAGGATATAAAGTAAAAGGACTCTTTAAATATAGCAACAGATGCGGATGGAGAAAGCTCCACTCCACCGCTACCTTCCATTTTTTTCACCTCAAATTAAGGCAGGCATCTTTGCTTTCCCCTCTTTAGCCTTCCTTCCTTCAAATCTACTTTAGAGATCAGGGTGTTCAGACGCGCTTTCCGTTTTTATTTAGTAAAATAATCGGGAGCATGTCCGAAAATCACATGTTATTTTCCCAATAAAACACGGTCCAAGCACAAATTTATTGATGGCACACTATTGTCGAGTAGGATAACCCAATTTGCTAGGTCGCCTTACATCTTTTTGACGAGTAGTCCATTTTTATTTATTTTTTTATTTTTTATCAATTGAACAGACAGAATATCAATCGTCGGCATATCTTAAAATGGGCAAAGAGCGCCCTTTCCATTTTCCTTTTTTCCCTCTCTGTTTTTGTCTGTCGGCCTTCCGCTAAAGGACGATCGTAACATGCAAGATCGACGACAGGCCGGTGGTTCACAGCAAGGCAAGAAAAAGGAAGCAAAAGAAAAAGATCTGAGACGGGACAAGACAAGCGGCTCTGTTCTTTCAGCGTTTTGGATACGAGTGCTCTGTTTCGTTCTTTTGATTGCGAGGGCGTATCGTGTGGAGGGGAGAAGGCGACGGGACGATGGCGAGCTGCGTGGGTGCACTGCCACTGTCGGCTCCCCACCTCCCCTCTCCCCTCTCCCCTCTCCCGAGGGGCTACCGCGTGAGGAGCAGAGACGTGGAGATCCGAATCACCGTCGAAGGATTTCGCGTCAGAGCCCAACTAGCCAAAGGGAAGAAACTAAAAATTTGGGTTTAAATTTTCTTTTGGTTTTGGCGGAAAGTCAGAATGGACGCTCGTGTGTGGCTGGCTAGTCGGTGTCTGCGCAAAAAAACAACAGAAAAAGTCCCATTTGGCGCGGTACGATTCTTTCATGATGGAAAAATTTCCAGTTGCAACCCGAAACGGGGGTCGTCTCTTTTCTTGTCAAGAGAGGGTTCAGACTGGGCGATTGGTTCGAGCTCACTGATCGGTCAAATCTTCACCGATGTACTTACTCCGTTGACTTGAGAGAGCTAGAGAGGGCAATTTCGTAGCAAATTCTTTTTGCTTCGAAAAAAAGAGAGCAGAGATGTTAATTAGAGTTTTCTTATGAGATATTTTTCTAAGTTAGATACATTTGATAATTCTGTTCCATTAATTCTATCTTTCTCTAAGACTGCGGTATCATTTTTTGATTATGCATATCTTGATTAAATATATTTTTCATTTAGTGAGGCCTGCTAATAGGCTGTACAGAAAATTCCACAATTTCTATTCTATGTCTATAGGTTTTTTCAAGAGTTTTTCTTTTCGAAATATTCCTCCTCATTGAATATATGTACACCATGTGAAACAAGGTTCATTCCATGTTCTCTTTTGAAAAAAATTATTCCACTTCAACTCTTTATTTGAAATTTCCTTACAATATTATGAGGGCGGTACATATGTCATAAACTCAATACCTATTAAAATTCAATGATATAATTCAGATAGCTTTTTCAACAAAAGTAGGTGTGATTCAATGAATACATGTGATCTTGGAACATTGCCGAAGTTTTCCATCAGGGAAGACGGGTGGCAATTTACCTCTAAATCAAACTTTTCCTTGCCATAATGGTTAGTTCCTACTGGAAGAAAAATGAACTACAAGAGTTGACTTATATGACCTGTGAATCAACTCATAGACATAGTGGAAATGAAAAAAATATAGTTGATAATCGACCAAGGTGGTGATCGAATGAAAACGTAAATAAGACCCAACAAATAAACATTGATGGCACATCTCTTCTCAATAGAAGGTTCAGATTGGGCGATATCTCAAATAAAGGTCTGAAGCGATCAACTTAATCTCAAATAAGATCATCGATCAGTCAAATCTTTACCAATGTGCTTACTCAAGTGATTATAGAGGGGCAATTTTGTACTATTTTTTTTTTTTTTTTGCTTTGACACAAATTGAAGGAGCATCAAATATATTCGTTAGAGATAATTAGGAATTCCTCTAGAATAGTTTCCCATATTAGAGGTATTTGATAATTATGTTATATTGTAAATATTTCTCAAAATTGTGCGTATGATTCTCTTTGATTGTACAAAACTTATAAATAGGCTCAATTTGCCATTTTCTATAGACATAGAAATGTACATAAAATTTCACTTTTACTTTATTATTCTTCACTTGTAAATATTTTATAGGTTTTTTTTTTAGAGTTCTTCCTTTTGAAATTTTCCTCCTAATCAATATATTATGTGAAAAATGTTCATTTTGTGCCATTTTTTGAGAAAATGATTTCAATTCAGACTTTAGTGTTGCATATATTATTAAACTTGATACCTCAGCTTTGCAATAAAGCAGGTATGGTTCAAACCGCCAAAGTTTTTCATTGGGGAAGATGAGCGGCGATCGGAAGAAAAATGAACTACAGGGGTTTGACTTATATGATCTATCAGAATCGACTAAGGTGGTGATCAAATGAAAACAAAAATAAGACCTAGCAACCTCCACGACATTTCAAGTTTCTTTTTATCATTAAAATACAAAGGGAATGGGACCATCAGCATAAACAATTATTCTTAGACATTAGTCCGTACCTACGATAGAATGTTCAATTCGAATCGAATCACTACTTATTTTGATTGGATTGTCATCCTTACCAGGATCTTAATATAGCGCCGGTGAGAACAAAATCAAAGCAATCCTAGTCATTTCATGACACGATCGAATGTACATTGCAGACAAACGAGAGCTTCTTAAAATCAAGTAGTGATCAGAGGATTTGAATCAATGATTAGAAGAGCTCGAATTACTTGAATTTTGTGAATATCAACCACTTATGTTGTATATACTACATCTATAATAAAAAAAGACAAAAGAGAATCATTAATTCGAGTGAGCTCGTTTTATTTCAAGATATGATCCACATCTAAAATGGCAGGTAGTACGAAAGTATTTTGGAATCTCTTGCCCATTGCCGTGTGAAGAGGTCAAATTTCTCATCATGGCCCTGCAATCAAACTATATATAATTAAACTGATAATCATAATAAGTGCTTAACCTTCCCCTGTTCTATCCTTTTCTAAAATGGTGCTTTTTTATTTTTATTTTTAAGGAGTACTCATAGAACAGTTGTTAAATAAACAAATAACGAAAGCTGGAATTTTCAATTTTTTGAAATCAAATTTTTTTTTTCTCATCAAGTACTCTCAACAATAATCTGTTTCTCCAAACAATTCTTGAATCTTATTCGAGTGGGGTTGGAATGTGCTGGCCTCCACCGGTACCGCCACCGCCATGATTGGAACCTGGAATTATGAGGTGAAGGACTACTGGCGTTTGACCTGACACAACTGGGCTCTTGGCTGGGCTTCCGGGATTGGCACGGCACTCCATATACAAGCCTTTTTAGCATGCTTTCGATGTTATCTAGTCCTAAAGCCCGCGATAGCTTTTTTTTTTATAACTAAAATGAGTCGTGAAGGCAGAACGATTGAAATCCACAAGAGGAAGCAAGAGCCATGCTTTCCAAACTTGGATAAGGTTTCATCTTAGCAAGCAAAAGCAGTCGGGCCACGCTTTATCTGGACTCAATTAGAAAGTTGACGTTTTTCCCACTTTATCCATTTGATGTAAATGCAAGATTATCCAGTTCAAGACACGTCTTGTCACGCTGATTTTTGTAATTCCACGAATCTTTTTGTGGCTGTACGCAATTGATGAATAGTGGGGTATAAAAATAGTAAAAGAGACCATACTTAACTCCCGATCTTCTCGAGGGATAGTCAATGGAGACTTGACTTGAGCTCATGATTAAATTATAACCGAGTGGAGCATTAGTGCCTGTTTGGTAACCATCCCAAAGTGATTAATTCTGATTTTTTTGTTCTTGGGAGTAGTTTAGGAACAGAATCGCATTTGGTAAAATTTTTGTTTCCGGGAATAAAATTCTATTTTTTTGTTCCCAGAAGTAGATTTGGAACAGAATCAAGAATAAAAAAAAAATTGATTCTTGTTCTGGAAACAAATCTAAGAATCAAAATCAACTCTTCTTCTTCCATTTTATCTTCTTCTCCTCTTTTCTTCTTCTTCTTTGACCACCATCCCGCGGTTGTCGTCCACTGCCGCTTGTCGTCGCTTGCCATTGTCCGCTGCTGCCGCTCGCTGCCGTTTGCTGCCGTCGATCGCCAATAATCGGTTTGGCGAGATCGCCGGAGGCAAGCCTAGCCAACGGCGAGGCTTGCCCCACTAGTGGCCAGGCAGGCCTCGCCCAACCTCGGTGAGGCCGACACCGGCTCGGCTCGGCGGGCTCGGGTGAGGGCCGGGCGAGCCTCGCCTAGCTGCCGGCGAGGCTCGGCCGATGAGGGCTGGTCTCGCCGAGGGCCGGCGACGCTCTGGTGAGGTCACCGGCCCTTGTTTGGCCGATCACCGATCTGATGACCGGCCTGAAGAAGAAGAAGAATAGGAGAAAAAAAGAAAAAAAGAAAAAAAAAAAAAAAAGAAAAAAATAAAAAATATTTAAAAATTAAAAGAAATTGATTTGGAATAAATCAAAAATTATTTAAAATTAAAATTCTATTGATTTTTGGACGAATCTGCACGGCGAAAATGCTTAGAATCGCCTTTCTATTAAAAATAATTATTTTTGATCAGAATTTACTTCCGAAAACAGAATCGTTACTAAACGCGTCCTTAGAGCAATGAAAGTTTATCCATGAACTTGATGATTATGAGTGGTGCTTGCTAGTGGATCGAGGTTTATCATATTATTTTACATTATTTATGAATTTTCGTATTTGCCAATAGCTTGCTGACATTTCATCATGTCACGGTGATGTGTATAGACATTAGTGGCCCAAAACGCATTTTGATCGACTGCCACTCTACATCGATGAGAACCGCAATATAATGCACGTTCTTGTTAATGAGTACTTTAGCAGTGCAAAAGCCCCACGTTGGCATAGCAGGAAGAGAAAAAGGGGTTCCTTCGTGGGCTAGTCGCAAGTGCATTGATTGGCAAGTCACTGTAGTTCGATACCTACCCCATAAAAATATTTTTGTCAATTTGAAAAAGCACAGTTCCATCTCTACACCAAACTCCAATTTTGGACTTCGAAGCAAAGAGTCCATTTTTTTGACATGAAGGCACCCATATATCCAACATTCCCGCACTATCGGCCTATAAAATGGTGCATGATCAGTAGTAGTCGTTCTCAATCCTATGCTTTGTTAGCTCCTCATATCTACTGGTACTGTCTTTCATGGCTATCTCGGTGATCCGGTCAAGTGATTCCTTCATCAAACCATCCGAAAAAACTCCGTCACATTTATTGGATCTCTCGGCCATCGATAGAATACCGGTCCTAAGATGCAATACCCGGACGCTCCATGTCTTTACACATAGCCCTGACGCTGCCCGAGTTATTAAGGAAGCCTTGTCCAAGGCACTGGTTCCATATTATCCTATTGCTGGGAGGCTGGTGGAGTCTGTCCCTGGCGAGCTTCAGATCGATTGTTCCGAGGAAGGAGTGCGGTTTGTTGAGGCTACGGCGGATTGTACGCTTGAATCTGTCAATTATTTTGAGGATGTCATGTCCATCCCGTATGATGAACTTCTTCCTGGAGAGCTTCAAGAACCTGAAAGCAGAGAACCACTGGTTCAAATGCAGGTCAGGAGATTCGGATCTAGTTAACTGCAGCTCATTTGAGTTGTCACTCGAAATTTGTTCTCAAAAGACCTGTTTCTGATGTTAATTGAAGTTACAATTTCAGGTGACTCGATTCGTTTGCGGTGGGTTCGTGATAGGGCTGATGTTCTGCCACAGCATTTGTGATGGTCTAGGAGCTGCTCGATTCCTGAATGCACTAGGAGAGTTTGCGAGAGGCCTCGAGCGTCCCACCATTGAACCGGTGTGGTATAGGCACTTCTTCCCTGCTCCCACCCCTCAATCTAGAAGTGATAATGTCTCTCCTCCTCCTTTGCCAATCCCACCACCTCCCCTGCCGAATTACCAACTACAACATGCCAACATAGACATTCCCCTGGAAGACATCAACAAGCTCAAGCAAATCTTTCGCAAATCTACAGGCCGAAATTGCTCCACCTTCGAGGCTGTGGCTGCTAGCTTTTGGAGCTCACGGACGCAGGTGATAAGCTTGAACCCCGAGACTGAGGTGTGCCTGGTCTTCTTCGCCAACTGCCGTCAACTCCTAGACCCTCCACTGCCCGACGGGTTCTACGGAAACTGCTTCTTCCCTGTCACGGTAAAAGCCTCCAGTGAGCTGCTTCAGGAGGCATCTTTCACTGATGCGGTGAAGATCATTCAAGAAGCCAAGGAAAAGCTGCCCTCTGAGTTTGAAAAGTTCAAGAAAGGAGACCCTTTGGAACATGGTGCGGACCCGTTCACGCCGCCACTTGGTTACACCACCTTGTTTCTATCAGAATGGGGTCGGCTTGGGTTCAACCTGGTCGACTATGGTTGGGGGCCTCCGGCGCACATTGTTCCTGTACAAGGATCAAGCACCATACCCGCTGGTATTGTGGGGTCTCTGCCTCTGCCAAGAGAAGGCGTGCGGCTGATGACCTGGTGCATCGAGGAGGCACATCGCCGACCCTTGCTAGATCAGATGGCGAAGCTCTTCCAATGTTACTCCGAGCATGATCCATGAGAGGACTGTCAATTAACGAAAATTATCTATCTGCAGAAGTTTACCCGTGTTTCGGAAATATTGTTTGTTCATCTTTTGGGCCAGAGGCTTTGTTGTGATGACATTAGCCGAAGATAGGGACGCTCAAGGCCCAAGTGGCCATGAAAACATTTGTTAGTCTAACTGGAGGTTTCCCAATGATCGACTCGGTGATAAAGTAACCGAACCAAGATCAATCATGCCGTCAACAAAGAATTTCATTTTAACGCTAATAGTTTTCTCTCTTGATCTTTCAAACAATCATGACGCCAATTGATTTTAATGACCTACTCGCTAGATCCGGATGTATATTTCTTAGTATCAAGTGATCAAAGTAACCGCGGTTTAACAACAAGGAGAGAAATTGGATACAAGATTCATTAGTTGCGGTGATTTTACTTAAGATTTAGCTAACCAATGTGAACAACAACATAAGAGATTTCTTACAAGGTTTTTGGTCTTCAAATAAGGAAAAAATATTTTTTAAATAATTTATTTTCCATAAAACATATGGAGGTAAAGTTGTTCGATACAATTACGTTTACTAGATGTCTCATTTTGTCCTACATCGGTGGTGGTCCAAGTTCCACCTCTTAGATTTTAGCAAAAAGGGAAAAAACAAGTTCAACCTCCTCAAAGTACAACCACAGCATGAAGTGCCAAAAAGGAGGAAAAAAAAATAAATAAAAGGGAAGTCATGCGTTTGAGATTTGGACCTAGACATAAGGAAAAATTTTAAAGGGTTTAAAGTGAGCTAATTTTCTAAAAACATCGCATAGAGTAAAATCTTGTCTTAATAAGGGTCTAAAATCGTCAGCTGACTTTTTTCATGGGCACTTGTCTAAAATTTGCAATTGGGTAAAAAATGGATAAAATCTCCACTTCTCAATTGGGAGGTTTAGTTTTGAACAAGAGGCTGAATTTATATCCAGATCATCGATAATGATATTAGGCTTTGAAGAAGATAGGTGCTTGTTTGATATTGCTGGTGAGGAAACAGGCAATTTCAAGATTCAGCTCACAAGTTTACCCCAAAATCCTTTGGTCTGAATTAGGGTACGAAGAAGAGAAAAAATTTGAGTCAATTGTCCTATTTCTATAAAATTTAGGGTAACCATGTGTAGCGATAGAGTTTTATGGAATTTGTGTTAAATTATTGCCACGTCGAATTTCCATCAAGTCGCAAATGTTGGAAAAAAGATTAAATTATTGTTAAGTCGAATTCACGACGTCCAAATCGAAATTGACATCTAAGTGATCATTTTTTTTTTTATTGATACAAAAGTAGAATTGAAGTCATTTCTCAAAAAGTAAGCACTATAAGAAAATTATGTCACTTCTAATCCTCGCTTCTCTCATCATTGATTCGGCTTCTCTCATAATTGATTCAACTTCTCGATCCTTTTTAATCAACTCTTCAATGCCGAATGTTGCCAATTCCTTAGTCTGCATCGTCTATGTCTGTTCACCCTCTTCAACATTAATTACACTATTTAAAACAAAATACCAACACGTAATAACGAATTTGCTTAAGTGATAAGGAATTTGGAAGTATCCTCCACCACACTACACTCATGTCAAATTTTAGTACTAAGCTAACCAAAGTTGATGGCCGTAGCCAACACATAATCTTCTTGCAATAAATATATAAGAAAATGGAACTTTGACTTGACTTATTACCAATAATCAATTAATGCCGCTCCCAAAAAAAGCAAAAAAAAGAAAAAGAAAAAAGAAAAAGAGAAAGAAAACAACACCACCAGCCCCTAGAATACAAATAGAGATTATTTTTTATTGCAGGTGCTTCATTTGTCGACGCATTGCCGCTATTATTATTTGAAATTTGGGGATTTAAAATATGTCAATTAAGTGAGTAATGTTATTAATGTTGGGAAAATTCCTGCTAAGATTTTGAAGCTGACAAAACTTTTTGTCTCTAGTGCCCATCTTAAGTACAGAT
The DNA here is from genome assembly GCA_014182575.1 of Eucalyptus decipiens. Taxonomy (NCBI): domain Eukaryota; kingdom Viridiplantae; phylum Streptophyta; class Magnoliopsida; order Myrtales; family Myrtaceae; genus Eucalyptus; species Eucalyptus decipiens. Next base: position 30,196,946 of record CM024609.1, on the reverse strand, counting down.
TATTTATAAATTGTTTCTAAGGAACCATCGAAGACTTTTGTCAAAGTGTATTCTTTTCAGAAGCATATCCCATTTTGACGAGCCTAGAATGAGATCATGTCCAAAATGAGGAAGAGTCTAGAACCAGACATAGTGATGTTGCAACACAAATCCATAATAAACTTTGTTTGGAAAAAATTCTTCAATGACTATCTTCTAGCCAATGATTTTACTTACCTTATTCAAAAATGTTGATTGAGTTAATTATATATCGACAAAATCAATATCAAAGATAAGTTATATATAAGAAAACATCACTTATGGAAACCAAGATTCTGATTGTATGGATGACCAAAATTAAGTGGAATTTACATTTTTGTCTTCAATGGCCACTAATATTTCCTTGAAAGATTCTATCCAATGGTTTGATTGGAAGAATTTCCTCCAAAGAATGTCAACGACTAGTGTTGCATGCAAGAGTATTTAAAAGAGGCCGTTAAGATGGATGAGAGCGTGAATTTAGATGTCAAAGTTTGAAACTTATCTCAATCACTTGTCTTCATTTGTGAGCATTACAAATTGTGATCAATAGAGAAAAATACAAAAAAGGGTGTCTTAGTGGGTTAGAGAGTTTTACTGTTGAGTGTTTGCACTCATAAGTTTTAATCTTTTGTTAATCTTATAACGAAATTCAGCCAGTAGGCTGTCAACATGGTAGAGTGGATGTAAACTTAATCTAAGCCAAACCATTATAAAATTTGTGTGCAATTTTCCTTCCCTTAACTCTTTCTTTTAAAGTCTGTTGCATGATTTTTGGTTATCGTGGAAGTATGGTGTTTTCCGATTCTAATTTTCTTTCGTACTTTGCTTACAACTTATTGTTTACCACGTTCAATTCCCAAGAATTCATTCAAACACCTATTTACCCTCTCTAAGTGTTATTTCTAGCTATATCAATTTTCATCAATAGGATACTTTTAGAGCCCATATTAAGTTAATTGAAATTAAAAAAAATTAAAATACTTTGAAAATTGGGGAATTACACATTTTAATTGATGTAGTTAGAAATAACACCTAGAAATGGGTGAATAGGTATTTGAAAGAATTCTTTGCAAACGAATGTGGTAAACAATAAGTTGTAAGTAAAGTTCGTAAGAAGATCATAATCATAAAACACTAGACTTATGCAATAGTCATAAAGTGTGCAATAGATTTTAAAAGAAAGAGTTATAGGAAAGAAAACTACACACAAATTTTATGGTGACTTGGCTTAGATTAAGCCTACGTCTACTCTCCCAGTTGACAGCCTACTGGCTAGATTTCATTGTAAGATCAATAAAAGATTACAACTTATAAGTGCAAACACTTAGTGGTAGAACTCTCTAACCCACTAAGACATTCTTTTTGTGTTTTTTTTCTCTTGATCGCAATTTGTAATGCTCACAAATGAAGACAGGTGATTGAGAGAACTTTTAGACTTTGGAATTCTAAATTCACGCTCCTGTCCATATTGACCGAATGACCTCCTTTAAGTACTCTTTCATGCAATGCTAGCTATTGACTTTCTTCAGAGGAAATTCTTATAATCAAACTATTGGATAGAATCTTTCAAGGAGATCTTGTGGCCATTGAAGACAGAAATGAAATTCCACTTGATTCTGGTCACCCATATAATTAAAATCTTACTTTCCATAAGTGATGCTTTTTCGTATGAAACTTGTGTTCGAGATTGATTTTGTCAATACATGATTGACTCAACCAACGTTTTTGAATAAAGCAAGTAAAATCCCAGACCAAAAGATAGTCGTTGAAGAATTGTTTATCAAACAAAGTTTATTTTGGATTTGTGTTCTAACATCATTGAGTCTGGTTTCGAACTCTTTCTCGTTTTGGACATGATCTCATTTTGAACTCGTTAAAGTGAGATATGCTTATGAAAAGAATAGACTTTGACAGAAGTCTTTGATGTTTCCTTAGAAATAACTTATAAATAATTTGTACTTAATATAGGCATCAGAGATAGAAAGTTTTGTTAACTTTAAAATCTGGCAGGGTTTTATCAACAATCTCTCTATTTTTTATGGTGACAAAATTTTCATGCAGATTTGAACTTAAAGTCTATATTAACCTGCAAAACAACACCTAAGTAGCACAACTTATATAATTTGTGAATAAGCAGACATTAGATAAGCAAGGATAACATTTATTAAAAGAGCAATCACTAACTTAAAAAGTCCTGCAAGTATCTGCACAATCACATCAAAACACTTAAAATCTGCATACTATCCCCCCATTTGTCAATAGTGAAAGGGAAGATCAAATTGACAAAAACAAACCAAAACACACAAAAGTCACTAAGAGATAAAGATTTTTGGAAAGATCAAGGGTTTCCAAGAGCTCGAACAAGACGGAAATCCTCCAAGTTCTACGTGGTCTCTTGAAGCTTAGTCATGCACTGACCAAAGGTAGTCTTCACCTTAGTTAAATTTTGGACGGCTTTCTGGTTGACATTCTAAACTCTTTCATAAAGAGATTGTACATTTCTACTAAGAGACTGTGCTGTAGTATCAAGAAAGACGTGCAATTTTTGGATTTCAACCTCTATGCCATACTGCCGTGCTTTAATCTCCAGAAGGAATTCAACTATCTGAAGATAATTCAGATCTGATTCAATCTAAGCACTAGCCTCTACCAAGTGAATCGGAGGGATATCCAAACTTGAAGGAAGATTAGTTTGTACCTGGAAGTATTTTGCTCCCCCTGAACAATAGCTTGCTGTTCCATATCACCAATAGAATCCTTAGGGAAATGAGAAGCGAAGATGTCATTTGCGTTTGGTGGAGAACAACTAATACTATCACTTAAGGTTAGTTTTACATCTTGCTCTTGAAATGGAGTTTTCCTAGCAACTCCCCCTGTTTTTGTGCCTTTAGTCTGAGTGAGGATATTTTTACCTTCTGTATCACTTTCTTTTTTAGCTTTTTCAGCTTTTTCAATACCATTTTGTTGATCATTTCCCTTGGTCTCATCTACTACAGCATCTTTAGCATCATTTCCTTTATTTTTAAACTCTTCCTTATTTTGGTCACCTTCTTTCTCTTCTTCCCTTTCTTCTACTTCTGCTTCTTCACTCTCTTCTTCTTGATTTTTCTCACTTTCTTTAGCTTCTTCTTCAGATTCTGCCACACTTGTGACAGGGTCACTTATAGCAATGCTTGCTACAATATCAGATAGTCTCCTTGTTAGTTTCTTTCTCGTCCTCATCTTGTAATAGTTGGACAAGTTTTTTTTTCTTATGGGGGTCCTGGAGACTACACCTTTCCTTTCCTCTTTTTCTCAGCCATAGACCTTGTCTTGGTTGAATTAGTAGACCCCTTTTTTTTATAACTTCCCAAACATTAGAGATATCCTTTAATCTCATCTTGGAGATTATTTTAAAACCAATTTGCATAGGAGAAATGGTTATAGAGCAAAACCTAGGAGGAGGTTGAATCTAGAAATACTTGAAAAGCTTGGTCACCAAAGCACCATAAAGAAGTCGGCCTTTCTCCTTTATTACCGATACATGTGCTACAGAATGGTGTGTGTCAGAGAGAAGGCAACTTCGTCGCAAATGGCCCACATTATTTTGGTCTCAAATTTAGAGACATTTGTCTTTGAAGTGGCCTTGGATCTAATGCAATTTATGACAATTTTATGGAGTAGAATGTTGGAAGCAAACAATCTAGAGTAGGATATACTTTCCCTTAGAATCTTGTCATTCACTAGAAGTTTGATCAATTCTTCATTCGAGACATTCATGGGCATAAAGTCACTTCTTTTTACTCCAAGAATGTTAGCTAGTAAGTCAACATCCACGTCAAAAACTTTTTCACATACGGTGAATTGAATATGTATGAGTGCCAAAACGGACAGGTTCGAATAAAAATAAACAATTAGTTCAAAATAAGCATAAGACGTTTCCAAACAAAAGTTTTCCATTTGAAATTTGGCACACTTTTCCCTCGAAGACACTTTGATTGTCTCTAGAAAATCAAAATCTATAGTATGGGGATTAATCACGCTCTAGTCCGGCATCTATGCATAAACTTCTTTATGTTCTTTAGACTTAAACAACTTCCATCTAGAACTTGTAACCTCAGTAGTAACACCAATTTTAGGCTGAAAATTCTTAAACATGCTCTCATTGTCATCTTTCTTTTTATCTTCTATCCGACTCTCCGTCCCAAACCTAGGATCAGCAGGAAATATAATAAACTCCTTCTCCGCTCTTCTAGGTTTCACCAATTCCCAATTTCTCCATGGCTTTCAAAAACAACATCTTATTACCGTACCCATTTTCTCTCTAGAAATTTGTAATGAAATCCATAGGGTTTCCTCATTTCTTTAAGAAATTATATTGCTTAAGGAAAACATTGGGTTTTCTTACAGATAGAGGGGCTGCACCCTGAATGACTTCCTACTCCATTGAAGGTTGATTTGTGTTACGTGGAGATTCATCTTTAGTAAGATCAAAGTGTGTCTGAATATCTTTCACAAATCAAGGCCCTTGACTGGCTATGCAAGATAACTTCCACTGTGAAGAAATCGATACAAATTTGGAAGATTTTGAAGACATGATGGCAAGTGAGTATGAAGGGACGATTAAGGCAAGGGTTTGCAACAAGGAAGATGATTGAAAAAGAGATAGAAAACTTTTTCGATGATTAGGATTTACTAAGGAGTGATTTCATGATAAAATAAAAGAGAAGAAAAAGGTTTTTAAAGAAACCAAAGTGAAGCAAATGAATAGTGCAAAGAGAAGAAAATTGGCATTTTGGAATTTTTGAAAATAACTCAAATTTTTTGGAAGTTTTTGATTTAAATTCTGAGAAATTACGAAATAATGAAAAATAAATAACAATTTCCAAAAACCATGAAAGGCAAAAAAAAAAAAAAAAAAATTCGAATAAATGTAAAATATTCATACCTATCCAACAAAGAAGGAAAATTACGCGCTAAAATTTAAAATACAAGTACCCAAGTCCGAACAAACTTCCAGAATGATGTCTCTTCTAGAAGATTGTATTTTTGAGTCTATCTTGCATAGACTTTAGCCAAATGAGTAAGTGATGTGCAATTTTTCAAGAATAAATTCAAACGTACCTTTCTCCAAAGCTTTGGTGAAAATGTTTGCTAGTTGATTATTTGAATTAATGAAATGAGTATTGATTTCACCATTTTGCATATGATCTCTTATAGAATGATATCGAATTTCAATGTACTTTGCTGTTGAATGGAGAATGGGATTCTTAGTGAGATTAACCAAGCTTGTGTGGTCACATATGATTCTTTTTCTCCAAAGTCTCAGTTGTTGTCGAATCCATAAAATTTGAGTGCAACAACTACCAAGAGCAACATATGCTACTTCTACAGTTGAAAGAGACACAATATTCTATTTCTTTTTGAGAACTAGGATACTAACATTTGTCTTAGAAGTTGATAAGTCTCAAAATACTTTTCCTATCAACTCTATAATTAGCTAGGTCAGCGTCTAATTTCCAAGTAGAGCAAAATCTCCTCCTTTTGGATACTAACTTTGGATTAGTGGTAATATATTTGATAATGCATTTAACAGTATTGAGATGTGATTCACTAAGATCAGTTTAAAACCTAGCACACATGTACACACTGAATAATATATTAGGATGTGAAGTAATAAGATAGAGAAGATAACCGATCATACTTCCGTTTGTCTTTTGGTCCACTTTCTTTTCATCTTCATCCTTGTCAAGTTTGGAAGAACTTGACATAGGAGTTTCAGTCTTCTTGCAATTCTCCATTCTAAGCTTCTTGATAACATCTTTGGTATATTTCTCTTAATAGATGAATGTTTCTTCTTTGGATTGTCCGACTTGTAGACCTAGCAAGAATGTTGATTCTCCCATCATGCTCATCTGAAATTCTTCCTACATAGACTCAAAAAATTTCTTGCACAGAAGATCATAAAAAGAACCAAAGATGATGTTATTTACATATATTTGAACAAGTAAGAAGTCTTTATATTTTTTCTTGATAAATAAAGTGGTGTCGACCATACCTTTCTTGAAGCCATACTCATAAGAAACTTACTTAGTCTCTTATATAAAACACGAGGTGCTTGCTTCAGACTATATAAGGTTTTCTTTAGTCTGTAGACAAATTCTGATTTTCTTGTATCTTCAAATATTGGTGGTTGTTTGATATAGACTTCTTCTTGAATGAATTCATTAAGAAAGACACTTTTCACGTTCTTCTAAATGGCTTAAAGTTATGAAAACATGCAAAAGCAAGTAATAACCTTATGGCTTTCATCCTGACTACGGGTGCATATGTCTCATCATAGTCTATTCTTCTTCTTGTGTGTATCATTTGAAAATGCTAGTACTATCACCTGGGGGGTGAATACGTGTTAAAAAAACTTTAACAAATAAATACAGAATAAAATGTGTTGCGAGCAAAGTCTAGAAATGAGTCATAGTCTGATTAAAGTGCCACCAGACTTTTGGAGAAAATTCAGAATAGAAAATGGATGTAATAGATTTTTGAAATATTTAAAAAGAAATCTTAACGGATAAAGCTGAAAAGAGTTGAGGGAAGAGAAAATTGCACATGAGATTTATAGTGGTTTGGCTTAAATCAAATCTATGTCCACTTTTCCACGCTGATGGCCTTTTGACTGAAATTCACTAAAGTACCAACAAAGAAGTATAATGTTTCGAGTGCAAACACTTAGTGGAAGATTTCTTTTTTTCTCACTAAGTCACTCTTCTTGTGATTTTCTCTCTTGAGTACAAATTTGTAAAAGCTATTGTTGAAGAATAAGTGATTTGGAAAGGCTTCAGACTTTAAAATTTCAATTTTCGTGCTCTCTTCAAATAGACTGAATTACCTCCTTAAATACTCCTCCACATCTTACTAGCTATTGGCATTCTCTAAAAGAATTTCTTCCAATCAATTTATTAGACAAAATCGATTAAGGAAACCTTATAAATGTTTAAAGATTGAGATAAAAATCCGTTGATTCTGGTCGCCCATACAATCAGAATCTAGGTTTTCCTAAGTAGATGCTTCTAAAAAAGGAACTTGTATTCAAGATTGATTTCATCGTTGTAAGTGAGATTCTTTGCCAGAAAGCCAGATATTGAGGAATAAATCTCCATTATGTTTATAGTGAATTCTTGTTGTAAGATCAATAAATATGAGTCTAATAATATTTTCATTTTGGACTTAGTTTCAGTCTGGATTACATCAGTATGGGAAAGACTTCTGAAATAAATAGATTTTGACAAGAGTCTGTAATATAACTTCAGAAGTCTACTATTTTTCAGAATAAGAACAAGAACAAGAAAGTTTTGTCATTTTCAAAACCTGGTAGGAGTTTTCTCAACCTGGTAGGAGTTTTCTCAACATTGTTTTGCCATGAGTCTTATCTTATTTTTGGTCACTTTTCCCTTTTCATCCATTTTGTTTTTGAACACCCATTTGGTTCCAATCACAGATTTTCTTTTTGGTTGGGGAGCCAACTCCCAAACATCATTGATTTTGAATTATCTAAGCTCCTTTTGCATTGCGTCTATCTGGCTTTCATAAGATATTGCCTCTTCTACTCCCTTTGGTTCCGCCTTTGAAATAAGTGCTTGAGCATTTGAGTCTTCTTTGTCTTTAGATCTGGTATGGATTCTTTCTTCTATGTTGCTAATGATGAGATTCTTATGATGGCTTGATTTGTGCTTCCGATTCTTATTGAATTTGTTCTTATCTTCAAGGATTTCCTTAGTCTCAGTCTTTGTTGATTCTTCTTTCTTCTCTTTAGCTTGATCTTGTTCAACAGAAGGTTGGTTTTGATTAGGAGACTCAAACTTTGTTAAGTTTAAGATTAACTTAGATTTTTCAAGTTGAATATGATCTTGTTGGTTTTGGTAGACTTCTTGAAATATGATGTTCATTGATTCTTCAATAGTTTGAGTGCTCTTGTTGAAAACCCTATATGCCTTGTTTGTTGTAGAATATCCAAAAAATATCCTTTCGTTTGACATTTCTTCAAACAAAAATATCCTTTCGTTTGACATTTGTGTTTTTCAAGATAAAACACTTGCAACCAAAAACATGAAAGTAGAAAATATTTGGATTTCTACCTTTGTAAATCTCATAGGGGATTTTCTCTAGAATGGGTCTTAGAAACACACTGTTAATTATGTAGCAAGCATAAGAGATTGCTTCTACCCAGAAGTGAAAAAAGACTACGCTTTTAATTAACAGAGTTTTGGCAATTTCTTATAAAGATCGATTTTTCCTCTCTACAACTCCATTATATTTTGGAGTGTAGGGAGAAGAGAAAACCTGTTGAAAACCATTTTCATTATAAAAAATTTTAAAATCTTGATTTTCAAATTTTCTTCCATGATTTGTTTTGATGCTTGAAATATCATAGCTCTTCTTATTTTGAATCTTCTTAGTGAACTTTGAAAAATAAGAGAAGACTTATGTTTTATTGGTCAGGATGAAAACTCATGTAAATTTTGAGTAATCATCTACAATCACCAAACAATATTTCTTACCTCAAAGAGCTGCAAGAAACGGTTAGTAGAAAAATGTTTTATGGATTTGAATGAGCTTCTAACCTATTTTCCCAAAATACATGGAGTATATAGCTCGGACTTCTGGTAGACCAATTTAGGAAGACCACGAACTAGCTTCTTAGAAGATAGCTTTGCGATTCATTTTATGCTGACATGTCCTAACTTGCATTGCCAAAGATTTGCTTTATCTTGAATTGAGATAAGACGTCGAGAGCTTTCTGAATTTACATCCAAAAGGTATATTTTGCCATGCTTTCGTCCAATGAAAGTCTGAGCTTTCTGTATCGCACAACTGACTGATATTCAGAAGGTTGTAGATAACTTTTTATCAGAGATACATTTTTGATGATTAGGCTATCAATCCTCACTGTTCTTTGTCCAACAATTCTTCCCTTGCTGCTTCCACCAAATGAAACACTTCCTCTTTTTTGTTTTTCTAATGTGATGAAGTTAATCGAGTCTCCTGTTATATGCCGAGAACACCCAACGGATTCGTGAAACGTCGAATACCAGATTTGAACATCTCGTTCCAGTAGCCAATACCTCTTAAAACTCGATAGTGCGTTTTTCTATACCTATAAGGTTTGGTCTAAATGACCAGATGTTTTTTATTTCGTTTCTCCATTAAGACCATTATGATAGCAATTAATGGGTACTTATCACGCAATTAAGGTGGATAATAAATCGGGCAATAAATCAAAATTAATTAGGAAATACTGAATTGGGATCATATTAATAATATTATAATACTTGTGTCCACGGTAAAAGCTTTGCAAATATGGACTTGGTGGATTATTACAGAGAAAATATTTTCTCGAAAAGGAAATCTCTTTTCGAGTACTTGTGTTGAGATTCGAAATTAATTGATTAGATTGTTTGTGAAATCTTTAGATAGCTCTGAAGTTATCTACCTGGCCCTTGGGTATGGTGCAGCGGCTTTTCTTCGTGAGTGCATCTTGAGTTTCGATTTACTTTTAGTTCGGAGTTGAATTCTTTATCTTAGGAAATGAGAAACTTTAATCTTTGTTCTTACTTCCATTTGGTCTGAGGTATCGTGCTGGATGGTCATCGGCAAGCAACGGGCTGTGAGAATAAGGGCCTGTATCTCAAAACTATATTGGGACAAGATGTTTCCTTCTTTGACAAAGAGACTAACATTGGAGAGGTCGTCGGGAGAATGTCTGGCGACGTTGTTCTCATCCAAAATCCCACCGGTGAAAAGGTCGTACTTCTTTGTATTAGAAACTATCAATAAACAACCTGAGTCACCTGAAATCGTAACTTTAATTAGCATTAGAAACATGTATTTTGAGAACAAATTTCAAATGGCAACTTGAAACAGCTATAATTAACTTGAGACTAAAAATATCCTGACTTGCATTTGAACCAGTGGTTCTCTCCTTTTAGGGTCCTGAAGCTTGCAGGGAAGAAGCTTGTCATACGGGATCAACATGGCATCCTCAAAATAATTGACAAATTTGAGCGTACAATCCACTGTAGCCTAAAAAATCATTAGATTTGTGTGAGGGTGCCAGACCCTTGTGTCAAGGGCCAATTGATTGGGAGCATGACCGCGCGGCGACTCTGGCTCTTAGGCGATGCTTGCAGGGAAGAAGCTCGTCATATGGGATCAACATGGCATCCTCAAAATAATTGACAAATTTGAGCGTACAATCCACTGTAGCCTAAAAAATCATTAGATTTGTGTGAGGGTGCCCAGACCCTTGTGTCAAGGGCCGATCGATTGGGATCGTGACCGTGCGGCGACTCAGGCTCTTTTGGATCGCCTAAGCCAAGCCTTGCTCGATCAATCGCACACTCGCTCGCACACCCGGATCGTAGAGAGAGAAAGCTTCTAGAGAGAGGAGCTTTGGAAAGAAATGAGTTTTGTATTGTTGAAAGGATTGGATCAAATGAGGGGGAGGGCACCCCTTCTTATACTTGAGGCCCTCTGATTACATCTGTTGATTGACTCTTTATCCGGCGGACGAGATCGCACCGCCATATCTACCGACACTTAATGACAATTACCAGCTACCGACATAAATAGCTAGAGACTTCTAGAATTTGGTGTAATGACGGTGTCGTCCGCCCTTGGAAAGTTCCAAAAGAAGACTTGTTGGGAAGCCAAGCGAGCACAGGAGGTCCTCCACGGCAAGGCATCGCCCTTTAGCACCGAAAACCTCTTGGCCGTGACATTCTCCCCCACTCATTCGAGCGATGCCCTCGTTGCTCACAGCTTGACGGGCGGCCTTTTTAGCACGAGCACGGGCTCTCTTCTTTTGATTTTGCTTTGCTCGAACACTCACGAACGAAAGACCACACCCTTCTATTTTCAACTTGGGCGTAGCACACAGCTCCATCTTCGGCTTGGGCGTAGCACACGGCGAGTACTCAACCTCAGGGAAAAAGCACTTGGATTGGCATGTCGTGAGTGTGACTAGGATCCAACTCTTCCTTCGGTTTCTCCACGGATGGTGGCTTGTGCATGCGCTTCTCGGCCTTCAAGCTCTTGTCGAGACGCCGGATCGTCGCGATGGTCTTGGTGTCGACCACCCCTTTTATCATAGGTTTCATTGACGGGCATTTTGGATCGAGGATCACGATGCACTTGGTCCTCATGTTGATCATGGACCTTATGCTATGGAAGAATTGCAATCCTAGAATGAGATCATAATCATCGAGAGGAATTACCTCAAATGCCAGCTTGCCATTCCATTCGCCGATCTAGACATCCACATTTGGAGTTGATCCTATGCCATGGAGGCCATCCGAGTTGATGGGTTTGAACGTTTTCCCAGTTGGCTCCACACAAAGTCCCAAGGCTTTTGCCACCTCGGTCGACATGAACATGTTCGACGCACCAGTTGACCAAAGTGTATAGCGTTCGGCCACACACTTCGACTTCCACGAAGAACATGTCCATGTTTGGTGTAGCTTCCTTCTCTTTGGACGACGATCTAGCTTGGACGGTGTTGACAACCTTTATAGCTCCAAGCCGGATTTGCCGCTTCTCTTCTTTGGGCTCCTCCTCCACTTCTTCGATGGCAAGGAGGGTGTTGATCTTGCCCTTCTTCGGGCACTTTTGGGTCCAATGCGGACCTTTGCAAATGAACCAAGGAGAAGGCGGGGGTTGATCGAACTTACTCATCGTGCAGTCCATTGGTTGGCCCTTTTGGAAGGACGGCTTAGAAGTGCCTTCACCCCATGTCTTGACTCGGCCGCTTTGTTCATGCGGGCCTCGGGGAGTGTTCCTTCCTTCGTCCTTGAATCGATCTGACCTCCAATCTCTTGCTCTACTCCTTGGTTCGGCTTTGGTGAGGTTGAAGAGAGACTTGGCCACGCTAAGCGCTCTTGCGAGACTTTGCACATCCCTTCGTTTGAGCTCGAGTTGCGCCCACGGCTTCAATCCATCCATGAATGCTTCGAGAGTCTCCTCCTCACTTAGGTTGCAAATTTGGAGTTTGAGCTCCGTGAATTCCTTCACGTACTCTTGGATCGTACCCCTTTGTTCGAGCCGACGAAGCTTGCTACAGGCTTCTTGTTGAGCAAACTCGAGGAAGAAGTAGTCTCGAAACTCCCTCACGAAGTCATCCCATGTGTCCATGGGATCGGCACCACGCTTTGTCTCGTCGCACCTATTGCACCACCAAAGCATTGCGGTATCGAAAAGGAACATCGAAGCGGTTCTTACCTCGATTAACTCGTCTTGTATGTTGACGGCGCCAAAGTATTGCTTCATGCTCCACACGAAGTTGTCCACCTCCTTGGCAGATCGGTTGCCTTTGAATTCTTTTGGCTTCGGCACCTCAAGCTTGGGCACCGTTTGTGTGGGCATTACTCCGTTGGTGATGCTCAACTTGCATAGGGCGAGCTTGGTCTTGAGCTCTTGGATTTCTGCCTTCATGGCTTCGACCTCATCTCTACAAGGGCTTCCATCCTTGATCACTTGGACGTGCTCCTACAACACATCGATTGATGCTTCAAGGGCTTCGTTCTTATTGTGCAACGGGGTTGTAGCTTCATTGAGGCCGGTTGTGAAGTCTTCACGGAGCGAGGTCTCAACTTCTATGATCCGGTCTCTCATATCATCAAGACCTTCCATGAATTCGACCATGGCACTCCGGACCTTCGCAAGCTTCTCATCCAACATAGCTACAACGTCCATCGAGGCTTCTCTTTTCTTTGTTCGATTGCGGGTCTCCTTGACTTGCACGGTCTCTCCATCCATAGCAGCTTCTTGGCTCGACATTCTCTCGAATAGTTGGTGCTCCTCAATCTCTCGAAACTGATTTCTCATTTGCTTTGATACCACTTGTCACGGGCCAATCAATTGGGATCGTGATCGCGCGGCGACTTTGGCTCTTTTGGATCGCCTAAGCCAAGCCTTGCTCGATCAATCGCACACTCGCTCGTACACTTGGATTGTAGAGAGAGAAAGCTTCTAGAGAGAGGAGCTCTAGAAAGAAATGAGCTTTGTATTGCTGAAATGATTGGATCAAATGAGGGGGAGGGCATCCTTTCTTATACTTGAGGCTCTCTGATTACATCTGTTGATTGACTCTTTATCCGGCGGACGAGATCGCACTGCCATATTTATCGACACTTAGTGACAATTACATCCCAATAGGGGACGCCCATATTTGTTCAATTTATCTCTCTCAACTTGGATGCCATGAGGCGGGCCTTGGAAAGTTTCGTAAAAAAGGATTTGGCTCAGGATTGCCCATCTTTAATTCCAGGGTTTCTCTGAATTTGAAAGTTGTCACTTAGTAGGTTTCCATATTGAAAATAAGTTTTGTCCCATCTGCTAAAGCTTGAAGAATTCCCAAAGGACCGGCGTATTCGGGACCAATACGTTGTTGTATTCCTGCGGATATTTCTCTTTCTAACCACACAATTACGAGTACACCTATTGTGATTCCGTCGCTACTTTATGTCTTACATTAGAGAGAACATGTATATATTAATTATTTATATTAATTATTATTTTAATTATTTATATTAATTAATTATTATTTTAATTATTTATATTAATATATTAATTATTATTCTAAAATGTGAATGAAAGATCCCACGGAATTGAATTGGGTCCATGAATCTAAGAAATAGTGAGAATTCTTGATCTCTCTCAATATCTCTCTCAATTCGAAACAACTATCGACATAAATAACTAAAGACTTCTAGAATTTGGCATAATGACAGATTTGTCCGCCCTTGGAAAGTTCCAGAAGAAGACTTGTTGGGAAGCCAAGCGAGCACAGGAGGTCCTCCACGGCAAGGCACGGCCCTTTAGCACCGGAAACCTCTTGGCCGTGACACTTGCCTGATCTAGGTGAAGGCTGCGATCCATGCTTGCGGTTGGTGAGGCACCTGTGATGGTGGGGCGGCGGCAAGGTTAATGCAAGTCCTCGCCTTATTTTTCTTTTTTATTATATTTTTATTAAATATAGCTTATACTTGTATCTAATTTAAATGGAAAAAAATGCTGAAATGTTTATGTTTTAACCAAGTTAGCACTATGAAGGAGAGAGGAAATAATAAAAAAAGTCACCTTAGCACTTTCCTTTAACCAAGTTCAGAGTTAACGGAAGGATTTGAATGCGCTAATTTGATAAGTTGTAAGACTTAATTACACTTTTGAAAAAATTTGTACTTAATGGCACTTTTGAAAAAAATTGTATTTGATTGCACTTTTTGGGACAAGTTTTATTACTTCAAGTGCATTTTCCCTAAAAGGAAAAGAAAAGAGCCAAGAATGTTTAGCAAAGGCATTTCCATTTCTTTAGCATTGATTGTGATTATTGTGAAATTGCATGTTGAGTTTTTGACATTCAAATTAGTGATAGGGGAACCACTGGGGTTCGCCCCAGTGGCCACCCTTCCAACATGGAAGGGGGAGGTGAGGGGTTCAAATCCCCACCTTCTCAGGGGGGGATGGGGGTAGGGACTGTTGGATTATAATGTCTCAAGTTGCTGTTTTCTGTTTTTTTTTACTCTGTTTTCTGCTGTTTTTCTATTATGTTTTCTGCTATGTTTTTCCTCTGTTTTTACTCTGTTTTACTCTGTTTTTTTAAAAAACAGCCAAGTTCAATTTAGTTATTTGTTTAGTGTTTTTGTTATTTTCTAGGAAGTTAATAGCACGTTTGTGTGCAGTTATGTGTTGCACGTACGTGAGCAGTTTTTGCTTTGTATTTAGTGGTTGTACTTGACAGTTTCTTTAGAAAACGACGTACGCAAATTTGTGCTCTTGTTTTCTCAGTGCTTCTCTTCCTCATCTGAAAAATATAGATTCTGGTTTTTTGTTTCTGGTTTCTGTTTTAATCGGTAACAACGGTGGTATCAGAGCATTTGTGGGATCTTAAGGGACTGTGAAGTGAGGGTAATTGAGTGAAGATTGCTTCCGATTTGCAAAGAAAAAGATGATGGAGGCGGGATCGAATGGATTCTCTCGCAATGGCAACTCCGAGTCTTTTAAAGGGGAAAATTATCGGGCTTGGGCTGTCAAGATGACGGCATTCTTGGAGGGTCATGATTTATGGGAGGCTGTGGAGGATGATTATGAGGTTGCTCCACTTCCGGACAATCCGACCTTGAATCGGATAAAGTACCATAAAGAGAGAATCACAAGGAAGGCCAAGGCAAAGTCATGCATGTATTTCTTTTTCACCCACTATCTTCACAAGGATCATGAGATGTGATTCTCGCAAAGGTAATATGGGATTTCTTGAAGGATGAATATGAAGGAGATGAGAAGATAAGAGGCATGAAGGTGCTGAATCTCTTGAGGGAGTTTGAGAGACAAAGAGGATGAAGGATTCGAGTCGTGAAGGAGTACTCTAACAGTTGGTTGGGATAGCTGATAAAATCGAGTTTTAGGGGTGACTTGAAGGATGAAAGGCTTGTTCGAAGATTATGGTGTCTCTTCCGGAGAAGTTCGAAGCCACCATAGCGTCTTTGGAAAATACAAGAGACTTACACGATATAAAGCTTGCGAGAATTGTTGAATGCTTTGCGAGGCACAAGAGCACGAAGACCGATGAGAAAAGAAGAGTTTGTAGAGGTGCGGCGCAAGCTAGAGTGAAATCAAATGATGGAGGCAAAGGGAAGAAATGGATTCACCCGAGAAAATGCCGGTGACTCCAAGTTTGTAGCAAAAGAAGGAAATTCTGGTGGGTCTAGCAAATGGAAGATGAACAAAAAGCCTTGTCAATATTGTGGTGGAACTAATCATCGTTTTTAGATGTTGGACAAAGCCTGATGCTAGATGCTGAAGATGTCACAAGTTGGGTCACATGGAAGCCATCTGTAAAGAAAAAAATTACCAGCAAGCAGGAAAAGCACAAGTAGCAGTGAATGAAACTGATGAAGAGCACTTGTTTGTAGCTTCTTTTTCTGAATCTTTTGTTGGGAATGATGCATGGCTGGTGGATAGTGGTTGTACCAATCATATGATTGGCAATTCGAAGCTGTTTAGGAGTCTAGACAGGTCAGTCAGGTCCAGAGTCAGAATTGGCAACGGACAGTATATCGAAGTGCAAGGGAAGGGTACAGTGGCTATTGAAGGAAATCGGGAGGTGAAGGCGATCGGTGATGTTCTCTTTGTGCCAAATATTGACCATAATCATGTTAAGTGTTGGTCAATTAGTTGAGAAGGGCTATAAAGTGAAGTTCGAAGGGAATGAATGTCTTATTAATAATACGATAGCAAAGAAGTGCTAAGAATCCCAATGGAGGACAAGAGTTTCATGTTCAAGCCACAAGAGATGCAACAAATGGCTTTAAAGTGCAAAGAAGAAAATGCGAGTTATGGCATAAAAGACTTGGGCATGTTCACAAGAAGAGTATGTCATTTATGCGGAAAATAGCTTGCGGATGACTTGCCAAGTTTGGAGGAGGAATTTCCACAGTGCGAACTTGTCTTCTTGGCAAGCAAGTCAGATTTCCTTTCAAAGGAGGAGGCCGGAGAGCATGTGAGAAGCTGCAATTAGTCAACACGGATCTATGTGGACTTATGTCTCGAGTTTTCTCTCAATGGTAGCGGGTATTTCATTACCTTCACCGATGATATGACTAGGATGAGTTGGATTTATTTTCTGCAAGCCAAGTCTGAAGTTGCCGATGTGTTTGTGAAGTTTAAAGCCTTAGTTGAGAATCAGAGTGGGAAGAAAATTAAAATGCTCAAGTCTGATAATGGTTCTGAGTATACTGCTCACAAGTTTAAGTTGAATTGTGAGCAAGCAGGAATTGTGCAGCAATTCACTGCTCCCTATTCACCTCAACAGAATGGGGTTAGTGAGAGGAAAAACAGAAGTATTATGGAGATGGCCAGATGTATGATGCAGGAGAAGAATTTACCTAAGAAGTTCTGGGCTGAAGCAGCTAATACTGCAGTGTTCTTGTTGAACAGATTGCCCACAAAGGCCTTAGAGAGGTCAACACCTTTTGAAGTCTGGTATGGTGTTAAACCTTATGTGAAAAATTTGAAGGTTTTTGGGTGTTTGTGTTACACTCATGTTCCTGAGGTCAAGAGGGACAAGCTGGATAAGAAGGCAGAGCTTGGAATCTTCATTGGATACAGTCTCCAATCAAAGGTTTACAGAATTTTTTCATCCTATGACAGGGAAGGTGACTGTAAGCAGAGATGTTGTTTTTCTAGAGGAAGATGAGTGGAATTGGATGGAAGGAAAGAGTGCAGAATAGCAACAGTTTGAAAAACAACCTGCAATAGATGTAGAGGTTGATGAAGTTATAGATGGATTGGAAGACAGTGTGGATGATTTACCAGTGAGAGGCACAAGGTCACTTGCTGAAATCTATGAAAGAAGCAATGTGGCAATGCTCGAACCATCTAACTTTGTGGAAGCTAAGGAGGATCAGAGGTGGATTGCAGCAATGCAAGAGGAGATTTCAATGATCCAGAAAAACCACACATGGGAGCTTGTTGATAGACCATCTGATAAGAATGTGATTGGGGTTAAGTGGGTGTTTAGAACAAAACTTAATCCTGATGGTTCTGTTAATAAATACAAAGCTAGACTGGTGGTGAAAGGTTATGCACAAATATGGGGAGTAGATTATTCTGAAACATTTTCTCCTGTTGCACGACTTGATACAATAAGGCTACTGTTAGCTATTGCAGCAGAGAAGGGGTGGCCTATATTTCAGTTAGATGTCAAGTCTGCATTTTTGAATGGAGAGCTTGAGGAGGAGATTTTTGTTGAACAACCTGAAGGTTTTAGTATCAAAGGGCAAGAAGAGAGTGTATACAGGTTGAAGAAAGCTTTATATGGACTGAAGCAGGCTCCAAGAGCTTGGTATGGGAAGATAGATCGATATTTGCAGGATTTTGGCTTCGTAAAAAGCTTAAGTGAGTTCACTCTTTATGTCAAGAAGGTGAACCACAGTATTGTAATTCTGTCACTTTATGTAGATGATTTATTAGTGACAGGGAATGATATGGAATTGATAGAGAAGGTGAAGCAAGATTTATTTGCAGTTTTTGAGATGTCAGACTTGGGAAAGATGTCTTATTTTTTGGGTTTGGAAGTCAAACGGGCTTCATATGAGATCTTCATCCGGAAAAAATACATGAAGGAAATTCTAAAGAAGTTTCGGATGGAAGATTGTCAAAGTGTAAGCACTCCTATGGCTGCTAAAGAGAAGCCTGAGAAGAATGATGGAGCGATGCGGTAGATGCTTCTATGTATAGAAGTCTGATTGGGTATCTCATGTATCTTACAGCAACCAGACCAGATATTCTATTTCCTGTGAGTGTTTTATCCAGGTTTATGAGTAGTCCTAGTCAGTTACATTTGATTACATCAAAAAGGGTCTTGAGATATCTCAAAGGAACATTGTTCTTTGGTGTGAAGTTTGAAAAAGGTCGAAGTTTAATTTGCAAGGATTTTCGATAGTGACTGGGCTGGTTCGGGGATGACATGAAAAGTACGTCCGGGTATTGTTTCGGTTTTGGTTCGCTTGTTTCTCCCGGTGTTCCAAAAAAGCAAGAGATTGTAGCTCGACCCACGGCAGAAGCTGAGTTTATAGCAGCTCTGCAGCTGCAAATCAAGCCTTGTGGCTGAAGAAGATAATGAAGGATTTGTGGTTGAATTCCAGTAATTGCATTGAAGTTAATGTGGATAATCAAGCTGCTTTAGCAATATCTCATAATCCGGTTTTCCATGGCAAAACCAAGCATTTCGAAGTCAAATTTTTCTTTATGCATGAGGTGCAACAAAGTGGCGAAGTTAAGTTGGTCTATTGCAGATCTGAAGATCAGCTTGCAGACATGTTCACAAAACCACTTCAAGCTGGAAGATTTGAAGTATTAAGAAAGAAAATTGGAGTATGCAGCAGCAATTGATCCAAGGAGGAGTTTGTTGGATTATAATGTCTCAAGTTGCTGTTTTCTGTTTTGTTTTTCTGTTATGTTTTCTGCTCTGTTTTTCCTCTGTTTTTACTCTGTTTTACTCTGTTTTTTTATTAAAAAACAGCAAAGTTCAATTTAGTTATTTGTTTAGTGTTTTTGTTATTTTCTAGGAAGTTAATAGCACGTTTGTGTGCAGTTATGTGTTGCACGTATGTGAGCAGTTTTTGCTTTGTATTTAGTGGTTGTACTTGACAGTTTTTTTAGAAAACTGACGTACGCAAGTTTGTGCTATGTTTTCTCTGTGCTTCTCTTCCTCATCTGAAAAATATAGATTCTGGTTTTTTGTTTCTGGTTTACTGTTTTAATCAGTAACAACAGGGACGCGTAAGTTTCGAGAGTGGGTTGCGACTCCCACGCCCTACAAGCGGCAGGGCACAAGTCTGCGAGGGCACAAGTCTGCGAGTGAGTGTAGAGTAGGAATAGAGTAGGACTGACCAAAAAAAAAAAAAATTAGTGATAGGGGCAATTTAGACCATGCACATTTGTTTGAGGGTTTTTATAAGGGAGACTATAAAATGATGTATTGAACAATACTTCTCTAATCACAGCCTCCACAATATCTCTCTTCTTTATTTTCCCTATCTTCTTATTAGAACTTTAGATCTTGTGGCTCACCAAGTAGTTTTTTGAGCTTTTGGATTGTACTCTTGTACTCGTTGAAGATAGTGGACCTCTCTGTCCACATAAATCCAAAACTCATTAAACTAATGATTCATTGTTCTCATTAATTTTTTAAGGGTGCTCGACCAATAAGATCCAAAACTCTTTCCGAAGTACAGTCCCCTAGATCAGCGGTCTTTGATCTCTGTAACTTTGACTTTCATGGTTAAAAGAATGTCTTGTATCTTGATTACTTAATAGCTAATCCATTCAAATCTTACAAGAAGATACACAGTGTTTTTTTTTTTTGGAAAATTGTTCAGAGTAGTTTTGTCTTTGGTTGCTTATAGATTTGAGAAAATTGACCGCAGTACAGTTTGTTTTTGGTTAATCAATTTGTGCTTAACCGTCCTTCAACTATTTCTTTCACAGCTTGCCCAATTCTTGGACTCCTTTTGCATGAATCGTAAATTGCTGATTCTAGATGTTCACTTCATGCAGCCCCCACTGACAATTCTGTGTATATAGACAGGATAAAAAGTTGCATAACAGATCTGTGTAGGCTACGGTAGCATGGCCATCGAAAATGGGGCAGCTGAGCATTCAGCAACCAATGAATCTGCCACTTCAAGGCTCCTCGAGGTGGTGGCTGCGAAGAGCCCTGCCATGAATGAGACTGAGCAGGACTCTAACAAGAGCAAGGGAGATGAGAAAGTGAACTCGGTTCCATTCCACAAGCTGTTCTCATTTGCAGATTCTACTGATATGCTATTGATAGTTGTTGGGTTGATGGGCGCAGTTGGGAATGGCATTTCCATGCCTCTTATGACAGTATTGTTTGGACAGCTGATCAATACATTCGGCAAGAACCAGGCTGACACTGATGTTGTAGATCTTGTGTCCAAGGTAAAATCTCTGCAAGTGTGGACAAGATAAATTGTTACAAAGAAACTCTTTTCTTCAAAAGGAATTTCTTTTGGAGGACTTGTGTTGAGATTGTGAATTAACCTGATTAGATTGTTTGTGCAATCTTCAGATAGCTCTAAAGTTTATCTACCTGGCACTTGGGTGTGGTGCAGTGGCATTTCTTCGTGAGTGCATCTTAATTCTCAATTTACTTTTAGTTTGGAGTTGAACTCTTTATCTTAGGAATTGAGAAAAATATAATCGTCATTCTTCCTTTCATTTGGTCAGAGGTATCTTGCTGGATGGTCACTGGCGAGCGACAGGCTGCAAGAATAAGGGGCCTGTATCTGAAAACTATATTGAGACAAGATGTCGCGTTTTTTGACAAAGAGACTAACACCGGAGAGGTCATTGGGAGAATGTCAGGTGACACAGTTCTCATCCAGGATGCTATGGGTGAAAAGGTCATACATTCCTTGCACCCGCATAACAATTGTGAAAGAATGAGTATTTTGTCTGGTGTACTCAGTATACACTTCTCATCCTGGATTTTAACAGATTGCTAGATTCGTGCAGGTGGGGAAGTTCATACAGCTCGTGTCAACATTTGTTGGAGGCTTCGTGATAGCATTTATCAAGGGGTGGTTGTTGACCCTCATCATGCTAACCATGATTCCTCTGCTAGTGATTGCGGGAGGTGTTATGTCTCTCATAATCTCAAAGATGGCATCTTGCAGGCAAAGTGCTTATGCTGAGACAGCAAATGTTGTTGAACAGATGATTGGTTCAATCAGAACGGTATGTTGCATTTATATAGCTGAATACCAGAACGGCATGTGTGCTGACTAAATCGACACATTTCCGAGAGCAAGACAGATGTCTTGATGTATTTTTGCTCTAGAACTCAAATTCAGCCACCACTCTAATCATTTACTGTAGAGTCCTACTATTATCACATTTTGGTGCAGGTTGCATCCTTTACTGGAGAGAAGCGAGCAATCGCAAATTACA
Organism: Eucalyptus decipiens; assembly: GCA_014182575.1. NCBI lineage: Eukaryota > Viridiplantae > Streptophyta > Magnoliopsida > Myrtales > Myrtaceae > Eucalyptus > Eucalyptus decipiens. The sequence goes on along the minus strand of CM024609.1, from coordinate 30,175,418 downwards.
GCAAATTCCTTGAGAATGCATACAGATCAGGTGTCCACGAAGGCCTGGCAGCTGGATTAGGTCTTGGAACAGTTTCCCTCGTCATATTTGGCGATATGGTGTGGCGCGAAGTTGATATTGGACAGGGGATATAATGGAGGCACAGTGATTAATGTGATTGTGGCAGTCTTGACTGGTTCTATGTGAGTTGCACTTAAACTGTCCTTTTTCTTTTGGGTCTTTGTTCTCACGGTTCAATTCCTTAGTTACCTATTGAAATTTAGAAATCCCGATCATGGATTTTCATTATTTTTTTCCTCCTTTTTTGGGGGCATGGTGCGGATGTTCACTAGGTCTCTTGGGCAGGCTTCTCCATGCATGAGTGCATTTGCTGCTGGTCAAGCTGCTGCATATAAAATGTTCGAGACCATCCACAGGAAGCCAGAGATTTTCTTTTGATACCAAAGGAAAGAAACTAGACGACATTCATGAGTGCATTTGCTGCTGGTCAGCTAGGCTCGATGAACAAATATTCAACGGGTTCTCTCTTGGCATCCAGAGTGGTACAACTGCCGCTTTGGTGGGACAAAGCGGAAGTGGGAAGTCCACGGTGATCAGTCTGATAGAGAGATTTTACGACCCACTAGACGGTGAAGTACTGATCGATGGGATCAACCTTAAAGAGTTTCAGCTTAAATGGATCAGGAGCAAAATTGGGCTTGTCAGCCAGGAGCCCGTGTTATTCGCTTGTAGCATCAAGGACAACATCGCATATGGAAAGGAAGGTGCCACGCTTGAAGAGATCAAGGCTGCTGCAGAACTTGCGAACGCTGCCAAGTTCATAGACAAGTTGCCGTTGGTATAAAGATAATGCAACTCCATGATCTACGCATTAACTTTCCTCTTTTCTCTGGCCGAACAATAATTTCTTTTCTTACCTTCTTGATCTTACTACTTCGGTATTTTTAACTTTTGACATTTAGGGCTTGGACACTATGGTTGGCGAACATGGGACTCAGCTATCTGGGGGGCAGAAGCAAAGAGTTGCCATAGCAAGAGCGATTCTTAAAGATCCTCGTATATTGCTCCTGGATGAAGCCACAAGTGCACTCGACGCAGAATCTGAGAGGATAGTCCAAGAGGCCATGGACAGGATTATGGGCAACCGGACAACTGTCATTGTTGCCCTCCGCTTGAGCACGGTTAGGAATGCCGATATGATTGCTGTTATTCATCGCGGGAAAATGGTGGAGAAAGGTAGGCTGCAATCTAACTTGAATTAAACAATGAAATCGCGAATTGAATGAAGGAACTATGATTTCCTAGCATGTGCAAGTATATCATTGACAATTAATTCCTCTCTAAAACTATCCAGGTTCACATTCTAAACTGCTCAAAGATCCAGACGGTGCATATTCTCAGCTAATACGCTTGCAGGAAGTGAACAGAGAAGACGAACAAACACTAGATGACCAAAACAGGTTAGAGATTACTGAATATAACAGGCAATCCAGTCAAAGGATGTTGTGCAAAGGATCCATTACTCAGGCATCATCTATAGGGAATAGCAGCCACCATTCGTTCTCAGTCCCCTTTGGTCTTCCCACTGGACTCAACGTTGCTGAATATAACGTGGCTGGACCACAATTACCTGCTACTGGGAGCACAGAAAAACCACCAAAGGTCTCCCTACGCCGGCTTGCTTGTCTCAACAAACCAGAAGTGCCTGTCTTGCTAATTGGAACTGGTGCTGCAGTAGCTAATGGCATGATATTTCCGATTTTGGGCATGCTTATATCCAGTATTATCAAGACGTTCTATGAACCACCAAATGAACTAAGAAAGGATTCTAATTTTTGGGCACTGATGTTGCTGGTCCTCGGCATCACATCATTTGTGGCATATCCGTCTCGTACATACTTATTCTCTGTGGCTGGTTGTAAGTTAATCGAGAGAATCAGACTAATATGTTTCGAAAAGGTGGTCCATATGGAGGTTGGCTGGTTTGATGAACCTGACCACTCAAGTGGGGCCACTGGGGCAAGGCTCTCAGCAGATGCAGCATCAGTGCGAGCCCTAGTTGGAGATGCGTTAGCTCAGATTGTTCAGAGCATTGTGTCGGCAGTTGCTGGTCTGGTCATTGCTTTTGCTGCAAGTAGGCAACTGGCGCTGATCATCCTCGCCTTAATCCCTCTAATTGGCGTCAATGGATATGTACAAGTGAAGTTCATGAAAGGATTCAGCGCAGATGCAAAGGTAAGCATTATTACAGTGCTTCTTTCTTTTCCTGCTTACTAAATAAAATTTGTTGGGAGGTCTCTATCAATTCCCAATTCAAAATTGAGTTTCTAGGTTCAAAGAATTGAAAACAGAAAGGTCATCTTTGAAACTTATGATCCACGTTACTCGTAATCTTCAATGGCATAAGCAGGTTCCACCAGGGGTTCTCATTTATCTATCTTGCAAATAATTTTACTTAATCATGACCATTATTTATCTATATATTTGCAGATGATGTACGAGGAAGCAAGCCAAGTAGCTACTGATGCAGTCGGAAGTATAAGGACCGTTGCTTCTTTCTGTGCTGAAAAGAAGATGATGCGGCTGTACAAGAAGAAATGTGAAGGCCCTATGAGGACGGGAATTCGACAAGGACTGATTAGCGGAATTGGGTTTGGCGTGTCCTTCTTCCTGCTGTTCTGTGTGTATGCAACAAGTTTCTATGCTGGAGCTCGACTCATTCAGGACGGCAAAACAACGTTTTCGGATGTCTTCAGGGTAGGACAGTTTTCTTTGAATGTTAACCGGCTTTGTCCTTAGGCATTTCGCAGAATCATGATTGCCTTTTCCTTGTTTGCAACTGGTTTCGATAAACAGTTCAGAGACATTTTCTTTGCAGGTTTTCTTTGCTCTTACCATGGCAGCCATTGGAATTTCACAATCAAGTTCCATCACTCCCGATTCCACCAAAGCCAAAGCGGCTGCTGCTTCCATTTTCGCAATAATAGACCGCAAATCGAAGATAGACCCAAGCGATGAGTCGGGGACAAAATTAGACAATGTGAAGGGAGAGATTGAGCTTCGCCACGTCAGCTTCAAATATCCCTCTAGGCCAGACATTCAAATTGTCCGTGATCTCAGCCTAGCCATTCACTTTGGAAAGGTAAAACTTTGGACTTTATCTGATGCCTAACTTTAAGGCGCGTTTGGTAACGATTCTATTCCCGGGAACAAATTCTGACTAGAAATGATTATTTTTTATTCTGTTCCCGAAAACTGATTCTGAGTAAAAAAACGCGTTTGGTAACTGTCCAAAATTTTTGATTCTGGAATAAAATTGCGTTTGGTACCGTACTTATTGATTCCGTTCCAAATCAATTTCTTTTAATTTTTAAATGAATTTTTTTTCCTTTTTCTCCTATTCTTCTTCTTCTTCGGCGACCGGCCAGATGAGGGCCAGCGACCTCACCGGAGCATTGCCGGCCCTCGGTGAGGCCAGCCCTCGTTGGCTGAGCCTCGCCGGTGGCCAAGCTTGCCTCCGGCGAGCTCGCCGGGCCGGTTGCCGGAATCGGCGCGGCAACGGCCGCGACGACGGCAGCGGATGGCGGCGGATGGTGGCGCGTGATTGAAGAAGAAGAAGAAAAGAGAAGAATAGTTACATTTAATTCTTCTTTCTGATTCTGGAACAAGAATCATATATATATATTTTAATTCTTGATTCTATTCTCAATTTGTTCCCTGGAACAAAATTTTTACCAAACGCGATTATGTTCCTAAATTGATCCCTGGAACAAAGAATAAGAATTTGGCTCTGTTTGGATGGTTACTAAAATAGGGCCTAATTATGATATCCACAATTGAACTTTAAATTACACGGACAGCATTAAAATTTTGTCGAGCATGAGGAATAAATGTTTGACAATTACACGATTCTTCTTCTCAGACGGTTGCTCTGGTTGGAGAAAGTGGGAGCGGAAAATCGACAGTGATAGCGCTGCTGCAACGCTTTTATGATCCTGATTCAGGTCATATTACGCTGGACGGAGTGGATATTAAGCAGCTGCAACTCAAGTGGTTAAGGCAGCAAATGAATTTGGTCAGCCAAGAACCGGTTTTATTCAACGAGACAATTCGTGCCAACATAGCTTATGGAAAGGATGGAGATGCGACCGAGCAAGAAATACTCGCCGCATCAGAATCAGCAAATGCTCACAAGTTCGTTAGTGGATTGCAACAGGTTAGAAGTCATTGCTTGTTCTGTGTATTTAACTTAACTCTTTGCTTTTGAATGAGCGTATTTGATTTCTCTGTACCAAATTCGATGTTCAGGGATATGATACTATTGTTGGTGAAAGAGGGGTCCAGTTATCCGGTGGTCAGAAGCAACGAGTGGCTATCGCTCGAGCTATAGTAAAGAGTCCTAAGATCCTTTTGCTTGACGAGGCTACGAGTGCACTGGATGCAGAATCCGAGAAAGTGGTTCAAGACGCGTTAGACCTAGTCATGGTGAACAGAACTACAGTTGTGGTGCTTCATAGGTTGTCCACAATCAAGAACGCGGACGTAATTGCGGTGGTTAAAAATGGAGTCATCGTTGAGAAAGGAAAGCACGGGACTTTGATCAACATCAAGGATGGTTTCTATGCATCTTTGGTTGCCCTACACACCAGTGCTTCTACTGTATGAGCCTTTTGTAGCATTCACTTCCCGTAAAGCTCATTCTTTTGGAGCATATTCTTGCTACTTTGCTTAACAAAAGAAATGGGAAATAAAGTTTCAAGTTTGTTGAAACTCATATACAAATAGATTTCTTATGCAATTTTACAGCTTCATCAATTGATGCTAAAGAGATGGAGATGCCTTTTCTATACATTCCCTGGCCACCGGCTCTTTTCATTTCTTTTTAGGATAAATGCACCGAAAGCAATAAAACTTATTAAAAAAGTGTAATTGAGTGCTAAATATTTCAAAATGTGTGATCAAGTTTTACAACTTATCATATTGGTCCAATCAAATCCTTTTATTGACTTTGTTGAACTTGGTTAAAGGAAAGTGCTAAAGTTACTTTACTTTATTATTTCCTCCGTCCTTCATGGTGCTGACTTCATTAAAACATGCACATAAAGCCAAATTTTATTTAGATTAGATTAAACTACTAGATATATTTAAAAATAAAAAATAAAATTGAAAAATGAGGTGAGGGCCTGTTTGGCCCCTTGTTGCCACTGCCCCACCATCGTTGGCGACCTCACCGAACATAGGTGGGGTCGCAGCCCTTACTTAGATCAGGTGATTGTTGAGACTACGGTGGAGTGTATGCTCGAATTGAATTTGTCGATTATTTTGAGGATGTCACGGTGATCCGTATAACGAAGACCTTCCTACGGTGGATTGTATGCTCGAATCAAATTTGTCAATTATTTTGAGGATGTCACGGTGATCCGTATAACGACCTTCCCTGCAAGCTTCAGGACCCTGAAAGGATAGAACCACCCACCGCTCGACTGTTTTTGGTGACCAGAACAAGGGCAATTTTGTCCAAAAATTGCAATTGGGTAAAAAATGGATAAAATCCCCAAATGGATTACTAATTTTTTTCCAAAATCCCCGATTGGGAGGTTAGGGTTTGAACAAGAGGCTGAATTTGTCCCCAAATTCTCGGTTGTAAGAAATAGTTGGTGAGGAAACAAGCCATTGCAAGATTCAGCTTACGATTTTGTCCCAAAATGCTTCGATTTGAATTGGGGTTTAGAGAAAACAGGAAGTTCCAGCTAAGCCTTCTCCAATTCTAATGAAATTTTGGGGAAACATGGGTAACGACGTCGTGTCATCATGTTGAATTTTCGACAAGTCACATTAGTTGGGAAATCTGTTTTAATATAGTTACGGCGTATTTCCAATATTTCAAATTGGAATTGACACTGAAATAATTTTTTTTTTCTTTTTACCGAAGTGAACTGAATTGATCCCTTGAAGAGTTTTGGCACTAAGAGCATGTTTAATAACGATTTTATTCTTGGGAGCAATTTTTTTTATCATAAATGATTTTTTATTTTATTTTATTCCCGAGAATAATTTCGAACAAAAGAACGTGTTTAGTAACTATAAAAAAATTTTATTCCCATAATAAAAATACATTTGATAGGATTCTTAAATTTTTTTATTTCTTATAATTTTTTAATATTTTTATTAAAATTTTATTCTTTTTTATTTTTATACTCTTCTTTTTATACTCTTCTCCTTCTTTAGTGGTCGGCAATCGACTAGGCAAGGTCTTAACGAGCTCATTGGAGGCTTGCCTGGCCAAGGTGAGACTCAACCTCACCTAGGCAACGCGAGGTTGGCCTCACCCTGGCCTAGCGAAGCTGAGCCTCGCGCCAACTATGCGAGGCTCGACCTTGCCTTGGCTAGGCGAGGTCGACCTCACCCAGATTGGGGAGGCTGAGCCTCACTAGTGGCTAGGTGAGCTCGGCCTCACTAGCTACTTGGAGGTGGCCCGATGAGACCGAGCCTCATTGGTGGTTGCTAGTGGTTGGGCAAGCTCGATCTCGCCAGATTTGGGCGAGGCTTAGGTTGACGAGCCTCACTATCCTCGGTGACGCTTCGACGAAATCGCCGGCCCTCATCTACTAGGTCACCGGCCATGGCCAAGGCCACCAACCAACCAAAAGGAAGAAGAAGAAAAGGAAAGAGAAGAAGAGAAAAAAAATTGGAATTGATTCTAGGCATTGTTTTTGAGAATAAGAAATAATTTTTTTTTTTTTTTTAATTATGTTCCAAATCTATTTATGAGAATAATAAAACTGATTTTTGTTCATAGGAACAAAGAATTTACTAAACGGATTTCTTTTCTTTTTTTACTCCCGGAAATAAAAGAATAGTTGTTCCTAGAAGTGTTATCAAATAGGTCCTATCTGAATGTTAAATAGAATTTTGGCGTGCTGAACAAAATTCACTAAATGAGCACCATAAAAAGTTATGTCATTTTTTCCCCATTTTTTTTACTCTCATATTAAACTCTCTTCTTTTTTTTTTTTTTTTAACACTTTTGCCTTGCATTTTACAAAGCGTGAGAGTTGAACTCTGACTTGTGCTACTAGTGTCCCCACCCCTCAATTCCCCTACCACCACCCTTTTCAATCACCTCTTCCATGCTGGACGGTTGCCAATTCCCTAGTCTGCATTATCTCTGTTTGTTTCCCCTTCTGCAACATTAATCATACTTACTTAAAATGAAATATCCATCCAATGCCTTTTCCCCTTACTTCTCCCACTATTAATTTAGCTTCTCGATCCTTTTTAATCAGCTCTTCAATGTCGACTGTGGACATAGTCCACATTACCCGGTGTTTGTTTTCCCTTCTTCAACATTATTATATCTTTTGAAACGAAATATCCATCTTGCGTCCTTCTTCCCTTTGCTTTTCCCACCATGAATTCAGCTCCTCGATCCTTTCTAACCAACTCTTCAGCGTTGACTGTTGCCAATTCTTAAGTTCACATTATCCATGTTTGTTTCCCCTTCTTTAAACATTAATTATACTATTTAAAACGACATATTCACAACTATTATTGCTTAAGTGATAAGGAATTTCTGAAAAATCCTCCTTCACACTACACTCACGTCGAATTTTAGTAAGCTAAGCAAGTTGGCGGCCGCAACCAAGACTATCTTGTTGCAACAAATGTATAGAAAATTGAACTTTGACTTGACTTATTACCAATAATCAATTAATATCCCTTCTAGAAACCCCGGCCGGGGGGTGGGGGGTGGAGGAACGATACCGCGACTGGCCCCCTATAGTACTAATAGAGATTATTATTACTATTATTATTATTATTATTATTTTGCGGTTGCTTCATTTGTCAATGCATTGCAGCTATTATTAATTGGAATTTGGGAATTTCAAATTTATCATTTGAAGTAAGTAATCTTATTAGAACATGTAATTCCCAAATTTCCAAAGTATTTTAGAAAAACTTTACTCTCGATTTCAATTAAATTAATTAGGGCCCTAAAAGTATCCTGTTAATGAAAAATCACTGTAGTTCTTAAAGTCGGTTTCTCGAGAACATTTATTGCCTGGAAAAGAAAAAATATCGGTTGCGTAAAGCTGAAATTGCAATATGTGAAAAGAGAACCAAGCGAAAAGGATGCGAGGGGGACCACGGCCCACATAAGAAAAGGGCGAGCATCTACAATCACGTTCCTGCTTAGAAATTTTCTCCACGTGGGGTGGAAGAAGACCAACCCACCGATCTCGGACCAAAAGCCGCCACTGAGCAGAGAAGTGCGAATTTGCTTGTCATGTCTCGGGGGTCTCAGGTGATATGTGAAAGCACGGATTGAGGTCAAGGTTCTTAATGCACGCGTCGACGAAAACAAGACAACAGTTATCCGAGAAAGGAAAGATCCCGTGCTACGAGGACCAAGGAGATTTTCTTGTGTCTTGGAATCGTTCCAATAAAAGCAATGCATGGGAAAGTTAAACTGGGCTTGGCAGCCAAGGAAAGAATAGTCCAACATCGAAGGGAAAGAATAGTAAGAGGGGTTGACGAGAAATGCCGGGCTGTGAGGCTTTGACCAAAAGAGCGACGTGGGATGCCATGCTCTACTTGTAGCAATTTGGGTGGGCATATATTGGAAAAGTTTGACGGGAGAAACTGCAAATCAGGATCACAGAGTAAAAGCCTCTTCAGGGCAGTCACCCAGTGTCTCCGATAAATCTTTTCTGGGGATCCCAGAAGACAGACTCACCCGTGAGCTGATTTTTTTGAGAAGCTTCAGGTGGAATAATGCATCTCTCTCTCTCTCCCTCTCTCGCTGCCAGTCCTCCTTTGGTTGCTTACGTCTTGTTATGCTCGGGCTTTCGGAGTTGGTGACGTGCATAATTTGGAACTCTGCCTGAGGCAAGAGGCAGAGCAAAAGAGTCAGGTTTTTTCGCCTTCTTTTGCAGAATCAAGATTCTTGCAAAACAGGAGGTGGGGCAAAATAATAAAAAAGAGTCGATTGTGCTCCATCTGCTGGTTCAGATCAAAGGTGGTTTTGGCACAAATCTGATAAATTCATGATATTAACCTTTCTTCACTCTGTGTCCGGGGAATGGTATTTAGAAATGCTGTTCCATTGGCTAATTTCTCCGGTGGGATCTTTTGACAGCTTCTTATTTGTGAGGCTTCCTGTGCACCCTTCAGTTTAGTCTGACTGCATTTGCGTTCACACGTGCACGCAAACATTAATTTTACTAATTTCAAACTTATTAAGTTAGTGATTCATTATTCGAATTGATTAATTTAAGGGTGGTCAACCAATAAGATCCAATTTTTTTTTTTTTTTTTTTTTTTTCAAGTAGAAACCCGTAGATCAGCCATCTTTGATCTCTGTAACTTTGACTTTTATGGTTGAAAGAATGTCTCGTATCTTGATTGCTTAATAGCTAATCCATTCAAATCTTACGTGAAGATACTCGTGATATATTTTTTGGATAATTGTTTGGAGTAGTTTTGTGAAAATTGACTGCAGTACAGTTTGTTTTTGGTTAATCGATTTGTGCTCAACCGTCCTTCAACTATTTCTTTCACAGCTTGCCCAATTTTTGGACTTCTTTGGCTCGAATTATAAATTGCTGATTCTAGATGTTCACTGATGCAGTCCCCACAGAGAATTCAGTGCGTAGATATATATACAGGATAGAGAAGTTACATAACAGATCCGTGTCTTGGGTACAGTAGCATGGCAATCGAAAATGGAGCAGCCGAGAATTCAGTAACCAATGAAGCCGCCACTTCGAGGAGCCTGGAAGTGGCGACCGTGAAGAGCCCTGCCGTGAACGAGAATGAGCAGGACCGCAACAAGAGCAAGGGAGATGAGAAAGTGAACTCGGTTCCATTCTACAAGCTGTTCTCATTCGCAGATTCTACTGATGTGCTATTGATGGTTGTTGGGTCAATAGGCGCAGCCGGGAATGGTATTTCCACGCCTCTTATGACAGTATTGTTTGGAACGCTGATCAATACATTTGGCGAGAACCAGACTGACACTGATATCGTAGATCTTGTGTCCAAGGTAAATCTTCGCAAATATGCACATGATGGATTGTTACAGAAAACTCATTTCTCCAAAAGGAATCTCTTTTAGAGTACTTGAGATTGTGAATTAACTGATTAGATTGTTTGTGAAATCTTTAGGTAGCTCTAAAGTTTGTCTACCTGGCACTTGGTTGTGGTGCAGCGGCATTTCTTCGTGAGTGCATCTTGATTCTTAATTTACTTTTAGTTTGGAGTTGAACTCTTTATCTTAGGAATGGAAAAAATTTAATCATCGTTCTTCCTTTCATTTGGTCAGAGGTATCTTGCTGGATGGTCACTGGCGAGCGACAGGCTGCAAGAATAAGGGGCCTGTATCTGAAAACTATATTGAGACAAGATGTTGCCTTCTTTGACAAAGAGACTAACACCGGAGAGGTTGTTGGGAGAATGTCCGGCGACACGGTTCTAATCCAGAACGCCACGGGTGAAAAGGTCATACTTGTACTGGCATAACAATTGTGAAAAGAATGAGTATCATGTCTGGTGCACTCAGTATACACTTTACGTCCTGGATTTTTAACAGATTGCTAGATTCGTGCAGGTGGGGACGTGTATACAGCTCGTGTCGACATTTGTCGGAGGCTTCGTGATAGCATTTATCAAGGGGTGGCTATTGACCCTCATCATGCTAACCATGATTCCTCTGCTAGTGATTGCGGGAGGTGTTACGTCGCTCATTATCTCAAAGATGGCATCTCGTGGGCAAAGTGCATATGCAAAGGCAGCAAATGTTGTTGAACAGACAATTGGTTCGATCAGAATGGTATGTTGCATTAATGTAGCTGAATTCCAGAATTTCACGTGTGCCAACTAAATCAACACATTTCTGAGAACAAGATAGATATCTTGATGTCTTTTCACTCTAGAACTCAAATTCAGCCATTGCTCTAATCATTTTCTGTAGAGTCCAACTATTATCACATTTTGGTGCAGGTTGCATCCTTTACCGGAGAGAAGCGAGCAATCGCAAATTACAGCAAATTCCTTGTGGATGCATACAGATCAGGTGTCCATGAAGGCCTGGCGGCAGGATTAGGTATGGGAACAGTCATGCTCGTCATATTTGGTGGTTATGCTTTGGCGGTATGGTGTGGCGCGAAGTTGATATTGGACAAGGGATATAATGGAGGCGCAGTGATCAATGTGATCATGGCAGTCTTGATTGGTTCTATGTGAGTTGCACTCAAACTGTCGTTTTTCTTTTGGGTCTCTGTTCTCATGGTTCAATTCCTTATTTACCCCATTGAAATTTAGAAAGCCTGATCATGGATTTTCTTTCTTTTTTCCCTCCTTTTTTTGGGGCATGGTGCGGATGTTCATTAGGTCTCTTGGGCAGGCTTCTCCATGCATGAGTGCATTTGCGGCTGGTCAAGCTGCTGCATATAAAATGTTCGAGACCATCCAAAGGAAGCCAGAGATCGATTCATTTGATACCAAGGGAAAGAAACTAGACGACATTCGTGGAGATATAGAGTTGAGGGATGTTTATTTCAGTTACCCAGCCAGGCCCGATGAACAAATATTCAACGGGTTCTCTCTTGGCATCCCGAGTGGTACAACTGCCGCTTTGGTGGGACAAAGCGGAAGTGGGAAGTCCACTGTGATCAGTCTGATAGAGAGATTTTACGACCCACAAGACGGTGAAGTACTCATCGATGGGATCAACCTTAAAGAGTTTCAGCTTAAATGGATCAGGAGCAAAATCGGGCTTGTCAGCCAGGAACCCGTGTTATTCGGTTGCAGCATCAAGGACAACATCGCATATGGAAAGGAAGGTGCCACTCTTGAAGAAATCAAAGCTGCTGCAGAACTTGCGAACGCTGCCAAGTTCATAGACAAGTTGCCGCAGGTATAAAGATAATGCAACTCCATGATCGATGCATCGGCTTTCTTCTTTTCTCTGGCTAAACAATGATTTCATTTCTTACCTTCTCGATCTTACTACTTCATGATTTTGTAACTTTTGACATTTAGGGCTTGGACACTATGGTTGGTGAACATGGGACTCAGCTGTCTGGTGGGCAGAAGCAAAGAGTAGCCATAGCAAGAGCGATTCTTAAAGATCCTCGTATTTTGCTCCTGGATGAAGCCACAAGTGCACTTGACACAGAATCTGAGAGGATAGTCCAAGAGGCCTTGGACAGGATTATGGGCAACCGGACAACTGTCATCGTTGCCCACCGTCTGAGCACGGTTAGGAATGCCAATATGATTGCCGTCATTCATCGCGGAAAAATGGTGGAGAAAGGTAGGCTGCAATCTAACTTGGAATAACAATGAAACTGCGAATTGAACGGAGGATTTATGATTTCCTAGCATGTACAAGTATAACATTGACAATTAATTGCTCTCTAAAACTGTCCAGGTTCACATTCTGAACTGCTCAAAGACCCAGACGGTGCATATTCTCAGCTAATTCGCTTGCAGGAAGTGAACAGAGAATCTGAACAAGCACCAGATGACCAAAACCGGTCAGAGATTACTGAATATAACAGACAGTCCAATCAAAGGATGTCGTACAAAGGATCCATTAGTCAGGGATCATCTATAGGGAATAGCAGCCGCCATTCGTTCTCAGTCCCCTTTGGTCTTCCCACTGGACTGAATGTTGCCGATGATAACGTGGCTGGACCACAATCCCCTGTTCCTGGGAGCACAGAGAAACCGCCAGAGGTCTCCCTACGCCGGCTTGCTCATCTCAATAAACCAGAAGCGCCTGTCTTGCTAATTGGAACTGTTGCTGCAGTTGTTAATGGCATGATACTTCCGATTTTCGGCATACTTATATCCAGTGTTATCAAGACATTCTATGAACCACCACATGAACTTAGAAAGGATTCTAAGTTTTGGGCACTAATGTTTCTGGTCCTGGGCATCGCATCATTTGTGGCATTTCCATCTCGTACATACTTATTCTCTGTGGCTGGTTGTAAGTTAATCGAGAGAATCAGACTAATGTGTTTCGAAAAGGTGGTCCATATGGAGGTTGGCTGGTTTGATGAACCTGACCACTCAAGTGGGGCCATTGGGGCAAGGCTCTCAGCAGACGCAGCATCAGTGCGAGCCCTCGTTGGAGATGCGTTAGCTCAGATTGTCCAGAACATTGCATCGGCAATTGCTGGTTTGGTCATTGCTTTTACTGCAAGTTGGCAACTGGCGCTGATCATCCTCGCCTTAGTCCCTCTAATTGGTGTCAATGGATATGTACAAGTGAAGTTCATGAAAGGATTCAGTGCAGATGCAAAGGTAAGCATTATTACAGTGCTTTTTTCTTTTCCTGCTCACTAAATAAAATTGGTTGGGAGGTCCTTTTCAATCCCCAATTCAAAATTTTGAGTCCTAGGTTCAAAGAGTAGAAAACAGAAAGGCCATCATAGAAATTTCTGATTCGCTTTGCCTGTAATCTTCAATCGCATAAAAAGGTTCCACCATGGTTTTCTTTTTTCTATCTTGCAAATCATTTCACTTATTCCTGAACGTATTAATCTATATGTTTGCAGATGATGTACGAGGAAGCAAGCCAAGTGGCTACCGATGCGGTTGGGAGTATAAGGACTGTTGCTTCTTTCTGTGCTGAAGAGAAGATGATGCAACTTTACAAGAAGAAATGTGAAGGCCCCATGAAGACGGGGATTCGACAAGGACTGATTAGCGGAATTGGGTTCGGCATGTCCTTCTTCCTGCTGTTCTGTATGTATGCAACAAGCTTCTATGCTGGAGCTCAACTTGTTCAGGACGGCAAAACAACGTTTCCAGATGTCTTCATGGTAGGTATTTTTTAATACGTTAACCAGCTTTAACCTTTGAATTTCGCTCAATCATGATTGCCTTTTCCTTATTTGAAACTGGCTTCGATAAACAGTTCATAGACAATTTTCTTTGCAGGTTTTCTTTGCTCTGACCATGGCAACCGTTGGAATTTCACAATCGGGTTCCATCACTCCCGATTCCACCAAAGCCAAAGCAGCCGCTGCTTCCATTTTTGCGATAATAGACCGCAGATCCAAGATAGACCCAAGTGATGAGTCGGGGACAAAATTAGACAATGTGAAGGGAGAGATTGAGCTTCGCCATGTCAGCTTCAAATATCCCTCTAGGCCAGACATTCAAATTTTCCGTGATCTCAGCCTAGCCATTCACTTTGGAAAGGTAAAACTTTGGACTTTATCCGATGCCTAACTTTAATTATGACATCCACAATTGAACTTTAAATTACATGTACAGCACTAAAATTTTGTCGAGCATGAGGAATAAATGTTTGACAATTACACGATTCTTCTTCTCAGACGGTTGCTCTGGTTGGAGAAAGTGGGAGCGGAAAATCGACAGTGATAGCGTTGCTGCAACGCTTTTATGATCCTGATTCAGGTCATATTAAGCTGGACGGAGTGGATATTAAGCAGCTGCAACTCAAGTGGTTAAGGCAGCAAATGGGTTTGGTCAGCCAAGAACCGGTTTTATTCAACGAGACAATTTGTGCCAACATAGCTTATGGAAAGGATGGAGAGGCGACCGAGCAAGAAATACTTGCCGCATCAGAATTAGCAAATGCTCACAAGTTCATTAGTGGATTGCAACAGGTCAGATGGCCATTGCTTGTTCTGTGTATTTAACTTAACATTGTGCATTCAAATGAGCTTATCTGGTTTCTCCTTACATATCTGATGTTCAGGGATATGATACTGTGGTTGGTGAAAGAGGGGTCCAGTTATCCGGTGGTCAAAAGCAACGAGTGGCTATCGCTCGAGCTATAGTAAAGAGTCCTAAAATCCTTCTGCTTGATGAGGCTACAAGTGCATTGGATGCAGAATCTGAGAAAGTGGTTCAAGATGCGTTAGACCGAGTCATGGTGAACCGAACTACAGTTGTGGTGGCTCATAGGTTGTCCACAATCAAGAATGCCGATGTGATTGCAGTGGTTAAAAATGGAGTTATCGTCGAGAAAGGAAAGCACGAGACTTTGATCAACATCAAGGATGGTTTCTATTCATCTTTGGTTGCTCTACACACCAGTGCTTCTACTGTATGAGCCTTTTGTAGCATTCACTTCCCCATAGCTCATTCTTTTGGAGTACATTCTTGCCTCTTTGCTTGACAAGAGAAATGGGAAATACACTCTCAAGTTTGTTGAAACTCTTACACAATTATATGTCTTATGTAATTTTACAGCTACAACAATTTATGCTCAGGAAACGGAAATGCCTTTGCTATATGTTCCCTGGCCACAAGTTCTCTTTTTTACTCTTTGTGATAAATGCATTGAGAGTATTAAAACTTATCATGAAATGTGCAATTGAGTCCTATATTTTTAAAAAGCAGCTAAATTATAGTTTCCAAATATTTCTTTGTCAACTAAATTTCAAAGTGCATTTTAGTTGCTGATCTTCATTGTTGATTTAATTCCAAGGCCATATCTCTCTATCATCTTACTTTGTTGGTAATTAAATTCCGTTAAATTAAATCTGTTGGTCTCCTTGTGCTCTAGTAGTAAATCATATCCGGAATCACCATAGAACCAAAACTTGCATTCTCTCAATAAAACTGAAGAATGACTTTTATCGACTTTTGATGAAGGGTATTTCATTCTCAAGAAAAATTCTGGTGAAACATTGTTTTGGCACGCTCGTTGGGACGACTTGTGTTTATTTTTGAGGAATAACAATGTCGAGAAAAAGGAATCACTACACCGTGGATAACGACCCGAGAAAGGGTCACTCGATCTGAGATCTCGGTCGTTCCTGCACTGGTAGAGACAAGCCAAGGCGAAAACGTCAAAATGGCGTATCTGTTTAAGTAAAATAATTTTTCGCTAATTAATTTTATGAACTTTGATGTGTGTGGTTAACCGAGAAAAGAATCATTCAACACACCATAGTTGAAGTTGTGATTTCTAAGTGACTCTATTTGCCTGCGGCGGCAGGTTCGTGATGGGGCTCATGTTCTGCCACAGCATTTGTGATGGTCTAGGGGCTGCTCGATTCCTAATGCACCAGGAGAGTTCGCGAGAGGGCCCGAGCATCCGACCATTGAACCGGTGCGGTACAGCCGATTCTTCCCTACTCTTGCCCCTCAATCTAAAAGTGAAAATGTCTCTCGTCCTCCATTGCCAAACCCACCTACCTCCTATGCCGAATTACCAACATAAACATGCCAACAAAGATGTTTCCCTAGAAGACATCAACAAGCTCAAGTGAATCTTTCACAAATTGTGAGAATTTAGTGGGATCACAGCTGACTGTTTTAAAAGCTTAAGCCGTTAAATGAAAGAGTGGTGTTATATTTAATTATTCACTTTCTCTCATATTTAGTCTAGTCTTTTTGCTTAGTATTAAGCATGGACATATTTAATTAAGGAGGCAAATAGGCTTGATAAGGTTTGAATTCAGGACGTTCAATTTTGATATCATATGGAAATTTGGTGGAACTACAGCTGACTGTTTTCAAAATTTAAGCTGTTAGATGAAGACGTGATTTAATATTTAATTATTCTAACACGAATCTATAGGGCCGGAATCGCTCCACCTTTGAGGCCGAGGCTGTGAGCTTTTGGAGCTCACCGATGCGGGCGATAGGCTTGAACCCCGGGACGGAGGTGTGGCTCCTCTTCTTCACCAACTGCCGTCAACTCCTAGACCATCCTCCTCCGTTGCCCCGATGGGTTCTACGGGAACCGCTTCTTCTCTGTCACAGTGAAAGCCTCCAAAGCACCGCTTCTGAAGGCATCTTTCCCTGATGCGGCAAAGATCATTCAAGAAGCCAGGGATAAGCTGCCCTCCGAGTTCGAAGCCCTTTGGAACATGGCGCAGCCACATTCACCCCGCTGCTTGCTTACAGCTCGGGTTCGACAGGTCGATTATGGTTGGGGTCCTCCGGTGTGCTAGGATCAAGCATCATTCCTGCTGGTGTTGCGAGGTCTCCACCGCTTCCGAGAAAAAGCTTTTGGGTTCGACAGGTCGATTAAAGGCAAAGCCCCATTCTAGAGTCTCCTTGGACTGGTTTCTGACTAGGGAGTTGATCGTGATTTGAGCATTGATTTAGAACCTCGAACCCACATTAATTGAAAGACAGTGATCTCCAACTAAGAGCGAGAATGTCTGATTGTGAGACATTTCGTGTTGTCCTGACCTCCTAAATTTCAGCAAAAAGACAGAAAAAAGAGAGAGTCATACGTCCGAGATTTGGATATAGACATAACGATAAGGAGGAGGTAAGATGATAATAATAATAATGATAATAACGATAAGAATAATAAAAATAAATTTTTTAATAATAACAGCTTTTATCCCATGTTCACAAGGTCATAGAGGCCCTGAATTTACGGGATGATGTTATCATTTTATACTTGATGAGAATAAACTTCAATAGTTTACGATAACCTTTTAAATAAACTTTTGAAGGATTTTATTTTTAAGTATTATATGGAATTCGATAAGTGTTGACCAAAATTCTCACAATGAAGTAGCCTTCGAGTCCAATAGAGTTCATTTGGGTTAGGTTGGAATTGTCCAAATAGCGATCTAGTTAACGGTACTCATCTTAGGTAGGATAACTAGCATTGATGTTGATGATTTTCAAATATAATCTACTTAATGGTACTCATCTTATGTAGGATAACTAACATTGATGTTGATGATTTTCAAATATTCTCAGTTTTTTTTTTTTCAATATCCTAGTGTTCATTCTTGTTCTCCATTGGTTGTAGGTCATAGGTGAGGGTTGCCTTAACTAGATCTGAGCCAGGGGTGGTCGACAAAGGTGACCCTCACTTATGGTTATCAACCTATGCCGAGGCCCAACGAATAATGGAGGAAAAAGATGAGCAACGGAATAGGAGAAAAAATCAAAACAAAAAAGAAAGAAAAGAAATTGCAAAAATCATTAACCTTAGCATCAATCATTTCAAATAGGATGCCTAGGCGCTGATTGAATCGATACATAAACGATGTATGGCATAAATTAGTTGGATGGCTTATAGTGGGAAATAGTGAAAATATTTAAAACTAAATTTGTCAAATTGAAAAGTTTTAAATTGGAATGCTTGACCATCTTATTAATATTATGCATAAAATTATTTGACTTTTATTTATGGCATATCTTCCCTAGCATCCTATCGCCAAT
Organism: Eucalyptus decipiens; assembly: GCA_014182575.1. Taxonomy (NCBI): domain Eukaryota; kingdom Viridiplantae; phylum Streptophyta; class Magnoliopsida; order Myrtales; family Myrtaceae; genus Eucalyptus; species Eucalyptus decipiens. The sequence continues at coordinate 30,157,232 of CM024609.1, read as the reverse complement.
AATGGCAAAATTACCTACATAATGTAGTCTTGGAGTCCAACGCAATCCATTCGGTTAATTTAGGTTGGAATTGTTTATTGGCAGTCTAGTTAGTGTGATCGCTCTACATGGCATGATCAACATTGACATGGATGATTTTAGCAATTTTTTTCAAATTTTCAAATTTTTTTTCATTTTTTTTTCTTTCTTTGATTTTTTTTTCAAAATTCTACCGTTCTATTTTTTCTCCATCGATCGTTGACCATAGGCAAGGGGTGGTCGACAAGGGTGACCCTCGCCAATGGTTAGCACCTTCACCGAGGTCCAATGACTAGTGGAGGAAGAAGATGAGTAGTAGAACAGGAAAAAGATAAAGAAAAAGATAAAAAAAAATTGCAAAAATATTAACATTGGCATCGGCCATGCCAAGTAGGATGCTTCATGCCGATTGGATTCCCACATTCGCAATTTATGATATAAATTACTTGAACGGCTTACATTGGAAAATAGTAGAATAGTTTAGTGCTAAATTGGCTAAACTTATAAGTTTAAGCCTAAATTGGCTATCGCACTATATATTTAGAATTTTTTGAACAATTTTCCTCAATCAAAAAGTGTAGGGTGATATTATCTTTTGCATGAGATAATCAACCAATATAATTTCTCTGGTAAAGTCACCCATCTTGCTCGATGAGATTTAGTGGTCAATTGCAAAGACAACTTTTTAGTGATTGAATAACACGAGTAAAATAAAATAAAGGCCCAAAATACTGATTATTACTTGCTTGTATATATCTGGCAATAGCTATAGATTTTCCATGAGATGGCTATTTTCATTTAATGAAAGTCCATCTCCCCAGGTGACAAGAGATCCGAAAGCTCTCTCATTTACATGTCAACATCCTTCCTTATGGCACTGCGACTAGTGCGCCGTGACATGATGTTTGCGATTTGTCGTGAGGTTTGATTCTCGTAAGTTGCGAACCCTAGGATATATTTTAAGGATTTTATCTGCTTCCCAAAGTCCGAAGGAACTTTCCAAAAGCAATTAGGGATGAAAATTACATGGAAAAATTTACAATACTTCGTTTCCTATATCCATGAAGTTAAACCCGTGCTTTTTGTAAGCGGTCTTTTTGACATGTGTCGCATCACTTTTGGAAATACATTGTTTTGGTGAAACGACGTCTGCCAATGTAGAACTCATACGTAAATCTTGAAAAGGGATTGTTTATCAAGTGAATTTTTTTTTTTCTATGGACGGTCAAGAGATGACTGCAGGTGAAATATGGATTTTGCTTATTGAGCTCCATACACCAGCTGTATTAACAAGCCAAAAACCTTAGAAAATCTCATGGGGCTCAGCATCAGCATCATTCAAATCTAATTAGAGCAAACATTAGTAGGTGGGAATGGGTGCGTCGAACTGTTTTGATCAAATTCAGTATGCAACTGCACAATTCGATGAGTCGTAATTGATGGAAATAAATGTCGAGGAATGGGCCGCGGGGCCAATAGCTACAGCCATCCTTTTAAAAAAGACTGGTGCTTGGTGGGCGATCGAAACTTTTTGTGATGCACTTGAGCAACCGCGAATAATGCTCTTTTTCCTACCCTACCAAAAATCTAAAATATCAATCACGTTTTGGATAAATTGCGAGAAGAATTGTAAATGGATTTACATGATTGCGAAAATTTCATAGTTAAAGCATCCAATTGGAGCGAAAGTCAATTCACGCTTGCTTTTCAACGACGATATATTGAAGCAGTGATAAATTACGAATCAATATGTCATGGCACGGCCAAAAATTATTACAAGCGGTGTCTCAAAGGAGCACTTGAGTGATGGCGACCTTTTTGATCATTGTAACCTCTCTCCTATTTCATATAAAACATTTGGATTTGTGGGAGATTAATGTATAAACTGATCAAATTCAATAAACTATAGAAATTTGGAACGTTGCTGTTTGCATAATATATATATGTTTCCGTGACTTTCATTTCAACATTTATGCGCGTAGGCAATTTGATGGATGAAAACTTTTCATCCATCAAATTACGAAAGAAATGAAAAGGGCAAAGATGATGCCGCTCTTATTAGAAAATTTTGTCCCGATTCATTTCTTTCGTAATCTAGGGAGTATGTAAGGGGAAAACACCCCCCTTTATTTTCTCTTGTGATGGTATTTTCCTTTTTTTTTTAATTTCAAAGTAAGTTAACAGAGTTTCGAATAATGCTGCGGTGACAAGAATATTTACAAGATTCTAGATGGGTTTTTTTGTAGAAAATTATTCACATGAATAATTAATTAATTAATTAAGAAGAATCGAATCCATATATAATTGTAAAATACCAAAATCGATAGACACGGTGGAATTAAAATGTATCTATTTGAGCCATTGCTTCACTTGAAGAAAAAAAAGATCACTATAATAATAAGAGATCTATTGAAATGCTAAATCTTCCTCTTTATGACCTATTTTAGTATAACAGGTTTCAATGGGATTAAGCAACCGATAAGTATAACTTACCATTTTTAGGTTAGGGAGGAGACCTAGCAAACCATAATCAATAGAGTGTCAATTGGGCCATTCTCATTACGGGCTTTAGTTAAACATAATTACTTATATTTTGTTGCTTAATTAGGCCCGTTATTAATAGGTGCTAAAACCCAATTCAATAAAATCACTTAAGAATTTGACAAATATTAGAATATCCATTAATCCGATTATTTAAAAGAGAAAATTAATTAATTAATGTAAACTCATATTATATGAAATTTCCAATATTCTCCCACTTAGGCTATATTAATTAATTTATTTTTATTTTGAAAAAGATTTTATATTGAAAACAACACCTTTAAATTAATAACTATTTTTTTTTTAATGTGGCCACAAATTTTAAAAAATAATAATAATATTTCAATAATGGCATCTCAAAACCAATCTAATTTTATATAATCTCAGTATAGGATTATGTGGATAAATGTCTTAAGAAAATTCCACAACACATGGCTTTCCATAATCACATAATAAACATTATATTTTCATGGATTATGGGCCTAGTGGTGTAACAAGAAATAGTGTCAACATGTGATCAAAATATACACTATTTATTATCACTCTTCAATGCAATTTTTCAATAACATAAATCTGCATTAGCACAATTTCTAAACAACATGAAATTGCACAACTATGTTATAATGCAACATGAGATCTCATAATTAGTGACATTAGTCATCTTTAAGCTAAAATTTGTTTAAAGATATTATATTATACTTCCATTTTTTAGTCAACTGGAGAAAGAATAATAATAAAATTAACAATAATGATCATTAAAAATAAATGCTTTAATAGACATTATGAAAGCATTATTAGTTTGCATATAACTATAATATCTAGAAATACAAATTATATAGCTCCCATTAACAAAAGAAATCAAAAGAATCTAAAATACCCATATTTTTTACATGTTCTTTAAACAAAATAAGTCGTAAGCCTTTTGTTAGAGAATCTATTAACATGGACTCAATTCTAATATTCTCAACCATAATGTCTCCATTTTTTGCCAAGTCTTTAATAGTATAATATTTGATTTCTATGTGTTTGGACGTATTGCTGATCTTGTCATTCTTGGAATAAAACATAGTTGTAGTGTATCTTGTCAATTTTGGGTGAATAAAACACGGGAGGCGCTTGGTGTAGTGTTATCACAGTAGATCACCATAAGTCTAGCAAAAAAAAAATATAGTTGAGTCCACAACTAAATCTAGCAATAGAGTCCAAATCAAAACAAATTTTTGAGCCAAACAAATTGAATTGATGCGCTGTAACACACTACAAATTTAGCATACATTGTAGAGTTTGTAATCAAGGTTTGCTTTGTGCTCTTCCAAGAAATAGCACCTTTAGCCATCATAAAAATATATTCCATAAGTTGTTTTTCAATCATCCGAACAACTAGCAAAATCAGCATCTGAATATTCAATCACCTTTAGGTTCTCAACTCCGCTATACACGAGCATGAAGTCTTTTATTCGTTGTAGATATCTCATCACATTTTTAGGTGCAACCCAATGTTCATGACTTGGAATCGAAGGTATCTTCAAAGAATGTTCACATCAAAAGCAATATTAGGTTTGGTACATATTTTTGCATACATAAGATTGCCAATTGTACTAGCATATGAAATATTCTTCATTACTTCTTTTTTAACATCATTCTTGAGGCATCACTCTATGCTTAATTTATCTCATTTCACAACATGAGCTTCACTAGACTTGCAGGTTTGTATAATGAATTTTTCAAAACACGTTCTATATAATTTTTCTGAGATAACCCCAAAACCTTCTTAAATCTGTCACGATAAATCTCAATACCTAGAATAAAAGAGACTTCCCCAAGGTCTTTCATATCAAAATTTTTCGATAAAAAAAAAAAAAACATTTTGTGTCATTCAATAGATCAATATTACTACTAGCAAGTAAAATATCATCTACATAAAGTACTAAGAAATTCACATGAATAATTAATTAATCAAGAATAATCAAATCCATATATTATTGTAAAACACCAAAATTGATATACATAGCGGAATTAAAACGTACATGTTTGAGCTATTACTTCACTTGAAGAAAAATATATCACTTTGATAATCAAAGATCTATTAGAATGTCAGATCTTCATCTCTATGACCTATTTTAGTATAACAGCTTTCAATAGGATTAATCAATCGATAAGCCTACCCTTTTATAGGCTAGAGATGGGATCCTAGCAAACCCTAATCAATAACGTGTCAATTGAGCCCCTCCCATTACAAGCTTTAGTTAAACACAATTGCTTACATTTTACAGCTCAACTAGGCCCGTTATTAATAGATACCAAAACCCGATTATTGATTAGAATAGAAGATCACTTAAGGGTTTAACAAATATTGGAATATTCATTAACTTGATTAACTAAAATAGAAAATCAATTAATTAATGTAAATCCATATTATATGAAATTTCCAACATTCTCCCACTTTGGCTACATTAATTAACTTATTTTTATTTTGAAAAGATTTTGTATTAAAAACGAAATTATCGGGTTAATAACTGCAAATTTTGTTTTATGTGGTCACAACTTAAAAAATAATAATTAATATAGCCAAAGTTGGAGAATGTTGGAAATTTCCTATAATATGGGCTTACATTAATCAATTGATTTATATTTTAAATAATCGAGTTAATGGATATTTCAATATTTTTAAACCCTTGAGTAATCTTATTGAACTTTGACATCTATTAATAACGGGCCTAGTTGAGCAGTAAAGTGTAGGCAATTGTGTTTAACTCAAACCCATAATGGGAGGGGCCTAGTTGACACGCTATTGATTAAGGTTTGCTAAGTCCCATATCTAGCCTATAAAATGGTAGATTATACCAATCAATTACTTAATCACATTAAAAACTGTTATACTGAAATACATCATATCAAAGAAGATCTTTGCATAGGGATTTCTAGAGTTGCATCATTTGTTTGGGGAATTTCATTTGTAATAAGAGGATCTACTGTCATATTTCCAATAGTTGTTTCTTGTTGTATTTCCACTCTGCAAGAGTCTTGCATGAAATCGTCATGCAAGATAGGCAATGGAATAGAGACCGTTTTGTTTGGTTCTTCCCTTTCGAAAGATTGAGAAGAACTCTTTTCAGTAACATCTAATTCCAGGAATTTTGCAGTTTAAGATTCAACAATTCTAGTGTTACGAGTAGGACAATAAAACTTATACCCTTTGTAATGATCATGGTATATAATAAAGTAACATCTAGTAGTCCTAGGTTGGGTCTTCTTCTGAGAATGATCATAAATTTTCACCTCTGCAGGACAACCTAAACTTGAAAATGATTCAAACTTGGTTTCCTCCCTATCCACAATTCAAAAGGTGTTTTCGTTACCAATTTACTAAGTACACGATTCAATATATAAATTGTTATTTTAATTGCATCACCACATAAGTATTCAGCAAATTAGAATTGCACATCATACTTTGTTTCATCTCCATGAGCGTGCGATTGCGCCGTTCAGCTATACCACTCTATTCAGGATTACCAAGCATTGTATATTGAGCGACAATAACACAATCCTCCAAATATTTAGCAAACGGTCATATTTGTTGTCCAATCTCGGTATATCGCCCATGATGATTGGAATCAATCAAAACAAAACCCGGTCCAGACGCCGAGTTGTTGCCGTGCTGTCCACACCTGGGCGTCGTGCACTGGCGTTGCTTCGTGAGTTTGCCAATTAGCTCTGAAGTTTCCCCAAAGCAATGAAGGTTTGCCAATTAGGCAATAAACTTTATAATTTTGAAACGTTTGGGCAAAGGGTAAAATTTTAAATTAATTTGCCTTATAATTAACAACTTTTCATTTTTCATTTTTTGATGTGGAGAAAGCGAACTAAATAACAAATGAGTACTCGAGTGTAGAGATGATTGGAAATTGGGTGGCCCTCCAGGTTTTCAAGCCCCAACGGCTCGAGAGATAAAAATGGGTGGTCTTGATCAATCAACTCATTGGGTCCGACTTGCTCGAGATCATCATACTCGACAATTTAATTGAGACTTTATAAGTAAAAATATTGAGAAAATTGAGGTGAAGAAAGATGAAAATTGGAAGAAATTTGAAATTTCATGGATGGGTTTGGGGCAAAAATTTAAATCTTGGGGCATTATCTTTGCCCCAAATTTTCCAAACATAGCGTTAGAGAATTTTTTTTTTTTTTTTTATTTTTTATATAAATGAGTGAAGTCTAAATAAGAATTTCTAAACTCGATAGCAGGCTTGGCTGGCTCATTGATCATGTCTATGCATATGGTGCATGTAGGGCACATCATGCCAGAACTTTTTCTAATTCTGACCACCTAAAATCTCATTGTGTTGTGCTATTAGTGGCCAAGCTATTTCTCCCGAGCATTATGGAATGCTCCACTTTAGTCATGCACTTTGGCTTCTAGCGAAAAGTTGCATGTTCTTGTTGCTCATGCATTGTGTTAAAACACGTTAGCAAAATGTAATTGCATTATTTGAGTGAGTAAATCTTTATGTGAACCTTTCCATAATCAATAGAATGAATTAATTTCAGTCATTGATCGTGTGAGTCTCACATGAAGTCCATACAATTCGACCGACGGTAATTCGCTTAGTTCCTATAGATCCATTGCATGAAAATTTTCTACCATGTATGAAAGCTGTGCATCAAAACCATTCACAAGGGTGAGACTGCTCTTACGTCTTCCGCCACTAATTCAGCCTGTCGGTCCTTCTCGATCAAATTCCCTGATGCTAACCACGCGCCTTCTCTCTTCGTCTGCATTACATGTGCTTGTTTCCCCTTCTTTCGACATTGGTTATACTATCGAAAAACGAATTATTCACACCTAATCTTGCTTAAGTGATAAGGAATTTTGAGAAAAATCCTCCATCGCACTACGCTCACGTCAAATTTTTGTACTAAGCTAAGCAATGTTGGTGGCCGCAGCCTACACACCGTCTTCTTGCAATAAATGTATATAAGAAAACAGAACTTTGACCTGACTTGTTACCAATAATCAACCACCAGCCCCTAGAGCGCTAATGGAGATTATTTTTCCTTGCAGTTGCTTCATTTGTCAATGCATTGTAAGTGGTCTTACTAAAACGAGCGATTTCACCTTTTACGAAGTACCTTTAATGAACGTGGTTTTCATTTTCGATTTAACATAACTGGTGTGCTGAATGCACCCTGCTAATGAAAACTACGTTTGATTATTACAATCCATTTATCGGAAAATTCATTGCTCAAAAGCTGATCAATACGTTCACATCCTGATTTTTATCGGGAAATAATAGAGATGAACTGGGTTTGACACCCATCCGTGAGTAGCGCAGTTAGTTAAGAATCCCTCTCTCATCATTAAGGTTGAGAGTTCGAAATCCTGCGTTGCTAGCGATTTAAATAGGTGGTTATAGTTGTGGGTTGCTGTGCTAATCTTCCCTGAGGTATAGGAGCCCGGTCCTTAGGAGCCGTTCGGGCACGGGAGGCATGTGGCGGAGTCCTCGGTTACCCAAAAAAAAAAAAAACCTGGGTTGGACAACCAAGAAAAGAAAAGTTAAAACGTTGTAATTACAAAACGAAAAGGATCGTGAGCGTGGGGGGGAGTGTTGACAAGAGATGTTGGGTTGCGAGTCTTTGACCGAGAGAGCGACTTCGCGTGCCATGAAATGCTTGCTGGACAAGCAATTTGGGAGCGTGCATATATAAATGAAGGAAGAGTTGGTTGCGGAAACCGCAGATCAAGATCACGGAGAGGAGAGAGGACTCTCCAGGGCAGTCACGAGAGTGCCCGCCATAATTCCCCCAGACAACTATGTATATATATAAAGAATAAAAAGTCGCATGACAAATTTGTGTCCTGGGTAAGGTAGAATGGCCATCGAAAATGGAGGAACCGAAGAGTCAAGAACCAATGAAGCGACCACATCGAGGAGCCTTGAGGTCCCACCGTGAATGAGAATGAGCAGGAATCCAACAAGAGCAAGGGAGATGAGAAAGGGAACTCAGTTCCATTCTATAAGCTGTTCTCATTTGCAGATTCTACTGATTTGCTATTGACGGTTGTTGGGTCAATAGGCGCAGTCGGGAATGGCATTTCCATGCCCCTTATGACCGTATTGTTCGGACAGCTGATCAATACAATTGGCGAGAACCAGGCTGACACTGATGTAGTAGATCTTGTGTCCAGGGTAAAATCTTCGCGAGTATGGACAAGATAAATTGATACAAAGAAACTCCTTTCTTGAAAAGGAATTTCTTTTGGGGGACTTGTGTTGAGATTGTGAATTAACCTAATTAAATTGTTTGTGCAATCTTCAGATCGCTCTGAAATTTATCTACCCGGCACTTGGGCGTGGTGCAGTGGCATTTCTTCGTGAGTGCATCTTGATTCTCAATTTACTTTTAGTTTGGAGTTGAACTCTTTATCTTAGGAATTGAGAAAATTTAATCTTCGTTCCTCCTTTCATTTGGTCAGAGGTATCTTCCTGGATGGTCACCGACAAGCAATAGGCTGCGAGAATAAGGGGCCTGTATTGGCTAACTATATTGAGACAAGATGTCGCATTTTTTGACAAAGAGACTAACACTGGAGAGGTCATGGGGAGAATGTCGGGTGACAAAGTTCTCATCTAGGATGCCATGGGTGAAAAGGTCATACTTTCCTTGCGCTGGCATAACAATTGTGAAAAAAATGAGTATTTTGTCCGGTGTACTCAGTATAAACTTTTCATCCTGGATTTTAACGGATTGCTAGATTCGTGCAGGTGGGGAAGTTCATACAACTCATGTCGACATTTGTTGGAGGCTTCATGATAGCATTTATCAAGGGGTGGCTATCGACCCTCATCAAGCTAACCATGATTCCTTTGCTAGTGATTGCGGGAGGTGTTATGTCTCTCATAATCTCAAAGATGGCATCTCGCGGGCAAAGTACTTATGCCGAGGCAGCGAATGTTGTTGAACAGATGATTGGTTCCATCAGAACGGTATGTTGCATTTACATAGCTGAATACCAGAACTGCATATGTGCCAATTAAATCGACACATTTCCGAGAGCAAGACCAATGTCTTGATGTCTTTTTGCTCTAGAACTCAAATTCAGCCATTGCTCTAATCATTTACTGTAGAGTCCGACTATTATCACATTTTGGTGCGTGTTGCATCCATTAGTGGAGAGAAGCGAGAAATCGCAAATTACAGCAAATTCCTTGCGAATGCATACAGATCAGGTGTCCATGAAGGCTTAGCAGCTGGATTTGGTCTTGGAACAGTCACGCTTGTCATATCCGGTAATTATGCTTTGGCGATATGGTGTGGTGCGAAGTTGATATTGGACAAGGGATATAATGGAGGCACAGTGATTAATGTGGTCGTGGCAGTCCTGATTGGTTCTATGTGAGTTGCACTCAAATTGTCCCTTTTCTTTTGGGTATTTGTTCTCATGGTTCAATTCCTTATTTACCCTATTGAAATTTAGAAAGCCTGATCATGGATTTTCTTTCTTTTTGTTCCTCCTTTTTTTGGGGCATGGTGCGGACGTTCATTAGGTCAAGCTGCTGCATATAAGATGTTCGAGACCATCCACAGGAAGCCGGACATTGATTCGTTTGATACCAAGGGAAAGAAACTAGACGACATTCGTGGAGATATAGAGTTGAGGGATGTTTATTTCACTTATCCAGCCAGGCCCGATGAACAACTATTCAACGGTTCTCCCTTGGCATCCCGAGTGGTACAACTGCCGCTTTGGTGGGACAAAGCAGAAGTGGGAAGTCCACGGTGATCAGTCTGATAGAGAGATTTTATGATCCACAAGACAGTGAAGTACTTATCGATGGGATCAACCTTAAAGAGTTTCAGCTTAAATGGATTAGGAGCAAAATCGGGCTTGTCAACCAGGAGCCTGTGTTATTTGCTTGCAGCATCAAGGACAACATTGCATATGGAAAGGAAGGCACCACGCTTGAAGAGATCAAAGCTGCTGCAGAACTTGCAAGCGCGGCCAAGTTCATAGACAAGTTGCCGCAGGTATAAATATAATGCAACTCCATGATCTACGCATCAGCTTTCTCTTTTCTCTGGCCAAACAATAATTTATTTTCTTACCTTCTCGATCTTCATGATTTTTTAACTTTTGACATTTAGGGCTTGGACACTATGGTTGGTGAACATGGGACTCAGCTGTCTAATGGGCAGAAGCAAAGAGTAGCCATAGCAAGAGCGACTCTTAAAGATCATCGTATGTTGCTCCCGGACGAAGCCACAAGTGCACTCGACGCGGAATCTGAGAGGATAGTCCAAGAGGCTTTGGACAGGATTATGGGCAACTGGACAACTGTCATTGTTCCCCACCATTTGAGCACGGTTAGAAATGCCGATATGATTGCTGTTATTCATCACAGAAAAATGGTGGAGAAAGGTAGGCTGCAATCTAACATAAAAGAACAATGAAACTGCGAATTGAACGAAGGATTTATGATTTCCTAGTATGTACAAGTATATCATTGACAATGAATTGCTCTCTAAAACTGTCTAGGTCTACATTCTGAACTGCTCAAAAATCCAGACGGCGCATATTCTCAGCTAATACGCTTGCAGGAAGTGAATAGAGAATCCGAACAAGCACCAGATGACCAAAACAAGTCAGAGATTACTAAATATAACAGACAGTCCAGTCGAAGGATGTCATACAAAGGATCCATTAGTCAGGGATCATCTATAGGGAATAGCAGCCACCATTCATTCTCAGTCCCCCTTGGTCTTCCTACTGGACTCAATGTCGCCAATGATAATGTGGCTGGACCACAATCCCCTGCTCCTCGGAGCACAGAAAAACCACCAAAGGTCTCCCTACGCCGGCTTGCTCATCTCAATAAACCAGAAGCGCCTGTCTTGCTAATTGGAACTGTTGCTGCAGTTGTTAATGGCGTGATAGTTCCGATTTTCGGCATACTTATGTCCAGTGTTATTGTGACGGCCCAGGCGACGGTGCGCGGGGAGGAGGGATGACGATGCGTTTGCACCTCGGTTCCCGGACGTGCGCAGAAAGGGGGCACGTCTCTTGTCCCACATCGCCTAGGGAGGAAGTCCTGGGCTAGCTTATAAGGCTTGGTCCCTCTAACTGTATATACGTGTTTTCTTAGGATAGTATGGGCTACCCGAGAGGAACAAAACCGTGAGGACTTAGTGTCCAAAGTGGACAATATGTGTATGACTCCCGACCTCGTGTTTAGGGCCGACTCCCGACCACCTAGGATGTTACAAGTGGTATCAGAGCCGATGTTCTAACTCCCGACCTCCAAGGAGTAGATGACGATGCGTTCGCGCCTCGGTCCCCAGACGTGCGCGGGAAAGGGGCGCATTGTCCCCAAACGTGCGCGGGAAAGGGGCGCATTGTGAAGACCCTAGATGTTACAGTTTTGGGCACTGATCCTCCAATCAGACTAATGTGTTTCGAAAAGGTGGTCGATATGGAGGTTGGCTGGTTTGATGAACCTGACCACTCAAGTGGTGCAACTGGGGCAAGGCTCTCAGCAGTCGCAGGGTCAGTGCGAGCCCTAGTTGGCGATGCGTTTAGCTCAGATTGTTCAGAACATTGCATCGGCAGTAGCTGGTTTGGTCATTGCTTTTGCTGCAAGTTGGCAACTGGCGCTGATCATCCTCGCCTTAATCCCTCTAATCGGTGTCAATGGATTCAGGGCAGATGCAAAGTTAAGCATTATTACATTTTTTTAGTTTTCCTGCTCACTAAATAAAATTGGTTGGGAGGTCTCGATCAATCTCCAGTTCAAAATTTTGAGTCCTAGGTTCAAAGAGTTGAAAATGGAAAGGCCATCTTCGAATTTTCTAATTCACATTTCTTGTAATTTTTAATGGCATAAAAAAGGTTCCACCATGGTTTTCATTTATCTATCTTGCAAATGATTTCATTGATTCATGGCCGTATTAATCTATATGTTTGCAGATGATAAGCAAGCCAAGTGGCTACTGATGCGGTCGGAAGTATAAGGACTGTTGCTTCTTTCTGTGCTGAAGAGAAGATGATGCAGCTTTACAAGAAGAAATGTGAAGGCCCCATGAGGACGGGGATTTGACAAGGACTGATTAGCGGAATTGGGTTCGGCATGTCCTTCTTCCTGTTGTTCTGTGTGTATGCAACAAGTTTCTACGCTGGAGCTCAACTCGTTCAGGATGGCTTCAGGGTAATGAGTAATGACTAGCGGAATTGGGTTCGGCATGTCCTTCTTCCTGCTGTAATGACTCCACGACTGGGCCTGCCGAATAGCCTAAGATAGGAAGAACGCTCAAGGCTCGGGTGACCATAAAAGTATGTGTTATGTCTAATTGGAGGTTTCCAATGATCGACTTGGCGATACTGATGAAGTAACCGAAACAAATATTGATCGTGCCTTCAACAAAGAATTACATTTTAATGCGAACATCTTTCGCTCTCTATCTTTTACACAATAGTTGACGGTGACTGGTTCTAATAACCTAATCCTGGCCTCAACTAACAAAAGTACAACAGTAATTTGATTGCACAAATAATGAGGAAAAATAAATCAAACTTAAGATTTACCGATTAAGTGGGTTTGAGTCTTCAGATAAAAGGAGAACATCTAACAGAATTGTCGGTAGGCATTGAAGTGCAACATTGATGCGTACATCTACTACCCAAAAAGAAAGAACAAACAAACATAATTTCTATTTCTCTGGAAAGGAAAATTGGCTGTGGGCCAGAACTCTAGCCTGCCAGATTTGGGTGAGAATTTCCGATCATGTTAAAGGCAAAGGCCCAGTTCTCGAGTCTCGTCGTGTGAATGGGACCGGTTTCTTTTGATTGAGGGATTGATTGTGATTTGAGCATTGATTTAGAACCTAGAACCCACATTAATTTGAAAGAAAGTGACCTCTAACTAAGAGCGAGAATGACAGAGTTTGATCCGATTACGAGACATTTTTTCCTGCCCTATATTGGCAATGGTCCTTGTTAAACCTCCTAAATTTCAGTAAAAAGACAAAAAAAAAATAAAAATGGTTCGACCTACTAAAATTACAACTATAATATGAGGTGCCAAAAAGGTCCCACGAAAAGGCCATTCATCGGAGATTTGGAATGAGGATAAACATAATGACAGTGAAGAGGTAGGTCAATGATGATGATAATTAAAATAATAATAAAATAATAGGTTTTATTCTTGTTCATAGGGTCCAAGAGGCCTGAATAGACCGAGATAATTGTTGTTATTTTATAGTTGATGAGAATAAACTGGAATATGCCCCAATGGCTGCTCTTCTCACATGAGAAGAGAGAGTTAGGGAATTCAAATCCCCATTTTCTTAAAAAGTTGGAGTAAAGACGATTTAGTTTTAAATATAAGTTTCAATTCCTATGTTTTATAAGAAGACGGGATAAAAGCCTAAAACTTAAATTTAGAAAAAGAATAGAGTATCATCGATAAAGTTACATTTATCGTCCGGATTTCTCATTAGAATAAGAGTAGATAAGATAGGATATGAAATTCAGGGATTTTGTCATATCATATCCACTATTTGATTATTGCAATAATCAAGTGGGATATATTCTTATGATTATATCATATGTATTATTTGAGCATAAATGGTATATTGGTTTAAATAAACAAACAAAAATTACAAATAAAAATTTCACTTTTTTTGCAAACTCTATTTTTGTTCCTTTTATTTTTATTTTCCTCTCTTTAATTTCTTTTTATTTCTTTCTTCCTCTTCCATCATTCTCTAATAATATTTTATTAAATAATAAACTATATCAGGATACCTAAAATACTAAAATACATAAAACATATAATAAATATAAATATATATTTATATCTATATATTGAATTTATTAAATAAAATATAATTAAATTCGAATATACAAATAAAAATAAGATTAAATTAAAATAACTAAATCGTTATTTTTTATTTTGAATTTCTTATATTATAATTCAAATATTATTTATATTGAAATATAATTTTCATTTTGTTAATTTATGAATATTGTCATTTGAGAAAAATCCTATACACCTTTATCCCATTTCTTCCATATGATAATTTTATCCGATTTATATCTTCTTTATATCCGACTTTATTCTATCCTAAGTAAGTACCAAATGCAGGATAAGATAAATTTTATCATATCCTGAATTTTATCTCGATTGCCAAATGCATCTTAATTGATTACGATGAGTTATTAATTTTTTTAAAGGAATTTAAGTATTATATGGATTTCAATGAGTCTTGACAAAATTCTCACGATAAAGTACACTTCAGTAAGGACATGTTATCACTATAAAATTATGTTTTAAAGTGACTGAAATAAATAGAAAATTAACTAAAGAAAGTTACCTATGATTTTTAAAGAAAAAAGGCTATGAAAGAGAACATGTGCCTAAGGTACTTTTCACCATGAAAGATGTGATAGATTAATATGAGATTTGGCATTTAAAAACCTAGCTCCTTTCCGTAATGATAACCAAAACCTCGTATTAATTTTCATCTTAGGTGCTAATTCTCTAAGAAATATTAGATAAATGCGTATATGTTTGTCCTGAAAAATTAACTGAAATGCATGGATTTGAAAAATGATTTAAAGAAATTACATCTAACTTTCTATAAATAGGGAGGAGCAAATGGAGTTGAGAAAAGAAATAATTTTACTCTAAAAAAGATTTCGGGCCAATTAGCTTGATATTTTTCCCACAGCAACGATGACACGCAGATGACAATTCCAACAAAAAGAAGTAAGCTGTCATTTATATTTTCATGTTTCTAATTTATTCATTATACTTCACGCACTTTAAAATATTTCATGGTCTTCTATTATAATTCAATAAATACTACAATTTTATGTGTCGTGTTATTTTAATTGGAAAATAAGCCAACATGCTAGAGTTCAGATCCATTTGTTAATAGAACTCCATCTTAGCTCTAACAGAGAATTTAATTGATGTGAATACTTGTCTAATTGTAAATTTCTGTAGGTTATTTCTCTTGCAAAAATTCACATTGATAAGAACATTTTAGAATTATATAACAAATACAATGTTAGACTATGCGCAATGCTCCGCCATCTTACTAATATTGTGCATAAAATTATTCGACTTCTATTTAAGCCATATCTTCCCTGGCATCCTACCGCCAATAATGGCAAAAATAGCTACATAATGTAGCCTTGGAGCCCAATGCAGTTCATTTGGGTTACGTTGAAATTGTCCACATAGCAATCTAATTAATGGTAACCATTCTACGTAGATGACTGGCATTGACATTAATGATTTTCACAATTTTTTAAAATTTTAAAATTTTAAAATTTTTTTCTTTTTTCCTTGTATTTCTTTTTTTTTAATATTCTATTGTTCTTTTTTTTTTCTCCATTGGTTGTTGGTCATAGGCGAGGGTTGCCTTCATCAAATCTGGGTGAGGGGTGGTTGATGTGGGCAACCCTCGCTTATGGTTATCAACCTATGCCGAGTCCTAGTGACTAGTGAAGGAAGAAGATGAGGAGTAGAATTGGAAAAAAAAAACAATAAAGAAAGTATAGAAATTGCAAAATCATCAACCTTAGCATTGGCCATATCAAATGGAACGGCTAACGCTAATTGAACCATTATTACATCAATGATTTACAATATAAATTAGTTGGACGGCTTGCACTAGAAAATAGTCAATAAGTGCCGTATAATGATTTAAGATGTTTGTAATAATTTGCCCGATCAAAAAGTGTAGAGTGATAATACTTTTCACATGAGATAATCAACTGATATAATTTCTTTAGTGAAGTTGCCCATCTTGCTCGGCAAGATTTAGTGGTCAATCGCAAAAAGAACTTTTCAGCAATTAAGTAACACGAATTAAAATAAAATATAATAAAAAGGCCTAAAACACTCATTATTACTTGCTTGCGTATGTTTGGCAATAACTATAGATTTGCCACGAGATAGTTATTATCATTTAATGGAAGTCAATGTTTCAATTCGAGTACGGGAATAGAAATTCCCAAGTTGCTAAAGTAATCGTGAAAAGTCAGGAAAGAGCCGGCAGCTCACCCATGTTACATGTCAACGTCCTTCGTCACGGCACTGCAATTGGTGCGCCGGGACATGATGTTTGCATTTGTTGGGAGGTTTAGGCTGATTTATTTTAATGATCTTATCTGGTTCTCAAACTCTAAAGGAACTTGGCAAAAGCAATTAGGGACGAAAATAACATTGGAAAATTCACAATCACAGCTTCCAATATCCATGAAATTAAACCCTGCTTTTTATGAGGCGATTTTTTTAGATATATGTAGCATAATTTATGAGAATACATTGTTCTGGCTAAACGATGTCCGCCTATGTCGAACTTATAGGTAAATCTCATAGATAGATTGTTTATAATTTTTTTTTTTTTAAGTATATATATACGAGTCTAGACAGGCTTTTCGTATGGATGGTCGCGAGATGCCTGCGGGCGAAAGATCAATTTCGATTAATGAACTCCATATGCCAGCTTGGGTCTCAGCAACAGTATCATTCGAACCTAATTATAGCAAACATTAGTAGGTGGAAACAGGGAGCGTCCAACTGCTTTGATCAAATACAGTACGCAACTGCACGATTCGACAAGTCGTGATTAATGGAAATAAATGTCAAGGAATGGGCCACGCGGCCAATCGCTAGAGCGGTCCTTTTGAAAAAGGCAGTGCTTGGAAGACGATCGAAAATCCTGTAGTCTTCTTGTACTTGAGTGGCAAACGGATATTTCTCTTTTTTGCTACCCCACCAAAATTCTAGAATATCAATGGCGTTTTCAATATTAGGAAAAGGATTCACGTGGTTGCGCAAATTTTAGCTGTTTCGGATCTTTGGGAAAGCATTAGAGTTTGTGAATCGTGAGATTTACATTAGATAAAATGTCTTTGGGTGAAAGTAATTTAAGATAGGCTTTTCGACAACTATATATTAAAAATCGCATGCGCTTTTAAAATTTTCCTGCTTAAGATAGAAATTCATGAAGCATTCATTAACAATTCGTTTGTTGAAGTAGCGATTAATTGTGAATTGACATGCCCTGGCACGGCCAATTATTCTAACGAGCGGTGTCTTGAAGGACCACCCAAGTGAGGGGGATACGAGATATTGTTGCAAGCTCTCTCCTATTTCGGGTGCATTTGATTTCCAAAGCCCCTTAGGTAAAAGCCAATACTGTTTGAAAATTTTCTAGAGAGCTTGCATTTCCTAAAGGCCTCTTGGCCTAAGGTAGATGTGTTTTAAGTTTCTAGCATTTTTAGAATGCGAGTACATTTTTTTCCAACTTTACGCTCACTCGATTTTCATAATTCCGAATAATGTCTCTACCCCCACACAATCTCACTGGCAAAAGTTTAGGAGGCCAATGAGATCAAATCTAGCTGCCGGCAAGTCGGTCTGGCGCCACTCAATCGCATCTAAGATCAGGAGGTCGCTTGACCCAACATCTAGCAAGGCTAGCTAGCGGTTGAGTTTCGTCCTAAAGGTTTGGGATTTAAAAAAAAAAATAGCAAATTTTTTTTTTATAAAGTGTAATTTTTCCCGAACATCAATTAAGTCAAAGTCGCTTCCTAATATATTTTTGAATTACACTTTATAAAACACTATTTATATTTTAGAAAACTTCTCCTTTGAATTTTTCCAAGAACTTTTTCGCCAATCGAAACAAATGCACCCTTCACATAAAACATTTGGATTTGCGGTGAATCAATGCACAAACTGATCGAGTTCAATAAACTAAAGGTAGGTAAGGGGACCATCTTTTTTTTTTTTTTTTTTTTTGGGTGGGTGGGGGGGGCTTCTGCGATGGTATTTTTCCTTTTATTTTCAATTTCAAAGTATATAAATCGAGTTCCGAGCAATGCTGTGGTCATGAGAATCTTTACAAATTTCTATCTGGCGGGACAAGACGTAGGGTTTTTTCTTTGCAGCGCGGCTGGAGCAAGTTGACGGTGACAAGAAGAAGAACGTGAGGAAAGTCAACGATTTGTATGCCGAATTGAGGCAATTATTGATTAAGAGGTTACGCCTTTGATTAAGTTGAGCTGAGTTGTGTCATTCGAGGAAAATGGAAGAGGAAGCTTCCCGCCTTTGGCGCCTACCTGACGGGAATCAGCCAGAGACGCCGAGTTGTTGCCGTGCTGTCCACGCTTGGGCGTCGTAGAGCGGCGTTTCGTCCTGAGTTTCGTTTCATCCTGCTGTCCCCTATATAATTTAGAAACATTTGGGCAAAGGGTATGATTTTAGATCAATTTCTCTTATGATTGACGTTTTTTCACTCTATTCTTCTTCTTTTTATGTTGAGAAAGCGAACTAAATAATAAATGAGTACTTAAGTGTAGAGGTGATTGGGAATTGAGTGGCCCTCTAAGAGTTCAATTCCGATTGGCTCAAAAGCTAAAAAATGGGCGGGTCTTGATCGACCGAATCCTTATTAGGTCTGATCCTCGTACCTCTATATTCAACCATCAATTACATGAGTCTCACATGGAGCCCATATCATTTGACGGGTTATAATTCGCTTAATTCTTGTGCATCCAATGCATGTAACTATTTTCCCACCATGTGCGCATGCTGTGCATCGAAACCATTCAAAAGGGTGATGCAACTTTAACTTTTCCCACCACTAATTCAGCCTATCGGTCCTTCTCGATCAAATTCCTCAATGCTGACAGCCCACCAACTCTCTTCGTCCGCATTATATGTGCTTGCTTCCCCTTCTTTCCACGTTGAATATACTATTAAAAAATGAAATAGTCCCACCTAATCTTGCTTGAGTAACAAGGAATTTGGAGAAAAATCCTCCATCGCACTCCACTTATGTCAAATGTTTGTACTAAGCTACCCAATGTTGGTGGCGGCAGGCAACACACCGTCATCTTGCAATAAATGTGCATGAAAATAGAACTTCTAGCCTGATTCGTTATCAATATTCAACCACCACTCCCTAGAGTACTGATAGAGATAATTTTTCCTTGCAGTTGCTTCTCCTGTCAATGCATTGTAAGTGGTCTTTTTAAAATGTTGCAATTCCCTAATTTTCAAAGTGCTTTTAATGACCGACCCAAAACAAAAAAGAAAAAGAAAAAGAAAAAGAAAGTGCTTTTAATGAACGTCATTTTCATCTTCGATTAACTTAACCGGTGCCCTGAAGCACCACGGTAACGAAAACTACGTTTGGTTTTATATCGCTTGTGAATAGCCAACCAGGCAAAGATGACGCCAGAAGAGAGGAGGGGAGCATCTAGAATCACATTCCCCCCTTAGATACTCGTCCATATGCGAGGGATACAGAAGCGAGGATGAGTGCGAATTTACTTGTCATGTCACGGGGCTCACAGATGACATGTGAAAGCACGGCCGAGGTCAAAAAAGTTTATAGTACATGCGTTAACGAGACAACCATGGACCCTAGTTCAAGAAAAGATTTCACACAGAGTACTGTACTGCTGCCCTCAAGCCAAGAAAACAAGAGAACCACCTTCCGATAAAAGCCAGATCTTTGCGTTATCATGAGCAGGGCGATCTTCTTGGGTTCTGAGAAAGTTTTCTCAAATCCTGATTTTTATCGGGAAATATAATAGAGATGAACTAAGCTTTGACAAACAAGAAAAGAAAGCAACACGTTGGAATTTAAATCCGAAAGAACCGGAAGTGGGGGGTTGACAAGAAATGTTGGGCCGCAAGTCTTTGACCGGGTTGGCGACTCAGATTGCCTTGTTAAGCTTGTTAGGCAAGCAAGCTGGGAGCGTGCATATATAAATAGAGGAGTTGGTGGTGGAAAGTGCAGATCAGCATCGCGGAGAGGAGAGAGGACTCCTCAGGGTGGAGTCACGAACGTGGCCGCCATATTTCTTTTCTCGGGATTCCGGAATACAGTACTTACTTTCGCCAGCGAGCTGACTTCTCGGAGAAGCTTCAGGTGAGATAATGCGCTCTCTTTCTCTCTCTCTCTCTCTCTCTGTGCCAGTCTGCCTTTTTGGCCGCTCTCGTCTCGTTGTGCTCGGAGCTTATCTGGAGGACAGTGTCGGAGTTGGTGAATGATTCCTGACTCTGCCTGAGGGAGAGGCTTTTGCAGAATCAAGGTTCTTGCAAAACAGAAGGTAGAGGGAAAAAGAAAAAAAAACAGAGTTGATTTTGCTCTTTTGTGGTAGTTCAGATCAAAGTTGGTTTTGGCACGAATCTGATGAATTCATCGTATCAACCTTTCCTCACTCTGTGTCTTGTGAATGGTATTCAGAAAATTCAGACATATAGTCGTCCGTTAGCTAATCTCTCCCGTGGGATTTTTCTTGACAGCTTCTGCTTTGGGGAGGCTTGTTGTGCACCCTTCAGTTTCTTGTGTCTCCATTTGCGTTCACACTCGCGCACACACGACAGATTTTACCAGTTTCACAACTAATTAAGATAATGATTGATCATTCTAATTGATATTTTTAAGGGTGCTCAACCAATGAGATCAAACTCTTCTCGAAGTACAGTCCTGTAGATCAGCGGTCTTTGATCTTTGAGCTCTGTAAATTTGACTTTTATGGTGGAAAGAGTGTCTCGCATCTTGATTGCTTAATAGCTAATCCATTCAAATCCCACGAGAAGATACTCATGATATATTTTCCGGAAATTGTTCTGAGAAGTTTTGTCTTTACTTGTTCAGAGATTCGAGAAAATTGACTGCAGTGCCGTTTCAGTTTGGTTAATCAATTTGTGCTCAACCGTCCTTCAACTGCTTCATTCGCAGCTTGCCAATAGTTGGACTCCTTTGGCTTGAATTATAAATTGCTGATTCTAGATGTTTAATGGTGCAGATATACAGATTAAACAGTTGCATAACAGATCTGTGTCCTGGGTACGGTAGCATGGCTATCGAAACTAGTGCAACCGAAGATTCAGGAACCAATGGAGCCACCACATCGAGAAGCCTTGAGGTGGCGGTGGAGGCAGTAAAGAGCCCCGCCGTGAATGAGAATGAGCAGGACTCCAACAAGAGCAAGGGAGATGAGAAAGGGAACTCGGTTCCATTCCACAAGCTGTTCTCATTTGCTGATTCTACTGATATGCTATTGATGGTTGTTGGGTCAATAGGGGCAGTCGGGAGTGGCCTTTCTATGCCCCTTATGACCCTATTGTTCGGAGAGCTGATCAATACGTTCGGGCAGAACCAGGCTAACAGTTCTAATATTGTAAATCTTGTGTCCAAGGTAAAAGCTTTGCAAATATGGATTTGGTCGATTGTTACAGAGAAAGTCTTCTCTCGAAGGAGAAGTTCCTTTTAAAATGCTTGTGTTGAGATTGGGAATTAACTGATTGTATCGTTTTTGAAATCTACAGATATCTCTGAAGTTTGTCTACCTGGCGCTTGGGGGTGGTGCAGCGGCCTTTATTCGTGAGTGCATTTTGAGTCTTGATTTACTTTTAATTCGGAGTTGAACTCTTTATCTTAGGAAATGAAAAAAAAATTTCGTTTGTCCTTCCATTTTGGTCAGAGGTGTCATGCTGGATGGTCACTGGCGAGCGACAGGCTGCAAGAATAAGGGGCCTGTATTTGCAAACTATATTGAGACAAGATGTCGCGTTTTTTGACAAAGAGACTAACACCGGAGAGGTCGTCGGGAGAATGTCGGGTGACACAGTTCTCATCCAGGATGCCATGGGTGAAAAGGTCATATTTTCCTCGCACCAGCATAACACTTTTAAAAGAATGAGAATTTTGTCTGGTGTACTCAGTATACACTTTTCATCCTGGATTTTAATGGATTGCTAGATACGTGCAGGTGGGGAAGTTCATACAGCTCGTGTCAACATTTGTTGGAGGCTTCGTGATAGCATTTGTCAAGGGGTGGCTCTTGACCCTGGTCATGCTAACCATGATTCCTCTGCTAGTGACTGCGGGTGGAATTATGTCTCTCATCCTCTCAAAGGCGGCAACTCGTGGGCAAAGTGCATATGCAAAGGCAGCAAATGTTGTTGAACAGACGATTGGTTCAATCAGGACGGTATGTTGCATGACGTAGCTGAATACATTGTGCATGTGTGCCAACTAAATCGACATACATCCAAGAACAAAATAGATGTCTTGATGTCTTTTGCCCTAAAACTCATATTCATCCATAACCCGTATCTTTTACTGCAGGTTGCATCGTTTACCGGAGAGAAGCGAGCAATCGCAACTTACAGCAAATTCCTTGTGGATGCATACAAATCAGGCATCCATGAAGGCCTGGCGGCTGGATTAGG
This sequence comes from Eucalyptus decipiens, assembly GCA_014182575.1. Classification (NCBI taxonomy): domain Eukaryota; kingdom Viridiplantae; phylum Streptophyta; class Magnoliopsida; order Myrtales; family Myrtaceae; genus Eucalyptus; species Eucalyptus decipiens. Next base: position 30,134,406 of record CM024609.1, on the reverse strand, counting down.
TCTTGGAACGGTCATGCTTATCATCTTTGGCGGTTATGCTTTGGCGATATGGTATGGTGCGAAGTTGATAGCATCACACAAGAAGGGATATGATGGGGGCACGGTGATTAATGTGATCATGGCAGTCTTGACTGGTTCCATGTGAGTTGCACTCAAGGTTTCCTTTTTGGTCTTTGTTCTCTTGGTTCGATTCCTTATTTCCCTTAGAGAAATTCAGAAAGCCTAATCATGGATTTTCTTTCCTTTTTCCCTTGTATTTCCTGGCATGGTGCGGATGTTCATTAGGTCTCTTGGGCAGGCTTCTCCATGCATCAGTGCATTTGCTGCTGGTCAAGCTGCTGCTTATAAGATGTTCGAGACCATCCACAGGGAGCCGGAGATCAATTCTTTTGATACCAAGGGAAAGAAACTAGACGAGATTCGTGGAGATATAGAGTTAAGGGATGTATATTTCAGTTACCCAGCCAGGCCCGACGAGCAAATATTCAACGGGTTCTCTCTTAGTATCCCGAGTGGTACAACTGCTGCTTTGGTTGGACAAAGCGGAAGTGGAAAGTCCACGGTGATCAGTCTAATAGAGAGATTCTACGACCCACATGCCGGTGAAGTACTTATTGATGGTATCAACCTTAAAGAGTTTCAACTTAAATGGATCAGGAGCAAAATCGGGCTTGTCAGCCAGGAGCCAGTGTTATTCGCGTGCAGCATCAAGGACAATATTGCATATGGAAAGGAAGGCACCACGCTTGAAGAAATCAAAGCTGCTGCAGAACTTGCAAATGCTGCCAAGTTCATAGACAAGTTGCCGCAGGTATAAAAATTATGCTACCCATGATCAATGAATCAACTTTCTTCTTTTCTCTGGCCAGACAATGATTATCTTTTGCTACCCCATGATCCATGATTTTGAAACTTTTGATATTTAGGGCTTCGACACTATGGTTGGTGAACATGGGACTCAGCTGTCTGGTGGGCAGAAGCAAAGAGTAGCCATAGCAAGAGCGATTCTTAAAAATCCTCGTATTTTGCTCCTGGATGAAGCCACAAGTGCACTCGACGCGGAATCTGAGAGGATAGTCCAAGAAGCCTTGGACAGGATTATGGGCAACCGGACAACTGTCATTGTTGCGCACCGTTTGAGCACGGTTAGGAATGCCGATATGATTGCTGTTATTCATCGCGGAAAAATGGTGGAGAAAGGTAGGCTGCAATCTAACTTGAAGTAAACAATGAAAATGCAAACTGAACGAAGGATTTATGATTTCCTAGCATGTACAAGTGTATCATTGACATTTAATTCCCCTCTAATACTGTCCAGGTTCACATTCTGAACTGGTCAAAGATCCAGACGGTGCATATTCTCAGCTAATTCGCTTGCAGGAAGTGAACAAAGAATCCGAACAAGCCCCAGATGACCAAAACAGGTCAGAGATTACTGAATATAACAGACAGTCTAGTCAAAGGATGTCGTACAAAAAATCCATTAGTCGGGGATCATCCATAGGGAATAGCAGTCGCCACTCGTTGTCAGTCTCCTTTGGTCTTCCCACTGGACTTAACGTTGCTGATGATACCATGGCTGGACCACAATCCGCTGCTCCTGGGAGCACAGAAAAACCACCAAAGGTCTCCCTAGGCCGGCTTGCTCGTCTCAACAAACCAGAAGTTCCTGTCTTGCTAATTGGAACTATTGCTGCAGTTGCTAATGGCGTGATATTTCCAATTTTTGGCATACTTATATCCAGCGTTATCAAGATATTTTATGAACCACCACCTGAACTTAGAAAGCATTCTAAGTTTTGGGCACTGATGTTTCTGGTCCTTGGCATTGCATCATTCGTGGCAATTCCAGCTCGTACATACTTGTTCTCTGTGGCTGGTTGTAAGTTAATCGAGAGAATAAGGCTGATGTGTTTTGAAAAGGTGGTCCGCATGGAGGTGAGCTGGTTTGATGAACCTGATCACTCAAGTGGTGCCATCGGAGCGAGGCTCTCAGCAGACGCAGCATCAGTGCGAGCCCTAGTTGGAGATGCATTAGCTCTGATGGTGCAGAACACGGCGTCGGCAGTGGCTGGTTTGGTCATTGCTTTTGTTGCAAGTTGGCAACTGGCACTGATCATCCTCGTCTTAATCCCTTTAATTGGTGTCAATGGATATGTACAAGTGAAGTTCATGAAAGGATTCAGTGCAGATGCAAAGGTAGCATTATTACAGTGCTTTTTTCTTTTCCCGCTTGCTAAATAAAATTGTTTGGGCGGTCTATATATATACCCAATTCAAAATTTTGAGTCCTAGGTTTAAAGAGTAGAAAACGGAATAAGCCATCTTTGAATTTTCTGATTCGCATTGCTTGTAATCTGCAATAGCATAAAAAGGTTCCACCACCCTTTCTGTTATATTGCATAATAATCTTGATTATTTGTGACCATATTAATCCATTTGTTTGCAGATGATGTACGAGGAAGCAAGCCAAGTAGCTACTGATGCGGTTGGAAGTATAAGGACTGTAGCTTCTTTCTGTGCTGAAGAGAAGATAATGCAACTTTACAAGAAGAAATGTGAAGGCCCCATGAGAACAGGCATTCGACAAGGACTGATTAGCGGAATTGGGTTTGGCTTGTCCAACTTCCTGCTGTTCTGTGTTTATGCAACAAGTTTCTATGCTGGAGCACAACTTATTAAGGACGGCAAAACTACCTTCTCAGCAGTCTTCAGGGTACGCCGCATTTTCTTTGAACGCTAGATAGTTTTTCCTTAGGAAATTCTCAGAATTATGATTGCCTTTTCCTTATTTGGCCGGAGGATCTCCATTGGAACTGGTTTCGGTTAACGGTTCTGAGACATTTACTTCGCAGGTTTTCTTTGCTCTGACCATGGCAGCCATTGGAGTTGCACAATCGAGTTCCTTCACTCCCGATTCCACTAAAGCCAAAGTCGCTGCCGCTTCCATTTTTGCGATAATAGACCGCAAATCCACGATAGACCCGAGTGATGAGTCTGGGACAAAATTAGACAATGTGAAGGGAGAGATTGAGCTTCGCCATGTCAGCTTCAAATATCCCTCTAGGCCAGACGTTCAAATTTTCCGTGATCTCAGCCTGGCCATTCACTCTGGAAAGGTAAAACTTTGGACTTTATCCGATGCCTAACTTTTAAGTATGACTTCCACAATTAAACATTGAATTACCAGAACAGCCCTAGAATTTTGTCGAACATGAGGAATAAAAGTTTGACAATTACACAATTCTTCCTCTCAGACTGTTGCCTTGGTTGGAGAAAGCGGAAGCGGAAAATCGACAGTGGTAGCATTGCTGCAACGCTTTTATGATCCTGATTCTGGTCACATTACGCTCGACGGAGTGGATATTAAGGAGTTGCAACTCAAGTGGTTGAGGCAGCAAATGGGTCTGGTCGGTCAAGAACCGGTTTTATTCAATGAGACAATTCGTGACAACATAGCTTACGGAAAGGATGGAGATGCAACCGAGCAAGAAATACTCGCCGCATCAGAATTAGCAAATGCTCACAAGTTCATTAGCGGACTACAACAGGTTAAACAATCTTTGCTTATTCTGTGTATTTAACTTAGCCATTTGCTTTCGAATGAGCTTTTCTGATTCCTCTATACAAATTTAATGTTCAGGGATATGATACTATGGTTGGCGAAAGAGGGGTTCAGTTATCTGGTGGTCAAAAGCAACGAGTGGCCATCGCTCGAGCTATAGTAAAGAGTCCTAAAATCCTTTTGCTTGACGAGGCTACAAGCGCATTGGATGCAGAATCCGAGAGAGTGGTTCAAGATGCATTGGACCGAGTCATGGTGAACCGAACCACAGTCGTGGTGGCTCATAGGTTGTCCACGATCAAGAACGCAGACGTGATTGCGGTGGTTAAAAACGGAGTCATCGTCGAGAAAGGAAAGCACGAGACTTTGGTCCAAATCAAGGATGGTTTTTATGCATCTTTAATTGCCCTACACACCAGTGCTTCTACTGTATGAGCCTATTGTAGCTTTCACTTCCCGCACAGCTAATTCCTTAGGAGTTTATCCTTGCCAATTTGCTTGACAAAAGAAAGTGAAATACAGTCTTTAAGTTAGTTAAAATTTTTATGCAATGAGAGGTCAAGTGCAATTTTACAGCTACAGGAAGTCGATGCTAAAGAAATGGGAATGCCTTCGCTATATATTCCCTGGCCACCGTTTCTCTTCCTCTTTTTTCTTGCTTGCTCGTGTGGAGTAATGGCCTGACAGGCAATGCCTGCACAATTCTTGTATTTTCCTGCAATTAGACCGGAGTCTTGGATTGTCTCGTTTGTGGTGAGAGCTTTGAACACGACAATAACCACTTTTCCAACTGTTTGATTAAGGGAAAGTCTCGTGGGTGGATGCAAAGACGTCATGCATGACGATTTCTGATCTATATTTTTTAATTCCTAGAGATTATGAACATGTCGGAGGAAGTATGGATGACCGATGACCGGTACTATGAATTACACCGCCGAAATCCAGTGTGTAATTTCGTAGTGGGCGAAGCCATGCCTTGGTGTGGGAATCAGGACGAACATTGTTTAATACGAAGTCTTGAAAATCCCGAATGATGCAAACGCTGGGAAGATTATGAAATCTGACTTGATGCATGACCTCCTTTGATAAGGACACGATCTAGAAGCCTGTACAGCCTGACATTATTGGTTCCCACTTAAATTATACAAGCCAATTAGTGCGGTTGTTTGAAAGCGAGTGTAATGAGTTTTCGATAAGTCAAATCTTTTTGGGGGCAACGCAATCGTTGGATAACATTAAACAAAAAGTCGAGCGACACCTGGATTAGACAAATTTCCACGATATGATGACAAGACCGAATCAGATCTTTTATTGAGTCGGTGCAAAGACAATCTGCAAGCAATGGCCACGTCAAATAAGATCTCCGCACACGCTCAATTTTAAAAAGCCTACTGTGGAATTCCAACTTCCAAGCAGTGAAAACAATAGGGCCGCCTGCGAATTATTCAACGGGCCTGCACGGGTTTCGCTGTCCCATGTGGGGAGGAAGTCAAAGGTTCAGGCTGTCGACAGAACGACGTCTGACCTTCGTATTGGCTCATCTTGCCCATTGAGGTTGAGGATGGTTACTCAGTCAATGAAAGAACCAGCGCAACCACCAAGAAGAAGAAACTTGCGGGACATTTCAGACGAAGACGGCGATGAGAAAACAAATACATGGCGAAGCAGGATTCGAATCCTTTGATTCCTGATATTTCTGGATTTGCGTGGATAAGAATGGTGTCTAAACATCACCATCATAACCTTCATAAGATAGCCCCTCCATCTTGACCGGCAAGGGAACGCCTTGCCAGATACTAAAACCTCGCGTCTTCGCAAACTCAATCGGAACCCAATGGCATGTTACAAAGTTCGATCCACAATGTTTGAAAATTGAGATACTCATAAAGTCTCAGCTGGAATCAGATGAACATGTTGCCATAGACCTTATCATAAATATCATCCAAAAAGAATGTCCACACAAGTTGGATAAAACTGCTTATTAGAACTACAAGAGAAGAGACTAAATCTCTTCTTCACTTCCTTTGTTTCTACCAGTTAGTCTGTTTCTTCTTCACTTTCGTCACTATATGAAACAAGACAAGATAGAGGGAGGCCCTGGGTCTCATTAGTCTCATCACTGTTGTGTGTTTTTACAAGGTCTGAAGTTTTTCCATCAATGTCACTGGAGGTTTTCCTTGTGTCCGGATATTCTTCAGAACTCTGAGGATCAATCTTTGCTTTCTTTGCTGGCGGTTTTACTTTTATCAGGACACCCAATGGGTGAGCTGGTGGATTCTTCCTTCCAATCGTTTTGTCTTCCTGCACGTAGGAAGAGCTGAATCACCAAAAACTATAAAGGAGATTGTAAATAGAACATGTTTGATTTAGTGCATTTATTCCAGGGACCAAGTTTAACAATCAGCATTCAATGGAAAACAAGCAATGACTGACTTATCTGACGGACAAAATCACCAGAAAAATTACCAAAAAGTCCTAAACATATTGTGCATATTGTATGAATGCCAATGCAATCCTAGACCTTGCAATTTGGCCAATTCACGCCTAAAACACAACGTGCCAATGAAGTCCTTTCAGTGAAATGAAATCGTTGACGTCAACATTGGCAGTTCTACGTAACACAATCAATATTAACATGGACAATTGTTGCAATTTTTTTTTTTTTCAAAATTCTGTGAATTTTCTTTTATATATTCTTTTTTTATCTAGTAGAAAAAAAAAAAATTAAAAATTAAAAATTAATTTAAAAAAAAATCATAACATTTTGAAAAAATTACAAACATTGTCCATGTTAGCGGTGATTGTGTCACGTAAGACTGCCGATGTTCACGTTAGCGATTTCCAATCAAAATTAACCGAAAGTACAACATTGGCAAATCGTCAAAAGATTTTAGGCTAAATTGGCCAAGTTGAAAAATTTATAACTAAAAATTAACCCAAAATGCAGGAGGAGGAGGAGGAGGAACTCGAGACCAAGAGGAACTCGAGACCAAAAGGTATAATATCAATAGCCACTAAGAACCTAAAAGAAGAGTCGGATCACAACATCAACAATGAGCATAAAAGTCCCCATTGATTGAAATTTGAAACCCACAAACTCGAGTGCATCTTTAGTTCTTCCCCAGTATAGAAGCAAAATGTCTGTAAGGCGGTCCAGTATCAAAGCTATTGTTTTGCACTAGTTCAGTTGCTAGCACAAAGATGATGGGTCCAAGACAATCTCCTCTTGTGTGGTATAAACCCCAAAACGACATCTTTACACAACTACAACATTGGAAGGACAGACCCCTCACATACAGATGAAGTTTTAGTTTTATTTGACATTCTTCAAGTCCTACAGGCTCCTGGATTCTAAAGTGCCAAAACAAGTTATAGCTAGCACTCATTCTGTTGAATTTATTTTTCTAATTAAGGTGGCTTAAACTAAGGTCATAGAAACAACACCTGTCTTAAAAAAGCATAGAACATAATTTAGAGGACCTCAGGGTCTTACAGGCTATTTGGCGCTCTATTTCAGATAGGTTATTCAATTTTGTGATCGATTTGTGAACTCACACATCAGAGTCCTGAAACACGAGTGCCACTTCAAAAAATTCTCTAGCTACAATAATATGCTTCAGTTTGACAGGATCAATTCCCCTCCCTGGAACCGCAGTTAGTTGACACCCCTCATTTCCAGAAGTGAATGTCTTTTGCTTTTAGATTTTAAATTGAGCATGATATGAACATTCTCTCCAGAGAATGTATATCCATACTACCAATTTGAGTAAAATACAGAGACAAAAAAGCTCCGCACATGAAGCATGTAAATCAACAATGAAACTAACCACAGGAAGAGTCGGCACTTCTTTAAGCTCATGCACAACATTAGATTGTGCTGCCACAGCGGCCTGAAAAAGATCACATGTATTGGAGTCAGATTATCCTCCCATCTGAATATGCGCATTAGGATTTATCATGTACAATGTAACAACAGAAAGTTCAGAAGCTCTTTGACAAATTTTTCATTTCAGGATTAATTATTATAGTTGCAAGAGACCAAAAGGAGCAAGAGACTGGACAAAAACCAGACTCTTGTTCATTATCAATCAATTAAAACTCTGAAATTGGTGCAGAGATGAGCTTGCATAACCATGCAGAATCACAAATGTGTTTTTCCCATTTTACATAACAATAGTAACAAGATGAGCATCATCTCATAAGTGTTCAAATTAAACATAATACTGCCACTTCAGCATCCATGAATTACAGTAGTATAAAGGTAATAGACATACTCCTCAATACCTGGAAACTTCGTAGTTGTTGAGCTTCCTCATCTGCCATCTGCCTCTCATATTCCCTCTTCGACTATATATTAAAATAACAGAAGATGAGACATCATGTCATAACTCAAGCATGTGGACGGATGGCAACTATAAATGTATGCACATATCTGATGCAAAAATCTAACAATGTAACATTTGAGAATATTGCCTTGGCACTCGCAAAAATTTAGACGGAATACATAGTGCCAACTTGAATTATTATGGAAATCATGCTTGCTTCAAAGTTTACTAATACTACTCTTCAGCATCTTCAACTAAATGCCTGATGTTCCAGATATCAAAATTTGCAAATGGTTTAAATTGAAACCATGTAAGCAAATATCATGTCTGAGGGCTTTAGTGATCAGATTTGTGATTAGCTAACTATTCTGACTTAGAAGTTATAGATAGTATTCAAATGATTCGCTATGACGAGCACCACATTCTGTGATGATCTAGTGAGTAATCTCACCATCTCCACTTTATCAAGAAATTCGGTTTCATCTTCATCCAAAGCTTTGGGTGGTCCTGAAAGAGGAAGTATTATCAGACAATTTCAAGTATTATATTACCACCGTCTAGGCGTCTACTTATATCATGTACAGCAGGCCATATTGAAGATTGAAATAATGATTATAATAGGATTTGTATTCATGTTTGAGTTAAGTCTGTAACCCACACTAGGCGTGTGCAACAGCTAGACAGTTTCCACTTATAATGTAATGAAGAAAACATATAACATAGTCTGCCTCCAGATGATTCCTCATCAAGAGTAGACTCTGTTAAAGCGAGCTGCTTTTACAGCCCATCTAAATAAAGACTTAGATATAAACACAGGCACTTACTATGCTTGAAGCGCTCGTTGAATTCTGCATCACGCTTGTCCTTGTTCTCTTTCAAAATCTGTATCACAGAGGAGAACAGCTCGGTTATAAGAAAATATTGACATAGCACAAGAATTAATAAGTAGTGGCCACAGAAGAAGACCGAGGTCCCCAAAATCAAACTACAAGCGAGAATAAAATCAAGATGCAACGGATGAGCATGCAATGCCTTTCAAAAGCAAAACCCATCGCTACGAATCATCACAGATTCAGAGGAACAACATCCATATGCGTTAGGAAGAGGCATGTCCACCTGCTAATTCACGGCTGCCGCCTGCGAAAGCCCAGGCACGGAACCAGACATTACCACGCAAAGCCCCGTCGAGTCCACTCGCTTCGGCTCTACGTGGTAACGAAATGCATTTCCAGGCGAACTCACACGTTCTCAAGGGGCAATGCGAACTCGAAGTTTCTCAGTAAGTACTGAACCTCAGCAGTGAAATTCGACTTAACCCCGGCGGAGGAGCAGCTAGAAACACAGCGCCCGCACCGATAATGTCTACGGCATTGCTACCTCAAGCAATTCGTCGGTTCGCAGTTCGAGTTTCCCCCGTAACGGCCCCCCAAAAAAAAAAGGAGCAGGAGCAGGAGCAAACCTCGAAGAGCGGCCTGTCTCTCTGGGCGGTGCCGTCCTCGACCCTCTCGCCCCTCGACTTCTTCGATTCCTCCAACTGCAAAATCCAATTCGCGAAGCAAAACATCAGACCCGGAGCGACCGAGACTCTCGAAACGGAAACCTCGCGGCTCGTGACGAGGTAAGAAGCCGCCGGTTTCTAGGGTTTACGGGAGGCTCGTCACCTGCTCCTCGGAGACGAAGTTCATCAACCGAACCGGCCGCGCGGATTCCTCCTCCATGGAGATTCTTCGGTTCGTCGCTTGTCCGGAAGCGCGAATCCAAAAGGCGCGGCAAACAAATTTCCTGGAGAATGTCGGATCGGCGGGGGCCGCGCGGCGGGGTGGGCGACGGCCGATGGTGATTTTTTTTTTTTGGACTGAGGCCGATGGTGATTGGCCGGGCGGTTAGTTGCCGGCTATCGCGGGAGCGCCTGATTGGGCCTCTGGGCCCATACAGTTGCGATCCTTGTGTTTTGATAATGGAAGGGCCCATCTGTTTCAGTCTCTTCTTCTTTCTAGTAGGAAAGTGAATCATCTGAAAAAAATTTATAAAGATAATTATTTGGATCATTTGCAAAAATAAATATATAAAATTATTTTCACCATCTATAGAGATATATACATATAAATTATTTTCGAATTGACTCGCTATTTCAAATGGTATGACCAATTATTTTTTAAATAAATTATCTAAAACATTCTTTATTAATGAAAAAAACGGAATCGGAGTTAATATTATTAGCTTATGAAAATCAGTGCCTATCAATATCATATTTTTAATTCATAGTCCAATCGCAATCCATCCCATCAATTAGTATGTTTATGACGTCTTGATATATCTAAACTCAATTGAAAAAAAGAACCCTATGATGAGGAAAAAAATTTGAAAAAAAAAAAAAAACCTCACAATTGATATATTATTTAAAGTAACTTGTTATGTCAAAATAGCATCATGTTTCATATTAGGCTAGCACTACCGACCTTATTTTGATGGTATTTAATTGTTAGATGTTGTGCCTCCATTAATGGCGAATATAGTGCCCCCTTAGAAACAAGTTAAGCCGATTGTATCCCATTTGTCGTTAATTATGATGTAGCTAGTAATGCTATTTATGAATTTTTCCTTTTTGGTAAATGTTGATTCTCGCTTATTTGATAGGATCGCAAGATCGAAGGACCAAATAACGTGTGTTATTTGATTTTGGGACATTCCTAGGTGAGTAGTACTAATATCTTCTTTGGTTTTATGAGACTCATGGTAAGATTAATCAACATATACTTGTATAGGGAAGTGAGGACCTATTTGTTGTATAAAGATGGATATAGTGCTCGGTAATTTTGAGTTATTATGGGATGATTCGACAAACCTCTCTTGAAGGGTTATGCATGTTATTTTGGTACAATTGATTTTTGTGGTTATGTGATTACTATTGAAAGATGATATGTGTTGTGTTGAGAAAATCAAATGTGTTGTGAACAGGTAAATGACTAAGTGCTACACGACAACGAAATTTCGTGTGAGTCATCTCTAGGGTCTTGTAATCAAAGGCTAAGTGCTACATGGCAACTAGAATTATATGGGAGCCACTTCAAGGGCCTTGCACTATTGACATACATAATAAATGGCTAAAAGCTACACAATAACGTAACTAAGTGGGAGCTACCTCTAGGGTCTTATACTATCGTTGTATGTGGTCAAAGGCTAAGTGTTACACAATAACGTAATTTCATGGGAGCCACCTCTAGGGCCTTGAGTTTAGATATTGAGCATGAAATAAACCATCGATATGAGATATGATGAGTTTGATTATTGGATCAAATTGGTGATGCTTGTTTTGTTATCATGGATGGATGAGAAAATTTTGCTATTTGATATAGCGATTGAGGTAGCATATAGCGCATTTTGTTCATGCAAGTTATTATATTTTTGTTTGGCAATAATGAGTCATGTCTTGAGTTTTAAATATGAATGTGAAAGTTGATATACTTTTATGGTATGTTCTACTCACTGAGCTATGGTTGCTCATTCCATTCATTTTCAATGTTTTCAGGTCCTAGGGTTAGCAACTAGTAGGACGAGAGCACTTTTGGAAAACTTTTGGGAGTTCTATTTTTGGGTATGGTTTAAGAAAGTAGTGCACATAATCCTTGCTAGTGGTTGGACTGGTTGAGTTCTAAATGTATATATTTTTTTGGTGAATTATAAAAACTCTGATGTTGCAACCAATTTGTTGGTTTATTTGATATGTATATATATGGTTTGAGATATATATAAGTTGATATCGGGTTATTGGTTGTGTTTGAGGTTGTGTCCTTTGTGTGAAAGGACAGCCATGTCATTCCCATTCTTTGTAGTTTTGGGGTGTGACACATATACCCATTGTTTAAACTATATTGAGCCTAATTATTCATTTCTAAAGCCTGAGTGGTGATTATCTCCCTACATCGAGGGCATGACACATGATTTACCAATGCAACTGGTGTTTACATGAGAATATGAAAAGCATCTTGAAATTCCTAAAAGCTCAAAAGATTCAAAAGAGCAAAAGTCAAATGAAAATTAAAGGGCATGAAAAAGTAGTGTGCCTGGTAAAAAGCAAGGCTAATGCCCATAAGAGAGAGAGAGAGAGAGAGAGAGAGAGAGTAGAAGGTAAAACAATTGCATCAAGAGGAATATCTTTGTGAAAGCAAAAATGACAACAACAAAAAAAAACACTTGCATTGAAAAGAAAATCATTACAAATGCAAAAGCCATCATGTTAAGATGATTAGTCAAAGGACCTTCGAAACAATTTGAATTTTAAAAGTCGACTGATTTTAAAAAAAAAAAAAAGGATGATATGGTAATGATGTCATGATAATCACCAACTCTCATATCCCGCTTTGATAAAAAATTCTAAGCCTTTTGAGCTAAGCCTTCTCAACCTTTCCTCGAATCAACATTACAACTCATTTCCAAAATCTCTTTAGATTAGGATGATTCAAAGTGGAAATAAGGAATTCCCCAAGAAGATGCCACTCGAAGAAGTGAGAGCAAGGTTGTTTTATCTCATTTTAAGGTTTCTTGACTTGTAAATCCGGTGAAGATGTCGATCGATGATTAATTCATTTCATAGCCAATGGTGTTTATCAATTGCTAAAACCATGACCAAACCTACACTACAGTCCTTCTAAAAGACCTATTGAATTGGTCAATGTGTACTTATTGCGAATGATTCTCAAAGCCTTACACACTGGAAAAGTGAGACGTATTGAGTGATTAGTTTATTTCCCACATGAATGGATGGGATCAAATAGCCATTTTCTTGAGAATATGTGAGAAGCCCTTTTTGACTAGGGGCCCTTGCTTGACATACTTAACGGGCATACTTAACAAACCTTTCTCATAAGTCAAGGTCATTTCGATAGACTTTTCTCTCAAGAGAATTTGATGACTAATGATATCTTCCGAGCGTGATGACAGTTTTGCGAGTTTGTCAAGTGTTCGGAATTAGTTTGATTTGTTTATGCAATCATTGCCTTCTCATCACCAATACACTTTTGATATTGTTTCTGATGACATGTGTTAAAATTGATCTCATCTAGTATGCTTTTTCTACTAGAATACTAGTTATAATGAATTCTATTTGATGTGCGATACCCATTTCAGAATATTCTCGAATGACAGGATCTTAGTGAAACCACACAATTTCAAAGAGTTCATGGGTCAACCTTAAATCATGCATTTTCAAGAAGTTCTTGGTCATTCTTAAACCTTGTAATTCTAAAGGGTTCATGGGTTAGCCTTAAACCATGCACTTTCAAGAGGTTCTTGATTATCCTTAAACCACGCAATTCTAAAATGTTCATGGTTTAGCCTTAAATCATGCATTTTCGAGAAGTTCTTGGTCATCCTTAAACCACACAATTTCAAAGGGTTCATGAGTTAGCCTTAAACCATGCATTTCCAAAGGGTTCATGAGTCAACCTTAAACCATGTAATTTTTAGACACTCTTGGTCATCCTTAAACCATGCAATTTCAAAGAGTTTATGGGTAAACCGTGCAATTTTTAGATGTTCTTGGTCATCCTTAAACCATGCAATTTCAAAACGTTCATGGATCAACCTTAAATCATGAATTTTCAAGAGGTTGTTGGCCATCCCCAAACTTTACAATTCTAAGTGATTCATGGGTTAGCCTTAAATCGTGCACTTTCAAGAGGCTTTTGGTTACCCTTAAACCACGCAATTCCAAAGGGTTCATGGTTAGCCTTAAACCATACATTTTCAAGAGGTTCTTAGTCATCATTGAACCATACAATCCACATGGGTAGTGGGACTACCTTAAACCATGAGATTAGTGGGACTACCCTAAACCACATAGTCAGTGAAACTGCCTCAAACCACACGGTTAGTCGGACTGTATTAAGCCACACGGTTAGTGGGTCTACCTCAAATCACAAAGTTAGTAGGTCTGCCTTAAACCACACAGTTGGCAAGACTACCTTAAATCACAAGATTAGTGAGACTGTCTTCAATCACACGGCTAGTGGGACTACCTTAAACCACAAAGTTAGTAGGTTTCCCTTAAACCACATGATTAGTGGAACGGCTTTAAACCACACGATTAGTAGGTCTGCTTTAAACCATAAGGTTAGTGGGACCGCCTTAAACTACACGATTAGTGGGACAATCTTAAACCACACGGTTAGTAAAGTTGCCTTAAATCATAAAGTTAATAGGATTGCCTTAAATCACAAAGTTAGTGAGACTGTCTTATACCACAAGGTTCGTGGGTATATCATTAAACCATACTTTTCAAAGTATTCGCAGGTACATCCCTAAATCACACTCTTTACATGAAGTTCACTTGCATTTTCATTTTGCTCTTATAAAAAAAAAAAAAAAAGGCGTCACCTTATCGTTGAAAAAAATCTTTTTGAGCACCCTTCCACAGAAGGGTAGCTGTTGACACCTAAATTTTTACCCAAAAATCATTTTTGAAAAATGGAAAATTTTTTTTCCAAAAAAATATTTCATGTCAAATTCTTGCATATAGATTATCAAGGCATTTAGTATAGTTTTTTTCAAATGGAATGTGTTTTTCCTTAAAAAAAAAAAGAAAAAAAAAAGCAAGTTGGGGTCAATGATCGAAATGTGACTAGCCAAGCCCTGGGGATCAGATTGGAATTAAAACAACAAGTTGGGACCGAAATGCAATTTCCAAAAGTTGAGGGATCAATTCGCAAATTTTGCAAAAATTTGTCCAAGCCCTTAAATCATCATCTTGGCCTCCAATTAAGTTGAAATTGAACTTGGGCTTCATCGAATTAATCAAATCTTGCTTAAAGGATCAAATTGTATTGAATTTGGCATTCTTGGAAAAGAAAATGGCCAACTTTGAAGGACATTCTTATAAAATTGGGTGGGGACAATTGCAAAAAATGGTTAAGATATTAAATTACTATACATGAGCTTACTATTTGATCAAAAAGCGCAACCAAATTGATGAATCAAAGTACTCAAACCAGCTACCAAACCTAGCCCATAGTTAGGTCTTAATTCGGAACTGCTGAACAAGCAACTTTGTGGCATCACCATATCCTACTTAGCCGCCCAATAAGCCTGATCTCTGCACACAATGGAAGACCATAATTAGTAGTGCTAGCGGATAAAAATTGGCCAGGGATAAGCCGTTGAAACCACGTGAAAATTGCAGCAAAATCTGCACACTAAATAGCTGCAAAAATTGAAAATTTGGCCAAGTCGGAGAGTTGTTGAAGTAGCTCTGTTGATAGGCTTGATAGGTGGACAAAGACCGACCAAAAGGTCCCTTAATTTAGGGGATAAGATCTCTAAAGCAAACTCTTTTGGGGCATGAAAGGTAGGAGACAAGAAGGAGAAGGGAGAGCTCACAATCGTTCCCCAAAGACACCCCCAAGAAGCAACTCAAGTAAAGCCAAACCTAGAAATTCCAAACCGACCATTGTAGAGAAAAATGAACTTTTCATAAACTTGTAGCCAAAATTAGTCAAAACTTTCAACTAGAGAATGAAACTTCACTCGAAAATCTTTCTAACTATAGGTCACATGTTCCAAATGGAGATCAGGAAGGCCTCCTAAAGCCCCCCAAAATAGTACACTCCTGGCGAGGCAAGAAAATGAAAATTTTTCGTAAGTGTTTTGCCTGGTTGGTCACAGGTGAAGGAAAGTGAGTGTTTATAAGAAAAGTGAGTGACAAATGAGGAAAATCATGACTTGTAACCCAAATTAGGATACATATAGTGGTTGGGTGTTAATTTGACCAACGAAAGAGGTCTCTAAGTCTAATTTTGGAGACCAATAAAAACTTTCGTTGTCAGTTTTTTCTCTACATATCTCATTTTCCAGTTTGAATGAGCCAACTTCCACGTGCTCTCCGAGGATAATTTCTCGATTTCCTCGGCCAAGAGCTACTTGTAGAAGAAACTAGGAAACAAGGTAAGAGTTTTAGATGTATTTTTGGTTAAGTTTGAACATCTTTTAACCATAGAAAACCAAGAGGAAAACCAGCCCAAGAAACTGATTCTGAGGTTGAAATTTTTCTTAAGTGTTTGAAGCCTCTTCGAGAGCCTTATATGTTTGACTTGCTACTCCCCTTTGCATGCGTTTTCTATCTTCACAAGCTTGCTGAATGTCTTATGGGAGTACAAATAATACTGAGGTTAACTTGGTTTGGTCTTTAAATCTCCAGGTAAACCATAAGATCGTCTATGATTTGAGCCAAAACCAAGCCCACCCACATCAATTCATGGCCCGTCAGTGTGGACATGTGCGTATGCTTCTTGAAGATATCATTTAGATGTGTTGGATTAATCATTCTCTATGATGTTTATTGCATTTGAAAGTCCATGTTACCTACTTTCATTTTGATGAAATGATCTTTTCCGTAGATCTTGTATGTGATGAGTGTCGGGGCTTGAGGACGATTTCAACTTGGTTATTGTGTGTTTTAGGCTATGATTTATATTTAATATTGCTATTTGCATGTGATAGTATAACACTGATACTTTAGTTCAATATGAATTTGCTTATGGATTGAGATTGAACGCCATGAACAAGCTCGAGGAAGCTACTTAGGCTGGTTTAATGCACACCAAGTGGTTGATGAAATGCCCAAACTAAGCTTCGATCTTGAAACGGTTGATTTGAGCTCAGTTCTCGTGATATTCATGTACTAAGCTCTTCCATAAGATGGTGCATGGTATCAAATTAAGGCAAAAATGTAATTTATGAGATTTTCCTAATTTTATAAGATCATTTTTTCCTAATTTAATTCTATTTTAGTATTTTATAATCATTTTTGTAAATAATCAATTTTGCGTAGATTAAAATTATTTAGAGTAATTTCATGTATTTAGAGTAATTTCATGCACATTTAAATTCCTATTTTGCTCATGGAGGTCCTATCCCAGGGCTTGATAACAAGGCCATGTAATATTATTTGTTCGACTTGTATCAAGTTTTCCTTTTTCGCGTTTATTTTTAAGTCATTTCAATTTTTTGGATGTTTACTTATTGCACTGCTTTTCATTAATTTGAATGCAAATTTCTCTTCTAAATTATGTTAGGATTAGTCTAGATATTAAGAAAAACAAACTTACAAAAATATTTGTATGGACACTTAGTGGTTTCATAAAAATTATAATTGGTAATCAAGATTGTGTGGCCACAATTTTTATGTTAGTGATACCGCAGAGGCGCTAATAGAAACATTGGCCCAAACAAGTCCCCGTTCCTAGAAATCTCTTATTGCGTAAGAATCGATACAAAACTCCCTCGTCTTGATTGGTTTCTAGCCGACCCAATAGGCTAGTGGCAATTCCTAGAAATACATAAGCTGTTAAGAACTAAAACACAAAATCCAATGCCATGCGAGGTTTGGACTTGGGAGAGTCCGCGCCTAATCCAAGGCCGTTAGCCCGCCTGTTTATGCGAATATCCCTAAACATCTTCCTTTTCCCCCAAACAACAAAAGAGAGGTCGTGATAGAAGAAGAAGGAAAAAAAAAAAGAAAAAGAGAAGAATGTAATAAAGTTATTATCAACTTAAAAGAAATTCTAAATCAACCAAAATATTTCGGGAGGTAGTAAACGCATTTCTGTTCTGGGACTAAAAATTTTGTGCAATTACCAAGTGCCTTCAAATACTTAGAAACTTGTCTGAGGAATAGAAATATAAAATGTTGTTTTTGAACAAAAATTATATCTGAGAATAGAAATGTTATCATACGCATCTTTACCATCCATATAATTCGGTCAAGAGACAAAAATGGCCTATGCTTTGCGTGATGAATGTCAACCAGATGTCTCCTTCAATCCGGCGGTTACGGGCCCCAAGGGGATTTGCATTCGCACCTCATCTCTAGGCCTCTATTTGGGCTTTTGCTTGTTCCACTTCGCCCCAAAATTGGTGTCGAAAGAAATTACCTGTTACTCGTGCTTTATCTATCCAGATAGTTGACAACTGGGATGACTGAGAAAGGAGATTCTGGACATGGCCTTTTGTTTCCAGTGTTATGGAGAGCACCCGAATATAAAAACGAATGGTGCTGGGTATATTAAAATCGCAGCTTGATTTGCCTGGAGAGCAGCTTTGGCTAAAACTCGAGCAGTTTCTTGAAAACTCGCTTCAGATATGAAACTTTGATTCACTTACTTGAAGGCTTAGCAATAATCTACTATCGCGCAATAATTCAACTTTGTATTAAGCACTCTCCTAAGTCCTTGTACGAGGAATTACTCTTGCCTAGTATAAATTGAACTTGGTCATGGCATGGACCCATGCATAACTCCACCAAAAGGTCATGATCTGTTGGTCCCGCTTTATTTCTGCACTATGTTAGCTTACTTTGACCACACAAACTATAGATTGAATTCCCAACCCATCACCTCAAACTATAATTGAAAATTTTCCTGTTCAGTAGAAAAGATCAAATATTCTACACCCTTGATTACACAACTTTAAAGACATACATTATTCGAGATTTACAGATACAATACATAAGATCGATTGATATAATGGTAGGCCATTTGTCAAATCAAGATCTCTTAACATGCATTTCAGAATTAAAGAGGGAGTCAGCCACCTTTGTCACCTTGTTTTGCTATATACCAATAAAAAAGTTATGGAGAAAGCGATTATGACTTAATAATGTTATCTTACCTCGCGAATTGGGACCCTTGAAAACATAATCATTTCTATCATCCATTTGTAATTTGTGGGGTCATGACTTTTCCTTTCGATCAGGGGAGGATGATTGGAGGTTTCTCTTCAATGTTCGTGGTCGATCGTTAAGCAGGATTGGTGGGGTCAGGACTAAGACCACACAAATCACGAGCGTATAGTCATTTTTCTTCGGCCGGACAAAAAGAACTATGCTGGTCTTTTTTCAAATGATAAGACGGTTTGTGCAAGACATATATTCTTTGAGAGGTCTTAGCTGCTATTTAGAAAATGGAACAGAAGTTGTTCGACCATCTGAGAGATCCTTTTACATGCTTCAATAAAAACATGACACGCACAGAAGAGTTAGCATTTCCTGCACAGTCAAAAGACACTTACTGCAAAATATGGGACTTGGGCGCTTCAAGTACTCTACTCGGGTTCAATAAGCACCGACGATCCAGATTGAGAGGTCAGGCTGAAGTTGATTAGTGATCCTTAGTGGGATGGTGCTAAAAAATATTGGATCGGTCGCAGGTCAGCCACCAAAGCACATGGATCGCCGGGAATTCCTACTCTAGTTTCTGTGAAAACTCACATGTAATTTGTGGCCAGCTAGGGCTGTATAAATATAAATTCATTGGAGCACCATTGAAGATCTCGAAGCAAGCATAGCAAAAAAAAATAATATTGACTCTGTAATATAGTTTTCTAGTGCAAAAATGAATGACTCTGTAATATGGTTTTTTAGTGCAAAAATGAATGATTATGCAAGTGCAGTAAAGTGCTAGTAAAAGTTTCGGTACAAGGAATTTGTGTCGAAAGAACGCCGATGGGGAAAATATTTGGACCCACATCTAAATGTCTAATGTCAAAGGGAAAAAAATGATATGGACTTCGTAGAATCTGTGTTGTCCTCCGCCCACCATGGTGCTAAATCATCAAGTATCAGCAACAAGCTTCGTTGTAGAATCAAAGACGAGACCTTTTCCAGTTCCAGTGATACATGACGAAACCGCACCACGCTGCATCAGAGAAGAAAAATTGTAAATTGTTGGTTGGAAAGGAATTGAAGGCTTTCCAATATGGAGATGAAGGGGGATGCTAGCATCCTAGGAGAGAAGTCATGGTATGATCTTCTGAGGCTATGGCTATAATCTTGTCCATACATCGTCCGCAAATAGGAGAATAACAAATCCAAAACTCTTGATCATGGCCGATGTGGAGAAAATCATGATCAAGATGACAGCGATATTCCAAAGGCATATGGAGGACATAGGGCCAGACACCGGGAACACGATGCTCATTCCCGACAGAGAGCAGATCGCACACGCAAGAGTGACACTGCAAAAAAAGATCAATGACTGAATCCGAGAATTTGTGATGTCAATTTTTCCAGTTCTAAACACAATGAGCAAGACCATGTCTGTACCTTGGTGGTACAGTAATCAGCCAGAGAAGCAAACTTTTCGAGTCAAAGTAGTCCCTCCAATACAAAAGTTGGATCCCGGTCAATCCCAGGGCTGCCCTGGCAGCCATTCCTCCTCCAATGAACGAGAGCCGAACCGATGAGGTCCCGTACATGGAAAGATGAACTCCAAAGCAATACAAAATCATGCTCGTTAACCCGAAACCCCAAAGAGCCAAATTATGGTGCGCGACATATGTCAGCAGCAAGTCTGTAAAATAAAACGCAAATTTTCCTCATTATTAGTCGAGGTAAAAGTTCTCGGAAGTGAAATATATAAGCAAAATTTATTGAGGTGATATGAAATTGCTTAGAGATCTGCATATTTGGTCGTGTTCTCCGACCTGCATCCAGTAGAAGCCTATACGGAACTCGGGCAGTGATTGAATCCCATGGCTTTTGGTACAAATAGACCTTCGAATTCCAGACTTCAATTCGTTTTGCTATAATCAGAAGCAGATTTATGATGCCAAAACAACAGGATCTCCAAATCAAATAATCAAAGACAAAAGCGACAAACCAAACACCAAAGATTGTCCATAACGCTCGAGTGTTTGCTACACTTAGAATATGCCCGAACCCAAAAGTGTTCGTTTAAGAAAAAAAAAATTAATTTGAGTATAAAACTCACCGCAGCAAACAAGGAGTGTAAGAGTTCCGACACAAGAACGTCTTCCGCGTTCCTTGTTTTTTGTTTTTGCTTTTACCGCGCGGCGTCTCCTTTTGACTCGTGCGGCTGCGGCTTCTTTAAAGAGAAGAGTAAAAGGAAACCCCTTTTTTTCCTCCTTTTTTTCTCTTATAAAGACTTGATTTAGGATTGGAATCCACCGAATTTTATATTCGCTTGTTCTTTGTGTGGCTTTTAAATCAGACGCTCAACGTTCGAAATATAATATAAGGGTGTGTTTGTTTTGCGAAAAACCTTTTCCGGAAAAAGGTTTTCCTCATTTTTCAGCGTTTGGTTCATTTAGGAAAATGAGTCAACGGAAAATATTTTCCTAGTCAACGGAAAATGTTTTCATTCTAAAACTTAAATTCGGGAAAACAATTTCCCATTTGAAAAAATCGGAAAACGTTTTCCAAAATGTTTTAAAGTCTTTGCTTAATAAAAAATTTCTTATTAAAAATAATTTCTAATTAAAAATTTTGAATTTGTTATTATTATATATTTTCTTGTTTGTTTCTTTTCTTTCTTTTTTTCTTGTTTTCTCTTGTCTTTCTTTGCCCGTGAACGTAAACCCTAACTCCTCCTCCCCTCTCTCCTTCTCCTTTGCCCCCTCCCTTTCGTTTTGACTTGCTCTTGTAACCGAAATCATGTCCATTTTCAGACATAAATAAATAAAATATGTGTATGAATTCAGGTTTCCTTTTCATTTTGCAGGTTCAAATTCTAGATTTACTAAACTGATCAAGAAAAATCCATTTATTAAGTAATATGGACTCAACAAATTAATTTGGAAGAAGTACACTATTGTCAATTGCTAGGTCAAATGTCATTCAATCATTTTTCAAATGCGATCGAAATATCATAAAATACTTTCAATCATGTATCACCAAACAAAGGAAAACTAGGAAAATGGTTTCCCGGAAAACATTTTGTTTGGAAAGGTTTCATTTTTCGTGAAACAAACAAAGGAATAACGATAAGGACATTTTAACTATTTAAGTATCCATTCGAAAATTTCGATCGACATCATCACATTTTGTTTGGATTACGTGCCACGTTCAAATTACGCCAATGGCATAACAATTAATTGCCGAAAAGAGAACGACTTACCATCCAAATAATTCGATCAAGAGACAAAAATGGCCAATGCTTTGCGTGATGCTAGGGTTCTGCAGCCGAGCCATATCTTTAGGCCTCTTCTTTAGGCCTTTGCTTATTTTGGTCAACCTCAAAATTGGCGTCAGCCTCCCATCTTCAAAGATATTACATATTATACTCGCGTATCTATAAAAATACATGACCGCTCGGATGAGCAAGAAAGAAGACCTCAAACATGGCCTTCGTTTGATGAGAGCGCCTGAATATAAAAACGGAGTTAGATATATTAAAATCGCTGCGTTAGGCAATACAATATCGACATTATTCGCTTACCTGAAAATCAAATTACAATTTATCATGTTACTAAGTATGCCGATGTGTTTAAATAGTATGTGTGCGCGTAGTACTATCGATACCCAAATGTCAGATTTGTATTAAGCACTCTCCCAGAGTAGATACTCTTGAACAATATAAAGTGACTCCACCAAAAGGTTGTGATTCGTCGGTCCTACTGGATTTTTGCACTATACTTAGCTTAATTCAACGACACAAACATAGACTGAATTTCCAACCCATCACTTCAAATCGAATTGAAAAATTTCTTTCTCTATCGTCCATTCGTAATTTGTGGGGTCCTGAATTCTTCATAGGATCAGGTGAGGATGGTTGGCGGTGTCTCTTCGGTGCTCATGGTCGATTGTTAGGCTGCATTGGCGGGGTCGAGGATTAAGACCACACGAATCACGAGCATTGGGCTTGGCTGATGCAATTTACGACGATGTTATCTCGTGTTACGGGGCCCCCAAGACTGAATTTAGCTACCCACGTAAGTCAACAAGCTGAGAACAAATAGCGCCCGATTCTGCCCCCGATTTAGCTACCCACGTAAGTCAACAAGCTGAGAACAAATAGCGCTCGATTCTGCCCCCATGACGGCTCAAAATTCCTACGTAACTTTTCGACAGGAAACAAAGCTTGACTAATGAAATTCCACTTGATCGGCCCGGTCCGCAAGTTTGATCCTGTCTACTCTGCAGTGTCGGGAAGTTCATTAACACAACATATTCTCCCACATTTAGAATCAAATCGATGACCCTCTGCTATGTCAACATTCACTGGTGCAAAAATTTCCGCTGACCGGCCAATAAGAAGTGTCCGAGCACTGAGAGCACTGCATCGGAGCCCCAAAAGACATCGCACTTTGCAGTATCAAAGACGCGTGCAAGTAGAATCATGGGTCGTTTGAAAATTCACTTTCCTTAAAGAAAAAAATCTAACACAGGACCCGAATTTCATGGGCTATCACTGAAGTCAGAATCATCGATGGAGTCTCTAAGCAAACATGAACTTCTGAACGTCCGGTTAAAAAATCCTGACCCGACGAAGGGCTGTCGCATGAAACTTGACAAAACCGGAACGCATTACCAAAATTTGTGCTCCGCATTGCAACAAGCCAGCTCATGTGAATCAGCCATCTAGGGGGAGTTCCCGTCTTCTTAGGCCACACAAAAAGAACTATTCTGGTCGTTTCTCAAATAATGGACCGTTCGTGCAAAACGTACTTTCTTTAAGAGATCTATGCTGCTATTCACAAATTGCAGCAGAAGTTGCCCCGCTATCTCATAGATCCTTTTACATGCTTGAATAGGCATGACACGCGCAGAAGAGTTAGCACCTCCTGCATACCGAAAAGATCCTTACCATAAAATATGGTATTTGGGCGCTTCAAGTGGCTCTAACTTGGGCTCAATAAGCACTAATGATCCAGATCGAGAGGTCAAGCTGAAGTTGATTGGTGACGATAGAGCTAAAATATTGGATCGGTCGCATGTTTGCTGCCAAAGCAAGCATATATGGTTTTCACTAAACGAGCTTCATCTAGACGGAACGGGCATCATGGGCTTGCCAGAAAGCATTTTCTGGTTAAGTCAATGGACGGCCGGGAACTCGTAGTCTAGTGTCACGGGCCGAGAGTTTCCTTGGCCTAGGAACGACCCGCGGGCGCCTGGCAAGTGGAATTCGCCAGGCCAGCCTTCCTTCTTTAGCTGTTCCACGAACGATACGGTGAATGATTCTTCGTGCGAGATCCCACTACGCCCAGCTTCGCTCGGAAGTCTAGTCTATCGAATGAGACAGCAGATCTTTTTAGGCATAACAATTGGTTTCGGCTGCCATGGCTTCGTCAGGAGAGCGGCATTAGCTCCCGACCAGTTTGTGCATGAGGAGGCCTACCCTGTCTTTAGAGCTCTAAGTGATATAATCCTTCTATCCTAGAACTTCTAGCACCAACCGTCTTGACGCCACTCCCACGGACTAGTTGTGTTCTACCTTTCTGCCTTACACTCTTCACTAGATAACCCAAAGCGCCACTCACAAGTGTCATGAGTACGGGAGGATTCACGGACTATGACATTCTCCCCCACTCAATTCGCAATGCCCTCGTTGCGATCTGTTCTGTCGCTTCCTTGCATCCCTTAACCATTGATGTGCCACTTTTGGGAATTCACATCGAACGGTCATGCTCACCCAACAAAACAGGTTTTGCTCCATCGGTAGCTTCGTTTGATCTCAGCCGCTCGGCCCTTCTCAGTCACCTGCGCTTTCTGGCAAGTGTGGCATTTTTCGCCAACCGCATCTTTTAGCAGCACCATTACAGCCTAACCAGCATCTTGACCCCAACAAACCAATGGAGGTTCTTTCTTTGTTGAAAATGCAGTAGTAGACCTCTTCTTCGTATTCACCGATCGATTTAGGAATATTATCCCCATTCAGCAAGGGTTCAGTTCTTCTCGAACTCTCTATCGACTCGGCGGTAAACCGACTCATCCCAGTACCCATTGTCATCCTAGGAGCAGAGAGTCCCTACGTTTGGGCATCTTTTGGCCTCGGCAGATTCCTCTCCGCCCACTAGGACCGATCCCACTAGGACTTATCTGTTCAACTTGCACTAGAGCGAGAAGCTCGATTCTTCGACTCACTCACTTGCTTACTGGAGGGATTCCTGCTCTGATACCACTTGTCACGAGCCGAGAGTTTCCTTGGCCTGGGAACGACCTGCGGGCACCTGGTGAGCGGAATTCGCCAGGCCAGCCTTCCTTCTTTAGCTGTTCCACAAACGATACGGTGAATGATTCTTCGTGCGAGATCCCACCACGCCCAGCTTCGTTCGGGCGTCTAGTCCATCGAATGAGATAGCAGATCTCTTTAGGCACAACAACTGGTTTCGGCCTGCCATAGCCTCGTCAGGAGAGCGGCATCAGCTCCCGACTAGTTTCTACACGGGAGGCCTACCTTATCTTCAGAGCTCCTAAGTAATATAATCATTCTATCTTAGAACTCCTAGCACCAACCGTCCTGACGCCACTCCCACGGACCAGTTGTGTTTTACCCTTCTACCTCACACTCTTCACTAGATAACCCCAAGCGCCACTCACAAGTGTCATGAGTATGGGAGGATTCACGAACCGTGACACTAGCCTCTATGAAGACTAACATGCAAATTGTGCCTAGCTAGGACTGTATAAAAGTAATTTCCTTGGAGCACCACTGAACATCTCGAAGCAAGCATAGGAAAAAAATGATATTGAGTCTACAATATGGTTTTCTAGTGTAACAATGAATGATTAAAAAAATGATATTGAGTCTGCAATATGATTTTCTAGTGCAACAATGAATGATTATGCAAAGTGTAGTAAACTCCTAGTAAGACTCTGTACAAGGAATACTCTGCAGAAGATGTCTTCGCAATTTCTAAATGGGAAAACAAAATGATATGTCCTCTCTAGAATCTGTCAGCATCAAAGATGAGAAGGCAACCCCCCACCTGGCATTGTTCCCATTGACGGGTCTCCGAGTCCAGCCATACATGACAAAACCACAACATGCTGCATCGGAGAAGAAAAGGCTCGTTAGAATGAATTTGAACGATTCAAACATGGAGATGAAGGCTGATGAAGGCATACCCGCAAGGCAACCCAAGAGAGAAGTTGCGGTGATGGTTGGTTGAGGATGATATTTTAGCGTTATGGCCATGACCCTTTCCATCATTTCCTCCACATATAGGAGGGTAACCACTCCATGATTTCTGATGAAGCTCCAAGAGCAGTATACCGAGATTACGATGATGGCTATATTCCGGAGACGAAGGATGGACATATAGCCAGACGTCTCGAATGGCGTGAAGTCATTTGACAAAAAGCCAAAGACGTACATGACAACCAAACTGCAAAGAGGGAAAAAAGAAAAGAAGATGACTTAACTAGAAAACTTGTGATGATAGTTTTTAGTCTTGTAAGTAGAACCGAACAAATATGGCATGTCTATTTTTCCAATGCAAAATTGAAAGTACCTGACTGGGGCCACTTGATAGATCCACATCGCAGCCAAACGGTGTATGCTGAGGTTGCCCCTCTGAGACGAACGTTGGATGATCGCCAATCCCAGAGTCTCTGCAGCCATTCGGTCGATGGAGGACAGCTGAATCGATTTAGGCATGCCGGTCCCGTATAGGGAAACATGAACTCCAAAACCATAAACAATGGTGCCCGTTAACCCCAGAACACTGAGATTCTTAGCGTGTAAGATTTGAAGGGCAAAGTATAGCATCAGTGGACCTGTAAAATAAATGCAAGTCACGTCATTATGCTGCAGTAAATTATCGAAATCGAAACACATTGAGGCGTTACTTACGTAGACCTTCGGCGTCAAGGAACTGATTGGAGATCACCATCTCCTTCCTGTGATCCAGCCAGAATCCAGTCAAACCAATGGTGACATTATAGATAAGTCGGCTTTTAATAGACAAGTGCAGTTCGCATTAGTTGATGAAAAGGGAATGACTTACCGTCCACAAAACATGGTCATGTGAACAAGATAGAGAAAGCGTCTGCAAATGCAATCCATGGACTTGTCAATGCAATATCCATCAAAGTTCGGTTTAGAGGAAATCCAAGAAAAACACTTACACAACGAATGTCACTAGTTTAGCAGAATGCCCCCTACATCAACCTAGCATTCCATCTCAGTTCATATTATCATCTAATATTCTGACTCGATTCTAAAGCTCGAAATTAATTCACAGAATTATAATGGAAGGTTCCCAAAAATTTTCAGTCCTAATGCAGTAACTCTACGCACACTATAATCCGCCTGAAGTTGTTTATGAGTCTTCTATTTCAGCCTAAGCATAGCCACAGAATAATCGTCTTCACTTGTGTTGGATACTGGATTTATCTTCGTTTATGAATTCCAAGCTAATTGTCTATTCCCATATTTACTTAGCTTTATCAGAACATTCGTCTCAGTTCATTTAGTCGATTCATAGAATTATAATGGAATGTTCCCAATAACTTTTTGATCCTAATGCAGTAACTCTATGCACACTATAATCCGCCTGAAGTTGTTCATGAGTCTCCTATTTTAGCCTAAGCATAACCATAGAATAATCGTCTTCACTTGTGTTGGATACTGGATTCATCTTCGTCACGAATTCCAAGCTAATCGTCGGATCCTAGATTTACTTAGCTTTATCTGAACATTCATCTCAGTTCATTTAGTCGATTCATGGAATTATAATGGAAAGTTCCCAATAACTTTTCGGTCCTAATGTAGTAATTCTACGCACACTATAATCCGCCTGAAGTTGTTCATGATTCTCCTATTTCAGCCTAAGCATAGTCACAGAAAAACTTCTTCACTTGTGTTAGATACTGGATTTATCTTCTTTCATGAATTCCAAGCTAATCGTCGGATCCCAGATTTACTTAGCTTGATCAGAACATTCGTCACAGTTCATTTAGTCGATTCACAAAATATAATGGAATGTTCCTAATAACTTTTTGGTCCTAATGCAGTAACTCTACGCACACTATAATCCGCCTGAAGTTGTTCATGAGTCTCCTATTTCAGCCTAAGCATAGCCATAGAATAATCGTCTTCACTTGTGTTGG
The DNA here is from genome assembly GCA_014182575.1 of Eucalyptus decipiens. Lineage (NCBI taxonomy): Eukaryota > Viridiplantae > Streptophyta > Magnoliopsida > Myrtales > Myrtaceae > Eucalyptus > Eucalyptus decipiens. The sequence continues at coordinate 30,106,673 of CM024609.1, read as the reverse complement.
ATATTGGATTTGGATTTATCTTCGTTCACGAATTCTAAGCTAATCGTCGGATCCCAGATTTACTTAGCTTGATCAGAACATTCGCCTTAGTTCATTTAGTCGATTCACAGAATTATAATGGAAGGTTCCCAATAACTTTTCGGTCCTAATGCAGTAACTCTACGCACACTATAATCCGCCTGAAGTTGTTCATGAGTCTCATATTTCAGCCTAAGCACAACCATAGAATAATCGTCTTCACTTGTGTTGGATACTGGATTTATTTGTTCACAAATTCCAAGCTAATCGTCGGATCACAGATTTACTTAGCTTAATCAGAATATTTGTCTCGGTTCATTTAGTCGAGTCACAGAATTATAATGGAAGGTTCCCAATAACTTTTCGGTGCCAATGCAGCAAATCTACGCACACTATAGTCTGCTTGAAGTTGTTCATGAGTCTCCTATTTCAGCCTAAGCATAGCCACAGAATAATCGTCTTCACTTGTGTTAGATACTTGATTTATCTTTGTTCATGAATTCCAAGCTAATCGTCGGATCACAAATTTACTTAGCTCGATTAGAATATTCGTCTCAGTTCATTTAGTCGATTCAAAGAATTCTAATGGAAGATACCCAATAACTTTTCGGTCCTAATGCAGCAACTCTACGCACACTATAATCTGCCTGAAGTTGTTCATGAGTCTCCTATTTCAGCCTAAGCATAGCCATAGAATAATCGTCTCCACTTGTGTTGGATATAGGATTTATCTTTGTTCACGAATTCCAAGTTAATCGTCGGATCACAAATTTACTTAGCTCAATTAGAATATTCGCCTTAGTTCATTTAGTCAATTCACAGAATTATAATGAAATGTTCCCAATAACTTTTCGGTGCTAATGCAGCAAATCTACGCACACTATAATCTGCTTGAAGTTGTTCATGAGTCTCCTATTTCAGCCTAAGCATAGCCACAAAATAATCGTTTTCACTTGTGTTGGATACTAAATTTATCTTTGTTCACGAATTCCAAGCTAATTGTCAAATCCCATATTTACTTAGCTTGATCAGAACATTCGTCTTAGTTCATCTAGTTGATTCACAGAATTATAATGGAAGGTTCCCAATAACTTTTCGGTCCTAATGTCGCAACTCTAGGCACACTATAATCTGCTTGAAATTGTTCATGAGTCTCCTATTTTAGCCTAAGCATAGCCACAGAATAATCATCTTCACGTGTGTTGGATACTTGATTTATCTTTGTTCACGAATTCCAAGCTAATCGTTGGATCCCAGATTTACTCGGCTCGATCAGAATATTCGTCTTAGTTCATTTAGTCGATTCACATAATTATAATGGAAGGTTCCAATAACTTTTTGGTCCTAATGCAGTAACTCTACGCACACTATAATCCGTTTGAAGTTGTTCATGAGTCTCCTATTTTAGCCTAAGCATAACCACAGAATAATTGTCTTCACTTGTGTTGGATACTGGATTTATCTTCGTTCATGAATTCCAAGCTAATCGCCGGATCACAAATTTACTTAGCTCGATCAGAATATTCGTCTTAGTTCATTTAGTCGATTCACAGAATTATAATGGAAGGTACCCAATAACTTTTCGGTCCTAATGCAGCAACTCTACGCACACTATAATCTGCTTGAAGTTGTTCATGAGTCTCTTGTTTTAGCCTAAGCATAGCCAAAGAATAATCGTCTTCACTTGTGTTGGATACAGGATTCATCTTTGTTCACGAATTCCAAGCTAATCGTCGGATCACAAATTTACTTAGCTCGATCAGAATATTCGTCTCAGTTCATTTAGACGATTCACAGAATTATAATGGAAGGTTCCCAATAACTTTTCGGTCCTAATGCAGCAACTCTATGCACACTATAATCTGCTTGAAATTGTTCATGAGTCTCCTATTTCAGCCTAAGCATAGCCACAAAATAATCATATTCACGTGTGTTGGATACTTGATTTATCTTTGTTCACGAATTCCAAGCTAATCGTTGGATCCCAGATTTACTTAGCTCGATCAGAATATTCGTCTCAATTCATTTAGTCGATTCATAGGATTATAATGGAAGGTACCCAATAACTTTTCGGTCCTAATGCAGCAACTCTACGCACACTATAATCTGCCTAAAGTTGTTCATGAGTCTCCTATTTCAGCCTAAGCATAGCCATAGAATAATCGTCTTCACTTGTGTTGGATACTGGATTTATCTTCGTTCACGAATTCCAAGCTAATTGTCGGATCACAAATTTACTTAGCTCGATCAGAATATTCGTCTCAGTTCATTTAGTCGATTCACAGAATTATAATGGAAGGTACCCAATAACTTTTTGGTCCTAATGCAGCAACTCTACGCACACTATAATCTACCTGAAGTTGTTTATGAGTCTTCTATTTTAGCCTAAGCATAGCCATAGAATAATCGTCTTCACTTGTGTTGGATACTGGATTTATCTTTGTTCACGAATTCCAAGCTAATCATCGGATCACAGATTTACCTAGCTTCATCAGAACATTCGTCTTAGTTCATCTAGTCGATTCACAGAATTATAATGGAAGGTTCCCAATAATTTTTCAGTCCTAATGCAGCAACTCTAGGCACACTATAACCTGCTTGAAATTGTTCATGAGTCTCCTATTTCAGACTAAGCATAGCCACAGAATAATCATCTTCATGTTTGTTGGATACTTGATTTATCATTGTTCATGAATTCCAAGCTAATCGTTGGATCCCAGATTTACTTAGCTTGATTAGAACATTGGTCTTAGTTCATTTAGTCGATTTACAGAATTATAATGGAAGGTTCGCAATAACTTTTCGGTCCTAATGTAGTAACTCTACGCACACTATATTATGCCCGATTTACAGAATTATAATGGAAGGTTCGCAATAACTTTTTGGTCCTAATGCAGTAACTCTACACACACTATATTCTAGCTTGAAGTTGTTCATGAGTCTCCTAGCACAGCCACAAAATAATCATCTTCAGTTATACTATGCCTAATATGTGCCTGTGGAATAAATTGCAAAAGGAGCTCCAAGGACATAGCCATAAGGAGCGTAAACAAAATCAGTGGAGCAACGGCTGGTATGCCCTCCTTAGCTGCAAATAAATCAATAAATCATGGATTTTGAAGATTGTACGACATTGTAATCGATCGTGCTTCAGTACATGAAGGGTGAAGGAGATGAAGTAAAAATATTGCACGTCATCGTAATCGCTTCTTACCTTATAGAGAAGTGCTATTACTAAGGAAAGTAATCCGTGAACAAAAAAGTGCAAGGTAGTGAGCAAAAGCTCCATGCTGATAGTAACCATGGCGGCACAGTAGCATCACCCTCCGTTCCAAGCAAACAACTCCCTGACGAGAAAATGGCAAGAAAGATTCATTCATATGCACGAAGCAAACAACTCCATGATGAGAAAACAACAACTCCATGATGAGAAAACAACAAGAAAGATTCATTCTCACGAAGGCGATTGAGAAAATCTCTTGAAAAGCGTGTAGAGACAGAGAGAGAGGATTAGCAGAAGAACTTGAAGCGGAATTGCGGAAGAACCCCAACTTGAAAAGCTTGAAGCGAAGTTGCAGAAGAACGCTAACCTGAGAGAGTTTGGAGCTGAGTTGCAGAAGAGCACTCGATTGGAGAGGGTTTTTGATGGATGATAGCCTGTCCTGGAGTTCTGTTGTCGATGTTGCAACATACAGACTTCTCTTTATACCCAACTGTGTTTCGGTGGGAAACATCATTGATGGCGGTGCACTCGCTTGCAACTGAAAGTAGGAAGCCACAAAGAACATCCTTGGTCACAACCTCGAGCTAAAATCAAGTGAGAAGGAGGTTCAAATAGAGACAGGGAGGTTCTTCCCTACTCACGACCTCGAGCTACAACCAAGCGAGAAGGAGGTTCAGATAGAGATAGGGAGGTTCGAACAGAGACAAAGAGGGAGGTTCGGATGGAGGAAGAGAGAAATCGGTATAAATAAACCTTGAGAGAGAGGGACCGAGAGTGAGAGAGTACCCCGACCACCCTCGACGCCAGAGGATCCCGGCTTGGCAAAACAGAGACGGCCAGACCGGCCGTCGTCGCCAAGCCGAGTAGCTCCAACGCCTCCGTCATGCTTCTTTCTTGACCTACGGAGCTAGTTCTGCGCATCGCCGTTCATCTTGATCGATCGGGAAGTATGCAAATTCGTCGGCCCTAATCGATTCTCCGATCCATGCGGCTATGCGATTGTCTTGATTGGACAACGGCCGCGGGGGGCAATTTTTTGGGCAATTTGCTTAGTCGATTTGGCCTTCGCGACGCCGTTTCGGAAGGTCAGTGGTGAAAAATTGGCTTCCTTCTTCCATCTCGGCCAACAAGTTTCCAAAATTTCCCTTTTTCCTTTAACCCTTCTGGGCCAACGTCACTTTTCTCTAATTTAGTCAATTTGAGAGAGAATATTTATATGAAGAAAAACGAGAGAGAACTTTATGGATGTGACAACATCCTCCTTGCCCACATCATCACGTGAGGATAATTTTTTTTTGATGAAATACATTGCTTTTAATGTGAGTCAATTCATTGTGTAAATAAAATAGGGAAAATGTCACAAATAGTCCCTATACTTTTGCCTAATGTGTAATTTCGTCCCTAAACTTTCGATTGGCTCAATTTGGTCCTTGAACTATTGATAAATGTCCAATCTAGTCCCTGAACTTTTAATCGGCTCAATTTGGTTCTTGAACTATTCATAAATGTCAATCTAGTCCTTCGTTCTTTGTTTTTCATTTTTTAAAAATTTTAAAACTTTTTTTTTTAATTTTTTTAAATTTTAAAATTTTTTAAAAATTTTTTTAGCTTTCCTCTCTTCCCTCTCGGCGGAGGGAAGCCGGCGTCCGGGGGTCGCCCTCGTCGAGGGCGTCGAACTTTATGGATGTGACAACATCCTCCTTGCCACATCATCACGTGAGGACAATTTTTTTTTTTAATTTAAAAAAAGGAAAAACGAAATATATTGCTTTTAATGTGAGTCAATTCATTGTGTAAATAAAATAATAGACCTCAAATTCATCTGAAAATGTTTGTAAATAGATTTGCATACACAAAAATGTCACCAACTCCTTATAATCAATAAATGGTGAGGTTTGACTGATTAATCGAGAGATTAGTTAATATGATTGTGACATCCCGATTTTTCTCAATTTTATTTTTAGTCAATTGAGTCGGGCAATTCATCTGTACATGTAGTTCGTCTCTCAGAGTTGGCCACTCACGAGGGAACTAATTTATTGAGTGAAGTAATTAAGGAACCTTACCGCGTCAGACTTGGGGACTAATCACCCTCGGGTCGTATGAAAGAAAATTTCCCCAAAAGCCACTCAATGGATTAGGCGTGCGTTGAAATCGCACCAGATTGAATTCAACCGTAAAAATTGAGATTGAATTTGGAAGATGGAAGCCCGGTTATGTCACACATCTTATTGGGATCATGGGATAGGTTTTGTTGATTTTAATTGGATTCAATTAGAAAAGAATTGAAAGAAAAATTGAAGAAATTGGATGTACAAGGATTTGGACCTCGGCGGAAATGATATTGCACCCATTGAAGAATGTTGTGAGAGAGGAGATAGTGGAAGATGACATCATGGGGGTGATGTCATGCTAATTGAAGCTAAGGATTGAGGGCTTGATAAATGGAGGGTGGAGATTTAATCTCAAAAAGGGCACCAATCACACTTCATCTTCAAGCTTGGGAAGAGAGAGAAAGTGTGGAGGGAAAGCTTGGATGGAACTAGCTCGTCCGGCCCCTTCGCGCGACGCTCAACATGTTGCCCCTCGGCCTACTCGCCACCGTCCGCCATTCACGCTCGCCGTCACAGCCTCGCGAGCACCTTCGCCTCCCTCTTTCCCTCTAGCTACCATCGACTTTTTCCCCTTCTTTGTGTTGTTCGAAGCCCAGCAACAGGCCGGAGAAGCCCTCCGTGACGCATGCCGCTCGGTCGCCAGCTCCCTTGCCGCCAAAGCCCATCACCGTCGCCACCTGTCCGCACACGAGCTGCTCCGCCCCTCCCGTTCTTGCTTCGTCCGCCAGCCAACCGTCGTCCCTCCACCATCCAGCCACCCGTTCGTCGTTGTCAAGACCGCCGGAGGCCCGCCTGGCCGCCATGTGCCACCATCCGAGCTACTGCCTCCTTCCTCCGCCGTTCCTCCGCCCATTCCGACGCCGGATCCCCTCTTCTCGGCCCAAATAGAAGCTGGAAAAATGGGTATGGAGCGGGTGTTTGGCCCGTTTTGGCCGCCTTCCCGAGCCCGGATGCTCGGCCTGCCTTTAGAAAAGTCGATCCTCGCGTCATCCTTGTTGTTTTGGTCCGCTCGGCTTGTTAATCGGGTGAGTTTAGCTTACTAAACCTTGATTAGAGTGTAAATGATGCCCTAAGTGTGTTTAGTTTAAATTAAGTGAGTTTAGGTGGGTAGATAGTGTATTTAATTATAAAGTGGATTAAGAGGTTGGTTTATATTAAAGTATATTTAATTAAGGTTAAAAGATGTTATTTAATGTTAAGCCTTGATGGGACATAATAGGATTTTAGTTTTGAATTAATTAATTGCTTCGAAATTCTGGATAATATAATATTATATTATAATCCGACATTATTTAAATATAAAAAAAAAAAAACGAAAAAATTATTTTTGACCCCGATTGCTCAGAATTTTGTGCCGATCGCTGCTGTGCATTTAGAATTTGAAATTGATGATTGGTTGTGGCAAATTGAGTATGATTGTGATAAATAGGGATTCTTTATAAAATCCTAAGTGTGGAAATTGATGGGCGATTGGCCGTGATTAACCACCTATTAGAGGTCGTGCCTAGTGAGGCCGTGATTGACCACCTATTAGAGGTTGTGCCTGGTGAAGCCGTGATTAACCACCTATTAGAGGTCGTGCCCAGTGAGGCCATGATTGACCACGTATTAGAGGTCGTGCCCAGTGAGGCCATGAATTGCCACCTGATAAAGGTCACGCCCAGTGAGGCCGTGAATTTCCACCTGATGAAGGTCGCGCCCAACCGAGCCATGATTTACCACCTACTAGAGGTCGTGCCCATCGGACCGGATCTACCACCTTTTAAAGGTTGTGCCGAGTGGGTCCGTGATGCCACTGATTCTAATTGTGCCGAGTGGGGTCGTGATTGCCACTGGTTATCAAACCTTCCTATATGGTCGTGATTGGAAGCAGTAATTGATTTGCTAGAATGACATGTAATCGGCCGAGTATATTGATCGCTAAGACGATCCACGTGATTGAATTGTTCTGATAATGTGATTGTGCCTCAGTTGTTGGGTTATTAGAATTGCATGTGGTTGAATTATATAAACTGTGCTAACCTGCAGATGAAAGCTAAGGCGATGTAAGTCTTCTTGATGTCATGGCTAGGCCACCCATGGCGTATTTTCTTTCTAATAGGGGTTTAAGGAGTTGAACTTGCTGAGACATTGTCTCATCCCGGTTTAGGGATTCAAATTTTAGGTCCCCGGTGGACGGAGCATGCAGATAACTTTGGTTGGCCTTGAGGAGTTACAAATGTGAAGTCATAAGGATTGGAGAACGTGTCCTGCTAGTTGATTTTAGGATAATTTCCCTTTTGTCGAGCTAGTCTATTTTGTAGACAGTCTGGTATTGTATTTAAACCCTTGTGTTTGTAAATGAGTGTGTGGTATTGTGATTGATTGCCTGTTTTTTTGTCTCAAATATTTCATTGTCAGGGGATTTGTTTCTCTTCCGCATGCGTAATAAAATGAATGGGTCGGCGACATATCTTGGGATGTCGCATATTTGATCGATCGCAGTGGGATGTGCGCGCGCTCGGGGTTCGGGGCGTGACAATGATAACTCTAAGGACACGAGAAATTCGACAATTGCATGAAATAATTATTGATAGATTATGAGTCACCGACGACCTCAAAATTGGCTATGTCTCGCACCTAAGGAAGGAGAAGTAAGGCATGGGAGTAAATAATTATTAAAAAAAAAAAAAAAGAAGGGGGGCAGGGGATGAAATAACAAAACAAAAACAAAAAGGAAACAGAAGAAATTCACAAGAAAAGAAAAAACCGAGGCCCGAGGGGGAGGGGGATACTAAGGAGATGGGCTCCTGCTTTAATTATTTTGTGATGGATTTGATTTTGGGAAGTTTGGGTTTATTTGATCGTCTGGGCCGATTTGTTCCTTAGTGGGTTGGCGTTATTAGAACATTAAGCGAAACATTAAAAATCGATCCATATGAATCTTAAAACCTCAAATTTGAGATGGTTGTAGGCACAACAAATGACCAAAGCCATTTATACAGCAACAAATAAAAGACCCAGATGATGGCTCGAGGAGGCAAAGGATGTTCTCTCTGTATCTCTTTCCATGGCAAAGACTGCGCAATTCATGAGATTTGATTAAGCAAAAGATTAAAAGCCAATCCATATAAATCCCATATCTTAGAATCTCAAATGTTACCATTCAATCACGGTTGTGATGTATACTTTGTTCTTGACAAAAGCACAACAAATAAAATGCGATTTATACACGCGCACACACACACACACATACAAAGGAGCGAGTAAAAAAAGGAGATGGCCTGTGTGGGGGAGAATTATCAAAAAAATCATAAATTAATTGCATTTATGTCAATTTAGTCATTTACTCTCTTTTTTGCCAATTAAATTATAAATATTTTGCATATGTGGCGATTTAGTCCATCTGACTAATTTTGACATATTAGCACTGACATGGATATCAACTATCCTACGTGGCATAGATGATGCCAACGTGAATAATTTCTAATAAATATTTTAATTTCTTTGAATTATCTATTTATTCTTTTCTTTTCTTTTCCCCTTTTGTTTTCGTTTCCTTCCTTCTTCCTCGAGTCGATCGTTTTAGGTTTAGCGACCGACTAGGGGTGAGAGTTGGTGTGATTGACACTTGATTTTGTTAATCCAGTAAGGGGTTCCTTCTAATGAAGATATAAAAATAGCAAAATAGCAAAAGCAACAAAATTAGATAAATAGATTAGCACTAAATAAAATCTATTGAAAAAAAATAGAAATTTACAAATAAATAAATAAATAAATAAATAAGAGGAGCCCATGGACCAGCCCACGTAAGGGCCTTGCTCGTACACCTCTCCCATACGGCCAACCTCCGATTTCCCTTCTCCTAGCCAACTCGCATTTGAAGCCACAGCCCAATTCAGTTCGACCTAGCCCGCACGTCATTTCGCTTTCTCTCATGTAGCCCAACTGTCTATTCCTCTAGTCCGATATGGCGTTTCTCCCTCTCCCTCTTTTGTTCAACTTGAGATTTGACCCAGTGGTTCTTTGCTTTTAGGGTCCTCAAGGTCACAAGGAAGAAGCTCGTTGTACGGGATTTCATATTTCAGTTCTTAACAACTTATCTTTTTCTAGGAGTCGCCATTAGCCTATTAGGGTCGGCTAGAAACCAATCAAGACATGGGAGTGTTGTCTCAATTCCTACGTAACAAGATATTTCTAGGAACGGGGACTTGTTTACACCAATAATTTTATTAGTGCCCTTGTAGTATTACTAACTTGGAAAGTTGTTTATTTAAATGGCCACACAATCTTGATTATCAATTATAATCCTTATAAAACCGCTAAGCGTCCATGCAAATGTTTTTATAAGTTTGTTTTCCTCAATGTCTAGACTAATCCTAACATAAATTAGAAGAGAAATTTACACTCAAATTAATGCAAAGCGGTACGGTGAGTAAACATCCAAGAAATTAAAATGACTTGAAAATAAATGCGGAAAAGGAAAACCCAATACAAGTTAGGCAAATAATATTACATGGCCTTGTTATCACACCCCAAGACATGACCCCCCATGAGCAAAATGGGAATTTAAATGTGCATGAAATTGCTCTAAATGCATGAAACTACTCTAAATAGTTTTAATCTACGCAACATGGATTATTTACAAAAAGGATTATAAAATACCAAAATAGCATTAAATTAGGAAAAAATGACCTTATAAAATTAGGAAAATCTCCGAGATGTCATTTTTTTTGCCTTAATTTGATACTATCTAACATTTTTTGATATTTTTTAAATTTTCAGAATTTTCTTTTTATTATTATTTTTTAAAAGTATTAATAATAATTCTTTAAACCGATCTATGCTAACATGGAATAACACAGCACATTTATATCACAATAGTCAAGCTCAAATCAACCATTTCAAGATCGAAACTTGTTATGGGCATTTCGTCGAACATTTGATGTGCATTGAACCACCCCAAGCAACTTCTTCAAGCCATCTTTGTAGTCTTCAATCTCAACCCATAAGCAATCTCATGTGGAATTAAAATATTAAGGTTATACTACCACATGCAAAGAGCATGATTAGATAAAAATCATAGCCTAAAACACACAAAAACCAAGCTGAAATCGTCCTCAAATATGCGGGTTTGAGCTGATTTTTGCAAATCTAGATTTGAACCCGAGTCAAGCAAATGGGTTGCATGCCCATATTCAAGTCCCGACACTCATCACATGCAAGATTTACGGAAAAGATCACTTGATCAAAATGAAAGTAAGTAATATAGACTTTCAAATGTAACAAACATTATAGAAAATGACCAACCGAACACGTCAAAACAATCTCTCCAAGAAGCACACATGCAAACTTTACATTGACCAGCCATGAATCAATGTGGATAGGCTTGATTTTTGACTCAAGTTTTAGACGATCTCATAATTCACACGAAGATTTAAAACTAAACCGTGCTGACCTATGCATCATTTGTACTCCCATATAACATTAATCAAAGTAACAAAGACAAGTAATGCACGAGAATGGGATATAGTAAATCAAACATGCAAGACTCTTGAAGAGATTTCAACACTTAGAAAAATTCTAGCCTCAAAATCAATTTTTTAGACTAGTTTTCCTCTTGATTTTTTACTATTAATATATGTCCAAACTCGAACAAAAATGCATCTAGGATGCTTACCTTGCTTCCTAGTTTCTTTTTCAAGTGACTCTTGGCCGATAAAACCGAGAAATTGTCATCCTGAAGCACGTAGAAGTTGGTTCCTTCAAACTTAAAAATGAGATGTAGAGAAAGAACCGACAACAAAGGTTTTTGTTGACCTCTGAAATTAGATTTCAGGACCTCTTTTGTTAGGAAAATTAACACAAAACAAAAATAAAGTCATGGTTTTCTTCATTTATCTCTAAATTTTCCTCAAAAACACTCGCTTTTAGTCACCCATGACCAACCGGGCTCAACACTCAGAAAAAATTTCGAACTTTCTTGGCTCGCTAGGAGGGTGTGTTTTGGGGGACTTTAGGAGACCTTCTCGATCTCCATTTAGGACATGCAACATAGGGATGGAAAGATATTTGAGTGAAGTTTCGCTCTCTAATTGAAGGGTTTGGCTAATTTTGGCTGCAAGCTTATAAAAATTTCATATTTCTCTCTAAAGGTTGATCTAGAATTTCTAGGTTTAACCTTTCTTGAGTTGCTTTTGGAGCTATTTTTGGAGAACGACCATGAGCTCTCCCCTCTCTTCTTGTCTCCTACCTTTCATGCCTTGAAAGACCTTTCTTCATAGATCTTTTCCCCTGAATTAAGGGAATTTTGGTCGGTATTTTATTCATCTACCAAGCCTATTAACAGGGTTACTTCACCAACTTTCTAACTTGGCCAAATTTTCAACTTTTAATGTTGTTGAGTGTGCAAATTTTGCTACGATTTTCCGGTGATTTTAGTAGCTTATCCCTGACCAATTTGTGTCCACTTGCACTATCAATAATGGTCTTCCATCACGTTCAGAGATCAGATCGATTGGGATGCTGAGTAGGATATGGTGGGGTCACAAAGTTACTTACTCAGCAACTCTGAATTGAGACCTAACCATGGGCTTAGTTTTGGTAGCTAGTTTGAGTGATTTAATCCATCAATTTGGCTGCAATTTTTTTTATCAATTATCAAGCTCATGTATAGTAGTTTAAGATCTTAACCATTTTTCGCAATTGTCCCCACCCAATTTTGCAAGAAAATCCCTCAAACTAATTCAATGCAATTTGGTCCTTTTTGGCCCATTTGATTAATTATACCTGACCTAAGTTCAACTTCAACTCAATTGAGGGCCAAGATGATGATTTAAGGACTCGGACAAATTTTTTGCAAAATTTGTGAATTGGTCCCTCAACTTTTGGAAATTGCATTTTGGCCCCAACTTGTCATTTTAATTCCAATCTGACCTCCTAGGCTTGGCTAGTCACATTTAGATCATTGGTCCCAACTTTTCTTTCTTTCTTTTTTTTTTTTATAGCAAAAACATCTTCCATTTAAAAAAAAAAAAAACTATAATAAACGCCTAGATCATTTATATGCAAGCATTGGATATGAAATATTTTTGTGAAAAAACAAGATCCCATTTTTCGGGAACAAAAAATTAGGTGTCAATGGTAGGGTCGCCTGACTACTAAGGCACAGGTTAATTACAATTCTTCTCAAAATCAAATGGAGAATTTCCATCGCAAGAAAGAACATTTAGTGTTTTTCTAGAAACAAGCACAAAAAATGGAAATTGAAGAAACAAGTTTTCCACGAAGTTTGCAAAAATCTTCTTTACTTATAAATTGTCCATCCATTCAACTAATCATTCAATATGGAGATCAATCCACCTAGATGATCTCAACAAAAATGAAAGGCGATGTTACTCATGCCAAGCGAGAAACACCTAAGATGAGGAAAGGCAACCCATTTCTAAATATGTCCTTTAAGCACTTTAGGATTCGAGCGAAAAGGAAAACCTGTGTCATTTAACGCAACGCCTGGTAAGCGTTCGTGCCGCCCGTTTGTTCAATCGAAGTAATTTTGGACCTAAGGCTTGAAATTCGGAATTTTGGAAACATTGACCGGCGAAGTACGATTTTTAAGTCATTGAGCTACGTATTTTTGTAGAAATGATATCTTGGGATGTTGTGGAGCTGTAGGATTTTACGGATCGTGATTTGAGTTTACGGTTTGCCCG